>OX637290.1:30357711-32767502 GCA_951799445.1 Pseudisothecium myosuroides | reverse complement strand
ATTGCAGTGAAGAAGGTTATTGCTGCAATGACCGTTGGTAAGGATGTGTCCATGCTGTTCACAGATGTGGTCAACTGCATGCAAACCGAAAATTTGGAGCTCAAGAAGCTTGTGTACTTGTACCTTATCAACTATGCCAAGAGCCACCCTGACTTGGCGATACTTGCCGTGAACACATTTGTGAAGGTTTGTAGTTTAAACTAATACGTTACATGTATGCCCTTGATGTGTGTGTGTGTTTGTTAGATGCCTCCAGGTTCTCATCCTCTGATGCTTAGTAATATTTGACGCAGCTTGTGGGGTATGGTGTATTTTGGGTTATGATGCCGGCGTTGATGATGATGACAACGCTGTTGAATTTCTTGCGCAGGATTCTCAAGATCCAAATCTTTGATACGAGCATTGGCTGTGAGGACAATGGGTTGTATCAGGGTCGACAAGATCACAGAGTATCTGTGTGACCCTCTTCAAAGGTGTCTGAAGGTTAGCTCTTGAGTGCCTTAATAATGTTTTATTCGTCTGAAGTACGTTTTTCTTTCATATTTTCTAATTGTGATTTTGGATATTTCAGTTATTTTGCCTGCTAGAAATGAGAGTAGGTGAGATTGTTAGGCTAGCCTGCGTGTTTGTTTGTTATTAGAGGATGTAGAATCTAAAACAGTCACCTGCAAGATTCATGCTCCACCCAGCTGCATCAGCCTCGAGAGCACCTTCTCGCTTTTGATTTAAATCGTTGCCCTGGTCCCATTTTATCGTCCATGAGCTTTCTCTGGGATGGGGAATTTTGTGTTTTTACTTCCATCTTTCTCTGGTTCTCCTTGGCTTTCTGAACTCGGTCGATTATGCAGGACGATGATCCTTACGTTCGAAAGACTGCAGCCGTTTGTGTGCGAAGTTGCACGACATCAACGCAGAGCTGGTAGAGGACAGAGGGTTTCTGGAGTCCCTAAAGGACATGATATCTGATAGCAATCCCATGGTTGTTGCAAACGCTGTGGCAGCGCTTGCTGAAATTCAAGAGGGTAGCAGCAAGAACATTTTCGAAATCACAAATCACACGCTATTCAAGCTTTTGGCGGCTCTCAACGAGTGCACAGAGTGCGTGTTCTCTAATTGCTTTTCTGTTTCTGGGCATGTCGGTTTAGATCACACATAAAAATTCCTAACCATCAGATCCATCTTACGCGAGAACAGATTACAAGTGCAATGTTTCGGTTAAACCGCCAATGTTAATAGAGCCCTGGGAAGGTTTATTTTAATTTCCGGCAAACAGGCAGTACTGTTTTGAACGTAGAGTCTGATTGCAGGTGGGGCCAGGTTTTTATTTTGGATGCTTTATCTAAATACAAAGCAAAGGATATCCGTGACGCTGAGAATATTGTGGAACGCATAACTCCTCGCCTGCAGCATGCCAATTGTGCTGTAGTTCTGTCGGCCGTAAAGGTACTGTATTTGTGAATTCTCACAGCTGTGGTGGTCCCTGTTGCCTGCTTCTTCTTCTGCCTCTTCTGGCAGACTCGATAGTCATCTGTGTCTTACTCCTCAGATTAGTTACTCCTCAGTCCTTGAGCAATTGTTGGTAGTTGAGATCTTGTGGCGGGCTGCTGTCACCTAGTTGCCAAGGTTTTTTGTAGTCACGTTAACTGTCAAAGTCATACTGACTTGGGTGTTTGTATGAAGGTAATCTTGCTACAAATGGAGCTCATTACCAGCACAGATGTCGTGCGAAACTTGTGTAAAAAGATGGCACCACCTTTGGTGACACTTCTATCGGCAGAGCCTGAGATCCAGTATGTTGCACTTCGCAATATCAATCTTATTGTGCAGCGCCGTCCTGGAATTCTTGCACATGAGATCAAGGTTCACACTGAAAGCCCTTTCTTTGCTATTAATGCGTCTATACCTGGGGTATTCAGGAGCAACAGCAGACGTCCGTGGCATATTTTTTGTGCATTGAACTGATGAACTCATTATGTCAGCAAGGATGAATGGTTTGTCGAGTCTGCCTTATGTAACGCGATCAACACGCAGTAAGAGATGCTCAGTCTATTTGCAGTTTAAGCCGACATTCAATGCCAGCTGTGTCTTTTGTTTTCGGATCAAGCCGTTCAGTCTTACGCAGGTTTGTCTCATGTCCACAGGTGTTTTTCTGCAAGTACAACGATCCTATTTACGTGAAGATGGAGAAGCTGGAGATAATGATCAAACTCGCCTCTGACCGCAATATCGATCAGGTCTTGTCCCCTCTCTCTTCCCTCAATGTGGTGGAGTTCTTTGAGATCAGTGTTATTCTCGAATGTTGATCTTGTTCTGAGAATGGGTTCGAATCTGGAGAGGTGAAGTGTTAGTATTGTGCAATGCAGGCATCTGAAAACAGAGAGATTTGTGTGTGTAGAACCTTTAGCGTTTGGGATTCTATCAATTGACAAGCATGCTCCCTCGTACAGGTTCTTTTGGAGTTCAAGGAGTATGCCACGGAAGTTGATGTTGATTTTGTGAGGAAAGCAGTTCGGGCCATAGGACGATGTGCAATCAAATTGGAGCGGGCGGCTGAGCGCTGCATCAATGTACTGTTGGATCTGATCAAGATCAAGGTCAACTACGTTGTTCAAGAAGCAATTATAGTGATCAAGGATATTTTTCGAAGATACCCTAATATGTAAGTGATCACAGCTGGATTTTGGACACTTCCCTGGAATTTGGTATTTTATTAGAAAGGTGTTCCGTTGTTTTTACTGTTTTTCTCTGGTTCAGTTAAGATTGGTGTTTGCTTGTAGATGGAGTGTTGGCTTCTTTTCTTGGGGCTAATGAGTATTCAATTGTCTTGTGAACAGGTATGAGTCCATTATTGCTACACTTTGTGAAAGTTTGGACACTCTTGACGAGCCTGAAGCGAAGGTATTGCTTTGGACTTGGGCCATATATGCTCTTTTATTGTCCTTTGATCAAGGCTTTTGTGTCTGGTTTGTCTTTTTTATGCACACCGTTACATTATTCGCTTGTTATTGTCAATTTGGATCCGTTAAGATTCCAAGGTTTTGCTTGTAATGATATTATGTTTTGGCTCCGTATGCAGGCATCTATGATATGGATAATAGGCGAGTATGCTGAGCGTATTGACAATGCAGATGAGCTACTTGAAAGTTTTCTAGAAACTTTCCCTGAAGAGCCTGCCCAGGTGCAGTTGCAACTTCTTACTGCTGCTGTGAAGCTTTTTCTGAAGAAGCCTACTGAGGGTCCCCAACAGATGATTCAGGTACTTCTCTTGGCTTCAGATTCACCACTCTGATTTGGGCTCCCTCGTGTTGTTTAAGGACGCTAGTGCATTGCTTGTGAATGTTGTCATGTGCAGTTTCGCTGCAAGCAATAGGCGTTTTAAGTTCTTAGAAGCGCCACATGGCGCTCAATGTGAGATATGAGTAACACGCTGAACCGTATTCTCATGTCCAGGTTGTGCTGAACAATGCTACGCAAGAAACCGATAATCCAGACTTGCGTGATCGTGCATATGTGTATTGGCGTCTCCTTTCTACAGACCCTGAGGTGTGTTGTTATTCACTTTGCTAAATCTGCCCACGAATATTACGGGGTTTTTACTAACAGGATGAATTGCGATACACCTGGCACAAGCGGATATTAGTCTATGCATCAGATTTTTGTGATGGAAGTCTTTTGGCGGTATGCGGAGATTTTAATTCATGTGCCGCATTGCATTTGTATTTTTTTTGACAATGGTGTTTTCAGATTGTTCTGTTTTAAAATCAGTGCTGTATGAAAGTTTGAGATGAAACTAACCGCTTGGATGTTCCTTCCAGGCTGCAAAAGACGTTGTTTTGGCTGAGAAGCCTACAATCAGTGATGATTCCAATAACTTAGACCCGTCTCTTCTAGATGATTTGCTGGCTAACATTGCCACACTTGCATCTGTTTATCACAAGCGCGCTGACGCATTTGTGAGTCGTGCACGGGCAGTGGCTGCGAGAGAGGAAGATGATGAGTACGCTGATGGCCTGGATTCCGGGTCTGGCAATTCATCAGCTCCAGTTCCGGAGATGGCCACGTCAAGTGCACCAGTGCCATCCACTACTGGTGCGGCTATGCCTGCTGCTGGAAAAGGGGCAACTGCTGCTCCAGCTGCTGTACCTGATTTGCTAGGCGACCTAATGGGATTTGAATCAGCCTTGGTTCCAGTTGGACCTGCAACTGCTGGTGTTCCGTTAGAGTAAGCCTCCCACGCGTATTAGGCGTCCTGAATTAATTGGTTTGGGAAGTCGTCTTTGGTGCTGCTTGTTCACTGGTTGGTGGCGTCTGTTACACACGATCTGTCACAGTGTTTCAACTCCCTTTGTTATGAATATTTTTGTGTTTATAATTGAGTTCGGTCATGGTTTCTGTACGGCATACTTATATCCCGAGTGCTTTACAGATTTGGTATCTTGTTCTACATACGCCGACACGTTTTATAAAACATCTGTTGTTCATGACGTGTGTACAGGCCTCCTCTTCCTGTTCTCCTTCCAGCCACATCTGGCCAAGGTTTGCAAATATCTGGGCAATTGACAAGGCGTGAAGGAAAAGTGTTCTACAATCTCAAATTCGAGAACCATACTCAAACTCCTTTGGATAAATTCATGATTCAATTCAACAAGAATACGTTTGGTCTTGCTGCAGGAGGCCCTCTTCAGGTTCATCTCTCGATTTGTTTGTTTGAAGTGTTCGTAATTTCTGGAGCTTTTTCTCTTGAATATGGATATCGGGTAATGCTACGGTGATGCACACTTTTACGTCAGTAGAAATACGGGCTCACGTTTTTGGCACAAACTGCATCTTTGTATTTGTTTGGCCTTGGGCCATAAACCCTGACCATCGTTCCATCATGTTTATAGGTACCTATTATTCAGCCGTCTGGCTCTTCAGGCACCTTGCTGCCTATGGTTCTTTTTCAAAACGTTTCAGAGGGTCCTCCCAACTCCGTGCTTCAAGTAGCTGTTAAGAACAACCAGCAGCCTGTCTGGTACTTCACCGACAAAATCCCGTTGCAAGTACTTTTTGTTGAAGACGGCCGCATGGAAAGGGGATCGTTCTTGGAGGTACTATTCTTCCTGTAAACCTGTTGGGTTGTGTTTTAGAGCGTAGGTATTTGCAAGAGTTTGTACAAAATTCGAAGTGATCCTGCTCTTCCTTTCAAGGATATTCTTAGCTTTGTCAGATTTTCTTGCCTGCTTTTCCTTCGCAAATCTGTTTGCCTAATCTTGCAAAAACAAAAAAATTGTACCAGACTTGGAAGTCACTGCCTGATTCTCACGAGGTATCTAAGGATCTGCCCAATGCCGTGATTACAAACGTTGATGCCACTTTGGAGAAACTTGCTACTACTAATCTTTTCTACATCGCACGGCGGGTGCTGAAGGACACAAACCAAGAGGTATGTCTATTTGCATTCTAGAAGTTTTTGTTTTCTGTTGGGTGCTTATTTGGATATGAAGATCACAGTATTGTACAAGAAAGAAATGAACTTTCGTTTATATCGAAAACTATTGTGGATATGAATCGGTGTTGCACAAGTTTGGTTAATGTTACATTGGCTTATTTGGGAGCTGTGAAATTGCAGGTTTTATACCTCTCTGGCAAAGTGCCTCCAAGCATCCCATTCCTCGTAGAACTCACCTGCAAAGTGGGCTCTCCAAGTGTGAAGTGTGCAGTGAAGACACCAACCCCAGAAATGGCACCATTGTTCTTTGAAGCCATTGAGTCCCTTTTGAAGTAGAATATCAACTACGAGGTAGTCAGTATATTGTATCTATGATGTTCCGTGGCAGCAAGTATGGTCAAGGTTTTGTCTGCAGTTAAGATTTAGGTTCTTTGGTTCAGGTTAGGAAGCACAAGTTTATTGTTGCTGCTGCTGCAGCTGTTTCGAGTTTTGTTGGATGAAAGAGTTATTCTCCCCGCTTCTGAGGTCTTGTATCTTGACGCGAATGTTTTGACGTGAAATGAGCAAGGGTTGTACTTGAATGAACCAGGCAGTGTCGGTATATTATTTTGATTCTTACTACAGCGGTCAGTGCCAATTATAATGTCCGTCTCAAGACCGCTCTTGTGCAAACTCTCCTTCGTGTTTCTTGCTGTTCTACCAATCCACGTTGTTTGAATGAGGTTTTAGGTTTTAAGGTAGGGTAGTCCATTTTCTTCCCAATGGTCTTTGCACATGTGTAGACATTTCACAAATTTTATTTGCAAAAGAACGACATTGGGGATATTTTGCATGTATTTTGGTCAACAAGAATAGGGTAACAAGAATTTATACTTTATAGGTGGTCTAAACAATAAGTGGCTCTCTTAGTCTTAGAAAAAAAATGAGCCTTAACCCCTAGAGTTCCTTGACTATGTTCTCACCAAAAATGCTCCAAAACTGCCATTTCTAGTACAAGTACCAACACTTTGAAAAATATTATTTTTGGACACATATGACCGTAGGATCTTGTAGTAATCTGGTTTGAGAATATGTGGAAAAAATTTCAGAAATTTCCATCGTGTAGATTGGAAGATATTAGCATTTGAAGTGGCAAAAGTCCTTTTCTTGGCCCTGCGAAAAAATGGGCAGCTGAACTTCACAAGGTCAGATTATTATGAAGAAATTTCCAAAATGGTTGTGCTTCTTTGGATTCATTCTTTAGGGCAAGTTGGCTACATGCTTCAAAATTTTCAGATTATTTGGAATTGTACAACATATAGGAAAAAAATAGTAAGTAGAAAGAAGTAGAGAATGGTTCAAAACACTAAATTGTTAAGAAGTTAATTATGGAATTGAAAAATGCCAATCCCAATGGTTGCAATGTTGTAATGAACAATCTACATCCTATGATTTTTTTTTTTTGAAAAATATTGAAAATGGAGTGAAATAAACGACTTCAAAGTTTATTTTAGAGTAGACAGTCCATAATTGCCCACAAACTAAAAATCCTCATAACGTTTGACTCATTGATCAAAATGGAATGACTCAAAGCTTTCCACGTGTATATAAATCTAATAAACCAATTTCAAATTTTTATTTTTGAAAAAAGTGATTTTTTCTGATCTGCCCGGACTGCCCAAGTTGAGAAACAAACAACATATTAGGCCATAATTTTTTACTCGTATTTTCAAATGTCATGAAATTTGGTGCATATGAAAGATATTCCTCGTTCGCACCTATAAAAATTTCACCCCAAATTATGCAAATCTCCAATCACACGTACTTGCCCAAAATTTCTACGTTGCCAAAAAACGCATGTTGGTCCTTTAGGGGTTGAAAGGGGTTGCTTCTTTTTTAGGAGTTTCCCTCAATGGAGTTGACAACCTTTTTGAGGGACAATGGATACTATGTATCATCAATGATGAATAGTTGTCACAATAAAAAAATATTGAAAAAATATTGAAATACAAAAACATTCTTTTTAAATTAAAAGATTTTAATATTAAAATATTATCGTAGCTTCCTAGCAACTTAGGCAGCTTTCTGCCTAATAATTAATTAAAGTGAAAAAGACAATTAGGCTACCCAATGATATATATATTCAAATTGGTCAATTTTAAAATATAATTTAAAATAAGTTAGGCAATCATCCAAATTTTTTTTACAATATTTGGATGGTTGCTATTTTGGAGAAGCTTTAATTTTTAAGAAGTATCAATTTTTGGGCCAACGTAATTTGAAATGCCAAGACATAATTATAAATACTTGTGCCAATTTGTAGAATACAAGTTAAATGCTAACTTATTAGATTTCAACACATGTCAGTTGAATTTCTATGACTTAGACAATCCTTTAATACATGTTATTTTATTTCTGGGCAAACTAGGTCAATATTTTCTCAAAAATTTAGGCATCCTTTCAATTATTTATTTTTTGCCCAAGTTGCTAGATAGCTACAATAATAAAATATTAAAAGATTAGATATGGAGTTTGGATACAGTTGCCATCGGGTATGAACACCGAATTTTGTAGCTTTTTGATGGAGTTGCAATTGTTCTTGTGCACGTCGATTGTACTTGTTACCCTAATGGAGCTATCTTGGTTGGTTTGTTAATATTGTTTTATATAGGAATTTTGTTTTTTATTTTGTTCTATTAATGGAAAAAAAATTCTCTATTACTTTTTAATCTAAGGTCATTTTTGGAAGCATTCTATGCAGTGTTTGGAAGTAGTGGTTATGAAAAACTTTAAGAGCCTTAAAGCCAAAAATTGTGGTAGTATCATGCCTTTCATCTATCTATGATGCTAAATTCCAACAACTCATGTATGATCATGAACGGAATGACAAGACCTTTTTCAACCGGTTTTGGTTCGGCCATAGAGATGATGTGAAGGGAGTCTTGTTAACCCTTGGATGACGCGGCGGACGTTGTTTGTCCGATTTATCACAAAAAAATCGTCTGTTGAGCGGAAAAAGGCCACTTTTCATCCAATTTTTTTTAACCCTTGAACAACGCGGTGGACGTTTTTTGTCCGATGGATGAAAAAAAAATTGTCTGTTGAGCATATAAAGGCCATTTTCATCCAACTTTTTTTAACCCTTGAACAATGCGGGTGAACGTTTTTTCTGATGGATGACCAAAAAATCATATGTTGAGCTTAGAAAGGCCATTTTTCATCTAAATTTTTTTAAAGCAATTGTGGAGGCATGCTTCATTATACAAGGCAGAGAATGCCATCATTGATTATTGTCATATTTTAGGTGCCCTACTTAGTGAGTAGACAACTCACAAATTCATGTATACATTGTTATGAATGTGATAAAAACACAATGAACCTCCCAATCCTTGGTGTTTTTATCACATTCATAACAATGTATACATGAATTTGTGAGTTGTCTACTCACTAAGTAGGGCACCTAAAATATGACAATAATCAATGATGGCATTCTCTGCCTTGTATAATGAAGCATGCCTCCACAATTGCTTTAAAAAAATTTAGATGAAAAATGGCCTTTCTAAGCTCAACATATGATTTTTTGGTCATCCATCAGAAAAAACGTTCACCCGCATTGTTCAAGGGTTAAAAAAAGTTGGATGAAAATGGCCTTTATATGCTCAACAGACAATTTTTTTTTCATCCATCGGACAAAAAACGTCCACCGCGTTGTTCAAGGGTTAAAAAAAATTGGATGAAAAGTGGCCTTTTTCCGCTCAACAGACGATTTTTTTGTGATAAATCGGACAAACAACGTCCGCCGCGTCATCCAAGGGTTAACAAGACTCCCTTCACATCATCTCTATGGCCGAACCAAAACCGGTTGAAAAAGGTCTTGTCATTCCGTTCATGATCATACATGAGTTGTTGGAATTTAGCATCATAGATAGATGAAAGGCATGATACTACCACAATTTTTGGCTTTAAGGCTCTTAAAGTTTTTCATAACCACTACTTCCAAACACTGCATAGAATGCTTCCAAAAATGACCTTAGATTAAAAAGTAATAGAGAATTTTTTTTCCATTAATAGAACAAAATAAAAAACAAAATTCCTATATAAAACAATATTAACAAACCAACCAAGATAGCTCCATTAGGGTAACAAGTACAATCGACGTGCACAAGAACAATTGCAACTCCATCAAAAAGCTACAAAATTCGGTGTTCATACCCGATGGCAACTGTATCCAAACTCCATATCTAATCTTTTAATATTTTATTATTGTAGCTATCTAGCAACTTGGGCAAAAAATAAATAATTGAAAGGATGCCTAAATTTTTGAGAAAATATTGACCTAGTTTGCCCAGAAATAAAATAACATGTATTAAAGGATTGTCTAAGTCATAGAAATTCAACTGACATGTGTTGAAATCTAATAAGTTAGCATTTAACTTGTATTCTACAAATTGGCACAAGTATTTATAATTATGTCTTGGCATTTCAAATTACGTTGGCCCAAAAATTGATACTTCTTAAAAATTAAAGCTTCTCCAAAATAGCAACCATCCAAATATTGTAAAAAAAATTTGGATGATTGCCTAACTTATTTTAAATTATATTTTAAAATTGACCAATTTGAATATATATATCATTGGGTAGCCTAATTGTCTTTTTCACTTTAATTAATTATTAGGCAGAAAGCTGCCTAAGTTGCTAGGAAGCTACGATAATATTTTAATATTAAAATCTTTTAATTTAAAAAGAATGTTTTTGTATTTCAATATTTTTTCAATATTTTTTTATTGTGACAACTATTCATCATTGATGATACATAGTATCCATTGTCCCTCAAAAAGGTTGTCAACTCCATTGAGGGAAACTCCTAAAAAAGAAGCAACCCCTTTCAACCCCTAAAGGACCAACATGCGTTTTTTGGCAACGTAGAAATTTTGGGCAAGTACGTGTGATTGGAGATTTGCATAATTTGGGGTGAAATTTTTATAGGTGCGAACGAGGAATATCTTTCATATGCACCAAATTTCATGACATTTGAAAATACGAGTAAAAAATTATGGCCTAATATGTTGTTTGTTTCTCAACTTGGGCAGTCCGGGCAGATCAGAAAAAATCACTTTTTTCAAAAATAAAAATTTGAAATTGGTTTATTAGATTTATATACACGTGGAAAGCTTTGAGTCATTCCATTTTGATCAATGAGTCAAACGTTATGAGGATTTTTAGTTTGTGGGCAATTATGGACTGTCTACTCTAAAATAAACTTTGAAGTCGTTTATTTCACTCCATTTTCAATATTTTTCAAAAAAAAAAAATCATAGGATGTAGATTGTTCATTACAACATTGCAACCATTGGGATTGGCATTTTTCAATTCCATAATTAACTTCTTAACAATTTAGTGTTTTGAACCATTCTCTACTTCTTTCTACTTACTATTTTTTTCCTATATGTTGTACAATTCCAAATAATCTGAAAATTTTGAAGCATGTAGCCAACTTGCCCTAAAGAATGAATCCAAAGAAGCACAACCATTTTGGAAATTTCTTCATAATAATCTGACCTTGTGAAGTTCAGCTGCCCATTTTTTCGCAGGGCCAAGAAAAGGACTTTTGCCACTTCAAATGCTAATATCTTCCAATCTACACGATGGAAATTTCTGAAATTTTTTCCACATATTCTCAAACCAGATTACTACAAGATCCTACGGTCATATGTGTCCAAAAATAATATTTTTCAAAGTGTTGGTACTTGTACTAGAAATGGCAGTTTTGGAGCATTTTTGGTGAGAACATAGTCAAGGAACTCTAGGGGTTAAGGCTCATTTTTTTTCTAAGACTAAGAGAGCCACTTATTGTTTAGACCACCTATAAAGTATAAATTCTTGTTACCCTATTCTTGTTGACCAAAATACATGCAAAATATCCCCAATGTCGTTCTTTTGCAAATAAAATTTGTGAAATGTCTACACATGTGCAAAGACCATTGGGAAGAAAATGGACTACCCTACCTTAAAACCTAAAACCTCATTCAAACAACGTGGATTGGTAGAACAGCAAGAAACACGAAGGAGAGTTTGCACAAGAGCGGTCTTGAGACGGACATTATAATTGGCACTGACCGCTGTAGTAAGAATCAAAATAATATACCGACACTGCCTGGTTCATTCAAGTACAACCCTTGCTCATTTCACGTCAAAACATTCGCGTCAAGATACAAGACCTCAGAAGCGGGGAGAATAACTCTTTCATCCAACAAAACTCGAAACAGCTGCAGCAGCAGCAACAATAAACTTGTGCTTCCTAACCTGAACCAAAGAACCTAAATCTTAACTGCAGACAAAACCTTGACCATACTTGCTGCCACGGAACATCATAGATACAATATACTGACTACCTCGTAGTTGATATTCTACTTCAAAAGGGACTCAATGGCTTCAAAGAACAATGGTGCCATTTCTGGGGTTGGTGTCTTCACTGCACACTTCACACTTGGAGAGCCCACTTTGCAGGTGAGTTCTACGAGGAATGGGATGCTTGGAGGCACTTTGCCAGAGAGGTATAAAACCTGCAATTTCACAGCTCCCAAATAAGCCAATGTAACATTAACCAAACTTGTGCAACACCGATTCATATCCACAATAGTTTTCGATATAAACGAAAGTTCATTTCTTTCTTGTACAATACTGTGATCTTCATATCCAAATAAGCACCCAACAGAAAACAAAAACTTCTAGAATGCAAATAGACATACCTCTTGGTTTGTGTCCTTCAGCACCCGCCGTGCGATGTAGAAAAGATTAGTAGTAGCAAGTTTCTCCAAAGTGGCATCAACGTTTGTAATCACGGCATTGGGCAGATCCTTAGATACCTCGTGAGAATCAGGCAGTGACTTCCAAGTCTGGTACAATTTTTTTGTTTTTGCAAGATTAGGCAAACAGATTTGCGAAGGAAAAGCAGGCAAGAAAATCTGACAAAGCTAAGAATATCCTTGAAAGGAAGAGCAGGATCACTTCGAATTTTGTACAAACTCTTGCAAATACCTACGCTCTAAAACACAACCCAACAGGTTTACAGGAAGAATAGTACCTCCAAGAACGATCCCCTTTCCATGCGGCCGTCTTCAACAAAAAGTACTTGCAACGGGATTTTGTCGGTGAAGTACCAGACAGGCTGCTGGTTGTTCTTAACAGCTACTTGAAGCACGGAGTTGGGAGGACCCTCTGAAACGTTTTGAAAAAGAACCATAGGCAGCAAGGTGCCTGAAGAGCCAGACGGCTGAATAATAGGTACCTATAAACATGATGGAACGATGGTCAGGGTTTATGGCCCAAGGCCAAACAAATACAAAGATGCAGTTTGTGCCAAAAACGTGAGCCCGTATTTCTACTGACGTAAAAGTGTGCATCACCGTAGCATTACCCGATATCCATATTCAAGAGAAAAAGCTCCAGAAATTACGAACACTTCAAACAAACAAATCGAGAGATGAACCTGAAGAGGGCCTCCTGCAGCAAGACCAAACGTATTCTTGTTGAATTGAATCATGAATTTATCCAAAGGAGTTTGAGTATGGTTCTCGAATTTGAGATTGTAGAACACTTTTCCTTCACGCCTTGTCAATTGCCCAGATATTTGCAAACCTTGGCCAGATGTGGCTGGAAGGAGAACAGGAAGAGGAGGCCTGTACACACGTCATGAACAACAGATGTTTTATAAAACGTGTCGGCGTATGTAGAACAAGATACCAAATCTGTAAAGCACTCGGGATATAAGTATGCCGTACAGAAACCATGACCGAACTCAATTATAAACACAAAAATATTCATAACAAAGGGAGTTGAAACACTGTGACAGATCGTGTGTAACAGACGCCACCAACCAGTGAACAAGCAGCACCAAAGACGACTTCCCAAACCAATTAATTCAGGACGCCTAATACGCGTGGGAGGCTTACTCTAACGGAACACCAGCAGTTGCAGGTCCAACTGGAACCAAGGCTGATTCAAATCCCATTAGGTCGCCTAGCAAATCAGGTACAGCAGCTGGAGCAGCAGTTGCCCCTTTTCCAGCAGCAGGCATAGCCGCACCAGTAGTGGATGGCACTGGTGCACTTGACGTGGCCATCTCCGGAACTGGAGCTGATGAATTGCCAGACCCGGAATCCAGGCCATCAGCGTACTCATCATCTTCCTCTCTCGCAGCCACTGCCCGTGCACGACTCACAAATGCGTCAGCGCGCTTGTGATAAACAGATGCAAGTGTGGCAATGTTAGCCAGCAAATCATCTAGAAGAGACGGGTCTAAGTTATTGGAATCATCACTGATTGTAGGCTTCTCAGCCAAAACAACGTCTTTTGCAGCCTGGAAGGAACATCCAAGCGGTTAGTTTCATCTCAAACTTTCATACAGCACTGATTTTAAAACAGAACAATCTGAAAACACCATTGTCAAAAAAAATACAAATGCAATGCGGCACATGAATTAAAATCTCCGCATACCGCCAAAAGACTTCCATCACAAAAATCTGATGCATAGACTAATATCCGCTTGTGCCAGGTGTATCGCAATTCATCCTGTTAGTAAAAACCCCGTAATATTCGTGGGCAGATTTAGCAAAGTGAATAACAACACACCTCAGGGTCTGTAGAAAGGAGACGCCAATACACATATGCACGATCACGCAAGTCTGGATTATCGGTTTCTTGCGTAGCATTGTTCAGCACAACCTGGACATGAGAATACGGTTCAGCGTGTTACTCATATCTCACATTGAGCGCCATGTGGCGCTTCTAAGAACTTAAAACGCCTATTGCTTGCAGCGAAACTGCACATGACAACATTCACAAGCAATGCACTAGCGTCCTTAAACAACACGAGGGAGCCCAAATCAGAGTGGTGAATCTGAAGCCAAGAGAAGTACCTGAATCATCTGTTGGGGACCCTCAGTAGGCTTCTTCAGAAAAAGCTTCACAGCAGCAGTAAGAAGTTGCAACTGCACCTGGGCAGGCTCTTCAGGGAAAGTTTCTAGAAAACTTTCAAGTAGCTCATCTGCATTGTCAATACGCTCAGCATACTCGCCTATTATCCATATCATAGATGCCTGCATACGGAGCCAAAACATAATATCATTACAAGCAAAACCTTGGAATCTTAACGGATCCAAATTGACAATAACAAGCGAATAATGTAACGGTGTGCATAAAAAAGACAAACCAGACACAAAAGCCTTGATCAAAGGACAATAAAAGAGCATATATGGCCCAAGTCCAAAGCAATACCTTCGCTTCAGGCTCGTCAAGAGTGTCCAAACTTTCACAAAGTGTAGCAATAATGGACTCATACCTGTTCACAAGACAATTGAATACTCATTAGCCCCAAGAAAAGAAGCCAACACTCCATCTACAAGCAAACACCAATCTTAACTGAACCAGAGAAAAACAGTAAAAACAACGGAACACCTTTCTAATAAAATACCAAATTCCAGGGAAGTGTCCAAAATCCAGCTGTGATCACTTACATATTAGGGTATCTTCGAAAAATATCCTTGATCACTATAATTGCTTCTTGAACAACGTAGTTGACCTTGATCTTGATCAGATCCAACAGTACATTGATGCAGCGCTCAGCCGCCCGCTCCAATTTGATTGCACATCGTCCTATGGCCCGAACTGCTTTCCTCACAAAATCAACATCAACTTCCGTGGCATACTCCTTGAACTCCAAAAGAACCTGTACGAGGGAGCATGCTTGTCAATTGATAGAATCCCAAACGCTAAAGGTTCTACACACACAAATCTCTCTGTTTTCAGATGCCTGCATTGCACAATACTAACACTTCACCTCTCCAGATTCGAACCCATTCTCAGAACAAGATCAACATTCGAGAATAACACTGATCTCAAAGAACTCCACCACATTGAGGGAAGAGAGAGGGGACAAGACCTGATCGATATTGCGGTCAGAGGCGAGTTTGATCATTATCTCCAGCTTCTCCATCTTCACGTAAATAGGATCGTTGTACTTGCAGAAAAACACCTGTGGACATGAGACAAACCTGCGTAAGACTGAACGGCTTGATCCGAAAACAAAAGACACAGCTGGCATTGAATGTCGGCTTAAACTGCAAATAGACTGAGCATCTCTTACTGCGTGTTGATCGCGTTACATAAGGCAGACTCGACAAACCATTCATCCTTGCTGACATAATGAGTTCATCAGTTCAATGCACAAAAAATATGCCACGGACGTCTGCTGTTGCTCCTGAATACCCCAGGTATAGACGCATTAATAGCAAAGAAAGGGCTTTCAGTGTGAACCTTGATCTCATGTGCAAGAATTCCAGGACGGCGCTGCACAATAAGATTGATATTGCGAAGTGCAACATACTGGATCTCAGGCTCTGCCGATAGAAGTGTCACCAAAGGTGGTGCCATCTTTTTACACAAGTTTCGCACGACATCTGTGCTGGTAATGAGCTCCATTTGTAGCAAGATTACCTTCATACAAACACCCAAGTCAGTATGACTTTGACAGTTAACGTGACTACAAAAAACCTTGGCAACTAGGTGACAGCAGCCCGCCACAAGATCTCAACTACCAACAATTGCTCAAGGACTGAGGAGTAACTAATCTGAGGAGTAAGACACAGATGACTATCGAGTCTGCCAGAAGAGGCAGAAGAAGAAGCAGGCAACAGGGACCACCACAGCTGTGAGAATTCACAAATACAGTACCTTTACGGCCGACAGAACTACAGCACAATTGGCATGCTGCAGGCGAGGAGTTATGCGTTCCACAATATTCTCAGCGTCACGGATATCCTTTGCTTTGTATTTAGATAAAGCATCCAAAATAAAAACCTGGCCCCACCTGCAATCAGACTCTACGTTCAAAACAGTACTGCCTGTTTGCCGGAAATTAAAATAAACCTTCCCAGGGCTCTATTAACATTGGCGGTTTAACCGAAACATTGCACTTGTAATCTGTTCTCGCGTAAGATGGATCTGATGGTTAGGAATTTTTATGTGTGATCTAAACCGACATGCCCAGAAACAGAAAAGCAATTAGAGAACACGCACTCTGTGCACTCGTTGAGAGCCGCCAAAAGCTTGAATAGCGTGTGATTTGTGATTTCGAAAATGTTCTTGCTGCTACCCTCTTGAATTTCAGCAAGCGCTGCCACAGCGTTTGCAACAACCATGGGATTGCTATCAGATATCATGTCCTTTAGGGACTCCAGAAACCCTCTGTCCTCTACCAGCTCTGCGTTGATGTCGTGCAACTTCGCAACACAAACGGCTGCAGTCTTTCGAACGTAAGGATCATCGTCCTGCATAATCGACCGAGTTCAGAAAGCCAAGGAGAACCAGAGAAAGATGGAAGTAAAAACACAAAATTCCCATCCCAGAGAAAGCTCATGGACGATAAAATGGGACCAGGGCAACGATTTAAATCAAAAGCGAGAAGGTGCTCTCGAGGCTGATGCAGCTGGGTGGAGCATGAATCTTGCAGGTGACTGTTTTAGATTCTACATCCTCTAATAACAAACAAACACGCAGGCTAGCCTAACAATCTCACCTACTCTCATTTCTAGCAGGCAAAATAACTGAAATATCCAAAATCACAATTAGAAAATATGAAAGAAAACGTACTTCAGACGAATAAAACATTATTAAGGCACTCAAGAGCTAACCTTCAGACACCTTTGAAGAGGGTCACACAGATACTCTGTGATCTTGTCGACCCTGATACAACCCATTGTCCTCACAGCCAATGCTCGTATCAAAGGATTTGGATCTTGAGAATCCTGCGCAAGAAATTCAACAGCGTTGTCATCATCATCAACGCCGGCATCATAACCAAAATACACCATACCCCACAAGCTGCGTCAAATATTACTAAGCATCAGAGGATGAGAACCTGGAGGCATCTAACAAACACACACACACATCAAGGCATACATGTAACGTATTAGTTTAAACTACAAACCTTCACAAATGTGTTCACGGCAAGTATCGCCAAGTCAGGGTGGCTCTTGGCATAGTTGATAAGGTACAAGTACACAAGCTTCTTGAGCTCCAAATTTTCGGTTTGCATGCAGTTGACCACATCTGTGAACAGCATGGACACATCCTTACCAACGGTCATTGCAGCAATAACCTTCTTCACTGCATCCTTTTTCTTGTCCTGCAATATGCCACATCAAACACAAAAGGTTACTCTGTGTCGCAAGGGAGCAAGCACCAACGCCGAGCACTCGGGTACTCAAACTCAACCAACCCCACTTGCAGTGTAAGAGGATGAAGGAAGCCTCAGTGGAAACAAAAATCGTCCGCGATCAGAGAACAAAGTATTCACAAAAGACCTGTATGAAATGAAGCACTGTTCGATGAGCTGTCCTACCAAGAAACATATGCAGCAAGCCACACCAACTGCATAATCTAAGCTGAGAGGACGAAAAGAGGAATATATCTAGCAGGGTATGAGGTGAAGTCAAAAGGTGAAGTCAAAAGGAACCAGTTCGGACGGCAAGAGTGAATCCTTACGGAGAAAACGCTAAGGAATGTGCAACCACGATTGTGACAAACTCACGACATCGCTGGATGTAGCAATTAAGGTTCGATTATTGGTTCGGATGTAGCAGTCACCTACAATTGGCGAATTATAGGATCAGCGTCACTAATAAAGCATGAAAACCTCCAATGAGGGAAGTTATGGAAGGTATAGGGGATCACGCAAACGTCGAGGGCATCCTAGAGATAGTGAGTGACTACTGATCACTTTCTTGTGCCACCCACTCTCCATGAATGGATCCATGGCATCAAAGAGACAGGTCATGTACTATATCCTTGCAGCTTCTAAGAATGCGGTCCCCTTCGCAAAACTGAATTGTGAAACCAAGGGTCGAACGACAATCCTTAGGACCATTGATTAGCTTCTGGGAAGAGAGGCAGACGAGCTCTTTCGACGGCATTACTGTCTGATTGGGGTCCTCACCTATGTAGACACCCTTGGGAAGGAATTGATCAAACAAGGGATCACAGACGAGTGACTGGTTCCATCGACATTGATCTGCGTTTCAAGAAATCTGCGAGATCCGAACGGAAAGACTTGTCCCGGTCACCCCACCGTGACCTAAGCTAGCTGCCTGTTCCACAGTCCCGATCGGGAGCCCTTGGAGCTACCCCGCGAATCGACGTGCGCGGTCAGGGCTTTGATTGGGTCCGCACAGAGCCACGACGAACGCCAACACTGGGGGAATGCCAGAGAGCCACTCTCGCTGCATAACGCCTAACCCTAAATCAAACACAAAATCTGCACAGCAAACGTCTTCGCCAAAGCAGCGTATTTACTACAACCCTGGAGCGCGCAGTTCCGCAGGGGAGCGGAGCGCGACCCAATCTGTTCCCCACCGGCGCTCGCCAATCCGGGGGAGCAGCGCCCATGGCGAAACGGACGAGACGTGGACCGACGAACATGGCCGAACTGGCGAACGCACCTTGTACTGCGAATTGAGCTCCTCCTTGAGCTCATGGATCTCGCCCTTCTTGGTGGTGGTGAAATACTTAGCGTCATGGCCGCTCATCGTGCCCCACGGGGGGTCCCAAAAACCATGCACCACGGCACGGCACGGCAGGAAGGAGGACGCGAGGGACAATGGACGTTTCACTGCAAGCGAGGATCCACGGATCGGCGCAACCAAACTGAATGCGCTGCACCGCGGCAGCAGCAGCAAGTTCCGAAATGGCTCAACTGCCGATATTATTATTATCAGTTCGTCTGCGGCTCGGTCCGGTCAGTCGTCGTTCAGTGAAGAGCCAGAGTCCACAGAGCGAGAGAGCGAAGCGAGACGAGTCGAGCCAGCTCCCTCGCGGCACGTTCTTCCGCTCCAGTGTCGACGACATTCGTTCACATGGATGGACGAACGCATCTTCTCATCCTTCGACGCGACGAACAGGCCGGAAGAACTTACTCAATCCCGGGATCATAACATTGTTAGCCGTGAACCCCTAAATGCCCAAGGCACGAAATTCCGGTGTCGGCAATACTTTGAAGTTAAATAAAACCTAACCGAGTTGCTATTTTTAGTAGTTTATATTTTTGTAAATTTCTTTTTGAAGGCTAACTTTAGCTTCAAAAGTCCGATTTTGAAAATGATGTTTTATGATTTTTCTACTCAAGATTTTGTGCAAGGGTACCCATTGCAATCTTGACTTCCCGTAGTGTTGAGGGCTCTTAGAAATGAGCCTCAAGTACACTAGATCTTGGAGGAAAAATCACATTAGAAATTCATTTAAAAAAATTGTAGAGTAGATTTTGAGAAGCCATAAATTGATTTGGGTTATGCATGTTAGGCCCTTTAACCTCATATTTTTTTGGTGACCAAATTTTTAGAGTTGGCATGTGAGAAAAGGATTAAAAGAATTTCTTAGTTTTAACACCATCATGGTCAAACTTTATAATCTTTCAATTCATAAGTGATATTTTTGTGTTTTCTTTTCCTATGTGATCTATAACATGTCTAGTTCGAATTTGTACGGTTACAATTCCAAAAAAACTGATACAACTTATCAAAATGTTGACTTTTTGTTCAATTAAGAGCAAATTTCAGGAAGCTCAAAACAGGCCTTTAGCATTTAGGGGTTAAAGGACGTAGGGGTGACTCTAGAAATCATCCTTTTGCATTACCGTGTGCATCATTGGCTTTAAAAATTGCAAAAGTGCATATTGAAAGTCAAGCTACTATAGAAGATCTTCCCTTTTTACAACAAATTCTGAGGATGAATAGTTGCATTTATGTCCTACACAGTTTGATTCCCTCTCATCCATCGGCCATACAATGGCTGCGTCGACGTTTAAGGTTTAAACAAACCTGGAGGTGTCCCTTTTGTTTCCAGAGAAAGAAGAGCCCCTAGAGCTCGGCAACTTTTTGAAACTGAGAACATAGGGGGCTGGGATCCATATGGAGGCTAGGATGGGCTTCAGATTCAACAGTAAAATCGCTGTTAAAGTCGCCAGTGAGATCTCTCCTGATATAACTAAACCTTTCCCCCTGGTACATAGGAGGGAATGATAGCTCGACCTGGGGGGAGAGGAATCCAGTGATTAGCAATGTCATGATACCCAACAGAAGTTACATGTTGGTTTTACTCTGCAGCAATGATCTTGAAACTGGCGAATTATTGCCACAAATCTACCAGATGGAATTGGATGCGAACTGTCTGTATTGAATTTGTTTTTGAAATTGGAGATTTGAGCCCGATTGCACACGTGGTTTTCTGTGCATTCCCCCAAAAGCAGAGTCATCAGTTGCCTTGTAGCATTCATCCCCTCCCAATGGGGAGCAGCTCTACACACGGCATGATGTGGGCCATTCCCGTCTTGCAGGGCGGCGACATTGTGGTCCTCCGTTTAGCGGCGAGGATTTCTAAATCTTCCCCAAAAAAATTTGCTTCAGTAGCGCTCCTCTTGTTTTTGCACTGGTTTTGTTTGGATTTTGCATTAATGGCGCGCCTTCAATGCTTCTTCGTTTGTCATTTCTGAATTAATACTTTGGCAATTTGGCAGCCGTCCATTTCCCTAACACACTTGAGATGTGTGCCTTGCGTGCCAGTGCACATTAGATTCTAGTTTGAAAGTGGCATATTTTGCATTTTTGATTTCTTGACTCACTGGAATTTTGCCAGCTCGGGGGTTTTGTGAAGATTTTGGAGGCACATTTAGTATCTCTGGCATTCACTTCGTTTCTAAAACGGGACTACGAGTGAATGAGGAATTCAAAATTGGAGGAAGTTGTTGTGGGCTTAAAGTTCGTGCTTAGCAAAGGCAACGTCGATGCTTCCAGGTTTTGCTTCGTGGTGATTCAGTGCATTTAAGGGTTTGGGTGTTTTTGGGTTGCATTTTGCATTCTTGCGACGTGTTCAATGCTCTAATCTTCTTTGTGTCATTGTGTTTAGACTTTCCTGTTAGTTGCGATCAATTTGGTGTTCAGTTTTCACGCTTCAGTGATCAGATATTTGGTTGGCGACTTGGCGATTGGTGTTGTTCTTGTTTATTGTGTGATGTGGTTGTTGCTTTCATCACAAAGTTGGAACCCTATGAAATGTCAATGATTATCGTGTGGTTACTATTGTTTCATGGATGCGCATGTTAATTTACAATTTTATCACACTATTACGATGCCCACGATTTTTGCACAAGTGTGAAAATCCTACAAAAATCCTACAACGTGCCATGTGACAACCACCACAAATAGTGATGCCACCAAGGTTTGAACCGTGGACCTTCAAGTTGAGGCCCAAGGTTCTTAATAATCCTATGCACCACCAACTCACACATGTGTCCAAAGTAGGAGTTCGAAGTTATTTACTAAGTTTTTGCAATTTTTTTTCAAGTGCTTTGTAAAATCAGCAGACTTCAGACCTCATTTAGGCATAGTAAATCAATTTTTTTCAAAAAACTTTAAACTATGAAGAGTTGTAAAATGAACTTTCACCTCCAAAAATCCGTTTGTGATTCAGAGATTTTCATAAAAAGTTATGGACAAAATTCAAAGACAGGTCTTAATGGACAATTTTTTTACATTTACAAATATGTCTCTGAATTTTGTCCATAACTTTTTATGAAAATCTCTGAATCACAAATGGATTTTTGGAGGTGAAAGTTAATTTCATTTTACAACTTTTCTTAGTTCAAAGTTTTTTGAAAAAAATTGATTTACTATGCCTAAATGAGGTCTGAAGTCTGCTGATTTTACAAAGCACTTGAAAAAAAATTGCAAAAACTTGGTAAATAACTTCGAACTCCTACTTTGGACACATGTGTGAGTTGGTGGTGCATAGGATTATTAAGAACCTTGGGCCTCAACTTGAAGGTCCACGGTTCAAACCTTGGTGGCATCACTATTTGTAGTGGTTGTCACATGGCACGTTGTAGGATTTTTGTAGGATTTTCACACTTGTGCAAATCGTGGGCATCGTAACAGTGCGATAAAATTGTAAATTAACGTGCGCATCCATGAAGCAATAGTAACCACACAATAATCATTGACATTTCGTAGGGTTCCAACTTTGTGATGTTTACACTTGGAGTATTTCTTTTGTAGTGTTGCTGTGTGCTTTTGTGGTACATTTATACACTGTGCAGGTTCCAATGGCCCCACAACTAAAGCTTCTAGACAATTTTCGGGTCCAAACATTTGGTTCTAGTTGAAACACAAATGGCGTTTGGAAGTATCTGTTAAGCACAAGCACTGTTCCTTTTGTGGCAGAGGTGACGCTTATCGCATTCCTTGACTCATCCGTTTGACCGTGATCCACAATCCGAGAACATTGTTGTGTCTCCTCAAACTACCGATCTTGTATGCAATGTATTGAGCAACGGTGAGCACTTTCCTACGAGGAAGAAGAAAAAGGGACGGTCCGCAAACAAGCCGCGGAAAAGGAGCAAGACAACTCCGGGACTGTCACGAGAAGGTGGCAAGAAGTATGGACCTATCGGTTCTTTTAAGCTGAAGCTGACCTTGATTCAATTGGACATGTTATTGATGTGATTTGCCAAAGTTGCACTGCAATTATGAGGAGGAGAAAACTTCTGGTCTCAATCTTGAGAAGCATGAGGGAAAGCGGGTTTGCATGGAGGACAGTGTGCCATTTCTAGACTTGAAGAAGGGCAATACTTATCTCAAATCCGCCTATAAGTATGTCAAGCTGTGCAAACTATGGGCAGCCCAAAAGTAAGCCGATATTGTGGTCGATCAACTTGCTGGTGGTTTGGAGAACGACATCAAGTGCAAGGCAGTGCAATTTTTCACCCTTTTTCAAATTCTTAGTTTTGGTCGACCTATGTATGATTACAAGAAGCAAGAGTCTTTGCTGAGGCACTTGAAGGTTCAAAATTTGCCTATGAAGCATTGGTTTGAAAGCACAGGGTGGAAAATGAGCGAGCATATGCACGCTTCCATCCTAAATGCTTTGAAGTTCGTTATGCAATCAGCATCAATCATCTTGATTAGTGCAGATGAGGTGATTGCTATCGATAACACCTGTTGGATCGGAGTGCACGTTTATACCATAGAGAGTTGGGAGAGGAAGCCCCATTTGTTGCATTTGAGTTGTCTATCTGAAGGTGGTACTACGGACCAGTTTACTGCTGTCATCATGCATGCGTTGATCAATGAGGGTGGTCTTAATCACGAAGAGATAGCTTCGAAACTAGTTTGCTTTCGGAGCTGATGGCATCAATACATTCCAAGGGTCCAAATCAAGTGTCACAGCTCAGATCCATGACAAATGGGCTCCCTTTTTTTAGGAGCCAGTTGTGTCAATTATGGTATTAATTTGGTTTTCAAGACTCTTTCGAAGTATCCGATGGTCTTTAGGCTCGAGGGCTTCTTCTTGTGTACTTATTCATACTTCTGTCGCAGTAACAAGCGACATGCTGAGTTCACAAAACTTACAAATCTCATGGAAACTAAGGGCAATAAGATGCTGTGTAACGTAAAAACGCGCTGGATCTCCATGAGGAATCCAGCGCAGCAGATCTTAGATGAATACACCACTGTCAAAATGGGACAAGATATGAGCGGTGGTCCTGGTTAGAGAACTTAGGTAGGAGCGGGTGACAATTTTGATTTTCTTGATGACATTGACGTGTTACTTTCTTTCGCTTGTTTCATTCCTTTGGTGAATGTAGTTCATTGTCTCATCAAGATCTCCCAGGCTCGTGACATTTTTGTAGGCGATTTTATTCAAGCTATTAAACTTTGCCAAAGTGAGCTCACAAGACTTTTTGTCGATGGTGAAACTTCTTACAGCAAGGAGGACTTCTGCACATACAATGAGTTGGTCACTGTGCAATGCAAGGACATCCCCATGCAGTGGAAGGAGGTGCCCGGGGACTCCAGCATTGCTCACCTTCTCTTCAATCTGAAGACTTTCCAAGCATACGCTTGGTGTCACGACAAAAAAAGCGGCCAACACATTTTTGTCATACAACAGGATTTCATCTGCGCTCAAGACGACATTGAACGCCAGTTTGCAAGTGCGTGAGTTTTTTCTCTTCCTATTTTTTTCTTGGTTGTGTCAGTCATCTTGTGTATGTATTTTCATTGAACTTCCTATTTTTTTCATTGCATGTGGTTTTGAATGTGAATTCAATGTGATTTAGTTTCCTGTTTTTTTAATTGCACGAGGGTTTGAACGTCTAGTAATTTCCTTTTCTTGCAGCTATGGCTTATAGTTGCGGTATTTTCAGTTCTGGCTTACAGTGCATTCAGTAGTGCCTTGCACGTACATTGTTACCTATGTAGAGTTGTGCCTTGCACTTTCGGTGTTCTAGTGTTGGCTTGTTCTTATGGTGTTCTGAATTCTGGCTTGCACTTACGGTGCTCTTACTACTCTGAGCTGTGGCTTGACTGGCTTAATTGTGCACAAGCATAGCGCAATCCCTTTGTGATGAGTTGGATCGCCACTTTCCTTGCTAGGAACTGTTCGATGCTTTCAGGATTATTTACCCCCAATAATGGCGGCAGAAGGGCGCTGAGGCTAGCTTTGTGCAGTACTTGGCTATCCTCAAAAATTTCTACTGCCAAGCCCAACTTGTGAATAGTGGTCAGCCGTTGTATGAAGGCGGCAAGACTCATACTATACCAGAAATGCTATCAGCTTCACACTTGGATTTACAGCAAGGGTTCTTTGAAATGACTATGAAGGCAAACTGCGAGTCTGCTTGCGGCCCACCCTTGCTTGTGAATCCGGTTATCAAGCTTTGGCGGAGACTATCACAATCCCTCCACCTGAGTAAGTTGATGTCTGAGTATTTTAAGTTGGCTAAGATAGGGTGTTGTTTAGTATTGGGCTTTGTTGAGGACAAGAGATATTTTTCAACTTTAAAGTTCTTGAAATCACAGCATAGGAATAGACTAGAAAAGCATCTCCCGCTTGTTGTGCGTATGTTTGGGCAACAATATTTTACCCTAGAAACTATCCCTTACAAAAAATCTATTAACTCTTGGAAAAATAATGTCTCAGTTGGCCGACATGGGAACTTGTGAATTAGGACTAGCAATCCAGCACAACAATATCTTTTTTCATAGTATCCTTTCCATTGTAGTGTTGATCTTTACTTCTTAGTTTTCATGAGATTTTGCAAGAGTTGGTGCTCATGTTTACCTTGACAAGAGTTTTGGTGCACGGGATTTGAAGACAGGAGAGTGAAAATTGAACTTCGACTCTACCATGATGCTATGAAGCTGTGACAAATTGTTGCAGCTTTGGTGACGTTGCAAGGTTACTGCGACAGTGCGGTCCTTCTTCAACTTGCTTATTGTGTTTGTTATTAACCTGTATTACTACTGTGGCTTGTTTGTTGTGTGCAGAACACTAACATTGCATTGGGCAGTCTTGCATTGTGCAAGAAGGGTTCAACTCCCTTGTTAGTGAAACAAAAATTTCCATTGTAAATCAAAAACTCCATTGTACAATAAAGTTTATCTTTCCAGTACACAAATTTCCATTGCACACAATTAACACTTGTCAACAGCAATTGCCCCAAAGTCGCTAATCTTTGCATTTCTTTCATTGTCTCTTAGCTTTTCCAAACATTAAAAAACACCTAAAGTAGCAATGATTCACCCCAAAATTTACAATATGTTTGCCAATTAACACTACTTGAAAAAAAAAAGTAGACAAATTACCACCTTTTTTTTCCCATTGTTATCTGCCCTTTTTCAAAAAAGAAAAAGGTCGCAAAATTCTCTCCCCTTTCACACAATATAGCTTTTCCGTGAATTACAAGGAAAGAGTTTTGGGATCGTTGCTCCGCAGGCTTTGTAAACCACTCGCAGGAAAACATGCATTCATTTCCTGGGCGGATTCTGCCCCGTAATGCCCGATTATGCGGATTCAACCCCATAATCAGGCATTACGGATTCTACATCCAATCTCAGATTCTCATTACCGATTTTCATCCAATTTCATTGATCCTGCAGTAGTTTACGTCGTGCAATGGCCCTTACCGTCGGGCATTGCCCTATACAATAATTTGGATGTCAGTCGTAGTGCTTAGCCGTTTTCTAACGGACGTTTGCGTCACTGTTTTCCTCTCCGGCTGTCCGGCTGTCCGACTGTAGATGTTAAGTGTGAGTGGAGCGAGTTAATACGGAAGTCCCATTAACTTCTCTTTTTTTTGCTGCCGTCACGGTATAGTAATCTTAGTGGTTTTCTCTCCTTCGGCCGGTCGACCGGCTGCGTGAGGTGTACCTGTGAACTGTGAATTGGGTAGCTTTGGACGCGCGGATCCTTTCAGTGCTGTGGAAGTGGCGTTGTGGATTCAAACTATGGCAGAGAGGAGCGCAGGTTCTCGTTTTTGGACTTCCGCCATAGCGAGCTTCGTGCTGCTTTGGGCTTTGCACGGGGTGCAGACTGAGGAACTTCCTGATGCTAGCTGCGGCGACTTAGGGTTTACCGGTCTCGCTCTGTGCTCCGATTGCGACTCCCTTGCTGAGTACGTGAAAGACAAAGGTAAAGACTTCCACTACCCGTGGTTTCGCCCTATACCGGTATGATGTGTTTGAATTCTTGTTGATTGACACGCTTCGGTTGCTATCTCTCGCTCTGCGGGCTCGAGTGTGTGTGGAAGAGCAATCCATGGGAAACGGTGTTATCAAGGAATACAGTCAAGTGTATTGGGCTCGTAGTTTCTGGGATCCAACTTGCACATGTTCAATGAATAGGAAGGGGTGTTTTGAGGTCTCACGTTCATGATTTCTTTTTGAAGTCGCATAGATCGTGCCTGGGGGATCATGGCTTTGTCGCGCCAGGGGGGTTTCGAGTTTTGTCCCGGGCTATTGATATGGATATAGTTTGAGGGCAAGTTTAGATTCGATGGACGAGCTGATGATGAGGTGATGAAAGTGGTATGGGAGTATTCAATTGTCTCTGTGAGTCTGATCCTGGATGGGATTGCAGAGCTGGAGGCCGATTGTCGAAAATGTTGTGCAGAGGAATCTGAGAATGCCCTGAGCAAGGTTTGTCATCTCGCCCCTTTATGCAGGTCTAAGTGGACTCTCTTTTACAACATTTCAGATGTCCTGATTTGTTGCTCTAGGTTTTTTCAATTGTTAAAGTGGTTAACTTATTCGCAAGGCCTTCAAGGAGTTGAATGGTGTGCTCCTCGAGGAAATTGATTGCTGTACTTATAATACATTTCTGGGCTCGCAGATGAAGTATTCTGGAGCTGTGTTGGAGATTTGTATGAGGAAGGTGATGTTTTATCCAAACATTCAGACCTTTATTGACGACAAGTTGGGCGAATTTCCTGAAGTGGATGTGAAATACCGTTTTGGTGCACCACCAAAGCTCATCATGAAGGACGATAAGGGCAACCTCAAGGACTCGATCCGGTAGAGCTTCAACTATACATCTGAAGTACTTGTGTCACATTTCCTAATCTAGTATTGTTTTGTCGCGTGTGTGGGGTAGGACAGTATGATTTTTCTTTGTTGAATATTTGATGTAGTTCTGCATGCATGATATTTCTTCTTATCCGGTAGTATTGGAGTGCAGTCGAAGCTGGAACTGGATGGACTTTACTTGTTGCTTACTTTCCCTCCTGGTACATGCAGGATTGATAATTGGAAGACAGAGCAGATTGAGCAATTTTTAAGTGAAAAAGTGACATCAAATGCAAGGATTTAAAAAGGGACAGCCCTATCATTCCTGGCGAAATTTCAGAAAGACTGCTCTTCTCATCTCAGAAAGATTTATTTTATCTGGTGTCTGGAGAATATTCTGCTGCCAATTTTATTATCTACTGTCGACAAAATTGCCATTTTTCTCCAACAAAATCAATTGTCCGCATGTATAATCCTAATCTTTCATAATACAGAAAATTATGTAATCGAAGTGGATGACTACATTGCATATGGTAGAGGATCGACAGAGGAGCACTTGGTAGCGCTCAAAATATACGTCTCCGTACAAGGATCCCTTTCATGACTCTGCTTTGGTTAAGCAGAAATGTGAGGCTCTGTACAATTGTCTCGACCAGTTTTAACGATATGATTGTTGTAGGTCATCAAGTTAATTAAATTTTTGGGGGTGCACAGATGCCAATCGTGTACAATTTAGTTTGTTCTTTGATTCAAGACTCGATCAAACAGACTTGTAGGTCCAAGAACCTTTTACCCTCGTCTGTGAAGGTGACCAAGAATGCAGTTGGTTCCTTAGCTTGCATGGGAACTTCAGTCCCTTATCACCACCATCGTTTCTAAGTCAAGTCCTTAATCCTTCATAGTGTGCACAGTTATCCTCATATCCAGTTTAGTTTTGGTTATCCAATTCTGCTGTGATCCCAACATCAAGTCTTAAGTCTCGTTGCAGAGAAGACATTTGCTGAGAATCTACCCGAAAGGAACTTACAAGGGAATACATGTAAACTCTGCCAGATGCAGCATCAGATTAAATGGTTTGATTGGACCTTATGCTCTACGAAAACTCTAACAAAATACCCATATGATACAACCACCTCAAGGTGGAAAAAAGTTCGCTAGTGATTGGAATTAGTCAGTCATCGTCACTGTCACTAACAACAACTCTTCTGCGAGATATTGGCTTCTTTGCAGGCGATGGGGACCGCTCTTCCCTGTCCCTCTTCCTCTTTCTGTCATCTTCCTCACGTTCACCACGCCTTCTATCCTGGAGTATCAAGGCATGTGTCAGAGACTCCTCAACTTAAATGCAATGACAAATCTAGCTAATGTTTTGATTAGCTTTCAGGAAGATAAGGTCCACAAGAAAGTCAGTCTTCAACAGTGTAACAAAATTCGAACCAGGTGAACGATGAGTTGGTCAGACAAAAATATCTGATTGAATGATAAGTCACATAGCCTACAGGAGTAGATTTCTGAGTTCAAAGGAGTAAATTTCTGAGTTCAAAAAAGAATACTGACCTCTCGCTCAGTAGCCTTCCCCTTGCTGGACGGCCTTCGCTCTTCCTCCTCTTCTTCGTCATCCTCTTCCTCCCAAGCACCACCCACTAAATCGTCGTTGTGATCACTTTCCTGGACCGATGGTTCTCTATCACTGTCGTCTGACATAGAATCGTCCAAAAAGTCATCCTTCGTAGGTCGCCGCTTGTTCATTGATCTGCTCGGGGGAGGTCTAGCAGGTGCTTGCTGTCACAGTTACACTCTTATAAGAACCAGAAAAACAGCACTCTTGAAGCTTGCAAAGATCGAATTATTTTTCTTCCAAAAAACAATTGCAGGGAAGAGTCATTCCGTAGTCTGTAAGAGAAGGGTCAAAGACATACTCGTTTAGCATGCAAAATTCTTCTCTCAGCGCGCTGCTCTTGTTCTATTTCCTCTTGATATCGACGAGAGCCTCTGTCGTAAGTATCCATTTCATCCTCCTGAACACCAAGTTGCAGCACCACATTCAGTTCCAAACTTGATTGTGACAAGGTTAGTGCATACAGGGATGTATAAAGTTAGGAAGAAAAAGTGACACATACCTCTTCCAAAGCACCCTCCAGATAACCAGGAGAGAGCTCACGCTCACGTTCTGTCACGCGTGGCCTAGGAGCATTATATTTGGAAGTTAACTTCTCTTGTTTTCTTTGCAAATCAACCTTGCTCCTTATATTTTCTTGTACTTGCTGCGAAATTAAATTAGAAAAGCACGGTCATAAAAGCAACCATTCAAAATTGCAAACGTGGAAATTCTAGTGGAAGCAAATGCCTGGCAGTAGGAAATAATACAAGGTCTAACTTGCTTACGGATACAGTAATGTACACTTGCACACAGATGATATCAGAGATAGCTACAGTAAAAGCATGGCTACTACATCAACACGGAGTTCTTCAAGAAACTAACTTGCCAACCATCAGACAAAGTAAGTAAATCTCATATTTGCCCGGCGTTGACCCAGCAGAATTTCATAGCCTACCTTTTCTCTGTCATGCTTCTCCTTCTCCGGATCAGTTTCAGTGATGACAGTCTTAACTTTGAAGACCTTCTTATGCTTTGAGTCCACTAATGCAGTGAGCAGACGATGTGATTTAGAAGTCAAGGACGACGGCATAAACCTCATCTTCCGTAAAACTTGGCCTTGAGATTGCAAAATGCTCTGCAATCAAGCACCCCGTACATTGATATTGCTGCTATACATTATCTTGAAATTGGCGAAAGCAGTCACCGAGTGTAGGTCCTCTACGAGGACCAAAAATACAGAAGCAATTAAGAACATACAACAAAAACCAACTGGAAGTAACCAAGTGTGTGTAACTCAGCGAGATTGGAGAGAAACCTTATGATGACGGACAAAGAGATGAGACTGGTCCTGAGTAGCATTTTGGACTGACAAATCCAGCACCTCGCTACCCAAAAGTAGCTGCATGCTGCCATCTGACCACTTCACAAATCGTGCATTGCTTTCATACTGCAAACACCCAACAGATTTCAGTCACCAAATTAAATCCTCTCATTTTTCCTTAACTCATTGGAACATGAGTTAAAGAGCAAAGCATATTTTCATATTAAAAAGCGTGCAGCATCTAAAAGGTTGAGAGCTTTGCTGATCTTCGACATCTACTATATCGATGTGACCTGGCTCAAGACAGCCAAAATATTCAGAAAGACAGATTCCAAAAGAAGTATTTCAATATAATGTTTTTCAATGAATTGATGAAACGAGCATGGCCACCAAGAGACAAAAAATTGAATGTCTTTCGAAACAGTCGCTGCCATGGTGTCTCTAACAGGCAATCCGATTGGACAAACAAAACCCTACAACGACAATAACCGCAGCAAGAAAAATGAGTCTCCCAGAACTGAATTCGCCCATGTCAACCTCTATTGCGTTTTAATAAGCTCATGCATTTTCTACAAACAGAGGAGAGGGTCTAAGAAAAGCACTCACAGAGGTATGTCCATCTCGATTATGAACGGGACGCCAACGCACAACGTTCTCCTCCAACCTAATGTGTTGCTTCTTGCCCTCAACCTCGGTGGTAAATGGCTCCTCTGCCTCATATGTCGTGGGATCAAAGGGCTTCATGTCGATATTCATGATGTTAGACATTCGAATAATATTCAGCTGCAAATTCCAACGCAACAGAGATCATTTGTCAAGGTCTGCGAAAGATATTGCAATAACCATTGACATACGAAACCACAAGCTGAATCACCAATCCTAGCCCAATGCTAGGGTATGAAAAGTAGTATCCACTAACCTGGTCAGGCATGCCAGGTGGTGGACGCAACGGGACCTGAAGCTCTATTGGAGGACCCATAGGTTTTTCAGGTTTCTGCTCAATATGCCGCTCATCATCAGATTCATACCGATCCGGGTCCCGATCGTCATCCCCAACAATCTCTTCTGCCCGAGCTGCATCCCCTTCACTTCCTTCGTCATCCGAACGAACCCTCTGTTTAAGCGCAATTTTCCAGTAAGCCCAGACGTAAATTTTACTATCGAATGGCCAGGTCGATCTATAAGTGTGATATGCAATCAAAACCATATTCACAAGCTTTAAAACAATTGGCACTAAAGACCGCTGCATGGCAATGTAGAGATGAAATACAATAAAATCTATACCTCCGGACTGCCCTGCAGACTTTCCTCAGGGCTACGATGCTCTGCAGCTTCTGGTTCTGGTTCATGCTCTGCATCTTGGTCCTCGTCTTCATCTGACTCACCAAACACATCACGTGCTTCAGCCACCTCAACCCTCTCTCTCGGTTCGTCATCTTCATGGTCATCTTCTTCACCATCACTGTTCACCATGTAAACCATACCACAGGACTTGTCAACACTTCTGCTGCTCCACTAACTCCGCCAGACTGTAACAGGTGATAATTCCTAGTCAACACAAGCCGTTACAGGTAATGCCCAAACAGAGCTTGCTATTCCGCTACCAAGGCCCAACACGTAATCGAATGTCAGACCAGCCGGAAGACAAAGAGAATAAGCATATTTCTCGAGATGTGCAAGGGCTTACACTACAAATCAACTGCAAGAAACATACTCAGTAAACAGGCCAGAATATTTGCAGATTAAGAAACAACCTTTGGCCCCTAGCCTCTTCCTGCATCTCCTCGTCTTCGTAGTCCTCCAAAGGTTGCGCTCGGTGTGAGCGCTCAGAACCACTGGCGCTGACCTCAACTTCTTCCCGTTCTCCCTCACTCTCGACTTCGACCTCCCTCCCCCCCTCACTCTCTCTATCACTATCAGCCCTTTCTTCTTCTTCACTTGCTCCGCGCTCTACGTCACTTTCGACTCTTTCTCCTTCACTCTCAGCCTCTCCCTCGACGTCTACTTCAGCGTCACCATCTCCATCTTCCCCTTCGACTTCTTCGTAACTACCTTCCTTGTCCTGCGATGTAACATTCACATATATACTTCAAAGGAATTTCTTTAAGAAAATCAGATAACCTTAGAACTATTGCAGAATGGAAAGAACACCCAACAAGGTCCACATTTTCAGGATATCCTACTTTCAGATTGATGCGCAGAGGAGATGATTGACGAGATATGTCTCCATCATCCACACTCAGCTACAGGGTGAGAAGCGTCAGCAGGAGGTTGAACCCACATGCTAACATGACAAATCACCAAAGTATCCAACGAAGTAGTTTCGTCCGGATGATTGAACCAATTCCTCACACGCTGCGCTGTTTCTCACATTAAAAAATTGATACCTATCCATTGAACGTAGTCAAACGCACATTTTGGAAAGCAACCAGAATCATGAGGCATATGCACAACCATTCAACCCTCTTACAGCTCTCAGATGATGCGAAGAATTTCCTAAGATGTCAATTGGACAATGCAATCGTGCAATGAACCCCATTTTCCAGAAACACCTGGCAGTGACGCTTCTTTGGGAAACTCTTACCAGTATACCGGCAGAATACCAGCTCGTGTAGGCTAATGCTTTATCTTTCCAGCTTCAACAAAACCACCTTAGCGAAGACTAGAAAATCCCATGAATATGTGCTGTATATACAGACAGAGCGTTTACGAAACAGGAAATAATCCTTGAAACCCTAATTCTCCTACCCCGCGGGCACCTCCCGACTGCAACCTTCCTTCAGGACTGCAAGCCATCCTCCGGGTCCTTTCCCGCGAGGCCGACGAAGAAGGACCCGTGTTCAGCTGCTGTAATGAACACAATTATGAAAAGCATTGCAGAAACTAGCATTGCAGTCGAAAGAGAAGGAATGAAGCGCATGTTCTTGCGCTTGAAGAGTGACGGCCAAGAGCCTGAGTGAGAGAGGGTCCGAGAGCACCAACCGAGCGATCCGAGGCTTGATCGGAAAGCGCAGGACGAAGCGACTGCTCGGGCTCGTCATCAGAGTCCTCGGACTCGGCGCCAAACAAAGTCTCCATCATCTCATGCCGCTTTTCCTCGCCCATGGCGACGACAGAGAGAAGCAGAGGTGCAGGAGGAGTCGAGCAGCTCGAGCTCAAGCAGGCAGGGCAGGGACGCAGCGACGGACGGACGAGAGAGAGAGAGAGACGAGCGAGCACGGAGGCTAGCGGCAAAGCGGCAACACTTACAAAGGAAGGCAGGGCAGGGGCACAACAACACGAACACATGCCACATTCGACAGGACCTCCAGACGGGCGGAACGGAAGTCCAAACCCCAGCCCAGCGGTCATTGGCATGGCAAGGTGAATTTTGTGTTTTCGGGGGTAAAAGTAAAAAAAGGACCCTTATTTTGTGTTGTGTTTAGGGTATGTTCTAGGCTCCCCCGAGCTAATATGGGGCATCTGATTGCAAGTCTGAATTTAAAATTTGCGAACTTTATTGTATGAAGCAAATAAAAAATTCCTGCGTTTTTTTCCAAGGTAAAATCCACCCTGTTGGTCTCACTTCGAGGGACGGGTTTAATGGCTTGCAATCCTTCACGGGGGCAATCGTTACGAACCTTTGGGCACAATTTAGGGTAGCAAATTTTCTTAACCATTGAAGTCCCAAGGCCATTTTTTTTTTGTCAAATACGACTCAAAACTGCCAATTTTGCTGCGTTTATTCAAGAAACAGAAAAAACGTTTTTCTTATAACCTAACCATAGGATCTTGTACTTCACTTCTCTCTAATCATGTAGTAAAAATTTCATGAAGTTTTACCATACAGATTGGAAGATATTAGCATGCAAAATATTATTTTTTTGAACACTGGCCTGCGACTTCAGATAACTATAACCGCCACTTGTGGAGAAAAATTTGTACTACAAACTTTGAATTTAAATTTTTTATGTTGAAGACTTGAGTTGAAAGTCTATGGAAAAAAAATTAAAAAACACACACTTGATTTTCATTCTTTAAAAAATTGTTAAGTACAAGTAGGCCCAAGATTGAAAGAAAAACTATTCGTTAATAGCTCTAAGATGGGATTGAAACACTATGATCCCAATTGTGAGATTGTTTTAGCATGCAAACTTAACCTTTTTAAACAAATTTTTTTTGAAAAATTGTAAAAATTGCATTTAGAAATGAATCCTCTAGGTTCATTTTTTCAAGAAGATGTTGTTATCGCTTGAAAAATAAGATTGTCCATAACTTTCACATAATAAATCCAAATGGAATTGAATGAATCAAAGCTTTATGTACATATATTGTAGATAAAATTACAATCTATGAGAAGGAAAAAAATTTAATTAAAAAAAAATTGGAATGAGGAGGCTTTTGCCCACTGCATCTAAAAAAGGGATTTTTTGTGCCATAACTTTTGCTCCCAGGGACCAATTGAAATAAAAATTATATTTCTAGAAAGCTAATAAGTTTTTCTATTTTCAAAAAAAGTTCCAAAAATTCATGATGAATATCAAGGCCATAGGAGCTTGCCCAAAATCCATTTTGTCCTTCAAAGGGACAATGAGACTTTAGAAGCTAAAGCAAATTTCCTTTGTTTTCCTAGAATTCTTTATTTACCACCCATTAAAAAATTTGCAAATTTTGAATTCATATTTTCAATCAGAATCTCCAAATTAGCTATGAAAGGTGAAGAAATACAAAATTTATGCAATACAAAATAGAGGATAGTTTTACATTTACCCTTGGCTGGGGCAATAAGGGAATCAATCCTCCCTAGCTTCCTAGAACAAGAACAGGTTGAGCAAAGGTTTTTGAAATGATGTCATGGCTATTTAAGTCTAGTTCATTGGATAGAAAATTTGATAATATCCATAGCCAATGGTAGAAATGGAATTATAAAACTCTTCACTTAGTACACAAAAACTTACTATTTTTTAAACTTTTAGCTAATATTTGCAATATGTCAGGGATTTTGTAGTTTGTATTGGTATTGATGGCTGGCTATTTTAAATTTTGGAGGCTTGAAAATATTGTCACTTTGATTTTCAATGCAAGGATATGAAGAATCGGTATTTTTTAGTTTTTTTCAAATTTAGATCAAATGCATTTACAATCTTACACAAACTTCATAAAGAAAACCAAAGGGATAAATTGGCAAGTCTAAAGGCTTTAATGGCAAGCAGTTATAGGCAAGCATTGGTAATTTGATAGGTAGCTAAATCTTAACAAATACGATCAAATTCTTGCCTACCAATAATTGTATGGTTTTAAAATGGTGACACTACAAATGTTATAGGCCTTCATCTAGAACTCAATCTATCCATCTACCCAAAGCAACATGTACATCTTGGCTAAAAACCCATTTCAAGGGGCCTTTTTTAGACAAACAAAAGTAATTCACATTTTTGGGGGGTAGATTTACTACAACATTTAGCTAGTCTAAAGATTGTTTGTTGAAACTACACAATGATATTGAAAAAAAATTCCTTTGTAGAAACCTTTTACAAACTATAATTAATAGCAAATAATTTTTTCTAATAAATAAATAAACATTAAATTTGCAGTATCAGTAAATGTAAAAGTTCTATTTGAACTACTAAAGAATTACAAGGCACTTAGTGCAAAAATGGTTTAAAATGGTCACCTTGAAGGATAGTGAATTTTTTTTTATAAATTCAACCATATGAAATTGCACACAAAAAAATGTATACAAAAAATTACAAAGTAACATTGAAAGTGTAGATTACAAGATTATAAAATTTGAAGTTAGAAGGGCAAAAAATTTGACTCAACAAGACACTAACTTTTTATAAATTGATTTTTTTGCACTACACATAGTATTTTCTTTTGTAATCCCATCTTAAATCATGTTAGTTATAGCTTGCCAGATTTAGAAGAAAAAGAGGATTTTTGCATATATTGCCCACTCTACCCTCCAACCTTTAGGCAACATATACAAGATCTCATTCGGACACCCAATTGAAAACAATAGTATACCCATGAAGATAACTATTTAATTCATATTAAATTAAACATTTTTGCAATTGGCCTAGTGCATTGGTTGCTCGATTGGTTGTATGTGAGATAGTACACTGAAAAATGGTAAATTTAGAAGTTTGCTCATGTTGTTAGAATGAAGTTTCATGTAAGTCCTTTCTTGTAACCTTGACCTTTTGGATATGCATAGTGTATCCCCCTAAAAAAAAGGCTTTAATTACCATAAAAGTCATTGGATTTTTTAGTTTAAATATTACTTTTGAGTGGAATTGAATTCTAATTTTTATAAAAATAATTTTCAATTTGTTAAGGACACTTTGACCATAAGTAATGTCTGACAGACAAAAGCCATTGTGGACTCTTCTACAATTTTAGAGGAAGAGAGGTAAGACTTATGATGGTGTGATGATTTTGTAAATTAAAAATACTTAAATTAAAAATGTATAGACTATTCATTTAAAATTTAAAATTATAGATTTAGCATAATAAAAGCTTCAAAATTTACAATTTACATGTTCTTAGCTTTCAAGAATTTAAGATGTTAAAATTTCAACATTCCAAAATTTCAAATGTTAATTTATTGTCACTTGTAGTACGGAGAGAAGTGGAGCCCTAGTAGAATACTAGTTACTAAAAAACATTCTAATTTGAAGATAGTCACTATTCAAGTTTTTTAAACTAACAAGAGAACTAAGGAAAATTTAGATGGATGAAAAATGCATCACTTGGAAAGCAATGGGCACTTTACAACTGTCAAGCATTCAAATGGATTCCATAGAATTTGATGATTGATGAATAAGAGCAATATATTCTAGCTTGATAGTGATATGTTGTAGTAATCATGACGTATTGGATTCTTGTACGTAGCAGATGTCAATCATTTGAATGGATTCCAAAGAATTTGAAAATTGATGAACAAGGGCAACAAATACTGGCTTGATAGTGAAATGTTGTAGTTATCATGACATGCTGGATTCTTGTACATAGCAACTGTCAATCATTCAAATACATTCCCAAGAATTTGAGGACTGATTAATAAGGGCGACAGATTTTGGCATGATAGTGAAATGTTGTAATAGTTATGACGTGTTGGATTCTTGTATGTAACACATCTCAACCATTTAAATAGATTCGAGAGAATTTGAGGATTGATGAACAAGGGCGACAGATTTTGCCTTGATAGTGAAATGTTGTAGTAAGCATGACGTGTTGGATTCTTGTACATAGCAAAGGTCAAGCATGAAGTAAATATGTCTAATTGTAATCTAACTACAAAACTGATTTATACAAATCTATGTCTTAAATGTACATCTTTGTAAACAATATAGCCTAGGATTGAATTTGGGTACACAAAAAACTTGTTATTTGAAAATTCATAATGTACAGTATTCAAAAAGTCTTCAAAAAGTATATACTGAAAGTGTTAATTTTTTTAAATTGCAAACAAGGTCCAACAAATACCAAGACAATTAAAAATATGAATCATACTCAATGCTTAATTCTTAAAGTCCCAAGTCCTTTTGTTCATCAAAACACACTCAAAACTACCATTTTTTTTATCATAATAATAGAAGATCTTGCACTAGACTATTATAACAATGTGTGGAAGAAATTTCAAAAACTTTGACCTCATAGATTGCAAGATATTTGCGTTTAAGGTAAAGAAAACGGTTTTTTTTGCACTTTGTATGACTGAGTTATAAGACTTTGAATGTTGATAGTTTAAAATTTTGTATGGATTTTGAATTCAAAATTTATTATGTTAAAGAATCAAGTTGAAAGTTTGGAAAAATAAATTGAAAAACATACACTTGATTTTCAATCTTCAAAAAATTGTTAAACAGGTAGATACAAGATTGAAGGGAAAACTAAATTGTTAATAGCTCTAAGATAGAATTGAAAAACAATAATCCCAATGGTGAGAATGTTTTAGCAAGCATAGTAGTATAATACTAAACCTTGTGGACCTTTTTTTTTAAATTATGGAAATTGACTTAAAATCAAATTCAATATGTTTTTTTTTCAAGAAGATCATATGATTATCCATAAATCAAGAAGTTCTATAACTTTCACATCACTAGTCCAAATAAAATGAGTCAAAGATTTCTATGTAGACAAGCACACAATCTATAAAAAACAAATTTTAAAAAGTTTTATTCTTAGTTTTTGTAGATTTCATCTGCTACCTGGTGATAAATTTTTTGCTTAGGATGGTATAACTTTTGCTCTTGGGAACCAATTGAAATAAAAAAATATATTCCTGCAATCCAAACGTATTTTTTTATTTGAAAAAAAAAGTTTCAAAAAATTGCACCCAAAATGAAGATTGTAGGAAGCCATCCATAGCTTAAGTTGGTTAGTTAGGTTGTTAGTTAGTTAGTTAGTTATGTTGAGATCTCCCAGACCATACGTCCCTCAGTCGTGTGCTTGGTATCATCGGAAAGCCCTTGGTGAGGGGGGGTGGGTGCACAGAGCTTTGTTTTGTGGCGTTTGGACCTAGAGTGGGAAAGTTATTGGATTTTGAAGTTTTTATGAATGAACAAATTAGAAAATCTTTTACTTACATTTTGGCTATGGCAACGGCACACTAACTTAGTCCCAGTGAAGCATGAAGCCAAAGACATGCTAGAACCTTGCAAGTAAGGCCATAAGCTCCAGTAATTTCATAACCCCTCTTGTTACTTTCATTATCATTATCATAACATGGCGGGTGTAGGGCGACTGCAAACAGCGAGAGTTGGGTTTCTACTCCGAAACCATCCTCCATTCCGTTTTTCGAGCGAGCTGCAGATCTCCGAGATTCCACAATTGTAATCAAGTTTGAACGAGAGGGTTGCCGATATGTGATTAAAATGGGAGTGGCCGTAGCACCAAGATAGGCTGGGAAAGTGACGGAGAAGCGCTTTGCGTCCTTGGGACGGACGGATGGACGGACGGACGGACGGACGAAGTGGGAGGAAGAACTGAACGCGAGTGCGACGGAGACGGAGACGGTCCGACGGACGTGCTGGGCCACTGAGACACTCCAAGCCAGGGCCGGGCTGGGGCTGTGAGTACCTGCACGGGCACGGGTCGCCGGAATGGAAGTTAGGCTTTTGCTCTTCGGCCCTTCGGCCTTCGTTTGAGAAGCTGTGGCGTTGGCCTGCTTGCGTGCCTGCCCTTCTTCTCAGTCCTTGCTTCAGTTCTCCTGCGTGCCTTCGGTAAGTTTAGAGTAAGTTGATGATACAGTGTCGGAGGAGGAGGAGCGGTACCTTACCCCCCTTCCCTTCCCTTTCCCTTTCCCTGACTGTCTGACTGCTGACTGCTGATTCCGCATTAGGGTTTGGTGCTCATCCCTAACCTCGCTGGCTCGCTCGCTTGCACGGTCGTCGGGTCCGTCGTTGGCCTGTCTTGGCTCATCCCCTTCCCATCCCATCCAATTCCCCCGCAGCGGAGTGCCTCCCTTCCCCCGCCAACCGCTCGCCCTGTCGTCGCTGTGGGCCCTGCCTGCCTGCCTAGCTTCGCGTCATTGCTGCTGCTGCTGCTGCAGCAACATTCTTCTCGGGGCCCGCCCTCTCGATTGGCTCCGAGTGGCGACAACCTGACCTTCTTGTCCCGAACGGAACTCTCTCCGGCCCTTGCTGGCTTGCTCTTCTTGCGTTGCTCGGGGGGCGTGGGGCTCGCGCTTGCCGCCATGACGGGCTCTCACATCGTGTATGGCTTGGCGTCCGGCTAGCGCCGTGGTGGGGGGATGGGGATTGTGCGACACAAAGGGGTGTAGGGGCGGCGACCAGAGCAGCATGAAGATTGACGAGACGCCTCTGAATCACTACTTGATCGAACACCTAAAACCATTGTGAGTGCTCTCGTTTCCACCCACCCACCCTTCTTTGGCTGCTACTTTATCTCCTCGTTCGGACTCTCTTCTCTTCTCTTCTCTTCTGACTCTCTTCTCGCCTCCCGCCGTTCCTCCTGGGCATTTCCGGCATTACCAAACGTCAATTCGGGACCAGCAGAGCCATTGGCAAGGTTTACGACTTCTTAAGTCATTTAATTTGGCGGACTGAAAGAGATACTAGGTTTGCAATTAGTGTGGCGTACGTGGGCAAGCTTTCGATAATTGCATCTTACGAGACATGAGGAGTTCCTTCCAGACATCTTCTATTGGGAAGTACGACTGGCCGCCTAGGGTAATGAGAATTTTTGCCATGCACGGTTGTAGGTTTGTAGATATTTGTTGGTTCCCGCCCTTAAGTTTAACTCACCAGGCACGGCTTGAAGGTCAAGCGCATTTGAATTGCAAGAATTCGGATGTGAAAATCACTCAGCGGAAGGGATAGTATGTTATAATAGGTTATGCTGGATTCGAGTTTCAACGATTATACCATGATTACTGTCGGTCCGTAGCCAATCCGAGGTATAGCCTCGACAGCAGTCGCATCGCATGTTACAAGTCTTTGAACGTATGGTTGCTATATCTTCTGAGAGCGTCAAGATATTCCATGGACAAGCTCCATTTTAACTCGCTGAAATTTAATGCTCGTTCCTACTTGAAGACGACTGGCTTAGTGAAACCTTGGAATCAAGAAGTTCATATCTGTCAACGTGTTTAGAGACTTTTCACTTCTGGATATGCTCTTTTGAACATTCAAAGTTTTTTCACGAATGCACTCAAATGACTGAATTCAATTTTTGATACGGTGTCCAGGACCGAAGCAGATCCTACGTTGCTTGCTGACTATGTTGTGGCGCTATTAAAGAACAACAAGCCCAAGAAGGAACTCCAGACATTGTGCGTGGATCAGCTGTACGACTTTCTTGGAGAAGGTCAGTTCATGGTCTGCAGTTGAATCTGCCTTGTCTTGCCTGAAAAACTCTCTTCTCTGTTGAGTTTTTGCCCAGAGTTCAAGCTCTCTCTAATATGCAAAGAAAACTCTCTACATGATCACTTACTGATGGTTGAAATTTTAGAAGGGAGAATTTCTATTAAACATATCGTACCAGCCGTGGGTGCAGGAACAAACTCATTCGTTGTCAATCTCTTTAATGCTCTTGACGACGGAAGTATTCCCTCAAGTATGGAAGACTTAGAGGGTGTTAAGTCTCTGGACAATACAGAGACTGTTGCTGGTGCTGTGGATTCCAGAATATCACCTTCTCATCTGGAGAGGCTACCGAGTACTGGCGCTCAGGACTGGGAGGACGAAGTAGAGGAAGAAGAAAGTAGTGATGATGACCGTAACCACAAGCATCGACGTCGAGTTTCTCGATCAAGATCTACAGATCGAACCGATGAACCGAATGTTTCTCGATATAATGGAGGAGGCTCAAATGACCTCAAACGCCATGCTGGTGACCACGGGAGAGTGGGTCAATTCGATCGAGATAGACCGTCGAAGTTTGAAAGACGAACTGGCCGTGATGCAGGAGGTCGATTCAGCAACGGAGACCAGGCGGAACGAGGTGTGTTACGCGGCGGCGGTGGTCCTCCATTTCGAGGGGATGCACCCAACCTGCGACTCGATGGCGTACGCATGGGACGTGGCAGAGGAGTGGGCAATTGGGTTGGTCCTATGCCGCCCCCTTTTGCTGATGCACCGCCTTTGCTGCCCCCGACTGCAGGCTTTTTTCCAAATGGCAGGGGTCTGGGTGGGCGTGGGGCAGGGTGGCCAGGGGGTTTCGGACACATGGGTGGCATGGGAGGTGGTTCTCTTGAGCATTCGCATGCCGGGCGAGGACCACCCGGGGTTATGAATCTAGGGATGGGAATGGGCATCGGACCTGTGCGACCGAGGTGTCTGGATTTTGAAGAACGAGGCTTCTGTCTACGGGGAGATCTGTGTCCCATGGATCATGGATCCCATATCGTCGTGGAGGATGTGCAGGTATGATTCAACATCACTCCCATGGTGCATCCAATGCGTAGTGGATCATGATGGAGTTTTTTTTTGCATTATTAAAGGCTTACTAAATAAATGCTTGAGAGAAATTTTCTTTTTCAATTCCTTAATGTTTGTTCAGATTTTACTTGCATTATGCTATGCACTTCGAGTACGCTACTGTGTACCATGAGTGTTTATCTTTCGCTTAACTTGAAAGGAGCTAATTCGGTTTCTCTTTAAAGAGAATTAACTATCTTGTCAACTTTCTGATTGTTTCTCACTTTGCAGAGCCTTTCCAAGTTTAACTTACCTGTGAACCTTCCAAATGGTCGAGGTATGGTTGTGGCGCCTGGTCAGATGGCAGTCTCCAATACCATGTTACCCACTGTTGCTCCTTCAAGTTCTCGGGGTAGCCGAGGTAGCCGGGAGCCAAGCATGCCCCCATTGGAAGCGCCGATTATGTTGAATGCTCAAGTGTCTGGTGCTGAACCTGACTTATATGATCCTGACCAGCCGCTTTGGAATAAAGACAGACCTGAGGCAACGGGAAGGATTAGAAAGCTGTCATCGTTTCAGATGGAGCATCCCGAGGTGGAAAAAGAGAAATTAGAATCCAAGAAGAATCCAGACGTGCGAGGAATTGATGGTAGCAGTAGAGGTGCTAACAATAGCGGCTTGCATGCCATAGATGCAGGGTCCACTGTATGGGATCGTATCGGACCTGTAGATGTAAGTGCTGCAAATTTAGAGGTGAAGCTTGAGGAACAGCGGACTCAGGGCAGAGGAGTTTCTTGGCAGTCAGGAAGGTGGGGAGAACGTGAACCTGACAATGGAGCCTCTATCATGAGTGCAAATCCTGGACGAGGACGGGGTGCTGCCGGGTGGGCGGAGTTAGGTCCCCCATTTAACCGCCCGAAAGAAGTCACTAACGTGGGGCTCCGCACCCCTGGTCGCAGTGTAGAACGAGCTCAGTGCACACTTTATGTGAGCTGTATACCCCCCAATTCTAATCGGGCAGAAGTCTTGCTCATGCACTTCGAAAAGTTTGGACGTGTTGTGGATGTCCGAATTCCACCACACAGTGACAGAGCCTTTGTGCAGTTTGCTACTCGAGAGGAGGCTGAATCAGCATTGGCTTCCCCTGATGCTGTAATGAGGAATCGCTTTATTCGGCTATCATGGGCTAATCGTGATAGTATTACTAGTGACAATGGCGCTTCCACCTCTTTTACTGGTCACTCACCAAGTACGGGCTCTGAGCCTACAGGTGGTCATGCTGCACAGCTTGTGAAAGGTAGGGGAAAACTGAGTTTTATTGGTCTGAATGGGGTGGTTTCAAGCATGTCAGGAGCGGCGATCACAGAAGGTAGCAACAAAGCCATCACCTCAACTGATTCAGCATCGCCCTTACCCACCCCAGTAGTAGTGGCATCAAAGAAGCAGGAAGAACTTGAGCTCATGCGCGAGAAGATTCGTCAAAAACAAGAAGCTCTCGCTCAGAAACGTGATGACTTCCGGCGAAAACTCGACAAGCTTGCTAGCCAGGTAAATTGTGCACCTGCCCCTTTTCTTTTCAATACAGATTTCACCTTTTCACTGACCACTCTACATATTGGATTGGTTACAATAGATTGAGAACCATTGTCAATTGGACATCGTCAGAGTAATTGTCTGTAGCAGTGCCACTCTGGATCCTAGAATGGAAGATGATCCCTTTTGAATTGCAGACTACCGTGCTCTGCAAAATTATTGCTGTGTTTATTTATCTTTCTGAACTATTTGACTTGGTTTCAGGGAGTAACAGGATCAGAAGATCATGTTGGAGACCAGGCTAATAAGCGGCAGAAGATTAACTCTGGCGATGCCAGAGTCTCCAGAGAGGTTGCCGCTCTCACTAGTTTACCAGCTAATGCTGGCCTTCGAAAGAGCACCTCAGGTGAAGATGCGCAATCTGGAGTGATACAGGCGTCATTGAAACCTACAAGGTCTCCACGCCCTCGGACAACTCCAGGAGTATCTACTCCACATCCGACAGCTGCTTGGGGTCCTGCACGATTCAAACTGGATAACCGAACTACCACTTTCAGAGTTCTGCCTCCCCTTCCAGCTACTATTCCTGATGTAAGTTCCTTTCTTTCCTTTCTTTTCTGTAGGCAAGAAACAGATTCTGGGCTAGTTGTAGCACTGTAGCTCTGAGGTTAATTTTTTACGACTATGCGTAGCTAATGAATTGGAATAGCAGTTTCTTGAACAGGGAGTTTTAAAGATTTCAACTTTTTTGTCCGAGCAGGTTGCAGCTATAAGAGAACATTTTGCAGTATTTGGTGAGCTATCGAGTGTGGAAGTTGAGGATGTAGAATGTTACAAAGCGGACTTGGCACAGCCGTTAAACACGAATAGCCCTGTACGGGTAAGCTACACGACTCGAAGGAGTGCGGAAAGAGCTATGGCGCAGGGAAGGTGGTTTCATGGTCAGTCATTAAATCTGGCTTGGGTCTCTATTTCCACAACCAACCGACCTCCAGAGAGTTCTGCCCTTGCACATAGGATCGCTGTGCCAGAAGATGAGACTACCAGTAGAGGTGATGCTAATGGAGTTACGGATGAAGTATCTGTAGAGGAGCAGCATCATGTGGACCAAAAAGCAAATACAACGGATGAAGCTGTTCAAAGTCCAGCTCGGGTATTGTAACACCAGAAACAGCCGGCACCTGAGATGTATCAAGCATACCCGCACAAGTCAGGATAGCTCTGAATGTTTCTAGGACCTCACTTCGTTTTGTGAAACATCTGAATGCCTCATTAGACTCGAGGTCAACTCGACACAGTAGTGCAATGTAGACTTTGTAATTTGTAAGCTTTTCTGTTTCTACTTTTTAGGACTTCCAATTGGCAAGAAGCCATCCACATGTAGAGCTCATCAACATCATTATGTGCAGTCAACAGAGCTTATTTTTGGCAGTAAAATGAAATCAATAGGGTGGTTTGGCTGATTGCAATGTTAAGTGGCTTGATTCTGGGAGGACGCTGCAATTGATGTGTCCTATGATTGACATTTAGTTCAATAATGCTGCAATTTAGTTCCATAATGCAGATTAGATTATCCATTCTTTATGTTGATGGCTATGTCATGACACAGTATCAAACTGCAGCCATTTAGACTACTTTGAATTTTACTCTAAAGAATGGTTGAAAATGTATTACCATTTGAGTTGTCAGAGGATTGCTACCTCTAAATAACGGTTGAAAATGGATTAGCATTGAGTCCGTAACTCCAAATAATGGTTGAAAGTGGATTAGTATTGAGTCCCTAACTCTAAATAATGGTTGACAATAGATTACCATGAACAGTATTCTAACATCTTCTAGCTTCTTGTCTAACATCTATTTGATCATTTAACGAATTTGAATTCAACTAATGAAATGAAAAGTACCACTTTTAATTCACTTCAAATGAAAATTTGATTGGAATTTGCAAATTTGTTTAATTTTTATGATGTACCATATATTTCCCTTGATGAGATGTTTGTGTCTAGGGTGTACTTTGTACATAATTTTTTTTCAATGAAATATTCTTTTTATTGAATTTCGAAATATTTTGCTATTCAAATGGCTTTTGGATAGTAGACCAACTTCTTTTGATTTTAATAGATGAAATCATATGCCTTTCTAATTTGTTTGTAAAGATTTAAATTATGATGATCTTTTAGATTTTGTCTTTCTTATACACACCTCTATACTATCTAGGTAATCACTTTCTACTATTTTCAAGTTGGTATCTAACATCAATTGAGTTAGTAGATGTATATTGTAGTACTATTTTATATTATAATATTCTACAATACTCTTCACTATAATGTACACCTGTGGGAAATAATTCACATTTTTTTTGGTTAATTTCGAATTGGATATGAATTTTCTTCACCTTTTCTTCATAAAATCATGGTAATTTGAAATCATCACCAATAAGTCTGAAAATCTAATGACTTATAGACAGCATGTGATTTCATCTCTGAAACTAAACTAAACCAATTCTCACTCAAAATTAGTTGCAAAATAGAAGAAACAAAGAAAAAAACTTGAAACAGATTTCATGGTTATAGGCTCCGTCCTTCCAGGGTCAAGGAGGTCAGGTGGTGCTTAGATTTCTACAGTAGAAAGATTTGACGTGGCATAAACTCAATCCATCGTGCCCAAGAGATGATCATTCTCGGAGACGTGGGACAACACATTGAAATTGTGATCAAGTTCTCTGCACAGAAAAATCTGTGAAGTTCAATTTCATCAGAATTCTCATGTCTCTAAACGAAAAAATGAAGGGTGACACAGAACATTCTTTACATTCATACTGCAGTCTCTCTTTAAACTATCAGAATATCAGGCAGGCTTTGGAGTCGACGCCTTGGAACTCTTTCGCCCCAGCAAAGAGCGTAACAAGCTCTTGCTCCGTACCTGTGCACTCCTAGAATCTTTGGCAGAATCATTTTCACCTGCATGCGTCGCTGGAATCATAGTGGATGACCGCACAAAACCAGCACCCTGTGAATCCAAACACGCCACTTGAACCGTCACTAACTTTGTACATTCTAATCATTCATCAAAACAGACAAGTGATAATGTACTGCACGTGTGTCGCAACACGTAATCAAGATATATTTAAGATACACAAACGAAATGGTTCTCCGATGAAAAAACACTACACTGCAACAAATCATTATTGCAGAAAAGTCACCATCATCAACAATAGCAAAGAAAATCAGGATACGGAACATACCCGCGTAGGAGGGGCTGTTTTGGCCGGTGTAAAGGAGCCTGATCTTTGAGTGCTTAGTTTAGCAGATGCAGGATATTTCGAAGTAGATAAACCCGCCTCCGATGTTCTTGGCATCGAGTCACCATTATCTACAGAAAAAATGATGAGTCCATGTCAGTCACCAACTTCACCATCTGAAAGCAACGCGATGGTCATATCCACAACATTTACTTTGTCCACTACGGAGGTCTCTTCAAGTACTTCACAACCTCGCATACCGACCCATTAAATGCCCAAAACAATACTTTCATAAGTCATTGGATGTTTTATATGATTCATCAAAGTCGATTGAGGTGGCATCATTAGGACAGGCAGCAAAGAGATGAAGTAATGGAGGGATACATACATAGAGAGGGAGTGAGAAAGGAGCCTTTCGACAAAGAAGTCTCCAGAACTTTCCTACCCGAAGCTGTTGGCGGGGGCGTTCGCCGGCCAGCACTGTTACATTTATTCCAACTGATCATGAGACTCGAGCAAACCAGCACACCAACATTCTATAGCTTAAGACTGTTCGAGGAAAGGAAAGTTCTACTAAGCAAGTAGATAGGAGACGAAACGGAAATAAAATTTGAACATACTACTCCAACAGGAAAGATTTACAATAACAAATATCAGAGATCAAAACGAATGTGATGCATAATCTCCATCTAGACCAAGAAGTCAATCAAAAAATACGCCTCAAGCGGCAAGTTGTTGGATAATGATATTAGTATTCACCTGATAGACCGTTTGCTAACACTGCTGCCTTCACTAGTGGAGATTGGCGCCGCCTCTGAAGTAAAATGCCACGCCAAAGACTTTGATCCACTCGAACCTACTCAAACAAGAAACGATAACTCGTGAATCTTTCCATTTAACAAGGGCTACACCAAAACTGCAGAAGCCGCTTTCGTATTTGCGTGAGACATGCAGGTGAGTCGACAAGCTGTCATACAAGTGGTCGACCTGATGCCTTCATACATAATTAAAAAAACTAAAACACCGTGGAGATGAGGTATTGTGAAGATGATGTGTCCTTTATTTATTGCAAGTCACAGTTAATTATACTTCAAAACAATTCTTGCAGATGGCAACACTCAGCACACATGACTACAAAAAACAAATAGGAATTAGTGTTACGTACTAGCAAATTCAGAAGATGAAGAATCCTTCGCCAGTGGTTGCGGTTGCAGTTGTGAATTAGGATGAGAGTGAGATTCTGCTTTCAATGGCGACTGGCGAGAATGAACAGAATCAAAATTCTCACGCAGTAGAGAAGGGTTCAGTTCTCCAGCACATGGATCTGCAAAACGTTTCCAGCATGAGCATGCACTCAAACAAGAGTATGCACAGCTTCATAGATTAATAATATTCAACTCAAGGTTCATTCAGTCTTTCAAAAGGGATATCTCTCGATTGTCGGCACTTTACAGCAGACGTACAAGTGGGTGCAGTTCCTCAAAAGACCTTCACCCACAATATTTCGAACCCCCAATTTCCAGTGCACATTTCACTGATACGAGTGTCACGCACGACTAAACACAAGGGACCGAAGAGATGGCACAAGGACGTGTACCGGGTAAAACATAATGCTTGTGGTTAGCATGCATCGTTTTTGCCAACGATTGCTGCTTGAGCCCTTCTCGGTCTGAATGCTCTTGACAGGAGCGCATTCGCTGCACAGAAAGAGGAGAATGCCCGAAAGGTATGTGAGGGGCGTCTGGTCGATGATCGTTCCATCAGAAAAATTCTCAACCGGTGAGCCGAGTAAACTCTAGCAACAAACATCAAAGCCTACCCAAACCCTGAAATTCGACCACCCCAACAAAATCCGTTTCTGCGAAGTTGAACAAAACTAATTCAGACATTCAGAAAGAAAACCTGCTCTCACATAGTCAGAAACTATACCTGAGCCACTGAGGCTGCTCGCAGCTCAGTTGCTGAAATTTCAGTAGTCTGCTGTCCAAGGAGGTCATTGAGCTTATAGGCAACTGTACCCAAATGGTCCACTGCATTGACCAATGCTTTTACCGAATAGTCCTTCAGATTGTCCAGCACCCTGGTATACGGTATTATAAAACAATTCACATGTGAGGGCATTGCTTCCGACTGGAATGATGCAGGCGTATCACGTCTGTAAGTCTCCCTTGCCGCCCAAGTACTTAACAGGAAGGAGAAACAATCGCGGACACAAATTGGCCAGATACTCTGGATCAGAGTGACGAAGGAGGCTCAAAAAATCAATGAAAGACGCCTAGAAACTTCGCGCCCATAAGAAATTTCTATCAACACTACATAGTATTTCTAGTTTAATTGTGAAAACCGAGGAGAATGAATAATTGTTCGTTTCTTGCACGACAGCTCTGTACGGAAACACATTCTTGTCTGTCACGACACTGTGGAAAGTGCTGAATAAGTTCAGGCCACACGGATTCACATTAACTAAATTCGTCACGCTGAACTGATCGCCACAGACATTGCCACATTGCCACATTGCGACACCCTCAATCACTGGAGAAGCTACACAGGACAGAGCAGCTCAAAAATAAAAACTCCACACTTTGCAGCTCACTTACACTTGCTTCTGATCGCTGTAAAGGTAAGACGATTCACAGTACTCAGCCGCCGAATAAAGCTGGGGTCGAAGGTTCTTCAGCTCCTGCGCACAAAGACAAGCAATCCCCCATGAACCTCAACTCTAGGTAGCTCCACGTTATTAACACGGTATTCACACCACGATCGTCTTGCAGGGGTGACCCCAAAGTCCACATGCTCCTCGCAGCGCGCCAGACCGCTATCTGGAACATTACATGCCGCGCAGCCGCGTCGCTAACTCTAACAAGCCAGCAACTCAGTGAGAGTCTCCTTTTTAAAACAACTGCACTCGAGAACCCTCGGAACAAAAAAATAGTGAAACCTCAGGCGCTGAGCTTTCGGACGCCCTCGGTCAAATGGACCTTGCTGAGCGACGAAGACGACGACGACAGAAGAGGAAGAAGTCACTGGCTCAGCCTTAGAAACGTACAGCAGTTGTTTCGACCCTGATACAGGTGGTTTTGCGTGTCTACTACTACTACCATAGACAGCACAAGGGTGAGGTCAGGCGATACAAGGAAAAATTCGGAAAACTCTAACTTCAAACGGAGGAAGAAAATGCCTGCATCTACTGAGAGTGCTGGACAAACGAAGAGCGTAATTACAACTGGACACGATTGAATCAATGGTCCCACTCGGCACAATTCGAGTGTCGATGATTCCGTAACAGTCACTTCCACAATAGTCGACGACCCAAAACGAGAGCTGCAGCCTCAGCCTGCTGCTTATCTTCATCGTGTTCACCGATCCTCGCTTTGTCTGTTTGTCTCTCTACCCAAACTGAGTTGAAGCATGTGTACAGAGCTCCCCATAATAATAATAATGTCTGGTTCCTTCGCAGTGGGAGGACGGAATTCCAGAACCCTTCGAGCGGAATTTGCCCGCCTCTCCTCCGGACTAAGGCTCCCCACGCCTCCCACCTCCCCCTCGACCCTTCTTCCGGCATTTTCTAACAAACTGCCCCACGATCGTGAGGGAACGGGATGGACTGCTGTTGCTGTTGCTGCCGCCCCCGGCCGAGCAGAAGGACGACTGCGCCATGTGGACGGAAGGAGGTCTAAGGAGAGGGTGGGGTGCGAGAGGTTTAGGGCGAGTGGGAGGTGGCTGAGGGTTCCGTACCTTGAGAGCTTGCACAAAGTGTCGACTGCGTTGCATTTCGAGCTCGTCGAAAGTCATGTGCGCGGGATCGGCGTCGTCGTCGTCGACCGAAGGCGAAGGGGAAGGCGAGGTACTGCGAGAGGCGGAATGGGGAGGTGGCCGGCGCGGAGACCCAGTGCGCGGGGCCGTCGCGGTCCCCATCGTCGGCGACAGACTAGACGGCAGGCCAGCCAACCCAGAGCAGCAACAACAAAGAAGCAGCAACGGGAAGGGAAGCGAAGAGAAGCAGCAGCACACTCCCAGAACACAACAAGCTTAGCTTAGCTTAGCTTCCAGTTCTGTGAGCAAATGAGCCGAGAAGAGGAGTGAGTGCAGTGGAGCGGACTAGCGGAGAGAGGAGAACGTTTCCTGCCTGGCGGGGAGGTCCCAGGAGGAAGTTCAGGAAGCATAATAATAAGTTCTGGAGGGGAGCCTGCCTGGGCTTGTTGGGCTCACTTACTGGACAGACAGGACACTGACTTGGCCTAATAACTTAACTTACTAGAGGAACTCCAACCCTTTTATGGGTGCTGTCCTTGGGAAAGAGACTATGGCATGGCAGTGTGTTTTGGGGGAGCGATTTTTTGCTCAAAAGCAATAAAATAAAAATAAAAATAAAAATAAAAATGGCAGGGAATCTTTGGCGCAATATTCTTGCTTTTGCAGTGGATGAAATTGCGTGTTTGCTACCAAATCTGGAGACATGATTGCTCAAATTTGGATGAATGTACATCATTTGGATGAATAAAGGAAATTTCATCCATAGATTGCAAGTTTCATCCATTTCTAAGGATGGAAATAGCTTCATCCTTCTGGAGATTATTGCTTTCTGGAGAAACTGTCTAAACGAAATGAAAAAAAAAATTATGCTCTATGCTTGTTGAATCCTATCTACAATTGCATTCACATTGCAGGATGCGGTTAGGGTTGGTTGGAGTGGACAAAGCCTCATGGTTACAATGTTCTTGTTGGGTTGGGGTACATTAAAGAGTGTGTTTGTATGGAGTCTTACCAAAAATTCAAAAACTAGCATGCAAGCATCTCCACCATGGGGAATTCCTATTCCTATCCCTATCTGGATGAAATTCATCCAAGTAATTATGTAAACCCCCCCACCCCCCACCCCCCACCCCCCACTAGGGTGTTGTATCTGCAAATTTTTAAAGATGGCAGGCTTGAGTTTTGTATATGAGGGCTTGTATAGGGAACTTAATTTCACATGCTTGTTGTGACCAAATTTACTTGCTTGTATACTTATTTTGAACTTGAATTCATCTCCACTTTAGCCACATGGTCAATGCTCACACTTGTATTCACTTATTTTAGCACTATATTCATTTATTGTAGCAATAATACATGAATTATTTAGCAACATTGGTAGGGAGACCATTTCCTATCCTTGTGTTTGCTCTCCTATCATCTATAGTAAACTTGCCAATCACCGCATAGACAAAATTCTAACCCTTTTGCACATAAATATAGAGACTTGCATGTTTTGAAATTTGGCATGATTATTAAATGTCATGTTAAAATTCACCTTCAAAACACAAAATGTAAGAAGATTTCTTCCTATAAATTTTATTGCAATTTGAAGGTGATGAAGCTCAAATCTAGTTAAAAATTCCTTGCAACCAATTACCACACAGTGTGCGGTCATTGGACGGTGATACAAAATTTTGTTCCCATCACAATTGAATTGGTAGTTGAATTGTGTGGTTAGTGTTTGGTCATTGGGGGGGGGGTTGTATGGTTAGTGTTTGGTCATTGGGAGATGTTGTTGTGCAGTGTTTGGATGTGTGCGATAAATGGCCGGTTTACTCCAAATGGAGATCGGGATAAGGAAAGAACTAGTGGGGATGCTCTAAGTGACTCCAATGCTACATATATTCTTCAGAAGGGAGACTCTACATGGTTAGAAGAACTTAAACTAGAACATATTGTATATGAGAATTTAGGAGGTGTGGAAGTTGTGTTTATGTTTGATTTAGGATGTAAATTGTACGGCATTTGTAATAATTAAAAATGATGATCCTAAGAAGTCGTATGTTTCATCCTATGTAGCAAATATTTTATATTAATGTTTGGTATTTGTTTTGCTTCAATTGTATTTATAGATAGTGGAGAGAAACAATAGTGGAGGAAAAAAAATCCAAACAATAAATTTAATAAATTGGATTTTTTGTTTTTTTGATGTGTGAAGGAGAGGTTGGTGTTGGTATGGTGCAATTGGTCCCTCTACAATGGCTAATGCAATTGCATGCTTTCAATTCCAAAAAAATTCTAATATTGTAAGAACCAACATCATTTGCATGTCTATTTAATTGTGAATATTTTAACCCCTAATGTACCATAAGTGCAGATTTTAAACAACAAATGAATAGAATCACATCCCAAACTAACAAAAATGCGTTTTTTCATCCATCAATTTTTGGTAGATTCTTGTGTTAGTTCCTTAACATTTTTGAAGGATCCAAAAGATTGATTTGGGGTTGTGAACCAGTGCAGTCCCGCTAGAATATTAAAATATTAAAAGAATAATATAAATTTAAAATATTTAAAAATTACTTAAATACTAATTTCTAACGTGACAGTCTCTTGGCCACGTCAAATTACAGTTCCCAAGCCATTCCCACATCCCGAGAACTCGCAGTCTCTTAGACCCTTCAAATCTCCTCTAATGTAACTTTTTGGTTCAAAAAATGACCCTTCAAAAATGACTTTAATCAAAAAATAAATAAAAATCTTCCAAAGTCACTATGATTAGAACTCAACATTTGAACTTATAGAAAATATTCTTGTAAAAACCATAAGTAATATACAATCAATTTTAGAAGGAATTTTCAATTTTTGGCTTCAAATTTTATTGCAAAATATTGGTTTGTGTATTTACTGATCTAACCATATGGATGTGATCTATAAATCATATTTTACAACTATTGTTTGAAAGTCATCATTAGAATATTGTTTTAAGTTGCATTTTATAGTAGATCTTCACAATTTTGGAAATCTTGATGATCCCCTAGTCTTTTAGAGGTTAAATTCTATAAATGTCAAATTCCTTCAATTTTTGTATACAACAATTTGAAATTATGTATACTAGCATGCAAAGACACAACAAGACACAAAAAGTTTTTTAGGGTTTCTAAAAAGAATTGACAAAATGTAAAGTAATTCAAGATTATGGCACTCAAAACCGAGTTTTAGACATGGCTAACTTCCAATTTAAGCCCTAAAGACCAAGGCCTTTTTTCTGCCAAAAAACACTCAAAATTGCTATTTCTGTAGCAAAGATTAAAAAAAATTGAAAATTGTTTAATTTGCACATCTAACCAAAGGAACTTAAACCAAACTAGTATGAAAATGTATGGAAATTTTTTTAGAATTTTTGACCGCACAAATTGCAAGATATCTGAGGTTAAAGTAATAGAAACAAGTTTTTTAGCACATTACGGGACTAGATTTTTTGACTTTGAAAATTTTTAACTTAATTTTTTTTGCCCTACAGAGTTTTGAGCTTGAAATCTTTATAGTGGAGATTTGAGTTGAGAGTCTAGAAAAAAAGATTTCAAAAAAACTTAATTTTCATCTCGATTTTCATTTGTAAGAAAATTGTTAAGTATAAGTAGGTACAAGATAGAAGGAAAATCTAAAATATTAATACCTTTTAAATTGCATTCAGATATGAATTTTACAAGTTATTTTTTCAAGAAAATGCTCTAATTGCCTGAAAAACAACATTGTTCATAACTTTCTCATAACAAATCCAAATGAAATGAATCAAAGCTTTCCAGATAGACCAAAATATAATCTATGAGAAAAAAAAATTTAATTCAAATTTTTGCAATTTTTTTTGTTGCCCCTTCTTCCCTGTTTTGAGCTTATTTGAGCATAACTTTTGTTCCCAAGAACCGATTGAAAAAAAATAATATTCCCACGAAGCTTATCAACTTTTCTATCTTCAAAAAAAAGTTTAAAAAAATTAGGACAAAAATTTAGCCCGTAGGTACCTACCTGAAATTGCGTTTGTCCCCCAAAGGGACAACGAGAGAGACAATAGTCCTTTAGGGGTTAATTTTTTTCCACATGGCAATTAATTTTTTTTTGAAACTTTCAAAATAATGTGTTGTATATTGCATACTACAACTTTTGTATATCTACTTTTAAACTTTGCCTATTGATGCTTATGGTATCGGGTTGTTAGAATAAAAGTTTCAAATCCATATTTAGTTTTGGCAGTCATTGTAAAAGCACTTTGCATACAATGACATAATAAGTTAAAGCCATACATGAACTCCAGAAACTTCTCTTGTCATACACCAACTCCTACTCTTCATTTGTACCTGATTGCAAAATGACAGCAATGCAAATAGAATGATGGATAGTAAGGCTTGAAATTAGGCCCAATTTATAGTTGGAGTCGAATTGAAGGGTGGCCCAAACACTCTAAGTTTGAATCAATAGGATCACTCTCACTACAAGAGAAAGGGGTGTTTTAAGTGAGTTTTTAAGTATGGTCCTAGACACATGATTTTAAGTAATGACCTTTAAAGAGATTTTCAGCAAAATTTGACTTAAAACATATGTATTTTAAGTAAAATTTTGCTGAAAATCTCCTTAAAAATCATTACTTAAAATCATGTGTCTAGGACCATACTTAAAACACCCCTTTCTCTTGTAGTGTCTACTCCTCCAAATCTGTGAATTCACTCTCAGAGGCTACCACCTTTAACAAACAAATCATATCACCACTTGGTCAAGCATCATTAGTTTGTTATATTGATTAAATAAGTTTTTAAACATTTTTTCATGATATAGTCAACTGTTTAGATTCTCAAGTGCACCTCCATTTCAGTTCCATAATGAAAAGCATCTAAATAAAATTTACATTTTTTCAAAATTTTTTTTTTTCAAGAATCATAATATTTTTTTTTCAAGAATCACAATATTTTTTTAAATACTTGACATATCTTGAAATCTCTAACAGAAATGGAGATAATAGTGATAAATTAACATTGTGGTCTAATTGGTGTACTTCTTGAGCTCATATTAAAAGAAGTTTAGTAAATGAAAGTTCAAATGTACTTAATATTAGGCTTTCAAGGTGTTGCTTATTTACCTTCAGAAGTTCATTAAGATTTTTAATTTTGACTTCTTCAAAAATTTAAGATGAAATAAAAAAATGTTTTTGAAACTAAGTTTGTTTAATCAGTTCAGTTCAAGTTCAAGTGCTGGCTTCATTCCACAAAAGCCTCACTTCTAGCTCCTTTGGGGTTCCAGCAAATACAAATTTGGTTCCACATTGTTCCGACGGTGATTGGTATTAGCATATGAATATGATGCAATACTAAAGAATATACATAAATCTGTTTTGTGCATGAAATCTATTGTTGTTAGAAAGATGAATATAGTGATTTTTTCTTTAACAATTGACAATCAAAAAGAATTTTTTTTAGAAGTTTTCATATTTTCTTGTATGTATTCTATATTTTTTGGAATTGAACATTAGTAAAACCTCATACTATTTCAACAAGCCACCCCATATAAGTCATTAACAATTAATCCAAATGTCGACAAGAAATACAAAAAGAAATGAAAAAGTTTGGAAAAAAAAAAAAAACTCCCTCTTTTTTTTTTTGAAATACAAAAAATAGGAGGAGGAAGAAAAAGGTTTAAAAAAAATAAAAATCTCTCTCTCTTCTGTTTTCGAAATAGAAAAAATAGGAAGAGAAAGGACAAGATACGTGTTTTATATTTTTTATAATTGAGCATTGAAAAAAATCCAAGATGTCGTGGATTCGTGGTTATAGGCTCCATTCTTTCCAGGTTAACCGCCGTTTCCCGAACGTTGGCTCCGCGGTCATCTTCCCGGCTTCGCTTCGGGTTCTTTAAGTTCAGCGCTTCGACGATGCTGCTGCTCTGCTCCTGCTCTGCTCCTGCTCGTGGCCGCCTCCTTCAGTTATTGTTTTTGCGACTCTATAATCGCACTCAGTGCCCCTCCGCCCTCTTCTCTTCTGTTGTCTTTTCCTCTTCCTCCTGCTGCTTGGATCTCCTCGTCCGCTTCGCTTCCTTTTTCCCTTCTCATGCCCCTGCAGCAGCAGCAGGAGCAGGAGCAGCTGCCGTCATGGGGTTGATGTCCCGACGGGTGTTGCCCGTCTGCGGCACCCTGTGCGTCTGCTGCCCTGCTCTCCGCGCACGCTCGCGGCAACCGGTCAAGCGCTACAACATGCTCCTCGCAGACATCTATCCCAAAGCCCAAGTAAGTGACGACGGCGAACACGACCCTCCTCCTTCGTTCCCTCCGCCCTCCCTGTTCTCATCCTTCGTGCCTTGCTTGGGATTGTAGGACGAGGCTCCCAATGATCGCAAGATCGGCAAGCTGGTGGAGTATGCGGCCAAAAACCCGTTGCGAATTCCGAAGGTTCGTTCGTAGCCCACCTCCCCTCTTATGCAGGCCGACAGACAGACAGACGGACAGGCAGATTCACCTAGGGCGACCCGATCGCACCTTTTCTTGCTTTTTCATCCTCGATCAAGGAAAACCTCATGCACGAACGGCCAAGATTCCGTGGTGCTCTGTTCTCGACGGAGTATTGATTGGGGGGAAAACGCTCTTGCACGAGTCCTAGAGTGTGTAGGGTTGGTTGGAAGACTGGATTGCATGAATGCGATCTTTCATCACCTAATGTTGCATAGATTGGAATCTGAGGTCCATCAACAATCCCTGGTGTAAATCTTTTGGCAGATTGCAAGTGGCCTGGAGCAGAAAGGCCTCAAAGAACTGAAAAACGAACATTATGGGACGGTGACGACGGTCATGCGGGCCTACTCAAAGCTCTTCATTGCTTGCAGGAATGAAATGTAAGTTGCCATTCCTAGTCTCACTCTCTGTCCTTCAGTGAAGGCATGATGGGTATCCGGTGTCATGTCTCATGCGGCACTCTTGTAGTGAAGCTGGGCCTCTTTCCTACTGCTTGCTGCCCTGAGGATTGGACTCCTTCACTCTCCACTTTGAAAGCTCAGGGTTCTCCAGAGATACCTCCATCGCAGTTGCAATGTGATTTCTTCTTGTCCTGCTAAGGTTCATCCTCAGACTATCGCAGCGCTTTCGAGCGAAAACGATGAATTTGCAATTCTTACTGTGCGTCACATTAAACGCTGGTTGCTTTCAGGTCGTTGATTGCAAATAATGCTTTGAACATGATCAAGGCGCTGCTCGACCAATCGAGGAATGACAACATGCGCATCTTAGGCTGCACGACACTGGTGGACTTCATTCGAGTGCAAGTATGCCGTTTCTGCGTCGTGTTTTGCTGTTGTTCGAATGTCCATTCATACCATGTACTCTTTTTTGAACTTCTGAAAGTCAACGGTCCGTCATTGCAGACTTGTTGCTCTGATCACCACTTCGTAGGAATCACGCATCCAAGATGAAGCATCTTACTGAAGCTTTCCTACTGTTGTGCATGGACTCTCGTGTCCACCCTAATGGTTATTTTCCGACATGACAGACGGACGCTACATACATGCGTAATGTGGATGGCCTCACATCTCCACTCTGTGCATTAGCTTGTGAGCATGGAGAGGATAAGAAACGGTTGCCAATTAGGGCAGCTGCACTACAAGCGCTTGCAGCCATGGTATAGTGCTTTACGTTTTGCTACAGTGAGCTGCATTCCTGAAGCAATTGTTCGTTTTTGTTACCAGTTTTATTTTGTGGGCAAGGCTTTTCATTCCAGATGAACAATCGTCTACAGTTATGTCATGGCAGTTTTGCAGCCCTGATCACCGCTCCCTCAGGGACAAGTTCTTACAGGTTTCCTGGCGCTTTTAAATCCTTGATTTTGACAGGTGGGATTCATGGCTGAACACTCTTACAGTTCTGCGTACTTCGATGAGGTGCGTCTCTCCTGATTTTTGCTCTTGACCTGTTCTCTTGCTTCTAATTTTTTTCTCATTTATGGAGAGTCTGTGAAGTCATTGTTAGCATGTGAATGTGAATTGAAATCTGGTCAAAAATATAGTGTGCGCATCAACCTTGTTAACGCTCAATAGGCTATATCTCATGCGTACAACCCTTCGCTAGTGCCAACACATTCTTTTGTAATTTAGGTTGTCGCTGCTACGCTTGGCAACTATGAGCTATCTTCTGTGGAAATTGAAGCTATAGAGATAGAAAAAGGGGAGGCACAGCGACAGTGGGTGAAGGGGGTGATGAGATCGGAGAGCCATGCCCATGCACTTCAGTCCATGAGAGAGACGTTGAACAAGATGCATCGCCACAAGTCACTCGCTAACATCAGAGATCCCTTAAATCTGACTAGGTACTTCTAGTCCTTTCTTAGCTCGTACCCTATTCTGGCTCAGTGAGGAATTATGGGCCCCTCATATTTTTGCTTGTGGGTATTAAGGATGTGTTTTCTCTAAGTTTACTGGTTTGGGATTGAGTTCATGTATTTCATTGTTTGTGAGAATAGTTTGTTTCATTATTGACGACCTTGTGGTGTTATCTGGGAGGTTCAATTCGAAGCAAATGTATTCATCAGTTGTTTTTTCATAATATAATTATCATTACTCATCTTCTTTATTTCTTTTCCCGACTATTATCAGTGAGGAAGCTGAGGCTCCTTCAGTTTGGTCTCAAATATGTATTCAAAATATGGCTGCGCTCGCCAAGGAGGCAACCACTGTTCGAAGAGTATTGGATCCAATGTTCCGATACTTCGACGCCGGAAAGCATTGGTCTTTCGAAAGAGGGCTAGCTTTAGCTGTCTTGCAGAACATTCAGTTTTTGATGGACCAAACAGGTTTATACTGATCTCCTTCTAATTGTGCTTTGAATTGCCCTTGGTTGTTCTTGATAGTCTGTTTTATATATTGGCTGTATTGATCAGTCTACTGTCTTCGTCACCCAAATTTTTATCATCTGCAATAATCTGTCGTAGGTGATTTATAGGTTGGATCTTATGATGCAAGAGAACGTTGTATACTACCTTCTCGTCTAGTTTACTACCTTTTTTTCTTTACGTTAAACCTGATGTACATATTGAATGTGGTCTAGATTCTTCTTCTTTATTACTAATAGGTATTGTGGTCAACATGCTACGCAGGAAATGGTCAGTTACTTCTAGCGGCACTGGTTAGACATCTTGATCATAAAAATGTGAACGGTAATCTGGTCACGATGAGAAGCATTGTGGCTATTACGGCTGTATTAGCTCGCCAATCGAAGGCAAAGGCCACAGTTGCTGAGGTGGGTGCAATGAGTGACCTGTCTAAGCATCTACGAAGAAGCCTTCAGGCGTCCATGGAAACCCCAGTGGGTGAAAGTGTTCGAGTGCCTGACGATAATATTTTATTACAAGCGGCCATAGAAGAATGCTTCATGGAGTTTGGACGAAGGGTACACTCACACGAACTTGTCAGCACTTCCTAGTGCTGCATTCGCTTATATCTCTGCAGTAATGAACTTTTTTTTCTTGGGAAGTTGATCATCGACACTGCTTTATTTTGATATTTTGAAGGTGGGAGATGCTGGACCTCTTCTGGACATGATGGCTGCGACCTTGGAGAAACTATCAAGTGAACCTTTTACTGCAAGAAGTACATTACAGGCCGTCTCTGTATTAGCTCTTGCTGTGGCTTATCTCCCCGATCACCTTTACGCACATCAGGTTAATCTAAGGACCACATTCAGAATATTCTGCTTGTCTTCAATTCCGGTCTTCAGTCACGTTACCTTAGTTACGATCAATTGCTACAGGGTTATAGTTTGGGATCTCCGTATCGTTGTTCTTAAGGAGCTTATAAGGAGGTCAAGTTAGAGAAGATCCTAAGATACAGCAGACTGCAAGCCTGAAGACTGATACTTTGTTCTACTTGTCCTCGCTGGGTTGTTATAGAGGTTTATCGGGTTAGGGTTATGAATTTTACATTTGCATCAAGTACAGATCATGTGAACGAGTACAGCAAGAGTTGTAAATTTTACAGACACCTTCGTTCAGTGAATCACGAATGAGCCTGGAATGGTGACATTGCTCGCTTGTTCTGCAGGAATTTCCAGAGTCCTTATTCAAAGAGCTTCTGCAGGCAATGTTACATCCAGATATGGAAACTCGTGTTGGGGCTCATCGAATATTTGTTTTACTCTTAGTCCCATCTTCTGTATCCCAGTCCTCTCGGTATGAACAGCAATTTCTTCCACATTCTGATATACCATCTCCCAGCCGTAGTAAGAAAAGGGTGTCTGCTTTTTCTTCAGCTGCGGCTTTGTTCGAAAGGTTGAGACGGGAGAGGAGCTTCGGTGACAGTTTCCTGGATAGTGATGACGAGGATAGAAAATTGAAGGGTCGAACCAACAGTATGGGAAGGGTGATTGGCAAAAGTGACAGCATGGACAAAGGTGATTGGCAATTTGAAGGACGTTCTGATAGTTTTGGTCGTGATGAGGTTCGTTCTGGAAGAGAGGATAACTTAAACGGGGCTGCTAGTCCGAGCCGACTCCAAGCCTTCAGACTGAGCTTCGGCCGCTCCATGGCCCATTTGCGAAGACCTTCAACAAGCAACAAAGACACTGTAACTCATTTTGTTTCCAGTCTTTGATTGATTCACCTCTTAAATCACAAACTGTAACGTAGTAAAATTATATTCAATTCTACGAACCTGTAAAGTGGATGGATGGCAATCTTTTTTGCTCATGTTTTGTCAGAAATAAGTTTTCCAAAAGACGCTTGTTACTATTCCCTCATTCTGTGAATCCCTTGTGGCATTTTTCAGGAAATGACCACTGCGAGGCTTAATGGTCACCAAGCAGAGCTACTTTTTTCGGCTCTCTGGTTGCAAGCAAAGATGGCAAATAATTGGCCCTCCAGCTATGAGGCTATGGCTCATACTTACAGTCTTGTCCTTCTTTTCTCAAGGCCAAGGGTAACTCGTTTGTTTAATTAAATTTTTATGTTTTTGGCTTTCTTGAATAATGTACCTGTACCTTTTTCTTGTAATTGAACTAAATACTAGAATTCGTCGGTTTAACGTAACCTCTTCGGCTTACTTCGTATATTTAACAGAGCTTCCGTCATAATACCCAGTTGCGAGCAATGCAGTTGGCTCTCTCCATCAGGAATCTTGCACTTGATTCAACTGGTAAGCCGTGAACAACTAACGAACCAGTTTGTGGATTGTCGCTTGCGTGGGTAACATATTCTTGCACTGATCTCGCTGTTCATTTTTTTTTTATTGATCAGTCGTTTCACGTGAATGAAAGTTAAGGTGTTGTGCTAATTTTGACTTGCATTTTGGGTCTTCGCAGCTGTTCAGTCTCTAGCGAGAAGAAGGTCCCTATTCACTCTGGCCACCGGAATGCTAGTTTTTGCCGCAAAATCTTATAATATTCCTCAGATCGTTGCTCCTGTCAAAGTGCCTCTTACTTCACTTGTGGTGAGCTTTCCTGCCATTGTGTTTTTTTTTTACTAATTACTTTAGCTCGTGTAATTACAAACCACTCACACTGAAATGTCTGTCTCTTTACGAATGTTACTCACGGTAGCCGTAAGCTATATATCTAATTGGATGCTCATGGACAGTAGTATACAGTATTTTTTTTTCAGTTGGGATAGTACCACTTCTGGGTGACATTCGCCTAATAACATAATTAATGTATGTACTGATCTGTTTTCGACACTGCTTTGTTTAATGAAGTATTTAATTTGGATCCTTCAGAAGTAGCTGTTGTTGCCAATATTGGAGTTTATTTTTAAGGTCCAGTGATTCCTTTCTTATAATAAGGTCATGATAGATTCATTTACATCTGTTTTTGCTTTCCTTTTTTTTACTTGGATACATTGATGTATGTTAACGCATGTTGAATGTGGATTGAGACAGAAGGATCCTTTTTTGAATCTGAGTGAGGACAGTACTCTCACAGCGGTGAGCTCTGCTATGTACGCTCCCGAGTATGCCACGGAGTCGGATGATACTGCTGCTTTGAGTTCATTAACCCTCATTTCTCTTGTTGGAGACTTATCGAATGACGCAGTGGCAGATCGCATCGTTGAAGCCTCTCCAACTTTAGCTGAGGTGATCTGGAAATTCCCATTTCAGTCATCATTGATTTCCTTGTTACATTTTAGACATTCAAAGGAACAGTAATTCTGTCATTGTTCGGATTACACAATCCTCGATGTTAGTTTCTTAAAGATAAAGGTCCTCACTGTATTGTCGGTGAGCAGCAGTAATGACCAACTGCTCGATTGAGTTCCAAATGTATTTGTTACTAACCTCTACCACCTGGTGCAGTTGTTTTACACTTTATAACAGCCACTTTTTACGTGTACCCCTACAGGTGGAGGGTCTGAAGGAACGATTGACAGAACAGTTTGCACCAGAGGATAGTGAACATCTCAGGTCACGGCTTTACTCGCAATCTTTGAATACCCGATCTACACATGCCTCTCATGAATCTATATCGTTTGACGAGGTACGTGGACGTTGCTGACCAACCGAAATTTTAATATCTGCATCAAGTGCGAATTCTTGTGATCACAGAGAAATGTCATCATTGTGGTTTTCTCAAGCGTGATGCCTTCTTAAATTACAAATACCGTTTTTGCTCCGGTGTTGCAGTCACAGTTGACAGCTGCCGCTTTAGAGGATGAAAGCTCTAGTGGATCACATTTGGATCTACCACCTATGCTGAGGGACACTGCAAGCAGCCGGCCCGCTCAGGCACCTGGCGTGTCACAGCTCCTGGATGAGGTAAATGCTACTCCTGCTGTCGCTCTAAGCACGGCGACTCTAGAACTGGATTAATGATTAGTTTTATATTTCCATCTGCTTTGGTTGTGAGCTTTATGTGCTTCAGACCTTATTCTTTGACGTGCATAATACGCTGAGTGGAAGTTGAACTTACTCCCAGCGACCTTATTTTTTGACCTGCATGATAAACTGAGTGTAATGCAGGCAAGATTTACCACTGAACAAGTTGGACTTACGCACGCTCCCAGCGGCCCTCTCTCTTATAGCGCTACCGCAAGTCAGTGTGAAGCTGCTGGAGCTGGTGCTCACAAGAAGATGTCCAAAGTGTTAAAGTTGGACAGCAATGGTGCTCCTTTAACAATTGCTCTTCCAAACATTAAGGAGGACTTTAACAGGGGGAATGGTCTTGAAATTTCTGAGGCTAGGGTAAGTGTCTGTTGAAGCTAAGGAAGAAGAAGTGCATATGAGATTCGTAATTTTGTTTTCTGTTTTTTGTTTTTTTGTCTTTTATGGATGCTATTTGTCATTTTAACGACATGTGGAAACAAATTTGGTGCCATGGAATTTCGTGAGCCCTGCCAGCTCATATTCTTGTGTCACAAACAAGAATCTGATTTTCCTGATTTGGTTAACTTCTATCGAATTATCCTTGATGACGATGGTGGTTCTTACGCACGTTCATCTAAATGGATTGTTCTGACTTTCTGCGTTTGATCTGGACAGTTGGACACAAGTGGAGGCTCCGAAGATCCACAAACTGCTGGTAATTCTGGGGATACAAGCGTGTTTCCAGCTTCGAAGCCCACTTGGTTAGCGTCACCATCTGCTGGAGACCTGAAACTGCCTCCTTCAAGTCCATACGACAATTTCCTGAAAGCAGCGGGATGCTAACGGTCAGGAGCGAACATACGCCCGCAGTCTAGTTGCTCAACTCAGCGGGTGTATTTGGGTGCAGCAATGTGTACTGAGTGTTAGTGACTGATTCAGGTATCAAGGTAATAGTGGTTAATTTTCAGTTGCCGTATTGACATTACAAATGTGGGGGCTGGATTAGCTTCTGCTACTACCATTCTATTTACCTCGGAGCGGTCTGAGTTGGTCTGGTACGCATAAGCTAACTTCAACCTCGTAAGACAGATCATTTCTAGGTTCATCTCGAGGTAAAAATTAAAATTCTTTGGGTTTCTGTTGCCCGCCTCATTAATTACCGATGCAACCTCTTTAATCAAAATGAGAAAGCAGTGGATGCAGTTGCAGGCTTGCAGCTGTAAGGTTCAGCATGCCTTCGGTACGACATGTTACCCCACTCCCGTGTTGATTATTGGAGTAAAAGTTCTGGTTCTTTATGTGATTGGTTGGAGCCACTTTGTTTCGCCATGATTTCAACTTTGGAATCTGTATAATATTATTGAAGTATCAGGAAAAAAAATATATATATATATATATATATATTTCTTAATGCATTGCTGAACTTTTGCATTTCGTTTGTACCTTGTTTCAACTGAACTATGGTGGTATACATAGTATGGTACAGTAGTGAATGCCACAGTTAATTTTTAGTTTTGTGGTGGTGGCACTATCTTTGTTGATTTCACCTAGGGTGAAGTATTATTATCAACACTTTGGTTCCAGCTACATGTGACTGTCAACAGTCGATTTCTACAGATTTATCCTTGTGGAAGCAATTGACATCTACTATAGATTGAGTTCCGAACTACAGTGCTTGAGAATTTGACCCCTAAAGTCTGTTCATGTTTCGTGGCGCCTGGACAACAATGTTTTTTCAGCTTGCAATTCAGACGAGATGATTCTCATATGTTTTTTTGCTTTACTATTGTTCAAGGATGTGCCCTGTCGTCATACCAAAGTCAAGTCATTTTGACTATTTTTCTGATTTTTTATGAAGGCCTCTCCAATACATTAATGAACCCTGTGGACGCTGCAGAGCAGCTTCATTCACTTTTATTGGAATTTTAGTGACCAGAATGATTCTTTCTGAAAGTGAGCCCAACTAATGAAATGAATGAATCATATTAACCCTTAAACGATGGGGTCAGAACCATGGAAACCATCTGTTTTGTCACCGTGTAGATTGTTGGATTAAAATAATGCAAAAGCACTCATTGGAAGTCAAACTACTGTAGATTATCTTCCCTTTCCCCACAAAATTTGGAGGATGAATAGTTGCACTTCTATCCTACACAAGAGATTCTCTTGTCATTCATCGGCCTCAAAACGTTCGCCGCGTCCTTCAAGGGTTAAAAGTAGTTGCCACTCCAATTTCAAAATTTGAGAAATTCACAAGATTGAAATTTTGAGTGGAACATCTACATTTGTCTTCTACAGGCGTCTACCATTTGGGATAGTTTTGATAACATTTGGATTCACTCTCCGGTTCTTGCTAGTAGGCTAGAGTCATGCATTATCTGAAACAACAAGGGCCCTTCCCTTTGTCTGTTTTAGTAATTATTTTTCTTTTGTCTCTTGCTCTTATCTCTTTAGTATCTAGTTCTTGAGCTTGGATTCTTGTTCCCAAATGGTTTTTTTTTAATGCAATGGTTAGTTCTATTTGTTCAAGAAAAAATAAAATAAAATTTGAGTGGAACATGAACATTGGGTCTCTTGGTTTTCTTGGTAAAATTCAGATTTTTAATTTGTATTGTGTATTTGGTATGAATTTCTTTGCTATCTTTCCAAAAACTCATAGTTCTCTAGAATTTTAGCTAAAAATTCTAAAATATTTATACTTGAAGAAGGCATATGTTTTCATCTTTGAAAATATAAAAATAAAATTTTCATTTAAAAATAGTTACATGATGAAAGTATGTGACTTCATCTTTAAAAATTTAAAAACAATATTTCATTTATAAATAGTTACAATATGAGAGTACACAAAGTAAAGAAATCAAATGTTTAGTTTTATAGTAGGAGGACGAAACATTGTTAGAAGCAAGAGTACATTCAATCAACACTATGCACTATTCTTGTATGTTTCAAGTCATTTTGTATTATTTCTAAATGTGGGATTCTAGTACATAGTGTGAACTTGTACCAGAATTGACAATTTTGAAGCATTTTTGGTAAGAACATAATCAAAGACCTTTAGGGGTTAACACTGCAGTTGCCAAATATCGACTAATGGATGACTTTGTGAGGGAGTGAAGGATGAAAAAATGCAGTTTCTTCATCTCATTTTATTTATGGGAGGTGCTTGAACACATATTTGAGAACGGTTCATTGTCTCATTGTTGTATTTTTTTAAATTGGAGCCCAATAAATGAAATGAAGCTTAAAGTTTAATTCCTACTCCAATGTAAAAACTTTGAAAATTCCTGGAATTCCAAATTTTTATTACAATTTGACCTTTGGGCCCATTACCATGGAATCTTGATTTTCTAGTTCTATGCTAATATGGTATATTTCTTTGCACCATGATGTTCTAAAAATTTCAAAGTTTTTGAGTATATTTAGTATTTGATATGAACTTTTTTTCACTTTGAAAAATGTGGTCATAGGTTTGTCTTTTCATGGCAGCCAAAAAATAGTTGATGGATGACCTTTTAAATTATTTGAAAAAAGAAGAATGCACCTATTGCTTCAAATTATTGGATAATTTTTGGCAAAGTATTTTGGTGATGGATCTCATCTTTTCAATATTGACCCTAAATGTTGGATTGGTCATTATGGAAATCATCTTTTGTGGCACCACATAAATCATTTGCTTTAAAAAAATGCAAAAGCACTCATTAGAGGTCAAAGTATTGTGTAAAACTTCACACAATTTTTTTGAAAGATAAACATCTACACTTCTATCTTATATAAAAGAATTCTTTGACATCCACCAGACACTTTTAGGTTGTTGCAGAGTTACGGGGTTAAATTTCATATGAGGTGTCTAACTTGAAATTTTTTACCATAACCTTTAAACCCTTAAGGAACAAATAGTAATTTAGCTTCGGGTTTTTTTCTCAATTTTTGACATGATTTTTGGAAAATAGGACAATAAATTGATGCTTAGGGAAATAGTTATTATATCAATTGTTAGAAAAAATTTATAAAAAATTTCCAATCTAAAACAAGCTAAGCAGCAATTATTATTAATTTATTTTCCGTAGATTACATACACAATTACTTGAAAAGTTAAATTACTTTCATTGGATTAGTGATATAAAAATTTCAAAGATTTTTTTTTGAAGTTAATCAAAGCATCTTGCTGAAAAATGATGTAGGAGAGGCAACAACCAATGTCCAACCACTTAAGCATTTATACTTATCTGCAGGGCGGATTTCTTTAGGTGGGAAATTATCCCATGTGCAGAAATTGAGTTTGGAAGGATTTTAGAATTTTTCATTTTTTTTTTTTTAAAACATAATTACTATGAATTTTTAGCTAAAGATTCTCTTCGACCCATATTGGTCACATTAGTCATTTCTAACCGCTCAAAACTATCCAAAACTGCCATTTCTGTTGCATTCACCCTAGGAAGCAGAAAAAACATTTTTTTTTAGAATCAAACCAAAGGATCTCGTACTTCACTTGTTTGAGATCATGTGGTAAAAAATTTATCAAATTTGACCATATGGATTGGAAGATATTAGCATTCAAAGTTAGACAAAAAGTTTTTTTTAAGAACATGCTTAGATTGCCCAAAAAACAAGATTGTCCATAACTTTCTCATAACTAGTCCAAATGGAATGAATCAAAGATTCACAAGTAGAAAAAAATACAATATTTTAGATTGAATTTTTTGAATTTTCTTTTTGAATTTTGGCAAATTTTTTTGTGTTGCTTGCTGAGTTCAATTTTAGGCTTTTTGTGGTATAACTTTTTGCTCCCAAGCACCAATTGAAATAAAAATTATATTCCTATAAAGCTAATCTTTTTTTCTATTTATGAGAAAGTTAAAAAAGTTTCACTAAAAAATGAAGTCATAGGAACCTGCCCAAAATTTATTTTGTCTCTCGAGGGGATTATGGGACTTCATGGGTTTAAAATAACTTATTTCATGTCGCAGCGGTGATAACTCTTCATGAGCAACTGTAACTGAATGTAATTTGAAGCTGAAGCGCTTCAACGTCCATTTTCTAGACGATGAATGGAGTGCTTCAAGGCACTCTATACTCCAACTAACTTCTCATTCATCCAATGTGATATTTGAATCTAGAATAGACAACCTTCCTTGACAAACAAATTCATGAAATTCCAATAAATGATATTTCTAAACAAATATATAAGCAAAAAAGTGCAAAAATTCAAACAAGGACTGAGACATTTAGGGGTTAATTGAATGTGCAAATTCCTAAATCCTTATTCCAACGACCATCCGCAAGCCTCAAAGCACCCGCATTCATGCACTTCCAACCATTTTTTTTTTCCATTTTTTGGGGCAGTGCACAAAGCAACCTTCATAAGAGTGATAAAGCTATTTAACATCTATGCAAATGTATGAAACATAAAATATATGGATAAAAATTTATTTATTCATTCAAAAGAATGTATAGTCATCCAAAATAGAGTGACACCTTTCTAAGAACTTATAGCAATTTAGCAATTTTATCCATTGAAAAAATAAATTCTTCCATTGAAAGAGGTGAAAAAATGGCAAAAGATCTGGTCAAGGAAGTAAGAACGTGGATTCTCTAATGTAGTGGGCCCTCCCAATACATGTAGGATTGTGTAGAATTCACCTATGACCTCTATTGAGCCCTCTGCAATCTTTCTAGTATATTACTTTTGACATACTTGGGTGCAAGTGCTATCAAAATTCACACTTGAAGGTAGAGCTAGTTTTTAATCCAAAGTTCAATTTCAATGGATCCAATTATACTCTTGATATGTGTGAAAATTAATAGTTACGGAGTATTTATGTATTATTCCATTAATTTAGAATGTAGGATACAATTCCCTTGCAAGTATAATCAAGTATAAGAATCCACCTCAAACTAGTCTAAATTAATTAAAAAAATATTTATATTTAGATATATATTTTGTAGAGCATATGACCAAGTGCGTTTGGGGATTCCTAGTGGTTTCAAATATTTTGGCATAAAATTCATTCTCAATTATTTGTATGCTCCAATTTGCCATTACATATAAATGGAATATTTATAAAATCAAGCACATTTTTTCTACAAACCTAGAATTACATTATCAAATCCCTTATGATTATTTGGAATTTTTATGCAACATTGAAGATAAATGAAAAAAATATTATCTTGTTTCTAATTTAGTCGATTATTTTAATAAAAATTCACCATATGTGTATATGATATAGTGTAACAAAACAACCTTATAGAATGTGTACATATGTTACAGATTTTCTCGAAGTAAGGAAGCAAAGTGGAAGGTAAACCTCATACACCTAGTATTGTTGGTCTTCATCTAATGTAAACAACATCAATTTCAAGAGAAATATCATTTTGTAGCAAAAAAACAAGCAAAAACACAAGCAAAAACCTCTTAACCTCAAGGTCTAAAAAGACACAGTGTGCCCTCTTCAAATTCTCAATGGCAAATTCTTGATAGAATAAAATGAATCTCAATATTTTGTAAAGTAGGATCTCTTAAAGTAACACATGGATATATTGGTGGCATTTTTTTATTTTCAAAGTTCCAATATAAAAAGTGTTTAAAGTTCATTTGTGAAATGTAGTCTTGTAGAAAAAGGTAACAAATATAATCATTTTACAATGAAAGGAATAGTGGGGATGGAAAAAAAACATTTTCTTGGACATTTCTAGTCTTTGGTTTGTACAAAAAAATTGGATTTAGAAGAAATTCTTCCGAAGTTGTAGTTTTACCAATTTTGAAAATTACAAAGTTCAATCAAGTGTGATGAAGAACACAAAATAATTACAATGATTCTAAAGTTCTGGAAGATGTTCCAAACAACATGCTATTAATATAAATCATTAAATTTCAAAAATTGACACATATATAAATTTTTAGTTTTCATTGCAGGATCCAATTTTGTTAACTTTTGGATTTCTACTCCTTGTATTTAAAAATGTGTACGAACTTGAAAGAGGTTTTTAATTTACAAATTTTTAATTTTAATTTTTTTTGCATTTGTCTTAGTTTCCAATTCAATTTTTGGGGAAGGGTTAAAAATCATTATCCATGTTCTTATAATTTTCCTTTTCCCAAAAGTTGTGTTTGCTTGTAAGTTGATCATTCAAAGTTTTTATAAATTAAGAATTCAATGGTCAACATTTTTTACAATTAATTCCATGCATATTAGACAAAGCATTTTTTTCATTTTGTACAATTATAATTCAAAGGGTTAAAATAACTATGTGATGTATAGTTTTTTAGAAACAAATCGCCATTTGCACTTTAATAGCAACTAATTATCTCACTTGAATATAATTCAATCAAGTGGACATTTTATGAATAAGACACATTAAAAAATTAGAGACTAAAGGGCTTGAAATAAGAACTACTCGACCATTAATAAGTTTTTTGGGGCACCGTAAATCTTAGAAAACATAGAAGAATCTTACTAAATTGATTGTATATGTAAGTTATATTTACATGGTTTTGAAAATAGACAATGATCTATAATATGTAGAATTTCTAGTAACATATAAGGCCAAACAATTTACTTCACTTCTTTCATCAAATTAATTAATGGTGTATATAAAACTGAAATTAGAAGAAGTTGTGAATTCTAATTTGAACGAAATTCCCCTTCAGTTCAAATACATGAATGTGTACCAAAAATTCTTTGGATCTTGAAGATTTTGTTAACTTCAAAATATCTGTAGTCGACAACAATCATCACACATAGATGAATGGATGCGCAAGGTTCCCATTCCACATGGGGCCTGAGCATTCGCTTTAGGGTCGTAGAGTCTATTGTTTGTTTAGGGTTTAGGATCTTAGGGTTCTAACCTATAATGAATTTGTATTAAAAATTCATAAAAAGATTAATATTACAAATATATTTATAAAAATTACGGATTGAGGCATATGTTTCAAGGATTATGAAAAATGAAAATAACTTTGATAAATCTATGTAGGATATAAGAGAGTATTTTGAAGATGTCTTTTGATTTGCATATATCCTTATTGCATTTTATATGTTTCCCTAATACATTTTATTTATCTTCAATTTAAAAAAAAAAATTGAAATAAGATTGTTGTTATCAAATACGTTGAGGAGATTATTGGCAATTTTTTAGAAAACCACGTGAGTTTTAAATATAGGGTCCACTTAATTCAAAAGAAAATTTTGTTGTATAATATGTAGGGCTACTATAGTGTCCATGAAATGCTACATATTGTAATATATATAAATTAGGCTATATGAAAACATCATGTACTAGGAATTTTTATTCATAAATTAGCCTTGGTAGATAGGGCCATGCAAATTTTTCTTAGTATAATGAGTATAGATGTAGATCAACAAATTATTTTATGTGGATGATAAAATGGACATAGTCAAAAAAATTTATAATAAATTCATATCACTACTATGCACTTATTGTACAAGTAATTCACTTGACTAAACTTTATCTAACTTTTTCTCTAAAATTAAACTAGAACTAAAACAAAAAGCAAAAGATTTCTTGAATTGACCTCTACATTTTTTTATTATTTTACTTTTATTTCTATTTCTATTTTCTTTTTTTTTTCCATTTCTACTTTGTGTATTTACTAAAACAAACATTTTTTCCGTTGCATGTTTCTTCCACAGTTCCAGCCTGGCAGTGCATGAAGTATAGCCCTGTAGTGTGAGCGTTGGAATCTTTCTTATGAATCAGGGTAGTGCGGATATCCCCAACTTGTAGTGCTTTGTCAATGAATTATTCATTTCCAATGTCAAGGGGTTTTGCTATTCAATATTGCTTGTGCTTGTGCTTTTTTTTAATGGCGATTGCTTTGCTCGCGAGTTGGCTGATTTCAAATTTTGCTCGTGCGTTTGTGGAAGCCAATTTTGTGCATTTTTTGATGGTGTGTTTCTTCTTGGATTTGTATATCATTGTCATAGTGCAATGTGCTCTTGAAGTCACTGGTGCTTGCGAGATTACTACAACAAGTTATCTAAATCATTTTGTGTAGGGAAGCAATATATTAGGGATGTAGGATGCTAAATGTATCCAAAGGAAGTCATCTATATGCCACACAAGGTGGTTATGAGCTTATTTACAATAAATGCTTTTTAGATTAGGATTTAGGGTGGAATTGCTTTTTAAATTTTACGAATGTTTAGGTGTTAAAAATTAAACCTTGACTCCTTGTAGCGATGGGACCTGGACGTTCCTGGGCTACCCCTTCATTTTCAATGAGCTACCCTGATGTAGACAACCCTAAAAAAAGCCCTAATTGTCAGCTCATTCCACAGGTCTTTGAAAGTATTTTGCATGGAATCTCTTTTGCTGCATCATCTTTCATGTATGTATTTGGCATCATCTTCCCTTTATGTGTTTGGCATGGAGCTTGTTCACTGACAGGATATTCCAGCTCCCTGCCATTGGTAATGCATTTTTGGATTGTGTTCAGTTCACAAATATCTATTTCTCAGACGCACTTTGGGTTGGCATGTGCTTTTTGTACATTTATCAGGTTTCTTGAATTTATTTTGTTTTGTGATGTAAACACTTATATTAGAAGCCTCTAACATGGCTGTGTAAATGGAGAATCATCAACAACAACTCCGTCGGTCTCAAGCTATCATTCCAAAGCCCACTAATGAAATGTGGCTACCTGACACTATCCTTTAGCTGAGATGGCAATCTGGACTTTGGGGATTTGGACACATGGAATCTTTGGTTGTGGATGGGAAAGGAGGGGGGTGGATTCCATAAAATGGATTCTCTCTCCAATGCAAAAGTGCCTTGTTGGATCCGCTTCACGCACACTTTTTGTCCAAGACTTAAATGTTGACACCAATGCCAAACGTCTAATGAATCCTTTTAGTAGGATAGAAGTGTAAATATTCATCTTCGGAATTTTGTTGTAAAAAGGTGAGGTCTTCTACAGAAGTTTAACCTCCAATTAGTGCTTTTGCTATTATTTTGCTATCCTTAAGCCAACAATTCACAAGGTAATGAAAAAGGATGATTTCCAAGCTCATCCCTTTGTCCTTTAAGGGTTACTACCTAGGTGGGAAAAACCACAACCATTCATGCTTATGAGGAGAAAATGAGCCCCCCTCAAATATCATTGATGTGGGAAAAAAATAGAGCCGTTCATAGCATTGTGCTTGACGCTCTTGGTTGTTTGAGATTAGGATTTATGGTAGAAAATATGATATACTACATATGATATGAATGGAATATGAAATACAACATATGGTGTATATATGGATATATGGAACATGGAATACAAAAGAGACATGGACACATGGTATATTAATATGGAATGATGTACAGATACAAGTATTGATACAGGATATGGTGTTGATATTTGCAGTCCTAGTAGAAGTCAAAAAAATATAAGATATGGGAGGGGGTACAAAACATATTTTAATTAATTTAGTCATTTCAAAAGTAAATTCATTAATTGGCATAATGTGTCTTTTGTCACAATGACGTGATTCACTATGAATTAGCCATTTAAGGTGGGTATCCCCCAAACCGCCATCTTTGTTGTTGCTATTTTAAAATAATTATGTGAATTTGTTATTGGTTTTGCAATGTAGATTTAATATTTGAAATACAGTTTTATTGTTGTAAATGTCGGCATTCTAACCAAGTCTATATAATAGAAATAAATTTAAAATAATAATTATTCTGAATTTCGAATATGGGTAAGATTTTGACATTTTATTCATGATTTTTTTGTAGCAAGTTTGAATACAAAAATCTAACTACCCATAAAAGAAATTCAACTAAATTTGCGCTCACCTTGTAAAAAAATTCTCTGATAATGCTTTTAAAGCCAAAAAACCCATAGAATATTTAGTCTCTAATTCTATATAATATTTGCACTCATAATAGAATCTTTAAAAACCATACAACATAGATGTTGAACAATTACTATTATCTTCATTGTGAGAAGTTTGACTAAATGAAATAACAACTCTAAGTGGCCTAAATGGGTTTTTTTGTCCATCATCATCTTATTGAAATCTTGGACTTTTAGGGCCAGTTTCATTGAACTTTGGTGATTTGGCAAAATTATAACCACTCATTTTGTAGTAAAAAAAATACTAAATGCATATTACGTACATTTTCTAATGACACATATTGTGCTTAGCATTTGAAATGGTAATTTTTTGGTATTCATTATTTTGAATTGAATGAGAATACTTTCATTGCAAAAAAAATCAATGATTGAACAAGCTAACTTAGTTGCCCATCGAGTAAATTAAAAACTATCTAACCTTGAAAATCCTAAATTAGGCCCAACAGGGTCCACCCTAGTGATAAGGCATCTTCAATGTAAGCCCATCACTAATGTAGATGTTTTGGCCATTTTGTCATCCATGATGGAGCCAATATTTGGTGACAAATCAACAAGAATATAAAAATTTTATGAGATTTTGGATCAGCTTTGAGCTAGCCAATTTTATTTGTGTTGAAGCCAAGAATTTGCCAAATCTATCATTTTACAGTTAATTATGTAATCTAAATGGATAAATATAGGAAAAAATGGGAGAAACAGGCAGCTATAAGTGCAATATGTAAAAAATAAAATAAATTTCGTTGTCCATCACCAATATTTAGCAGGTAAGGTTGCAACCCCTCTTTAACTATGGTTGCAATATCGATTCTTGATATTCAATAAGGGAAGCCCTAAAATAATCTTGGGACTAGAATCTAATTGTTTCATGATTCTAGATTCAACAAAGTTCAGAGGAGAGGAGCATTGCAATTCACTATTGTAATGGAACAATGATGAGAAGGCTTCATCAGTGTTGTCACACCAACAAATCTTGCAAGGTAGGAGCCCCTACTTGCATCACAATTCAAACGCCATCCATTTGCTCCACTATATACGAAGAGTGTACATTCTAATCTTTCAAATGTCCTCTTGTGATACATAGTGGCCATGAAGTTGCTCAAATAGTCACATGGTGCAAATAAGATCTTTTACCTTACATACCAATATTACCATCACAAGCTCCCTAAACAAAGTTTGAGTGCAAGTCCTAAAGAAGAATGTAGAAAGACCACTACGCTTATGGTTGGAGTTAGTCACAATTTTAGTTCCAAACCTAAGTCCCGCCCCAAGTGTATTGTCACGATCTTTTGATGTCGGGCTCTATTAACGACGCCCTTCCATTCATGCATCACTGGCATTGCCTACAAGAACTTGGGGAGTGCTATCATATACGCATAGAATCTATAAACATGTGAGCCTAGGAGGATACATTATAGACATCTTTTATATTACAAGTTTCTATAAAATCGGTACCATTAGCAGAAATTTGGGGGCAATAAGAGACTGTGAGTTCTTAAGCCTTGGGAACGCCCTGGGAGCAATAATCTAACGTGGCCAAGACTGTACCACGTCAAAAAATAATAATAAAATTAATTTTTTAATATTATTTTAATTAATTTTTTAATTTTAAATATTATTTAATTATTTTAATTAATTTTATATTTTGACTATTCCCAACAATGGGAACAACCTTGAAACGGCCCCTTGGAGGCCTCAAATTTCTTCTAATGCTATAATATTGAGTCTTCTAGTATTACAATGCACCTATGTTATTGATTCTTCCTATATTACAGTTATCGTGTATGTGTATTGTAGGTATGTAGGTTATAAAAACCTTCAAGTGGTTGTAGGGTACATACCTACAATTAGGTTCAAGAATCGTAGTCTAACGCACTAACCTTATTGGAATGAATTCCTTTTAAAACGCCGCAACAACTCCCATCCATACTTTAAGATTGGCTGTATGTTTGTTTGTTTATTACAGTGAGATCTCCCGGACCGTGCGTCCCTCGGTCGTATGCTTGAAATTGTCAGAGGGCCCTTGGTGAGGAAAGCTGCCCGGGCTTTCTTTTGTGGTGTTTGCATTTACAGTGGAAAAATTATCGAATTTCAAAGTTTTTATTTCATCAAAAAATTATAAAAATACTTTTACTTTTATTTTTTGGACTATGGCAATGGCACATGGCACACTAGTCCATTTGAAGATATTATTGTCTCCCATGCTTCAACACTCGACCAACTATCAAGAATTGATGACTACCGAGTACTTCTGGAGAGAGCAATCCGAATTAATTTGACTTGCTCAAACATAATAATGGGTACCGTAAAACCTCTAGAATAAGTATTGTCTTGAATATTTGGTAAGTCTATCCATCTTACCAACCCAGTTTCAGTACTCCAATGCGGAGCTCTTAGGAGTAAGTGAGGTAGGTACACCCAAAACCGCCAACTTTTGCTATTGAGCCTATTTACTATTATTAGACTGGTCAAATTTTCACATGTTTTTGCTGGCAAGTGAAAGGAGGTTCCAACGCACCAGAGAACGTGGCATTTGGATACTGTATGCAAAAGTTATCAAGGAACAAAGTTTGATTCTAAAAGCGCTTCTTCCAGATAGGTACAGAACTGATTTTGGAGATGTATGCAAAATAAAGATGGCGGTTTAAGGTCAGTGGAACATTTGGGTGCACCTAACTTACCTTAGAAAAGACTACAGTATGTATGGACCTCTATTCCACTAGTGGTGCAAAATCGTGTTCCCATTGCGTTCCCCAACTGTCGTTTCCAATTTTCTCGTTCCCATGGTTTACATTGGATCCATCGCTCGTAAGTACACGACTAGGGCTTCTACAGAGGTGGCTGCTTTCACTTTGGACCATGAATTAGGGCTTCTACAACGGCCAAGGCGGCTACTTTGCAAACTTCCAACTGCTTCTCTTCTCATCGCTGTGCACTATTAGGGCTTCCAAGACCGGTGTTTCCAGCAATTCCCTTCGTCGTTGAACTTCTCAGTGAGCCACCCAAAGGTTCTGAGTGCAGACGTGCATACCCCAAGCGCATATGGCTCCCTGGCAGAATACACTGATGAGCATCGACTGTTTCTGGAGATGGTGATGCTGAAGTAGACGTCGAGGAAGAGGTTGAGAGTGAAGGAGAGAGTCGAAAGTGACATAGAGCGGGGAGCAAGTGACGAAGAAGAAAGGGCTGATAGTGACAGAGAGAGTGAGGGGGGGAGGGAGGTCAAAGTCGAGAGTGAGGGAGAACGGGAAGAAATTGAGGTCAGCGCCAATGGCTCTGAGCGCTCACACCGAGCGCAACCTTTGGAGGACTACGAGGACGAGGAGATGCACGGAGAGGCTAAGGGCCAAAGGTTGTTTCTTAATCTGCGGCCTTTTTATGTTGCAGTTGATTTGTTGTGTAAGTCCTTGCGCATCTCAAGAAATATATGCTTATTCTCTCCGTGTTCCGGCTGGTCTGACAAGTTTTGTGGTATGGTTTATAAACAGTGAAGGTGAGGAAGATGACCATGCAAATGACGAACCGATAGAGAGGGTTGAGGTGGCTGAAGTTCGTGATGTGTTTGAATTGTCAGATGAAAACGAGGACCAAGATGTAGAACATGAACCAGAACCAGAAGCTGCAGAGCATTGTAGCCCTGAGGAAAGTCTGCAGGGCAGTCGGGAGGTATAGCTTCTCTTGTATGTGATCTATACATTGCCATGTCGTGGTCTTTAGTGGCAATTGTACTAAAGTTTTTAAATATGGTTTGAATTGCAGATCACGCTATTAGATGGCCTGGCCAATCGATAGTGAAATCTACGCGCGGGCATACTGGAAAATGGTACTGAAGCAGAGGGTTTGTTCGGATGACGAAGGAATTGACGGGGATGCAGTGCGAGCAGAAGAGTTTGTTGGGAATGAAGATTGGTCCCGTTCGGATTGGTATGAATCTGATGTTGAGCAGCATATTGAATAGAAACCTGAAAACCTGAAAAACCTATGGGTCTTCCAATAGAGCCTCAGGTTCCGTTGCGTCCACCACCTGGCATGCTTGACCAGGCTAGTTGATACTACTTTTTACACCCTATCAGTGTGCCAAGAATTGTAATTCAGCTTGTGTTTTCGTATGTTGGTGGTTATTGCTATATCTTTTTTAAATGATCTATGTTGCGTTGGAATTTATGTTGCGTTGGATCTTTTATAATGATCTATGTTGCATTGGAATTTGCAGCTAAATATTATTCAAATTTTCGACATCTTAAATATAGATACGAAGCGTTTTGAGCCCACGACGTGTCAGGTAGAGGAGCCATTTACCACCGTGGTTGAGTGCAACAAGGAACACATTAGGTTGGGGGAGAATGTTTTGCGTTGGCGTCGCATTCATAATCGAGATGTAAGTGCTTTTCTTAGACCCTCACCTCTGTTTGCAGAGAATGCGTAAGCTTATTAAAACGCAATAGAGGTTGACATGGGCGAATTTAGTTTTGTGGGTCTCATTTTTCTTGCAACGGTTACTGTGTTTGCGAAGTAGTGAGTTATTTGTCCAAACGGATTGCCTGCTTACGAAAAAATGCGAGCGACTGTGTTGAGAGTCACTTAGTTTTTTGGTTTATTGGTGGCCGTGTAGTGCACGTTTTATAAGTTCATTGATAAACATTATTCTGAAATGATTCTGTTGGAACCTTTTTTCCTGAATATTTTGGTAGTCTTGAGCCAGGTCACAACAATCCAATAATTATCGAAGATCAGCAAAGCTCTCAGCCTTTTACATGCTGCACGCTATGTAGTACGAAAATATGCTTTGCTCTCTAACTCATGTTCTAATGTTTTGACGACTTGGGAAAAATAAAGGGATTTAATCTGGTGACTGAAATCTGTTGGGTGTTTGCAGTATGATAGCAATTGACGACTTGTGAAGTGGTCAGATGGCAGCTATAGCCTTTTCTGGGTCCAGGTAAGACTGTCAACACTGAATCTGTCTCGGAGAAGGAGAAGCAGGACAGAGAAGGTTGGCTATGAAACACCTACAAGAGCCTCATGCATTAGATTTTGAATTTTACATCCTTTTGAATTCCAGGTTCAAAATCAAATGCAGCCCTAAAAAGATTACAACAATATGCATTCTACTTCCCAATCTCTATATCCGGAGCGAAAGATCGACGTATATGTTCCTGAATTACGGTAGAAGACTTTGTCTACTTGAGGTCGTCCTTGCCTCGTTTGGTTGCGGGGTCCGCCGGCGTCCGTTCATCAGCGTCGGTCGCTGCCGTTGCAGAAGTAGCGTCGATGTTTCCCGTGCCATTGCTCGGTGGTGCAGCGTGAAATTCTCCTGCCTGAGCGGATGAGGGCGCAACGCGGACTTCTGCACTTGAGGGGTCGGCTGGCACGCTGCTGGCATCCGCAGTTGCGGTCGATGTGAGCGCATTGTCGGCGATCGCTCCTCGCACCGACACTGTCTCGACGCCAGCTTCAATGTGCCCCTGCGCTGTCCCGCATCTGCACCCGTAGCATCGAACAGCGGGGGCGGGTGGGCATCCCATCCGAGCTCTGAGTCGATCTACGCGAGGCTTCACCTTCTGGTAAAGAGCTTTGACTATGAACTCTAGAAAAATCACAAACAGGTAGGTTATAAAAAAACCTATGATGTCGAAAAAGCACCTAACCTCCCAGTCCTGAGGACGGACTCTCGTCATGAACCCATCTCCTGCGGGTGAGGGTATGTAGTTGCTAGAGAAACCCATTTTGGGCGGGAGATGCTGCACCGGACTAATCTGTCGAACGAACTCCATCGCCGAGACTCATAGCAAATGACAGAGCTTAGTGAGAATTCTGGGGTTGATGATTGGGATGTTTTAGGTTCAATCGTCGCGTTCAAGAAACAATTAAAGATGACAGTGATGCCCTGTCTACGTGTTTCTTTAGTAGAAGTGGACTTAAAATCTGTTGGTTATGTCCAAGAATCATCCGAAAAGACCAAGACATGTAATGACAATCCCATTGTCATTGCAAATCATTTTGCTGCGCGTGTCAAAATTCTAGAGGCTGTCAAGAACCGTTTTCGGAGATCACCAGTCACTGTTGGGTGAAAGCACACTACGGTTGTCCAAAATCGTGTCACGGCAGAATTTCTGCAGAGGATGAAAGTTTGGAGTCACTTTTCTTATAGTTTTTTTGACTTAAAAATTTAAAAAAAAATAGACCGGAGTCTTACATCTTGCATAAATTGATTATTGCATAACAAAAAGTGGTTTTCATATACTAATTCAATGTATGGAGTACAAACATTAAATGTTTGTACTGTCACAAATTCAGCTTTAGCATTGTTGTATTTTTTTGTACCAATTTAGGATTTCATTTTTACAATTCAAAGAGCTAAATCCAATGCTCTTATATTTAGTTACTTAGACTAGGAATTTAATGAGTGTTTTAGGGTCTATATAAGAAAATATCGTAGCAAATGTGTGATTTCAGTACGAAGGCCAAATTTTGACTTTAAAGTGTTTTTTTTTAATTTTTAATTTGAAAATCTATGAAAAGACCTTTTGCTTTAGATGGGCCAACATTGAATTTTGGTAAAAATGACGTTTTGGCTCCATTTTGTACCAATTTTCATACATTTTGTACCAATATGTATACATTCTGTACTGGTTCTTACTAGTTCGTATATTTGGCAGGGGGGCGACCGTAGTGTGCGATCACCCTGTTCTAGTTTTTGGTGGCTCTTGATGAGTGCACAGAGTGCGAGTGCTCTGATTAATTTTTTGTATCTGGGCATTTTGGTCTGTATAACGATAGAAAATTCCCAACCGTCAGATCAATCTTATGCAGGAAGTTATTATAATTGCAGTGTTTTCGATAAACCGCAATTGATAATGGAGCCCTGGGAATGTTATTTTCACCCTTGGCGAACTGTTTTGAACGAAGAGTCTGATTGCAGGTGGGGCCAGGTATTTATTTTGGATGCTTTCTCTAAATACAAAGCAAAGGATATCCGTGACGTTGAGAATATTGTGAAACGCATAACTCCTCGCCTGCAGCATGCCACATTTGCTGTAGTTCTGTCGGCCGTAAAGGTACTGTATTTGTGAATTCTCACAGCTGTGGTGGTCCCTGTTGCCTGCCTCTTCTGCCTCTTCTGGCAGACTCGATAGTCATCTGTGTCTTACATCTCAGATTAGTTACTCCTCAGTCCTTGAGCAATTGTTGGTAGTTAGAGATCTTGTGGCGGGCTGCTGTCACCTAGTTGCCAAGGTTTTTTGTAGTCACGTTAACTGTCAAAGTCATACTGACTTGGGTGTTTGTATGAAGGTAATCTTGCTACAAATGGAGCTGATTACCAGCACAGATGTCGTCCGAAACTTGTATAAAAAGAGGGCACCACCTCTGGTGACACTTCTATTGGCAGAGCCTGAGATCCAGTATGTTGCACTTCGCAATATCAATGTTATTGTGCAGCGCCGTCCTGGAATTCTGGCACATGAAATCAAGGTTTACACTGAAAGCCCTTTCTTTGCTATAAATGCGTCTATACCTGGGGTATACAGGTATTCAGGAGCAATAGCAGACGTCCGTGGCATATTTTTTGTGCATTGAACTGATGGTATAATTATGTCAACAAGGATGAATGGTTTGTTGAGTTTGCCTTATGTAACGCGATCAACACGCAGTAAGAGATGCTCAGTCTATTTGCAGTTTAAGCCGACATTCAATACCAGCTGTGTCTTTTGTTTTCGGATCAAGCCGTTCAGTCTTACGCAGGTTTGTTTCACTTCCACAGGTGTTTTTCTGCAAGTACAACGATCCTATTTACGTGAAGATGGAGAAGCTGGAGATAATGATCAAACTCGCCTCTGACCGCAATATCGATCAGGTCTTGTCCTCTTCCCTCAATGTGGTGGAGTTCTTTGAGATAATTGTTATTCTCGAATGTTGATCTTGTTCTGAGAATGAGTTCGAATCTGGAGAGGTGAAGTGTTAGTATTGTGCAATGCAGGCATCTGAAAACAGAGAGATTTGTGTGTGTAGAACCTTTAGCGTTTGGGATTCTATCAATTGACAAGCATGCTCCCTCGTACAGGTTATTTTGCAGTTCAAGGAGTATGCCACGGAAGTTGATGTTGATTTTGTGAGGAAAGCGGTTCCGGCCATAGGATGATGTGGAATCAAATTGAAGCGGGCGGCTGAGCGCTGCATCAATGTACTGTTGGATTTGGTCGAGATCAAGGTGAATTACGTTGTTCAAGCAGCAATCATAGTAATCAAGGATATTTTTCTAGGATACCCTAATATGTAAGTGATCAGAGCTGGATTTTGGACACTTCCCTGGAATTTGTTATTTTATTAGAAAGGTGTTCCGTTGTTTTCACTGTTTTTCTCTGGTCCAGTTAAGGTAGGTGTTTGCTTGTAGATGGATTGTTGGCTTCTTTTCTTGGGGCTAATGCGTATTCAATTGTCTTGTGAACAGGCATCAGTCCATTTTTGCCATATTTGTGAAAGTTTGGACACTCTTGACGAGCCTGAAGCGAAGGTATTGCTTTGGACTTGGGCCATATATGCTCTTTTATTGTCCTTTGATCGAGGCTTTTGTGTTTGGTTTATATTTTTTATGCACACCGTTACATTGTTCGCTTGTTATTGTCAACTTGCGTCCGTTACTATTACGAGGTTTCGCTTGTAATGATATATTGTTTTGGCTCCGTATGCAGGCATCTATGATATGGATAATAGGCGAGTATGCTGAGCGTATTGACAATGCAGATGAGCTACTTGAAAGTTTTCTAGAAACTTTCCCTGAAGAACCTGCCCAGGTGCAGTTGCAACTTCTTACTGCTGCTGTGAAGCTTTTTCTGAAGAAGCCTACTGAGGGTCCCCAACAGATGATTCAGGTACTTCTCTTGGCTTCAGATTCACCACTCTGATTTGGGCTCCCTCGTGTTGTTTAAGGACGCTAGTGCATTGCTTGTGAATGTTGTCATGTGCAGTTTCGCTGCAAGCAATGGGTGTTTTAAGTTCTTAGAAGCGCCACATGGCGCTCAATGTGAGATATGAGTAACACGCTGAACCGTATTCTCATGTCCAGGTTGTGCTGAACAATGTTACGCAAGAAACCGATATTCCAGACTTGCGTGATCGTGCATACAGTATGTGTATTGGCGTCTCCTTTCTACAGACCCTGAGGTGTGTTGTTATTCACTTTGCTAAGTCTGCCCACGAATATTACGGGATTTTTACTAACAGGATGAATTGCGATACACCTGGCACTAGCGGTTATTAGTCTATGCATCAGATTTTTGTGATGGAAGTCTTTTGGCGGTATGCGGAGATTTTAATTCATGTGCCGCATTGCATTTGTATTTTTTTGACAATGGTGTTTTCAGATTGTTCTGTATTAAAATCAGTGCTGTGTGAAAGTTTGAGATGAAACTAACCGCTTGGATGTTCCTTCCAGGCTGCAGAAGACGTTGTTTTGGCTGAGAAGCCTACAACCGGTGATGATTTCGATCGTCAAAACGGCTGGTTTCACTTTCGCACAGTCTTGGCACGTTAAGGAGGAACTGAAAATAGACCCTAGAAGAACTGGGTGTTCAAGGATTGAAAATGATCGCACGGGATGAAACTAATAATTCAGACGATTTCACATTCTACATCACTAGAATCCGCGAAAGCATTACATGTGCATGTTCAAGTGATAACTGAAATTGAACGAAAGAAAAACTCCAAATGGCCTGCTCAAAACCCATCTGAAAACCCCATAAGATGCCAAATATCGACGTCTTGGTCCTAGAGCTGATAGACTGCAACAGAACTCAAGAGAGGTTCCCACATATTGCTGGGAGGTGAGAACTAATTATAGTCCGACTTTGGAAAATTCTTAGCGATTTTGTCGCACTTGGAAATAGTGGCACGAAAGAGAGGGTGAATAACTTAATTTTTCCAGGCCATGGGAGAATCTTTGGCTCTGTCTCCGTTTTCAAGGAAAGATGATGCACGCCGTCGCTGGATGCAACCGACGCTTTCAATATGGCTAATTTTCTACATCGTCTTCAATCTTGCTCCGAACTTGGAAAACGAACGAAGACGGACACTAGAATTACGGTTTTGGAGAGGAATTCCAGCAATCCGAATTTCAGTGCTGAGCTGTGAACGGCGGCTTGATGAGAATCTTTTAAAGGTGATGCACACGCTTGCGAGTATTGACGAGACGGAAGACGCATTTGGCGAGCCCCACCTAAGCACACAACTAAACTAGTGTAGTCTATGGAAGGAGTGTCACCCCACCCTTAACTGCTAAGAAAGGAGAAGGAAATGAAAAGGACGGAGCCGAATACTGTATGCAAACGAAATAGTCCGTCACTTTGGGCCGGGGTGATCTGATGCTCTCGCTCGGCCCTGGTGGTCGACCCTAGTTGCCACACATGTTTTTTTATTTGGAAATTTTGAATTCATATCTGGGATCAGAGACCCCTAATCAGAGACCCCTAGTTGAATGAGATCAATAGTTGTCCCTGGGTCGGCCCAAAGTAGGGGGCTTCTTTTTGACATGCACCTCTTGTAAGGCCAACGGAGGGGCTGAATACACCCCGATTCTCACTTTGTATCTTCCATTTCTTGGTTTAACCGTGTAAGGATGCTAGGGCTGACCCTGGAAATCGTGCATCGTATAACAGTGAGTCATTGGAATAACAAAATTTTAAAAGTACTCATTGGAAGTGAAGCTCTTTTAGATGTTCTTTACTTTAAGGATGAATAGTTGTAGTTTTGTCCTACGGTGGAGAATCCCTTGTCATTGATTGGACACTTATGGTCATGTGTTCCTTACTGGGTTAACCCTTAAAACGCTGAAGCACACATTGTGGGGGATGAATGACAAGGGAATCTCCTGTGTAGGACAGTAGTGTAACTATTCATCTTCAAAATTTTGTATGTAAAGGGAAGATCATGAATAGTAGTTTGATCTCTAGTGAGCACTTTTAGTTTTTTCAAAGAAGATGTTGTCATCTGGTGCCAAAAGGGATGATTTCCATGGTCATCAAGTGGGCGTTCAACAATTAATTTTTTGCAGATGAAATCCCCTTCCTAATACATGCCGTAATATTTTCAAATTTTTTGGTGAAAAGTTTTAAAATTTTAAAACAATGAATTTTCAAAGAAGAAATGAAGAAAATTCATATCAAATACAACTCATGCTAAAAATTTCTGAAATTTTCAAAATAGAAGTATATTAAAGTGTAGAAAATTGTAGTGTGTAGAATTTTTCTTTGGTCCCTCCATATTTAGACATGTGATTGGAGGTCTTCAACTTCAAACTTCAATGAAACTCTTATTTTTAGGGTCTTTTCGAAATTTCTAAGTGGCATAGGAACTCAACTTGAAGAGCTTTTTTTTATTAGTCTTTATCAAAAGCAAAAGAAATAATTTTGAATGTCAAACTCAAATCCTGAAGGGCAAAAAAATGCTTAAATTACCGAATTACAATAGTAAGACAGTGTACCATTTCATTGATAAACTACTCTCAGATATTAAACCAAAAGAACAACTAAAATGTCTTTGAAATTAAATCAATTATATGGATATAGGATAAAAGAAACTGTTGACCAAAACTTGGATGAAAATCATCTATTCTTCAAAATGCACACAACCTATTTGCCCATCCAAAGGCTACAAATTGTCCTCGCCATCTTTTTAAAGTTTATCTTGAAACAATACAACCTTGGTAATAGGTATTTAGTCAAAAATTATTCAATTTTTGAACCAGTAGGTGCATTTGTTGTTTTTATAGGATTCGTAAAACTCATTCATCACATACTTTAAATCCTTACCGTTGTTTCAAGGTTAGTTCTAAAAAGATGTTTTAGCAAAAAACTGTCTAATTACTATAGAAATGAAAAACGTTCCTATTGGTTCAAAATTAGGTTATTTTTGGCTATTATTGTAATATGGAATTATTGAGGTGTTGAATAAACTGATGGTACATGTTGTTGCTGAGATGGGAGGTTTGGATGATGGTTTCTTCAAAGATTCTATTGATGTTTTGATGTGGTAGTTAAGAACTTGACCTGATTCATACTAGGATGGGATAGCTAACGTGATTAACAATCTAAGCTTACTCATGTTGGGATGATATGGCTAAATTCTTAAGAAGTTGAATTCAGTGGCTCATGCTATTATGTGGTGGATCATAGGAGTTCACTCTTGCTGAGATGGGATGGCTGCCATGGCTGACAATCTAAGCTTGTTCATATTGAAATGAGATGGGAGTGATTCTTAAGAAGTTGAGTTTTTTTAACAAATGGAACAAGATTTTATTGCAAGTGGAAATATACAAGACCACCAACCACAAGTGGCTGGCATGGGATACACAACATGGACAAACCTAGGAATTGACTGGACAACAGACGAACAGGGCATGCACCCCGCGGGCACATTATAAAGAGATTATGTAAGAATAAATAAGGCTCCAACGACATGCCAAAGGGAAATTCATGGAAGTTGGAATACAAAGCTAGCGATGGGGCCAAAGGGAGTCCATCGAGGTTGTCAGGCTTCTATCTTGGCAAAAAAGTCAAATCTACACCTTTGTTTTGTGAAGGTGATTAGGAGCTTCCTCTATGTAGCGGGGCCAAGGATGCTCTTACTTCGGCCCATTTTATCTTCCCATAATTCATGAGGCCCTTCTAAATGTGCTCCAAGAAGCATTCCAAAGTCCATACTTGGTAATTGATTCAAGCCAGATTATACTTTTGAATCCAAAGAGTCCAGAAAACAATCGTATGCAACTCCAATCAAATTCTCTTAATCTTGTTAACCCCTAAAGGCCCAAGACCTTTTTTCTGCCAAAAAACCATCAAAACTGCCATTTCTATAGCAAGGAGTAAAAAAAAATGAAAAATGTTTTTTTTCACATCTAACCGTAGGATCTTAAACCTAACTAGTATGAGAATTTGTGGAAAAAATTTCAGAATTTTTGACCGCTCAGATTGCAAGAAATCTGCGTTTAAAGTGGAAAAAACAAGTATTTCAGCACATTACGGGACTAGATTTTTTGACTTTAAACATTTTTCACTTAAAATTTTTGCACTACAGAGTTTTGTGCTTCAAATCTTTATAGTGGAGAATTGAGTTGAGAGTCTAGGAAAAAAAAATATATTAAAAAAACTTAATTATCATTCCTAAAAAAATTATTAAATAGAAGTAGGTACGAGATAGAAGGAAAATCTAAAACATTAATATATTTTAGATGGAATTAAAATACACTAATCCCAATGGTGAGATTGTTTTAGCAAGTAAACTAAACCATGAGAATTTTTTTATTTTTTAAATTGCAAAAATAGCATTTAGAAATGAATTTTACAAGTTATTTTTTTTAAGAAGATGCTCTAACTGCCCGAAAAACAAGAATGTCCATAACTTTCTCATAACAAATCCAAATGAAATGAATCAAAGCTTTCCAGATAGACAAAAATATAATCTACAAGAAAAAAAATATTAAAAAAAAAAAAATCAAATTTTTGCCAAATTTTTCTTGCTGCCCAGACTGCCCAGTTACAAAAAAAAGTAACATATTTGGCCATAACTTTTGACTCCTATTTCCAAATGTCCTGAAAGTTAGTGCATATGAAAGATATTCCTTGCGCCCACCTTCTATTAAAATTTCAGCTTAAAATATGGAAATCTCTAGTCACACGGACCTGCCCAAAATTTCTATACGGCCAAAAAACGCAGTCCGGTCCTTTAGGGGTTAAACTTGCGAGGGATGTCAACGGAGAAAATGCCTTGCCTCTATGTGAAAGGACGCTAGGGGCTCTACGCATCTCTACCAACTAACAATGCATTCAATGCGTTCATGATGTGTATGGCCCATTGCGCTAAAAGGCACTTCCAAAATCTATACAATACCGTTTCCTCTAATTGTTTGGGGTACAATTGACGACAAGTGTCCATTGTCCCATCAATTTGACCCCTCTAGTGACTTACAATGACCACTACAAGGGAAACTGTGTCCCAAATGATAGAGAAATGACAAGTTTGTATCAACCCCTTTGTCATATAGTGTCCAAGATTGAGGCAAACCCTTAAAAATGAAGGTTTTGTCCGACCAATTGAGCTCTAAAACTCACCCTCTACACCAACCCCACGAACCCTATTCCAAAACAAAGAAGATTCTAATGAGCACAACCTGTTATGTCTGTACAACAATCAACCACCACAACGCTTACATTTACATTAGGGTCATTGTACAAAACACTTGTACTATTTTTTGTTATACGATGTATGATGATTAGTTTTTTGGCTATAACTTTTGCGACCTGGCTCCAAATGATTTGAAATTCATAGACAAGGTATTAATGACTATTATACATCTTGCGTGATTTTTTGGAATTTAAAAAAAATGGATTACTATTTAAAAATAGCCTCCAATAATATGTCACACTTGCCAATTTAGAGGGGCTTTATTTCCTATTTTTAACTAATTAAAACATCAAAATATCTATTTTCGTGAGATTTGGCACTTTTCCAGTTCTCCAACTTAGAAAAAATTTCTATAAATTTCCTTTGGTGGTTACCTTCATCTTAAAGACATATACATTAGTTATATTTAAAAAAAAAAAAAAAAAAAATTCTATTTTTAAAGTACTCGAGAAAAAAATCATGAGTACTGTTCAAAATGCAACAAAACTGACAGGTGTTTTGTGCAATCACTCATTAGCCTAGTGCTTCTTAAGGTTAATAAAGAATAACATCTCCAAAAAGCTTTAGCTCTAACGAGTAGAGTTTCCACACTACGAGGTTTATTCAAAGTTTTGATTCTTCAAAATGAAACATCTAGTAGGCCACACAATAACACTAACTTAATAACACTAACCAACCCTTCTTTTTTACTTTTTGAGATAGTGCCAAGATGGCGATCACTTAAAATTTGGTGAAACAATGTATTTCTACATTCATCCATCTTTTGGACCCCAAATTACTTTTCAGTTATATTCATGCATTTTTTCATCCAAATTTGGCAACTTCATCCACATTTTTGGGTCATAGCAAGAAAGACCGTTCAAAAAACGTAGCGTTTTCTACAATAATCATTTTTTCTTTTGGAAGGGCTTTGTAATTAGAAAATCAATTTTTAAAAAATGTGAAAAATATGATTAATGTATACACCATTAAGAAGAAGGTCCCTACACTAGTAGAAAACGCAGGAATTTTGATAGAATTCTGTTGATTTGGTCGCGTTGTCCCGGTCACTTTTCTGTTGATTTCAATAGAAATCTGTTAAAATTACTGCATTTTCTACTAGTGCTAGGAAGGAAAAGCATAGAAAAATTCTCTAAGTAGGAAAACTAGAAAAGTACAAAATCTCAAGAAAATGGATACTTGCTCTGTAATTTCACATTTTAATATGTAAAAAATAAAAGAAATTTAAAAAAAACCTAAAAATTATCCATTTGGAAATGATTCATAATGATGAGATTTCACTAAAAGATTGATTTTAGAACCATCTTCATTGTTTAGATATTGCGTGCAATGAGAGTGTTGTTTGCACTAATGTGGAAGACACAAAATAATATGTTTTTAGATTTACTTTAATAGGAATATGCTTTTCTACTATGCAAATAGACCATGAAAATTTCAGCTCTAGATCATTAAATTTGGGGACTCCTAACGTAGTAAAAACCCCTAAACGTTACATTGTAACAAATTAACAAAAATAATTTTTAGATAATTTTTTTTTTTTTAATTTCCAAAAAATAAGGGATCTGATAACCATCAAATTAGGGATCTCCAATAAAAATTTCATGTTCATTGGACTTTTGTTTCAAAAGTTATAGCAGATGACAAGAGAGTCACTTCCTCTGTGACTAGTAAATAGGACTGGTCTTTCTTGCAATGATCCTTTTATAAAAAATGAAAAATTCCTGGCAAAAAAAGATTACTTTTCTCTGGAAAAAAGTAGACATTTATTTTGAAATGGTGCAATTTGACCCCGTGGTGCCAAAAAAAATGGGCTAACACTAACTTACTGTGCAAGACATTAGATGGAATTCAGAGGTCTTAGAGGGCTGCGAGTTCCCTTGCGTTCCCAGATTGCGAAAACGCCGTGGGAATGCGCTGCAGCAGCTAGCTGACATGGCACAGCAACTGCCACGTCATTTTTGGGAAAAAAAATTAAAAAAATTAAAAATTAAAAAATTTGTTTAAAATGATATTTGAATTTTTTTTTTCATTCAAATATTTTCTGATAGCGTACCGTTGTTCACAGAATCGGGGAACGCCCTCTAAGAGCCTTCTAAACATGGCCTTCATCTTCACGTTACTAACCGTCCCAATATGCTATGAAAGTCGCAAGGCAATGGCAAGCCAGGAGCATCTACAAAAAAGAAACTCTAACAGTTTTAGTGCTAAAGCAACATGATTTTAGCAGTGCTACAACAATATAGAGTTTACAAAGTGGAAGCCAAGCAAAGGGAAGAGTGCATTAGAAGAGATTTGAGGGGTGTAGAAGACTGCAAGTTTCCAGGCCATTCCCAGCCTGGGAACTCTGCCGCACGTGCAGCCCGATGTGATCGAGAGAGTGCCACGTCATATTTTTGGTTTTTTGATTTTTTTTTAATTTTAAATTTTAGAAGCAACAAAATTTATTTTTTGATTTTTTTGGTAATTAGGGTTCTGACAGCACCCGATGTTCTTTTGCTGCATCAAGAACAAAATGGGGAACGGGCCTGAAACAGCCCTCCAATGCCCCCAAATCTCTTCTAATAGCAACAATCTTCCAGCTAGGGTTTTACGGGGGCTTGCTTTGAGCTATCAATTTACTAAAGTGAGCACATGTGGCCGTGAGATGGAAACTTCAATGTGACAAGATGTTGACAAACAAACTAAATTCAACAAAATGATATAGATCAGGTTGAAAATCGTGGGCTTTGTCATCATGGACATTTTCTTGTCAAAAGTTTGTCAATTCGGACACCTTTTCCTTGTAGTGTACAACCTTGTGCTAGATGAGCTAAAGGAGCCCGACTTCTTTTCTAATGTGCTCACGTGGCCAAACTAATTTTTAACAAAGGTTGAAATCTCTAGGTAGGGTGCCGCTCTACTTCCTGGTAACCGGGTTGGGTACATGATGACGCCTCTTCATCAAGCTATGGCCCAAGTTGGAGGAAAAGTCCATAAAAGGAGTGCCATTGCCGTTGGAGTCCCATTTGAATTTGCCAAGGTCCTACTTGAGACAATCAAGCTAGCTATAGTAAAGTAGAAAAGTGATTTTCTTAGGGCTGCGGGGGAAAGAGGAGACTCTAACATGATGGAACAAACCAACCTTTGGGATGAGGGCCTGCCAGCTCTGGTACTTGGAGGCAAGGCCTGAAGGGTATAGGAGGCAAGGGGAACCACGAAATCTGAGGCCTTTGGCCATGCTTGGCCAAACCTCCAGTTTGGACTAAGCGATTTTTTAGAACCTACACCACAATTAAGAGGGATTTGCTTTTGTAGTCTTCGAACTAATCAATCTACTTTTGATATTGCATCCGAAAGAGGGCATCGACAAGGAGTTTGCTTCAATGCCTTTGTAATGCAAGGGTGGCAGCCTACTACACTCCGGCCTCCTCCACGTTAAAGCCAAACTTAGCTCCTACCTCGTCTACCTACAACATGCGCCCTTCACATTCAACATCTTTGATTTTATGAAGACCTTGCTGATGAAGTTGGGTTGCCCACTCTTTGGAGAAGCCTAGATTGATGAGATGGACAAATGAGGACCACTAGAAGAGTTCGGCAATGACTTCCTCAAGAAGGCTAGGACAAATCGGCAGGATATCCCACTACTAGAATGTCCTACCCTAATCAACAGGAGATCTACATATTCATGTTGATTAGGCAAAATTGAAGATTTGCTCTGTTGGTTTGGCAAATGAAGGAATACTGAATCAACACATCTCTACTGAGAAAATCTTTGACCGGGTTTGGACCTCGTGGCATGCACATGTGGCATGGATTTCTTGATTTCCGTCAGACTTGAACTCCTATTTTTGACAGTTATGGCCCACCACATGAATTTTGCCTGAAATGTCTCAATTAGGGTTTTTCACAATCATCCATGCACGCAATCCCATTCATCTTCATCCACAAGATGTGTGGTTCATCCAGCCACATCCATCCTGCAGCTTTCCTGTTTCCGCCACTCAAGACGAAGCTTGCTTGTGAGGTGGGCCGCCCGCATCAACATAACTCCAAAACCAAACCCTGAAGATGCAACTCTCGTTCACAATCTCTCAACCATAGCCATAGCCGGTAGCTTTTTATTTTACACAGAACGCGGTTTCCTCGTAGGTGCCTCTTTGTCTCGATTTAGGGTTTCATTTAGTTCATGGCCATTTGAACAAGACTGGCTTGTTGTTAAATTATTTCACTTGCTAGCACTTCACTTTGGTAATGTTATGCTTGCGTGCCTCAGTTCATTTTGATCACATGATGGTTGGAAATCAGGTTCATTTTCCAAAAAAAAAATTGCACGATTAAGCTGCAACTGAGATTTGTACAGCAGGTGATATTGGTCGGGAAAGATTGTGCATTCTTAAGGTTTGCAATCATGATGGGTTCTTGCTGTTGATTTTGCATTGCAAACGCTTGAGGGTTAAGGGAACTTGTGGAGGTTGATTATTGTTTTCTGGTGAATGATTCCACGGTTAGGTGCATGTTTCCTTTTTGAGGAAGAACGTCATTAAGGTTTAGCATTTGGATGATGTTCAGTTGGCAGTGTTTTTAATTTGTCCCTGAGGAATTTGGGAGTTTTCTCCCTGTAGTTTTCAGAACTAGTATGGTCTCTAGTGACATGTCCAGCTAGCCAAGCATAATGTTTGATGGGCAGTTCTATCCGCCACCACTGGGAGAGAATCTAGAAAGAAGAGCTCCCGAATTTCACCTTCGCGCGTGGCGTGGCGTGGGCCGGTTCTGGTGCAGGTATGTGGGGGAGACCGCCAGCCTGCAAGAGTTTCGGAGTGACCAATCACGTCCAACCACGTGGCCACGCGGTTTAGGGATGGCGCGCGCATGCCAGAATTGCGGGAGCCAGAGCTCTCGTTCATGGTCTCTTTCAGCCACAACCATAGCCAGAGCTTCTTCAGCCACAGCCCGAGCGCTAAGACTTAACTTGGTAGGACGGAGCAGAACTGCGTTCCTATACTTTACTTCTTGGTTTTGTTTTAGCATCTATCCTAAACTGTTTTTTTAATCTTTATTATTCTTTTCATCTTCTTGGATCACAGTACCCTTCTACCGGCCGCCTAACTTAGCTCTTGTGATAGCATTCAATTATTTTCAAAACCAGTGGTGAGCTCTTGGATTGGTAAGAACCTTAAGTTTAACTACTGTTGTTGTTATTGCAGTGGTGGTGGTGCCGTTTGCTTCAAGTGATTCTTCCCGTAAAGCTCGTTTTTCCTCGTTTTCCCCTTTCAAGATTTCGTGTTGTGTTGTTTTGATGCAATAGGGTCAAGAGAGATGTTTCTGTGCAAGTTTTGTTGTGCTTGGTTGAGAGGGAGTAGTTTTTTTGAAATGTGTAGCTTTTTTCTTAGGAGTTCGTTTGTTGGTCGAGCTGCAAATGGAAAAGTTTGTTGGTTTGTTTGGTTTGTTGATGTGAATGGCATTTTTGAGGAGATGTTTTGTGTTTTGTGTTAATTGTTGACTCAGAGTGCGAGTCATTTGGCAAGGTTTTCAGCTACAAATCTGGATATGGATTGTGGTGTAGGCAATTGTAAGCTCTTCTGTTTGTGCCTATTACTGTGGTTTGTATTTTAGGTTCTCTTGCTGTGTATTTCCCTCTTGTAGATCTGTTCTTGCTTTAGTGTTTACCATTGAAAATCTGAACAATTAGTTTCTTTCTATTCATCAATTAGTTGTATGAGCCTTTGTAGCAGCCTTTGTAGCAGAAGGAATCGTTTTTATTTTTGTGAATATGGTTTTCTAACCTAGCTGTCGTCTTCTTGACCTCTAAGTTTGATGTATTCCCAAGAGTGGGAAGTATGGAAAGTACATTAGTATTTTACAGCTCAAGATCTGTCAAGGTCTTTTATTTCGGCTTGCTTGTGTCAAATCTAGTAATCTGGTCGTGAATGGGATGCGAGCTTATCTAGTTTATGGTCTTCTTTTGTGCAACCAGTATTGAATAATGACTGTACTAAAGTAGACCAATATTGAACACTGATAAGCTTGAGTGAATGGTGTTCGCATTCAGGTCCAACAAGGATGGAAGCTCAAGCAACAGGACTAATTTTTTCACGGAAATATTTTGATTTTCAATGCGCCTACTAAATGAAGAGAAGACAGAGTGTACAACAAAGGAATTTTGTCCTTAACCAATAATAACAACATACTCAAACAATGCCACCTTTGCATCATCCGGAAATCAATGATGCAATGGATGTTGACACGTGTCAATACTCAATGCAAAGACGTGTTGATGAAGCCCAAGCCCACAATGCATCCGAATTAGTGCCTGATTTCCTCAACGGTGATTTTTGGAATTTGGATAGAAGTCTTAAAATAGAAATTCACTCCATTGTGCCAATGGTAAATGACAGGTCATAGCCTTGTTGGATGCCAACATGACAAAGGAAAAAGACAATAATCCTACGTGGCAGAATCAACACAAACCTGTGAGATTGTGTCCAAATCAAGCTCTCCTAATCAACAGGGCAATTGAACATAAATCAGTTGATTTTTATGCGAAAACGGACACGTATTTTTCTACTAGTGTCCAAATGTATCTTTCTCCATGCAGATCCAACCTTGTTCCAAACAATTGTGTCTCTATGTACTTGGAAGCAAGGAAGAGTAAAATATTCCAATCTAGGGGCCCATCTTCTACTTGCATATTGTTAAAAATGCAGCGGAAGCTTTCAATATGCATTTAACCATCACTGCCGTGAGAGCATTTTGTGGGTTGATCAAGTTAATGCCACCTTTCTCCTTTTACTGACAACATTGTTACTATGCTACTTTGGTGCAAGCCTTGCGAAGGGAACCTGACCAGATGTAGCTCTATGTGATTGAGATCACTTCTTTTATGCCAGCTTGAAAGCCTCCCCAAATGGAGGCAAAGAAAATAATAGAAGACACAAGGGCCTCATCAACAATGATGCCCCTTCCCATAGAACTAATCTTAGCAATGTACCAATATTGAAGGCTCTTGTAGATCCTACCATGCAAAAAGGCATTCACCAAAAGAGTAGACAAGTGCATGTCAAAGGGCACCCCTCGAAGCTTATAGACGTTCTCACCGTCAACCCACACAATGTTTGAGGTGATGGGTCCATGGGAGATGGGTAGCTAGCGCTTTGGAACCCCAATACCCTCGAGATTTGGTCTAGGTAAGAATCAACCTTAAAGATAGGCAGAACTATTCCAAAAACAATATAATATACAAATTATACCTTTTTTGTCCAACAAAGTGATAGAAGTATCATTGGTAAACTGAGCAATTACTTATTGTGTTATGCTTCCAAGGAGAGTGATTTCTTTTACCAAACCAGCTGTGATTCTTTTCATCATCATCACATTCAGTATCACGGCCAACTTTTAGAGTTGACTTTCAATCCTCTTTTTACAAGTCAACTCTAAAAGTTGGTCACCAAAAAAATATGAGGTTAAAGGGCCTAACAAACATAACTCCAATCAATTTACAGCTTTTTAGAATCTACTCTACAATTTTTATAAATGAATCTCTAATGTGATTATTTCTCCAAGATCTAGTGTACTTGATGCTCATTTCCAAGAGCCCTCAACACTACAAAAAGTCAAGATTGCAATGGACATCCTTGCACAAAATCTTGAATAGAAAAGTCATAATCAATCATTTTTTGAATCGGATTTTTGACGCTATAACTAGACTTCAAAAAGAAAATTTTAAAACTATAAACTATAAAAAATAGCAACTTAATTAGGTTTTATTTAACTTCAAAGTATTTTTGACACCAAAATTTGGTACCTTAGGCATTGAGATCTGCCAAGTATGAAATTTTTTTCCTTAGAAAATGTAATAATGATTTCATGATCAACTCTTTTTTGTACTAATCAATGTAAGATGGAATTTTAATCAATCATAGAAAAAATTACATTTTATAAATATAAATTGTCTTTCAGTGAATTTTCAAAGAGAATCAATTCAAAAATAATTTTATGTATATTTATAATTTTTTTTTATATTTGATTGTATAGATAATTTCTATTCTTGATGCATAACATAATCAATGTTGATGAAAGTTTTCAACAAAGGCATATTTAGTAGCACACATTTGGATTTCATTCAAAGCCCTAGGGTCAATCGGAGTTAACCCAAGAAGGACACTCCGAACAATAAGACAATGTCCAATGAATTGTCCAGTGTAGGACAAAACTACAACTACTCATCCTTAGAATTTTTTGTGGAAAGTGAAGAACATCTACAATACCTTGACTTCCAATGAGTACTTTTGGATTTTTTAATTCCAATGACTCACGGTTACACAATGCATGATTTCCAGGGTCACCCCCACGTCATTCTAGGGTTAAACCAATATTCAATTTTTTTGGCAAAACCATTACTGTTCCCAACTTTCAGGGCCAAAATGATAAAAAGAAAATACAAATTGAGGGAATATTTGTCGAATTTGTTTTCCCGACTTGAATTAAATATTCAGAATGATGTGCCAATCTTTATAGCCGGGGGTGGTATGGGGTCCTTGTTAGTGAACAAAAATTCTCTTCCCAATTTAAAATTTCAATTAAGTGTGGAGAAAGGTCACCCGTACGATGATCCGTTTGCGTATAACGTTCCCTTCAGGGGCTAATACCGAAATTGGTCTGCAAGAACAGTTTGATACATAAAATGCTCTTCCCAAATGTCTATTTGAGACGGACAGCAAATTTTTACTGAAGTAGACATTTGGCAGGACAAACTAGCCGACTTCAAATGGTTTACGCTCGCAAACGTCCGGTTCAGCCATGGACCGTGGAATTATGGATAATTGCAAGTCCTTCAAAAGGGATAAACTAGCACTAAGATTAAGAAAATGGTGAAACATGCAGCACTAAAGAAAATGGAAGTCACCAAGACCTGGACTCTACAAGGTAATATACAATCAACTCAGTTTCACCAGAGAGTTGCATTATTCCTTACAATATCATTTTTAAATTCCGCCTTCAGTTTTAGCTTTGCGAGGTCGTCCACGTCCTCGTACTTCTTCAGGCTTCTTGGGTGGAAGAGGGGGCTTGGGTTGGGCGTCAATATCATCATCATCTTCATCACTACCACCGTCGTCAACTTGACACAGCTTCTCAAACTCTCGCTCTGAAAATTGTTCTCCATACGATCGCGTCTGCATGATAATGACACAAAAGAGTCACATTACTACAACATCCAGAGCCCCGATTCAAGAATGTTCTGGCCAGCGGACAGGTGGAGTAACCGATTCATTCATTAGTCCACCCAGTACCGCGATCGGTTCCCAAAAAATAAACCAAGCTTAAGAGATGCTTAAGAACAGCTGAACATATAGGTCCATAGGAAGGGAGCAGGTCGGCTCTTTACCTCTCGTGCTCGTTTTCCTCGCCCATAGTTCTGAATTTCAGAAGCCCCGCCTTTAGAGCTTCCTCCTTTGGAGCTTCCCGGTTTTTTGGTCAATTTGTTTGTCAACACTTTTACAATAGGACCCAGCTCGGACTCCCCAATCAGCCGCGGTGGCAGAGGTGGTGGTTCGCAACCAAGTTTCATTTTCACACACTGTCTCCAACGAGCCTGGCACAAGGACACGATCCAATAGTGATTCGAGATTCAAAGTGAGCACATGTATTTCACACGTAATCTTGTAAATTGACGAAGATATCACACAATTAAACAATTAAAATACAAGAAATTAGGTTATTAAACGCGGAAAGTGATACAACGATCACTACCAGAAGAAGTGTAAATGCAGCAAAAAGTACCAGAACTGAGAAATAAAACCAACTTTTCATTTGATAGATTAATGATTCACAAATATCTAAGGCGGAGCTGGATGCAAATAAGATTGAGTGGAACCTGCTCCTCGTGAGCTCGCTCGTTGTCTACAGCCTCAAAGATATCTATTTCTGCGTCACTGCAAAATGGATTAAAAGAAAAAGTCAGTGATGGAATCTCGCTCCAGAAGATAAGAACTGAAGATACAAATTCAAACTTCATCACGAAGGCATTGATGAAAGCTTGCTTTTGTCGATCTGCTTTCAATAAGAGGAAACTGATAGTAGACGGGAGATGAAAAGCAGTGGATGCCATGTAGATTTGTTAATTCTACACTGATTTGTCTTGATAGTGCGTGAGACACAAATTTACTAAAGTCACACTATTTTGAATTAGTGCAGGTTGAAATAGTACCGTATTATACCAATTTACACAAAAATAAAATTTTGTGGTGACACTAATTTTCAACGTGACGCTAATCCTCCCCGCCCCCCCCCCCCCCTCCCTCCCTATTTTTAGGACAAATCGGTGTACCCCTCCCAAATTACTTCACACTATTCTCAAAGTAAATTGTCCCGAATTAGATGACCTGTTCCCCGATCGTCCAAATCAAGAGCATTCATTGAAACCATAAACCATATGCTCAATGTAGCAAACGGAAATTTTGGGACACAAAGAAACACCACAACCTTCGGGCCAAGATATCATTCAGAGCTTCGTCATTCAGCACAAGAGCAACCTCTTCCTTCTTGGGTTCTCTCAAGAGAGACTCAAGATACTCCCTCCGATCTTCAGCACTGCATACAGAAATTCTTTGAATCAATAAATCAAGAATGCACGATAGAGATGGCACAGAAATGCATGCTATTGCAAGCGCAACTGTAACCGGCACAACATATGGTTAGTGCTCTTAAAGATTGAAGGTCTAACCTGCTGTCTTAATAATCAGCTCATTAACATTACCTTCTACAGAACTTGGATTGCTGTATGATAGCCTTCTCAGAACCAGATCACAAGATAAGATTGAAATTGACTAGAACACATTAATGCTTTCACTGGATCTGTAGGGAGTCAATCCACTCATAACCTAACCTGGTGTTATCATCAAAAAATCCAGCTGTGATACTCTGATTTGCAACACCCAGCTTGTACTCAGCTGAAGCCCTCACATGTTCCTCTATACTTTTCACCTGCATGCTCATTTACAATATAGTAAGAAAGAATCCAAACTGTTAGACACGTATGAAAGACCTGACAAATTGAGACGTGTCAAGAGAACAATAAGACCGCAGAACACAGCCATTCAAAAGAGCCCAATCAGTCAAAGGGATGACTGAGACTACAGAAAACCAAGCTTATGAGAGACAGTAGAACTACCACTCCAATATGTCAAAATTGTTTCCAAGAGCACACACTCTTAATCATATGTAACTCAAAAAACAAGAGAATGCAGGTACAATGTATGTCACATATATCAAAATATAAAGCAACAAAAGTCAGGACAACGGAACGTTGAATAATTAAGTGCCAAATAATTGCTCTCTCAGTGAAAGCAAGCAACAATCTTGGGAGTCAATAGCAGGATGTGGAACATATCAGATAAGAAGTTGTTCGATAAGAGGAAAGTACCGTTTCAAACCGTAATACAAGCACATCACGTTTCTGACCAATTCGGTGGGCTCTAGCTTGGGCTTGAAGATCCACCTGTGTTCAGTATTTTCACCACGCACGAGCAATTCCCTACTTCAGTAATGCATTAAGCAAGTGAGCAGAGACTACTAAGGCCAAGAAAAAAAAAATATTAGAAGCTAAGATTCAAGTATTTGTGAAAATCTGCGATGGATCTAACATGAACAAGGTAACAGAAAGCATACTAGTACAAACCAATTAATACCGTATCTTTGAAATGTCATCTTATAAGTTTGAGAGACGGAAGAATCCTTGCAAAAAAATCAAGAAAAAGTAGGACAAAAACTTGCTCGATTTACTACACTATCATGCAGGGTAAGAGGCCGTTTCCATGTTTGCCATCCAACCTCCCCCCCTAAACATTGGGGTTAAGCGATCCCTTTGGCGATTAATAGGACCAGCACAAAGGTGGCCCTCCTAACAGCTAGATCTCGGACGACAATGAAATTTACACAAAATGGAAGCACACTAAAAATCCACTTAGGATAGAAGACGGCGTTAAACTCACTACTCTTCTTCCCAAAATAGTTAAGAGAGGAACAAACCTGAGGATTCCAATCCGTATCAAAAATAATTACAGTATCAGCTGCTTGTAAATTAATTCCAATACCTCCTGCACGAATGCTGTCCAAAAAGAAAGAAATATTTACTGTTCAATTCAACATCCACTCTTGGAAATTAAGAGTGAAGCGCCTGCCATAGTAACGCTTACACGTGAACCAAAAAGTTTATTTTTCCACAGCAGCAATAGCAAAGTGAAAAAAGGCATACTACCACCACCATGAAATCACTACTACCATACATCCACGAATACCGACAACATCTGCCTAGGAAGTTCCTTGAAATTCCTTTAACTTGGTCTTTACCTGAGTAAAAATATAAACGCTTCAGACTGAGGTGCATTGAAATCCTGAATAAGTGCACCTCGTTCACTTCCACCCGTTGATCCATCTAGCCGGAGATAACGGTATCCTTTCCACTCAAGATAGTCCTCCATAACATCTAAAAGTCTTGTCATTGTCGAGAAAAATAACACCTGATTTAATTTAGAGGTCAGATACATAGCTCTTCTGCAAATGTCATATCAAACTTAAATCACCGTTACAACCTTGCAAGCAGACCTGGGACTCTTCACATGTGTCAAAATGTTAATAATGAAAGCCACGCAGATTACCCAAATGTCGCTAATTGTGAGTTATTTAAAGAATTCTTTTAGCTTTGACAACAATCATCACAAATGAGAAGAATAGCTGCTGACCATGTCATCGAACATGCTCGCAATCAAGTATGCTCGCAATCTCAAAACATTAGGAACTCTTGTTTGAAATCAGCCTTACGAACTCACTTTGTGATTTGCAGCCTTTAACTTGGGCAGAATTCGATCAAGCATTTCAAGCTTGCCACAGAAGCGAACTACAATGGGCAAATAGTGAGGTGGCAGAACTTTCTCTGTCTGCAAACAACCATGAATGTAGTAACAATTTAAAATGTAAGACGGAGATGCTTCAATTCTCACCAGGCCCAAATGGCCACACAAAACAATTCTCATTCTCTTAGAAAAGGGCAGTCCTAATTAAAGTGCATTGTACCGCTTCCAATAATCCAGTGCGCGCATCAGAAGAATAAAGAAACGATCAAGGGGTAGTCGTCAACTATTTAAGCCTGGAGACCTTGCAGTAAAAATATTCCCATCTCTGCCCCTTACCTCCTCTGAATGAAGCTGGCTAAGGTAAGGATGATTGCATATATTTCGAAGCTCCATGACGGTATTCTGAATTGAGCGACCCTGCAAACAAGTCACAATATTCAGGACAAAACACGTATATCCTAGCAGAATAGCTACAGCAATCTTCTAATTCATTGCTTGGAAAAGTTTGCGAATTAAAGTTTGCGCCACAAAAAAAAATGCGAGGATCAGTGCTCTTAATGCTCGAGACTTACAAAATCGGATTTCCGTGGTTACCGAAGTCTCTCGTAGTGGATGAATTGTGTGATCTTACAAAAACACAGAAAGTCAAACTACCTACTCATAATTTGATAAAGTTGTCACAGCCCCAGGCACCATACCTTTGCATGATTAAGTGACCTCATCTTATCTTTGACATGCTTCATGAGCAACTTCTGGTAACCAGATGCTTCGCACCGTACCAGCCTTTCAATTTTCTCTGGAAGCTCATTCTCGACCTTCAAACAAGACATACCAGAGATGTAAGAACTGAGCATTATGAACTACCAAGAATGTCATTTCATCCCAGCTCCTACTACTATTCAGTGTTAAAAATTCAATCTCAAAAATGATTTGAACATATTTTAATTTGTATTGTTTACACTAGTAGTCGTGATCTACAGTACATCTCTCCTGATTATTTGAGATAATTTGGAGCTATTACTAAATCAATATAGATTTACGAGACACTTTTTCAAACTCACGAAGATTATACTAAGTCCAAATATTGTAATTACTACTGGCAACATCTGGGACATTAGACCGGGGAAACCATTGTAAAAAAAAATATTATTGTGGGCAAAAATTGGAAGAAAACATTTCTCTAGTGATATTTGGAGCCAGTTTTCCAAATCTGTTATTTCACATGTTCTGTCAGTACAAAGTCACGAACATCCTAAATGAAGATCCTCTCAAGACCAAGTCATCAAAAAAGGATATGCAAGAAAACTGGATGAAACTTATTGCATTAGCGTATAGAAATCTCATTTCAAAACATCCAGCAGACACAGGAGGGTCACTTCGGTGGTGTTTCAGGTTTAACAATATCTGCCAGACGAAGACACTCAGTGCCTTAACCAGAGTTACCAAATTCATTCCTAAACACAAGTATTATTCACACAGTGCATATTGTGGGCAGGAGCACACCTTATGTTTAAGTCTACGCAGCATGAAAGGACGTAGAACTTGATGGAGGCGGTTGATAATAAGAAGGTTCTCCTCCTCAGTCAGCAAAGCCTGCCGTAGATTTGAGACACACATTAAAACCCAAAAATTGGCATCCAGTACAGCCGATCAAAATCGTGATAAGCTGGAGGTACACATGTCAGCAACAGTTAAAAAAATTTACCTGCTCTTCTGCTGACGGATCTGCCACATTTTCAAAAGGTTTGTTGAACCATTGGGCAAAGTCCTCTGAAGAATTAAAAATACTGGGCAGCAAAAAATTCAACAGCGCCCACAGCTCTTCCAAATTGTTCTGAAATGACGCACAACAACAAAACCCCATCACAAGATCATCCAATACATTACCCTTCACAAGGAGCAGATAACAGAACTGTTTATATTGACTACCAAATATGCTACAGCACAATCAACAAGAATTGCAAGCGTTTGACTCTTACTTGAATTGGCGTTCCTGTGAGGAGTAATCTGTGAGTGCTTTGATACTGCTTCAGCTCGGCATTGAGTTTACAAGATGCATTTTTTATTCTATGGCCTTCATCAATGATAATGTAATGCCAAGGGATTTTAGCTAGCTTCGGTCTGTCGTGCTTGCTCATCAGAAACTCATATGTAGTGACTAGAACGTTGAACTGACGTGGCTGAATCTCTTCTCTGGAAACAATTGCACAAAACACCAGCACAAGTCATTTGTAACATGCTTTGCATCCATGCATCTATAACAATACAGAACACAACGTGAAATTTCAAAAGCTCGTTTGATGAAATTTGAAACCCCTCCCCAAGAACACTACAATAGCTTAAACCTTTCTATCCCTTGAATACACTAAACACATGACGCGTACTTGTAGAGACGGCGACGTTCTTCAGGAGCGCCACAATACGCAATCACTGAAATACGGGGAGCCCAACGACCCAGCTCGGCTAACCAGTTGGGTAACACAGAGGACGGCACCACAATCAAGAAAGGTCCAGGGTCGTTCTTTGTCTCCATCAAGTGGCAAATGAGGGCAATAACCTGTACAGTCTTTCCAAGACCCATTTCATCTGCGAGAATTCCATTGAGATGATTGTTGTACAAAGACACCAACCAACGCAGGCCACTTAGCTGATACCTGCAGACCAAGATTAATGTCAAGAATGGTAGGCAACACAACGACACAAGAAAGACACATGTAACAACAAATCCAAGAATATGGGGTTTTCTATATTGTGTAATCCTCCTGACTCACTCGCGTAACTTGCCCCCCTCAAGTGTTAGTGGTTGTTCATCCACAATCTCCTTCACACTGCACACATAAAAAACATACCGCTTCAGTAAGAGGATTTATCGCTTCAGGAATAATCGTTTCAAAAACAATGAAAACAATCACATTTGTCGCTTAACCGAATATGATGTCCAAAATCACGCACATTTCATTCAAACTCATGGATGAATTTGCAAGTAATAGTGGTTAAACACACACTTGTTCGTGAGGAAAGACATTGAGGGTCATAATATAGGACACAAAATCACAAGCAACATCGTCAATATAGTACTCTCGTGGTCTCTGTACAATACTCGGAACTCTGGCACAAAATGTAATATTGACCACAAGACAAAATTTGATTAACCCTCTAAGGACGAAAAGTCCATATTTGGCCTCATGTTCTTTTAGTTGTTTGAAGAGTATCCAATGTGTTGCACTCAATCTAATGAAATAAATATTTTCTCCATGTAAGTTATACTTCCCATAATAAGATCAATCAAAATGACCACTTTGAAATCAAGAATATTTCGTCCTTAAAGAATAAATAAGAAAATGATTTTAGTAACAACGTAGATAGTATGGTTATACAGAGGCTATCAGAGACCAAACAAGGCAGAAAAGAATTCTTTATTGAGCAGTATCAAAGACAGCGTCAAAGATAAAGTCAAGTATTGTTACCTGTGTGCCTGGGAATAGTAGTTCTCATTACTTTCAAGATAATGCTGCACAGTGCAAACGAATATTATAAAGTTAAATCCAAGAAGCTGTTTAAGAAAAATAAGTAAACTATTTCGCGTTCAACTAAACAATTTTATTAAAGGATCTGATTTTTATACCTGAGTATTATCCTTCGCATCGGATTCTGTGGCTACTTCCATAACGGAGTTGCTTTCTGAGAAATCATTCTCCAGCCTAGCCAGCTCTTTCTGTTTCTGAAGCTTAACCCCCAACTTCTGCAAATAGCCTTCAGTCTCTCTCAAGAGCTTCTCTACTCTGTCCGATTTTGTCTCCTGTGCTCCCAGGAAAAGAAAGTCAATGCACGAGTCAAGTCATCTACAAGTAGGTCTGGACAAACTGCTGTAATGCGTCATTCCTAATTCTTGATGAATTAATAAAAAAACTACGACTCCAACATTCAAGTGATGACCACAGTGCAAGTACGATAAATGAACTCCGGACTCACTCTTGAGCATCCTAAACGACAGTCTTGTAAACCCAAATGCGAACCTGAACCATGCGAAGATAGCCAGCAACATCATTGTTTTTCAAGGCATTAATTCTGTCTCGCTGAAGTTTGTCAGCTTTCTCACGATACATGCGCTCCTTCTTCTTGTGGAATTCCTTGACGTAACGGTTGAATCCCAACAACCGGTGTGCTCTCCTCTTTGACAAATCATCCATTTTTTCCCTGGGACACACAAACCATCAACAAGTTAAAGTACTTCAAAGAGGGTCGAAAGGCATTCTATTACTGTGTTTCCATTAAACTAGTGGTACGTACCAAAATAAAGCAACACAGTCAACTTCAGAAATACAGTCAACACTTAAATGTGAGCATTGGATGAGACTCTGCATGTGTGTACACCGACAAAAACAATGAACTACCGCAGCTGCTCACTAACAGCGTGCTTAAATTTAGAAGTAGAATACCTGTGCGATTCAACTTCACGACAGAACTCTCTTTGCTTCTCTCTATTGCGGCGCTGCCTCTCTTCCTTTTGCTTCAGCTCAAGCTTTTCCAATTGCTTCAGCCGTCTTCCCACACGGGTCCTCTTCATTGTCCGCAATGTTGCCATATCCGCCATAACAGGCTTAAAGAAGTCATGCAAAAAGTCTCTGCAAAATCCAATATTCATAACATAAAGTCAGAAAAAAAGCCTCTGTAACTAATAACAAAAGCTGCAGGAAAAAAAAGATTCAAACTCACCCTCCACACTTCTGAAATCTACGAATTCAAGACTAGGAGTTTCGCATACTGAATTTAGACTACTGAATTTGCATGCACCTCCGCAACTGCCGCTGTAGTTGTAAGAGCTGCAACTTCTTCAGTTCTATTACACTCCTAGTCTTAATAGAGATGTCTTCTGTTGAGCTCACGGTGTCCTATGCAGATGACGTGCAACAGAAAATCAAGGTTAGACATAAGCAAGTGCAAGTATTGCGTGCACTGGGTTTTTTCAATACTCCATCTGACCTACCAAAAATAATTAAGTCAAGAAAACTAAAAAAGACTAAGAAAATTCATATTATTACCTTGACCTCATGATAACGGATCGCTATAGTTTCTTCAGTTTTCTTCTGTTTAAAAGCCCAATTCTGATCAGCAACAGCTTTCCGCTTCCGTTCGTAGAGGGTCAATTTCTCCAATATTGTGAACTTCGGGGGACCACTCTGAGGAGCACTAAGCTCTGGGATATCCGCCTCCGTCCTCTTCATTGCAGAACCATCCTCACCAGATATTCTATAGTTCACTGGAAACTCGCTGCTGCTTGATATTTGGGTCCTATCAGGCAGCTTGAAACCCTGGTTGCCTTGGTTTCCAGGGAACATCCCATTGCGTTGATTCACTTGAGGCAACTGGTGGGAAGCCACGTTATTGGATGCTGTGCCGGTAGGATAAAGACCACTTCTCCTCTTAGGTTGGGGTGGAGTCATGAAGCTGGAATCTTCAGGGGGAGGAGCATGTGACCTCATGGGAATGTTATAGGGGTTCGTAGTTTGCACAAAGGTTTGCATAGGAACCACATCTCCATTTGGCATACGAAAGAGTTGGCTTTTAAAGAGATTGGGGTTTTTGGAAGCTTCCAATTTCCTGGCAAGTTCTGAAAGTGCAGCAGCATTTCTTGCTTCATTATTGATTAAAACGCTAGAATGTGGCTTTGGATCTGGAGTGTGGACAACTGTATGCAGATCAGAGACCCTCTTCATCGCAAAGGAGGGAGAAAAAGAAGCCATCGAACTTTGTCCTTCCTGAAGTACTTGTGATGCTGAACTCCTTAAGAGACCTGACCCAACAATCTCATTGCTCCTTTTCTGAAGCTGTTCGCTGGAAAGTTCATTTACTTCGGCTTGTATCTCAGCAGCTAGCGCTAAAACTTCAGCCCTTTCACTAACTGCTTTTGCTGAAGTTAAATCGAGACCAACGTTGCTCGGAAAGCTGCCTCGAGGATTGACAGCCGCTGGTGAAGCATTGTTCTCACTGATTTCAAGAGAACAAACAGGATCAATAGCTGAGAAATTATCCCTGTCCAACGACTGCAGCTCTTTTGGTGCAGCTTTATCATCCTCAGATGATTTAAAAGCATCCGTGCTGGGCTCAATCACCGATTGCGGGAGCTCTTTCTCAATTAGAGACTCCACGCGTACATTTTTACCATCCAGTTCCTGGTTCTCAGCCGGTGCTGACAGAGACCCACCATCAACCTGCCCCGGAGACACCTCACTTGTGCTGCATCCTCCGGATTCTAAAGTTGCCCCGTTCTTGAGAACATTGATATCCGGATTTGTGGGGTTCATCTCCTCGGTCAATGTCGCGGTGCCCATCACTTGCTCTCCGTGTTTTTCCGCTCCTGCCACATTGACGGCCTCAACAGGCCTCGGAGCATGAGCCTGTTCCTGACTTTGAATAACCACTCTCTCTGTATGAATCGGGATTGAATGCACCATGGCATCTGTGCTCACACTGCCCTCATTAGGCATCAAAGAAGGAGGCCCAACAGCTAGGATAGGAGTTTGAGCATTTGTCTCAGGGACCTCAGCATTCTCGGAACCAACCGAGGGCAGACCTGATGGAATCTCAGAAACTTGGCCTAATTTCTCCTCCGCTCCAAGTTCGTCAATCTTCGAACGTTTACCCCCCCTTGGAACTTCACAACCAGTAGACTAAGAAGTCAGAATGATAAAATCTTCACACTCTGCCAGATATCTTGATGCAAACAGGAAATAATAATAGATCTAAATATTCAAACAGCATAAAAACTATCAACATCATTGTATCCATACTAATCTCTTCAGGAGACAAGATGCAAGCAACGCCAGTCAACGGCTACCCATTGGCATAGCTGATAAAAGGGTGCAAAACTTCCCACATAAACACCGTGCTGCGGTGCCACTTCCAGGTCCTCACAGAACAACACTCTAGCAAGCATCCAAAAGAGTCTAACAAAAGCTGAACGAACAGCAAGGTCAAGCTTGTCCTAGAATCTGATTTAGGAGTATCATTAAATTTAGGACTATCTCAAAGTTGCGTGTTCGATACAGACTTAAGAAACTCACTTAACGAAGCAGGTAGTTATGGAGAACAAACCATACGATTAATCCATGATTGACAATCTTTGACAAGACAAAACGAATAAAAGTCAAATCTGATACAACAGTCTCGATTTCTTAATTTGGGAACAAAGATGAAATCTGTGCCGACGTTTTGCACTAATGGAGTAAGATTGATGATACCTTTCTTCTTCGGCGTGTGCAATGCCACGGTCATCTGGGTTCTCTTCGGTTCCTTGGATGCCCTGAGAAATATGAACAATATAAATCGAGAGCTGATTTTCTAATGAACTGTTAAGCGATCGAGAACCTCTCTGATCAAAATAGATAACAAATTGGCGAACGATCAATTAAATGGCTGCCACTGGACAAACCTCAAAGCCAAAAATACGAGACATTGTGCCCGCAGCTGCTTCAATTGATACTCAGTAAATACAGGAGCAGAGGCGGTATCTGCGGGAAGGCCAGATTGCATGTCAATCAATGAGCTACCAGCGTTGCCAGCAGCCACAGATTGATCCGAGTCCTTCAGTAGAGAGCAGAACTCTGCCGACTTCTTTTTGGGACCTTTTATAGCCTTTTTACCAGAGTTAGTTGCCTCCGCAACTGCCTCGCCGCTGTCAGGGGCCTGACTGCTCTTCGCGGCCTTCCCTTTTCTCTGCAGTAGTCAATAGTGGCAGAAATTATACCAGAAGGACAACGCATAACATTAGGGAACTGCGGATATAAGTTTCCATTCGAAATTGGCCGTCGGGTCTATTTTGCGAAAGTATATTCGAAGAAAACTTAGAAAGAGGTGGATTCGTGGTGAGTATTTCTGTTATGTGCATTTCCGAAAGCAAGCCAGCAGTAATCTGTTCTGAACGGAAGTGCATTAATAAGAAAATAAAATAACACGCAAAATGAGTAGGCCAGACACAGTTGATTCCTAGTTCAGTTTTTAGGATAGTATATGTGCAATAACAATCTTACTTCCTTTGACAAAACCATGAGAGGTCCCTGAACGTCCGGGAAAGAATAATCAACAATATGGCTTGAATTTGGTGATCGGAAAAAAAAGGACCCGCAGAAGGTACGGGTGAGATAACGACCTTACACGTGACGAAAAAACTTCACTTAATGAAGAACATGAACATAATCACCTGCTGGTGTATTTGCGCTGCACCCTTCGCTCCAGTTGATGACTTGTCGACGACGGTCATAGTGGTGGCATCTGCTGGGAGGCAGGAAGATGGAGCTGGCAACTGCCCTGAATGATTCCCTTGATTGGTGGTGACGATATCACTATTCTGGTATTCCCCAACACCAGAACCGGAATGATTGTCATGAACGAGTGCGTTCTTGCCAGGAACTGATGCAGGCTGCGTGTGTAGAGAATGTCCAGAGCTGAAATTATCTGTGCTCGTACCGGCAGGTGATTCTAAAATAACAGAACCTTGGATACCACCCATAACCATAGGTGACTCTGAGACTTTGGAAGCTTGACTATTACTCAACCCAGCAGGTGATTCTGAAACTACGGAATTTTGAATAACACCCGTACCGGCAGCTGATTCTGAGATTATAGACTTTTGAATGCCACCCATACCAGCAGGTGATTCTGTGACCTTGGAACCTTGAATACCATCCATAATTTTCAATCCAATGCCCTGCGCGCCTGCTGCTGCAATAGTGTGTGACCTGTCCGTGAACGGCGAGGAGGACACTCGAGGGACCTCAGGAAGCCCATCACCACCCTGCTGCACCTCGTGAGTTTCATTTCCCGATGGTTTTAACCCATTATTGGCACTATCAGCTTCTAATTTCCGTTCAGAATTACCTGCTGAGGTTGTTACCAGAGCTCCAGGACTGCCTCCAGAAGCAGTCCTGTTATAATTCACATCACCTACATCTGCTCCCGTAGCAGCTGTACTCTCAAACTTCTCGGAACTATGTCCTACATCTGAGACCTCAACCCCAGTGCTGGACGTATCCGCACTGTGTGACGGCGTTGTCGAAGAAGGGTCGTCCACTTGACCACTCTTTTCACTTTTCCTATTGACTGCATTACTAACGGCCTTTTCTAAAAGGCGAGCGCGAGTACGAGTTACGACCACAGGAGAGGAGGCCTTCGCAGTGGATTCAACAAGGCCTAATTGTGCAGCCTTTGCTTGTCCTCTAGTTTTGGGAGGATCGATAGGCTTCGGGCCCGCACTTTCAGTACTGTTTGTTTTCCTACGTGTTTGTCTAGCAGTAAGCTCTACCTCCGATTTTGTCGTCTGTTGCTTCCGTTTCTTTCCTCTACCTACAGGAGTATCTAAAGCAGGTGCAGTCGAAGCGGAACTAGTCACTGGATTAGCAGCAGGCGTTGGAGGAGCAGCAGATGATCTTAGTGAGGTAGGAGCATGCGATCCTCCTGAAAGCGGGTTCAAAGGCATCGTTGGCAAGATCTGTACACTGGTTCTCTCTGAATCACTCAAGGCTTGCTCTCTTCGACTACTGCTGTCTGGCACTCGACATTTTTCTTGATTGGCAATGATAGAATGTGATACTGGAGCAGTGCTCGTCGCCAATGTTGGCACAGCAGGAACTACGGTGGAAACTGAAGATTGGGTCACAACTGGTCCTGTCGCTGTCGCTGTCGCTGGAATCTTAAAAGCAGACTCCTGAGAGACTGCAACCGTAGAAGTGCCATCAAGAGCCTGGTTTCCTTGACCTGCATGCTGGTCTGCTTCCTTCTTTTCATCAGGAACACCACTGGGTTGGTTGCCTTGGACAGGCTGAACTGCTGAAGCAGATGGCACTTCCTTCTTCTCGTCAGAGGTTCCAGCAGATTGGCTAGTATTACCAGCGCTTGCAGTTGCAGCCGACGCAGAAAAGTTGTACTGCTTCACCACTCTTTCAAGCGCCCTATACGCGACAGTAAAGATCAGTGGATCCCCGTCACAACATCTTGGAAAGAAAGCTCAGAAAAGAGAGTCAACGACCTTACAGTTCACACATGGGACATAACTAAGAGATAAAATAGAGAGAGAAGCAACAAAGACACGATCGAGCAAATTAAAAAGAAAAAGAAAAAGCAAGGCGACCCAGGAGAGGTGGAAATGAAGGGACAGAGCCTCGAACAGCATCGCTGTATCGACTCAAAGACGGGGGCTGCTGCTAGTATAGAATTGTCAGTCACAAGAACCCAACGCTAAACCAATGGTATTCCCCAAAATTTCCGATGATAATCCAGACCCAGAACAGGGCAAACTTTCAAACAGGCCGATCATGTACTGGACGATAGACGCAATGAATAGATTCCAACCTTGAAACTATTTTGAAAGGTAGAGTCGATTCCTTTCCAGACGCTTTCATATGCTGACAGATCTGCAGGTCACAGTCACGGCAAGTCTCATTAATCCATACAAACTCCTCTACTCTTACATTCGCTAGAGAGTACTGGCTGGAAAAATGACCGAGGGGGGCGTAACGGACCGCATAGAGCTTAGATGCCAGTTTTTTGGGGTCTTTCTTATCTTCATCTCCGACCTTGTCAAGAAACTTAGCGGCCTCCAGTTCCACATTTGGTTCGGCCATGATTGCCTGCACTTAACCTGCACGAGGAGCGCAGAGGACCTGCTCTTAATTCCAAGGCCACGAGAACTCCCTTCCCCGCTTCACCAACTCTGTCCCAACGAACTTCGCCATCGAAGCTGCTGGACAACGTTTATTAACTAGTACAGCCCAGCTAAGAAGTACGGTAACTCGATCATAAAATACTCGAATACCTCTCCTGTAGGCGAATAAAGTGCAACAAAATTAAACACCTGAATGGCTCGATACAAAAGGAAAAGTTTGCAAAGCAAGCAGATTCCATGCAATCTAAATACCCAAAGTCACCCAGATCCCGTCAGCTCGGACACTTTGCAATCGTTATTGAACCCAAGACAGGGAGACGAAATTTGGAACATTGGCATTTGGATTCGAGAATCCAAAACGCTGAAACTTTTACTATCATGGGAACGTCCAAAGAAGTACCTCGGAGTGGCATGGGCATATTTGAAGTTCAAGAAGCCCTCCTCAGCTCAGTCGTCATTCCCACTACAAAGCCTCGAAACCCTAACCCTTGCACAATCTACAGAACATTGCAACAACGCCAAAGACACAGACAGAAATCAACGAATGCACTGAATTTGAAAGGAACCCAGCAGAAAGAGCAAGCGCCTCGTGCAAGTCGAGCCAGTACGGAAGCCCAAACAAGCCCCGGGGGCGAGGGGGGGGAGATTCCTTAAACCCTAATTTCTATTCGGGCAGATCCCCTCCCCGTGTACCACGCAACACGCTCGGGGTCCCTGAACACGCGCTCGTGGGGATACACTCCACTCCACAATTCCAGCGCAAGCCATTCCATTCCATCCCAGACGAAGAAAATCCCAAACCAACAAATTCCATCGGTAGCTGGGGAGTGCAAAAACCACACCTCACTTCCAAACAAGTTTCCGATCAGGTCCGAAACCGTTGGCGGCCACTCTCTTTCGATCCGCACCAGCCACCGCGATTCGATTGCGCGGCAGCCATACCCACGCGCCCTACAGCTTGGGATTCTGGAAGGGGGCGTTCAGAGGCGATTGCTCGTCCCAAACAGTGGCGTCACTTCGAGATGGTAGGGGACGGGACAAGCAAGCTGGAGGGGAGGGATACGGGCATGGGCGCATGGCGTGATTGGGAATTGGGTGGGGATCGGGCAATGGACGCAATGGCGAGCAACGAAACCCTGGCGAGGCGACGCTAGCGCAAACACTCATGCTGCTGCACGGGCATGGGTCATTGCGGGGTCGTTGTGACGAGTGAAGGGGGTGGGTGGATAACCGTGCCCTCTTGCAGGAATCAGCCCATTTTGTAGCAGGGACACCCGAATGCGTCATGTGCCTGAAAACAGCACTTGACCATCATGTTCTCAGTCAGTATGTGCATCTCCAAAATCAGCATGTAAGTTACCTGCATTAGAGGAGATCTCAGCCTCTGGAAGACCATTTCAGGGTTGTTCCCAATGCTGGGAACCAGCCCCCTGCTGTCAAGAAAAAAAAATTATTTAAAAAAATTATTATTATTATTATTAAAATGCTAAAAAAATACTAAAATAAAAAATGACATGGCAGTTGCTTGGCCACGTCAGACTGGCCATTTGGCAGCGTCTTAGCATTCCTGCAGAGTTCCCACAGTCCGGGAACTCACGGTCTCTTAAAAGCCCAAATCTCCTCTAATGTTGTTGAAAACACGATTCTAGGATGTCTTCGGAAAAAAACTTATCCCTCATAATTTTTTATATGCCGGTAGCCAAATGATTCAATCTGTGGTGTATCGAAATCTTCTATCATTTGCCAAATAGAATATAATTTTTTTTATCAATTTAACCCCTAAAGGTTTTGGACTATGTTTTCACCAAAAATGCTTCAAAATTGCGATTTCTAATACTAGTGCCAAATTTTAGAAAAAAATATTTTTGGACACATGTAACCATAGGATCTTGTAGTAAAATTGTTTGAGAAGATGTGGAAAAAAATTCAGAATTTTTCACCATGTGGATTGCAAGATAATAGCATTTGAATTGACAAAAATCCTTTTTTTGTCCCTGCAAAAAAACAGGCAACTACCCTTCACAAGGTCACATTTGTATGAAAAAATGTCCAAAATGGTGGTTACTCTTTGGATTCATTCTTCAAGGCAAGTTGGCTACATGCTTGAAAAATTTCAAATCATTTGGAATTGTACAACATATTGGAAAAAAAATAGTAAGTAGGAAGAGGTAGAGAATGATTCAAAACACTAAATTGTTAAGAATTTATTTATGGAATTGAAAATTGCCAATCCCAATGGTGGTAATGTTGTAATAAACTATCTACAGCCAATGTTTTTATTTTTTTTCAAAAATATTGAAAATTGAGTTAAATAAAGGACTTCAAAGTTTATTTTAGAGTAGAGATTTGATAACTACCCTCAAACTAAGAATCCTCATAACTTTTGACTCATTGATTGGAATGGAATGATTCAAAGCTTCCCGCTTATATATAAATCTAAAGAATCAATTTCAAATTTTTATTTTTCAAAAATGTGATTTTTAAAGAAGTTTTTTTTGCTGCTCGAGCTGCCCGCCGACCAATGAAAATGATATATCATGCAATAACTTTTTAACCATATAGTCAAAAGTTATGAAAATTGTTGGGCCTTAAAACTACTCCTCGGGAAAATGTTGTATTAAAATTTGAAAGAAAAAAAATAAAAAACTTTGCTCGAAGTGAGCTGCCTCCAAAAGCTATGTTCTCAAAAAAGCATGTTCGGTGCTTTATGGTATCCCTACCTTAATTGTTACATTTGGCTGTGTAGGCAACAGTGAAAGCTTGAGTTGGGGCAAAACGAGAGGTTGAAAGTTGAGGCTTCACTTAAAGTTTATTCTAAAAAGATGAAGCCTATCAACAAAGTAGTCAGTCAAAAATTACAAAATTCTTTAGATAAATGGATGTAGTCTTTGCTTTCCCAAATTTCTTAAAAGTCATTCATCTAATTCTTTTAGTCCTTGACGTCCTCTACAAGATCATTCTATTGCCTTAATCCCTAAAGGCCTAAAGTCCCCTCGGGGGACACTTGGGATTTTAGGCAGACTCGTGCAACCTGAAATTTTGACCTGATTTTTTTAAACTTTTTTTGAAGATAGAGAATCACATTAGCTTTCTAAAATTATTTTTTTTCAATTGGTGCCCGGGAGCAAAAGTTAAGCCACTCAAAGTCAAAAAAGCAATTCACCGGGCAGAAAAAAAAAACTTTAAAAAATTGAATTTTTTTTTTTTGAATTTTTTTTCCTTGAAGATCATGTTTTTATCTACATTTGAAGCTTTGATTCATTCTATTTGGACTCAGAATGAGAAAGTTTTGGACAATCTTGTTTTTTGGGCAATCTAAGCATCTTCTTCAAAAAACAACTTATAGAATTCATTTTTGAATGCAATTTTCAAATTTTTTCAAATTTTTTTTATAAGGTTAAGTTTGTTTGCAAGAACAATCCCACCGTTGGGATTATAGTGTTTTAATTCCACCTAATAGCTATTAACGATTTAGTGTTTTGTTCAATTTTGAACCTACTTCTACTTAACAATTTTTTTATATGTAAAAATCAAGTTTTGACATTCTAAATTTTTTTTCTCCAACTCTTAACTCAAATGTTCAACATAAAAGTTTTTAACTTTATGGTGTGTAGTGCAAAAAAAATCCACAAATGGCCGTCAAAGTCATCTGAAATTGCAGGCCACAGTTCAAAAAACTTTATTTTTCCAACTTCAAATGCTAATATCTTCTAATCCACACGGTCAAACTTCATGAAATTTTTATCACATGATTCGAAACAAGTGAAGTACAAGATCCTACGGTTAAATTCTAAAAAAACGTTTTTTTTAGTTTAGGAAGTGATCGCAGCAGAAATGGCAGTTTTGAGTGGTTTCTGAGCCAGAAAATGCCTTGGGCCTATAGGGGTTAAAGAAATTTAAAGAAATAACAATAAATCCTTTCGCTTTTACTTAATTTTTTTTAATATTGTATAGGTTCTTCATTTTATTCTAGATTGATGTTCTTTTCTTTTAATTGAACCAACTAACTCTTCATTATTCTAAAGCTCGCCATTTGTTTGAAACTTGACCTACTATTTTCATGCATGAAGACCTACTTGGCAATTGAGAAGATCTACATGGTAATTGATATTAGGTTAGGTATAGCCTTCTAAAAAACCTCTTTAGATGTATAAGTGGTTTAGAGTTGAAGCTATATATTCAATTTTACTTTTGCATTTTGCTTTTACTTATGTGACCATTGCTCTTGTCTTTTGGTTGCTATGGAGTTTTTATTTATTGCTTTTATTGCAATCAAACTTTGTTTCAACTTCCAATGGCAATTGTTTCTCTTGTTTGATTGATTATGGTAGTTTGTTTTCATTTTTGTATCTACAAATTTGTTTTAACTTGTTTAGAATGTTATTTCACTGATGCTCTTTTGTCAGGCATTTGATGTTCTTCTAATATTTGTATGAGCAACTATTGCGACAATATCTTTTGTTTTCATGGCAACAAATCATATACCATATTGATTTTCTAATATTCTAAAAATATATTTTGTTGTCAATTGTTTCCCTTTCCTAAGAGGATGATATCATCCAGTTCAAATGTCAAAGGCAATGTCACAATTTTTGCTAACATGCCTTTTGTGGCAAACTATATTTGTTCAATCCTAATATATCTCGAGTACATTGTTAGTACACTCCTAATGTTGCATTACTTAGGGTAAAATTTTAGCATGTTTCTTTAGATTATGTTCAATATGTAGATTTTGAACATGTCTCTGTGAAGATGTTGTAATTGGCATAGATATCAAGTCTAGTTTGGATTTATATATTGATCTATGAATTGAGTCTATTGTTTACCTTTTTGAATGGACTAACTTGCAAATGTGAATAGTATCTCCACTGCTCATGTTTCCACTATTCATGCCCATAATCCCGAAGGGATAGGCTTTGTCCAATCTATTTGAGATTACTACGCGGGTTTTTTACCAAGTTTTGTTATAGTGTTAAGGTAGACAATGTTTAAATTAACCTTTACTAGTTGATATTGCATTTTGAAGTGGTAAGATTTCTTGGAATAATTTTCAATTTTATTTTTTAAAGTAAAATCATAAAAGTTGTATTGATTTGAATTGATTTTATATCTTAGTAAGGTCTCCTTCAAATTAGTCATGATTTTTCTATAGCGTTGGGTGTAGGTTGTTATTACAAACTTCAGATGGGGTCATAAATGCATCATTCATTGACATTGAATGACTCTACCTTTGGAAAAAAAATTAAAATATTGATTATTTTTAGAATGTAGGCATTTTGAGGTTGAAAATAAATCATTATCTGTATTAATAATTGCCCAATGTATATATACTATATTGCTATTAAATTTGCTATCCAATTTTTGGAATAATCCTAATTTCTAGCCAAAAATATCCACACAAGAACTAACAATGAATACTTTTAGATTTGAATCTGACTTTGCTTCAAGCCATTTTCAACAGAAACAAGAACCGAAAATTTGTGACTTATGGGATTCCTAAGTGTTAAGTCTTATTGACTTTGCGTACCTATTTCTCTTTCTTGCATGCAAGTATCTTAATTTAGCATAAGCACACACCTCTTGTGATTTTGATGAAGGTGGTCAAGCTCACTTAAAGACTAGGCACTTTTTTATTTCACATCTTATGCCTTCCGTGTGCACAGTGGGATTTTGTTTGGTTCTTGGCCACAATTATGGTCTCTTCCAATCCATGATTGCTATTATTTCTTCCAATTGGCATTGCTAGGAGTTCCCAAGCCTACTTTGCTCAACTTCAATTTATACGTAAGATTCAACCCTTAAACAATGTCTTATTTTGGTTTTGTTTTCTATTCTATTGTCTATCTACTTTGTTGATTGTTGTGTTCTACAAGTCCTAAAAATTTTAGCCCCCCCTTTGTGTTTAGCTTGTTTTCTTTCTTCAGATGCATCTTTCCACCAATTGCCTTTGCCATCTTCTACAAGGTGTGCATTTCAATCAACTTTGTAGTAACAATTTGAATATTTTGTTTTTTGTTTTTTAGTTTCTCCGTAAGTTGATAGAGACTATACATCCTTGTTGTTGAAATCTTGCAACTGCTGCATAATAGCCCTTTTCATGCGCTTAAGCACCCTCTTGGTGCTACCTTTCTTTTCAATTGTGGACACTCTTTCTTTCTCGTCATTGTATTTGATGCAATATTTAAGTATATACAGATAATCTAGAGTCCAAAAATGATAAATTGGAGTCAAAGCAACTCCTCCTAGTTTAGATATTACTTTATAATCACTCCATTGGGAGATCTCTCGGTGGAAGAATGAAGCATGACTATGATTGTCAAGCCCTATCAAATTCTTGCATAAACTAAATATTCCATAATTAGTAGTAAAATATAAACTTTATATAAAAAATTACAAATAATAGTTGTGTGGTCACTACAAGAGAAAGGGGTGTTTTAAGTGAGTTTTTAAGTATAGTCCTAGACACATGATTTTAAGTTATAACCTTAAAGGAGATTTTCATTAAAATTTAACTTAAAACACATGTTTTAAGTTAAATTTTAATGAAAATCTCCTTTAAGGTTATAACTTAAAATCATGTGTTTAGGACTATACTTAAAAACTCACTTAAAACACCCTTTTCTCTTGTAGTGGGTTGGTTTCATAATTAGCTAGCTACAAAGTAGATGACTACACTATTGATCGAGGGCCCCCTAGTGTAAGGTCACATTAATGTAAATTAGAAGCGTGGCTCCACTAGACATGATAGTACCAACTTAATACTTAATGGCAAATGAATTTCTATTTTCTACTAAAATTGTAAGAATCATTAGAGGAGATTTGGGCTTCTAAGAGACCATGAATTCCCAGACTGTGGGAACTCTGCAGGACTGCTGGGACGCTGCCGCATGGCCAGTCTGACGTGGCCAAGCGACTGCCACGTCATTTTTTAAATTTTTTTTAAAATTAAATTTTTTTTTATTCTTTTAGCATTTTAATAATAATAATAATTTTTTTTTAATATATATATTTTTTTAATATTTTTTTTTGACAGCAGGGGCTGGTTCCCAGCATTGGGAATAACCTTGAAACGGTTTTCCAAAGCCTCAAATCTCCTCTAATGGAATGCAATGGCTTTTAACCCCTACAGAACTGGGGAGGTGTCCAAATTTGCAAAATTATGAAGATCTATTATAATATGCAACTTAAAACAATATTTTAATGATGACTCTCAAACAATAGTTGTAAAGTATGATTATAAATCACATCCATATGGTTAAATCAACAATTACATAAACCAATATTTTACAATAAAATTTGAAACCAAAAACTAAAAATTCCTTCTAAAAACAATTGTAAATTGAATATTTATGATTTTTACAAGATTTTTTTTTCTATAAGTTCAAAATGCTAAGTTCTAATTATAATAATTTTTAAAGATTTTCATTTTATTTTTTGATTCAAGTTGTTTTTAAAGGATCATTTTTTGAACTAAAAAAGTTATTTCTTTTAGGCTAGACCCCCACCGATACCCTTTGAATTATAGAATATTTGCAAAGCAAAATCTTCATAATTTAAACCGTATAAATATTAAAGAACTAATCATGCAAGAATCTTCAAAAAAAAATTGATGGATGAAAAAATGCATTTTGGTTAGTTTGGGATGTGTTTCCGTTCATTCATTGTTCAAAATCTGCACCCATGGTCCTTTAGGGGTTAAAACTAAGAGTGAAGACATTGCATCCATTGAGTACTGGTCAACTAGTTGATGGAAAAACCTTCCAAAGAGACGATTATCTGTAGACAATATAGAATTGAACTACTTTTGTCAATTGAATGATATCTCCGTCAATGGTGCTATTTTGTGAGCTTGTGAGCTTCAACCTATGAGCGTTGAGTGGGGATTATATGAGCGTTGAACTCAAAAATTTGAAGAAGCACAAAAAAATTTTAAAAATAGGTTCCATCTAAAAATTTTAGTAAAAAATTATTAATCAGTTTAGTAAATTTTAGTACCTATTACTATGGACTTATTATTGTGTACCTATACTTGTATACCTATTACCGTGATTATGTAGAATTTAAATGAAATTATAATTTTCAGTGTTGTTTAAAATATATTAGAAGTATACATTATGAAAGTGATTAACTCAATTGATGTGAAAGATGAATAGAAATGGAAATAAGTTTGTATAGAATATTGATTGATCTTATAGCAACGTGGGTTGTATTGGGGCTGATGGGAGGGTACCAATAATTTTATCTAATGCACTATTGTTGGATTTGTTTAGATTTTAGAAAAAAAATTTGTTGATAATTGTCATGGTGAATTTTATTTTGGTTGATCATTGTCTTGTAGCATCATGGATCTTCTCAGGGTCAATAGGATGATACTGACACTTTATTCTTGATTTGCAAGTCGGTGGACTTGTTTAGATTTTTTTTTTAAATTGTTGATAGGAATTCATTATGTGTGAATAGAGATTAGATCATCAGATTTTAAGAAGAAAAAAATGGTTATTAATAGAATTTCTAAGTTGAAATCAACTGAGGTTGTTCCATTGAGATTATGATTACCCCCTTCTTATTGTTGGTCTTCTCTCAACGCCAAGGGTAGCCCCCTAGCCGCGGATTTTTTATTTTTATTTTTTTCGCAACTAGGGGGCTCTCCACAGCACCGAGAGGTAATCAATAAAAAGAGGGGAGTGATCATAAAAATCAAAATCTCAATGGAATAACCTTCATCACTTTCAAGATTGTTCAAGGGACCACAGTAATAGGTACTAAAATTTACGAAAAATAATAAATTTTGACCACAATTTTTAAATGAAATTTCTTAAAAATTATATACTTACAGGCTCACAAGCTCACGCTCACACGCTCATAAGATAGCAACCTTGCTTAGGATAGTTATTTGCACATGCAACTTTGATTTGCATGAGCAAGCATTACTTGGGACTCTGAATTGTCAAATATTAAGCTAGAGGAAGGTCAAGTGCATGCTTACTAGTTTAGTTTCTTTGAATCTATATTTCCCTCATTGGCTCCATTTTGAACAAACTTTTGAGCATTCGCCATTACTTTCTAGGGATTGTTGTCCCAATATACATCTTTGCCAATTTGGTAATTTCTATAAATGTAGACCAAAACTATAGATAAGGTAGAAGTACCAATAGTCGATCATTTAAGGAATTTTGGAGTAAATCCTGTGCAGTAAGAGGTGGTGGAAAATTTTCCCATGTAAGAAGATAGGAAATATGGGGATTGCAAAATTTTCAGAATTTTTTTCCCACAATTGAATTTACAATGAATTTTGGGAGCCCAAAAGTGCATTTCACCAATAACCAATGTCTAAAGTCTTCCAATTCCGATCATTCAAGAACTACTTCCCACTTATTACTTACTACTTCCTTGCATACTACTTCGGGACATGTGTCAAAACCTTATTAGTCCCAACTTTGAAAAGACCCCAAAACACACATTCGAGCCTTGGTTGGAAATACTACCCCCTACAGGTTGGGTACTAGGCGTGGTTGACTACTGGTGCTTCTACCTTATTGGGCTGGCCAAAATTTTTGCCGTGGCTGTCGGAGTTGCATGCATGTAGCATTAACTTAACTGGAGCCAAATTCCATTTTTCCATACCACTGCCTCTCCATATTTCCAATCTCTATTTTCATAGATTGATAGATTGTGACATTAATGTAGCTGTTGGAATACGATGGTGATAAAGGCAGTGATATGGGGAGCAATACACTAAATAGGGTATTTAGTGTTGGATTACATTTAGTGTAATTATCACCCTACTTGACCCTACACTAAATGTCAATTTTAGGACGATTAGTGTAGTGCTAAACTTCAATGTGCCGCCTTTGCCTTCTCTTCCTTCTACCTTCCTTTAATAAGTTCTAACACTAAATGTAAACATTTTCAGATTTCAGATTTACCATAGAGTATATTTAATGTTAGAAATTACATTTAATGTTACTTACTTTAGTAGGCTTAATGATATTTAGTGTCATGGTTCGCAAATAGTGTTGCCAACACTAAAGACCCTATTTAGTGTAGTGGATTGCATGTCATATGGGGTGCCCCATGGTACCCTTGTCCATCCTTTTTTATCAAGTGGGAAGGAACGTTAAAGTTAATCGTATGGGAAGCAACGCATTCCTAACCACTTAAGGAATTTCATGTATCTGCATGGCTGTTGTTGTGACTGGGAAAATTTCCCTGGTGCAGTAATAGATTACAGAAGGTTTTCATAATTTTTCAATTTTTTTTTCCAAAAAACATAATTATTACTGTGAATTTTTCAGCGAAAGATTTTGTTCCTCTCATACCGGTGATATAGGGCTTGTTGTTTCCGACCATGGGCTGAAAACAAAATTGATCAAGGGGTGGTTTCAATATTGAGAGTCTTGTAGCCAATCAAAATGCGCCACAACTACCGCGGGAACCACGCCATAATTAATTGTTGTTCTTTTCCTGCTTCACGAAAAGAGAACCGAGTCTACATAGCTAGAAAGGGGTGCTGGACAAGAATGGATTGCCTCCTATAAAGTGGTTTGAACTTGACTTGAAGTTACAAGCTAAGTTAAAATTATAGTCCCCAACAATAAATGCATTGTGGTCCACCACTTCATTTTGAGTTAAACTCTAAACTTGTAGCTCTTGTTTTGAGTTATAGTCCCTAGTCCTACATATGATAGGCTGTCTCGTGAACTCTCATAGGCAGATGCAGAAGTAGGTATGAAATTCAAAAAAAATCTATTGTGGATCTAAAAGGAGTTTGGTCCCTAGTTCTTTGTCTTCTGCTATAGAAACCCCTATCTTCCTCCCATTAACAATTACTTACTAAGCTCCATTACTTACCTTGCTACAAAATTGGCAGTGCATATTCTATTTGGCAAATGATAGAAGATTTCGATACACCACAGATTGAATCATTTGGCTACCGGCATATAAAAAATTATGAGGGATAAGTTTTTTTCCGAAGACATCCTAGAATCGTGTTTTCAACAACATTAGAGGAGATTTGGGCTTTTAAGAGACCGTGAGTTCCCGGACTGTGGGAACTCTGCAGGAATGCTAAGACGCTGCCAAATGGCCAGTCTGACGTGGCCAAGCAACTGCCATGTCATTTTTTATTTTAGTATTTTTTTAGCATTTTAATAATAATAATAATAATTTTTTCTTGACAGCAGGGGGCTGGTTCCCAGCATTGGGAACAACCCTGAAATGGTCTTCCAGAGGCTGAGATCTCCTCTAATGCAGGTAACTTACATGCTGATTTTGGAGATGCACATACTGACTGAGAACATGATGGTCAAGTGCTGTTTTCAGGCACATGACGCATTCGGGTGTCCCTGCTACAAAATGGGCTGATTCCTGCAAGAGGGCACGGTTATCCACCCACCCCCTTCACTCGTCACAACGACCCCGCAATGACCCATGCCCGTGCAGCAGCATGAGTGTTTGCGCTAGCGTCGCCTCGCCAGGGTTTCGTTGCTCGCCATTGCGTCCATTGCCCGATCCCCACCCAATTCCCAATCACGCCATGCGCCCATGCCCGTATCCCTCCCCTCCAGCTTGCTTGTCCCGTCCCCTACCATCTCGAAGTGACGCCACTGTTTGGGACGAGCAATCGCCTCTGAACGCCCCCTTCCAGAATCCCAAGCTGTAGGGCGCGTGGGTATGGCTGCCGCGCAATCGAATCGCGGTGGCTGGTGCGGATCGAAAGAGAGTGGCCGCCAACGGTTTCGGACCTGATCGGAAACTTGTTTGGAAGTGAGGTGTGGTTTTTGCACTCCCCAGCTACCGATGGAATTTGTTGGTTTGGGATTTTCTTCGTCTGGGATGGAATGGAATGGCTTGCGCTGGAATTGTGGAGTGGAGTGTATCCCCACGAGCGCGTGTTCAGGGACCCCGAGCGTGTTGCGTGGTACACGGGGAGGGGATCTGCCCGAATAGAAATTAGGGTTTAAGGAATCTCCCCCCCCTCGCCCCCGGGGCTTGTTTGGGCTTCCGTACTGGCTCGACTTGCACGAGGCGCTTGCTCTTTCTGCTGGGTTCCTTTCAAATTCAGTGCATTCGTTGATTTCTGTCTGTGTCTTTGGCGTTGTTGCAATGTTCTGTAGATTGTGCAAGGGTTAGGGTTTCGAGGCTTTGTAGTGGGAATGACGACTGAGCTGAGGAGGGCTTCTTGAACTTTATTTCAGTTACTGCAAAAAATTGCGTACCTTGCCTTTCCTTGACGAGGAGTCCGTCAATTGTAGAGTCGACTGTCATTTGCGGTCGGTAGAACTTTTTGGCCATCACTATCTCAGAGATGCGCCGCAGTCGGAGTTTAGTTTGAAGTTAGGGTTTTATGTTGTGGTTGAGCGGTGACTGACATTCACATGATTGTTTTGGAGGTTTGAGTGACTTCAGTTTGGCTGTTGGAGAGTTTTCGCATGTTACTGAGGTGATTACATCTAGTCGCAAGCGTTGTCCTGCTTGACATGTACATGCGCGATTTCCATTGAGCAGCGTAGCAAGATGGCGCTTGTTATTATTTGTGGGCAACCATGCAGTGGGAAATCCACTGCCGCAGCGTGCCTTGCGAAAGCACTTGAGAAGACCACTAAGACGCCGGTGATTCTCATTGACGAACCTTCCCTGAATTTGGATCGTAATTGCGCATATCAAGGTTTGTTTGCTCTGACTCTTCTGATAGCACGACACATTCTTAATGTGAATCATCCAATGTTACTATGATATCGCATGCAGAGTTTTTTGCCCTGCTTGAGTGTCATGCCTCTTAGCTACCTCACTGATCTGTTAGAACGTCACAGATATGCCACGGGAGAAGAATCTGCGTGGAATGCTGCGGTCTGCAGTTGACAGGGCAGTATCGAAGGATACTATTGTTATTGTAGACTCCCTTAACAATATCAAGGTATCGTTGGTTTCTTACGTGGCCATAGTTACATCTCCTGTCCTTCGCTGTTTTTTGACTAATTGTTGTTTATCGAATACTTCAGCAGGCCATGAATTATACAGCATGAGTTGCTTTTTCAAATGTGTTTGATGCTACAGGCACTGATTACTGCTGAATCATTAGTGATCCCAATGTTTGCTGCGTTCAGGGTTACAGATATGAATTGTGGTGCTTGGCCCGCGCATGTGGAACGCATTATTGCGTGGTATATCTCAAAAAAAATGCGCATTCAACTCTGTACCTTGCTTTACACTCTAGACTATCGTACTAGATCTTGTCTTGATTTTTCGACTTCTGCATACGGTAATAACGCATCTAAGCATCTGTTCCCCAGTTGCATTGTGTTGCAGATGAAGCGGAATGTCGAGCATGGAACGAGGACAGGCGATCGAAGGTGGAGCCCGCCTATGAAGAGAACATGTGAGTTTTTTTCTTTCTTCTTTATCTGATACTTCTTGCTGTGAGTCACTTATACTTGTCTTGCAACATGCTTCAACTATTACCTTGAGTATAACAGATGGCGTGCTTGACTTTTAGATTCAATGACTTGGTGAGAAGGTTCGAAAGGCCTGATGGAAAAAATCGATGGGATTCTCGTCTTTTCGAACTACATCCTGGCAAGGGTTGGTCTTCGCCTACTGCACTTCATCGTTCCATTTGAAGTAGATATATAAACACCAGTTGTGAAGAGCGATGAACAGTTGTTATGCTCTTTCTCCGGATATTTAAATTTTTTCTTAACGGGATAGTCGGAAATTTGAAAAGGGCCTCTTGAAATTTCTAGATTCCGATTATCAACGAATTCTAGATTCCGATTTTGTCACTCAAGTGTTTCCGAGGCCCTTTTAAAAGTTCAAGAACGCACAAAATGCTACAGTAATAATGGAATTTAGTGTTATGGAACCTATAGTGTTATTTACCGTATCATGTAACTCATTCTAGTTCTCATTTGTTGGAAATTAGAGTTCATGTTCGATACTAATTTAGTACCAGGTGAACCATCTTGGTCCTAATTTTTTTTTTTTGGTCGAAAATTAGTTCACTATTAGTGTTCATGTCAGCACTTATGTCATTCAGTGTTGGTAACATTACCAACGTTGTTTCCATTTAGTGTTGCGAACACTAAATTTCATTATGAGTTTAGTGTTTAAAGTTGTAGATACTTTGCATTGGTTCATGTCTGATTTTCTTTGTTTCTGATAGTTCATTGCATTGGAGAACAGAAGAGATTCATGAAGACTCTGAAGCTATTGTTGAGGCTGTCAGATTTCTCACCGATGATAGAAATTTGGCTGGTAATCGGAATTCCCAGGTGCTGCAACCCACTATTGCCACACAGAATGTAAGTTCTTAAGCCTACTGGCTGTTGTCCTTCTGGTTTAATCCTCAATTATCTTGGCGGCGTGTTGAAGAGAAATCAGGAAGTATTCTCTTGTTTTAAGCTTTATGATTATCATTTAGCTTCGTGTGGTGCTATATGTCGACCTGTAAACTCGTTGCCCGAAGCTTCACCGATTTACTGTTTATGAACGTCAGCAAGATCTTGAGTATTGTGTTACCTTACTTATTTGTGTCTTTATTAAGTGCCAACCTTTGTTAATGCTTTATCATCCACTCGATTTTACAGGCACGGACCTCAGAGACCAATTCGCTATACGAATTAGACCGTGCTACACAGGTTTAAACGCTTTCACTTTCACTTCACCCATATTTTTTCAATAAGAACTTGCTGTCTTCAATCTAGATTGTAATGCCCAGGGCATACTAGAAGGAGCACTTCCTTGTCACAAGCATTTTGAATTTGGAGGTTATAATGTGTTACTTTACCCTTTTCTAAGAAATTTTGTGAATCTTGTTGGAAAGGAACAAATTTAGAGCTTGATTTACTTACAATCGGATGGAAATGGACCAGGAAATTGTGTCCGTTGTAGTAGATGCTCAAGCGCAAGGAATGGGTGGTGTAGTGCGTGGTGTCCGTCTTGGAGAAGGACTACCTATCATATCCTTTTCACTTTGATCCAACATACAATCAAACATCTCAAAATAACCTGCTTATGTTTCCAACATTGCATCCTCAAAGATATAAGCTACTTAGTTTATTCTATGATATTAGGGGCATGTGATCGAACTAATTTTGACCCAGACAGAATCTAGAAATATGAATTGATGCATAGGAAATCGTTCTTTCAACAATGCAACATTTTTTTGTTTTGTTTGTGTGGGCCTTGACATTGTGAGACACGTAAATCTGCAGAGGAGTGTAGGCCTACCTGAACTTCGCCGTCTTCGTCGAACCTTTCTCAAATTGGCTGGACAATCAAGCTTGTCTGGTCCTCCTCCACCATCAGATGTGAAAAGTGCCAAGCGCATGTTTGCTGATTATCTTAATCGTGAGTTGTCTGCAAACATGTTGTAAATAATATCCATGGAAAATGCTTTCATGTACTGTTTCATTAGTTGTCTTTGGACACAGCATGTTAACGCTGCAGCAGCCAATTATCGGCTGATGACTTTGTGAGTAATATCCATGAAAAGTGCTTTCATGTACTGTTTCATTAGTTTCTCCTAAAGGACCAAACAGCGTTTTTTTGGCAACATAGCAATTTTGTGCTTTATTTTTTTCTTTTGAAATTTTCACACAACATATGCTCAAGGCCAATAGCTTTAACCCCAAAGTGACAAGGAGAACAGCAAGTGTCCTCACAGAGTTTCAAGTCCAGTTCAAAGTGTTGTAACTTTTGCATTCAAGGTCCAAATTCAATAGGACTTGTTGGGAAAGTTGTGTTCTCCCTTCTAGTTTGTATGGTAAAATTTTCAGATCAATCCAAGATGTATTGATTTTTTGGAAGCCAATTGAAGTTCACAACTTCAATTTGAGTTCACCAAACTGCATTTTAGGGCTGCAACTTTGGGGCCTTGTATCTCCTTCATCCATTGCTCATTTTCAATAAAAATTTGTTGGATTTTGTTCCCCTTGAAGTATACTTATTGTGGTAAAGTTTTCATGTCAATCCACAGTTGTTTTGAATGTTTGGGAGCAATTCGAAGTTCAAAATCTTGCCATTTTTGGAGTGTAGTGAACTTTGGTGGCTTGTTTCTTCTTCATACAGAGTCCATTTTCAATAATTCTTTTTGGAAAAGTTGTGCATACTAGTCTAGTTTTTGTGGCTAAAATTTCATGTTAATCCAAGAATTAATGAGTGATTGAGACGCATTCTAGTAGAAGGAGGTTCAGCTTTTAGATGTGTTTATTGCAATTTTTCTTGCTGATTTTTGACATTTCAAAGCCGTTTTGTAGACACAATGATTCAATTGAATGAAATTTTTTTTCACCAATGTATTTGTATACTAGTTTTGAATCTTTTTGTAGTGTAAAGTTTTTTCATTTGAGTAGGTTTAGAAATCAAACTTCACCTCCAAATGTGTTTTTGGGAAAATTTCAGCATCCATTTTCAACACTAAAACATTATGATCTTGCAATCTATGTGGCCAAATGACTTCAAATTTTGTACATGTCATCTACAACATGTACACTACAAGATTGTATGGTTGAGATTTGTATAACTTGAAGACATTTAGATCCATAAAGCTTCAAAGCAATGATGTTTTTGAACCCCAGAAATTGAATGTCACTTTGGGATTAAGGTCCAACAATTTTCATAACTTTTGACTTCATAGTTCAATAGCTATTGTATGATATGTAATTTTCATTACTCGGTGAGTAGCTCAAAATATTCTTTAAAAAATATTTTTCTTTAAAAAAAAAATTTGAAATTGATTTTTTGAATTTATATATACATGGAAAGCTTTGAATCATTCCATTTTGATTAATGATATAAGTCATGAGGAGTTTTAGTTTGTTGGTAGTTCTGGATTTTGTACACTAAAATAAACTTTGAAGTCTTTTATTTAACTTAGTTTTCAATATTTTTTGAAAAAATTAAAATCATAGGATGATAACAACATTACATTACAACTAGGGATTGGCATTTTTCAATTTTATAACTAAATTCTCACAATTTAGTGTTTTGAATCAATTCCTACTTCTATCTATTTATTATTATTTTTTTATATGTTGTAAAGGGTGATTGCATGAAAGACCGGTACTGAAACTTTATCATAGAGGGAGTGCCAAAGCTTCCTTTTGCTATAACTTTTGCAACATGATTCACATGAACATGAAATTTTTATTGGAGATGCCTTTCCTGAGACCAATCATATGTCATATTTTTCAGAAATTTTCAAAAATAATTTTACATTTAAAAATAATTTAAATTAATATGTCACGTTTTGAGTTTTAAGGGTTTTTAGTACTATGGAGTACCCAAATTTAATGATTTGGAGCTGAAATTTGAATGGTCTATTCTCATAGTACGAAGTCATGTTCCTACCAAAGGGCATTAGAAAATATTATATTTTATGTCCTCTACGTCCATGCAAAGAAGGCTCTCTTGCGCGTGTAATTCTGAATGTTGAAGATGGTTTCAAGATAATTTTTTGGTGAAACCTCTTCAAAATAAAGTCTTTCCATATGACCAATTTTTAGTTTCTTTGAAAATGGTTTTTCCTATTTTGTACAAATTAAAACGTCAAACTATGTATTTTCTTCAAAATTTAAGCTCACACTTTTTTGTGAATAACTTTTTACCTAAATTTTTTTTAGGTCTGAAATTTTGGTGATAGGCTATTTCTAGTGTTATACTATTTATCCTTATTTTTTTTATTTAAAAAAATTCATATGCAAAAAGCTCATAGTACTGGGAGTACTAGCCAAAACCAACCAAAGTGGAACAAAAATAGCCAGTCATTCATGCAATCACCCACAATTCCAAATTGTTTGAAAATTTTCAAGCATGTAGCCAACTTGCCTTGAAGAATGAATCTAAAGAAGCACCACCATTTCAGACATTTTTTCATACAAATGTGACCTTGTGTAGTGCAAATGCCCAATTTTTGCAAGGCTAAAAAAAAGATTTTTATCAATTCTAACGCTAATATCTTGCAATCTACAGGGTAGAAATTTCTGAAATTTTTCCACATCTTCTCAAACTAGCGTACTATTGCAAGATCCTATAGTTACATATGTCCAAATTGTTTTTCCTAAAATTTGGTACTTGTACCAGAATTGACAATTTTGAAGCATTTTTGGTAAGAACATAATCAAAGACCTTTAGGGGTTAACACTGCAGTTGCCAAATATCAACTAAAAAATGCAGTTTCTTCATCTCATTTTATTTGTGGGAGGTGCTTGAACACATATTTGAGAACGGTTCATTGTCTCATTGTTGTATTTTTTTAAATTGGAGCCCAATAAATGAAATGAAGCTTAAAGTTTAATTCCTACTCCAATGTAAAAACTTTGAAAATTCCTGGAATTCCAAATTTTTATTACAATTTGACCTTTGGGCCCATTACCATGGAATCTTGATTTTCTAGTTCTATGCTAATATGGTATATTTCTTTGAACCATGATGTTCTGAAAATTTCAAAGTTTTTGAGCATATTTAGTATTTGATATGAACTTTTTTTCACTTTGAAAAATGTGGTCATAGGTTTGTCTTTTCATGGCAGCCAAAAAATAGTTGATGGATGACCTTTTAAATTATTTGAAAAAAGAAGAATGCACCTATTGCTTCAAATTATTGGATAATTTTTGGCAAAGTATTTTGGTAATGGATCTCATCTTTTCAATATTGACCCTAAATGTTGGATTGGTCATTATGGAAATCATCTTTTGTGGCACCACATAAATCATTTGCTTTAAAAAAATGCAAAAGCACTCATTAGAGGTCAAAGTATTGTGCAAAACTTCACACAATTTTTTTGAAAGATAAACATCTACACTTCTATCTTATATAAAAGGATTCTTTGACATCCACTGGACACTTTTAGGTTGTTGCAGTGTTATGGGGTTAAATTTCATATGAGGTGTCTAACTTGAAATTTTTTACCATAACCTTTAAACCCTTAAGGAACAAATAGTGATTTAGCTTCGGGTTTTTTTCTCAATTTTTGACATGATTTTTGGAAAATAGGACATTAAATTGATGCTTAGGGAAATAGTTATTATATCAATTGTTAGAAAAAAATTATAAAAAATTTCCAATCTAAAACAAGCTAAGCAACAATTATTATTAATTTATTTTCCGTAGATTACATACACAATTACTTGAAAAGTTAAATTACTTTCATTGAATTAGTGATATAAAAATTTCAAAGATTTTTTTTTTGAAGTTAATCAAAGCATCTTTTTGAAAATGATGTAGGGGAGGCAACCAATGTCCAACCACTTAAGCATTTACACTTATCTGCCAGGCGGATTTCTTTAGGTGGGAAACTATCCCATGTGCAGAAATTGAGTCTGGAAGGATTTTAGAATTTTTCAGAACTTTTTTTTTAAAAACATAATTACTATGAATTTTTTAGCTAAAGATTCTCTTCGACCCATATTGGTCACATTAGTCATTTCTACCCGCCCAAAACTATCCAAAACTGCCATTTCTGTTGCATTCACCCTAGGAAGCAGAAAAAACATTTTTTTTCAGAATCAAACCAAAGGATCTCGTACTTCACTTGTTTGAGATCATGTGGTAAAAAATTTATCAAATTTGACCATATGGATTGGAAGATATTAACATTCAAAGTTGGACAAAAAGTTTTTTTTAAGAACATGCTTAGATTGCCCAAAAAACAAGATTGTCCATAACTTTCTCATAACTAGTCCAAATGGAATGAATCAAAGATTCACAAGTAGAAAAAAATACAATATTTTAGATTGAATTTTTTGAATTTTCTTTTTGAATTTTGGCAAATTTTTTTGTGTTGCTTGCTGAGTTCAATTTTAGGCTTTTTGTGGTATAACTTTTTGCTCCCTAGCACCAATTGAAATAAAAATTATATTCCTATAAAGCTAATCTTTTTTTCTATTTATGAGAAAGTTAAAAAAGTTTCACCAAAAAATGAAGTCATAGGAACCTACCCAAAATTTATTTTGTCTCTCGAGGGGATTATGGGACTTCAGGGGTTTAAAATAACTTATTTTGTGTCGCAGCGGTGATAACTCTTCATGAGCAACTGTAACTGAATGTAATTTAAAGCTGAAGCGCTCTGATGTCCATTTTCTAGACGATGAATGGAGTGCTTCAAGGCACTCTGTACTGCAACTAACTTCTCATTCTTCCAATGTGATATTTGAATCTAGAATAGACAACCTTCCTTGACAAACAAATTCATGAAATTCCAATAAATGATATTTCTAAACAAACATATAAGCAAAAATGTGCAAAAATTCAAACAAGGATTGAGACATTTAGGGGTTAATTGAATGTGCAAATTCCTAAATCCTTATTCCAACGACCATCCGCAAGCCTCAAAGCACCCGCATTCATGCACTTCCAACCATTTTTTTATTTCCATTTTTTGGGGCAGTGCACAAAGCAACCTTCATAAGAGTGATGAAGCTATTTAACATCTATGCAAATGTATGAAACATAAAATATATGGATAAAAATTTATTTATTCATTCAAAAGAATGTATAGTCATCCAAAATAGAGTGACACCTTTCTAAGAACTCATAGCAATTTAGCAATTTTATCCACTCAAAAAATTAAATTCTTCTATTGAAAGAGGTGAAATAATGGCAAAAGATCTGGTCAAGGAAGTAAGAACGTGGATTCTCTAATGTAGTGGGCCCTCCCAATGTAGGATTGTGTGGAATTCACCTATGACCTCCATTGAGCCCTCTGCAATCCTTCTAGTATATTACTTTTGACATACTTGGGTGCAAGTGCTATCAACATGCACACTTGAAGGTAGAGCTAGTTTTTAATCCAAAGTTCAATTTCAATGGATCCAATTATACTCTTGATATGTGTGAAAATTAATAATTATGGAGTATTTATGTATTATTCCATTAGTTTAGAATGTAGGATACAATTCCCTCGCAAGTATAATCAAGTACAAGAATCCACCTCAAACTAGTCTAAATTAATTAAAAAAATATTTATATTTAGATATATTTTCGTAGAGCATATGACCAAGTGTGTTTGGGGATTCCTAGTGGTTTCAAATATTTTGGCATAAAATTCATTCTCAATTATTTGTATGCTCCAATCTGCCTTTACATATAAATGGATTTTTTTCTAATATTTGTAAAATCAAGCACATCTTTTCTACAACCCTGGAATTACATTATCAAATCCCTTATGAATATTTGGAATTTTTGTGCAACATTGAAGATAAATGAAAAAAATATTATCTTGTTTCTAATTTAGTCGATTATTTTAATAAAAATTCACCATATGTGTATATGTTATAGTGTAACAAAACAACCTTATAGAATGTGTACATATGTTACAGATTTTCTCGAAGTAAGGAAGCAAAGTGGAAGTTAAACCTCATACACCTTGTATTGTTGGTCTTCATCTAATGTAAACAACATCAATTTCAAGAGAAATATCATTTTGTAGCAAAAAAACAAGCAAAAACACAAGCAAAAACCTCTTAACCTCAAGGTCTAAAAAGACACAATGTGCCCTCTTCAAATTCTCAATGGCAAATTCTTGATAGAATAAAATGAATCTCAATATTTTGTAAAGTAGGATCTCTTAAAGTAACACATGGATATATTGGTGGCATTTTTTTATTTTCAAAATTCCAATATAAAAAGTGTTTATAGTTCATTTATGAAATGTAGTCTTGTAGAAAAAGGTAACAAATATAATCATTTTACAATGAAAGGAATAGTGGGGATGGAAAAAAAACATTTTCTTGGACATTTCTAGTCTTTGGTTTGTACAAAAAAATTGGATTTAGAAGAAATTCTTCCGAAGTTGTAGTTTTACCAATTTTGAAAATTACAAGGTTCAATCAAGTGTGATGAAGAACACAAAATAATTACAATGATTCTAAAGTTCTGGAAGATGTTCCAAACAACATGCTATTAATATAAATCATTAAATTTCAAAAATTGACACATATATAAATTTTTAGTTTTCATTGCAGGATCCAATTTTGTTAACTTTTGGATTTCTACTCCTTGTATTTAAAAATGTGTACGAACTTGAAAGAGGTTTTCAATTTACAAATTTTAAATTTTAATTTTTTGCATTTGTCTTAGTTTCCAATTCAATTTTTGGGGAAGGGTTAAAAATCATTATCCATGTTCTTATGATTTTCCTTTTCCCAAAAGTTGTGTTTGCTTGGAAGTTGATCATTCAAAGTTTTTATAAATTAAGAATTCAGTGGTCAACATTTTCTACAATTAATTCCATGCATATTAGACAAAGCATTTTTTCATTTTATACAATTATAATTCAAAATTTGGAGCACATCCATGTGCAAAAAAATAAGAAAGTGGGGTGATTCATTGCAAACCTCCATTGTCAAGAAGTTGTTAGGCCTTGAAGGGTTAAAATAACTATGTGATGTATAGTTTTTTAGAAACAAATCGCCATTTGCACTTTAATAGCAACTAATTATCTCACTTGAATATAATTCAATCAAGTGGACATTTTATGAATAAGACACATTAAAAAATTAGAGACTAAAGGGCTTGAAATAAGAACTACTCGACCATTAATAAGTTTTTTGGGGCACCGTAAATCTTAGAAAACATAGAAGAATCTTACTAAATTGATTGTATATGTAAGTTATATTTACATGGTTTTGAAAATAGACAATGATCTATAATATGTAGAATTTCTAGTAACATATAAGGCCAAACAATTTACTTCACTTCTTTCATCAAATTAATTAATGGTGTATATAAAACTGAAATTAGAAGAAGTTGTGAATTCTAATTTGAACGAAATTCCCCTTCAGTTCAAATACATGAATGTGTACCAAAAATTCTTTGGATCTTGAAGATTTTGTTAACTTCAAAATATCTGTAGTCGACAACAATCATCACACATAGATGAATGGATGCGCAAGGTTCCCATTCCACATGGGGCCTGAGCATTCGCTTTAGGGTCGTAGAGTCTACTGTTTGTTTAGGGTTTAGGATCTTAGGGTTCTAACCTATAATGAATTTGTAATAAAAATTCATAAAAAGATTAATATTACAAATATATTTATAAAAATTACGGATTCAGGCATATGTTTCAAGGATTATGAAAAATGAAAATAACTTTGATAAATCTATATAGGATATAAGAGAGTATTTTGAAGATGTCTTTTGATTTGCATATATCCTTATTGCATTTTATATGTTTCCCTAATACATTTTATTTATCTTCAATTTAAAAAAAAAAATTGAAATAAGATTGTTGTTATCAAACACGTTGAGGAGATTATTGGCAATTTTTTAGAAAACCACGTGAGTTTTAAATATAGGGTCCACTTAATTCAAAAGAAAATTTTGTTGTATAATATGTAGGGCTACTATAGTGTCCATGAAATGCTACATATTGTAATATATATAAATTAGGCTATGTAAAAACATCATGTACTAGGAATTTTTATTCATAAATTAGCCTTGGTAGATAGGGCCATGCAAATTTTTCTTAGTATAATGAGTATAGATGTAGACCAACAAATTATTTTATGTGGATGATAAAATGGACATAGTCAAAAAAATTTATAATAAATTCATATCACTACTATGCACTTATTGTACAAGTAATTCACTTGACTAAACTTTATCTAACTTTTTTTCTAAAATTAAACTAGAACTAAAACAAAAAGCAAAAGATTTCTTGAATTGACCTCTACATTTTTTTATTATTTTACTTTTATTTCTATTTCTATTTTCTATTTTTTTCCATTTCTACTTTGTGTATTTACTAAAACAAACATTTTTTCCGTTGCATGTTTCTTCCACAGTTCCAGCCTGGCAGTGCATGAAGTATAGCCCTGTAGTGTAAGCAATGGAATCTTTTTTTATGAATCGGGGTAGTGCGGATATCCCCAACTTGTAGTGCTTTGTCAATGAATTATTCATTTCCAATGTCAAGGGGTTTTGCTATTCAATATTGCTTGTGCTTGTGCTTTTTTTTTTATGGTGATTGCTTTGCTCGCGAGTTGGCTGATTTCAAATTTTGCTCGTGAGTTTGTGGAAGCCAATTTTGTGCATTTTTTGATGGTGTGTTTCTTCTTGGATTTGTTTATCATTGTCATAGTGCAATGTGCTCTTGAAGTCACTGGTGCTTGCGAGATCACTACAACAAGTTATCTAAATCATTTTGTGTAGGGGAGCAATATATTAGGGATGTAGGATGCTAAATGTATCCAAAGGAAGTCATCTATATGCCACACAAGGTGGTTATAAGCTTATTTACAATAAATGCTTTTTAGATTAGGATTTAGGGTGGAATTGCTTTTTAAATTTTACGAATGTTTAGGGATTAAGAATTAAACCTTGACTCCTTGTAGCGATGGGACCTGGACGTTCCTGGGCTACCCCTTCATTTTCAATGAGCTACCCTGATGTAGACAATCCTAAAAAAAGCCCTAATTGTCAGCTCATTCCACAGGTCTTTGAAAGTGTTTTGCATGGAATCTCTTTTGCTGCATCATCTTTCATGTATGTATTTGGCATCATCTTCCCTTTATGTGTTTGGCATGGAGCTTGTTCACTGACAGGATATTCCAGCTCCCTGCCATTGGTAATGCATTTTTGGATTGTGTTTAGTTCACAAATATCTATTTCTCAGACGCACTTTGGGTTGGCATGTGCTTTTTGTACATTTATCAGGTTTCTTGAATTTATTTTGTTTTGTGATGTGAACACTTATATTAGAAGCCTCTAACATGGCTGTGTAAATGGAGAATCATCAACAACAACTCCGTCGGTCTCAAGCTATCATTCCAAAGCCCACTAATGAAATGTGGCTACCTGGCACTATCCTTTAGCTGAGATGGCAATCTGGACTTTGGGGATTTGGACACATGGAATCTTTGGTTGTGGATGGGAAAGGAGGGGGGTGGATTCCATAAAATGGATTCTCTCTCCAATGCAAAAGTGCCTTGTTGGATCCGCTTCACACACACTTTTTGTCTAAGACTTAAATGTTGACACCAATGCCAAACGTCTGATGAATCCTTTTAGTAGGATAGAAGTGTAAATATTCATCTTCGGAATTTTGTTGTAAAAAGGTGAGGTCTTCTACAGAAGTTTAACCTCCAATTAGTGCTTTTGCTATTATTTTGCTATCCTTAAGCCAACAATTTACAAGGTAATGAAAAAGGATGATTTCCAAGGTCATCCCTTTGTCCTTTAAGGGTTAATACCTAGGTGGGAAAAACCACAACCATTCATGCTCATGAGGAAAAAATGAGTCCCCCTCAAATGCCATTGCTGTGGGAAAAAAATAGAGCCGTTCATAGCATTGTGCTTGACGCTCTTGGTTGTCTGAGATTAGGGTTTATGATAGAAAATATGATATACTACATATGATATGAATGGAATATGAAATACAACATATGGTGTATATATGGATATATGGAACATGGAATACAAAAGAGACATGGACACATGGTATATTAATATGGAATGATGTACATATACAAGTATTGATACAGGATATGGTGTTGATATTTGCAGTCCTAGTAGAAGTCAAAAAAATATAAGATATGGGAGGGGGTACAAAACATATTTTAATTAATTTAGTCATTTCAAAAGTAAATTCATTAATTGGCATAATGTGTCTTTTGTCACAATGACAATGATGTGCTTCACTATGAATTAGCCATTTAAGGTGGGTACCCCCCAAACCGCCATTTTTGCTGTTGCTATTTCAAAATAATTATGTGAATTTGTTATTGGTTTTGCAATGTAGATTTAATATTTGAAATACAGTTTTATTGTTGTAAATGTCGGCATTCTAACCAAGTCTATATAATAGAAATAAATTTAAAATAATCATTATTCTGAATTTCGAATATGGGTAAGATTTTGACATTTTATTCATGATTTTTTTGTAGCAAGCTTGAATACAAAAATCTAACTACCCATAAAAGAAATTCAACCTAATTTGCGCTCACCTTGTAAAAAAATTCTCTGATAATGCTTTTAAAGCCAAAAAAACCATAGAATATTTAGTCTCTAATTCTATATAATATTTGCACTCATAATAGAATCTTTAAAAACCATACAACATAGATGTTGAACAATTACTATTATCTTCATTGTGAGAAGTTTGACTAAATGAAATAACAACTCTAAGTGGCCTAAATTGGTTTTTTTGTCCATCATCATCTTTTTGAAATCTTGGACTTTTAGGGCTAGTTTCATTGAACTTTGGTGATTTGGCAAAATATAACCACTCATTTTGTAGTAAAAAAAATACTAAATGCATATTACGTACATTTTCTAATGACACATATTGTGCTTAGCATTTGAAATGGTAATTTTTTGGTATTCATTATTTTGAATTGAATGAGAATACTTTCATTGCAAAAAAAATCAATGATTGAACAAGCTAACTTAGTTGCCCATCGAGTAAATTAAAAACTGTCTAACCTTGAAAATCCTAAATTAGGCCCAACAGGGTCCACCCTAGTGATAAGGCATCTTCAATGTAAGCCCATCACTAATGTAGATGTTTTGGCCATTTTGTCATCCATGATGGAGCCAATATTTGGTGACAAATCAACAAGAATATAAATTTTTTATGAGATTTTGGATCAGCTTTGAGGTAGCCAATTTTGTTTGTGTTGAGGCCAAGAGTTTGCCAAATCTATCATTTTACAATTAATTATGTAATCTAAATGGATAAATATAGGAAAAAATGGGAGAAACAGGCAGCTATAAGTGCAATATGTAAAAATTAAAATAAATTTCGTTGTCCATCACCAATATTTAGCAGGTAAGGTTGCAACCCCTCTTTAACTATGGTTGCAATATCATTTCTTGATATTCAATATAAGCTAGCAAGGGAAGCCCTAAAATAATCTTGGGACTAGAATCTAATTGTTTCATGATTCTAGATTCAACAAAGTTCAGAGGAGAGGAGCATTGCAATTCACTATTGTAATGGAACAATGATGAGAAGGCTTCATCAGTGTTGTCACACCAACAAATCTTGTAAGGTAGGAGCCCCTACTTGCATTACAATTCAAACGCCACCCCATTTGCTCCACTATATACAAAGAGTGTACATTCTAATCTTTCAAATGTCCTCTTGTGATACATAGTGGCCATGAAGTTGCTCAAATAGTCACATGGTGCAAATAAGGTCTTTTACCTTGCATACCAACATTACCATCACAAGCTCCCTAAACAAGGTTTGAGTGCAAGTCCTAAAGAAGAATGTAGGAAGACCACTATGCTTATGGTTGGAGTGAGTCACAATTATAGTTCCAAACCTAAGTCTTGCCCCAAGAGTATTGTCACGATCTTTTGATGTCGGGCTATATTAACGACGCCCTTCCATTCATGCATCACTGGCATTGCCTACAAGAACTTGGGGAGTGCTAGCATATACGCATAGAATCTATGAATATGTGAGCCTAGGAGGTTACATTATAGACATCTTTTATATTACAAGTTTCTATAAAATCGGTACCATTAGCAGAAATTTGGGGGCAATAAGAGACTGTGAGTTCTTAAGCCCTGGGAACGCCCTGGGAGCAATAATCTAATGTGGCCAAGACTGTACCACGTCAAAAAATAATAATAAAATTAATTTTTTAATATTATTTTAATAATAAAAAAAAATTAATAATTTTTTTAATTTTAAATATTATTTTATTATTTTAATTATTTTTATATTTTGACTATTCCCAACAATGGGAACAACCTTGAAACGGCCCCTTGGAGGCCTCAAATTTCTTCTAATGCTATAATATTGAGTCTTCTAGTATTACAATGCACCTATGTTATTGATTCTTCCTATATTACAGTTATCGTGTATGTGTATTGTAGGTATGTAGGTTATAAACACCTTCAAGTGGTTGTAGGTACATACCTACAATTAGGTTCAAGACTCGTAGTCTAACGCACTAACCTTATTGGAACAAATTCCTCTTAAAACGCCGCAACAACTCCCATCCATACTTTAAGATTGGCTGTATGTTTGTTTGTTTGTTACATTGAGATCTCCCGGACCATGCGTCCCTCGGTCATATGCTTGAAATTGTCAGAAAGCCCTCGGTGAGGAAAGGTGCCCGGGCTTTGTTTTGTGGTGTTTGCACTTACAGTGAGAAAGTTATCGAATTTCAAAGTTTTTATTTCATCAAAAAATTATAAAAATACTTTTACTTTTATTTTTTGGACTATGGCAATGGCACATGGCACACTAGTCCATTTGAAGATATTATTGTCTCCCATGCTTCAACACTCGACCAACTATCAAGAATTGATGACTACCGAGTACTTCTGGAGAGAGCAGTCCGAATTAATTTGACTTGCTCAAACGTAATAATGGGTACCGTAAAACCTCTAGAATAAGTGTTGTCTTGAATATTTGGTAAGTCTGTCCATCTTACCAACCCAGTTTCAGTACTCCAATGCGGAGCTCTCAAGAGTAAGTGAGGTAGGTACACCCAAAACCGCCAACTTTTGCTATTGAGCCTATTTACTATTATTAGACTAGTCAAATTTTCACATGCTTTCGCTAGCAAGTGAAAGGAGGTTCCAACGCACCAGAGAACGTGGCATTTGGATACTGTATGCAAAAGTTATCAAGGAACAAAGTTTGATTCTAAAAGCGCTTCTTCCACATAGGTACAGAACTGATTTTGGAGATGTATGCAAAGTAAAGATGGCGATTTAAGGTCAGTGGCACATTTGGGTGCACCTACCTTAGAGAAGACTATGAACTCAAGACTACAGTATGTATGGACCTCTGTTCCACTAGTGGTGCAAAATCGTGCTCCCATCGAGTTCCCCAAGTGTCGTTCCCAATTTTCTCGTTCCCATGGTTTACATTGGATCCATCGCTAGTAAGTACACGACTAGGGCTTCTACAGCGGTGTCTGCTTTCACTTTGGACCATGAAGTCTGCATGAATAGGGCTTCTACAACGGCCAAGGCGGCTACTTTGCATACTTCCAACTTCTTCTCTTCGCATCACTGTGCGCTATTAGGGCTTCCAAGGCGGCTACTTTGCATACTTTCAGCTTCTTCTCTTCGCATCAGTGTGGTCTAGACACTTGGGTCTCCCAAGACCGGTGTTTTCAGCAATTCCCTTCGTTGTTCAACTTCTCAGTGAGCCACCCGAAGGTTCCGAGTGCAAACGTGCATACCCCAAGCGCATATGGCTCCCTGGCAGAATAGACTGATGAGCATTGACTGATTCTGGAGATGGTGATGCTGAAGTAGACGTCGAGGACGAGGTTGAGAGTGAAGGAGAGAGTCGAAAGTGACATAGAGCAGGGAGCAAGTGACGAAGAAGAAAGAGTTGATAGTGACAGAGAGAGTGAGGGGGGGGGGAGGGAGGTCGAAGTCGAGAGTGAGGGAGAACGGGAAGAAGTTGAGGTCAGCGCCAATGGCTCTGAGCGCTCACACCGAGCGCAACCTTTGGAGGACTACGAAGACGAGGAGATGCAGGGAGAGGCTAGGGGCGAAAGGTTGTTTCTTAATCTGCGGCCTTTTTATCTTGCAGTTGATTTGTCGTGCAAGCCCTTGCACATCTCAAGAAATATATGCTTATTCTCTTTGTCTTCCGGCTGGTCTGACAAGTTTTGTGGTATGGTTTATAAACAATGAAGGTGAGGAAGATGACCATGAAGATGACGAACTGATTGAGAGGGTTGAGGTGGCTGAATCACGTTATGTGTTCGGTGAGTCAGATGAAGACGAGGACCAAGATGCAGAACATGAACCAAAAGCTACAAAGCATCATAGCCCTGAGGAAAGTCTGCAAGGCAGTCAGGAGGTATAGCTTCTCTTGTATGTGATCTATACATTGCCATGTCGCGATCTTTAGTGGCAATTGTACTAAAGTTTTTAAATATGGTTTGAATTGCATATCACGCTTATAGATCGCCTGGCCATTCGATAGTGAAATTTTATGCGTGGGCTTACTGGAAAATGGAACTTAAGCAGAGGGTTTGTTCGGATGACGAAGGAAGTGAAGGGGATGTAGTGCGGGCAGAAGAGATTGTTGGGAATGAAGATCGGTACCGTTCGGATCAGTATGAATCTGATGATGAGCGGCATATTGAGTAGAAACCTGAAAAACCTATGGGTCCTCCAATAAAGCCTCAGGTCCTGTTGTGTCCACCACCTGGCATGCATGACCAGGCTAGTGGATACTACTTTTTACACCCTAGCAGTGTGCCAGGAATTGTGATTCAGCTTGTGGTTTTGTATGTTGGTGGTTATTGCTATATCTTTTTGAAAATGATCTCTGTTGCGTTGGAATTTGCAACTAAATATTTTTCGAATTTCCGTCATCTTAAATATAGATACGAAGCGCTTTGATCCCACGATGTGTAAGGCAGAGGAGCCATTTACTATCGAGGTTGAGGGCAAGAAGGAACACATTAGGTTGGAGGAGAACGTTGTGCGTTGGCGTTGCCTTCATAATCGAGATGTAAGTGCTTTTCTTAGACCCTCACCTCTGTTTGTAGAGAATGCATAAGCTTATTAAAACGCAATAGAGGTTTACATGGGCAAATTTAGTTCTGGGGGACTCATTTTTCTTGCAACGGTTATTGTCGTTGCGAAGTAGGATTTTATTTGTCCAAATGGATTGCCTGCTTAAGATACAATGCCAGCGACTGTGTCGAGAGTCACTTAGTTTTTTGGTTTATTGGTGGCCGTGCAGTGCACATTTAATGAGTTCATTGATAAACATTATTCTGAAATATTTTTGTTGGAACCTATTTTTCTGAATATTTTGGCTGTCTTGAGCCAGGTCACAACAATCCAATAGCTGTCGAAGATCAGCAAAGCTCTCAGCCTTTTAGATGTTGCACGCGTTGTAGTACAAAAATATGCTTCGTTCTCTAACTCATGTTCCAATGTTTTGACGACTTGGGAAAAATGAGAGGATTTAATTTGGTGACTGCAATCTGTTGGGTGTTTGCAATATGATAGCAATTTCACGACTTGTGAAGTGGTCAGATGGTAGCTACAGCCTTTTTTGGGTAGCGAGGTGCTGGATTTGTCGGTCCAAATTGCTACTCAGGACCAGTCTCATCTCTTTGTCCGTCATCATACAGTTTCTCTCCAATCTCACTGAATTACACACTTGGTTATTTCCAGTTGGTTTTTGTTGTATGTTCTTAATTGCTTTTATATTTTTGGTTCTTGTAGAGGGCCTATACTTGGTGACTGCTTTCGCCAATTTGAAGATAATGTATAGCAGCAATATCATTGAATGGGGTGCTTGATTGCCGAGCATTTTGCAATCTCAAGGCCAAGTTTTAAGGAAGATGAGGTTTATGCCATCGTCCTTGACTTCCAAATCACATCACCTACTCACTGCATTAGTGGACTCCAAGCATAAGAAGGTCTTCACAGTTAAGACTGTCAACACTGAATCTGTCTTAGAGAAGGAGAAGCGTGACAGAGAAGGTAGGCTATGAAACAATGCTGCCACAAGAACCTTCACGTATTAAATTTTGAATTTTACATGCTTTAACTCCAGGTTCAAAATCAAATTGAACCTTAAGAAGATTACACCAGTATGCAGTCTAATGCCCTAACTCTATATCCGGACGGAACGACCGACGCATATGTGCCTGAATTACCATAGCAGACTTTGTCCTCTTGAGCTCGTCCTCGCCTCGTTTGGTCGCGGTGTCCGCCGGCGTCAATTCGTCAGCGTCGGTCGCTACGATTGCGGACGTAGCGTGGACATCTCCCGTGCCGGCACCTAGTGGCGCACCTTGAAAATCTCCCGTCGAAGCGGATGGAGGCGCACCGCGGACATCTCCACTCGAGGCGTCGGCTGGCGCACTGCAAGCATCTGCAGTTGCGGCGGAAGTGAGCGCATCAAGGTCATCTTCCGGTGCGGGGCGTATGGGCGTACCGGCGATGGCTCTTGTCGCGGCCACTGTCTCAATGCCGGCATGACTGTTTCCCCATGTTGTCCCGCACCTGCACCCACAGCGATGTTTGTTGGCAGCGGGCATGCATCCCAGCCGAGCTTTGAGTTGGTCGACGCGAGGCTTGGCCTTCTTGTAAAGGGCTTTAACGGTAAACTCGATGAAAATCACGAGCAGGTACGTAATAAAGAATCCGATCACATCGAAAAAGCATTTAACCTGCCAATCTTGGGCTCGAACTCTGTGTATGAAGCCAGCTCCTGCGGGAGATGGAATGTAATCGCTCGCGAAACCCATCTTGGGCGAAACCTGCGGCGGTGGACTAAAATCACGAACGAAGTCCATCGTGGGCGAAACTCATAGCAAATGAGAGTTCAGTGAGAATTCTGGTGTTAATGGTTGGGATTAGGGTTTTAGGTTTAATTGGTTCTTGAGATCAAGAAACGAGTGCAGATGAGAATGATGGCCTAGTCTACGTGTTTGTTTGTTATTAGTGGATGTAAAATCCGAAACGGTCATCTCCAAGAATCATCCCAAAAGAACAAGATATATAATGACAATCCCATGGTTATTGCAAATCATTTGGCAACGCTTGTTGAAATTCTAGAGGGTGTCAAGAACCTTTTTCTGAGATCACAAGTCACTGTTCTAGTTTTTGGTGGCTCTCAATGAGTGCAAAGAGTGCGAGTTCTCTGATTGATTTTTTGTATCTAGGCATTTTGGTCTGGATAACGAAAGAAAATTCCTAACCGTCAAATCCATCTTATGCAGGAACTCATTACAAGTGCAGTGTTTTCGATAAACTGCACTTGATAATAGAGCCCTGGAAAGGCTCATTTTCACCCCTGGCAAACTGTTTTGAATGTAGAGTCTGATTGTAGGTGGGGCCAGGTTTTTATTTTGGATGCTTTATCTAAATACAAAGCAAAGTATATCCAGGGTTGTCATATCGGACGGGTCGAGGTGATCGGACGGGACGGACGAGCGAACCGGACCGCACGGACGGACGGTCCGGATAGCCCGAATGCCCTTCATTATTGAAAATTTTCAATTGGCAAGTCACTTCACGCTGGTGGTCCACGTTGGAATCAAGTTGGGGACGTGAAAGTCAGGGCGGGGACGTTTCCATCAGGGTGCGGACGGATTTGTCGGGGCACGGACTTGAACGTTAGAGCGCGGACATGAACGTTAGGGTGCGGACTTCACGTCAAGGCGCGGACATCAAGGCAGGGACTTGACGTCATGGCGGGGACTTCAGGTCAGGGCGGATGTCCCAGTCCTCCGCCATAGTGTGGGGGAGAAGTGAAGTTTGTTTTGATCTTGGCCATGGGATTCTTCCTTTCCATGGAGAGGGGGAACCCATTAACCCCTAAAGGACCGGACTGCGTTTTTTGGCCGTATAGAAATTTTGGGCAGGTCCGTGTGACTAAAGATTTCCATATTTTAAGCTGAAATTTTAATAGAAGGTGGGCGCGAGGAATATCTTTCATATGCACTAAATTTCAGGACATTTGGAAATAGGAGTCAAAAGTTATGGCCAAATATGTTACTTTTTTTCGTAAATGGGCAGTCCGGGCAGCAAGAAAAATTTGGCAAAAATTTGATTTTTTTTTTTTTAATATTTTTTTTCTTGTAGATTATATTTTTGTCTATCTGGAAAGCTTTGATTCATTTCATTTGGATTTGTTATGAGAAAGTTATGGACATTCTTGTTTTTCGGGCAGTTAGAGCATCTTCTTGAAAAAAATAACTTGTAAAATTAATTTCTAAATGCTATTTTTGCAATTTAAAAAAAATAAAAATTCTCATGGTTTAATTTACTTGCTAGAACAATCTCACCATTGGGATTAGTGTATTTTAATTCCATCTAAAATATATTAATGTTTTAGATTTTCCTTCTATCTCGTACCTACTTCTACTTAATAATTTTTTTAGGAATGATAATTAAGTTTTTTTGAATATTATTTTTTTTCCTAGACTCTCAACTCAATTCTCCACTATAAAGATTTGAAGCACAAAACTCTGTAGTGCAAAAATTTTAAGTGAAAAATGTTTAAAGTCAAAAAATCTAGTCCCGCAATGTGCTGAAATACTTGTTTTTTCCACTTTAAACGCAGATTTCTTGCAATCTGAGCGGTCAAAAATTCTGAAATTTTTTCCACACATTCTCATACTAGTTAGGTTTAAGATCCTACGGTTAGATGTGAAAAAAAAACATTTTTCATTTTTTTTTACTCCTTGCTATAGAAATGGCAGTTTTGATGGTTTTTTGGCAGAAAAAAGGCCTTGGGCCTTTAGGGGTTAATGCAGCTAGCCCTTCATTTCAGTTCGGGAATATCTTCAAGGCAATGGCTGCATTAAGAGGTCCAACCATTTTTTCAATTCAAAGACCATGTATGGAAGCATGTGGCTCCCTTCTTGGTGCCAAACTTCTCCTTCTTGCCTTCACCAAGCACTTGAGAATTAGGACCCACCCAAAATAAAGGAGATTTCTGAAAATGAAAATTTTATTTGTTTAATGGGATCCTACGAGGGTTTGGGATTGAAATGAAATACTAGTTTCATTATTTTTTAATTCAAGTTCAACGGTACTCTTTTATAATGGGGATATTTAAGTATGGTTTGGGATTGAAAATTTTAAATGAAATACTAGTCAAGTTATTTTGAATTCAATCATTCCACTAGAAAATTTTATTTGTGTAATGGGATCCTACGAGGGTTTGGGATTGAAATGAAATACTAGTTTCGTTATTTTTTAATTCAGGTTCAACGATACTCTTTTGTAATGGGGATATTTAAGTATGGTTTGGGATTGAAAATTTTAAATGAAATACTAGCCAAGTTATTTTGAATTCAAGCATTCCACTAGAAAATTTTATTTGTGTAATGGGAATATACGAGGGTTTGGGATTGAAATGAAATACTAGTTCCGTTATTTTTTAATTCAAGTTCAACGGTACTCTTTTGTAATGGGGATATTTAAGTATGGTTTGGGATTGAAAAAATTAAATTAAATACTAGCCAAGTTATTTTGAATTCAATCATTCCACTAGAAAATTTTATTTATGTAATGGGATCCTACGAGGGTTTGGGATTGAAATGAAATACTAGTTCCGTTATTTTTTAATTCAAGTTCAACGGTACTCTTTTGTAATGGGGATATTTAAGTATGGTTTGGGATTGAAAATTTTAAATGAAATACTAGCCAAGTTATTTTGAATTCAAGCATTCCAAAATAATATTTCAAAAATATAAACTTCTAAATTGAGCAAATTTGTTAGGATTTTTTTAACTTCAAATTAGGGTCAACACCCAAGTTCGGTGCCTTGGGCATTTAGGGGTTAAGATATTTGTGAGTTCAAGTTTGTGAATTCGCATGTTCAAGTTTGTCATGGAGGGAGTTCAAATTTGGCTTGGAGGGAGTTCAGGTCTGGGCGTTTGGATAAATTTCCACACATACACCGAGGTCAGGGTGCGGACGTCAGGGCGGGGACTTAACGTCATGGCGGGGACTTCAGGTCAGGGCGGGGACGCAGGGGCGCGGACGTCCCAGTCCTCCGCCATAGTGTGGGGGGAAAGTGAAGTTCGTTTTGAACTTGGCCATGGGATTCTTCCTACCCATGGAGAGGGGGAACCCATTAATGCAGCCAGCCCTTCATTTCAGTTCGGGAATATCTTCAAGTCAATGGTTCCATTAAGAGGTCCAACCACTTTTTCAATTCAAAGCCCATGTATGGAAGCATGTGGCTCCCTTCTTGGTGCCAAACTTCCCTTCTTGCCTTCATCAAGCACTTGAGAATTAGGACCCACCCAAAAAAAAGGAAATTTCAGAAAATGAAATTTAACTTGCACACTTCAATCAAAAAAAATTGAAATTACATGCTACAAGTTTTTGGGTTTATAACGAAAGACAAGGTACACATTTTTTAAAATTCAAGTGGGAGGATGCATTTTCAAATTCTCCAAATATAAACTAAAAGGGTTCACTAATAAATAAAAAATCAAACACGTCTTATATTTTTTAGACTTCTAATTGAGTGGGTTAGTTTTTGATAATGGGAGCTACAAGGGTTTGGAAATTGGAATTCACATCATTAACGTATTACAATGTATTACAATGTAGTTCAAGGATTTTATTTTTTAAAATAGACATAGGGAGAACGGGGAGGCGTTACCCTCCCCGGTATTTATTTCAAGAGTGAAGCTTCACCCCCCCTTGACTTTCTTTAAACGGAAAGTCAAGGGGGGGTGAAGCTTCACTTATGAAATAAATACCGGGGAGGGTAACGCCTCCCCGTTCTTCCTGTGAGAGGCTACAAGGATTTGGAAAGGAAACAAAATGCAAGTCCTAAAGGTTTCAAAGCAAGTTGAAGGCTTTAGTCTTGTTACTAGATGCTACAAGGGTGAAAGGTTTTGATTTCAAATCAAATAGAAGTTATGTTTTGTTTAGTTATAGTTGAAGCCTTTATGGTGTTGGTAAATTGTTGTTTCAAGTATTTAAAATTCAAATCAAATACAAATTAAATGTTATGTGCTTGTACTTCAAGGGCGGCAAGTTGAAGTACGGGTTATAAGGGTTTGGAAATCCCTTCAAATACAAGTTAATATTTTTGGATTCTACTTCAAGGGTTCATTTGTGTTAATGGAAGATACAAGGATTGGGAATTCAAACCAGATACAAGTGATTTTATCTTTGGTTAGGATTAAAGGATTTACTTTTATAAGTACTACATAGAGGCTACAAGATTTTGGAATTCCTATGAAATACAGGATATAGTCCTTGGGGATTGAAGTTGCAGCATTGCAGGATTTACTTTTTTAATGAAAGGCTACAAGGCTTGGATATTCAATTCAATGTAGAATGGAAAATCTTCAAGTTTAGTTGAAGGCTCAATTTCTGTAATTAGCAATTACAAGTTAAATTTTTGTAATTGGAGGATAAAACTACTGCAAGGATTTAGGGATTGTCATGAATTTCAAGTTACTTGTTTTTTGGATTCGAGTTCAAAAAATCAATGCTTCATTTCAGTAACAAGAGTCTCATTATGTTTGGATTTAGGAATTGAAATCATATATCTCTTCTTTTATTTTTGGGTTTAGGTGGTTTTTAAAAACAAACAAAATTGGATACTAGAATTGTTTTGGAAAAAAATCAAAGACCATTTGTTTTATTTTTGGATTCAAGTTAAATGGTTCCTTTGATAATTGTAATGTAGACATCTATTTATGTTTGGAATTGAAGTAAAATAAAATTGTTTTTTGGCTACTATATCTAGGATAGTAGGATGTGTGGAATTAATTATAAGAAATATTGACCATTTGATTTTTAGATTAGAACAATTTCAGATGATCAATTGTGTATTTGTGTAGGCAAAAAAATGAAAAATGCAGCTTCTGGAGAAGGAAAATTATAAGAAGATGAATAGTGCTTTTCCCCCTTGGAAAAAATTGTTTTGGAATCTAAGGCAAATGCAGTATTATTTCATTTTTAAGAATGAGAAAAAAAAATTCTCTCCCATTCATACAAATTTTGAAATAGAATTATAAAAGGAGTAGAAAGCCAAAATTAAGTAATTAACCAAATTGGATCCTACCAAAAAAATGTAAATTTATATATGCATTTATATTTGCAATATAAATCTAATAATTGATAGCATAATCTTTAGAAGATTCGCAAAAATTTGGAATCAGTCCAATTATTTTTGTGTTCTTAATTGCACCAAAAAGAACCATAGACCGTAGCCCATACTCCGCGTAGGGTGTAGGAAGGAATGACTTTGAAATAAATAATACTCTTCAATATAAAAATGAATTGGAAAGAAATCATATCATAATTACAAAATAAGAGTTGATCCTGAGAAATGTAAAGATTTTGCATCATTGTGTGAACCGTGAACGGAGGACAACCCTGTTCTGAACAATACATCTAGCTTGTATATTAGAACATTTTATTCTATTGTAGTAATTGATTCGAAGAATATGCATTCTTTATCAAGTGAATTCCAAACTGTTTTAATTCACCAAGCTCCCAATAGAGAACGGGTCTGAGTGAGGCAGCAAGCAAGCCAACAAGGGCCTCCCTTCCTTTACTTTGAAATTCACAACAGGAAAAATATTGTTTGATTAAACAAGGGCCCTGTTTCATTCCCAAAAAAATTACTTGAATTTGGGTCCAATTTAAAAAAATGTGGTTCATATGAACAAGGGTCCCCCCTTATTGGAAGTTATTGCTTACAAATTCAAAAGGAATTAGTATTTTTTTGCCTACAATACAAAAAAGTATGGTTCAATTGAACGAGGCCCCCTTTATTGCTTCTTAATGGAGAATGAATTAAACTCATTTGCCTACAAGGAAAAAAATACAGGTCCATGGAGCCAAGTTCCTCTTTACTTTTAAATTTACAAGAAATTACTCAAATTAGTTCCACTTGACCCCAATACACGAAAATATGGTTTGTTTGTATAAGGGCCCCCTTTCATTCAAAAATAAATTAGTTCAATTTGACTCCAATTTAACCCCTGAAGGACGAAGGCCTATTTTCTGCCAAAAAACACTCAAAATTGCCATTTCTTTAGCAAAGAGTAAAAAAAAATTTAATTGTTTTTTTTTCCACATCTAACCATAGGATCGTACACCTGACTAGTATGAGAATGTGTGGAAAAAATTTCAGAATTTTGGACCACACAAATTGCAAGAAATCTGCATTTTAAGTGCAAAAAACAAGTTTTTCAGCTCATCGTGGGACTAGATTTATTGACTTTGAACATTTTAAACTTTTAATTTTTTGCACTACAAAGTTATGAGCTTTAAATCTTTACAATGGAGAATTGAGTTGAGAGTCTAGTAAAAAAAAGAAAATTCTCCAAAACTTATCTTTCAATATTGAAAAAAATTGTTAAGTAAAAGTAGGTACGAGATAGTAGGAAAATCTAAAATTTTAATATCTTTTATATGGAATTAAAATGAATTAATCCCAATGGTGACATTGTTCTAGAAAAAAATCTAAACCAGAAAGAAATCTTTCTTTTTTTTTTTAATTGTAAAAATTGCATTCAAAAATGAATCCTACAAGTTATTTTTTACAGGAAGATGCTCTAAGTGCCCGAAAAATAAGATTGTCTATAACTTTCTCATAACAAATCCAAATGGAATGAATCAAAGCTTCCTAGATAGACAAAAATATAATGTAGGGCGAAAAAAAAAAAAAAAAAATTCAAATTCCTGCAAATTTTTTGGGGCTGAAACCCCTCTCCCCTGTTTTGAGCTTATTTGGGCATAACTTTTGTTCCCAGGCAACGATTGAAAAAAAATAATATTCCCATGAAGCTTATAAATTTTTCGATTAGCATAAAAAAAATCAGGACAAAAATAAAACTTCAGCCCGTAGGTACCTGCCCAAAATCCCATTTGTCCCTCGAGGCCCGAAGGGACAATGGTCCTTTAGGGATTAAAAAAATGTGGTTCACGTGAGCACAGGTCCCCCCTTATTGCTCATAAACTCGAAAGGAATTAGTAATTTTTTGCCTACAATACAAAAAAATATGGTTTAATTGAATGAGGGCCCCTTTATTGCTTCTTAACCCCTAAATGCCCGAGGCACCAAATTTTGGTGTTGACAAAACTTTGAAGTTAAATAAAACCTAACCAAGTTGCTATTTTTAATAGATTATATTTTTGTAAAATTCTATTTGAAGTCTACTTTTAGTGTCAAGAATCCGATTTTCAAATGATTGATTATGATTTTTCTATTCAAGATTTTGTGCAAGGGTACCCATTGTAATCTTGACTTTCCGTAGTGTTGGGGGCTCTTGGAAATGCGCCTCAAATACACTACATCTTGGAGGAAAATTCACATTTGAAATTCATTTAAAAAAATTGTAGAGTAGATTTTGAGAGGCCGTAAATTGATCATGGTTATGCATGTTAGGCCCTTTAACCTCATATTTTTTTGGTGACCAACTTCTTAGATTCAATATGTAAAAAAAGGATTGAAAGAATTTCTTAGTTTTAACACCGTCATGTTCAAACATTATAAGCTTTGAATTCATAAGTGATATTCTTGTGTTTTCTTTTTCTACGTGATCTCTAACATGTTTAGTTTGAATTTGTACGGTTATAATTAAAAAAAAAGTGATATAATTTATCAAAATGTTGGCCTTTTGTTCGGTTTAAAGCAAATTCTTAGAAGTTCAAAACAGGCCTTGGGCATTTAGGGATTAATGGAGAATGAACTAAATTCATTTGCCTTCAAGGGAAAAAAATACGAGCCCATGGAGCAAGGTTCCTCTTCCTTTACTTTTAAATTCACAAGGAATTAGTTCCACTCGGCCCCATTGAAAAAAATATGGTTCGGTTGTACAAGGACCCCCTTCATTCAAAAATAAATTAATTCAATTTGGCTCCAGTTTTAAGAAATCGTCTACTTCCATCCGCAATCCGACTACTTTTGTCAGCAATCTGACTACCGTCCGCGCCCCGACCCACTCACGTCCCTGCCCTGACTACCATCCACGCCCCGACACAATTCCGTCCCCGCCCTAGCAAGATTACGTCCGTGCCCTAGATCCTACTTGGCAGCCACGTGGCGTCAAAATGGTAGCTACATCACTTGTTTTTTCAATTAAAAAAAGTCAACTTTGTGTTGACCACATCGGACGGGCGAGACCTCTATCGGATGGGCGAACTGGACGTCCGCCCGATATGACAACCCTGAGTATATCCGCGACGTTGAGAATATTGTGGAACGCATAACTTCTCGCCTACAGCATGCCAATTGTGCTGTAGTTCTGTCGGCCGTAAAGGTACTGTATTTGTGAATTCTCACATCTGTGGTGGTCCCTGTTGCCTGCTTCTTCTGCCTCTTCTGGCAGACTCGATAGTCATCTGTGTCTTACTCCTCAGATTAGTTACTCCTCAGTCCTTGAGCAATTGTTGGTAGTTGAGATCTTGTGGCGGGCTGTTGTCACCTGTGAGCTTCCAATTTGTCAATTAGGACTCGTAGAATTTTTTTTTTGGAAATTTGCAATTTAAAGCTGATAAAAGTATACAAAAAGCCATAAAAAGAGTGTAGAACCAAAATAGGGTTGTGTCATACCCATTATAGTATTTGGTCTAGATTTATGTTTTTTCTTAGAATTCCCCCAAACCTTGCCTAAAAATAGAGTAGAAATAACGAAATGGCTAGATTTGGAGGATTTGAGTCATCCAGCCCCAAAAGGGTTAAATCCCACCATGAATGTGGCAATTCATGGCTAGGTCGGTCTGAGGGATCCACAGCGAGGCCACTAGGTCGGGTCCTAGAGTTAGATTTAGAATTCCCAAAATCCCGATTGTTAACATGTAGGAGCCACTAATGCAAGACCAGACCCGTGGAGGAATCTACAGCCCAAAGATGGTATTCTAGGGTGAATCCCATGTCAGGAGTCCAACAGCGAAATCGATTTGCCAAGATCCCTCTACTTGCAGAAGATTTCCGCACCGTCACTAATTCGAGGAGATGGCCAGTTTTGATCTCCATTGACCAATCGTGAAACGCACCTACACGTCTTTTATGCGACTCCCTGAGAGGTCGCGTGAAAATTCCCGGCATCTTCCGACTTGCAGAAGAACCTTTTCTGGGTGGTCAACCCTCCTAACCTCCAACGGGAATTTCATGGAAATTACCCAGGTTACAATAAAATCTCACTAAAAATTAGACTAGCTTGTTTTATGTTAATAATGCGCTCCGTGAAATTTCACGACATTTCGATAGCGGCAAGTGTTCGAACCAGCGAGATTCCTCGGAAATTAACCACGTGGCGGGGTCCCCGCCACGTTGACCGACATTCCGGGACCATACGATGGCGAAACGAAGTCAACCAAAAGTCCTTCCTGACTCTCTCGCACCTACCGGAGACCCTAGGCTATTCACATTTCTCAAAATAGGAGACCCCCAAGATCTAGGATTTTACCACGATTCGGTTTTTTAAACTAAATTAGCCTACGATGGATTTTTGGCCTTAATACGGGGGATAGACGAGTCCAAGACTAAACACAGCGATCTGGAGTCAACGGCGCAATCCGTTCGGCGATTGGAGTTAATCTCCAAAAGTTAGGATGTTGGTCCAGCATAGATGGTAGAAGTAGATTTTTAGGAATTAGGATGAAAATCTTTGAGGATGAGGATGAAAATCCGAGTTGATAAGGTTACTTTAGAACTCTAGAGGGAGGAGTGAGCCCTTGGAAACCTATATAAGGGCCCCATTTCTCTCTCTAGAACACCCCCAATTCTTGTTTTGGGTCCGTGGGTCCAAGTTATTTTGGATATTTTGGCGTTTGAAGCCAAAAACCTCTACGGTGTTTTCGGAGCACTTTTGGCTCCATTGTTGCTTATTTTTAAGCTTTGAAGGTCCTTGGGGGTCCTTCTACCTTGCTTTGTATACTCTTTGGAGAAGTTTTTTGGTACCTTGTTGTAAGTGGAGAGCCTCTCTCTCCCTCTTGTGTGTTTTGTGAGTTAACTTGTGAGGTTTAGGAGTCCTTTTTGGTGTCTTACACTAATCCTAAAGTCACCCCCCACCGTACCTTGGCGATGCCGCTTTGAGGGGCCTTTAGCTTGTGAACTTTGTGTTGTCACGTTTTCCCTAACTTGTGTGTTCCTCTTAAGTATTTGTTCACCTTTGTCTAACCTTCTCCTTGTTGAGTGGACCCCCCTCCGGAACGGCGAAGCTTTAGACCTCTGTTGTGTATGTTTCATAAAGTTTAGTCCAACCTTCTTCTAACCTTCTCCTTGTTGAGTGGACCCCCCTCTGGGACGGCAAAGCTTTGACCCTAGGTGTTTCTTCTTTTAAAAAGTTTGTCTTTTCTTTCTTCTAAAGTTTCTCTCGTTGTGTGGACCCCCCTTGGAGACGGCGGAGCTTTGAACTAGCCACTAAAGCCAAGTCCTAAAGTATGAGTTAAAACGGTTCCGATGGCAAAGCTTTGAACCCCTGGGTTGTTAAAGAAGTCCTAAAGTTGGTGTTAAAACCAACTTAACGGCGAAGCTTTGACCTCCCCCGTGTCTAAGTTCCAAAGTCTAGTTTCCAAGACCTTTGTGGAAACTTCCAAAGTTTAGCTTCCAAGATATGTAGGTTGTCAACAATTTCCGGGCCTTTGGCAAAACTAGCCTTGCCTTAGTTTTTAGTACCTTAGAGTCATTGTGCAAAATTCTAGTTACCTTAGTTTTTGCAAAGTCCAGCTACCTAGTTATGGTGCAAAAAATCCAGTTACCTTAAGTTTTTTGCAAAGTCCAGCTACCTTAGTTTTATTTTGCAAGAATAGTTTTTTTTAGTCCAAGCATTAGTCCAGGCCATCAAACCAGCATCAGTCCAGGCCATCTAAACCAGCATCAGCCAGGCCATCAAATCGGAAACAAACAACCAGTTGGTTGTTGTTTGGTTTGTTTATTTTTTTTATTTAAAAAAATAAAAAAATAAAATAGATATCAATCAGACCCCCGACCCCCCAGCCAGCCAGCCCCTACCGACCAGCCGGGAGGCCAGGCCGTGGTGGGTAGGCAGTTGGGGCCCCAGCACCGGCTCTCTCTTTTTTTTTGACTGCATTTTTTGGATTTTTTTATTTTCTAAAATCAAAACAAAACCAAAACAAAACCAAGAAGGTTGGACAGATTATGTGCTAAACTAGGAGTTGGGGTAGGATTAGGATTTACAAAAACCCAAAGGAAAGAAGGAAAAAAAAGTGGAAAACCCTTGCACCTGCACACACTCTCACCAAGCACACCTGCACACAATGGAAGGAGATTAGGGAAGGAAGAGAAGAAGTAGGCAAGCAAAGGTGAGAGACAATAAATAGTAGCCTAGGTTAGGATTAGGTAGGCTTAGGAAAGGAAATCTTGAGAATTCATAGTGACCGATGGAAGGAAGATTAGGATGACACAAAGCAAAGTTGTGTAAGAGGATAGGAGGAACATTTAAACCCTTCTCGGAGTTTGAAACCATAGTGTAAGACTCATAAAAGCTTAGGTGGAATAGTGCTAGTGTAGAAGAAAGAAGAAGAAAGAAAAGAAAGGAAGAAGGGAAAGAGGGAGTTTAGATCATCAAAAATTGTAATATTTTCTAAATAAGCGGTGAGCTTGGAAAAAATTCAAAACAAAACCAAAGACTACCATGGAGCGTGAGGACGTACACGAGGACGTGGACGAAGTTATTTCCGAAACCGGTAGTTAAGAGGTGAGTTTTTGATTTAATCTTTGATGTTTCTCCCTAATTAGCATTTATTTTCCTAATCAGCCCTTAGAGCATGATTAGCATCCGAGATTAGTGCAAATTAGAAGTTTAGATTCAAAAAGTTATAGATTAGGGATAGAAGTTTCCAAAAACATATTACACTTAGGATTTGGCTTTAAATCGACCGCGTTAGGCTAAGTTAAGCGGTAGGGGGTAGGACGGAGGAATTTGAGTAAAATTTCATTCAAAAAGGAACCATGGACAGAACTTAGGGATTTAGGGTAGAAAGAGAATTTAGGATTAAAATTAGGGATTAATTAGCAGTTGGAATCAGAGTCAAATTACATTTTTATTTCTTAGAGTTAAAATTCTAAGGTCAAAATCTAGAGTTAACTTTGGGAAGTTAAAAAGTAGAATTAATTTGGAAGTTTAACTTAGGGGGTTAAAATTTCCAGTGAAATCTTAGGGTAGTTTAGAAAAGGAAGTTAGGGTTAATTAGCGGGAGTGCTATTTTGTGAGCTTTGGAGCATGAGCCCAAGAGCCCGAGAGCCTGTGAGCCTTCAATTTTTGGCACAATTTTTTTAATTTTCAAGGTGTAGACCTATGACTGTGGTTTAGGAATTGAGGACCTTTACAGCTAGTGACTTTTAAAAAATGTGTCAATTGGCTTGAAATAGAGTTGAGACACTTCAAATGTTTTCCAAACACCTTATCTACATACCTTATCCATTTTTTATTTTTTTATTCTTAGTAGTGACTCTATCACCTCTAGAGAATCAAAGACCCCTCAACACAAAGAAGACCCTTGGGAGGTATGGAGGTTGGGACTTCAAATTTATTTATTTATTTTTTTCCAATTTTTTTTTTTGTGTTGAGATTTCATCACCCTCCAAAAGCCCCTTGAAGGATTTGGAAATTGGGACTCTCAAAACTATTTATTTTTTATTTAGAATTTATTAAATTTTTTTAAAAATTTGCAACTTCATCACCCTGAGAACCCCTCTTGTTACCGAGAGACTTTTTGGAGTTTGGAGTTTGAGACTCTCAATTTGTTTACTTAGTTTTTAGTTTTCTAATTTTTCAAAAAAAATCGCAACTTTGTGACCCTGAGAAACCCCTCTCGATACCGAGAGACCCCTTCCAGAGTTAGAAGTTTGGAACTCTGCAAAAAAAGAGATTTTTTTTATTTTTTCCACTTTTTTCCCCAACTTCGTGACTCCACAAAACCGCTCTTGGTAGCCAGAGCCCCCTCCCGAGGTTTGAAGTTTGGGACTTTCAAAAAAAAAAAAAAAATTTTTTTTTTTTTTTTTTTTTTTTTCAATTTTTTTCCGCAACTTTGTGACCCCGAGAAACCCCTCTCGGTACCGAGAGACCCCTTCCAGAGTCACAAAGTTGCAAAAAAAAAATTTGAAAAAATTTGAAAAAATAAAAAAAAAACTTTTTTTTTTTCTTTTTTCAAATTTTTTTCCCCGCAACTTTGTAACCCCGAGAAACCCCTCCGTCTTGATAGCGAGAGACTCTTTCCTAGGTTTGGGGTTTGGGACTTTCAAAAAAAAATTATTTTTTTTTCAAATTTCTTTTGTGCAACTTTGTCATCCCAAGAAATCCCTCTTGATACTAAAAGATCCCTTCTCGGGCTCAAGGGCGGTTAAAATTGTCGCCCTCCAGAGGACCAAGCCAAGTGCATCGGGTGTGTTGACAAATTCCCACGGTCATAGGTCCACGGTCTTAGGTCCACGGTCTTAGGTCCACGATCTTAGGTCCATGGTCATAGGGCTTAATAATAAAATTTTGGAATTTTTCCACTATTTATTTTGTTGACTTCTAAAATTTCAAGTTTTTTTTTGGTCAATGCTCTGGGCTCACAAAACGTACGCTCACTGCTCTCAAGCTCACGCTTTTAGGCTTACAAACTAGCGTCGTTGCATTGAGCATGGGAGTTAACTGTTCATGCTCTTCTTGTATGAGTTTAATTCTTGAAGGATCGAGGGGGGGTTTCAAGGAGCCTTATCAAAAATTGCGGTTTTTTGGTATGTTATTCAAAAATGGAAATTGAAATTTTTTTTTGAAACTTCAACCATACAAAACTGAAGTAGAGTATTTTATCAGAGTGTGGAAAAAATTTCAACCCATTTCACCTTGCGGGTTGAAAGATTATAACTTTTGAAGTGAGAAATAAATTTTTTTTCATTCCGGCAAAAGAGGGTTAGCAGACTTCGGGCCTTCTTGGAGTAAATGTTTTGCTCTACATGAAAATGAGGATTGACCATTCATAAATATATGATGTTTGGTTCACTCATGAAAAATTTTAGAAGCAACTAAGATCATGTTTAGCTTACACTAAAATAGCTTGCAATGCAAAGAAGTTAAAGTAAACTGGCAATACACTAGTCATTTTTTGATGCAACGAGGAAGGTTTTTATTTGAAATCTGAATAGTGAAAGTTAGAGATAAATATTTGGAATACGTAAAAAAATATTCAAGAGTTTTGACTTCACAAATTGCAAGATAATAGGACTTGAAGTAAGAAGAAAATGTTTTTTTTTTAAAACTGCCCCAACATAGCTAACAAAGTTTGATTCGTCTTAGAATGTGATTTGAAGACTAAAATTTGTTTTTCTTAGACATTTGTATGCCATTTTTATTAGTTATATACATGCCAAATTTCAAAAGTTGATGAATTTTTTTACAAAAATTCAAAGCAGTATAACTTTTGATTTGGGCATCCGTTTGGAAAAAAAAATAGTTTTTCACCAAGGAGGTACATATTGACACAGTATTTCCAAATTTCATGAACATCCAACCAAAAATGACTTCATAAGAACCTACTTGAGATTTCTTGTATACGTTGAACGGACACTTGGTCCTCAAGGGGTTAATTGCAATATGTGGTGAGACTTTTTTATGTTTATTTCAGTTACCATGTTAAAAGTAGGTCTGGATCCAAAACGTGAACACTATGATGGACGACAGCAAGAAATTGTGTCTTATGAGTACCTACTGTAGAGAAATAGTAGTCCAAATTTCAATGCAATGCAGATGAATCTTCTATTTGAAGTCAGTCAGTACAGGATTTGGCAGTGGCTTCACCAGCCACAATCAGCAAATGTGGCATGGTGTATACCAAACCCAGACTCTCAGCCTGTGGCATGTGCCAATAGGATGGCACCTTCTCAAGTCTCAACAAATCGTTGCTGAGACATATGAGTTTAAAGTTCACCCTCCTACATGTAATAGACTTCGTCATCATAGGATGGATGTTAAATTGGCTTGTTACTCTGTGTGTTCACTGTGTTGACTTTGTGAAGAAGCACTGCAAGGAACCCATTCCACCATTAATCTATCCAAAAGCTGCACGGATGAACATGTACGAAAGCTTGTTAGATGAGTTTAAGATTCTGGAAGTGGTGGTCCGTCCTGGTTCAGTCACTGAAGCTACTGGTGTGGCTGCACCTACTGGATTTGGCTGCAATGCCTCTTTGCTATGACTCTTATTTGAGACCACAGTTAGAGCCTCTATGGACAACAATGGGAGAGCTAAGTTTGATAGGTTCTATTGTTTCCTTGTTGTTGATCAAAGCAAGAAGACAAACTGGGTTTCAAGCTCAGTGCCAGATTTGTTGTTACCAAGCTCAAATTTTCCATGTCACTCATGTTCCCCCAAAAGCACTTTGTGTATGCTTTCACATTCTCAAAACCAGGTGGTGCGTGGAAACTTTGTGTGGACACCATTAGCAAGCACAGTCCTCTTCCTGATGCACAGTTCAATGACATTATTGTCTCAGCAATTGATACAACACAATACTCATTCTTGTTGGTGCTTTTGATTACCTACCAAATTCATGTTCTATTTGATGGCCCAACTGGCAGAGGATCCAATGGCGTCCCTTTCTATTAAGGGCACTAATTCTGAAACATAAATTTAAGTGGCCCATACATGGCTTATCATTTTGGTCAACAAATAATAAGCTATGTATGGTTTGTCTACATTTAGGTTCTGAAATGACTACCCTTCCTAGAAAGGGACGCTTTCGGGTGCCTCTACCTTAACTTAGTCCTTCAATCCTTGCATGTATCATCGTTCATTCTATTATTGCATCTTTTTTTAATCATCTTTGTATGTATAAAATGTCAAAATAGTAGCCTTCTAGTTTTCTAGTAATTAATCTTCTTGTAACTATATTCTATCACTTGTTTTGATATGACATTTTGTAAGAACTTAAATGTTATGCTGTATTGCCATTACAAATTACGCGCATACTATTCTGAAAGATTACGCTTGCGAAGTCTAATTTGCATTTACTTCAATTCCAAGATTGACTACCAACCAGGCCAAAGATCAACGTTGTCCTGTTGTGGATTTGTACACAGTATAAAAACATATTATAATATGTTTTATTGAGTAGCTTCAAGGTGACGCCGTTCCAAGAGGTGTATGACATCTATATAAGAGGACGATTTTGCCTTAGAGCTTCATTGAGTTCCAATAGTGGTTTTGTTTCCTACTTCAGATTTAAAATGTCGAACTGGAGGGTTTTTTCTGAGTCTCAAGATGAAGAGCCTCAACCGGAGGCTGAATTTGAACTTTCATTGTCGCAACTGCCGGATGAGCCACTTCTGCCACGGGAATTGTCATCGCCATTCGTGCATCCACGAGATGAAGCTGGGCCTTCTCGACCGCCAAAGCAGCCTCGTATTGAACAGCGATGTCACGGGAACCTTCAGCGGGATGCTCGTGCGTTGGTAATCTTGTTACAAGTTGGACGTGTTGAACCCGGTAGCCGTGAAGTGACATTTGAAGGGAGTTTTGAGGGTCTAAACGACGACCAATACTATTGTATGGTCAGGCCAATTAAGGGGAGTCATGGCCACCAACGATGGTTAGAGGGGCCGGTCAATCCCTTAACGAAGGTGGATCGTGCTGAATATGTCGTTGCGACTATCAAGCGCATTCTCAAATTCTTGCAGATGGAGTGAAGTTTGTCTTGAAATTCTAATTTTTTACCTCTAATAGGCTTTGGTTTGATATTAGCGCTTATATCCATGTTTGAAGTATTTTATAGAAATGATTTTGTATGGTTATAGTTGTAGAAGAAAAGAATGGAAAGGATTGCCTTCTAGGTGAACTTTGAAGTGATTTTCCTTCTAAGTTAAAGATAAAGATATAGTTGTGGGGCCAAATAAGAAGGTCAATGGTTGAAAGTTAGCCTTAGGAGCAAGTTAAGGGCTGATTTCCACTTGCTTAGAAGGTATGGAGTTGTTGATAAGGTGGGGGAAAAAGGTGAACATTATTCATCTTCTCTCTTGTTGTAGTTGGCAAGACCCAAATGTTTGGAGGCCTATTGTGTATGGAGTTTTATGAGTTTTGAAATGAAAATTGGTGGATTTGGATATCGTGTTGTTGTCTTTCCAAAAAGTCCTTTTTTGCTTGAATTGAAGTTGTGAGTTGAGATTTGTGTTAGTTTGAGTGGAGGAAGGTCTGTTGCCTCCCAATTGAAAGGGCAGAGACTTCGGCCAACCATAAAAGACGGATAGGTCTTTACTTTGCAATGAAATTTGGAGAGAATGTAGGAAATTTTGTTAGCTTTCTATAAAGCTAACATTCGTTGTGTTTGGAGCATGTATGAGTGATTTATGAGTGTGGAAGTGAAGGAAGGTCTGCTGCCTTCAATTCTTAAGAACCGAAACTTCGAGGGACCATAATAGATGGACAGAGTGTTAGTTTGAGTTGAAATTTGGAGAGGATGTGGAGATTTTTGTTAACTTTCTATAAAGCTATTATTTGTTGTATTTGAAACATGTATGAGTGATTTATGAGTGTGGAAGTGAAGGAGGGTCTGCTGCCTTTAAACTTTGAGGCCGAAACTTTGAGTGGTCATAAAATATGGACAGAGTGTTAGTTTGAGTTGAGTTTTAGAGGAGAAGTAGAGATTTGTGTAAGCTTTCCAAAAAGCTATTACACATCTCATTTGAGTTTGTAGAGTAGCCGTAGCATCACACCAAAATTTGGTCAAGGAGAAGGAATCGGGGTTGGAGGAGTTTTGAAGAGATTTGAAGAAACCAAGATTTGAAGACAAGAAGATTGAAGATTCGTGTGTTGTGGCTTGTGGCTTGGTATTCCTAGCCGGTTTTGGAGGCTTGTTATTCTCATTTTTTATTTTGCACTGTCAACATTGTTGCGGGCTACGTGGGTATCTAGTAATAGTCTCGTTTTATGTTTGTGGCGACGAAGTGGGATTGATCACCCACATGGTCGATCTTCTATGTTGTTCCTACTGGTGAAAGGCGCTTCCTGGTCACCGTGGATTTGAAGTTTAGGAGCCATCTTTCGGACGGTCAGCTCGTGGTTTGGCCGTCCTGTTTTACCCATCCGAGGCCTTGTTTCTTATTACACACCCTTACCTTTGGCCCTATAGAACCACCACAGGATAGGATGGTTGAAGACCGAGTGAAGATTCGAGTTTAAAGACTTGAAGACTGAGTGAAGATTCGAGTTTGAAGACTTTGAAGACCGAGTGAAGATTTGAGTTTGAGATTCTCCATCTACACTCATCAACTTGCAGCCAGACACCCTATGTGTTCCCGAAGCGCGCTCCTCTCTACCCGACAACGTGTCTCTTTTTTATTGTGATTTATTTCAAATTGAATGATGATAGTCTTCTCTTTCCTGAAAGTGGTTCAGCTAGGACGTCTGATCCTTGTGGGGAGCAAAGATTGGTCAACAATGTTGTATGACTTATAGAAGACAAGCATGTGAGTTTACCATTGAAAAATAATATAAACTCTATAAAGTTAAATTAAATTAATAAATAAAACTTCATTTGTGCATAGTTGCAAAATGACAATGACTAAAGTGAAGGATTGTGAAGCTTGAAGCTCTAGTTATAGGCCTATCTTTTCAAGATTAATTCTGAACAAATGTTGCTTCAAGGATTGATAGATACTCAATTTTTAAACTTATAAGTGCATTCCGTATTGTACAATGGCAAAGAAAATCATCCATCAAACACTTATTGTCTTGTCTTCAAACGTCCTTCAAGAATGATCACTAATTTTTCGACCAATGGATGATTCTTCATTTCTTTAGTGATGTATAAAGTCATCCATCCAACACTTTGCATCCTTACAAGGTTAACCCTAAAAGGACGCCACACTAAGTCTCCAATGAATTACGGAGAATCTTGCTACATAAGAAAGAAGTGAAGTTTGACCTCCAATGAGTTTTGTTGAGTTTCTCCAAGCAAATGATTCACTCGGTACCAGAAAGGCTGATATCCATGTGACCACCCCAGATTCCATTTGAGGTTTGAACATCTGAATGGGGTCCTTTGGGGGGGCAGAGCTGAAGGGAAAACAAAAAACAAAAACAAAATCAACGAAAATCTGATGATAGTGTATCGACGAGTACTGACTTGCAAGTCAATTCCTTTTAAACAGATCACACTGTCCAGCAGACCCTGTGTTTTTTTTTTCATTTTCCATGAAGTGGCGAAGTGGCGATATTAAATGTTACGATGGTGCTCCAAGTTTCAACATTCATCCATGTACTGGATAGAAAATGTGATATTACGTATCTATAATTCTATTTTCATTCACAATGTGGCAATTTCATCCAAGATTTTTCTTGAATTTGAAGTTTTTTTGCGATTTCATCCAAAAATTTCCTAAAAATTTCCTACAGGCTTGGTGCTAGCTCAAATTTTTTGGTGTAATTTTGCACCAAATCGCCGGAAAAAAAAACACTGAGCAGAACATCCCAATTATATGGTCAACAGTGCAGCTTGACAGCTTTTATTACAAGCACTAGACCTCCATGATCTAGTGTATGTTCTCAAAACTAAGGACCTATCCTGGACAGGCCCCTTAAGCTCTGACTAAACAGCATTCTACTAAACAATTATCTCTTTAAAAACATCGTCTGGAACCACATTCGAGTAATCAAATCGTCGGAAACTTGCCCAATTCACGTCACCACATCCTCCTTGCCTTTGTACAGAACACAATCATCTGGAACGTCCCATACACAGCTGATTCAGGACTTCCTTGACAGATGATCCAGCTTGCCCACGAGAGCTCCCAGTCGGGTTACAGTGGTGCCTTCCTTGACACCTGAAGAGTGCCTGCTGCTCTTCCTCGGCCATCGCTGTGCACCCTACCATTGCAACCTCCATGCTGACTCGAAAAGGATCCCAATAAAAGAAGGGCCTCTTGTTCAGATGAAGGGCGAGCGAGGAAAGAGAGAGAGGAGAGGAAGAGGGAGCAGAAAAAAGAGTTGGGGTTCCAAAGGGAGCGGTTTAAGAGGAAGAGAAAGAGTCGAGAGGGACAGAAAAGTGTACCAAGGACAAGCCACAACAAAAAAGGGCTGTGCCTCGTTGGCTTCACAAAGAATTTGTAGGAGGAAAGAAAATGAACTAGTCAACGTGTCAAGGTACCGGAAGCTACAGAGGCAAAGGAACCCTAGTAAAAAACTGGGCTAAATAGATCTACAGAGAGAGAAGCTAGGAAAGCCATCTACGTCATCCACATAACGGAAAATTAATAGCCTATGTTCGATTTCTATTGCTAAGTGATCTGCCACGCAAATTTAGAGCTGAGGAAGACAAAAAACCAACGGCATATGGCACAGTACAGCACATTCCCCTTCAAGTAGCAATTTGATCTACCAGAGTCCAAAAAGGATTTAGATGTTTACTGGCCACAGCTAGGCTATGTCATCGCTTCAGTTCAGATCACTACCGAGGGCGTACTAACTGAGAGAAGGTGAGAGATAGTGACTAGGGCATTAAAATGCCAGAGACAGGTATGGGCAAAACGAGGAGCCGGATTTAACCGTTGCTTCCGAGCTACCCAATTTTCTCTCAACTTTCTGAAATCCAGATGCCCGTGCCCAAGGAGCACTATGTACAGGTATGTAAACCCTAGCAGCACGTAAAAGGCTGTTCCTTAAGGTCAGAGACATTGCGGACTTGAATCTTTACAGCAGCTATGGAAGGTACACTCTAGACCAAATGAGTTGAAGTGATGTGAGTTCTTTGGATCTATCATGGAAGGCAGCTAATTCAAGAGAGAGAGCTCCTCTATGAAAAAGGGAACTCTACTCTCTCAGTCCATTCACTACTAACGCTAGGCATGAGATACGTACAGAGGAATAGCGACAAGTAGGCGAATAGAAAACCTGCCAAGACATCGGTTTCTGAAAAGAAGACCTGACCCCAGGACACGGTAACTAAAATACAGATGGGGGATTAGAAGTACTGCTTGAGAGGATTGGACCAAGAAAATTACGAACGGACATGATGACATGACATGCCATGCTCTCTAGACTCTCCTGGTAAAACAAAGACAGAAAGAAAAATCCCACCCTGATTTCAGGTGGCATACGAGCTCACATAAAGCTTCACTGCAACATCCAGGGGTCGATGATCGGCTCCACCTCCGACTGAGTGCAAGGAGACGGGAACTGCCGAAAATAACCGTAGAGTCAGGGGCAAGACTGTGGGTTCAACCTCAGCATCACTTGCAAGTCCTTCTACATCAAAAGCTGGAGGACTCTCATACGGAAAATCTTTTCCAGCTAGTCTTTGTTCCACTTCTCGGATGATGTCTTCATAAGATTCTTTCTCTGGGCTACTACCAAGACCATCAGCAGGGTTGACAACCATCGCTATGTCAGCAACTGTCCTTTGCCTTCCAGACCTGCCCTGTGAACGTTTCTGCGGCGTAGCTTTCTTCGTTGGAGAGATGTCAAGGACTAGTGTCCCAGTTGCTTCAAACCATTCCGCATTGACACCCTCAATCTCATCATAGTATATGCGACGTTCCATCTGGGTAATCCAAAGACTCATGAGCGTCAGAAATGTGGATTTCATGCACCGACATTTACTTAAGGCCTAAAAACAATAGAACGCATGACCAATGTAACTTCAAATCACCAAAAGAAAATCCTCAAAATCAGGAAAATTTGACTCTGCTGGTTCAATAATTTACTGAACACAATAGTCCTCTCACGTGAAGCTAAACGGTATACCCGAAATGGAAGAGATAAGAGATGAAGAAATATAATAATTGAGGATGAAACAAGCCACATACCGCTATCTTACAGATATATAATGTCATAAACTTTGGCCCCAAGGCAAGAACTCTTGAATCTGACAATAAGCCCTGCCAGACACATCCAACATATCGGTCAGCGCTACATGCTAATTTAAGTCCAAACAAAGGTGCATTCTTTTTTTGAATAAACAAAAATAAATGTTGTTGGGATTATTATAATTTACAGACTAAACGCATACACGACATTCACAATTTAGGAGATAGCTCTTAGAAGTTTACCCCTTTCTTCTTCAGCATAGCCCACAGATAGAGCTTATCACTCGCCTCCTTGACATTTCGGCTGGCCATCTTCCTTTCATTACAGTGAGCAGCGATACCCATGAGATCAGAACTGGTTGGCAGTTTATGCTTGTCAGACGCTATCGCCAGCGCATTCTGAGCAATTGGAGAATCCGACGCACCTCTCTGTGACTTTGCACTAGAGAAGCACTGTTTCAATCGCAAATTCTTACCTATAAGAGGAACCACGCTATTCTTGTTTCCCTTACGAGATAAGGAGCTATCAGATGCAATAAGAATTTCCTCAGCCTCAAGAGCCGCAGCCAACATGCGATGAACTAAAACATCAGGGTACCTTCGGATAGGAGAAGTGAAATGAGTATAAAGTGGACACGCAAGTGCATAGTGCCCCCAGTCTTCTTCCTTGTCTTTCAACTCTCCTGTACAGAAATACTTTGCCAGCTGCATCGGCTTTGTCGCGAACACCATCAGAATATTATACAGGACTGGGTCATGACTAACGCGGTCTTGCATCTTCTCTAGCGAGAGGCGCAAGGCACCGGAAGAGGATGTATCCAAGTCGAACTCGTTCTTCTCACAAAATTCTTCAAACTCCTTCAGCTTTCGCATATTCGGTTCGGGGTGACGTCTTAGCAGGGCACTATCTGGAAAAGCATTTGAAATAACTTTGGCAACTGTCATGTTGGCCAAAAGCATAAACTCCTCGACAACGAAATTTGAGTCTTTTGTCTTATACATTGAAGATTCATACGGTGTACCGTCTTCGTCCAAGGAGAACACAATTTTTGAATTGTTCAGTTTCAGAGCACCTCCCTCAACTCGACTGTCCCTCCGTTTCTTGGCTATTTCGTAAAGTCTCAGCACATCGGTCGTCACCTCTGACCAGGAATGGTTGCCATAAATCTGGGGTAATGGCTTTTCCGATTTCGAAAGGCCCTCCCTAGCTTCAGTACCTTCCATATCCAAGAAAATACCCTCGATCATATCTTGTGCATGCTCATAGGTAAGTTTGGCACATGAGTTTATGACAGTTCGCCCTATCCACTGGTCAAGAATCTCGCCTGATGCACTTATGTCCCAAACAACAGAGAATGCAAGGCGATCAACCCCGGGATTGAGAGAGCAAAGCTCTTCACACAGAAGCCGCGGAAGCATGGGCAAGACCCGCTGCTCAAGATAGATGCTGGTGGACCTATGAGCAGCCTCCTTGTCCAATTCAGAGCCAGGAGAAATGAAGTAAGACACATCTGCGATATGAACACCAACCCTCACTATCCCATTAGGAAGTTTCTCGACAGAAAGTGCATCGTCCAGATCCCGTGCAGTTGGTGGGTCGATTGAGAAAATTCGACACCGCCGTAGATCGACCCTCTTCTTCATCTCTGACACAGGTATCTTCCATGGAGTTCTAGGAAGACAATCCAGTGATGCTTGAGGGAAGTCTGGAGGATGGGCATTGTTTTCGAATAGAATTGCCTTCAACTGAGGTTCAATTTCTCCTCCCTGACCTAAACTCTTAATCACTGTGGCCGAGGGAAGGTAGCTGTCCACCCGCCATGTATCAACCCTTGCGGCGACGAGTTCCGTAGAAACAGTTGAATCCCTTTCCTTTAGACGCTGATACAAGTCGGCCGGAAGACAATTCGGAGGGACCAGCATTTTCGGACAACGGCTATCCACGGGCACCAGCAGCATCGTCACCACATTCTTACGCTTCTGAGGAGAGTCGTCTCGGAACCCTCTACCCGCTGATCTACCGCCACCCCGCTGATGCTGAGGCACCTCGAGAAACCCTACCACAGACTCCCGTCGTGTAGAGTATTGAACAATGGCCACAACTTTTGCAGTCGGCCTCTTCCCTGGGCACGATGATATCCGTGATGTGAGACTGGCTACGGCTGCCGCAATTTTCCCACTAGAAACTCCGCTTATTGGCTTACTACATACATTTTCCACTCTCTCCACCAACGTATCCCGCACAGTCACTGTTGATACTTTACTTGTCGCACTTGCTCGTCTCTCCATTGAACTTAGCAGCGCAACAGGACCTGTAGCATTCTCGCTAGTAGGTCTTTTCAGAATTTGATATACTGTATTCCCGGACACAGTAGTCTTCTGTTCGACCAAGCGACCATTGTTGCACAATCCACTTTTAGATTTGCGAGTATCTTCCTGATTAGACGAGACTTTCCTATTACAGTCCTTGGAAATGAAGTTGCGATGACGAGTTTCTGAAGATCTATCATCCAGGAGTAAAAGATCTTTAACGTCCTCCGCCAAGTTCTCTGAGTGCTCAGTTTCAACCCTCGACACAGAAACCTCCAAAATATTTTTATCTCGTTCTGTTGCAGAAAAAACTCCATCACAAACTGTCGCAGGCTCAGGACTCGCTTGCCTTACAAAAGAACCCTTCAATCTGGACCAAGCGGGAGTTGGTTCAATCATCACTGCTACGATATCCCCTTCCATCTGGAAAATTAACATGTGAGAACAATAAAAAAATAAATGGCAGACTTTAATGTTAACAGCTGAACGCGTTACAGAGCACAATTCAAAAGTATGCATCACACCAAAATTACTTGAAAAAAATTGGCAACGTTGAGTACATTGAGCATCAGTACATACCGCCCGATTTTGCGCCGGTAAGCCATCAATTAGTAGATCCAGGGGCAAACCGTCTACTGTCACATAAGCCTGCATTGAGAGTTAGTACAACAACAGTCATATATAACATGGAGCACAGACCAACGAATTCGTCCTGTATAGCCAGCAGGCTTAGTTCAAAATATGTCCCCACAAGCTTAGACTTTACTGCAAAAACGTACAAAGCATGGATAAAGCTCGAAGTTGGAAAAAAAAAAATATCGTGCATTACCTCGTGACGATTGTGAGAATTAACTCGAAATGTAGCCTTAAAAATCTGGCCTTCCTGTAAAAGAAGACAGTACGTCATTACAACAGCAATGCACAATCCACGAATACCCTGAAGGATTCTCAGATTTCAACAGAAGAAACTATATAATAACAATCTCGACCATAATTACAGCTAATTCAAGCACACAGATAACACACCTCTATCGCCTGGTTGACTGCTTCAGAAGACCAATGGTCTGAGAACATTTTCGACTGGACAGAATTTCGGCCAGCTCCCACAACTGGCTGCGCTGCAGAAACAAGCCCCATTACTGGTCCCCCAGAAGATTCATATGGCGAGCCAAGCAAGCTCGAGCCTGGCCCAGGCCATGAGTGAGAGGACTCCGAAAGCCCCTCCCCCGTCGGGCCAATTAAAGGCAGATTACATGCTGCCTCCTCATTTACTCTGGAGGGTAGAGCCTTCCACTGTGATTGCGAATCCTGAATATGTGTCTTCAAACTAGGCGATCTGGAAGACGATACCGGCGAAGATCTCCTTATTAGTTTCTCTGTAGCAGGTTGTTTTGCACCCATGCCATGCACACCACCCTTTCTCGACTCTAAATAGTCATTTTGAACTCTCGACGACTTCGGGAATGACACCTTCGTCTTTCGGATCGCTGAAGGACTCCCGGTTTTGTTTCCGGATTCAGCACTAGACACCTGAACCTCCTGCACAATTCCATTACTAAATCTAGTTCCGGTTCCTGAAGAACCACTCAAAATCACCGACTTGGGGTTTGCAAATCTACTTCCATCTTGCCATGTACTAGTGCTACTTGCGTCGCTTTTTTCTTCCTGCCGTGTTGCCATATGGAAGTTGCAATTCTCCGCATATGTTTCCTCAAATCTTGTCATCAAATCTGACGAGCTGGTCGCAGGCGGAGTCGAAACCTCACCTTCTGAACTGTCATTCCCAGTAGAGTCCTCCTTGGGATTCGCTTCAGAGGCGCTCGAGCTTTCTGGGCTAACTACGTCAAGCGCGGGACTGGAGACTGACGTCGGCGACGCCACAAGAGGAGAAAAATCCTCTACATATCTCACATCAGAACTATGGGGAAACTCACTTCGTCCAGAAGGAGAGGAAGAAACATGCTGTACAGTATTCCCCTCAGGTCTCGTACAAGGCTCACCAGATGAAGTAGCTGGTTTAAGGCTAAAAAAAGAAAGCTTAGTCTTAAAGGAAGGATTAGGGATAGAACTAGGACTGGGGCTCGACAACAAGGATGCATAATTGTTGGTGCCACGCAGAGGAGCTTCCTTACATATCTGCTCCGCTTGTATTTTACAGCCTCCCTCCTTCAAATCTCCTATAGAAGCACATCCACTACGACGAAATTCAGTATACATTCAAACAATACGAAAATTTCATAACTTCTAATGAATTAGACTGAAACTCGCCGGAGAAGGGAACGACGGAATCCAAACACATACACTAGCATCGGCTCTGCTCTCAAGAATTCACTATCTGAAACATAACCTCTCATTATCAGGCTAGCAGCACCTTGAAAAGCATACCAACTGCCTGAGGACGAGGAAACCCTAGAAGTGCACGGCCATCGACCGACCAGGCTCTACGGAAAAGTCATGCACGTCGACAAATTTATCACTAAAATTTCAGGAGTATTAATATCCGTGCGAGGAGGATCAAGCGACCCGAAAGGCACAGGGTGTGTGCAAGGGAACCTACCGATTTGAAAGGAAGAGGAGAAACCATTCTCAGGCGATTGCCCGCCATAACCATCCGGTCGTCTTGTTTTCCTACCCGGTCTTTTGCGGCCGCTTCCAGTCACGTCTCGCCCAGGCTCTAAAACGCCAGCGATGGGCATGACGGGTGACGTCGAGTGCGCAGGCAACAATCCCAGGGTCTGCGGCGACGGCGGCGCGGCGTTGCCATAAGCCTTAACGACGACTCGCTCCTCACGATGGCGCTCAGCCTCCAGCATGTGAAAACCAGGCTCCGACATGGAGCGGTGCACAGAAGTGCCTACGGATGATGACGCCGACGCCGACGCCGACGAGGAGCATCGCACCTTATCCTTGGTATGCGAAGAGTTGGGGTTGTTGTGCTGAGAGGTGTAGCGAGGCCTGTCCCCTCCACCTCCACCACTGGCTGCCTCCGGTTTCATATCTCGCTCGACGACTATCTATCGGTGGCGGCGAACACTCCGTGACGCTGCAAACGCCAAGCAGTCTCCAGCGTGCGAGCGTGCCTGCCGCAGCACGGGAGGGGCGGTGTGGGTGGATGATGAGAGATGCGGAGCCAACTCCAAACTCAGTGCGGCCGCGCGGGCGGGCGGGCGGGCGGGCGGGCGAGCGGCCGATGCGACGGCCGATCCGGTCTGATCGTCGGGGACGGAGGGTGATGGGAGCCTGATGGGTGCCCTGGAGAAGCTTTGAGAGCGTTGCCCTGGTGCGAATCGAAGGCGGCCTGTTCGGTGTGCTCGGGCGGTGCGAAGTGGACCTTCAATGAAGAAGAAGAAGAAGAAGAAGAATGATGCGAGTGAGGGTGCGGAGGGCAGTGCTAAAGGGAAAGGACCGGACGGGAGCCAGCGTGACGCTGCCTTGCCTGGTGGGGATGAGGGCTGCCGTGCTCCTGGCCAGGCCTGGCACTCACTTAACTTAGACTATTATTAGCTCCCACCCGGATAGTGGGAACTGGGTCACTGGGAAGGAGCCGCTGCCCCAAAGCCAGGGTCTGCCCCCCGAGCCGAAGTCCTGCCAGCCGGGGCCTGGCAGCTGTCCCAATAAGGTGACTACACCTGAAGACATCTGAATAGCAATTGAGCGTTGTTTCCTGGGAATTTCCTGGGAAGGACGCAGCCCCAGGACCAATGTCGTCACCAAAATACCGTCCTAAAGTAGTGGGTCCTAGCTTTCTATGGTGAACAATAAAAGTCATCCATCGAACCACCCCAGGCCACATCCTTAACTTACTCTACGGTAGAAACACCTAAAAGCGACTATATTCCCTTCAGCGCACCTATAAAAGCATTGAAAACTAACAATTGAGTGCCACTGAAATCGTCATTTCATATTTTTTGTATAATGAGGGGGGGTTTCAAGTCACGTATTGGACATGGTATAGATATGTCAAAGCCCTCATTACATTGATTTCATGATAATTAAGTGCATATTTACTACAATGAAGTAGTAGCCACCATATCACTAAGGAACTATTTTTTATTTTGCAATGTATTAATTATTTACAAGCACATATCCAATTTACAATACTAAAATGGACAAATTCAAAAAATCCATTGGTTGGTTTCACCAAGGATGGCGGTGCCATACATACATTGAAGACCAGCGAAGGCCAATTTTGAGTGCCTTTCATCAACAATGTGACAAAGAAGTTCAATTCTATTCAAATCACTTCCTTGGAAACAAAGTTTGTTTATTCACCTTCTCCACTTCAAGTATGAGATCTTAGTGATTTGTACAACTGCTCTACATTAGTAAAGGTAGCATTTGCATCAAACTATTCAGTTTTGTTTCAACATAAACTTGGTGGTAGAAGTTTCATTTTGTGTGAAGGCTTGAAGTTTTCTTTTGGTTGTGAGTGTTCTTCAATTGTATATATGGTAGCTGAAGATAGAAATTTTTGGAAGTTTGGGTACGGATCAGAGTATGAAGAGAAACATCAAATACAATAGATGACAATAGTGATGGCAGTAGTGATGATGACATTGGAAATGCAGCTTTAACAGTTTTTCTAGACCAGTGAGTTGCCGAGGACCTAGGCATTCAACAGACAGAGGAATCAACCCTACAAGTGAGAGCATGCACTACAGAAGAGGACCAACCCTCCAAGACTAAGATACATTTACAAAAAGGAGGGAAGATGATTAACATGCAAAGAGAACAAAAAAGAAGGGCAAAAACAATCCATCACTCAGGCTGCACATAAAAGAAGGCCCTAATGTGGTTCACAACAACATTGTTGGTCCATCTACAAGCCAAGGTACATCTACTGATCATTGTGAGATTACCATGAAGTCAACTCCAGATGATGCTGAAATTGTGAAAAGAAGAAGTTAGCAGCCAAATACACGCTTCGGGTCCCACCTGCATTCCCATCAAAATAGCCCACTTGAACACATGAGTTTGGTACAAGAAGGATTAAGAATGAGTCATGACATTCCTCCATAGAAAGGAGGACGTCCAAAGAAGGGCACGCAAGTGAAAAAGAATGGAACATGGACAAATAAACAATTACATGCAGCTTTGTAGGCACTAGACAATGGCATGAAAATCAAGACAACATCCAATATGCTTGGAATACCTCATACATTGCTTCAAGACCACATGTATGGTTTTACACAAAGTCAAAAGTGTGGAGTTGCAACCGTGCTATTGAAGGAGGAGGAAGAAGAGATACTGCAATGGTGCTTCAAATTAGCTGACTTAGGGCACCCCATCAGCATGCTAAACATGCGCCAAAGGTTGGAGACATCACTAGATACTGTTCAACTCCATGGGATGAGAAAGGTATACTTGGTAGGGGATGCATAAGATGGTTGAAGAAACATCATCTGGAAGTCACTCTTAAGAGTTTCATAGCCATTTGAAGTAGCAAAAGCTAGAGAACTATGTATAGAAAACGTGACATTTTTTTATGACAATTTTAAGACACTTACCACTTTGCACCAAGTCGAATCTGGAATTGTGATGAGACGGGTTGCTAAGTTGGGAGAAATGGTGGAACCAAAATCATTACCCGCACAGGTACTAGATGTATTCACTCTATTGTTCTTGATGAGAGAGAGTGGTGTTCCATATTAGTATATATAAACATTGCAGGTACATACATTCCCAATCTACACATCTTTAAAGGCAAACAAGCTCAAAAAGAATACCTTCACTACAAAATATCGGGTATTTTATGACTCCAAAAATATGACTGGGGATAACTGGCAACTACATGCAGTCATATTTTTGGAGGCCAACACCTTGGGGTAAAAAAAGACTGCAAATATGATTGCTAGTCATATTGTAGGCTTGTACTTCATGGGCGTATAGTATATGCCCATTGGGAACGCCAAAATACTTCATGAGGAACGACAAAGAATACATTTGGGGAACATTGAGTCATATTTGCTAGTCATATTTTTGCTTCAGTCATATCTCCATAATAGAAAAAAATAATTTTTTTAGGGCAGCCCAAGGAAAATTTGGGCAGAAAACATGTTTGGAGAGTACCAGTCATATTTTTGATTCAATCATATTTTCAATCATATTCTTTTGTTAGTCATATTTTGTAATCTCAATTTTTTTGGAAGTCAATTTTTTTGGAGGAGGAACAACCTATGGAAAAAATGGGCAATATAAGATGGCCCTCGTGTATTTTGGCGATAGGATTCATTCCTTTAGCTGTAGGTGTGACTTTATTTCAAGTCTATTAAAAAATATTATTTTTGTTTGTATGTTGTGTTTGTTACAAAATTAGTGTCCATAATATGGAAGGGCACATGCTTATGTTTTAACTAATGTATTAAAAAAATTTGTAGGACTTAGAAAGAAAGTAGAGAGGAATAAAGCAATTAACAACATGAGACAATTAAAAAAATTGAGGATTTAGGGAGAAATTAGAGAGGATTTTAAACCTACGGACGAAGTTTGAGAATCCAAGACGGAAACTAGGCTTGCCTTAACCTACTATTGGAACTTGCCGTGAGGTTGATTGATTATGTTCATTGATTATGATGGATGATACAAATTGATGACTAATTAAATCGGTTGATACAAAGTAAAATCTAATGCATTTAAACTAGTACTGTAGATTGAAGGTTGGGAAATTTAAGAAAAACATTTGAAGCTTGGAAAAAATCTAGTCCAAGGAGGAGAAAAAGGAGTGTGAGAAAAATCCATAGCCAAGTGGCTATAAAGCAAGTATAAGTGAGGAATACGATTTGTGTTGAGAGTCTAAGAGTTTAAAGTAGAAATATAGGTTCCAAATTGCTACTTGAAGCTTTCGGCATAGTTAGAAGACCAATTTGAGTATTTCACCCCTTTATTGAGGTCTGACTATGCATATTAATCCCAAAATTTCTTGAATACAATATGCAAAGTTAACCACATGAAGCTTTCAGGTCTTTAGTACAAATTTAGTTAGCACTATGAAGCTTATGTCATTACAATTGTTTGATTTTTACAATAATTAGAAATTAGTAAGTTGTAATAGAAATCAAAGATTGCAATTCTAAAATATTCCAAAAAATTTCCCTAATTTGTGAATGCGCAATCCGTTTGCGAATTGGAGTCAATCTCCAAAACTAGGATATGACAAGGATCTTACAAGGGTTGAAAAAGCCTGACAAGAATGACAAGAGGTTGACAACGCCCAGCAATAATCTTGGTAAATTGGGGGAAGTCAAAGCCAGAATGACAAGAATGACAAGAGATTGACAAAGTCTGGCAAAAATTTAGAAAAAAATAGGATGGAGATTTAGGTGATTAGTTTTAAATGTTGACTTTCTAGGAAGCTTGGAGGGCATCCAAGGCTTGTTTGGAGGGCCCTTCAAGGCCTTGAGAGGGTATAAAAGGCCTCCCCTCCTCTCACTTCACACCTCTTCCTTTGTTTTATGGTTTGGCCGACTTAAGGTCAAGCCTCTTTTTCTTGTTGTGCCAGAACATTTGCACCTTTTATATTTTAAGTATTTAGTCATTTGAGTCATAGTTTGTATTTTCTTTGTGTTTCGAGCATGGATTCATAGTTTTTGTATTTTTGAAGCTTTTTTTGAAGGACATGGAGGTCCTTTCAAGTATTGACTTCGTACTTTTGCGTTTTTGGTAGTTTAGTCCCTTAATTCCCTTGTTTTCTTTGGTTATTGAGTATTGTACTAACCCTAGGGATATTCTAGCCGAATTTTGGCAATGTTGTTAGCTAGTATTCCTTAGAGCTTGCTTTAAATCTGTTTTGTAATCTTGTACTTGCTCCTTGAGTAGAGATTGGTGTCAGTTGGAGAGATTTTAGGTTGGAACCAAAACTCTCAAGGTCCACGTACTAAGTGTTGTCAATTAAGAGAAGTTGGATTAGAACCAACTTTCTAAAGTCTGGTTATTAGCTAGTCTTCTTGATAATTGTTTAAATTACGACCCAGTTCGTTACATTGTCCAAAGTCAGTTTTTGCACTTCAGTCCTAGGCGTGGCTCTTTGATAAAGTAGATGTAATTAGGTACTTAGGAAAGAAAATCCATTACTTGAAAGGCACAATGAACCGACATTAGGCACCCGTTTAGAATAGAATTTCCACGCTAGTTTAAGCCTAGTTGTGTATGTTTAATTACTAAGGGTGGGTAATTAAACACCCACAATGTCCATCAATTTAAATTGTTGATGTGAATTGTCATTTGTAGAATTACGAGTTAGGCGGAAATGTAGGCTTAGTGCAAGACAAGTTTGAAGAATTTTTTCTTAACACAATGTGATGCAACAAGTTAAAACAGCAAGAAATTCTTGAACCGTAGGATTATATAGGTAAGTATTGACAAAAAGAGAAGTAGGTTGCTAATTTATTAATGATTTTTTAATGGAAAATAAATGAACATACGAGCAGATGGATGAAGTATTGGATAGAAGCAATCTCCTAGATAAACATTTGAATTTTACACCTCCAAGTAGCTTTACACCTTCAAGCAATTTTACACAATACTTGTTGCTATAAAATTTAGGGAGTAATTTCATTTATAGTAAAGAGAATCTCCACGTCATTTGATATGCTACATCAACAATCATTGTAATGTCATGTTGTTTTCAAAAGGTGCACTATTCCAAACAACAAAAAAAGTAGCATATGTGTCACTTTTAGCAAGAAACTGTTAAATATCTTATTGAGTTACCGAAAGTGCCCAATGCAACAGACACAAGTTGTTAATTTTTTGTTATTTTGGTCACCATTCTCTAGTAGTGAAATGGAATGGTTGAAAGATTTTGGTTAAAATATCATCCTAAAATACTACAACAAAATTTATTGATCTCTCTTCAAGAAATTATTTGAGCTACCAGCTTTTATATAGAACCCCTAACACTGTTATCACTAATGCTATGATACTTATCGGAAATGCATAAAACAAAGTTCTACATGTGTGGTATAATGATAACAAGGTTTTTAATATTTCATAGTCTAAATCTAGAATAAGAAGTCATTGAAACTTGCTTGAATTCACCTTAAAGTTCTAAACCCAAAGAGTGCTTCTTCATTTATTTGGAATTGAATTTCCATATTACCATACTCTATGGTCTCAAGGTTTACATTTCCTACCAAATAAGTAATTAGTGTTGGGTATCTGAGAAAATGCATAGTACAGTCTACCTCTTTTATGAACAAGATTCTTTAATCCCTAAAGGACCAAGCTACGTTTTTTGGCAACATAGCAATTTTTAGCAACTCACTACAAATGGAATTTTTATTTTTTTTCTTTATTTTTTATTTCAATTTGAAAATTTTACACAACATGTGCCCAAGGAATAGCTTTAAGGCCCAACAATTTTCAAATTTTTTGACTACATAGTTAAAAAGTTATTACATAATAAATAATTTTCATTGAACTTTGGGTAGCCTGAGCAGCTCAAAAAACTTCTTTAACCCCTAAAGTCTCATTGTTCCCTTGGGGGACAAAATGGATTTCAAGCAAGCTCCTACGGTCTCAATATTTGTTGTAATTTTTTGAAATTTTTAGTGAAGGCAGAAAATCACATTAGCTTTTTGAAAATATTATTATTTTTTCAATCGGAGCCCAAGAGAAAAAGTTATGGCACAAAAAGCCCTTTTTTTTAGTTTGGCAGGCAGAAAAAAATCCTCGAAAAAACTTAAAATAATTTTTTTAAATATTTCATGTAGATTATATTTTTATCTACATGGGAAGCTTTGATTAATTCCATTTGGATTTGTTAAGTGAAAGTCATGGACAATCTTGTTTTTTGGGCAATTAGAGTATTTTCTTGAAAAATTAACTTGTAGGATCCATTTCTGGTCTCAATTTTACAATTTTTCCAAAAAAAAATTCACAAGGTTGAAGTCTCATGCTAGAACAATCTCATTGTTGAGATTAGAATGTTCTAATTCCATCTTAGAATTTTAATGATTTAGATTATCCTTCAATCTTGAACCTACTTCTACTTAACAATTTTTTTAATGACTGAAAACTAAGTTTTTTTTTTTCTTAGACTCTCAACTCAATTGTTCATCATATAAAATTAGAAATTCAAAATCAATAGACCAAAAAATTTGAGTTATGAAGGTTCAAAGCCAAAAAATGTAGTTGAGGAAGGTGCTAAAATTCTTGTTTCCTTCACTTTAAATGCATATATCTTGCAATCTACATGGTCAAAGTTTGTGAAATTTCTTCTACACATTTTTGCACTAGTCTAGTACAAGATCCTATGGTTAGATATGCAAATAAAACATTTTAAATTTTTTTTTGCTCTTTGCTATAAAAATGGCAGTTTTGAGTGATTTTTGATGGAAAAAAGACTTTGGGACTTTAGGGGTTAAAAATTATTTTTATAAAAAATAAAAAATTGAAATTGGTTCTTTAGATTTTTATATACGTGAGAAGCTTTGAATCAAACAACTTCGATTAATGAGATGAAAGTTATGAGGAGTTCTAGTTTGCGAGTATGTATGGAGTTTCTAAAAACCACACCTACCCACAAACTAAGACTCCTCAAAACTTTCATCTCATTAACCCCTAAATGTCCAAGGCCATTTTTGAGCTTCTAAGAGTTTGCTCTAAATTGAACAAAAAGCCAACATATTGATAACTTGTTTGAATTTTTTAAAATTAAAACCATACAAATTCAAACTATAAATGTTAGAGATCATATAGAAAAAGAAAACACAGTAATATCACTTATGGATTGAAAGATTATAATCTTTGATCATGAAGGTGGTAAAATTGCAAAACTAATTTAAAGTCTTTCAATCCTCTTTTCACATGTCAAATTAAAAAAGTTAGTCATTAAAAAAAATTCTTGTTAAAGTGCCTAACATGTATAATTCCAATCAATTCATAGCTTCCCAAAATTTACTTTGCAATTTTTTAAAATGAATTTCTAATGTGATTTTTTGTCCAAGATCTAGTGTATTTGAGGCTCATTTCCAAGAGCCCTCAACACTATAGAAAGTCAAGATTGCAATGGATCCTTACACAAAATCTTGAATAAAAAAATCATAAACAATCATTTTCAAAATTAGATTTTTGATGCTAAAACTAGGCTTCAAAAAGAATTTTTCAAAAATACAAACTATTAAAAAAGCAACTTGGGTAGGTTTTATTTAACTTCAAAATATTGTCGACAACAAAATTTGGTGCCTCGGGCATTTAGGGGTTAATCAAAATTGAATGATTCAAAGCTTTCCACATATATATAAATCTGAAGAGCCAATTTCAAATTTTTTATTTTCTAAAAATAATTTTTAAAGAAGTTTTTTGAGCTGCCTGGGCTCCCCAAAGTTCAATGAAAATTACATATCATGCAATAACTTTTTAAGTATGTAATCAAAAGTTGTGAAAATTGGTCGACCTTAATGCTATTCCTTGTGCACATGTTGTGTAAAGTTTTTAAAGAAATAAATAAAAATTCCATTCGTGGTGAGCTATCCAAAATCACAATGTTGCCAAAAACGCAACATTTTCTTTTAGGGGTTAAGATTATTACACCAAATGCACATTGTGCACTTTAGTAAAAACACCTTTTTATAAATCAATTTAAAAAATATATAGCATTAGCACATTGGAAAATATAAAAAACAATGTAAAATATCAACTATAAATCAATTTTAAGATAAAATTTCGATTTCTTAAAATGAATCTATAATATTTTAAAGATTTAAATTTCAAAACTCACATTTTAATACAAGATTTTTCCACTTTGCTCCAAACTTTGATTGTCAAAAATCCCCACAAATCTAAAAATTCATCAAAATTATCATCTTCAAAATTTTATTTTCAAGCATGTTTTGAAAAAAATTCCACAAAAGAAGTTTCCAAAAGACAATTTTGTAGATAAACAATTGAAATAAACTCTGAATATATAACAATTTAATTTACAAACTAAAAATGCCTGAAAGAACTCATTTTTTTGAGGTTCATTGCTTTCATAAATTTGAATGTTCAAACAATTTATAGCATAAAATTTCATTAACAACCCTCATTTTCATGAAATTTGGAGTGCACTTCTACATTAGATAAGCAATGTTTTCAAAGAACATAATGTATTTGTAAGAATGTTATGACCATTTTTTACAAATTTTTGCAATGATATTTCAAGACAAATATTAATAATTCTCCAATAATTATATTTATTCACAAAATAATCTTCTACTCTTGTCCATGACTTTTTTTCAATCTCAAGAATTGTCCATCTAATTGCCTACGTGCACACTAGAAGGTGACCCTACCATGCATTCACTTATGTGATTGGCTTGATGCTTAAAGATGCAAATGTTTGATTTTTTCAATACCAAAAAAATTCAATTTGAGCCCCTACTAAATGCCATATTGCATGTCACGTAGATGACAATAAACATGGGAAATGCGCCACTTCCAAAATTCAAATGTAAAGTGTGGAATCGTCTATATGTACTCTAATTTTATAAACAATAATTTTGTGATGGAATTTATATCCACAAATATGTCACTTGTATTTAGTTTATCAAAATAATCAGCCTCAAACAAATTCATAATTTTTTTGTATTAAAAATAAATAAAGCTAAACTTTGTTTTACCTTTTTAGCTTTTTTGCATTGTTTCTCTATTTAAAATAATTTCATTTGATAGTTTTTATTTGAATGAACATTGAAATTCTTAAAAGAATTTTTTTGATAGTGAATCAATTAGATAGGTAATGGTCAACTATCAAAAAAATATAAAATTTAAATTTTAAATCTTTAATATATATCAACTTTTACAAACTAAACTTTGAGTTACTCTAGATATATAGTTGATATTACACATATGTAATTTATTTTTATTTTTTATTAATACCATATATTTTAAAATGTTAGCTTAAAAATGATGGTTTCAAGAAAATATAGGATGTACACCAAATTTTGGTAAAAAACAATTTCAGTATTTGGTAGAATGCACCATTTGTTGCCTCCATTACTACTAATTTGGAATATTTCTTATGACAATTTTGAATATCTTAGACGTTTTAAGGCTTAGAGCTAGAGATTTGGAATGATATTTTACTTAGATAAGTAATGGAGTAAAGGGAAGGCCATAAATGTGTGCTAGTAGTAAAGAATTACCAACGTGCTTTTTGATGGAGTTTTCAATTCAATGAAGATAAGAATATAAACAAAGCCACCACTTTGCATACTTGCTTTAAGTTATATTATTCAAGAAAATCAATTTTGAATGGATGGCAACCTTAATTCTCCCTCACTTCTTTTCAATGTGCTATGAATTCTAAATTGAGAGGATTAAATCTGATTGTCATTGGAATAAAAGAAAATACAATCTCCAATAGATGGAGATTTTTGCTTGTAGTTATATAAATTGTGGTATCACTTTAACTTGTACATAGAGCTTGTTTAGAGATGAAAGCAATTGTATACAACACTTGTGACTTGAGAGCCCAAAGAGGAGAAAATATAGCATATGATCACATAAGCATTGCAATATTAGATTTGAAGAGTTATTGTATTTGACACTTGGTGTCTTGCACCACTTAACACTTAACAACAACCTTCTTATTCAACCTCAAGTCATCCAAATGAACATTATTTCTTTATTATTTAGTAATATCTTCCACCACACTATAGTTTAGGCAAAAAACTCACTCAATACTATATCAAGCAATTATTGGCATACATAAAACCATTAATATAGAACAATATGAACTATTTATGATTCTTAGAAAGGAGAAAGTAACTACTTGAATGGACACCACAAAATATAAAAATCATTTGTAGTGAGCAAATTGAATGCTAATGGATTGTACATGGAGGCTTTTGCTTGTAATTCCACCTACACCAAATATATCAATTGTTCAGAAAGCCTAATTATTCTAAAATTGTTGACTTACAATAATGCTTTTTAGAAATAGAAGAAAACATCATTGGTCTATATTTCTATCTTTTAAAACCAAAATTTGATTTGCTCTTGATTCAAATGTTCATCCTTCTTTGGTGCCATGATAATTTCACAATTACGTACAACTTTACTATGACACTACTAGTCCAATGTAAAAAGCATAAATCATTAATACAATTTCAAGCCCAATTAATTGGATATGACAACAATATCTTAGATATGATTAATTCAACTAAGTATATTGTCAACAATTGACCCTCTTAAGGACGATAGAGACCCTTTTGGTCTCATGCCATTTAGGAATTTCAAAGAGTTATATTGAAAAAATTTATTTTCTCAAATAGTTATTTTTTTTAATAAGAGCATGCAATATTCTTTACTCAATTTAATAATGTAAAGATTTTTTTGGTTCAATTATGCTTTCAATATAATATGATTGATCAAAATGGACATTTTAAAATGATAAAGTATTTGTCCTTAAGGAAAGATTAATTTACTTTGCATAAATTAATGCACATCGCTCTTATATACTTGATCAAGTGAATGAGTATCATTTCAAAGAAGCATTTTGTGAGTAGGATGAAGGCAAGGTTAGCTCATTAGAAATTTAGAATTCCTAAATAATCTTCCACTAGAAAGAAGACTAGTGTAAGCAATCTCAACTATATCAATGGTTAAAAAATAAACAAATATGAAACGTTTTTTAAGTAGAATAATGTAGAAATTGTATATATTATGTTTTTTAGATGCTTAAATTTTTTTTTAAATGTTCATAGTATGAATTGTTATAGCATGCTACCTTTATAGGTTTGACTTCAATACCTAGCCGATGTTTGCAATTGGTGTAGGTTCTTGTCAAATGCTACTGTACAAGATTTTGGCAATATCAACTAATGACAATTGTAGTCATAAATATTAAAGTAGATGAGGTGAGAAGAAATATTTACGATCATGAGCATGAGGAAAATGTTATCCACATCAAGCTTAGAAGAAAGTATGAAAAAGAAAACAATTAAGCAAACATTAGTTGACTTGATACAAGGGTGATTAAATACAAGTACCACCACAAAATCTAATCTAATAAGTGAAGCAAAATGCATTTTGATCCCAACGAAGACAATCCAGGGCCAGGGGAATACAAACTTAATTTCAAACAAACTCTACCATCGCATCCCAAGTACACAATGGGTATGAATACAACTATTTGGTTTGACCACAATAAGCCTGGGCCTGGGCGCTACAACTTGCGCCAAGAGGGTAACGATAGCCCTAAATATTCTATAGCTAAACACCTCAAGCCTATCATTAGCACCCACATCCCAGGCCCTAGCACATATATGCCATCACTATACTATACCAATATACGGGTGCCAACTTACACCATGCAAGGCCCTACTAAGTATGATCCCTTACATATGATCCCGGGAGTGGGCAGTTATAATATTGGTGGTAAACTAGATGGCATTGCCTACACTATAGGCAAGCGTTTTTTGTACAAGTCATCATTTACGCCTGGCCCTGGCCACTATAATCCAAAAATTTCTGGTAATACTCCTATATATTCCATTGGACAACACATTGAGGAATACCAATTTCTCACACCAGGCCCTGGAACCTACAATATAAGGGGGCAAAGTAATATTGCCCCTGCTTTCACCATAGGTCAACGCTTTGTCCGCCTTCGCGAAAAGCTTAAAGACAAGCGCTACCACGCGACTATCAAGCAACGTCCCTATTATCACTCTTCTAACAGTACTTTGACTAGTAGTCATGCCAGTATGTATATTCTATTGATTCCCAGTGTACCTTCATCTTCCCTCCTACTTTCTCTCTCTTATAATACTAATGGATTATACTTGATTAAATACAATGCATTGTTTCAAGTAATTATTCTTCATTGATTTCACTAATATTCAAAGTTGACTTTATACCTTTTGACTCTTAATTTGAATTACGCTTCAGTTCCAATATATATATATATATTTATATATATCTGTGTGTGTGTGTGTGTGTATGTACATATATAAATTCATTCAACTTCAGAACATTTGAGTATTTGACCTAAAGTAGGGACTTCATTACAATGTCTAATTTCATAAAAAATTTGAGCTACAATAGGTTCTAATAAACCTAGTTTAATGTTCAGATGCAGATATACTAATGCAATTCAAAATATTATTAATTTGTACTATTTGACATTGATTGACTTACTTGAGTTTGGATGTGTACATGTGCAATTTCTCAAGAGAAAGTGGAAGGTAATCAGTCATGGACAAAATCGGCATCTCCACCCCTCATGATCGCTCCTCCCTCTATGAGACCACGCTTGAGCTGGACAAGGCCATCAACATGGGACATTACGGCGCCTTTAGTACCAAATCCTCGACCACATCCCATGACCTCATCCGAAAACATCCTTCGCCGCATCCATTTCAAAATTGGCCCCACGCAAAATGAACATTACAATGAATACATTCGCGAAATGTATCGCTACATGGGCAACAAGGCCGTGCGCTATGGTCGTGTTGCTAAGTGGGGCACTTCCAAATCCTTCATTAAATCCACCTATCTTAATAAGTCCTTCATTGCCAAGGGAGAATTATAGTTTTGCCATGATTTTCTCCATGCTTCCCTTGCATGCCACTGACCATGCAGCTTGTGCTAGAAAGTGTGTTTATTTGAATAAAAATGACTAATTAGTAAAGTAATTTATATTAATTCTCAAATATTTCTTGATGACTCAGCATTAACTTCGATCAAAGATTCGAAGGGGTTTCTCAATTTTGTATAATTTTGCCTTCCTTAATAATACCTTCATTGATTCCAGAGGCTAATGAATGGATTGTCCAAAAAATGATCACTCCATTTAATACTTAATAAAGCAATGTGTGCTAGTAAACATATTGAATTACAACAAGTAATATAATAGTTTGGTACTAGTGACTACAATTATCAATCCCTCACTGACTAAGGGGACCTAAAGTGTCCTCACATAGTTTCAAGTCCAATTCAAAGTGCTGAAACTTTTCCATCCAACGTCCAAATTCAATGAAATTTATTGGAAAATTTGCTTTCTTTTTTCTGGTTTGTGTGGTAAATTTTTTAGATAAATCCAAAATGAATTGATTTTTTGGAAGCCAATCAAATTTCACAGGTTCAATTTGAGTTTACCAAACTACATTTGATGGCTGCAACTTTTTGGGCTTATATCTTCTTCATCCAATGTTTGTTTTCAATCAAATTTGTTGGATTATATTTCCCTTAAAGTCTAGTTATTGTGGTAAAAAATTTCATGTCAATCCAAGTTTTTTTTGAATGTTTGGAAGCAATTCAATGTTCAAAATCCCGACAATTTTGGATTACAATGAACTTTGGTGGCTTCAAAGCCATTTTGCAAATACAATGAATCAATTGAATGATATTTTCTTTTACAAATGTGTTTGTATACTGGTTTTGAATCATTTTATAGCTTAAAGTTTTTTCATTTGAGTAGGTTTAGAAATTGAATTTCACCTCCAAATGTATTGGTAGGAAAATTTCAGCATCCTTTTTCAACACTAAATCATTATACTCTTGCATTCTATATGACCAAATGACTCCAAATTTGATTAATGTCTTCTACAATATGGACACTACAAGATTGTATGGTTGAGATCTCTATAACTTAGTGACATTTAGATCTATAACACTTCAAAAGCAATGATGTTTTGAAATCCAAAAAGGCCTTCAACTTTGAGATGTTAAATGTGAAGCAATACCTAAGGAAAAATGGCTTAAATATGATGAGAGTTATTCAAAGACTATTTATATGCAATACTAATAGAAATATGTAATTTACTTAAATAGTTGTCTTCTTGCAATGACACTAGGATGTGAGCCTAGAGTGGTGAATGTAAATTTTGCAAGGCTAGAAACTACAACTTCAAACATTTACAATATTTTTGAAAATTCATCTAAATTAAAATCATAATTTGTTTATATTACTTAATATTTATTAATAGAAAATTTTATGACCCATGATTGTGGTTTAAAGATTGGTCCTTTATTGTTATTTAGGATAATTGAGATTAATATTAAACAATAAAAATTGACTTAATTATTGTTATGGTTGTTTAGAAATATTTTATTTAGGGCCTTTTTGTTTGTAAAACTTCAATCCAATTAGAAGTTGATTTTGTCCAAACCATTTTTAATCAAGACATGAATTACTCTTCTATTATTCAAGACAAATAGTCAAGTACATGAGAAGAAATACATTGTACTTTAAAGAACTCCTACCTAACACACTGAAATTTAAGTAGCCCAAACAACGTGCTAGACTCCTAGTCAATGACGTTGATGATACCAACTTGAACAAGTAGAGTCTTTACATTGTTGTGACTTGGCGAATAAATAAATTTGTCACACTATAAGGAAAATTCATTTTTCTACTAAGGTTTATGACTATTGTTGATTGTAAACAAGTAATTGACTAGATCATGTGTAATCATAAATGTAGTTACAATGGACAAGTAGGTTGAGACATTTTTTCTTGTTGTTCCCCTACTCATTTTGTTCTCAATGGCATGTTTTTGACGGTTTTGAGACCTCAATTTAGGAACCCTACTAACAATTTGATTTGTTTGACTAAGTGTAGTCATATTAAGATAGTCAAATCATTCAATAGTTGTCAATTTCATTGTTTTTAACTTGGCTCATGTTTGAGCTATTTTGCGATTGCATTTTACTAAATATTGTCACAATTGTACAATGATGACTAGGATGAGTTGTCTTTCTCATATGTGTAAAAACACCACAACTAGAAGATTTTTGGTGTATATTATTAGGATGACTCGTCCTTTTTTTGCGTATAGAAACTTTGTAGCTAGAATATATGTTATATTTAGCTAAATGTAGACTATTCATACAATTATAGACTATGTTTGTAAAACATTAAAAGATCTCCTAATGTTAAAGGAGATAGATCTCTTAATATTTAATATAGATCTCCCAATATTTTACATAGATCTCTTGATGATTTGCATATAATATATGTAAAACATCAAGAGATCTTTTAATTTTTTGTATATATTCTAAACTATTTTTTTTAATTATTATTTTTGGACTTTGGATTGTTCAAATTATTTTGAAATGAAACTTTTTAAAAGATTTTTGAAATGTACATTAATCCCAAAGTCCCACGGCCATTTTTCTGTCAAAAAACACTCAAAACTGCCATTTCTACTGCGTTTGTTTAAGGAAACAAAAAAACAATTAAAAAAATCTAGCCATAGGATATTGTTATTCACTTGCCTCAAATCATGTGGTAAAAATTTCATCAAATTTGACCAAGTAGATTGGAAGATATAAACATTCAAAGTTGGAATTTTTTTTATAGATAATTGGATTTAAAAAACTAAAAAACTAGGAAAATCATTACACAAATTGTATCTATGGATTATTTTCTTGACATAAAAGTGAAAAATTGACTCACATTTTGACTGCCATCTCAACGGATTTTTTTTGTAAAAAACTTGGAAGCACCCTTTCTTCAAATGTATGTATTTACTATCATATGATAGACAATAAGTCTTGGGTCTTGTTACGGGTCCGTTGCAAACCATACATGGACTTTTGACGTTTGAAAATGCCAGATAACAAATACGCCTGCGACGAGGTGGGTTTGAAAATTCCATGCGTCCCTTCTTCACCCAATGTGTTGTAAGTGCCTCACATAGTTGAGTTTGGAATTGCAAGTGTGTCATTGGGATACGAGGAGGATTCCTTATCTTACATGTGTCCAAATATATGATGTACATGTTTACAATGCTCGTGTCCAATAGGAAAAAAAAGACCCCATCATCAGGAACTTCAAGGCATGTGAACATGGTGCCACAATGGTGCATTGAAATGCAATTAAGTTAATTTGGTGCCAACCTCTGTACCAACCTAGTATGGATAAAATGACACTAAAATGACCTGTATGCGGCCTTTGGTGTCAAAATGGCACCAAAACAATCTGGCCCAACTTTTCTGATGATGCCACCATTTGTGTGATCGGGGGCTGGCATGTGTATGAAACTCGTAATTGGTCTGCCACATCTACAATGCATATGTGCGTTGTGTATTTGAGGTGCACCAGCGAAGTCAAAATATTCTCACAAACTGAACCACTTCAATACGGTACTGAAACCATTGGAAATTCCCATGGGAATTGAATCAGTGTCGCATGAGTTGAAATAATAAGTACAAGTTTTTTATCCATCCACAAAATAAAACTCATTTGTCTCGATTTGTGCATTTGCCAATCTAAAGTACCTTGCTTGTTTCTAGCAAATGCTATTGTAGTTTTCAACACTTCGGGGAATCCAATCCTATTAGAGCGTATAGCACCGATTGCATAGGTTCTACGGTCTAATAAATCTTTGAATAAAGCTATACTTGAAAAAAAATTACATGACAATTACATGCCCTTTGTCTTGATTTGGTGTCACCAAGCGCAAAACTACATTGTGTACAAGTTGTGCTTCTCCACGAACCCCTATGCGTTGTGGATGTACTTCTTTGTAGACAACAAGATCGATTCCAAAATTTGAAACATATTTAGACTTGGAATCTGCAAAGCGCCATTTTAGAGGCTTTCGAGCCTCATTTTAGAGACCTTCAAGCCCATTTTAGAGGCTTCTGAGGCATGCAATGTTGTGCTGGGCGATAAGTGCCCTTATAGTAAATCATCATCTCATCTACAAATTTACCCACGTTCCATAGTTTCTAACAATTGTCTCGTATTGCATTGATCAACCATCTCACTTACCCCATTTTGGGATAGCCTTATCGCTCTCAAATGTACTGTAAGTTGGTGACGTGTAAGCATTTGATCAACAATTGGAAACAATTCCGAGATATGAGACTAGATATCGTGGGACAATGAAAAATCAAACCCTCCTTATACCAATAGGATTTTATATCACATTGCCGCTTCATACCCATGTACAAAATGATTGCATGAAAAACTCTGAGCTCTTCAATCGTGAAATTTTTCCAGTAAGCGCCCCCATAATGTCCATATGTTTTGCCATCTCCATTCAAGGCCGTTGCATACTGGTTTGTTTCAGCCTCAATATCACGTAAAATCAAAATCGGCTAGAGAAGTTCCCATAAATTGATGAATGTTGGTAAAAGATGCCAAAAAACATTAGCGCCTCTATTACCAATAAATCCTCCAAGCGTGGGATCATATGTAACAAAATCTTGATTCCATGTAATATTATGGTATACAAATTTGATGCTCAAAACATCTCCAATACTCTCCTCCCCCTCCTCTTCCTCATTGAAATACAATTCGGCATAGTCTATATCTAATTCACTATCACTATTGTAGTGTAACATATGAGCATGCTGGAGTGAGCGTTGTCTCTGGGAACCCCTTGCTAGAAATGCATGTGCATTACCTTCCCCTACATTCCACTACAAGAGAATGGCGTCCCATATGACATAAAATTGACAAAGATTTGTCCAAATCAACAAACTTGTTCTCTAACCTTGCCATTTGTATCGATTCAAACATTTCCTTCCTGTTCACTCAACTTTTTGTCAATTCTTTCACTAGTAGAAAATTCAATTGTTTTGTTGTTTTGGTCGCGTTGTTTCGGACAAAATTTGACAGAAATCTGTTGAAAATTCTGTCAAATTTTGTCCGAAACAATGCGACCAAAACAGCAAAACAACTGAATTTTCTACTAGTGTTTGTGTAGAGGACCGGCGGCCACCTTCTCCACTCTTGTTTTAGATCGAAGGAGGGCCAAAATTCTCTCATTTTCTGTCTAGGGAGTGCAAGGAGGAGATTCATTTGCAAGGATGCTACTCCTCCACAATGTTCTTTGCATCTCTGTGTTTCAGAACTTTTTGAGCTATTGAACTAGCTTTAGATTAGACTCTTCTAGCACTTTTGATTTCTTCATTTGTGTTCATGTGACCTACCTTTTGTGATCAAGTTTTGAACTTGGGGTTTGTTTGAACAAGTTTATGAATATGAGGTCTTTGTTGTCGCAATAACATACATTGCAAAAAACTATCTAGTTGATCAAATAGATGGCAAAATTCCAGTTATTTTGGGTATTTAAATACATCAATGTTTCTCACTAGTTCTTATCTTTTGCTAAGAGGAACATCGCATGGTTGGATTTGTTAGAAAAATAGGGTTACCAAGTTGTATGCCTTATGGGGTTTCTGATCTATCTATTGCAAGTGTATGGGGAAGAAAGGATCAAGGGAAGTCTTTTCAAATAGAGCTCATATTCAAGGCTATAGGCACTGAACCCATCATCAAATCTATTGGCAAGATGGAATTAGAATGGATAGATTTGCCTCTTTTTCTCTAATGGTGCTGACTTTATTCAAAGCTCATTAATTTTCTAGTTACTAGGATCTCTACCATCACTGTTACACAACAAGAAGTTGATTGCATGTGTATTTGCCCCAAATAGATACGCCAAACTATCATTTATCAATCCTTCACTAATTGAAATTTTTTTAATTCATGTTTGACAATTTTTGAAGGGTATTATTTCTCTAACCATTCATCACAATCCTATTAAATGTTAGAAATTCATTCTTTGGAATAGTTGGTCTCAAGATGCTACTATTGCTCTTGACATTAGGGAAGGACACCTAAATCTGACCCTTGTAGAATGTTGCCCCTACTTTTGGATGGAAAATGAACAAGCATAGCACCTAAAATGCTGAGTAGTAGAACAAAAATAAGGTGGATTTGGGAAGCTTTTAGATAATGAATGGATCCATTTATGGTATTGTAGAGGTGGTGGCATGTGAGAATTTTTTACGTTTTTGAACTTTTGCCTAGTCTCTCCCCTTTGGATAGAGACAATGAACCTGAAGAAAATTGATAATACCTTTTGTTGTTATTCTTGATGAGCATAGTGCCATGACATTAGTTTGCTCAATTGTGAGTATGTTAAAAAAAAATTTAGCACTTAAGGCAACTATTTAGGTGACTAGAGAACAAACTCACATATCGTCATTAAAAACCATGTTATTTGAAAGGAGTGGTTTGACTTGAAAAATAAGTGATTGTTCATAGCATACACAACGCCAACATGTGGGGTAGACTTTTGGTCTTTTCCAAAAATTTGGCAAGATGGAGGGTGAATACTTTTGTTTTTATTCTATTTGAAAAAAATGCTCACCAAAACAAGTGTCTTGTTTAAGAAGCTCATAGCTACTCTAATACCAGATTAAGTCGAATGAATTGTAGCATTTGCTCACAGATAAAGGCTTAGAATTGTAAACGTTAGCTCAGAATTTATTGGCCTTGGTAAATCATTTCATTTATTTCTTTTGACTAAGAATCTATGTCTGTATCTATGTGTGGTTACAAGGCAAAATGAGCTGTTTGATGATCAATGACATTGACCCTGCAATTGCTTGACTTGGTATGAATTCTTTTGAAATATTTTAGTACCCTTATATTTTTGGCACTCTAATGATTAATTGCTAGTAGCCTAGTATGCATAATTTCTGTATGAGGTAATTCTGGTTGTTTACATGCACTAAATAGCTTTGTCCTAGGAAACTACCCGGATGCATTGATCAATTCAATGTTATTAGAGTTATCAAAATAAGGTGATATTTGGTGGTTTAGGTGACACAAATGACAGTTACCAACCAGATGGTGGTCAACACATTTATGAATTTGTGTGACAATCCCACACACATGAGTATTGGGCAAGCATGGCGAGAGTCTGATTATTGTGAAATGGGTGCCCGTATTGTCACTAGCAATGACTTCTCCACCATTCAAGCACCTCTTTTTGAGATGGGCGACTGAATAAGTTCTTCTTATGAACCAATTGCATTTTTTGCTTTCCTTTTCTATCTTACCATGTTGTGAAATCAAGCAATTATCACATTCATTTATATCATCCATCAATTGTGCGCTGCGGAGGTGGGAACATTGGTGATCCTATTAAAGAGGGATTAATCTATTATTGCAAAACAAATTGGTGATCCTATTAGAATTTGCAGGTATTGGAAGACTCTATTTTTGTTGCTTTTGCTTAATTTGAAAGCAAGGTTGAAAATTATTTGCATTAAAGAATAACTATATTATTTTTTGTTTTGCTTGTGCTTTATGTAACGTCTTTGCTTGCCAATAAGGATTGATTTGATCAAGATTGTATATCAATGTATACAAAGGATGGTCTAAGTGAAGATATTATTGGTGCAATCATTGATACATTTGCTAATCAAGGTATACAATTCACTTTCTTATTGCTCATAGCCATTATAATGTTATGGTTAATTACACTAGTGGGGTTAGAAAAAAGAATCAGCTTCACTTGAAGTTACAAAGGTTCTTCATGAGGTATAATTAAAGATAGTTCGTTAAGTTCTAATAACTTTTTATATAAAAATAGAAACCACTTTGGAGCTTAGCTTAGACATTGTTTTTACACTTTTGAAACTTAACAAAAGTCCTTAATTGTCCATTAGGGCACCCTTTTTAGTCAGAACCATTAGCATGGTAGCAACTAATGTTTTGAAGTGCTAAAATAGATAGGGACTATTCCATACTTTCATAAACTCTTGAAAATATATTGTCCTTGAGATACAATACAAGCAATGGTGTTAATTTAGTGATTTGAAAACAGCACTTGACTTCTACGAGGTCCTCAGGTCAAAGACATATGATAAGCTTGTTTTGGAGGTACTCTTGAAGCCAAGAATTTTTCCCTTCAAAAGCAATTCTCTAGCTCTAAATTTTCAGTTTATATGTAATTTCTTTGACTTGATAAACATATGGCAAAAATGTTTGCAAATATTTTGTTTAGATGGCATGACTTTTGATGTTTGCAATGGGTCAATAATAATGGTGGTGTTGAAGAATTAGAACCAAAGCTTCTTCGATGGAGGAAAGATGATTTGTATCTCCTAGAATTTGTTCCAATGACAATATGCGTTTTAGCCCAAAGCATTCGACAAAGTCCATATAGTGTAGTGAGCTAACTTATGTACAAAAGCGGTCCTAAACATTGGGTAGCGGTAAAGAGAATCATGCAATACCTCCAAGGTACATTGAAGGCGAAATTGGTCCTTGTAAGTGTTTCTAACTCCACCCTTGAATCAGAAAGTTACACACGGGTTTTAGCAGCTGTTTCGTTGGAGATTTACTCCGGATCGGGTGATTCCTAATTAAGTGTTCGCCTTCCAAGCACTGGATATTTTTTGTGACTGGTAATCTTGTAAAATTCCACTAATTCTAAGAAAAGCTATGGGTTAATTAATTAAACGTTATGGTTAGGTAAAAAAACAAAGAAAGAAAACAAAATCTTATCTAACTAAAATTGTATCTAAGTAGCCTTTTAGAATATAATTTTCTCTTCCCAGAATGGTGAAGAACACTAGATTCCAAGATTCCTAGCCAAAGTTACCACGAGGTACGTTTGGCCCCTTAGTTGTGCTAACCTTCATCCACTAATCTAAAATAGCAAATCAATCCAAAATAATTCTAAATTCTAAAGTTAAATTATTAGTGCCTTTAAGTTATGGATTTTTAAGACTAATCGGAATTTTGACCTAATTGAATGTTTTTCATCCAAATTTGGTCTCAAACTTCATCCAACCTTTTATCCTTCAAAAATAAAGTATTTTCAAAAGTAAAAAGGGATTTTGGAATCTTTATAGATTCCTTGTCTGATTCCTATCTAAAAAGATTCCTTAAAGGTTCCTTTGGATGAAAATCTTAAATTATCATCCAATGGGGGGTTATGGTTAATTATTGGTAATTTTCGTTATTGGTTTAAATTTTAAGTATGATTTGGTTTTATAACTCCTAAATTACTTATTAGGTTCTAAATTTAACTTAAATTATAAATTCTAATCTAAAAACTAACTTCTAATAGCAAAGATTCTAACTTTAATTTGAAAACAAAAAACAAAGCAAAAGCAAAGGGTAAAATTAACATACCTCTGGGTCCATGGTCCCGTCATCGCAGATCACTAGCATAATGGTCTTAAGATAACCCTCGTCCTTCATCATGGGTACTCTGTCTGTTGATGAAAGTTTAGTGTCAGAATGTATGGAAAAATCCTTTTCCTACATTCTTCTAACTGATTTCCTACAAATAAAAGGGTTAGTCTAAGTATTTAACTTAATTCTTTTGATTTTAGGAATTTATGTTAAACTTCTAATGGTTTTTAGTTGATTTTAAAATAACCTTTTGAATTAAAGTAACTTCAAGGCCCTATTTCCAACCACTTTGAATATTTGTTTTAATTTAAGAATTAATTTTTAAAGATTGATATCTTCCAAATAAATAATATTCCAATGAAATATCAACTTTATTTGTTATTCATTAGTCTATTATTTTTGTTGGATTAATCTATTGTTTTTGTTGACTTTTGTCTTTTCCTATTTGGCTTATTAGGCCAATAAAACAAAAACCCAAGTCAACAAGACCAACTAATTTCTTCCAAAAATACTAATTGATAGAAAAAACCAAATTCTTCAATAGTAAAAGGAATAAAACCAAAGAACTATTCTAAATGAATAGTAGATGAATAGTAGAGAAACAAAAAACAATTTGTCTTGAATGAATAGTAGATGAATAGTAACGGAATAAAAACCAAAACAAATCTAAAATGAATAGGAAAAGCACAACAAAACAAAACAAATGAATAGAAAAAGAATAAAAAACCGTGCCAAATCCAAAAGGAATAGTGAAAAACAAAACATCAAGCCAATGTGAATAGTTAGATTCTCTAGGAAAATTAGTTTTTTAATCTACTTATTCCCAAGCCGCCACTTTGTTTTCTTTAAGTACATTTTGTGTCAAGTTTTGTGGTCATTCGGAGTGTGGCTATGGAGTTTGTGAGAGTTCTAGATAGAATTATACGCAAACTCCAACAAATTAATCTTATTTGGAGTGTTTCCAAATTTTTGATCAAAGGTCGTGTTTGAGATCAAGCTAATTAAATCTTAGATTGTGAGTTTATCAATTTTTAGACTAGAGTTTGAGTGCATCAATTTTCAGACCAAAATGTGAGTGCATCAATTTCAGACCAGGATGTGAGTGCATCAATTTTCAGACCAGAGTTGAGCACCGAGGCTCTGTCCAATTTGCTCTTTGTCTACAACCCGCTCACTACTCCGAGCTTGGTCTCCCATGACGTTGCCACATGGCGGCACCTAGTTGGGCCGTTCCCAACCCCGTTCCCGTAGCTCACGACCCCTGCGTCGTCCTTGCTGCTCTTAGCCCCTTCCAATCTGGTCCTTAATGAATTGGTCTGGTGTTTCCAAAACTAACGCTGGTCTGGTATTTCCAAACTAAACGCTGGTCTGGTATTTCCTAAACTAAACAAACAAACAACTAAAAAAAAAAGGAGTAAGCAGAATAACTAATGGCTAATGGTTTGAGTATGAGAATCTTTTGGTAAAGACTAGCTTTACCGCCTTAAGAATCCTAACTCAATAGCTGTTGCAAGAACACGAAATTAGTACGTAAACAATGTATGCAAGTTTTGGGGATGAGACCTCCCAAAAGTGTGGCTTTAGTGTGGTTGTGAAGGTTGAAAGGAAACCCTGAGTCCTTAAACCAAATCCTCAACCAATAGAAAGCAAAGAAAACAAGAATGAGCAAAGATGACCAAAACTTGGTCTAACTAATTGCTTCCGACAAAGCCGGTAAGCAAATGAAACAAAGAGAGAGTGTCTGTACTCCGACAGAGTGTCGGTAGGCAGATAATGAACAAAATGGGGTTTGAAAAACTTCGCAGGGGGCCATATATACTCGCTAGAAGGCCCCACCACTTCGTTTACCATGAGATATTTGGTCTTCTTACTCAAAAACTACCCTATGTTGAAGGAAGTGCGTAGTATGGATTAGATGGCTTATAGGAGCTCCTAGTATAGTCTAACCTTAGTCGGATGTTGTAGGAGCTCATACGATGGGCTGACCTTAGTTAGGAGTTGTTTGTAGTCAAACCAATGTGCATTTAGAGAGGGCAGCCCTTGTGGAGGTAATATAACCCATATGGTTAGTCCTTGGACTTGCTGGTAGAGTAGTATAAGAGATCAGCCCTTGCATAGGCTTGGTACCCCTTTCCCAACCTTGTTTGTGATACCCCTTCATTGGAATACATTACCTTGGTGTTCTTTTCTTCAATAGGTTATGGGCCCACTCATGTGAGTTGCTACAAAGAGGTCAGATCTCTTTGCAAGGTGTGTTGGTGGAGAAGTATTGGAGCTTCAAGCAAGTGAAGTTTGGGGTCGTTTTGGAGCATTTTGGATCAAGATCTTGCAAGTTTGTGAGGTATTCTCTTGTTTTGGGTTCCACTTTGTTCTTGGAAGGCTGATTTGGTACTTCATGGTGTGAGTTGAGAGCTAGGGTTTGATCTAGTCTCAAGGAGGGCTGATTTGTTCATACAGTGCCTTATTTGAGTGATTTGGAGCATTTGTAATTTGATTGGAGAGATTTGGACCACTTGAGATCTGATTGGAGAGACTTGGAGCATTTGAGGGTTCACAAGAGAGATTTGGATCATTTGGAATCTGATTGGAGAGACTTGGAGCATTGGAGTGTTCACAAGAGAGATTTGGATCACTTGAGATCTTATTGGAGAGACTTGGAGCATTGGAGTGTTCACAAGAGAGATTTGGATCACTTGAGATCTGATTGGAGAGACTTGGAGCATTGGAGTGTTCACAAGACAGATTTGGATCACTTGAGATCTGATTGGAGAGACTTGGAGCATTTGAGGGTTCACAAGAGAGATTTGGATCACTTGAGATCTGATTGGAGAGACTTGGAGCATTGGAGTGTTCACAAGACAGATTTGGATCACTTGAGATCTGATTGGAGAGACTTGGAGCATTTGAGTGTTCACAAGAGAGATTTGGATCACTTGAGATCTGATTGGAGAGACTTGGAGCATTGGAGTGTTCACAAGAGAGATTTGGATCACTTGAGATCTGATTGGAGAGACTTGGAGCATTGGAGTGTTCACAAGAGAGATTTGGATCACTTGAGATCTGATTGGAGAGACTTGGAGCATTGGAGTGTTCACAAGAGAGATTGGGATCACTTGAGATCTGATTGGAGAGACTTGGAGCATTTGAGGGTTCACAAGAGAGATTTGGATCACTTGAGATCTGATTGGAGAGACTAGGAGCATTGGAGTGTTCACAAGAGAGATTTCGATCACTTGGGATCTGATTGGAGAGACTAGGAGCATTGGAGTGTTCACAAGAGAGATTTCGATCACTTGGGATCTGATTGGAGAGACTAGGAGCATTGGAGTGTTCACAAGAGAGATTTGGATCACTTGGGATCCGATTGGAGAGACTAGGAGCATTGGAGTGTTCACAAGTGAGATTTGGATCAGTTGGGATCTGATTGGAGAGACTTGGAGCACTTGATGTCCTTGTAGAGTTCATGCAACCATAAGAGGGCTAGTTGTGCATTTGGAAACCATTGGAGGGGTTCTTGGAGAGATATAAACCACGTAGGGTTGTGTTGGAGTTGGTGCAACCACAAGAGGTGTGGTAGAAGGCTGATTGGGACTTCCTTTGGAGTGGGAGTCATTTCACCATGGCTACTAGTGAAGGAGACGGCGTGAGGGTCATTGACAAGTTCAATGGAGACAACTTTGGACTTTGGAAGTTCAAGATGGAGATGATCTTGGTCGAGAAGGACTTATGGGAGATTGTGGAGGGCACCGAGACACCTCCTTCATCCGATGCCGATGCCGATGTAAAAGCCAAGAAGTCCTATGATAGGAGGGTCAAGAAGGCCTTCTCCGTGATTGCTTGCAATCTTGCAGATAGGCAACTTGCACATGTTCGAGCATGCAAGGGACCAGCAGAAGCATGGCAAGTTCTTTGCAACATCCATGAAACAAAGAGCTTGTCCAACATGCTCTTTCTTCGACGCAAGTTCTTCACCTGCAAGATGCAAGAGGGCGAGGACATGCTGGACCACATCAACAAGGTCAAGGCACTTGCGGACCAACTAGCTTGTTTGGAGGTGCCCATGACGGATGGAGACATTGTCATGACATTGCTTGAGAGTTTGCCGCCTTCGTATGATTATCTCATCACCGCTTTGGAGACAAGACCCATGGAGGAGCTCACGCTTGCTTTCATTACAGCAAGGTTGATGCATGAGGTGTCCAAGAGGAAGGAGAATGAGACCCAAGACGGAGGGGCAGCTCTTTTCTCACGATATGGCCAAGGAGGGACCTCACAACATCGGAAGGAGACACGCACGTGCTACAATTGTGGGAAGCCCGGTCACCTTCCAAGATATTGTAAGCAGCCCAAGAAGGAGAGTGCTAACAAGGCTAGTGTGAAGGAGGAGGAAGATGAGTTTGCATTTGCGGCTAATGATGGGTATGATAACACCAACATGTTCCATTGGATCATTGACTCGGGTGCTACTCAACACATGACCCCGCATAGGCAAGCTTTCCTCACGTATGAGACTATTAGCAACCGCAAGGTGTATTTGGGTGACAATGGTGTGGTGGATGCCATTGGCATGGGTTGCATTGTGGTGAAGGTGGAGGTGAAGGGCCAAATGAGGCGAATTCGCATCCAAGATGCATTGCATGTGCCCAAGTTGCATGCCAATTTGCTCTCTGTGAGCAAGTTGGTGTCACAAGATTTGAAGGTGCAATTCAACAACAAGGGTTGTGTTTTGGGTGCACCCAATGGAGAAATGATTGTCACCGCACCGAGAGAAGGCAATTTGTACCAACTCAAGTTCAAAACGATGAATGGTACCAGCGTGGCGTGTGTGGCACAAGGAGCTCTTTACCAACAGTCATTGGAACTATGGCACAAGAGATTGGGCCACCTCAATGTGAAGAGTGTGCAGAGCCTTCAAGGCATGGTGGGTGGCATGCAAATGATGAAGAGCTCGGGCGACCTTACATGTGAGGCTTGCATTGAAGGCAAGCAAGCCAGGAAACCATTTCCAAGTGATGGAGCGACAAGGGCAACTAAGGTGTTGGAGATTGTGCACTCCGATGTATGCGGCCCAATGAGGACTACTTCCATGGGTGGCGCAAGGTATTTCTTGACTTTCATTGATGACTTCTCGAGGAAGATTTGGGTGTTCATGCTCAAGTGCAAGAGTGATGTTTTTGAGAGGTTCAAGGCATGGAAGGCCCTTGTGGAGAATGAATCGGGGCGGAAAGTAATGGTGTTGAGATCGGACAACGGAGGGGAATACATGTCCAAGGCCTTTGAGACCTTCATGAGGGACCTTGTTTGCACATTGGTTTGACTACAACTCCTAACTAAGGTCAGCCCATCGTATGAGCTCCTACAACATTCAACTAAGGTTAGACTATACTAGGAGCTCCTATAAGCCATCTAATCCATACTACGCACTTCCTTCAACATCCTCCAGTTGGGCACCAAGCGAAGATGATGGAGAAGGAGATGTTTCTCAAGAGCCAAGATATCCTACAAGGGAGCGTAGGCCGCTTGGAGAATGGTGGATGAACCACATTTTGCCTCAAGAGCAAGTGGAGCATGCCAATGTGGCATATGCAAGAGATCCACGCAATGTTGGGGAAGCCATGAAGAGTCTAGATGCAAGCAAGTGGGAGCAAGCCATGCAAGAGGAGTATGCCTCACTTATGAGCAAAGGGACTTGGGAACTCTCTCCGCTTCCTTCCGATCGGGCAAGTGTTGGATGCAAGTGGGTGTTTTGCACCAAGAGAGACGCCTTGGGCCACATTGTGCGCTACAAGGCGAGATTGGTGGCCAAGGGGTATTCCCAAGTAGAAGGGGTGGACTTCAATGAGACCTTTGCTCCCGTGGCCAAGTTTTGCACCATTCGATGCGTGACGGCGATAGGGGCAGCCATGGACTTGGAGATGCACCAAATGGACGTCATCACGGCGTTTCTCAATCCAAACCTCGAGGAGGTGATCTACATGGACCAACCAAAGGGCTTTGTTCAAGAAGGACGAGAACACCTCAAGTGTAAGCTTAAGAAGGCCATCTACGGGTTGAGGCAGTCCGGAAGAGCATGGTACATGGACATTGATGCATTGTTTGCAAGGGAAGGCTACACAAGGAGTGATGCGGACCACTCTCTCTACATCAAGCAAACAAGTGCGTATTTGGTGATTGTCATTGTCTATGTGGATGACTTGATCATCATGACCAACACCATGCGCAAAATGGAGGAGGTGAAGACCATGTTGAAGAGCCAATATGATATGAGTGATCTTGGAGAGCTACACTATTGCCTTGGTGTGGAGTTTACAAGGCAAAGGGCTGGCCGCACCATCACCATGAGCCAAAGCAAGTACATTGGGGAGGTGTTGAAGCGCTTCAACATGGAGGGGTGCAAATCCATTGGCACTCCTCTTGATGTGAAGGAGAAGATGGCCAAGCTCACAGATGAGGAGTTTGAAGGTATCAAGGCAGAAATGCAAGATGTGCCATACAAAGCCGCGGTGGGGAGCTTGATGTATGCGATGGTGGCCACAAGGCCTGACCTTGCATTTGCCATGAGTGTGGTGAGCCAACATATGTCCAAAAGCGGTCCCAAACATTGGGCAGCGGTCAAGAGAATCATGCGGTACCTTCCAGGTACATTGGAGGCAAAATTAGTTCTTGGAGGCAAGAGCCTTGCATTGGTGGGCTTTTGTGATGCCGATTGGGCTGGAGATGCAAGTGATAGGAGGTCGACAACGGGCTATGTGTTTATGCTTGGAGGCGGTGCCATCTCATGGAATTCCAAGAAACAACCCACCGTTGCCTTGTCTACTACCGAGGCAGAGTACATGGCCATTAGCCAATGCACGAGGGAGGCCATATGGCTAAGGCAACTCATGAGTGATGTTGGACTTGAGCAAGAGAAGAGCACACATATCATGTGTGACAACCAAGGCGCCATTGCCTTGGTGAAGAATCCAATTCATCACTCTCGAAGCAAACACATTGACATTCAACACCATTTCATTCGTGAGAAAGTTGAAAGTGATGTGATTGAGATGAGGTATGTTCCTACAGAGCGCATGGTGGCAGATGTGCTTACGAAGTCGCTTGGGAAGCCTTGACATGAAGATCTTTGTAAGGAGATGGGTTTGACATTGTTTGTCAACAAACAAAGTGGGAGTGTTGAAGGAAGTGCGTAGTATGGATTAGATGGCTCATAGGAGCTCCTAGTATAGTCTAACCTTAGTTGGATGTTGTAGGAGCTCATACGATGGGCTGACCTTAGTTAGTAGTTGTTTGTAGTCAAACCAATGTGCATTTAGAGAGGGCAGCCCTTGTAGAGGTGATATAACCCATATGGTTAGTCATGCCACTTGTTGGTAGAGTAGTATAAGAGATCAGCCCTTGCATGGGCTTGATACCCCTTTCCCAACCTTGTTTGTGATACCCCTTCATTGGAATACATTACCTTGGTGTTCTTTTCTTCAATACGTTCCTACAGAGCGCATGGTGGCAGATGTGCTTACGAAGTCGCTTGGGAAGCCTCGACATGAAGAACTTCGTAAGGAGATGGGTTTGACATTGTTTGTCAACAAACAAAGTGGGAGTGTTGAAGGAAGTGCGTAGTATGGATTAGATGGCTTATAGGAGCTCCTAGTATAGTCTAACCTTAGTTGGATGTTGTAGGAGCTCATACGATGGGCTGACCTTAGTTAGTAGTTGTTTGTAGTCAAACCAATGTGCATTTAGAGAGGGCAGCCCTTGTAGAGGTGATATAACCCATATGGTTAGTCATGCCACTAGGTGGTAGAGTAGTATAAGAGATCAGCCCTTGCATGGGCTTGATACCCCTTTCCCAACCTTGATTGTGATACCCCTTCATTGGAATACATTACCTTGGTGTTCTTTTCTTCAATATTGTGAACCCTCCAATGCTCCAAGTCTCTCAAATCAGATCTCAAGTGATCCAAATCTCTCTTGTGAACACTCCAATGCTCCAAGTCTCTCAAATCAGATCCCAAGTGATCCAAACCTTTCTTGTGAACCCTCAAATGCTCCAAGTCTCTCAAATCAGATCTCAAGTGATCCAAATCTCTCTTGTGAACACTCCAATGCTCCAAGTCTCTCGAATCAGATCTCAAGTGATCCCAATCTCTCTTGTGAACAATCCTATGCTCTAAGTCTCTCAAATCAGATCTCAAGTTATCCAAATCTCTCTTATGAACCCTCAAATGCTCCGAGTCTCTCCAATCAAATTACAAATGCTCCAAATCACTCAAATAAGGCACTATATGAACAGATCAGCCCTCCTTGAGACTAGATCAAACCCTAGCTCTCAACTCACACCATGAAGCACGAAATCAGCCCTCCAAGAACAAAGTGGAACCCAAAACAAGAGAATACCTCACAAACTTGCAAGATCTTGATCCAAAATGCTCCAAAACGACCCCAAACTTCACTTGCTTGAAGCTCCAATACTTGTCCACCAACACACCTTGCAAAGAGATTTGACCTCTTTGTAGCAACTCACATGAGTGGGCCCATAACCTATTGAAGAAAAGAACACCAAGGTAATGTATTCCAATGAAGGGGTATCACAAACTAGGTTGGGAAAGGGGGTACCAAGCCCATGCAAGGGCTGATCTCTTATACTACTCTACCACCAAGTGGCATGACTAACCATATGGGTTATATCACCTCTACAAGGGCTGTCCTCTCTAAATGCACATTGGTTTGACTACAACTCCTAACTAAGGTCAGCCCATCGTATGAGCTCCTACAACATTCAACTAAGGTTAGACTATACTAGGAGCTCCTATAAGCCATCTAATCCATACTACGCACTTCCTTCAACATCCTCCAGTTGGGCACCAAGCGAAGATGATGGAGAAGGAGATGTTTCTCAAGAGCCAAGATATCCTACAAGGGAGCGTAGGCCGCTTGGAGAATGGTGGATGAACCACATTTTGCCTCAAGAGCAAGTGGAGCATGCCAATGTGGCATATGCAAGAGATCCACGCAATGTTGGGGAAGCCATGAAGAGTCTAGATGCAAGCAAGTGGGAGCAAGCCATGCAAGAGGAGTATGCCTCACTTATGAGCAAAGGGACTTGGGAACTCTCTCCGCTTCCTTCCGATCGGGCAAGTGTTGGATGCAAGTGGGTGTTTTGCACCAAGAGAGACGCCTTGGGCCACATTGTGCGCTACAAGGCGAGATTGGTGGCCAAGGGGTATTCCCAAGTAGAAGGGGTGGACTTCAATGAGACCTTTGCTCCCGTGGCCAAGTTTTGCACCATTCGATGCGTGACGGCGATAGGGGCAGCCATGGACTTGGAGATGCACCAAATGGACGTCATCACGGCGTTTCTCAATCCAAACCTCGAGGAGGTGATCTACATGGACCAACCAAAGGGCTTTGTTCAAGAAGGACGAGAACACCTCAAGTGTAAGCTTAAGAAGGCCATCTACGGGTTGAGGCAGTCCGGAAGAGCATGGTACATGGACATTGATGCATTGTTTGCAAGGGAAGGCTACACAAGGAGTGATGCGGACCACTCTCTCTACATCAAGCAAACAAGTGCGTATTTGGTGATTGTCATTGTCTATGTGGATGACTTGATCATCATGACCAACACCATCAGCAAAATGGAGGAGGTGAAGACCTTGTTGAAGAGCCAATATGATATGAGTGATCTTGGAGAGCTACACTATTGCCTTGGTGTGGAGTTTACAAGGCAAAGGGCTACCCGCACCATCACCATGAGCCAAAGCAAGTACATTGGGGAGGTGTTGAAGCGCTTCAACATGGAGGGGTGCAAATCCATTGGCACTCCTCTTGATGTGAAGGAGAAGATGGCCAAGCTCACAGATGAGGAGTTTGAAGGTATCAAGGCAGAAATGCAAGATGTGCCATACAAAGCTGCGGTGGGGAGCTTGATGTATGCGATGGTGGCCACAAGGCTTGACCTTGCATTTGCCATGAGTGTGGTGAGCCAACATATGTCCAAAAGCGGTCCCAAACATTGGGCAGCGGTCAAGAGAATCATGCGGTACCTTCAAGGTACAGTGGAGGCGAAATTGGTCCTTGGAGGCAAGAGCCTTGCATTGGTGGGCTTTTGTGATGCCGATTGGGCTGGAGATGCAAGTGATAGGAGGTCGACAACGGGCTATGTGTTTATGCTTGGAGGCGGTGCCATCTCATGGAATTCCAAGAAACAACCCACCGTTGCCTTGTCTACTACCGAGGCAGAGTACATGGCCATTAGCCAATGCACGAGGGAGGCCATATGGCTAAGGCAACTCATGAGTGATGTTGGACTTGAGCAAGAGAAGAGCACACGTATCATGTGTGACAACCAAGGCGCCATTGCCTTGGTGAAGAATCCAATTCATCACTCTCGGAGCAAACACATTGACATTCAACACCATTTCATTTGTGAAAAAGTTGAAAGTGATGTGATTGAGATGAGATATGTTCCTACAGAGCGCATGGTGGCGGATGTGCTTACGAAGCCGCTTGGGAAGCCTCGACATGAGGATCTTCGTAAGGAGATGGGTTTGACATTGTTTGGCAACAAACAAAGTGGGAGTGTTGAAGGAAATGCGTAGTGTGGTTTAGATGGCTTATAGGAGCTCCTAGTATGGGCTGAACTTAGTTGGATGTTGTAGGAGCTCATACGGTGGGCTGACCTTCGTTAGTAGTTGTTTGTAGTCAAACCAATATACATTTAGAGAGGGCAGCCCTTGTAGAGGTGATATAACTCATATGGTTAGTCGTAGCACTTGGTGGTAGGGTAGTATAAGAGATCAGCCCTAGCATGGGCTTGGTACACCTTTCTCACCCTTGTTTGTGATACCCCTTCATTGGAATACATTACCTTGGTGTTCTTTTCTTCAATAATATTCACCTGCCTCAAACTTGCCACCCCATAAATATTGAAGCGGATTTGTTAGTTGGTACTTGCTCTCTAGCATTGGAAAATGTAAAACTCCACGTGATCATTGTTGCAACCTCTACAGGAATTACAAAATTGTCTACTACCTCCACAAGGTCACATAATTCTCCCTCAACACCATTAGCTGCTACAATCAAAACAATTGCAATCATTTTTTTAAGGAATGAGTTTGTATACAACATGGCAGTTGAAGTACAATGAATCATGCTATTGAACCGAGACAAAATGAACTATATAGCATGGCAACTAAGTCACACCTGCAAATTCAAACTCGTCAGGTTCTTCAAGATCTTCATGTGCACCATGAAGAGTTTTGGGTTGCATCTTTTGAACACACCAAGATTGAACACGGGCCTTTTGCTCACAGTTTTCCAAATCCTTCACTACACAAGGAAGATAAAAACAAAAGAGCTTCTTCACCAACAACTAGGTATTGTCGGAAGAAGTCTTTCCCATCACTGAGTGTAGTGAATGCAAACTCAACAAGGTATTGCATGCAAAATTGCGCCTCCTATCAACATAAGTCTCTCCAATGTGCTAGAATGTGTATGCAATATTAGTAGTAGTAGAGCACACATATGAACTACGAGGCCTACTGAAAAATCCTTTCTGTAAGAAGTCAACACATTGAGAAGCACACTGCAAAGGGCATTGAGGGTTCCAAATTTGTTCTTGTTGAAGTGCATGCTTTACAATAGCCTCTGCACCATCCCCTTCCTATGCATCCATTGCCAAAAGTTGTGTATATCTTGATGTCAGTCTGAAACCACAACAAACTAAACGATAAAGTTAGCATATCAATAAAAAAAATCCTAAAACATTTCAAAATAAAAGTGGATTTTACGTACCTTTTTTTATGATTGGAGGTGATAAAATTCCACATCATGGTGCAACCACCTATGAGACTAGGATACCAAGCTACAAAATAGAGTGTTGTAGCCCCCTTGAACAGAGAAAATGATTACAATAGAGAATTACAAGAATAAAGTCATTGAAATGGTTATATCAAACAAAAATATGAAAGTAGTAGGTAAAATGGAATAAAAACCTATGTGATGGTAAGGTAGTGTTTTGCATGGATCAGCCCTTTCTACTCACCCCCATCTTTGTTGACTACATTCTTCCTATTTGAACTCACCCTTGTATTCTCTGCCACCGTAGATGCACCATTTTAATGGTGTATTATGTTGTACCATCTTTCTTTTTCTGCCTTTGGAGAGGAGCAAATCTTGATGCTCTTGACATTTCAGACTTTCTCTCCAAAGCCGCCATAATATTATTTGGCTTGGGTCCAAGCAATCTTGCCAATGCCCTCACACCACCAATACCTTCACTTACTGCTGCATCAAGCAATGCACCCTTTCTAGACAGTATATGATTAGAAAGAAGAATACTAAAGGCTTCTAGCTCAACTTGAAAACTCTGAATGAACATGTAAATAATTTGAGCTTCACTGGGATGGGGGTTATAATATGGTAGTCAGGACCAAATTGAGTTGTGTCGAAGGACATCTTGCCTATTCAAAGGACCAGGACAACTTTTCAATTATTCACAAATAAATTCTCTAATTTTTTGTGCAACTCTAAAGGAATCCCTAGTTGATAGGACATCTACCTCTCTTGTTACATTCTCTAGAGCCAGAGAAGTAGCCTCCTCAGTTTGAATGCGAATTATTTCTCTATGTGTACATTGATAGATCTGATTGTGCTCTGCTTTTTCTTGCCTTTGTACCTCTAACAACTCTGCTTGAAAGGCCCTCTCAGTAGGTCCAGGTCAAGTAAGACCTTCCCTACATGTCTTTCTCTTTGTTGCATTACCCATCCTACAAAAATGAGAACAATTACAATCACACATAAGATAGTATGTTAGTAGTATGTACCATACACATACTTGAAGAAAACCCACTTATTATAGTTACTTACCTTAACCCTAGTTAAAAAATAACTAAAAATGAAATCTATAAAAGCACTAGGTCAACTAATTCACTCAAAATATTTATAGAGATTAGGTAGATTCTTCAATTGTTTCTTGTGGTGGGAAGACGGGGCACCAAATAATGAATTTGGACCCTTGGCCAAATGTTTGTAGGAATCCACTTCAATCTTTGAAGCATTCATGTACCATGTAATGTTTCCAACTTCTACAATAGGGGTGCCTAATACATGGGAGTAGTTGAAAGATTTCGACCCAAGCTACTAAACTCTGTTTGTGATCTCTCTATATTATTTGAATTGATAAAGGATGGATAGTAATTAGTTACAATTGTTGCACTAATATTGGAGGCTCTTTTTTAGAGTAGTATTCAGTAATCAAAGTTTGAACAAAGGGAGGATCCGGAGTTATTGGTTCAGTTGAGATTTAATTATAGATAACATAGAAGTAGTTGTTGAAATGCCACCCCACCCTTACATTAACATAAACAAAGGCAAATCAGATCAGATTTCTGAATCTCTCCACCTTGGCATGGAACTTTTCAATCAAGAGAACTTCCAGCTAGAGCTTTTAATTCCATTAATTAGAAATCCCTTCAGAAATGCAAGTTACAAAATCCAAAGTAGTTGATCTAGTAGTTCTCAATGCTAATGGAAAGAAAATTGCCACAAAGACAATGGAATTGAAACCTATACACCTCCCTTCTAACTACTGAAATTATCTTAGAGATCAAGCTAGGAACGAGCTTGCAAACTTTGTAAGTTTGAGGTTCTCTAGCACCTTAATGCTAGTAGTGCAATGGAGACCAAATGGAGACCAAATGAGATAAAGAAAGTCAAGGCTCTTGCCAGATTGTCTATCGGACAAAATCACCCACTGTTGGCAATCAGTACACTAACTGATGTGTTACAAATATATCTCAAAGTCTCAATTAGCTTTAAAATCGTTTCAATTAGCTCATGAATAATGGTATTTGCAAGAATGCCAGACTTTGAAAAAGAACCAAGTGCTGAAGATTTCAGGTCCTGCAATCTTACAATGTCCTACCTAGCTCTTGGCTAAGTAACAGGAAGAATCATATAATATATCCATGGAAAGCAAAACAAATGCCCTACATAAAATAGTAATAAAGATGTATTGGAGGATTTTCAAGTTTTTACTATATATTTCTAAAATAATCTTATTCTTTTTTGGTTGAGCACATAGATTGGAAGAAATTGTAGCACTCTAAAATCCACCGCTCTAATAGTACAACCCTGTGAACTAGGTAGGGATGTCGACAAGAACCATTATTTGTAACAAACAAATCATGGCATACGCTATGACTTTACAAAACAAAACAAAAAGGTTTGTTATGAAAGAAGTAGACCACTGTAGCTCTTTTGCAACATTATTTGAAGACATACAATACAGATCTAATTTGATACTAACTGCCTTCATATAATACAAAAGCAAATTGAACCCAACATTTGGAGATCTAGCTGACAAAGAGTAAGACTCTATTTTGTCCACCATATCTAATGCTCAGAGAATAAGAAATGAGTCACGTCAATGTTGATGTAGAAGTGGTTTTGGAAAAATGCAAGTTACAAAATCCAAAGCAGTCAATCCATTAGTTCTAAACGCCAATGCAAAGAAAATTGCTATAAAATCCCTCTGCCAAAGACAATAGAACTGAAGCCTATACCTCCCCTCTCTAACTACCGAAACTCTCATGCACTATAAGAAACCCGCATTTTAGGTGATGAGCCCTAGTTTTTCTTGACGGTTTTTCTTGTCTAATGAAACAAACCCATGTTTTTGGTCAAGAATAACGTCCAATGTAACATCAATGTTGACATTAAAATCCGTCAAGAAATCCACTAAATTTTGTCAAGAAAAATCAGGGTTCGTCACCTAAAACGCGAGTTTCTTATAGTAATGGCACCTTTAATTCAAAATCCAATTACCTTAGAGATTGAGCTTGGAATAAGCTTGCAAGCTTTGTAAGTCTGAATTCCTCCAATATCTTATTGTTAGCGGCGCAATGGAAACCAAATTGGGACCAAGAAAGTTAGGGCTCCTGTTGGACTATCTGTCAAACAAAAACACCCACTACCGGCAATGAGTACACTTACTCTATGGTAAACTCAAATTCTGGTGTTCCAATAGCACTAACGTGGAGGTAACTATTACTGTTACTCAAAGCAATTCTGCATACTTTGAGGTGAAATGAATAGTGGTATCTTCATAGTTGTGGTATCTTCAAAGGTGTAGATTAAAAGAAATATTTTGAAACACATTACACTCCTTAGTAGGAGATTGAATTCTAATATACATTTAACACGCCTCAATCTAATCAGATCAAAACACTTCCTAATCGTCATATTGTGCTATACAAGCTTTCACAATCATGAACTACCTTTTAAAACTATGTTAAAAAACAATAGACAAGTCGTGTTCTGTAAAATTGAAAACTGCTCTAAACTGAAAATTATTTTAGAACAGATCAATAAAGTACATTGTTCGCAAACAAGGCAAACATCAAAGAGATTAGGCCAAATCAAAATGAAGAGAGTAAAGAGCCTTCAAAGCATGGTAGATGGCATGCAAGTGATGAAGAGCAATAGCAAGCTTAAGTGTGAGGCTTGCATTGAAGGCAAGCAAGCCAGGAAACCATTTCAAAGTGATGGAGCGACAAGGGCAACCAAGGTGTTGGAGATTGTGCACTCCGATGTATGCGGCCCGAAGAGGACCACTTCCATGGGTGACGCAAGGTATTTCTTGACTTTCATTGATGATTTCTCGACGAAGATTTAAATGTTCATGCTCAAGTGCAAGAGTGATGTGCTTGAGAGGCTCAAGGAATGGAAACCTGTGTGGAGAACGAATATGGGTACAAGGTGAAGGTATTGAGATCAAACAACGAAGAAGAATACATGTCCAAGGCCTTTGAGACTTTTATGAGGCACCTAAGCATTCAACATCAAACTTCGGCCCCTTATACTCCACAACAAAATGGTGTGGCGGAACTTGCCAACCGCACACTTATAGAGATGGTGCAAGCCATGTTGCACGCCCAAGGTTTGAGTTAAGATCCTTGGGTGCAGGTTTATTGAATGCGGCCACAAGTGCAATAACATTTATGACACCACAAGAAGCATGGAGTGAAAGAAGGCCAAACCTTGGTCACATGTGCATTTTTGGAAGCGTTGCTTATGCCTTGAATTTGAGCCCAAAGTGCTCCAAGCTTGATGCAAAAGGCACCAAGTGCTTGTTCCTGGGCTACTGTGAAGGCTCCAAACCTATTGACTCATGTGATTGGAGTCAAAGAAGATCATCAAGAGTTGAGATGTGACCTTCATTTTGAAGAAAAGAACACCAAGGTAATGTATTCCAATGAAGGGGTATCACAAACAAGGGTGAAAAAGGGGTATCAAGCCCATGCAAGGGCTGATCTCTTATACTACTCTCTACCACCAAGTGCTACGACTAACCATATGAGTTATATCACCTCTACAAGGGCTGCCCTCTCTAAATGCACATTGGTTTGACTACAAACAACTCCTAACTAAGGTCAGCCCATCGTATGAGCTCCTACAACATCCAACTAAGGTTAGACTATACTAGGAGCTCCTATAAGCCATCTAATCCATACTACGCACTTCCTTCAACACTCCCACTTTATTTGTTGACAAACAATGTCAAACCCATCTCCTTACGAAGTTCTTCATGTCGAGGCTTCCCAAGCGACTTCGTAAACACATCTACCACCATGCGCTCTGTAGGAACATACCTCATCTCAATCACATCACTTTCAACTTTCTCACGAATGAAATGGTGTTGAATGTCAATGTGTTTGCTCCGAGAGTGATGAATTGGATTCTTCACCAAGGCAATGGCGCCTTGGTTGTCACACATGATATGTGTGCTCTTCTCTTGCTCAAGTCCAACATCACTCATGAGTTGCCTTAGCCATATGGCCTCCCTCGTGCATTGGCTAATGGCCATGTACTCTGCCTTGGTAGTAGACAAGGCAACGGTGGGTTGTTTCTTGGAATTCCACGAGATGGCACCGCCTCCAAGCATAAACACATAGCCCGTTGTCGACCTCCTATCACTTGCATCTCTGGCCCAATCGGCATCACAAAAGCCCACCAATGCAAGGCTCTTGCCTCCAAGGACCAATTTCGCCTCCACTGTACCTTGAAGGTACCGCATGATTCTCTTGACCGCTGCCCAATGTTTGGGACCGCTTTTGGACATATGTTGGCTCACCACACTCATGGCAAATGCAAGGTCAGGCCTTGTGGCCACCATCGCATACATCAAGCTCCCCACCGCGGCTTTGTAGGGCACATCTTGCATTTCTGCCTTGATACCTTCAAACTCCTCATCTGTGAGCTTGGCCATCTTCTCCTTCACATCAAGAGGAGTGCCAATGGATTTGCACCCCTCCATGTTGAAGCGCTTCAACACCTCCCCAATGTACTTGCTTTGGCTCATGGTGATGGTGCGGGCAGCCCTTTGCCTTGTAAACTCCACACCAAGGCAATAGTGTAGCTCTCCAAGATCACTCATATCATATTGGCTCTTCAACATGGTCTTCACCTCCTCCATTTTGTTGATGGTGTTGGTCATGATGATCAAGTCATCCACATAGACAATGACAATCACCAAATACGCACTTGTTTGCTTGATGTAGAGAGAGTGGTCCGCATCACTCCTTGTGTAGCCTTCCCTTGCAAACAATGCATCAATGTCCATGTACCATGCTCTTCCGGACTGCCTCAACCCGTAGATGGCCTTCTTAAGCTTACACTTGAGGTGTTCTCGTCCTTCTTGAACAAAGCCCTTTGGTTGGTCCATGTAGATCACCTCCTCAAGGTTTGGATTGAGAAATGCCGTGATGACGTCCATTTGGTGCATCTCCAAGTCCATGGCTGCCCCTATTGTTGAAGGAAGTGCGTAGTATGGATTAGATGGCTTATAGGAGCTCCTAGTATAGTCTAACCTTAGTTGGATGTTGTAGGAGCTCATACGATGGGCTGACCTTAGTTAGGAGTTGTTTGTAGTCAAACCAATGTGCATTTAGAGAGGGCAGCCCTTGTAGAGGTGATATAACCCATATGGTTAGTCATGCCACTTGGTGGTAGAGTAGTATAAGAGATCAGCCCTTGCATGGGCTTGATACCCCTTTCCCAACCTTGTTTGTGATACCCCTTCATTGGATTACATTACCTTGGTGTTCTTTTCTTCAATAATAGGATTAGACACTTCTTCCAGTTCCGCATTCATCTTGTCAAATTGATGTTTTCTGATCTCAGATAGGGAGAGGTACACTCCTCCTTGTTTGAATAATTGTGCAAGATATGTGTGATACAAGAGAGAGAATATTTAAGAAAATAATGGAGTGTGGAGATACTTTCCTGTTCTATTAGGCCTGGGTTGTTTTCCGCATCCTATTCGGGTTATTTTCTAGGAAACTACAAACTAAATCTTTCGGGAACGATACACGAGTCACTTGAATAGTGTTTTAACCATTTTGAACACTTTCAAGAGTAATTGTGCTTCCTTGTTCTACAACAAAGATTCTACAAACCATCTAAACCATACTACGCACTTCCTTCAACACTTCATTGAAGACAAACAAGAGGTGTCTACGACTTTGGAAATGTGTCCAAGTGGGAGTAATGGAGGACCAGAGCTTGAGGTGGCCAAATCTCCAACCATCCAAGCTTTGTTGAAAGAGGATGGGGACCAAGAGGAGACACCAAAAACACGCAATTCGTTATTTTTGCACTTGGCCAAGTGCATTAATGGTACGATAGAAAAGTAGCAGTTTTTTTATTTTCATGAATGTGGTATACCATTTGTACTGTTGTGCAAGCAAATTTCGGCATTTTTCTTCCTAAATTGTGCAATGTCAACATCCCATTTCTACTGCAAAGAGCACACTATTGTGCTTGATGCGATTAAAAGTGCATTTCAGTTTTGTAGAAATTTTTATTCATATCACAAAATCATCCAAAGTTTAGTTAGTAATGCACAAAATGCATATGGTGTTCCTTGTTTACCCATTTTTTTAAAAATAATTCAAATGAATTTTGTACGAGTATTTATATTCAGTTTAAAATAGCATGCCATTATTTTATTATTGTTTAATTGCAAAACTAGAACATAGATGCTCTAAGTCAATACACACAAAATCATCCTCTTCTATTATTAATAAAACAACATCTACTATCATAACTTTTCATATAAAGTCTGTTACAACATTAATCCACTGCCTCAAGCATCTCCAAAATAATTCCTGATGATTGAATTTCTATCTCTTCCCCTTCTTTACTACCTATTGGTTCATTGAGTACTGTACGGATCTCAGGTTGAATTTGCATTTCAGCATCATCTAAGGCCATACCTACTATAGCTTCAACTTTAGGAGAAGGTACTAGGTCCATGTTCAATGTTTCTTCCAAGATTGAAGTCACTTGTTCAAACCTGTATGCCCCCTCAATCCGCGTACAATGATATCTAAAACCTTCTTTATCATAATACAATCCATCTGCTTCTTCTGTCATTCCTTCTTCTTGAAAGACCCATGCAAATGACATCTCGTTGGATTGTATTTCAGCTACCAGCCTTGTTGGTTTCGTACCATTGGAGACTGTTCCTACTACTGTTGGAGACAGATACTCTCCCTATGATTTTTGAATGTTGTCCCCCATCTTTGTATCCAACACTTCTATTGCGTGAGTTGAAGTTTCTGTCACTAGTAAGCTCCTTCCTGTTTCTATCACTGGCTCCTCCGTTGAAGGGACAATTTCTGTTAGTACTCGACGTTCACATACTGCTTCTTGTATTTCCCCATGAGTGTCCTTGTTTGCTTGGTCCTCTGTGAATGGACATAATTCAAGTACATCATCGGTGTCCATGTCCGTCACTTCATCTCCCATCACATCTGTGAAACCTTTAGATGTTCCATGATTTGTAGATCCATCCACCTTTTGCACTTCCTGCGTCAAAGATACAATGCTTTCAGCGAGACTATGTGGTACTGAATTTGTAGTCTCCAATTCCCTTGAAGGCTTTTGCACTACCTCTGTCTTCTTCATACCTTTCCCTTTCTCTTTTGGAAGGACTACTCTGTTTGATGCACCACCATCTTCATCTAATGAATCACCCTCTTCTTCTAATGTGTCCTCCCCTTGCTTTGATGAGTCATCCTCTGAATCAGACATACCTTCTTTTGAGTCTAATGTAACGTCTTATGTCTCGTCCTCCTCCTCCTCTTGTATCACATAATCTCGATCATCATCTGAACTTTCATCTCCTCTTTCTTGCCCTCTCTCACTTGCGTATCCTCTAAGTATAAATCTTCACCATCTTCCTCATTCTCATCTTCATCTCCAAATATGTCTTCTTCTTTTTCTTTTGTCGTAAGTTGTACCACATGAGATGATGAAGGTTCCATATGAGGTATACTAGTATACTGGGACATTCTTGCCTATAGAATCTCAGGTATTAATACTTCAGCTTCTACTGTGTGGACTCTTGTAGGATACACTTTTTGCAATGTATTGTATAAAAATCAAGTTCGATCTATCGAACCGTCCAATATAATCACTTGACTACCTACATAAGAAGCTTGTAGAATATTTGGCACTGATGTTGTAACCCCAACCGCTACCAGCCCCCATTTCTCTAGTAAATATGTAGCAACCAACCTCCACAACTCTGTAGGTGTTCTCTCCACTCGATCTACATCACAAGGCATTTTCCCCGCGCTCCACAAATCCGTAAACACCACAGGTACTTGTTCACGACCACATCTTAGATATTGTACCACCCTCGATGAAGGCTACTCTACTGCTTTGGCTTTATTTAAAGGAAGAGAGAGTTGATCTTCACTCCGCTGACTTTGCTCTAAGGATAGGACATTGACATTGTGTATGGTAGGTCTCTTTTTAAGCAACTAAATCACATATGTCTCTAATCTTTCAGTCTCATTCATGCCATCAAATTCATATTCTCTGATTTGAAGAGATTCAGCATGTTTGCTAAATCCACATTGTCATCAAGAAGTGGCACCAAGGACTTAATACAATCCAAGAAAGACAAGGCACCAATCAAAAGTTCAGGCGACATTCTAGAAAGTTCTTAAGCCATCTCAATAAGCCTCGGGATAGTTGCAATTTCAAGACGAGCTGAACACGTCAATGAGTAAACGGTTCATTGGATCAATGAAACAATGGATTAATGAATCGCAACATGTATGAAGAAACACTTTGCTACTCTGTAGAAAGTTGTGAACTCAAGTGCACTCCTATTGTTACCCACCTCACACTTCAAACTCATATTATTAAATTATGAAATAACATCAAATACTATGAAAACAACTGCAATGTGTATGCAACAACTGTTGAAGGAAGTGCGTAGTATGAATTAGATGGCTTATAGGAGCTCCTAGTATAGTCTAACCTTAGTTGGATGTTGTAGGAGCTCATACGATGGGCTGACCTTAGTTAGGAGTTGTTTGTAGTCAAACCAATGTGCATTTAGAGAGGGCAGCCCTTGTGGAGGTAATATAACCCATATGGTTAGTCCTTGGACTTGCTGGTAGAGTAGTATAAGAGATCAGCCCTTGCATGGGCTTGGTAACCCTTTCCCAACCTTGTTTGTGATACCCCTTCATTGGAATACATTACCTTGGTGTTCTTTTCTTCAAAAGGTTATGGGCCCACTCATGTGAGTTGCTACAAAGAGGTCAAATCTCTTTGCAAGGTGTGTTGGTGGAGAAGTATTGGAGCTTCAAGCAAGTGAAGTTTTGGGGTCGTTTTGGAGCATTTTGGATCAAGATCTTGCAAGTTTGTAAGGTATTCTCTTGTTTTGGGTTCCACTTTGTTCTTGGAGGGCTGATTTGGTGCTTCATGGTGTGAGTTGAGAGCTAGCGTTTGATCTAGTCTCAAGGAGGGCTGATTTGTTCATATAGTGCCTTATTTGAGTGATTTGGAGCACTTGTAATTTGATTGGAGAGATTTGGACCACTTGAGATCTGATTGGAGAGACTTGGAGCATTTGAGGGTTCACAAGAGAGATTTGGATCATTTGAGATCTGATTGGAGAGACTAGGAGCATTAGAGTGTTCACAAGAGAGATTGGGATCACTTGAGATCTTATTGGAGAGACTTGGAGCATTGGAGTGTTCACAAGAGAGATTTGGATCACTTGAGATCTGATTGGAGAGACTTGGAGCATTGGAGTGTTCACAAGAGAGATTTGGATCACTTGAGATCTGATTGGAGAGACTTGGAGCATTGGAGTGTTCACAAGAGAGATTTGGATCACTTGAGATCTGATTGGAGAGACTTCGAGCATTGGAGGGTTCACAAGAGAGATTTGGATCACTTGAGATCTGATTGGAGAGACTTGGAGCATTGGAGTGTTCACAAGAGAGATTTGGATCACTTGGGATCTGATTGGAGAGACTTGGAGCATTTGAGGGTTCACAAGAGGGATTTGGATCACTTGAGATCTGATTGGAGAGACTAGGAGCATTGGAGTGTTCACAAGAGAGATTTGGATCATTTGAGATCTGATTGGAGAGACTAGGAGCATTGGAGTGTTCACAAGTGAGATTTGGATCAGTTGGGATCTGATTGGAGAGACTTGGAGCACTTGATGTCCTTGTAGAGTTCATGCAACCATAAGAGGGCTGGTTGTGCATTTAGAAACCATTGGAGGGGTTCTTGGAGAGATATAAACCACGTAGGGTTGTGTTGGAGTTGGTGCAACCACAAGAGGTGTGGTAGAAGGCTGATTGGGACTTCCTTTGGAGTGGGAGTCATTTCACCATGGCTACTAGTGAAGGAGACGGCGTGAGGGTCATTGACAAGTTCAATGGAGACAACTTTGGACTTTGGAAGTTCAAGATGGAGATGATCTTGGCCGAGAAGGACTTATGGGAGATTGTGGAGGGCACCGAGACACCTCCTTCATCCGATGCCGATGTCGATGTAAAAGCCAAGAAGTCCTATGATAGGAGGGTCAAGAAGGCCTTCTCCGTGATTGCTTGCAATCTTGCAGATAGGCAACTTGCACATGTTCGAGCATGCAAGGGACCAGCAGAAGCATGGCAAGTTCTTTGCAACATCCATGAGACAAAGAGTTTGTCCAACATGCTCTTTCTTTGGTGCAAGTTCTTCACCTGCAAGATGCAAGAGGGCTAGGACATGCTGGACCACATCAACAAGGTCAAGGCACTTGCGGACCAACTGGCTTGTTTGGAGGTGCCCGTGACGGATGGAGACATTGTCATGACATTGCTTGAGAGTTTGCCGCCTTCGTATGAGTATCTCATCACCGCTTTGGAGACAAGACCCATGGAGGAGCTCACGCTTGCTTTCATTACAGCAAGGTTGATGCATGAGGTGTCCAAGAGGAAGGAGAATGAGACCCAAGACGGAGGGGCAGCTCTTCTCTCACGATATGGCCAAGGAGGGACCTCACAACATCGGAAGGAGACATGCACGTGCTACAATTGTGGGAAGCCCGGTCACCTTGCAAGATATTGTAAGCAGCCCAGGAAGGAGAGTGCTAACAAGGCTAGTGTGAAGGAGGAAGATGAGTTTGCACTTGCTGCTAATGATGGGTATGATAACACCAACATGCTGCATTGGATCATTGACTCGGGTGCTACTCAACACATGACCCCGCATAGGCAAGCTTTCCTCACGTATGAGACTATTAGCAACCGCAAGGTGTATTTGAATGGTCGTATATTAGAATTAATTTTAACATTTAATTCATTTAAATTATTTCATTCAAATTAATTCGTCTAAAATAAAAAAATTCAGATTATTTCATTCAAATTAATTAGTTTAAATTAATTCATTGATTAATGACAATTTCAATCAGTCATTTATATTAATTAACTTTAAACCTTTTAGCATTCTTTTTGAATCCAATTAATATTAACAATTTCAATTAGAATTAATTTTTAATATTCTTACAACTATAGTTAATTAATTATGAATATTAAACTAGATTAGTTGTTTAGGATTCGTTTCATTTTTTGAGCCCAAAATATATAAAATTAAATTAACCCAAAATTTGTGACAAAGATTAAAAAATGAGTTATTTGTCAGAACTTCCGATAAGCCTACATCACGTTCTTCTTCTATTCGACAGATAGTGCCAACAATTAATCTAAAGTAGTAAGTTCCTTTTGGTGCCCATTTAATAGTGAAACATTAATTGAGAAGTTTATACAGTCCGTTTGGTGCCCATTTAACAGTGAAACATTAATTGAAGAGTTTATACAGTCCGTTTGGTGCCCATTTAATAGTGAAACATTAATTGAGGAGTTTATACTATTGGATATATGTTTCAATAAATTTTATTTGAAAGACCAAAATAATTGACATTTAATCCAAGTTGTTTCATATTTTTTGAAGCTTCAAGCAATTAGTTATGAATTTGTGCATTGGGAATAGACTAGGGCTTTAAACTTGTCTACCTTGTCAAATGTATAGCAATTATGCACTGTTGGTACAGTGAACAAGCAACAAGGACCAATATTGTATGTGAAGAGGTAGGCAACTTGAAAGCCTTAGTGCTTCAAAATCCTTGAATCCTAATGAAGATTTCAACAAACTATTATCATGGTGTTGTACTTGTAAGAGAGTAATGAAGAATTGAAAAAATGAAAAGAAACAAGTATTTCAAAAATTTGTGAAGTAGAAGAGTTATGGGAAATAGAAAACTGGACTATATACTATTGGTATTTATTCTAGTGAATTATGTTTAAAGCAAAGTTTATTGTAATAAATAAATAGTGCCTTTACAAAATATTGATATTGTATTTAGAAGTTTAACTAGAGCATTACATAAATTATTTTCAATCATTGCTCGAAAAGAGATTCTCATACTCCAATAGAACTAACATAATCAAGAACACTGAATTTTTAGACTGTGGAATGTGACCAGGCGGACAAGTGCAACGTGCATTGGGATTGAGGCAGTTGGAAGTGCATTGGGATCAAGTGAACAACATCATTCTGATTGTAGAGGGGCTTCGTGATGTAATTTTCAAACTCCTCAATTATAATTTCCAAACTAAACCACCCTGTCTTGTAATGAGTTTGATACTTCTCTCATTTCCATAGTTAGAGTATTGTTTTTCCAGTGGTGTATAGCCAATATTTTGTTATTCAATCCCAACATGCATAGGTATAATGGAACTAATCAGCAGTGCTCTGGAATTATTGGATTGCAGGTAATTCACAAGTGAGAATTTGAAGGAAGAGGAAAGGTTCATTTTGAAGAAGGCGCTACAAGGTAGAAATTGGTGTACAAGCATCTTTGGTATGTATTGCTATCATAGAAGATGATTGAATTTATTTTACAATCCCACTACTAGTTACAATTATTATTAGTTGAATGATTAGGGGGTTTGCAAAATATAGATCAACAATGTTAAATGCATGTGAAATGTGGAGTCTTTGTGGTTGCAAGGTTGTTGTATATAAATGTTAGAATTCATGAAGTTCGCAGTCTTCGTGATTTAAAAAAAATTCAAGACAATGAATTAAATGAAAAATCAATGTAGAACAAAGTAATAGACGTTCATAATTTCACAGAAAATTAAATGTAAAGTCACAATCTTTAACAATGCAAGTGTTTTTCAATCATTACATTTTGGATCTTTTCAATCTTTTTTTTTATTATTAAATTTAAGTTAAATTGAATTTCAAATTTTTTTTTGGTTAATGTTGAAGAAACTAAAAATTAATTTTTTTATATATGAATTATTTAGATTAAATTATAAATAGTTCGTTCCAATAATGTGAATGAAAAACTATGTCTCATAGTGGGAATATAAGAAATTAATTGTAATAGCAAATGTTATTGTCTACATGTTAAGCTTCACTTAACCCCTAAAGGCCCAAGGCCTTTTTTCTGCCAAAAAACCATCAAAACTACCATTTCTATAGGAAGGAGTTAAAAAAAATGAAAAATGTCTTTTTTGCACATCTAACCGTAGGATCTTACACCTAACTAGTATGAGAATGTGTGGAAAAAATTTCAGAATTTTTCACCGCTCAGATTGCAAGATATCTACGTTTAAAGTGGAAAAAACTAGTATTTCAGCACATTGCAGGACTAGATTTTTTGACTTTAAACATTTTTCACTTAAAATTTTTGCACTACAGAGTTTTGTGCTTCAAATCTTTAAAGTGGAGAATTGAGTTGAGAGTCTAGGAAAAAAAAAATATTCAAAAAAACTTAATTATCATTCCTAAAAAAATTTATTTAGTAGAAGTAGGTATGAGATAGAAGGAAAATCTAAAACATTAATATATTTTAGATGGAATTAAAATACACTAATCCCAATGGTGAGATTGTTCTAGCAAGTAAACTAAACCATGAGAATTTTTTTTTTTTAATTGCAAAAGTAGCATTTAGAAATGAGTCCTACAAGTTATTTTTTTCAAGAAGATGCTCTAATTGCCTCCAAAACAAGAATGTCCATAACTTTCTCATAACAAATCCAAATGAAATGAATCAAAGCTTTCTAGATAGACAAACATATAATCTACAAGAAAAAAAATATTTAAAAAAAAAAATCAAAATTTTGCCAAATTTTTCTTGCTGCCCGGACTACCCAATTACGAAAAAAAGTAACATATTTGGCCATAACTTTTGACTCCTACTTCCAAATGTCCTGAAGTTTAGTGCATATGAAAGATATTCCTCGCGCCCACCTTCTATTAAAATTTCAGCTTATAATATGGAAATCTCTAGTCACATGTACCTGCCCAAAATTTCTATACAGGCAAAAAACGCATGCCGGTCCTTTAGGGGTTAATGTCATGTGGATGAGGAATGTGAATTGTTACAAACTTTTTGTTTTCTAGGTAAGGAGAGAATGTTTGCTAAGAAATAGAGTTTTATAATTTTCTTGGAACCATTGCTAGGAAATGAAATGTAGAATGCATAGACAAGTAGGGAGCTGTTACTACATAGAGAACTTTGATCATAGTCCATTGTGAACTATAGACACAATAATTGGTAATGAGCACTTAACCCCTAAATTCCTGTTGTTTCTTCAAAGGACAAAAAGGATTTCGGGCAGGCTCGTACGGTGTCAATATTTGTTGCGCTTTTTTGAATTTTTTTCGAAGACAGAGAATCACATTAGCTTTCCTAAAATCTAATTTTTATTTCAATTGGTGCCTGAGAGCAAAAGTTATGGCACAAAAACCTCAAATTTTAGTTCGACAGGCAGAAAAAAATCCTCACAAAAAATTAAAATTAAAATTTTTAAAAACTTGTTTCATACAGATTTTATTTTTATCTACATGGAAAGCTTTTATTCATTCCATTTGAATTTGTTATGCAAAAGTTATGGACAATCTTATTTTTCGGGCAATTAGAGCATCTTTTTGGAAAAATAACTTGTACGATTCATTTCTGAACTCAATTTTGACAATTTTCCAAAAAAAAAGTTTTACAAGGTTAAGTTTTTTTGCTAGAACAATCTCACCGTTGAAATTAGTATCTTAGAGCTATTAATGATTTAATTTTTCCTTCAATCTTAAACCTACTTGTACTTAACAATTTTGAATGAGTGAAAACTAAGTGTTTTTTTTTTTTTTTTAAATCCTAGATTGTTAACTAAATTCTTCATCATATAAAATTATAAATTCGATATCATTAGAGCAAAAATTTTAAGTTAAAAAGTTTCAAAGCCAAAAAATGTAGTTGAGCAAGGTGTTCAAAAACTTGATTCCTTCACTTTAAATGCAAATATCTTGCAATCTACATAGTCAAAGTTTTTGAAATTTCTTCCATACATTTTTACACTAGTGTAGTACAAGATCCTATGGTTGATTTTGAAAAAAACACATTAAAAAACTTTTTTTGCTCTTTATTATAGAAATGGCAATTTTGTGTGATTTTTGATGGAAAAATGGCCTTGGGCCTTTAGGGGTTAAAGTCAATGCATAGTGAAACTTCATTCTATTTCTCCAATCCAAAGCACATTTGAAGAATTCAAAATTTTGTGTGTACAATAATTAATGTTGATAATTTCATGCATTAAAAAGAAATAGAATTGCAGTATGCAAAGCTTTGCAAATGCTATGTACAAAGTGTAAATGAAATTGAACTTTTAACAGTATTGGGTAAACTAAAAATGTAGTGAAGAGCTCATTATAGGGGCTACATTTTTTGTAGAGAGTCCTAAAAACATTTAAAATGAGGAAGAAAGAAAAAATTCATGGTCTACAATTCAAGAAGTGTAAAAGCTACAATTGTCATTCTAATGTTTTATTATTGTTATTATTTGGTACGTACTTATATTTAATAGTTTTGAGTGAAGCGGAGTAGAAGTCGGATAATATTCCTAGCATACATTGTAGAAGTACACATATGTTCTTTTCATTGTTTAAAATCTTTTGCAATTTGCGTATTCCTAATTTCAAGAATGTCTTGCATATTTTTATGTATTAGTACAGTAGAACCTCTCTTATTGCATAGTATCTTAGTGCACAATATGCTGTAAGAGAGGTTGTACTTGAAGCATTTATTTGTGAACAATAGTTTGAGGCCCTATAATGAGAGGCCACGTTAGCCAAAGTTCAGTATAGAACCTCTCCAACTGCATAAACCTCTCTTAAGTGCATAGTCCTAGCACTATGCACTAAAAAAGGTTCTATTGTATAGAACAAAAAGCAGTTGTTACACATGTTAGTGAAGAAATGCTTTATGCAAAGTTTTTTTTTTTTTTGTAATGAAGTGTCGAAGTGGCAATATTGAATGTTATAGTGCTGCTCCAAATTTCAACATTCATCCACTTATTGCATAGAAATATGACATTAGCACATATTACAGATCCATAATTAAATTTTCATCCACAATATGGTGATTTCATCCAAGTTTTTATATTTATTTGAAGTTCTTTGGCAATTTCCATCCTTCTAGTGCTATTCTATTATATGGTCTTGGTGCGGGGCCCATTATTTTGGTGCACATTGACAACAAAATGTCCAAAAAAAAACATTGGAATCATAGACTTTGTTATTTGCATTAGTTTTGGCTTCTAATTGTCTTTGTAGAAGTTTACTTTGATTTATTGGAAGTAATTATGAATGAATTCAAATACTAATGGTTTATTGTTTGACTGACGCTACATTACAGGACTATATATCATGGCTACCAAAGTTCATAGTAACTCGGTTGAGCATGGATGGTGGCTCATGGCAACGGACCCGTATGCCCCAATGCTGTGGATCACAAAGTCGGCGATGCAAGACGGGTTGTATTGGGCAGCCATAGGCCACAAACATGGGAAAGTGAAATCAATGACCACTACCCCTGTTGATGTGATTTTCGTATATGTAGAAATGGAAGAAGGGAAGGTGAAAAAATTTAAGTTGCCGAGACAACTCATGATGGCACCAATCCCACTTTGTTGTTTGGATGTTTGTCATGAGAGTCGCGTGGGCTTGGATTCTGCATCGGATGGCGATTGCAGAGTCGTAGAGGTAATAAAGGAGGTTTGGAGCGCCCAAGACGTCAATGGGGTCCCGACATCTCAGTTGGGGACCTCAAACCCCTTGACCTCCACGTGGAGGTTTTGGAGACTCATCTTTTTCAAGTTGAGTCTCCCACGTGATGGAGTGAGAGGCTTGCCTCCCGGAACTCCATCCAAACATGCATTTACTCTTGAAGAGTGGCATTGGCTTGACTATTGTAGTTTGATAATGAGGTTTTTCCAGTTTCTTTAGAAGCTTTTCCTCATTCTTATTACTTGAAAAAGATCTCGCTATGTTTATAGGTGTATATGTAGTGAAAATTGACACCTAATATAGTTCAAAATTGAGTTTTTGAATGTTTTTGAGGTGTTTTGCGTGTGCTGGAATTGCAAGACAACTTGAAGTTTTAGCACCATAGCCATGGTTTTAGGGTGTTTTAGCTTTGGAAATGGGTCCTAAACCCATAGTTAGAAGTTGGGTGTACTATTTACTCGGCTTTGCGGGTTAGGATAGAAAAAGGGTGGGTTAGAAATGCGCCACCTAAGAGAAAATTCGACACTATTCCTTTGGCAATTCACTATTCACTTGGCTTTGGGAAAAAGGTTGTCTCTCTCCTAAATTTTCTCCAAGGAAGGACTTGGGGCTTTAGGGGGGGAGTTGGAAGGGAAATAGTTGCAAGGGTAGCATGTGAAAGCACGAATACACAAAGCGATTTGTTTTAGTGATTGTTGGATACGAGTTGTTTATTGAGCTTGCAGTACGGGGAGTCGGGTCAGGTACTGTGGAAATAGAGAGGCCCGAAAGGAGAGGCCCGCTGGGAGGCAGCCGCAGGCCCTCCGACGACCCGAACAAGCTGTTCGTGGGCAACTTGACATGGGGTTGCGACGAAGGCGCCTTGCACCAGCTGTTTTCGGACTTCGGCAAGGTGGTGGACGCCAAGGTGGTGTATGACAAGGAATCGGGTAAGTCGCGTGGTTTTGGGTTCGTGACTTTGGAGAATGCTAATGATGTGAGCATAGCCATTGAGAACCTCGACGGTGCTGATTTTGAGGGAAGACAATTGAGAGTGAATTTAGCCGGCGAGAAGCCCCCGCCCAGGCAGGAGCAGAGTCGTTGTAGTCGTTGCTGGACATAGCCCTGTAGAGCAGCTCGTATCAGTCGCACTGATCGATCGGAGGTGGTGGCTCGCCTGGAGCGGAGCGATGCGCCGATCGGAGAAGAAAGAGCTAGCCAAGAACCGGTCCGACCCGTCAAGAACCGGCCCAAGGCGGGTACCAAGGCGGGGGACGCTCGGGTATCAAGAGGTACGGACGGTTTGAGAATTTGAATTAATTTAATTTAATTCAAAAAAAAAAAAAAAAAAAAAAAAGAGTATAAAAATTTGAAATTTTTAACATGTTAAAACTTCAAAGAGGGAGTTTAGGTGTTGATTAGGGGTCAATTTCGTGTGTGAAATTTGGCTTTATTTTTTGGGGGGAAATTTGAGTAATTTAGGGTTCTTTTGGGAAATTCAGCACCTTAATTAGGGTTAGAAATCCTATTTGGGAGCCCCAAAATCCAAATTTGGCTTTGGAAAATGGGTGCTATGGATTAGAAGCATTCATAGGTGGTTTGAGGAGTGTTTTGGGTGGATTTGGGGGTAATCTTAGGGGAGATTTTGGTTTTGACCCTAAACCCTAAATTTTAAATCCAAAATTTGAGTAGTTATAGGTTTAGGGTTAGTTGCTTATGGTGACCACGAGGGCCCAAGCGGCATGCCAGTCCGACAGGACTTGGTATAGGCCTCCAGCAGTGTTTCCCCAGCTATTAGAGGCAGAGCAATGGCTGCATGAGGCCGATTTCATCGCAGAATTGCTCATCATCATCCAAGAGCGAGTGCTAGTGCCACGAGGATTCCAACATCATGAGCCAGAGTTTTGGGAGGTGTGGCGTGCAGATTTAGCAAGGGCAAAATGCAGTGACGTCGGGGCATTGGGATTGGTGGCTTACCGCTTTTGTTTCGAGTTGACTCCTGTCATTACCGTGGAGACTTGGGATGATGACCGTGCAGGAGTGTTGGAACGGTTGATGCATGCACAATTTCTTCACGAGGTGAAGGAGGAGATACTTCAAGTTGGGCTCATCTACCTTGACCGCGACTGTATGATTGATTTTGCACAGTGCTCCCAGGAATAGGGGTGGACTTAGGTTAGCATTAGCCTAGCGTAGTTAGGGTATGTTTGGCAATTTGTGCCAACTACCAAAGACTATGTATGACACTTAGGGTTGATCCCTATTGTTTTATTTTACCTACACTGGGTTCACTGCAATTTCTCACAATTTTTAGTCTAAAAGGATGCCATGAGGAGTCACCATGGACAAGGGCAAAGGTGTACCTAAGCCATTTAGACTAATTCCGGTTGGGGAAACCTCAGTAAAGGAGGTGCAGCTTGACTTGACCAAGGAGGATCTTCAAGGTGTGTTGGAGTCCTTTCAAACCCTTCACATAGGATCCTCTTGTCACTCCGCTTCACGATTTCAGCCTCAAGAAGCGGCTTCACCGTTTGTTCTTGTACCATTGGCCCGTGATCGTTTAGGAATTCAATCGTTTAGGCATCCAGGCACCAAAGTGTTGGGTCCAAAAGCCATCAAGTTTTGGACTCAACAACGTGGGGTGCGCCTTATTCGAGACTTGAGATCGGAGGTGCCCGTGATAGGAGCACCGTTGAGCCGAACAAGGGGACGGGTGGAGGAAGGTAACTTGGTGACTCCACAAGTGGCGGTGGTGTTGAAGAACCAGGGACAATGCCGAGAAGTGGTGAGACACACTTTTGGAGGGGCAATTCAGTTGCCAAACTTCTCGTTGATCTTCACCGAGTTTCGAGCGGGAGATTACTTGTTTCACACCACGTGGCAGTGGGAACAAGGCTGGTGGCTGGAAAGGGCTTCGAGTTTGTGGGATTCATTGACTTTACGTGTCCTTGACACGGAGATACCACCCACGATTTACTGTGAGGCTGTAGAGGGCACTCATGAGGCATGGCAACTTTATGTGTAAGTTGACTTGTAGGTGAAACTGGATTCACTTAGGAGATCGGGTTACACTAGGAGTGGTACTCCATTTGCCAGTGACACCATTTCAGAGTTAACTAGCGGTGTCGAGCCGGTGCAATCTCGAAGTCAGAGACATTTCTTGGGTGAGAGGAATCAAAGTGATTTCATCCAAGAATCAAGCGAAGAGCAAGCAGATTGGGTGGAAGATACTGAGCGTGGTAAGGGAGGAGAATTACCAATCACTACAGTTGACTACGGGGTGAGATTTGTTCCAAACGAATCTATCTTCGCTTGGGACGAGATGACTACGTCATATGGGGGCGTAGATCGGGGAGTCAGGCGGTTTTCCGGTGCCAATGGCACCATGGAAGTGGACGACTTCCGTAGAGAGTTCACCATGTGGTGTGAACTCCAAAAGTCACGAAATGCCAGCTTCAACCCATACATGGTATGGAGGGCATTGTTTGGGTGCCTCGAGGGAGCACCATTGGCAGATTACGGGGAATTTGAGCTTGCTCATTCCACGGAGATCCTGGCTTGGCGGGATTACTGCGCTCCAAACTATGCAGACGTTTGAGGAGGAGGATCCATCGCCATAATACCTGCTAGCAGAGGAAAGAAGGAGGAAGGGGGCGCAAGCGCGGAAGGTCAAGAGGCCACCGTGACTACGAGCCCAGTGCCAGTGGCTAACCCGCCTCCCTTCAAACCTACGGCTCAATTCTTTTTGCAGCTGCAGCGGGATTACTACGGACAAAGGGCCGATAAGACGAAATCACTTCGCACGTTTGCACGTGGCAGTGATGAGTCGTTGCGAGAGGCGCATTCAAGGCTCAGACGGTTGATATCCGCCACCCAAGGAGTGACGGAGCAGCAAGCTGTTCAACATTGGTATAGCATCTTGGATAAAGAGCTAAAAACTCTTGTCCGAGGTGAGGCCTTGAGGTTAGGTATTCCACCAACCTTGAGGTACGTTTTTGAGACCTCCGAGAGGATTGAGATCAACCTCTTAGAAGAAAAGGCAGCCATGGGGTTCTTGCGTAAGGAGGAGAAACCGCAAGAGAAAACCAAGATGGCTAAGGCCAGTATTCCAGCTAATACCGGAGACACTGACATGGTATGCTTCAACTGTGGAGGCGTTGGCCACAGACGGCGGGATTGTAAGAAGAAATCCACCAAGGAAGCTACCAAGTCGGGGACATTTTGCTCTGGTTGTGAGATCAAGGGCCACGACGAGGCCAATTGCTGGAAGGTTCATTCTGAATTGAAGCCTAAGAGCACGAAGGAGGCGAAGGGAGGTGATTCCAAAGAGGCTAAGGCTACAGGAGGAGAGAAAAAGTCATGGAAGGCACGCTTTACAGAGTTGGAAGCTAAAATGGCGGCTATGAGCTCAACCACCACCACGGGGGCTACTTCATTTTACGCGGAGGGAAGTGACCATATGTTGTATGGCATGGCAGATGCTCAAAGCACGTCTACAGACACCTATGCCTTGACTAGAGGCAAGACCGTGGTGCAAGACCCGCCACGAGGAGCGAGTTCGGGGTTGGATCCACAGAGAGGTGAAGCCAACCGCCAAGCTAGACTACCAGAGTCATTTGCGTTGGAGGATATGGTGCCTACTACGTCTATGATTCTACCACAACGGAATTCAAGCAGTCGACGGGCTGCCCGGGCTCTACGTGGTGATGGACAAGGTACAAGTGTTCTCTTTGACGCAGCTACCGCCATTTGTTAGGCTCCTTTGTTCACGGCATCCATGATCTCTTAGGCACAATTTAGTGCTGCTACAGTTTTCAAATTGGCTGCTACCCTGTGTGAGGACGGCGCCTCAGCATCGATAGATTCCATGGAAGTTGTGCTTGAGCCACAGGCGACGATTGGTAATAATTGGGCTGATGCAGACGAGCTCTTAGCAGCCGCTGCTCGTGTGAAGACCATGCCAGCGCGTCCGGCAATAGAGCGGTCTTCCATTACCCCAGGAGTAGTGGTATTGGACAACTCTCAGGGCATTTTCCAATTGGTTGGACCCAAAGGGAGAGTTTTTGCGCCTCGCCGGGTACTATTAGATTTCGGTGCACAATCCTTGATGCTGGGAGAGTCAGCAATTGAAGGCTTGGGTTTGACCGAGGATACGTTGGAAACGTGTCCGTGGACGATTAGTACCTCTATGGGAGGGACGGAGCAAGCAAGTGGCATCACGAGGGGCGAAATGACATTACGTCTGCACCATGATGATGTGAAGAATGCTAGCTTCATGAAGGTGAAGGCCATAGTTACGGAGGCCAAGTCGTATGACGTCTTGGTTGGGGCTATGGTGTTATACCCTATGGGCTTCACTTTGGACTTCTGGGAAGAGACAGCATACTATAGACCGGGATGGCAAGCAGGAGATGGGCGTAGAGCTCAGCTGCCAGCTCGTTTTATACGAGTTCTTACCGGCAATTTGGCTGATCTCTATTGTTTTGCTGGACTTGAGGGTGAGAAGCAACCATGGTTTAAGGAGGATTTCGAAGATCCTCTTGTTGCAGCCTCAACAGATTTCACCAAACCACATCATCAGGCGGGTGAAGACGCTGGGGGCGAGTTGTACCAACCCGGCATAGAAGCTGCATGGAAGACTACCGTGGATTTGCAAGACGCTGCCAGTAAAGTTATCCAGGAGGTGTGGCAACAATCGTTGTTGCCAAAAGAAGATGAAGTGGTTGCAGGCGAGGACAATGAAGGTCCTCCTTTGGACACTTCAACAATCAGGTGGAAACCACCAGACGAGGGAATAACTCTTTTAGAGTTGTTTGGTGGCATTGGCACCGGGTTGGCAGCTGTATTGTAGGCGGGCATGAAAGTGAAGCGTTATGTCTATGTGGATAACGATGATATGGCACGGCAAGTAGCCAAGCGCCATGCTCGGCGGTTATGCCGTGCATTTCCATTGTTGTTGAACACAGGCGCTATCACGACCGCATTTTCTGCTTTGCCAAGCGATATTTCACTCATATCACTCCAAGACATTGTTAAATTGGGGTCAGTGGATCTAATTATCGCGGGATGGTCATGCCAAGGTATGTCTATGGCTGGCCACCAGAATGGATTAAAGGACAAGCGTTCTTCAAAATTCCATGACATGGTGAAGATATTGCGATATGTGCAGACATCTCAGCGGCGACCGTCGGGGTACATCATTGAGAATGTACCAGTGGTTGGTACATCTCGGACCCGCACGCTTGAAAATCTTCATCATGTGCACAGTGTGCTTGGGATTCCTGTATTGATAGATGCAGCGGCGGTCGGGTCGAGAGCTCACAGACCACGATTGTGGTGGACCAATTTGGCGCCGCCTGAGCTATTACATACAGCAATTCCACGGATTGAGCGGCCTGACATATACGTGAAAGATATCTTGGACCCTCACCGGTCACCACGGCGTGTTTATCACGACGACCAAGCACCACTTGCGGTGGTGAATCGCAAGGGTGAGCCACGAAGAGCTTTACCAACATTGGTAAGCTTTTCCAGGTCCTATGCCTTCAAGGACAATGGACCTGGGTTGGTGTGGGATGCCCGCACTGAAGAGATGGTGGAACCCAATGCGGATGAGCGAGAGCGGGCTATGGGATTTCAAACAGGCATCACTCAGGCACTTGGCATTACCGAGTTTCAAAGGCGATATCTCATTGGTCAGGCCATAGATTTAAATTGTCTGTCGTGGATTGTGTCCCTTGTGACTACCGAGCAGAAGCGATTAGTTTCCACACTGGATGGTCACTTGGGTTTCCACGAGCTGCAAGAGGCTATGAAACCATCAAGTTTTGGGAGTCCACACTTGATGGTTGGGGGCGTAGACGCCTGTGCAGCTCATCCATGGGACATATGGAAAAGCAACACATTTTTCACAACTCCAAGGCCAAGTTCAAGCAGTTGGGAGCAATTGGCTAAACTAAGGATGGAGTTGGAGGAAGACGTGGAGAAGCTTTTCTTGGAGGAGCACATATCGGATCAAACAGAGGAGCTATGGCGCTTGAGCCAAGTGGAAGAACAATATGGCATGGTGGGTGTGGAGCAAGATGAAGTTGCTCCAGCTGGTGTGCAATAGCAACGAAGGGTAGAGAGAGCTGTTTCAAAGGAAGAACGGAAGGAAGTGGTGACCAAGGAAACTTGGAAACCATTAGTAGGCCTGGAGGATGAAACAGAGAGGGAACATGAACAAGAGTTCCTCAAGAGTTATGTGGATTTCTTTGCATTTAGTTTGAAGGACTTGAGAGTCCTTAGGGGACAACAGGTCCGTATAAACTTGACGGATGATGCGCCAATTTATCGCAAACCGTACAAGTACAGTGAGGTAGAGCACAAGATGATCCAAGACCGAACTAAGGAGTTGTTGGAGGCCGGGTTGGTGGAGTTAGCACCTTCGGACTGTGAGTATGCATCAGCAATGGTTATGCCATCCAAGAAGGATATTTTCGGTAATTGGACCGAGAAGAGGATGTGTGGGGATTATCGGAGAATCAATAAGTTCACGAAGTCCGACCGTTATGCGATGCCAACACCGGAGGAGAACTTTGACGCCATCGGCCACGCCAAAGTATTTAGTACTTTGGATCTCCGGTCGGGATATCACCAACTTGGCATTCGAGAAGGTGATAAAGGAAAGACGGCGTTTTGGGGGATTGATGAGGATGGAAAGGACCGCTTGTATCAGTGGAGGTTCCTTCCCTTTGAATTGAAAAATGCACCCGCTGAGTTTCAAAGGGTCATGGACCGTATCGTTGCGGGCTTGGAGTTTGTGAAATGCTACATTGATGACATCATTGTCTATAGCATGAATCAGAACCAACATAGAGCTTACTTGAAGGAGGTTTTTGCTAGACTGAGACTCCATGGCTTAAAATTGCATCCAAACAAATGCAAGTTTTATTATAACCGTGTAGAGTACTTGGGCCACATGATATACCCTGGTGGATTGGGTGTGGTAGCTAATAAAGTGGAAGTGATGGTTTCTATACCAAGGCCGAAGGATGTGAGTAGACTGTGGGCGTTTTTGGGGTTGTGCAACTACTATCGGAAGTTTGTGAAAACGTTCAGTGCCATTGCAAAGCCATTGACCATGATGACAAGGAAATGATTAACCTTGGATGTGGGGAGATGAGCAAGAGGCCGCCTTCACGCAATTGAAGGAGCATTTATCATCGGCACCCATCTTGAGGAGGCCGATTCCTGGTAGAACTTACCAGTTGCACACAGATTGGAGCTCATTGGGGATTGGCGCAGTGTTGACACAAATGGACGATGATGGCAGGGAGTTTGTAGTAGCTTATGCTAGTCGCTCCAACAACAATGCGGAGGCGCAGTACAGCTCATACGAGGGAGAGTGTTTAGCAGCGATTTGGGCCATTGCTCACTTTCGTTGTTATTTATATGGCAACGAATTTCTATTGGTGACAGACCACCAACCGTTGAAGTGGCTCATGGAGTCTGACAAGCTTACTGGTAAGCTTGCACGATGGGCCTTGATGCTGATGGAGTATGACTTCAAAGTTGTACACCGTGCCGGTTTGGTGAACATGGATGCGGACGGCTTGAGTCGCAATCCAAGTCTTAGCCAAGTGGACTCCACGGGGGCTCGTTGGCACGTGGAGGAGGGAGAAGATTCGTTACCAGGGTGGCATGCTGCCGCCTATTTGAGTTTGTTGGCAATGACTGGAGACGTCACCGAGGAAGCCATTGTGGCCAAGATGGATGCGGATGGTGGTGAAGAGTCTGGGGGCACCAAGGACATTTTCGAGGATGGAGATGTGATGAAGTATTTGAAGCTTGGTGAATTGACACCCACAATGTCAGCCAAGGAGAAGGACCGGATCCTACAACGAGCCAAGAGGTTTGTATGGGAGGGGGATCACTTACTTCGTATATGGCTAGATGGCAACAAGAGGGTGGTACCGGCGCCTCATGAGAGAGTGAAGTTAGTTATGCATGCACACGAGGACTTGGGGCACTTTGGAGTGCGAAGAACTCACAGCTTGCTGCAGATTCACTATTGGTGGCGAGGCATGCAAACGCAAGTTCAACAATTGGTAGCCAGATGCACGGTTTGTGATAGAGTGCGGGCATCATTTAATGCCCCGATGCCTCAACTACAACCGTTGCCAATCATGGGATTGGGCTATAGGTGGAGTTTGGACTTTGCAGGACCATTGCCAGTAACACCACGACATAACAAGTATGTGTTGATGATGATTGAGCACTTCTCCAAATGGATAGAGTTGGTGACGTTGCCTGACAAGTTCAGTGAAGGGGCCGCTTACTCATTCTTAGACCGAGTGTTGAGTCGCTTTGGAGTTCCAGCCGAGGTGTTGACTGACCAAGGGCGTGAGTTTCTTGGAGAATTTCAAGCCTTGTGCGAACAAGCGATGATTGATCACCGCACTACTTCACGGGATCATCTCGAAGCAGATGGATTGGCGGAGCGCATGGTGCAAACCGTCAAGAGGGGACTTCGCAAGTATAGTTTGAAGAAGGGCCATCATAGAGATTGGGACTTACAACTACCGTGGATAGCAATGGGCTCTCGGTTTAGTAAGCAAGCATCTTTGGCTTCTTTCTCACCCTATTATTTGTTGTTTGGTCGCCATCCGGTTTTACCAATGGCAATCAAGCAAGATGCAGACAAGATATTGGATCACATGGATGATCCAGACACGTGGGCTCGAGTATGCGAGCAACGTGCGGAATTATACAAGAGGGTGATGCCCATGGCTTTGGAGAACCTTTCTATTGCGCAGCATAGAGACACTCTGCGTTATGCCACGATACGAGGAGGAGGCTATAGACCTCAAGTGCGACGTTTTCTGCCTGGTGATTATGTCTATTTGCAGCAAACGACGCCTACTGTTGAAGGAAGTGCGTAGTATGGATTAGATGGCTTATAGGAGCTCCTAGTATAGTCTAACCTTAGTTGGATGTTGTAGGAGCTCAGACGATGGGCTGACCTTAGTTAGGAGTTGTTTGTAGTCAAACCAATGTGCATTTAGAGAGGGCAGCCCTTGTAGAGGTGATATAACCCATATGGTTAGTCCTTGGACTTGGTGGTAGAGTAGTATAAGAGATCAGCCCTTGCATGGGCTTGATACCCCTTTCCCAACCTTGTTTGTGATACCCCTTCATTGGAATACATTACCTTGGTGTTCTTTCCTTCAAAAGGTTATGGGCCCACTCATGTGAGTTGCTACAAAGAGGTGAGATCTCTTTGCAAGGTGTGTTGGTGGAGAAGTATTGGTGCTTCAAGCAAGTGAAGTTTGGGGTCGTTTTGGAGCATTTTGGAGCATTTTGGATCAAGATCTTGCAAGTTTGTGAGGTATTCTCTTGTTTTGGGTTCCACTTTGTTCTTGGAGGGCTGATTTGGTGCTTCATGGTGTGAGTTGAGAGCTAGGGTTTGATCTAGTCTCAAGGAGGGCTGATTTGTTCATATAGTGCCTTATTTGAGTGATTTGGAGCATTTGTAATTTTATTGGAGAGATTTGGATCACTTGAGATCTGATTCGAGAGACTTGGAGCATTGGAGAATTCACAAGAGAGATTTGGATCACTTGAGATCTTATTGGAGAGACTAGGAGCATTGGAGTGTTCACAAGAGAGATTTGGATCACTTGAGATCTAATTTGAGAGACTTGGAGCATTGGAGTGTTCACAAGAGAGATTTGGATCACTTGAGATCTTATTGGAGAGACTAGGAGCATTGGAGTGTTCACAAGAGAGATTTGGATCACTTGAGATCTGATTTGAGAGACTTGGAGCATTTGAGGGTTCACAAGAGAGATTTGGATCACTTGAGATCTGATAGGAGAGACTAGGAGCATTGGATATTGAAGAAAAGAACACCAAGGTAATGTATTCCAATGAAGGGGTATCACAAACAAGGTTGGGAAAGGGGTATCAAGCCCATGCAAGGGCTGATCTCTTATACTACTCTACCACCAAGTGGCATGACTAACCATATGGGTTATATCACCTCTACAAGGGCTGCCCTCTCTAAATGCACATTGGTTTGACTACAAACAACTCCTAACTAAGGTCAGCCCATCGTATGAGCTCCTACAACATCCAACTAAGGTTAGACTATACTAGGAGCTCCTATAAGCCATCTAATCCATACTACGCACTTCCTTTAACACTCCCACTTTGTTTGTTGACAAACAATGTCAAACCCATCTCCTTACGAAGATCCTCATGTCGAGGCTTCCCAAGCGACTTCGTAAGCACATCTGCCACCATGCGCTCTGTAGGAACATACCTCATCTCAATCACACTACTTTCAACTTTCTCACAAATGAAATGGTGTTGAATGTCAATGTGTTTGCTCCGAGAGTGATGAATTGGATTCTTCACCAAGGCAATGGCGCCTTGGTTGTCACACATGATACGTGTGCTCTTCTCTTGCTCAAGTCCAACATCACTCATGAGTTGCCTTAGCCATATGGCCTCCCTCGTGCATTGGCTAATGGCCATGTACTTTGCCTCGGTAGTAGACAAGGCAACGGTAGGTTGTTTCTTGGAATTCCACGAGATGGCACCGCCTCCAAGCATAAACACATAGCCCGTTGTCGACCTCCTATCACTTGCATCTCCGGCCCATCAAATGTACCTTGAAGGTACCGCATGATTCTCTTGACCGCTGTCCAATGTTTGGGACCGCTTTTGGACATATGTTGGCTCACCACACTCATGGCAAATGCAAGGTCAGGCCTTGTGGCCACCATCGCATACATCAAGCTCCCCACCGCAGCTTTGTATGGCACATCTTGCATTTCTGCCTTGATACCTTCAAACTCCTCATCTGTGAGCTTGGCCATCTTCTCCTTCACATCAAGAGGAGTGCCAATGGATTTGCACCCCTCCATGTTGAAGCGCTTCAACACCTCCCCAATGTACTTGCTTTGGCTCATGGTGATGGTGCGGGCAGCCCTTTGCCTTGTAAACTCCACACCAAGGCAATAGTGTAGCTCTCCAAGATCACTCATATCATATTGGCTCTTCAACATGGTCTTCACCTCCTCCATTTTGTTGATGGTGTTGGTCATGATGATCAAGTCATCCACATAGACAATGACAATCACCAAGTACGCACTTGTTTGCTTGATGTAGAGAGAGTGGTCCGCATCACTCCTTGTGTAGCCTTCCCTTGCAAACAATGCATCAATATCCATGTACCATGCTCTTCCGGACTGCCTCAACCCGTAGATGGCCTTCTTAAGCTTACACTTGAGGTGTTCTCGGCCTTCTTGAACAAAGCCCTTTGGCTGGTCCATGTAGATCACCTCCTCGAGGTTTGGATTGAGAAACGCCGTGATGACGTCCATTTGGTGCATCTCCAAGTCCATGGCTGCCCCTATCGCCGTCACGCATCGAATGGTGCAAAACTTGGCCACGGGAGCAAAGGTCTCATTGAAGTCCACCCCTTATACTTGGGAATACCCCTTGGCCACCAATCTCGCCTTGTAGCGCACAATGTGGCCCAAGGCGTCTCTCTTGGTGCAAAACACCCACTTGCATCCAACACTTGCCCGATCGGAAGGAAGCGGAGAGAGTTCCCAAGTCCCTTTGCTCATAAGTGAGGCATACTCCTCTTGCATGGCTTGCTCCCACTTGCTTGCATCTAGACTCTTCATGGCTTCCCCAACATTGCGTGGATCTCTTGCATATGCCACATTGGCATGTTCTAGTTGCTCTTGAGGCAAAATGTGGTTCATCCACCATTCTCCAAGCGGCCTACGTTCCCTTGTAGGATATCTTGGCTCTTGAGAAACATCTCCTTCTCCATCATCTTCGCTTGGTGCCCAACTGGAGGATGTGGTAGACTTCTCCTTGGGTGTTGGTGGTGTCTCTTCTTGGTCTCCATCCTCTTTCGGCAAAGCCTGTCTGGTTGGAGATTTGTCCACCTCAAGCTCTAGTCCTCCATTGCTCCCACTTGGACACATCTCCAAAGTTGTAGACACCCCTTGCTTCTCCTCAACGAAGGTGACATCTCGACTCTTGATGATCTTCTTTGACTCCAAACACATAAGCCGGTAGGCTTTGGAGCCCTCACAATAGCCCAAAAACAAGCACTTCGTGCCCTTGGCATCAAGCTTAGAGCGTTGTGGGCTCAAATCCAAGGCATATGCAACGCATCCAAAAATGCGCATGTGACCAAGGTTTGGCCTCTTCCCGCTCCATGCTTCTTGTGGTGTCATAGATGCTACCGCAATTGTGGGACACCTATTGCGTGTGTATGCCGCATTCGATACGGCCTCTGCCCAAAGATCATACGTGAGGCCTTGGGCATGCAACATGGCCCGTGCCATCTCCACAAGTGTGTGGTTGGCACGCTCCGCCACACCATTTTGTTGTGGTGAATAAGGGGCCGAAGTTTGATGTTGAATGCCATGGTCCCTCATGAAGGTCTGAAAGGCCTTGGACATGTATTCCCCTCCGTTGTCCGATCTCAACACCATCACTTTCCGCCCCGATTCATTCTCCACAAGGGCCTTCCATGCCTTGAACCTCTCAAAAACATCACTCTTGCACTTGAGCATGAACACCCAAATCTTCCTCGAGAAGTCATCAATGAAAGTCAAGAAATACCTTGCGCCACCCATGGAAGTAGTCCTCATTGGGCCGCATACATCGGAGTGCACAATCTCCAACACCTTAGTTGCCCTTGTCGCTCCATCACTTGGAAATGGTTTCCTGGCTTGCTTACCTTCAATGCAAGCCTCACATGTAAGGTCGCCCGAGCTCTTCATCACTTGCATGCCACCCACCATGCCTTGAAGGCTCTGCACACTCTTCACATTGAGGTGGCCCAATCTCTTGTGCCATAGCTCCAAAGACTGTTGGTGAAGTGCTCCTTGTGCCACACACGCCACGCTGGTGCCATTCACCGTTTTGAACTTGATTTTGTACAAATTTCCTTCTCTCGGTGCGGTGACAATCATTTCTCCATTAGGTGCACCCAAAACACAACCCTTGTTGTTGAATTGCACCTTCAAATCTTGTGAAACCAACTTGCTCACGGAGAGCAAATTGGCATGCAACTTCGGCACATGCAATGCATCTTGGATGCGAATTCGCCTCATTTGGCCCTTCACCTCCACCTCCACCACAATGCAACCCATGCCAATGGCATCCACCACACCATTGTCACCCAAAAACACCTTGCGGTTGCTAATAGTGTCATACGTGAGGAAAGCTTGCCTATACGGGGTCATGTGTTGAGTAGCACCCGAGTCAATGATCCAATGGAACATGTTGGTGTTATCATATCCATCATTAGCCGCAAATGCAAACTCATCTTCCTCCTCCTTGACACTAGCCTTGTTAGCACTCTCCTTCTTGGGTTGCTTACAATATCTTGCAAGGTGACCGGGCTTCCCACAATTGTAGCACGTGCGTGTCTCCTTCCGATGTTGTGAGGTCCCTCCTTGGCCATATCGTGAGAGAAGAGCTGCCCCTCCGTCTTGGGTCTCATTCTCCTTCCTCTTGGACACCTCATGCATCAACCTTGCTGTAATGAAAGCAAGCGTGAGCTCCTCCATGGGTCTTGTCTCCAAAGCGGTGATGAGATACTCATACGAAGGCGGCAAACTCTCAAGCAATGTCATGACAATGTCTCCATCCGTCACGGGCACCTCCAAACAAGCCAGTTGGTCCGCAAGTGCCTTGACCTTGTTGATGTGGTCCAGCATGCCCTCGCCCTCTTGCATCTTGCAAGTGAAGAACTTGCGTCGAAGAAAGAGCATGTTGGACAAGCTCTTTGTTTCATAGATGCAAGGGACCAGCAGAAGCATGGCAAGTTCTTTGCAACATCCATGAAACAAAGAGCTTGTCCAACATGCTCTTTCTTCGACGCAAGTTCTTCACCTGCAAGATGCAAGAGGACAAGGACATGCTGGACCACATCAACAAGGTCAAGGCACTTGCGGACCAACTGGCTTGTTTGGAGGTGCCCGTGACGGATGGAGACATTGTCATGACATTGCTTGAGAGTTTGCCGCCTTCGTATGATTATCTCATCACCGCTTTGGAGACAAGACCCATGGAGGAGCTCACGCTTGCTTTCATTACAGCAAGGTTGATGCATGAGGTGTCCAAGAGGAAGGAGAATGAGACCCAAGACGGAGGGGCAGCTCTTCTCTCACGATATGGCCAAGGAGGGACCTCACAACATCGAAAGGAGACACGCACGTGCTACAATTGTGGGAAGCCCGGTCACCTTGCAAGATATTGTAAGCAGCCCAAGAAGGAGAGTGCTAACAAGGCTAGTGTGAAGGAGGAGGAAGATGAGTTTGCATTTGCGGATAATGATGGGTATGATAACACCAACATGTTCCATTGGATCATTGACTCGGGTGCTACTCAACACATGACCCCGCATAGGCAAGCTTTCCTCACGTATGACACTATTAGCAACCGCAAGGTGTATTTGGGTGACAATGGTGTGGTGGATGCCATTGGCATGGGTTGCATTGTGGTGGAGGTGGAGGTGAAGGGCCAAATGAGGCGAATTCGCATCCAAGATGCATTGCATGTGCCGAAGTTGCATGCCAATTTGCTCTCCGTGAGCAAGTTGGTTTCACAAGATTTGAAGGTGCAATTCAACAACAAGGGTTGTGTTTTGGGTGCACCTAATGGAGAAATGATTGTCACCGCACCGAGAGAAGGAAATTTGTACAAAATCAAGTTCAAAACGGTGAATGGCACCAGCGTGGCGTGTGTGGCACAAGGAGCACTTCACCAACAGTCTTTGGAGCTATGGCACAAGAGATTGGGCCACCTCAATGTGAAGAGTGTGCAGAGCCTTCAAGGCATGGTGGGTGGCATGCAAGTGATGAAGAGCTCGGGCGACCTTACATGTGAGGCTTGCATTGAAGGTAAGCAAGCCAGGAAACCATTTCCAAGTGATGGAGCGACAAGGGCAACTAAGGTGTTGGAGATTGTGCACTCCGATGTATGCGGCCCAATGAGGACTACTTCCATGGGTGGCGCAAGGTATTTCTTGACTTTCATTGATGACTTCTCGAGGAAGATTTGGGTGTTCATGCTCAAGTGCAAGAGTGATGTTTTTGAGAGGTTCAAGGCATGGAAGGCCCTTGTGGAGAATGAATCGGGGCGGAAAGTGATGGTGTTGAGATCGGACAACGGAGGGGAATACATGTCCAAGGCCTTTCAGACCTTCATGAGGGACCATGGCATTCAACATCAAACTTCGGCCCCTTATACTCCACAACAAAATGGTGTGGCGGAGCGTGCCAACCACACACTTGTGGAGATGGCACGAGCCATATTGCATGCCCAAGGCCGCACGTATGATCTTTGGGCGGAGGCCGTTTCGAATGCGGCATACACACGCAATAGGTGTCCCACAATTGCGGTAGCATCTATGACACCACAAGAAGCATGGAGCGGGAAGAGGCCAAACCTTGGTCACATGCGCATTTTTGGATGCGTTGCATATGCCTTGGATTTGAGCCCACAACGCTCTAAGCTTGATGCCAAGGGCACGAAGTGCTTGTTTTTGGGCTATTGTGAGGGCTCCAAAGCCTATCGGCTTATGTGTTTGGAGTCAAAGAAGATCATCAAGAGTGGAGATGTCACCTTCGTTGAGGAGAAGCAAGGGGTGTCTACGACTTTGGAGATGTGTCCAAGTGGGAGCAATGGAGGACTAGAGCTTGAGGTGGACAAATCTCCAACCATCCAGGCTTTGCCGAAAGAGGATGGAGACCAAGAAGAGACACCACCAACACCCAAGGAGAAGTCTACCACATCCTCCAGTTGGGCACCAAGCGAAGATGATGGAGAAGGAGATGTTTCTCAAGAGCCAAGATATCCTACAAGGGAGCGTAGGCCGCTTGGAGAATGGTGGATGAACCACATTTTGCCTCAAGAGCAAGTGGAACATGCCAATGTGGCATATGCAAGAGATCCACGCAATGTTGGGGAAGCCATGAAGAGTCCAGATGCAAGCAAGTGGGAGTAAGCCATGCAAGAGGAGTATGCCTCACTTATGAGCAAAGGGACTTGGGAACTCTCTCCGCTTCCTTCCGATCGGGCAAGTGTTGGATGCAAGTGGGTGTTTTGCACCAAGAGAGACGCCTTGGGCCACATTGTGCGCTACAAGGCCAGATTGGTGGCCAAGGGGTATTCCCAAGTATAAGGGGTGGACTTCAATGAGACCTTTGCTCCCGTGGCCAAGTTTTGCACCATTCGATGCGTGACGGCGATAGGGGCAGCCATGGACTTGGAGATGCACCAAATGGACGTCATCACGGCGTTTCTCAATCCAAACCTCGAGGAGGTGATCTACATGGACCAGCCAAAGGGCTTTGTTCAAGAAGGACGAGAACACCTCAAGTGTAAGCTTAAGAAGGCCATCTACGGGTTGAGGCAGTCCGGAAGAGCATGGTACATGGACATTGATGCATTGTTTGCAAGGGAAGGCTACACAAGGAGTGATGCGGACCACTCTCTCTACATCAAGCAAACAAGTGCGTATTTGGTGATTGTCATTGTCTATGTGGATGACTTGATCATCATGACCAACACCATGCGCAAAATGGAGGAGGTGAAGACCATGTTGAAGAGCCAATATGATATGAGTGATCTTGGAGAGCTACACTATTGCCTTGGTGTGGAGTTTACAAGGCAAAGGGCTGGCCGCACCATCACCATGAGCCAAAGCAAGTACATTGGGGAGGTGTTGAAGCGCTTCAACATGGAGGGGTGCAAATCCATTGGCACTCCTCTTGATGTGAAGGAGAAGATGGCCAAGCTCACAGATGAGGAGTTTGAAGGTATCAAGGCAGAAATGCAAGATGTGCCATACAAAGCCGCGGTGGGGAGCTTGATGTATGCGATGGTGGCCACAAGGCCTGACCTTGCATTTGCCATGAGTGTGGTGAGCCAACATATGTCCAAAAGCGGTCCCAAACATTGGACAGCGGTCAAGAGAATCATGCGGTACCTTCAAGGTACATTGGAGGCGAAATTCGTTCTTGGAGGCAAGACCCTTGCATTGGTGGGCTTTTGTGATGCCGATTGGGCCGGAGATGCAAGTGATAGGAGGTCGACAACGGGCTATGTGTTTATGCTTGGAGGCGGTGCCATCTTGTGGAATTCCAAGAAACAACCTACCGTTGCCTTGTCTACTACCGAGGCAAAGTACATGGCCATTAGCCAATGCACGAGGGAGGCCATATGGCTAAGGCAACTCATGAGTGATGTTGGACTTGAGCAAGAGAAGAGCACACGTATCATGTGTGACAACCAAGGCGCCATTGCCTTGGTGAAGAATCCAATTCATCACTCTCGAAGCAAACACATTGACATTCAACACCATTTCATTCGTGAGAAAGTTGAAAGTGATGCGATTGAGATGAGGTATGTTCCTACAGAGCGCATGGTGGCAGATGTGCTTACGAAGTCGCTTGGGAAGCCTCGACATGAAGAACTTCGTAAGGAGATGGGTTTGACATTGTTTGTCAACAAACAAAGTGGGAGTGTTGAAGGAAGTGCGTAGTATGGATTAGATGGCTTATAGGAGCTCCTAGTATAGTCTAACCTTAGTTGGATGTTGTAGGAGCTCATACGATGGGCTGACCTTAGTTAGTAGTTGTTTGTAGTCAAACCAATGTGCATTTAGAGAGGGCAGCCCTTGTAGAGGTGATATAACCCATATGGTAAGTCATGCCACTTGGTGGTAGAGTAGTATAAGAGATTAGCCCTTGCATGGGCTTGGTACCCCTTTCCCAACCTTGTTTGTGATACCCCTTCATTGGAATACATTACCTTGGTGTTCTTTTCTTCAAAACCTACCACCCTTGACTTGACTGCAGGGCGTATTATTCTACGAGTGCGTGAGGTGCTTAAGTCGGGAGTTTTGCTCTTGGAGGGTCGTGATGGCAAGATCTGGAAAGATCACACGCTCAATTGTGCGCCATGTCATTTGCCACACATTGATGGACGTATTGATTCCAGCGGGTCACGGATTTCGGCTGAGCTGAAATGCGTGTTGTGTGGAAGCGCCAAGAGCGCTGCCACTATGGTATTGTGCGATGTTTGTTCAACTGGGTGGCACATGGATTGTTTGACACCGCCATTGCAAGAAATTCTGGCGGGTCGGTGGGTTTGTCCCAAATGTGTGCCGGGGCATGGACAAGCATCTTCATCTTTGTAGGGTTTTCCATTAGGTTCTCGTTGGTTCTTCGGAGAAGGCCACTGAGTTCGCCAGTGTGAAAGGGGCTTCGACACCGGCGAAGGGGGCGAGTAAAGGAGTGGTTACCAAACCACCTGCTACATCTGGTGTACTCTTGTATCATGGGTGTTTAATTTCTTTACTTTGCTATGGATGTCGCTGGTGGTTAGTGTTTGTAATGATAGGATGTTTTTCGCATTTCTTTCATTACTTGCAGGATTTGCCGTGATTGTGATATACATCACAAGTCACGAGGCGTTCTCCCTATGACCACGGTATTCATCGCTGGTCAGGAGCTATTGGACCTTGGTGTGGTTAGGTTACTAGCCAATTACAAGGTCTATTGTTACTTATGGCACGCTTGCTCTCATGTTGGCTCGATATGATCTTGGCACGATGTGTTTGTGCACGACATGTTCATGACCCCATCAGAGTCTTGCGCAAACTTCAAGAGAATTAGACTTCCATGCTAGAATTACTTCGAGGTGCACGCAATGATGCAGTGGAGAGGTTCCAGAAATTAAGCCCAGAGAATGTTCTGTGAGCTCAAAAATTGTTGCAAGAAGTTTTGGCGTATGAAGAGATGTAGACAATGGCTGCACGTAATGCTCAAGATAAAACTCCACCACGATTCCCTGAAGAAACGAATCCTATATATAGGGTTCTAGCAACTCCGTTGAATGTTCATTAGGTGCATGTTCAAGATCGTGGCAGAAGACGTTCACCACCAGGACCAGCTAAGGCCATTGAGCCTTCTCGAACGACAGCGGGACAAAGGAATGTTAGAACAAATCAAGGTAGGGGGCCACAAGGAGCACGTGGAGCTCATTCATCATCAAGGGTATGCACATCCGAAGGAGGTCTTCCTCAAAGCATTTCAACACCAACGCAAAGTGGTACATTAGTACAAGGTGAAGAAAATATGCTTATCACTATAACAAAATGTGGTTAAAAAAACCGTAGTCGAAATTGACTATGGTTTTTTTGGCCATGGTTTTGTGCATGCGCACGTAGTGGGCAATAAACTTCTTTTGAAATTTACCATTGGAATTTTTGGAATTTTGGAGTGTGTAATATACCATTAGAAAGGTATTAAAAAGACCTTTCCAATGGTATATTACACGCTCTAAAATTCCAAAATATGCAGTGGAAAATTACAAAAACCCTTGACTGCACGCGTAGTCGTCTTGCACAAAACCGTGGCCAAAAAACCCGTAGTCAATTTTGACTACGATTTTTTCTTACCACATTTTGTTATAGTGTATGCAAGCAGATGCAGTTATGAACATCAGGCCAAAAACTATAGAAGTTGAGTCATCTATGGCAGCTATGGATCGAATAAGGAGAGCGCAAAGTTCAGAAGGAGTGAGATGGCTGTCACAATGTGGAAGAGGAAGGAGAAGCGTAAAATGGGAATGTCCTTGAGCAACGCCAATAACAAGAGCAGTCAGTGGATGTGCAAATGCACGTGTTGTAGGAGATGATGATGAACATAGAGAGGAGCTTGGAATTTTAGATGAACCCTCTGATGAAGAAGAAGAGACTCCAATAGCTCACACGTTGCCAGTTGTAGGTCCTCTTGTAAGATTTCCAACCAATGACAAGTACTTGGCTGGATACATTTGGGGAATGGACCTCATTTTCAATGTGAAGATTGCAAACATTTGGGATGTGGAGAATGTGGAGACAAACCACCGAGCACTTACCGCGAGGCATGTTTCAGCAATGTACAAACGACTTTGTGTAAGAAAGGAACCTAATATGTCACCACTTACTTTACGACTGGTAGCGTATATTATTGAAGGTGTAGATGCAGAAGGCGCTGCACTTCAAAGGGAGATTCCATTTTCAATTATGGATGTAGTAAAGAACTTTGAATCGGCTCCTCTTCGAAACGCTTTGGCTATACTAGGAAATTTGAACATGTCAAGGAGGAATTGGTTGGAGAACAACATCATTTGAGAACTTATTGATAGCTTGCATGTGGTTGCAGCGTGTAGGCAAGCTAAACGGGAGCATAGAGTGGGATTGATGGAAGATGAACTGTACCAGAAGATTTTTGTACAAAAGAAGGCTCGCTTCCTTGTATACAATGATTCCAACACTATAACAAAACTTGATAAAAAAAAAACACACAGAGATTCAACTACAGTTTATTTATCCACGCTTTTGTGCGCATGCGCGTAATGGACAAATAGTATTTTTTGCAGTTTTCCACTGCAATTTTTGGAATTTAGAAGCATGTAATATACCATTGGAAAGGTCTTTTTAAGGTCTTTTTAAGACCTTTCCAATGGTATATTACATGCTTCCAAATTCCAAAAATTGCAGTGGGAAACTGCAAAAAACACTATTTGTCCACTACGCGCATGCGCACAAAAGCGTGGATAAATAAACCGTAGTTGAATCTCTGCGCGGTTTTTTTTTACCCAGTTTTGTTATAGTGCAAAGTATACATTGAAGCTTCAGTGTAAATGAGTACATGGCCACTAGCGAATGCACGAGGGAGGCCATATGGCTAAGGCAACTCATGAGTGATGTTGGACTTGAGCAAGAGAAGAGCACACATATCATGTGCGACAACCAAGGCGCCATTGCCTTGGTGAAGAATCCAATTCATCACTCTTGGAGCAAACACATTGACATTCAACACCATTTCATTCGTGAAAAAGTTGAAAGTGATGTGATTGAGATGAAGTATATCACTATGGAGCCCATGGTTTGTTGATATGCTTATTAAATCCCTTAGGAAGCCTTGACATGAAGATTTTCATAAGAAGATGGGTTTGACAATGTTTGGCAACAAACAAAGTGGGAGTGTTGAAGAAAATGCGTAGTATGGTTTAGATGGTTTGTAGGAGTTCCTAGTATATGCTAACCTTAGTTGGATGTTGTAGGAGCTCCTAGTACATGCTGACCTTAGTTGGATGTTGTAGGAGCTCATACCATGGGCTAACCTTAGTTAGGTGTTGTTTGTAGCCAAACTATTGGGCATTAGAGAGTGCAGCCTTTGTAGAGGTGATATAACCTATATGGTCAGTCATAGTACTTGTTGGTAGAGTAGTACAAGAGATCAGCCCCTAGCATGGGCTTGGTACCCCTTTCTCACCCTCATTTGTGATCTCCCTTTTTTGAAATACATTACCTTGATTCAAAAATCCCTAGTAGGATATCTTGACTCCTTTGATTTTTCACCTTCACCAACATCTTTACTTAGTGCTAAACTGTTAGATTTCTTCTTAAGTGTTGTTGATGCTTCATGTTTGTCATCATCTTGATCTTCATCATCCTTGGGTATTACTTGCAAACTTAGAGATTTGTCCACTTCATGCGTCGATCCTCCATTTCTCCCATTGTCCTTTTTTTTAAACTCATGCTACTACCTTGCTTATCTTCAATGAAGGTCACACCTCGACTCTTGATGATCTTCTTAGTCTCCAAACACATGAGCCTGTAAGCTTTTGATGCTTCGCAATAGCCCACAAACAAGTGCTTGGTGCCCTTTGCATCAAGCTTGAAACGCTTGGGGCTGAATTCCAAAGCATATGCATCACCGCACCGAGGGAATGCAATTTCTACCAACTCAAGTTCAAAACGGTCAATGGTACCAATATGGTGTGTGTGGCACATGGACCACTCCACCAACACTCATTAGAGCTATGGCACAAGAGATTGGGCCACCTCGATGTGAAGAGTATGAAGAGCCTTCGAGGTATGGTGGGTGGCATGCAAGTGATGAATAGCTCGGGTGACCTTACTTGTGAGGCTTGCATTGAAGGCAAGCAAGCTAGGACACCATTTCCAAATGATGGAGTGACAACGGCAACCAAGGCGTTGGAAATTATGCACTCCAATATATGCGGCTCGATGAAGACTACTTCCATGGGTGGCGCAAGGTGTTTCTTGACTTTCATTGATAATTTCTCGAAGAAGATTTGGGTGTTCATGCTCAAGTGCAAGAGTGATGTGTTTGAGAGGTTCAAGGCATGGAAGCCTCTTGTGGAGAACGAATCAGGTCACAAGGTCAAGGAGTTGAGATCAGACAACAAAGGGGAATACATGTCCAAGGCCTTCAAGACCTTTATGAAGGACCATGGCATTCAACATCAAACTTTGGCCCCTTATACTTCACAACAAAATGGTGTGGCGGAGCGTGCCAACCGCACACTTGTAGAGATGGCACGGGCCATGTTGCACGCCCAAGGCCTTATATATGATCTTTGGGCAAAGGCCGTATCGAATGCGGCATACACACCCAACAGGTTTCACAAGTGCGGGAGCATCTATGACACCGCAAGAAGCATGGAGCGACAAACCTTGGTCACATGCGCATTTTTGGATGCGTTGCTTATGCCTTGGATTTGAGTTCAAAGCGCTCCAAGCTTGATGCAAGGGGCACCAAGTGCTTGTTTTGGGGCTATTGTGAGGGCTCCAAAGCCGGCTTATGTGTTTGGAGTCGAAGAAGATCATCAAGAGTCAAGATGTGACCTTTGTTGAAGACAAGCAAGGGGTGTCTAGGACTTTGGAGATGTGTCCAGGTGGGAACAATGGAGGACTAGAGCTTGAGGTGGACAAATCTCCAACCATCCAAGCTTTGCCAAAAGAGGATGCAGAACAAAAGGAGACACCACCAACACCCCAAGGAGAAGTCTACCACATCCTCTAGTTGGGCACCGAGCGAAGATGATGGAGAAGGAGATGTTTCTAAAGAGCAAGATATCCTACAAGGGAGCGTAGGTTGCTTGGAGAATGGTGGAAGAACCACATTTTGCCTCAAGAGCAAGTGGAACATGCCAATGTGGCGTATGCACGAGATCCAAACAATGTTGGAGAAGCCATGAAGAGTCCCGATGCAAGCAAGTGGGTGCAAGCTCCAAGCTTCCATATGCTCCTCCAACACACCTTGCAAAGAGATGTGACCTCTAATAGCAACTCACATGAGTGGGCCCATAAACTTTTAAAGAAAAGAACACCAAGGTAATGTATTCCAATGAAGGAGGATCACAAACAAGTGTGAGAAAGGGGTACAAAGCCCATGCTAGGGGCTTATCTCTTATACTACTCTACCAATAAGTGCTAGGACTAAGCATATGGGTTATATCACCTCTACGAGGGCTATCCTCTTTAATGCTCATTAGTTTGGCTACAAACAACACCTAACTAAGGTCAACCTATGGTATGAGCTCCTACAACATGCAACTAAAGTCAGCATATACTAGGAATAAACAATCTAAAGCATACTACGCACTTCCTTCAACAGGCCCTTCATCTTTTGTTTTTTACACTTTGCCAAATCCTTCTCAATAACCACTTCCATTTCTTATGTAATAGTCTCTTTAGGTGTAGCTACAAGCTCCATTTTCACCATCAATGTCACATCCTTGTTTCTTTGAACCTCAACCCCTTCATCTACATGTTCTGGTCTAACTTTTCAACTGAAATGTTATCATCTCTAGTGTGATATCCACTCTCCTTATCGTGTGGATCACTTATAGTTGTACCAGAAGATGAGGGAAGATGAAGGAGTTTATCTACATTCACAACAACACTCAAAAAGAAGCCATTACAAAGAACATTTGTAATAAGAAAAAATATATAAAGATTCAAATTGGACTCAAATAAGAATTCAAATAAGAGGAATAATCAAGGATTCAAATAAGAGAAAAATTTTAAGGAGCCAATGAAGACATGCATTAAATTCTTGAATGTTAAATCTTTAGTTCAAGTATAAGTAGATTATAGAAAATGAATATATACCTTCTTCACTTTTTGAGCTATTTTCCTCAATTAGATCTAGCTATTTGACATGTACTTTGCCACGGACTCTCCCTTCATCAAAACATTCAAAGACCTCACTTGCATTCTTTTGTACTTGAAAAACAAGAGGTTTAGGGTTTCTTGGTAAACCATGAGATAAATCTGACTTAGATCCCCCTCCCTACTGATTCTTGGGCTTCAAGTCGTACCATAGGTCTATTAGGCCTACTCTCATGATTAAAGTAAGAGTATATGTGTATGTGTAAAAGTATATGTGTATACTCTTACAAAGGAAGACCATGAGAGTAGGTTGGGAACGATCTTCCTTTGTAAGAGTATATGTGTATGTGTAAGAGTATATCTTGTAGTAAGAATATATGTGTTCATATGTTTAATTAGGTTTGTAGATTTGGTTTTGTCTGAGATGTATCCTTTTTATAGAGTAGTCAAAAACAAAAGGTTCATGGACTTTGAGTATCCTAAACTACAGAATGTACTTTTGTTTGACTACTTCTAATGTACAAGAAATACAAAGACACCTAAAAGTGATTAAAGAAGTAGTACATTCTAAGACATCAAAAATACTAAACATACTTACAGGGCACAAAGTTTATCTTTGAAGAAGTAGTTCAACGAAAATAGAGTACTAAAAAGACTCAATAGATTTAAATCCAATACTAGCAATATTCAATAGAATATGAATGTACTTCAATATAATTTGTAACAAAAAAGTACCATTCACGTATATAAAGAGTGTTGGTGGAGTGCTCCTTCTGCCAAACATGCCATGATGGTACCGTTTACCATTTTGAACTTGAGTTGGTACAAGTTGCCTTCCCTTGGTGTAGTGACAATCATCTCTCCATTAGATGTGCCCAAAACATAACCCTTGTTGTTGAATTGAACCTTTAAATCTTGTGACACCAACTTGCTCACAAAAAGCAAGTTGGCATGCAACTTGGGTACATGCAATGCATCTTGAATGCGAATTCGTCTCAATGGCCCTTCACATCCACCTAAGCCACCACAATGCAACCCATTGCAATGGCCTCCACCATGCTATTGTCACCTAGATATACCTTTGGGTTGCTAATAGGCTCATACATAAGCCATATTGTGAGAGGAGGGCTGACCCTTCGTCTTGGGGCTCATTTTCCTTCCTCTTGGACACCTCATGCATCAATCTTGTTGTAATGAAAGCAAGAGTGAGCTCCTCCATGGGTCTTGTCTCCAAAGCGATGAAGAGATACTCATACAAAGGTGGCAAACTCTCGAGGAGAATCATAACAATGTCTCCATTAGTCACAAGCACCTCCAAACAAGTGAGTTGGTCTGCAAGTAAGTGCCTTCACCTTATTGATGTGGTTAAGCATGTCCTTGTCCTTTTGAACCTTGCATGTGAAAAACTTGCGCCAAATAAAGAGAGTGTTGGACAAGCTCTTTATCTCATGGATGTCGCAAAGGACACGCCATGCTTCCGCCAACCTTGCATGCTCGAACATGTGCAAGCTGCCTATCTACAAAATTGCAAGCATTCACAAAGAAGGCCTTCTTGACCTTCCTATCAAAAGACTTCTTGACTTTTACATCGACATCAGCATCAAATGAAGGAGGCTTTTTGGTACCCTCCACAATCTCTCACAAGTCATTCTCGGCCAAGATCATCTCCATCTTGAACTTCCAAAGTCTAAAGTTGTCTCCATTGAACTTGTCAATGACCCTCATGCTGTCTCCTTTACTAGTGGCCATGGTGCAACAACTCCCACTCCAATGGAAGCCTTTTTAAGTCCAATCAGCCTTCCACCACCCCTCTTATGGTATCAAGCCCATGCTAGGGGCTAATCTCTTATACTACTCTACCAACAAGTGTTGTGACTAACCATACGGGTTATACCACCTCTGGAAGGGCTGCCCTCTCTAAATGCCCATTATTTTGCCTACAAACAATACCTAATTAAAGACAACCCTGTTGAAGGAAGTGCGTAGTATGGATTAGATGGCTTATAGAAGCTCCTAGTATAGTCTAACCTTAGTTGGATGTTGTAGGAGCTCATACGATGGGCTGACCTTAGTTAGGAGTTGTTTGTAATCAAACCAATGTGCATTTAGAGAGGGTAGCCCTTGTGGAGGTAATATAACCCATATGGTTAGTCCTTAGACTTGGTGGTAGAGTAGTATAAGAGATCAGCCCTTGCATAGGCTTGGTACCCCTTTCCCAACCTTGTTTGTGATACCCCTTCATTGGAATACATTACCTTGGTGTTCTTTTCTTCAAAAAACCCGTAGTATGAGTTCCTACAATATCTAACTAAGGTCAGTCCATAATATGAGCTCCTACAAACCATCTAAACTATACTACGCACTTCCTTTATCAGATGAGCCATAGTTGCAAACCATTAACCATGCAAGAATTGCGGTCCTTGGTAAATGCAGGATAACCCTCTTGTCTATGATAGGGTGGTTCTTCAAATTCTCGACGTCTCTTTCCATGCCATCTTGTGGTTAGAGTTTCGCACAATTGAGGGCGAAATTGCAAATGCTTCATAAAATGCTTTGAAGGATTTCGCGCCTTGCATTTGTCCATGTAAATTATATACATATTCACAATGCTGGTATCGACGAGAAAAAAGAAAACTTAGTGCCACCACTTGTGGACCACCACATGAATACGAAGCTTGTAATCGATTAGCCACGTCTACACTGCGCATGTGAGTTGTTTAATCAAGGTGAACTAGTGATGTTTGATTGCTCTCCCATTCGGAACCATTATGACGTGGAACGAATTCAACTGGAAATTCCCACAGAAACTGAATTGGAACCGCATGTGTCAAAATGATAAGAACCGCTTTCTTATCTTTCCATATAATGCTCGACATTTGCCTCGAATCATGCATGCGCCAATCTAATGTGCCTTGCTCATTTCTATTGAAATCTTTTGTAATCTTGAAAGATTAAAAAAGACCCACCCAATTTGCCATTATTGTGCCGGTTCTATATGTTTTTTTATCCAATGGATTTTTGAATAAGGCAATGCTAGAGAAAAAATTATCCATAATAATTACATGCCCTTTATCCTCAATTGGTGCAACCTTTTGAAGAAAAGAACACCAAGGTAATGTATTCCAATGAAGGGGTATCACAAACAAGGTTGGGAAAGGGGTACCAAGCCCATGCAAGGGCTGATCTCTTATACTACTCTACCACCAAGTCCAAGGACTAACCATATGGGTTATATCACCTCTACAAGGGCTGCCCTCTTTAAATGCACATTGGTTTGACTACAAACAACTCCTAATGAAGGTCAGCCCATCGTATGAGCTCCTACATCATCCAACTAAGGCCAGCCCATACTAGGAGCTCCTATAAGCCATCTAAACCATACTACGCACTTCCTTCAACACTCCCACTTTGTTTTGTTGACAAACAATGTCAAACCCATCTCCTTACGAAGATCCTCATGTCGAGGCTTCCCAAGCAACTTTGTAAGCACATCCGCCACCATGTGCTCAGTAGGAACATACCTCATCTCAATCACATCACTTTCAACTTCCTCATGAATGAAATGGTGTTGAATGTGAATGTGTTTGCTCCGAGAGTGATGAATTGGATTCTTTACCAAGGCAATGGCGCCTTGGTTGTCACACATGATACGTGTGCTCTTCTCTTGCTCAAGTCCAACATCACTCATGAGTTGCCTTAGCCATATGGCCTCCCTCGTGCATTGGCTAATGGCCATGTACTCTGCCTCGGTAGTAGACAAGGCAACGGTGGGTTGTTTCTTGGAATTCCATGAGATGGCACCGCCTCCAAGCATAAACACATAGCCCGTTGTGGACCTCCTATCACTTGCATCTCTGGCCCAATCGACATCACAAAAGCCCACCAATGCAAGGCTCTTGCCTCCAAGGACCAATTTCGCCTCCAATGTACCTTGAAGGTACCGCATGATTCTCTTGACCGCTGCCCAATGTTTGGGGCCACTTTTCGACATATGTTGGCTCACCACACTCATGGCAAATGCAAGGTCAGGCCTTGTGCCCACCATCGCATACATCAAGCCCCCCACCGCGACTTTGTATGGCACATCTTGCATTTCTGCCTTGATACCTTCAAACTCCTCATCTGTGAGCTTTGCCATCTTCTCCTGTTGAAGGAAGTGCGTAGTATGGATTAGATGGCTTATAGGAGCTCCTAGTATAGTCTAACTTTAGTTGGATGTTGTAGGAGCTCATACGATGGGCTGACCTTAGTTAGGAGTTGTTTGTAGTCAAACCAATGTGCATTTAGAGAGGGCAGCCCTTGTAGAGGTGATATAACCCATATGGTTAGTCATGCCACTTGGTGGTAGAGTAGTATAAGAGATCAGCCCTTGCATGGGCTTGAAACCCCTTTCCCAACCTTGTTTGTGATACCCCTTCATTGGAATACATTACCTTGCTGTTCTTTTCTTCAATAGGTTATGGGCCCACTCATGTGAGTTGCTACAAAGAGGTCAGATCTCTTTGCAAGGTGTGTTGGTGGAGAAGTACTGGAGCTTCAAGCAAGTGAAGTTTGGGGTCATTTTGGAGCATTTTGGAGCATTTCGGATCAAGATCTTGCAAGTTTGTGAGGTATTCTCTTGTTTCGGGTTCCACTTTGTTCTTGGAGGGCTGATTTGGTGCTTCATGGTGTGAGTTGAGAGCTAGGGTTTGATCTAGTCTCAAGGAGGGCTGATTTGTTCATATAGTGCCTTATTTGAGTGATTTGGAGCATTTGTAATTTGATTGGAGAGACTCGGAGCATTTGAGGGTTCACAAGAGAGATTTGGATCACTTGAGATCTGATTGGAGAGACTTGGAGCATTGGAGTGTTCACAAGAGAGATTGGGATCACTTGAGATCTGATTCGAGAGACTTGGAGCATTCGAGGGTTCACAAGAAAGATTTGGATCACTTGGGATCTGATTGGAGAGACTTGGAGCATTGGAGTGTTCACAAGAGAGTTTTGGATCACTTAAGATCTGATTTGAGAGACTTGGAGCATTGGATTGTTCACAAGAGAGATTTGGATCACTTGAGATCTGATTGGAGAGACTAGGAGCATTGGAGTGTTCACAAGAGAGATTTGGATCACTTGGGATCTGATTGGAGAGACTTGGAGCATTGGAGTGTTCACAAGAGAGATTTCGATCACTTGGGATCTGATTGGAGAGACTTGGAGCATTGGAGTGTTCACAAGAGAGATTTGGATCACTTGAGATTTGATTGGAGAGACTAGGAGCATTGGAGTGTTCACAAGAGAGATTTGGATCAGTTGGGATCTGATTGGAGAGACTTGGAGCACTTGATGTCCTTGTAGAGTTCATGCAACCATAAGAGGGCTGGTTGTGCATTTGGAAACCATTGGAGGGGTTCTTGGAGAGATTTAGACCACTTAGGGTCAAATTGGAGTTGGTGCGACCACAAGAGGTGTGGTAGAAGGCTGATTGGGACTTCCTTTGGAGTGGGAGTCATTGCACCATGGCTACTAGTGAAGGAGACGGCGTGAGGGTCATTGACAAGTTCAATGGAGACAACTTTGGACTTTGGAAGTTCAAGATGGAGATGATCTTGGCCGAAAAGGACTTATGGGAGATTGTGGAGGGCACTGAGACACCTCCTTCATCCGATGCCGATGTCGATGTAAAAGCCAAGAAGTCCTATCATAGGAGGGTCAAGAAGGCCTTCTCTGTGATTGCTTGCAATCTTGCAGATAGGCAACTTGCACATGTTCGAGCATGCAAGGGACCAACAGAAGCATGGCAAGTTCTTTGCAACATCCATGAAACAAAGAGCTTGTCCAACATGCTCGTTCTTCGACGCAAGTTCTTCACTTGCAAGATGCAAGAGGGCGAGGACATGCTGGACCACATCAACAAGGTCAAGGCACTTGCGGACCAACTGGCTTGTTTGGAGGTGCCCGTGACGGATGGAGACATTGTCATGACATTGCTTGAGAGTTTGCCGCCTTCGTATGATTATCTCATCACCGCTTTGGAGACAAGACCCATGGAGGAGCTCACGCTTGCTTTCATTACAGCAAGGTTGATGCATGAGGTGTCCAAGAGGAAGGAGAATGAGACCCAAGACGGAGGGGCAGCTCTTCTCTCACGATATGGCCAAGGAGGGACCTCACAACACCAGAAGGAGACACGCACGTGCTACAATTGTGGGAAGCCCGGTCACCTTGCAAGATATTGTAAGCAACCCAAGAAGGAGAGTGCTAACAAGGCTAGTGTGAAGGAGGAGGAAGATGAGTTTGCATTTGCGGCTAATGATGGGTATGATAACACCAACATGTTCCATTGGATCATTGACTCGGGTGCTACTCAACACATGACCCCGCATAGGCAAGCTTTCCTCACGTATGAGACTATTAGCAACCGCAAGGTGTATTTGGGTGACAATGGTGTGGTGGATGCCATTGGCATGGGTTGCATTGTGGTGGAGGTGGAGGTGAAGGGCCAAATGAGGCGAATTCGCATCCAAGATGCATTGCATGTGCCCAAGTTGCATGCCAATTTGCTCTCCGTGAGCAAGTTGGTGTCACAAGATTTGAAGGTGCAATTCAACAACAAGGGTTGTGTTTTGGGTGCACCCAATGGAGAAATGATTGTCACCGCACCGAGAGAAGGCAATTTGTACCAACTCAAGTTCAAAACGGTGAATGGTACCAGCGTGGCGTGTGTGGCACAAGGAGCACTTCACCAACAATCATTGGAGCTATGGCACAAGAGATTGGGCCACCTCAATGTGAAGAGTGTGCAGAGCCTTCAAGGCATGGTGGGTGGCATGCAAGTGATAACGAGCTCGGGCGACCTTACATGTGAGGCTTGCATTGAAGGTAAGCAAGCCAGGAAACCATTTCCAAGTGATGGAGCGACAAGGGCAACTAAGGTGTTGGAGATTGTGCACTCCGATGTATGCGGCCCAATGAGGACTACTTCCATGGGTGGCGCAAGGTATTTCTTGACTTTCATTGATGACTTCTCGAGGAAGATTTGGGTGTTCATGCTTAAGTGCAAGAGTGATGTTTTTGAGAGGTTCAAGGCATGGAAGGCCCTTGTGGAGAATGAATCGGGGCGAAAAGTGATGGTGTTGAGATCGGACAACGGAGGGGAATACATGTCCAAGGCCTTTGAGACCTTCATGAGGGACCATGGCATTCAACATCAAACTTCGGCCCCTTATACTCCACAACAAAATGGTGTTGCGGAGCGTGCCAACCGCAGACTTGTGGAGATGGCACGAGCCATGTTGCATGCCCAAGGCCTCACGTATGATCTTTGGGCGGAGGCCGTATCGAATGCGGCATACACACGCAATAGGTGTCCCACAATTGCGGTAGCATCTATGACACCACAAGAAGCATGGAGCGGGAAGAGGCCAAACCTTGGTCACATGCGCATTTTTGGATGCGTTGCATATGCCTTGGATTTGAGTCCACAACGCTCTAAGCTTGATGCCAAGGGCACTAAGTGCTTGTTTTGGGGCTATTGTGAGGGCTCCAAAGCCTACCGGCTTATGTGTTTGGAGTCGAAGAAGATCATCAAGAGTCGAGATGTCACCTTCGTTGAGGAGAAGCAAGGGGTGTCTACGACTTTGGAGATGTGTCCAAGTGGGAGCAATGGAGGACTAGAGCTTGAGGTGGACAAATCTCCAACCAGACAAGCTTTGCCGAAAGAGGATGGAGACCAAGAAGAGACACCACCAACACCCAAGGAGAAGTCTACCACATCTTCCAGTTGGGCACCAAGCGAAGATGATGGAGAAGGAGATGTTTCTCAAGAGCCAAGATATCCTACAAGGGAACGTAGGCCGCTTGGAGAATGGTGGATGAACCACATTTTGCCTCAAGAGCAAGTGGAACATGCCAATGTGGCATATGCAAGAGATCCACGCAATGTTGGGGAAGCCATGAAGAGTCCAGATGCAAGCAAGTGGGAGCAAGCCATGCAAGAGGAGTATGCCTCACTTATGAGCAAAGGTACTTGGGAACTCTCTCCGCTTCCTTCCGATCGTGCAAGTGTTGGATGCAAGTGGGTGTTTTGCACCAAGAGAGACGCATTGGGCCACATTGTGCGCTACAAGGCGAGATTGGTGGCCAAGGGGTATTCCCAAGTAGAAGGGGTGGACTTCAATGAGACCTTTGCTCCCGTGGCCAAGTTTTGCACCATTCGATGCGTGACGGCGATAGGGGCAGCCATGGACTTGGAGATGCACCAAATGGACGTCATCACGGCGTTTCTCAATCCAAACCTCGAGGAGGTGATCTACATGGACCAGCCAAAGGGCTTTGTTCAAGAAGGACGAGAACACCTCAAGTGTAAGCTCAAGAAGGCCATCTACGGGTTGAGGCAGTCCGGGAGAGCATGGTACATGGACATTGATGCATTGTTTGCAAGGGAAGGCTACACAAGGAGTGATGCGGACCACTCTCTCTACATCAAGCAAACAAGTGCGTATTTGGTGATTGTCATTGTCTATGTGGATGACTTGATCATCATGACCAACACCATCAACAAAATGGAGGAGGTGAAGACCATGTTGAAGAGCCAATATGATATGAGTGATCTTGGAGAGCTACACTATTGCCTTGGTGTGGAGTTTACAAGGCAAAGGGCTGCCCGCACCATCACCATGAGCCAAAGCAAGTACATTGGGGAGGTGTTGAAGCGCTTCAACATGGAGGGGTGCAAATCCATTGGCACTCCTCTTGATGTGAAGGAGAAGATGGCCAAGCTCACAGATGAGGAGTTTGAAGGTATCAAGGCAGAAATGCAAGATGTGCCATACAAAGCCGCGGTGGGGAGCTTGATGTATGCGATGGTGGCCACAAGGCCTGACCTTGCATTTGCCATGAGTGTGGTGAGCCAACATATGTCCAAAAGCGGTCCCAAACATTGGGCAGCGGTCAAGAGAATCATGCGGTACCTTCCAGGTACATTGGAGGCAAAATTAGTTCTTGGAGGCAAGAGCCTTGCATTGGTGGGCTTTTGTGATGCCGATTGGGCTGGAGATGCAAGTGATAGGAGGTCGACAACGGGCTATGTGTTTATGCTTGGAGGCGGTGCCATCTCATGGAATTCCAAGAAACAACCCACCGTTGCCTTGTCTACTACCGAGGCAGAGTACATGGCCATTAGCCAATGCACGAGGGAGGCCATATGGCTAAGGCAACTCATGAGTGATGTTGGACTTGAGCAAGAGAAGAGCACACATATCATGTGTGACAACCAAGGCGCCATTGCCTTGGTGAAGAATCCAATTCATCACTCTCGAAGCAAACACATTGACATTCAACACCATTTCATTCGTGAGAAAGTTGAAAGTGATGTGATTGAGATGAGGTATGTTCCTACAGAGCGCATGGTGGCAGATGTGCTTACGAAGTCGCTTGGGAAGCCTCGACATGAAGAACTTCGTAAGGAGATGGGTTTGACATTGTTTGTCAACAAACAAAGTGGGAGTGTTGAAGGAAGTGCGTAGTATGGATTAGATGGCTTATAATAGCTCCTAGTATAGTCTAACCTTAGTTGGATGTTGTAGGAGCTCATACGATGGGCTGACCTTAGATAGTAGTTATTTGTAGTCAAACCAATGTGCATTTAACGAGGGCAGCCCTTGTAGAGGTGATATAACCCATATGGTTAGTCATGCCACTTGGTGGTAGAGTAGTATAAGAGATCAGCCCTTGCATGGGCTTGAAACCCCTTTCCCAACCTTGTTTGTGATCCCCCTTCATTGGAATACATTACCTTGGTGTTCTTTTCTTCAATATCTCCTTCACATCAAGAGGAGTGCCAATGGATTTGCACCCCTCCATGTTGAAGCGCTTCAACACCTCCCCAATATACTTGTTTTGGCTCATGGTGATGGTGCGGGCAGCCCTTTGCCTTGTAAACTCGTGCCATCTCCACAAGTGTGTGGTTGGCACGCTCCGCCACACCATTTTGTTGTGGAGTATAAGGGGCCGAAGTTTGATGTTGAATGCCATGGTCCCTCATGAAGGTCTCAAAGGCCTTGGACATGTATTCCCCTCCGTTGTCCGATCTCAACACCATTACTTTCCGCCCCGATTCATTCTCCACAAGGGCCTTCCATGCCTTGAACCTCTCAAAAACATCACTCTTGCACTTGAGCATGAACACCCAAATCTTCCTCGAGAAGTCATCAATGAAAGTCAAAAAATACCTTGCGCCACCCATGGAAGTAGTCCTCATTGGGCCGCATACATCGGAGTGCATAATCTCCAACACCTTAGTTGCCCTTGTCGCTCCATCACTTGGAAATGGTTTCCTGGCTTGCTTACCTTCAATGCAAGCCTCACATGTAAGGTCGCCCGAGCTCGTTATCACTTGCATGCCACCCACCATGCCTTGAAGGCTCTGCACACTCTTCACATTGAGGTGGCCCAATCTCTTGTGCCATAGCTCCAATGATTGTTGGTGGAGTGCTCCTTGTGCCACACACGCCACGCTGGTACCATTCACCGTTTTGAACTTGAGTTGGTACAAATTGCCTTCTCTCGGTGCGGTGACAATCATTTCTCCATTGGATGCACCCAAAATACAACCCTTGTTGTTGAATTGCACCTTCAAATCTTGTGACACCAACTTGCTCACAGAGAGCAAATTGGCATGCAACTTGGGCACATGCAATGCATCTTGGATGCGAATTCGCCTCATTTGGCCCTTCACCTCCACCTCCACCACAATGCAACCCATGCCAATGGCATCCACCACACCATTGTCACCCAAATACACCTTGCGGTTGCTAATAGTCTCATACGTGAGGAAAGCTTGCCTATGCGGGGTCATGTGTTGAGTAGCACCCGAGTCAATGATCCAATGGAACATGTTGGTGTTATCATACCCATCATTAGCCGCAAATGCAAACTCATCTTCCTCCTCCTTCACACTAGCCTTGTTAGCACTCTCCTTCTTGGGCTGCTTACAATATCATGCAAGGTGACCGGGCTTCCCACAATTGTAGCACGTGCATGTCTCCTTCCGATGTTGTGAGGTCCCTCCTTGGCCATATCGTGAGAGAAGAGCTGACCCTTCGTCTTGGGTCTCATTCTCCTTCCTCTTGGACACCTCATGCATCAACCTTGCTGTAATGAAAGCAAGCGTGAGCTCCTCCATGGGTCTTGTCTCCAAAGCGGTGATGAGATACTCATACGAAGGCGGCAAACTCTCAAGCAATGTCATGACAATGTCTCCATCCGTCACGGGCACCTCCAAACAAGCCAGTTGGTCCGCAAGTGCCTTGACCTTGTTGATGTGGTCCAGCATGTCCTCGCCCTCTTGCATCTTGCAAGTGAAGAACTTGCGTCGAAGAACGAGCATGTTGGACAAGCTCTTTGTTTCATGGATGTTGCAAAGAACTTGCCATGCTTCTGCTGGTCCCTTGCATGCTTGAACATGTGCAAGTTGCCTATCTGCAAGATTGCAAGCAATCACAGAGAAGGCCTTCTTGACCCTCCTATGATAGGACTTCTTGGCTTTTACATCGACATCGGCATCGGATGAAGGAGGTGTCTCAGTGCCCTCCACAATCTCCCATAAGTCCTTTTCGGCCAAGATCATCTCCATCTTGAACTTCCAAAGTCCAAAGTTGTCTCCATTGAACTTGTCAATGACCCTCACGCCGTCTCCTTCACTAGTAGCCATGGTGCAATGACTCCCACTCCAAAGGAAGTCCCAATCAGCCTTCTACCACACCTCTTGTGGTCGCACCAACTCCAATTTGACCCTAAGTGGTCTAAATCTCTCCAAGAAACCCTCCAATGGTTTCCAAATGCACAACCAGCCCTCTTATGGTTGCATGAACTCTACAAGGACATCAAGTGCTCCAAGTCTCTCCAATCAGATCCCAACTGATCCAAATCTCACTTGTGAACACTCCAATGCTCCTAGTCTCTCCAATCAGATCTCAAGTGATCCAAATCTCTCTTGTGAACACTCCAATGCTCCTAGTCTCTCCAATCAGATCTCAAGTGATCCAAATCTCTCTTGTGAACACTCCAATGCTCCAAGTCTCTCAAATCAGATCCCAAGTGATCCAAATCTTTCTTGTGAACCCTCGAATGCTCCAAGTCTCTCGAATCAGATCTCAAGTGATCCCAATCTCTCTTGTGAACACTCCAATGCTCCAAGTCTCTCCAATCAGATCTCAAGTGATCCAAATCTCTCTTGTGAACACTCTAATGCTCCAAGTCTCTCCAATCAGATCTCAAGTGGTCCAAATCTCTCCAATCAAATTACAAATGCTCCAAATCACTCAAATAAGGCACTATATGAACAAATCAGCCCTCCTTGAGACTAGATCAAACCCTAGCTCTCAACTCACACCATGAAGCACCAAATCAGCCCTCCAAGAACAAAGTGGAACCCAAAACAAGAGAATACCTCACAAACTTGCAAGATCTTGATCCAAAATGCTCCAAAACGACCCCAAATTGCAAAGAGATCTGACCTCTTTGTAGCAACTCACATGAGTGGGCCCATAACCTTTTGAAGAAAAGAACACCAAGGTAATGCATTCCAATGAAGGGGTATCACAAACAAGGTTGGGAAAGGGGTACCAAGCCCATGCAAGGGCTGATCTCTTATACTACTCTACCATCAAGGCCAAGGACTAACCATATGGGTTATATTACCTCCACAAGGGCTGCCCTCTCTAAATGCACATTGGTTTGACTACAAACAACTCCTAACTAAGGTCAGCCCATCGTATGAGCTCCTACAACATCCAACTAAGGTTAGACTATACTAGGAGCTCCTATAAGCCATCTAATCCATACTACGCACTTCCTTCAACATTCCCTTGCAAACAATACATCAATGTCCATGTACCATGCTCTTCAGGACTGCCTCAACCCGTAGATGGCCTTCTTAAGCTTACACTTGAGGTGTTCTCGTCCTTCTTGAACAAAGCCCTTTGGCTGGTCCATGTAGATCACCTCCTCCAGGTATACCCCTTGGCCACCAATCTTGCCTTGTAGCGCACAATGTGGCCCAAGGCGTCTCTCTTGGTGCAAAACACCCACTTGCATCTAACACTTGCCCGATCAGAAGGAAGCGGAGAGAGTTCCCAAGTACCTTTGCTCATAAGTGAGGCATACTCCTCTTGCATGGCTTGCTCCCACTTGCTTGCATCTGGACTCTTCATGGCTTCCCCAACATTGCGTGGATCTCTTGCATATGCCACATTGGCATACTCCACTTGCTTTTGAGGCAAAATGTGGTTCATCCACCATTATCCAAGCGGCCTACGCTCCCTTGTAGGATATCTTGGCTCTTGAGAAACATCGCCTTCTCCATCATCTTTGCTTGGTGCCCAACTGGAGGATGTGGTAGACTTCTCCTTGGGTGTTGGTGGTGTCTCTTCTTGGTCTCCATCCTCTTTCGGCAAAGCCTGGATGGTTGGAGATTTGTCCACCTCAAGCTCTAGTCCTCCATTGCTCCCACTTGGACACATCTCTAAAGTCATAGACACCCTTGCTTCTCCTCAACGAAGGTGACATCTCGACTCTTGATGATCTTCTTCGACTCCAAACACATAAGCCGGTAGGCTTTGGAGCCCTCCCAATAGCCTAAAACAATCACTTGGTGCCCCTTGCATCAAGCTTGGAGCGCTTTGGGCTCAAATCCAAGGCATATGCAACGCATTCAAAAATGCGCATGTGACCAAGGTTTGGCCTCTTCCTGCTCCATGCTTCTTGTGGTGTCATAGATGCTACCGCAATTGTGGGACACCTATTGCGTGTGTATGCCGCATTTGATACGGCCTCCGCCCAAAGATCATACGTGCGGCCTTGGGCATGCAATATGGCTCGTGCCATCTCCACAAGTGTGTGGTTGGCACGCTCCGCCACACCATTTTGTTGTGGAGTATAAGGGGCCGAAGTTTGATGTTGAATGCCATGGTCCCTCATGAAGGCCTTGGACATGTATTCCCCTCCGTTGTCCGATCTCAACACCATCACTTTCTGCCCCGATTCATTCTCCACAAGGGCCTTCCATGCCTTGAACCTCTCAAAAACATCACTCTTGCACTTGAGCATGAACACCCAAATCTTCCTCGAGAAGTCATCAATGAAAGTCAAAAAATACCTTGCGCCACCCATGGAAGTAGTCCTCATTGGGCCGCATACATCGGAGTGCACAATCTCCAACACCTTAGTTGCCCTTGTCGCTCCATCACTTGGAAATGGTTTCCTAGCTTGCTTGCCTTCAATGCAAGCCTCACATGTAAGGTCGCCTGAGCTCTTTATCACTTGCATGCCACCCACCATGCCTTGAAGGCTCTACACACTCTTCACATTGAGGTGGCCCAATCTCTTGTGCCATAGTTCCAATGACTGTTGGTGGAGTGCTCCTTGTGCCACACACGCCACGCTGGTACCATTCATCGTTTTGAACTTGAGTTGGTACAAATTGCCTTCTCTCGGTGCGGTGACAATCATTTCTCCATTGGGTGCACCCAAAACACAACCCTTGTTGTTGAATTGCACCTTCAAATCTTGTGACACCAACTTGCTCACGAAGAGCAAGTTGGCATGCAGCTTGGGCACATGCAATGCATCTTGGATGCGAATCCATCTCAATTGGCCCTTCAGCTCCACCTCCACCACAATGCAACCCATGCCAATGGCATCCACCACGCCATTGTCACCCAAATACACCTTGCGGTTCTCATACGTGAGGAAAGCTTGCCTATGCGGGGTCATGTGTTGAGTAGCACCCGAGTCAATGATCCAATGGAACATGTTGGTGTTATCATACCCATCATTAGCCGCAAATGCAAACTCATCTTCTTCCTCCTTCACACTAGCCTTGTTAGCACTCTCCTTCTTGGGCTGCTTACAATATCATGCAAGGTGACCGGGCTTCCCACAATTGTAGCACGTGCGTGTCTCCTTCCGATGTTGTGAGGTCCCTCCTTGGCCATATCGTGAGAGAAGAGCTGCCCCTCCGTCTTGGGTCTCATTCTCCTTCCTCTTGGACACCTCATGCATCAACCTTGTTGTAATGAAAGCAAGCGTGAACTCCTCCATGGGTCTTGTCTCCAAAGCGGTGATGAGATACTCATACGAAGGCGGCAAACTCTCAAGCAATGTCATGACAATGTCTCCATCCGTCATGGGCACCTCCAAACAAGCTAGTTGGTCCGCAAGTGCCTTGACCTTGTTGATGTGGTCCAGCATGTCCTCGCCCTCTTGCATCTTGCACGTGAAGAACTTGCACCGAAGAAAGAGCATGTTGGACAAGCTCTTTGTTTCATGGATGTTGCAAAGAACTTGCCATGCTTCTGCTGGTCCCTTGCATGCTTGAACATGTGCAAGTTGCCTATCTGCAAGATTGCAAGCAATCACAGAGAAGGCCTTCTTGACCCTCCTATGATAGGACTTCTTGGCTTTTACATCGACATCGGCATCGGATGAAGGAGGTGTCTCAGTGCCCTCCACAATCTCCCATAAGTCCTTTTCGGCCAAGATCATCTCCATCTTGAACTTCCAAAGTCCAAAGTTGTCTCCATTGAACTTGTCAATGACCCTCACGCCGTCTCCTTCACTAGTAGCCATGGTGAAATGACTCCCACTCCAAAGGAAGTCCCAATCAGCCTTCTACCACACCTCTTGTGGCTGCACCAACTCCAACACAACCCTAGGTGGTCTATATCTCTCCAAGAACCCCTCCAATGGTTTCCAAATGCACAACCAGCCCTCTTATGGTTGCATGAACTCTACAAGGACATCAAGTGCTCCAAGTCTCTCCAATCAGATCCCAACTGATCCAAATCTCACTTGTGAACACTCCAATGCTCCAAGTCTCTCCAATCAGGTCCCAAGTGGCCTAAATCTCTCTTGTGAACACTCCAATGCTCCAAGTCTCTCCAATCAGATCCCAAGTGATCCAAGTCTCTCTTGTGAACACTCTAATGCTCCAAGTCTCTCCAATCAGATCTCAAGTGATCCAAATCTCTCTTGTGAACCCTCAAATGTTCCAAGTGTCTCCAATCAGATCTTAAGTGATCCAAATCTCTCTTGTGAACACTCAAATGCTCCAAGTCTCTCCAATCAGATCTCAAGTGGTCCAAATCTCTCTTGTGAACACTCAAATGCTCCAAGTCTCTCCAATAAGGCACTATATGAACAAATCAGCCCTCCTTGAGACAAGATCAAACCCTAGCTCTCAACTCACACCATGAAGCACCAAATCAGCCCTCCAAGAACAAAATGGAACTCAAAACAAGAAAATACCTTACAAACTTGCAAGATCTTGATCCAAAATGCTCCAAAACAACCCCAAACTTCACTTGCTTGAAGCTCCAATACTTCTCCACCAACACACCTTGCAAAGAGATCTGACCTCTTTGTAGCAACTCACATGAGTGGGCCCATAACCTTTTGAAGAAAAGAACACCAAGGTAATGTATTCCAATTAAGGGGTATCACAAAGAAGGTTGGGAAAGGGGTACTAAGCCCATGCAAGGGCTGATCTCTTATACTACTCTACCACCAAGTGCTATGACTAACCATATCGGTTATATCACCTCTACAAGGGCTGCCTTCTCTAAATGCACATTGGTTTGACTACAAACAACTCCTAACGAAGGTCAGCCCATCGTATGAGCTCCTACATCATCCAACTAAGGTCACCCCATACTAGAAGCTCCTATAAGCCATCTAAACCATACCACGCACTTCCTTCAACACAACCAAGGGCAATACAACATTATGCGTTAATTGTGCTTCGCCATGTCTAAATTGGATACATATATGGCCCCTTCTCCATAATGTGATAAAAAAATTGATCTTGTTTTTTACACATCTACTTCAAATTACTTTTCATTCTTTCCATTTTTTATTTATACACAATTTTCCACTTGTTTTGGGTAGTGAAAAGCTATTGGCTATTCTTTTTAAAGAAAATTTTATGTATTTTTCAAAATAACCTAATGATTGCTATATTTAAAGTGTAGCGGCAAACATAACCTACATATAATCTACTTTTGACAAAGGTGCCACAAAGTATCACCCTAATTATATTGCTACAAATCTATTTGAGAATTGAAGAAATAGATGGCCACTTTTTATGATTAAAAAAAAAATAGTTTTCCGAACTCCAAGCTAAATTCTATAAACAGTCCCACAACCATAAGTAGATTGTATGTGTTGCCACACATGGTGTACAAAAAATACAAAGAGTGATCCACTCAAGGTTTATAGCATTCTAAAAATCAAATTTTGATGAAGGGAACGGGCCTAGGACTTCTCCTCCTTCCACTACTAGTGCAACTTCTTTACAGTCACCACGTACACAAGCTATAAATCAATTGGGATGTGAAGGACAAGTGAACGGGACTATAAGAAAGTAGAAAAGGAAGTTGGGTATAGGAGATGAATCTATTGCTTTAGCCATTAACAATTTTCAAAGGGAATTTCGAAGGTAGAGAAGATGAAGTTGCAAATCATTGAGAAGTTGATAGGTAATGAGAAAGAGGGTAGGAAGATGGTCATGAGGGGGCAATTGTAGATATCAATTTTATTTGTAGAAGCTTAAAAAATCAAGGATTCTTTAAGTAGTTCTTAATAGATGTTTCATCTTGTGAGTTATCTAGTTTTAGAAGTTTAGAATACTTGAATTTTCTTTCCAATCTTATTTGGAATTTGATTTGATTTGATTTGAGTTTAGAAAGATTTGTTCCGAATTCCATTATATTGAATACATTTTTTTCTATATTATATATACATGTATACGTGCATTCAAATTTAAAGCTTAGAAAAAATACAAATTTGAAATGTCATCTGTACTCATTCATCATTAGAATTTTGCAAAATCCATTGCCTAAACAATTTTTTAATAAGTCTTTCTCCCACATATTTTGCTTGTTCTCCCTCCCTAGCCACAGGTAATCTTGCATTCCCAAATCTAGCAACTTGATCTTTTTGTAAACTTGCATTAGCCACATGAGGCTTTGGCAAGTTTAACATCTAACAATAGTTGTATAACCAATAACAAACTAAAGTAATCATGTGGCTCTTTGTAACTCTGTCAACTCTAGAATTAAAATTCTTCAAAATTCTTGATCTAATCTTCAATGTGCCAAAAGCTTGTTCAATCACCACTCTTCTAGAGTTCATAGAATTAATAAACCTTTTTTTTTGCAAATAATTGGAGGCCTTCCAATTCTTTATCAAATAGGTGAGAATGAGATAGGTAGCTTCTCCAATCAAGTAAGATGTACACCTGACATCTCCAACCAACACCTCTAATTCTTGCATAATCTCTTGTTACCTCAAACCCTTCTATAAACTAGACACTTTAAATTGGTTGGTAACATTCAGTCCTCCAGGTTGCCCAGAGCATACATTCTAAAAAATATTTCATGTTTCACAAACCGTTTGTAAAGTTGCAATATAATAGAGTGGAAATTTTACTAAATTAAAAAAAATCATTAGTTGCTAATGTGATTTTTCTACTCGAATTTTTTGCTAACAGCATATGTGTTTCATCAATTACTCTACATATATTGGGCAAGATCCATTAATCCATTAATTCCTCAAAATTCAAGATGATGCTCTGAAGGCGGTCTTCAGTTATAATAAAAATGTAGCAACTAAATAATTTATCTCCATCAGTTAGTATGTCACAAACAATGTCAACATACTTTCTATTGGTTGGAGCTTCAATCCTAAAACAATCTACCATGTGCAAATCTATAAATTACACATGCTACAATTTTTTTGATTTCCATTTGAGGCCGCACTTGATTCACGCACCTATTTTTCAAGAAAAGAGTCAATATGTTCACTAAAGTGTCAAATGCACCAAAACTCATCCTATAAAACTTCTTAAATTTGTTGTGGTGCATTTCATTAATTGATCTCCACACTACCTTTTCTACATAGTTTTAATGTGTTGATTGCCTAGGCTCTACCCAGAATAGTAGAAAGCATTGGATTTCTTTTTTGAGGCAAGTAACAACAACAATGAAAGGAAGTGACCCCCTTTGAAGTTCCACTACTAAAATTCAATACCTCCAAAGCCCTTGATTTGAAACTCAAGGAGATCTTCATTGATGTAGAAAGCATCATCAACATGCCCACAACTTGAGCAACACCAGAAAGCTCCAAATTGCTTTGTGAAACACTCCCAAATCATTTTGAGAAAAATTTGGTCCTCAAAACATAAGAAGGACAAAACCTTCAAAACTTTACTATACAGACAAAATAAAAGTTTCAAAAATCAAATAAACATTTTTCATAATATATACAACTACTTCCAAAAATAATAATGGAAAAAAGAAATAAACATACCAAAAAAATTCATTCTCAAACCTCACTCTAAACAAAGCTCTTCCAACTTCCAAAAACAATTGCTTACAATAACATTAAACTGCTCCAAAACCCTAGGAAAAATCACGCCCCAACACCTTCAAAAAAAATTTGGTCCCCAAAACCCTTGAAAGCTTGTAAACTATACTCATACCCCAAAAAACTTAGGAGCTTGTAAACTATGATCACACCTCAAAAAGCTTGTAAAATTACGGCCTAGGCTTATAAAATTATGTCTTAGTCTCCAAATAAACCCTCAAAAAAATCACCCAAGGCATGGACAGGATAACATTGACCTAGATAGGTAGCCTGCCGGTTTGATTATTGCAGCATTGGAGGTGAAGGCCTACCCTTTTCCATCCGACATCAAAGGCAAGCCTCCCCATTTACTTTGTGCACAAACCTAGTGAAATGTTGTTGTTGAGGTGTTAACAACCCGCTATATTTTTCATGTTCAAGTTGTCCTAGCGTAAACAAAACTAACTTGTCTTGGCTAAAAAGTTGTCATTGCACTCTGTTGTGAGATAGAGACCAATCTATGACTACCCGTTAACTCTGCACATTTGAAAAGATTGAACTGTGAATGCGAATCTAGCGAGGTCATTGAACTCCCTTCTAGAGTTGCATACAATTGAATTTCTCATTGCACGTGCATCTCCTTTTCAGCTGCTGTATTGTGAACCTAAACCCTATAAGAAGCACAATTACATTGCATAACCTGAAACCCTAAACCTCACACGCCCAAAAATGAAACTTCAATTTCAAACCAACTCACACCATAGTAATTACTCCCATTTTCACAATCATACCTCATTTCAAGCTTTCAATAAACTGTAAAAAGAAAGGCCAAAAGGCGAATGCATTCTCTTTATGCCTATACCAATTTCCTATTGGTTGCACATTCAACGATATGGAGCAATCCCACCCCTATTCAATCATTATACCACTTGTAACCAAATAAGTGAAAAGTCAAGAGGTCAAAATTTACAAAATGAAAAATAGTGGAGTTTGCAATAGTGTCACAAACATACTACGAGTAGGGAAGGCAACCCATTTTCGATTAGTTAAGCAATTACATACATTTGTAGGGCAGATTTCCTTAGTATAGAAATTTTCTTGTGTGCAGAAATAGAGTTTGGAAGGTTTTTATAATTTATAGATTTTTCCTTCTCAAAACATAATTACTGTGAATTTTTCAATGGAAGATTTTGTTCTTCCCATACCGGTGATATAGGGCTTGCTATTTCCACCATGGGCTGAAAACAGAATTGACCAAGGGGTGGTTGCAATATTGAGAGTCTTGTGGCCAATCATTATGTTCCACAACTGCATCGAGAATCGTGCTATAATTAATCATTGTTCACGGAAAGAGAACAATATACATAGCCAGAATGTGGGCATCGATCGGGAATAAGTTGCCTCCCCTAGTCACACCTTCTTCACTAAGTAAACTTTTATGAAGAATGAGATATTGATAAAGTCAATAGAAAGTAGCTTTGGGTGAAAAAGGTGTGACCCCCCTTTTTGGTATGTCGAATATGGAGAATTAAAATTGGAGGATTGATATACTTAGAAGACTAGATGGAGGTAACTCTATAGGGTTCCGAGATCCAATCAAATGGGATGACGTTACCACCGCAAGCTATGTGTGCAACTCGTGCCATCGCGCTAGATCAAAATTTAGGGTTTGAAACTACGGAGCACCACATCAAAAATTTCACTCCCATTTTTCACCTTTGAAGGTGAACAATGGATATAGAGAAGATTTCACAAAAGAAAAATATTCTGCCATGGAGAATCAACAGGAAGTCAATGGAGAGTCGCCTCATTCCTATTCTTTGAAGAATAGGCAAGCAGTGAAGAAGGTGTAACTACCACTATTCTTGAGTCGGACTCCTGACAATTTTTTTAAACTGTCAATGAAAATCAGCATAGTCCTTGACGCTAAAGGTTGAAGCAAAAACTGTCAAAATAAAAGAAGCAGACACAACCAAACATTGAAATACAACACATTTGTTACCTAACACACAGAAAAACAAGAGAATTCCAACCTCATATTCTCAAAAAGTCAAGAAATTCAAAGCCAGTCCCTCTTTCCAAACATATGCAACAATTTGAAGCACTGACTTCAAACTTTAAAAAAAAACTAAAGGCGATTTGGCACATGAATTCAAGCCAAATTGTGAAATGTAACGAGTGGCAACCTTCTAAAAAGAGGACTAAACTTAACAACAGTAGGTGTGCTCATCTTAGATATAAAGTGATGGTCTACAGGCGCTTCTTGACGACCCCCTGTTTTGACTAAATTTCTACAACCTAGTGGTAAATTTGATCTCCAATCTTGACGGTTTAGGGTTCAAATTGCAACCCTAAAATCAGCAAAAAAGATGGTGTCAAAGCAAGAGCTAACAAGCATTTTGGCTGCCCAAAAAACACAATTTTAAAAGACCATTTCTACAAACGCTACCACCTAGCCCTTACTCAATTCAATGACTAATTATACTTCCAAAATATATACTCCAGAGAAATGTTGGATAAGTTAAATTTGCTCTAGAGTATACCCTTTTGCAACCAATTGATGAGAATTTAGAAATTTTGGAACCAAATCAAGACTTTGCAATATCAATTCCAAAATCCAAATGTAAAAATTCAAAATAGACATTCACCTTGAGTACAACAATGGAAGCTTTATAGGAAGACCAATACAATGAGAGTGCGGCAAATCAGAAACTGTATCTAGTCTTTGGTCAAAACAAATTTTGAATCAACTAAAACAATATATTTGAAAAATGTTCAACCTTTGTTCATGAGACGACAATTAGGTGTTTGTATTCTTACCTAGATAAATCTCATTGACAAAATATTTATAAATTTTAAACCAGCACTTGATAATGAAGTGTAAATTCTTACAAAACAATTCAATTAATTTGAAATTTCTCCCAAGAGGTAAAAGTAGAAGTAAATTTTTTTTCTTTTGCCCTATTTTCTATCTAGACACCATTTGCCCCTCTATCCTTGCTAGCTGTGTTTGTCCTTAGCACAACCACCTACTTGTAATATTTGCTTTGCCCTAGCCTCCGTCCCTCAGCATCAACACTCTTCCTCTCTACCACCTCACCGACTACCTCTTGGTTTAGTTTTATATAGGAGCCCTCCTATAAATTCTCCTTTTCAAAGCAAAATATATATAGGACCTGTTGCGCACTTTGATCCAGTGGTTCTCTTGGATTGGGGTTGTTGGGTGGTTTCTTTTGGCTTGGTACCACACCATATACGCACCGTCCCCACATTAAGCAAACAATCCCATCAGACTACTTTGCCTTTGTTTGATATAAAATATTAATAGCATCTTCTATTCTTTATAAGATGGCAAGTTACAAGAGACTCCAATTTCCATTGCACAAGTGCCCACGCCTACCTCTCTTTCCTCTCTCTGCCCCTTGTTATCTACTTTTAGGCTCTTAGCAACCAAAGCATTGTTTTTTCCACTTGTAGTTCCATCTCCTTTTGGTTTTTACTACAACTTTCTTTGATCGATTCTCTGCCTCCTTCCAATAGTATTATATAGTTGTATGTGTACTTACTCTTGTTCATTAACACGTAATGGTCCAGCTATAGGTATCAATGAATAATTGGATTGGAAATTTTCATACTTAAAATTGTTTAAACTTATAATTTAATTGAAGGTCTTCAAACAACTACTGCAATGTTCAAAGGCAAATCAATCAAACTTATAAAATGTCAACCAACAAAATTATCCTCACCCTTTTCTGACACCAATCATTTGCCACCAACTAGATTTAGGTTCTTATTATCACTCATTGGCCCAAATATCACAAAGCATTTATTCAAACTTAGTACTTGTTTTGAAAAGGAACCAATGAAAGTTGAAGCATTTTGTACTTCAAGAATGTCTAATTAACCTCTAAAGGACTAGACAACGTTTTTTGGCAATTTAACATTTTTGGTCAGGTCACTGAGAGCGGAAATAGTCACTTTATTTTTTGAAACTTTTTTTGGATGTGGGGGCAAGGAGTACCTTGCCGTTGCACCAATTTTTTTTTTCGATTTGAATTTATCCATGACAAGTTGTGGAAGACAATGTTGTTTTTAAAGGACGAGGGGAAGCACAGGCACGGTTAATTACATTAAAGCAAAAAATTGTAGTTCATGCCCAAAAAAGCTTGGGCAAGGCCATGGGTAGGCTTTCAGTCCAAATTCAACCTGGGTACTCCACTAACATTTTCTCGAACCCATACATTCCTGTCAATGTCCAAGGAAGTAGAATTCTAAATTAGGGAGGGGCCTTTATAGTCAAAGTGCTCCAAAGTGTACACAAACCTTACAGGATTATACAAGAGCAATTACTAAAATGACCTTGTAGTCCATCAAATGTCAAGGCCGAAATCTATAAAAAAACTGTGACCAGTAGAATAAAAACTAGCACACTTCTAAAGAAAAAAGAAAAAAGAAAAAGAATAAAAAAATAAAATTATAGCCCAGCTTGTTTGGATAACAATGGTATAGGTTGGACTGCATTTTTGAAAAAAAAACATTTTTATTTTTTTATTTTTTTAAATCTTTTATTGTGACCAGTAAAATAGAAACTAGTACACTGCTGAATTAAAAATTAATTAATTAATTAATTAAAAATAATAATTGCAGCCCAACTTGGACAACAGTGATATAAGTTGGACTGCATTTTTGAAAGAAAAAAATTATTTATTTTTTATTTTTTTATTTATTCAACAATTTCTTCACTGCTGGTTTAGTACTCTTCAGGGGCCATTCATCTTTTAATGCAAACTTCATATATGTCCTTACAAAAAGTGAAAATAATATCTTCATTTCTTCATGGCTTCAATATGAAATTGAACTTCCACATACATTTATTTATCCGGTTAGTGAGGACATAAAATTAGTCAAATGGAGATTTTAGATTCTCTTAGAATGCATTTTTTGGGCACCATGTGAATAAACTACAAATTTTCAAAGCACTGAAAATCGAGTTTAGGGCAACCAACCATAAACTCTCATGAAAAATGGATGTATATTTTAGGCAAGAATCTAGATTATGTGGTTTTAGAAAGCGGTCAAAATTAGGTGTAGTTACTTTATCTCCAAATTTGGTCAAGCTCCCCTATCAATGCTTCAGGAATCTTAAAACCTAAAAGTGAACCAATGAGTGTTCTAAAAATCATTCTAACACCTGTGTGTGCATCCAACTCTACAAATATCGATTAGCATGAGGCCAACATCAATAAATCAACAACTAGGGCTATAGTATGAACTCCAGACATTCTATATCTCTGCCTCAAAGGTAATTCTAATGTACCTTGTACATAACCTTGTATATAACTGAGTATCTAAGTTAGCAATTTATATCGAGGCAAATTTTCACTTGCTGCGTTGATGATTTAACCCTTAAAGGACGGACTAGTAACAATGGAAATCATCCATTTATACACCGTGAGAATCATTGCCTTAAAAAAATGCAAAAGCATTCATTGGAAGTCAAACTACTATAGAAGACCTTCCCTTTTCACAACAACATTCTAAGGATGAAAAGTTGCACTTATGTCCGCATGCAAAGATTCTTTGTCATTCATCGGATGCCAAAAGTCTGCCCCATCCTTTATGGGTTAATCAGCCCTTTTAGGGTTGATTGCAAGGACCCTAATGATTTCACAAGACCCTACCGAAGGATAAATCAGAGTAGCCGTCATATCTCCATATCTCCGTACTAGTTTCTGTAAATGAAAATGAAATTCCACTACCTGCCAGGCTCGTGAGAATGTGTCCTTGGCATGAGAAATGCTTCGTTGTAAGAAGCCTGAGATGTTGTCAAATTAAATCAGCGGTTGCCATTCTGTGACATCTTGAAGGCTCAGATATGCAAAGCTGGAGCTCAGCTGGGACAGATTCTACGAATGAACTATCCTAGAAGAGGACACGTCCTCTTCTTCACCCCCTTTTATTACCGCCAATTGCCCACAATATAAGAAGATAAAGTAGAAATTGTAAAGGCTATTTCCCTCTACACAATGATTTAGTCATTCTCTCAGCACATCAAGACTAATTTCTGCTCTTCACCTACGCCAAATCCATACCTTAGGTTAGGCTGTTTGTTTTGTTTGTTTAGTTTGTTACATTGAGATCTCCTAGACTGTAAATCCCCATTTGCATGCTTGGTATTGTCAGAAAGCCCTCGGCGAGGGATGCACAAGCGAGGGATGTGACAGTTGTAGATTTTTGAAGTTTTTATGAATAAAAAAATAAAAAAAATACTTTTACTTTCTTTGACTGGCAACAGCACAGGGCACACTAGTATGGGTGATATAAGAACACTATCTTCCCCAAGCCAGATTGTTCTTCAGTAGCAACGCATTACCAGACTCCATGAACCACGCGGTTGTTTTACTAACGCATATCGAAAAGAGAACCAAGAGAAGCTTGAAGATATGATGACGTGGGAGATTGGCTTCAAAGAATGCCTTCAAAAGTCATCAATTTTAACGCAGTGCTCTTTCGAGAGAAACTCAAAGCACGTGACTAATAATAACCTGAACATTGACCAAATAGCAACTTTCATTGGCTAAGAGCATCGCCACCCATTCACGGCCAAAACGGCTCAGGGAATGGGGTAGCCCAGGCACAGAAGAAGCTGGGCCGCTTCCATCCGCCACCCATTCACAGGAAAGAAGACATGCCAAAGGGAGTCAATTACAAACATTAATGCTTTGTCATTGTAAAGAACCAATCAACATGTGGGTTTATTAAAAAAGTATAAGAAATAGCCCCAAAATCGAGAAATCCGACAAGGTATTGCAAAGTTATTGCACAGTCAATGCAAGGCGGGTCAGGTGGCGGGGACGCTCTCCTATTGTTTGGAGAGGGAAATTTCCCGTGACCGGTCTCTTTTTGGAGCTTTCCCGTGAATGGGTGGCTCATTTTTTCCTCCCGGCCCTGCCCAACCTCCTGGCCGAGAGCTTGGCCGTGAATGGGTGGCGATGCTCTAACTGGAATTAAAATTGCATGTTCTTTGTGACATGAAGTAGTCAACAGACCTTGGAAAATACGGAGTACCTATTAATTCCAGCTTTGAAGCGTGTAGGCTTACTTTTAATTCTGCATTAGGCTGTAAAGTAAACTCGTACTGCTGCAAACGTTCTCCACAGCCACGCCATCGATTTCTCCTAGTCAAAGCCCAAATTCCTCATTCCCAATACCGGAGTGTGTCATGGGTTTCATTTTTTTTATTAATTCATTAATGTCAAAAACGATTTTTTACAAAAAAATTTAGAAAGATAAATAAGAGCTTTGTCGAAAACTTCACTAATTAATAAAATAATGTTGGAAGGGTTTTGAATTGTGAAAGAGAGAATTCACAAGATCTTGACTATTGAGTTCACATAGTTTGCTATGGCTTGGAGACATTCTATATATATTCAATACCTTGAACCGTTAACAAATAAATGAACCACCACCAATACCTTGAACTGTTTCAAAGTCCACTTCTTCCATGTATGCATGATTCTCTTAAATTTGAAAGGACATGACATTTCAATCACATTGAAGAAATGACAAATTGTGAAATAATTACAAGACTACAAAACCAAAATCACCATTAATTCATATCAGTGTAAACGAATCACTTTGATTGAAAAAAAAAATTATTTCGTCATTGCAAAGACGAAATCTATGTCTATGTCACACTACGGTATCCCCCCAGGATGGCTTGCTTCCACCCGTTAACCAAGATACTTTTCTTCTAATGGAAGTAGAAGGTTTGACATTGGCACTTAATCTTCACCGGAGATCCACATATTCCAGCTACTTCTCCAACTGAAACCTGACTGACAGAATGACCAGGCTCTTTTCCTCGTCTCATCCTGGCACTTGCATCCCCATAACCACAGGGAAGGCAGGACCCTCAGATTGGACATCTGCTTCGTTCAAAAAAGTTTCTTGAGAGCCGTAATGAACTTGGTTGACCTCTGCGGGTAGAATAGCAAACTCGTTATCAGCATGTGTTGGAAGCAGTATCAGAAGCGTATCAGAAGCGTATCGGTATTCCCTGATGCATCTCGTTTACAGGAGGTCCGTCAACAATAATGCCCAGGATCATACTGCAGTCAAAAATCGAAAGTGACCCTGCCGGAAACTGAAGAGATACTGAATAGCCCATTGGAAGCAGTCTTGCACAAATAACAATTTGGCTTCCTTAAATTATTACCTGTGATACCAGGGACTTCAGCATCTGAAGAATTACTTGACGACCTGGAAGATGGGAATTCGTCAAGCCGAAATCCCGCCCGGTCAGAAGCAAGTAAAAAGTCATGAGTGTCTTCATGGCTCTCTATTTGCTCATCTCGAACGTCATTTAGGGTCTCGACTTGTTCATGTGGAGAGCACTCCTCATTTTTCACTTCCTCTACCGACAAATCTGATCAAAGAGCTTACAATAACAAGTTAGTAAACGATGGAGATAGATAAACGAACTTGCAACCATTCACCATGGCCTATTTGATGCTTACCAGACCCAGGCCAACCTGGCTAGACATTTCATTTACTAAAGGACCAGAAATTGATTTCTGCAGCGAACACCATCAGGTACCTTCATAACTATACTCAGCCTCATCTTCATGCTTCAAATCTCCTGATTCATTAGCAATAACAGCATGTGATGCGGTCCCTTCGACTCTAAGGGATTCAGCTAACTGAGAGGGGGCTGCAATAGCTCTATCCAGGCTTGCCTTAAGCTGTTGATTTTCGCTGATGGAACAGTTGCAAGTCACCTGTGATTCCAGTAGCTGCATTGTAGAATGCACAATAAGATGGATACACCGGGCAGATAAGTTTAAAATTATAAGCTACTAGTATACGCTAACCACTTGCTTCCAAAAGGAAGAACAGGCTAATGAACAGTCAAGGAAAAATTCCATAGAAACACTGAAGCAGTGATATATACCTGTTTCTCTAATTTCAGCCTTGCTTCAGTTGCTGAGGAATCAACCTCGCTAGTTTGCTCGACCTGCCTTATCTTTCCTTTAAACTCTTTCAGCTCTTGCTCAGCATTCTACAATCACACTCATTGTTAGGAGAACAAGGATCATGTAACATCATTCGCCAAATTAATTGTAGAAACCGCTTTAAGGGATTAAAGATAATACAGATTTTACCTCAAGAGAGAGTCGCAAAAAATGAATTTCACGACTCAAGCGATCGGATTGCATTTCAGCTTCTCTGCGACTCGAAAGAGCCTGCACCACCTCTTGTCGGGCACTCTTTACCTGAGGGTCAAACACCTTGCTGGCATCGTTATTCGCAGAAAGACAAATATTGAAAATTATTGGTCACTAGTTAGGAACTCCTGTACCTTGGAGAACTACACGTGCAGTGAACATTTTTTCCTGCTAATATTCCAAAATCTTCTGTATGAGACAGAATATCTATATATTAATGGTCTGCTGTAGGACGACTCATCCTTTCAATGAATATCTGAACATTGACTCCATTCCTCGGTGAGAAAAATGCACTCAAAACCACATTACAATTACAATTACAAGAGTTTGTCAGGACTACTGCAAATTACTACTTCGGCGTTGAACAGCAGACCAATGTAGTCGGCAACTATTTCAAGCCCGAGCTGTAATGGAGACTATTTCAAAAACGAACGGTTCATGCTGCTACAGAGAATACAAGACTGGAACAAGAGAAAGTGAACGTGCAGTCTAGGACGGAGACAAACTCACTAAGACATGAAGAGAGATAGTGAGGAATTGCGACTAAAATTAGAGCCCTATTAAGATGTTTCATAAAATTTCTACAAATGTGGAGGTGCATTTTAACCAATAAATTTCAGCCCCAGAAGCAGGCCATCTAAGAACAATCCCTTCCCACGAACAAATTCAAAATTCCCTTGTCATCACACGATTCAAGAAAGTAACCGTAGAATCTTGACGCAGATTCAATTGTGCACCACTCCAAAAATATCCAACTGAGCAATCTCAAGATTATGATGATCAAAATTGACCAAACTTGTCTACATGCCTAAAAGGGAGCAGTGATCTTTAAATCCAAAATTGTCCGTGATGGAGTGTTCAAAAAATCTGAATTTTGTTAGGATACAAAGGAACACTCTCTGAAAACAATCGACAAATTTGCCCTAAGCCCTAATTTCATATTGGCATCACGTGATTGAGGTTCTACGACGAGCGTTCTGAAGTTCTTGCATTCGTAGAGGATGCAAATCTGGGGGAAAGACTGAACATCCAGAGCGATTACAGATGCCTCAAGAAGCACAGATAGGTGCCTCACAAACCACAAGATAAGAATGCAGTCAGAAAACAATACTCACCTGCGACTCTAGCTCTACGACCCGAAGCACTGAGGCTTGCTCCGCTTGTGCACGTAACTCCCTCTCTCGCTCAATCATCTCCATCAACTGATACCGCAGTTCTGCCATTTCCTGAGTTAAATCCTCTGCTTCTTCTTTAGATTTTTCCTTCTCTGCCGCTACTTCTTCCTGTAGGGCAATTAGGTTTTAACAAATAAGAGTTACCCGACATAGCTCCCTAAACCACTTTCGACCACTAGCTGACAAAGGAAATTTTTACCAAAATAATATACAATGCGCAACTGCAATATGCGAAATCTTCCTCCTAGATTTTCCTAAGAGCAGAAGAACTTTGATTACAGACTCGAACCTTGAGTTGTGTAATCTGAATTTCCAGATCTTCGAGCTGCCGATTTTTCAACGTCAATTCAAGCAGGGCAGTTCGTTCACGAGCCTCGGATCCCCCCAGTCTCATTTTAAGTTCATGAATGTCTTCTTCTACTTCTAATGAAGCTTCTCCCATGTCAAGTAGAGTCTGCAACGAGAGCCCATTCAAGTTTCTAGGAGAGCTTAGAGCCCTGTCTAAGTGCCCTTTCTTGGCGGGAGTAATCAGGAAGTCCAGCTCACCATCGCTACAGTCAGCAAGATGCAGCTCGGTTTCAAGGTTAGCGACTTGAGCCCGGAGTTCCTCCCTCTGCAAGCCCCACTCCTCTTCGGCGCGGAGGTGCTGCACACGATGGCGGACGGTCAGCTCCAACCGTCCCAGAGGGAGAGAGGGAGAGAGGGAGAGGGGGAGAGGGGGAGAGGGGGAGCAAGTGTGCGATGCTTACATTGGCGCTGTCCAACTCCAACTGGAGTTGCAGAGCAATTTGATCGGCCTGAAGCAGCGCCACTTCCTCCTCGAGGCCCCAGAGCTGCGCTTTGACTGCGGCGACCACCTGGTCGGATTGCAGAAGCTGAGCTTGGAGGAGGCCGACGTGCGCCTTCATGGCATTGGTCTCGGAGGTCTTGGAGTCCAACGCGACGCGGGTCTCGACACAGCGGCTCTCGAATTGCGCAAGCTCTTGCTGCAGAGAGGCGGCAGCCAAAAGAGGGCATGAGAAAGGCCAAGCCGAGAGGCGGGAGGTGACTTTTCCGTGGGGGGTGCTAGAGAAGAGAAGAGAAGGGACCGAACCTGGAGGCGGGAGAGGCGAAGGCGGAAGGCGGGGGGCGGCAGGTCGGGGTGGTCGAGGAGGTGCGTGCTGCGGTGGTCGAAGCAAGCGGCATACAAGTGGTGAGAGTGAGCCATGACATTAGAAGCGGGAAGGCATTCGGAGGACGGGCGCCCCCGCCGGCTCGGCTCTACTCGGCTCAACTCTCGACTCGAGAAGGACAGAACTAATACTGTAATCAGAAGACGAGCGAGCGAGCGAGCGACAGACAGACAGACAGACAGACAGACAGGGGCTGGCCTGGTGAAGTGAGCGTAACTTGAAGAAGCTAAGTTAGGTCGGCCGGGGCAAGCATTCGTGCAGGGCGTGCGATCCTTGCTGCTGCTGCTCCTCCACCTGCTGTCGATTGCGTTGGTGTGGGCAGGGCAGCACTTCAGTGTTGGAAAGGCAAGTTCTCGCTTGCATTGCGTTCATCCATCTTGCTGCTAAGTAGTAACTTCGTTACGACTGACGGCGACTAGTCGCGTTCATCCATGCCTATCTGTCATTTGTCTCACCGCTCACCCTGGCTGGCATCTCCTCCTTAACTGAAGCTTAACCCCCTTTCCATTCTTGACTCTTGTCTCAGTTGCTTCACACGAGTAAAACCAATGTTCGGGGACAACTGCCGGTTAGTTCACTGTTGGCTGCTGGAAAATATAATTGCAATTAGAAAACATTGGAAAAAAAGGGTGAAAAACTCTATTAATTGTCTCTTCAGAATTAAAAAATAGAAAAAAAATGGGACTTAAAACTTGAAAAAAGGGTTCAATAAATACACCTTAAATGAGGTGGTTTGGTTTGGTTTTCTTTGTTTGTTATAATGAGATCTCCAAAATCGTTTCTTGAGAGCATTCATGGTATTGTTGGAAAGCTCTCTACAAGGAGGGGATGGTGCATGGGCTTTTTTTGTGGCGTTTGGATATGCAATGTGAAAATTATCGATTTTTGAGTTATTTTATAGTTTTAAAATTAAAAAATCAAAAAATTACTATTACTTTGATTTTGATTGATTGTGACAACGACAAGGGCACTCTAGTAGGAATTAAAAGAAATAGCTGATAAAAGTAAAAAAAAATCATGAACATTGCACAAGACATCCTATGTCCAATGTATTGCTTTGATGGGTTTTGCTCTGTTTTTTTTAGGGGAATATGCTAATATGATCTTAATGAGGTGTGGAGCTTTGCATCTGCCATTCGTTGGGTTGGGGCCTTCTGCAGGAGCCAGTGTCCTTTTCGGGGCCTTGTGTAGTAAACCTTTCCAAGCGATCTGAAGACCAGTAGGCTCGCGGAGCTTTCAGAGAAGGGTAGCCTTGTGTGTCAGCACAACAACGAGACGCGAACCCATCGGACAACCTATTTAAGACTAGGGAGATACCCAGCAGTGGGTACCTCGTACCTTTTCCCCAGACCTATACGTGTACCGAATGCTCATACGGGAAAGTGCGCTCCTAGGTCTGGAACCAGAAAGGGTTGCTGCGAGAAACATCTTCTCCTCTCATCCAGGAGGTGCGAACACACCTGCGCGAAATACATGTTCTGGCTTGTCCTATCAAGTCCCTCTAGATTTTTGCCAATGAAGCAAAGGTACTTGATAGTTACTAAAAAGAATTATTACCTATATTTATTTATTTCTAATCCCAAGTCAAGATCAAATTCCAACTTTCTTGGGTTGTAAAAGGTGATAAAAAAATATTATTTGTGGGCCTTAGAGCTTCATAGTGTAAAGGCTGAAAGTCCCAACTTTAAGTCCTGATTTTTTTCATGATTATAGAATATTTTGTGGCAAAAATACATCATAAAATGAATCAAATACCTTAAAAAATCATTTTGGAGGCACATTAGGTATGGAATCTACAATGGACAATTTTGCTTAAAAAATCAATCGTACGTGATATAGCATGCATAAGACAATTTGATCAAACCTAACTATTTGACCAAAAATTTCACTTATTCCTAGATAGGTATAAGGCAGGATCAAGATTATATCATGAGTCAATAGCATTGATAATGGATAGAGAAAAATTAACAAATGTTTTTTTGAGCAATTGGATGTGTTATTCCTAGAAATGTTGGTTGTAAAATGCCATCTACTTGATAAGTGTTCCTAGACACCTAAACGATAAACAAATTGACCTTTTCCTTAAAAATAATTCCTATATTTATAGCTCTGGATTTTTGTTTTGGAGCAAAAAATATCTAGCTTGCAATGCTCCTCTAAGGAATCACCATGTGGCATATTTAAATCTTTCATAATTACTACAATTTTCAAAGTGAGAGGTGCAACCATATGACTATTATTAATTTGCCTTAGGGAGTAAGCTAGAAGACCAAGTATTGTAAATCTATTAGTAGGAAGCCAAGCACCTCTTCCCAAGACCTCACAAATTTGAATTCATTTGGACACAATTTTGCTTGATTTACAAGCAGGAGCATTTTTATATTAATAATAGATTTGACACAACCTAAACATGGATATTGAATAGGGAAGGTGTTTACTGTGACCTAAACTTGACCATTTCATTAGAAGAGATTTGAGGGCAAGGGAGGGCCATTTCAGCCCTATTCCCCTTGCTAGGAATTGTTGTATGATGCTACAATACTTTAATAATTAATAATTAAAAAACTTTAAAAATGCTAAAAAACTTAAATATTAATTTTTGACGTGGCACGCTCAATGCCACATCAAACTACAGATATGGTAGAGTTTCCAGAGTTTCCAGAGTTTCCACAGTCCGGGAACTCGCAGTCTTCTGAAGCCTCCAACTCTCTTCTAATGTTCTCCTATAAGTTGTATTTGTGACTTTTTAATGTAGTGGATAAGTCCAAAAATACTTTTTGCAAACAACTTCTATTTTTGATATATTTCAAGTGATGTTTACTTACATAAGAATATATATAGTAAACTAAATGGTTGAGAATGGGTTCTATTGCCGCCATTATTCAACCTAGGTTTTTATGCAATTTTGTACAAATATTTGGTACACCTCCTCTATAATGATTTGTTAAATGGATTTACCATTGAATTTTTGTTGTTCATTGTATTTTTCTAAATGACAACAAATTGAAATATTCTTTTATAGAAGTTGACATTTATTTAGTACTTGCATAGTAAATTTATTTTAAAATTCAGGTGGCTTGATATGGTAGGACAATTGCCTGATTTCTATGAAGAATTTTGAGATCATATTTTTCCAAATATTATTTTCTAAAGGTAATTTTGTCTAATTTCCGTTTGAAATTGCAAGTACTTGCAAAATTTTGTGGAAATTTTGTACCCCTCCTCAAAATGTGTATTTCAAAATCTGAACATCTGATTGTTGTGCAAATTTTTTGCAATTTAATCATGAGCCCTTTAGGTGCAAAATCCCATGGTAACAATGTCGTTCTACTTGGATGAATTATTTTGATAGATTGTTTTCTAATATCAATATATCAATAATAAATCCCTAAACCCTCAAAACAAGGCCTAAGCATTTAAGGGTTAAAGTAGTGATATGACCCTTTCAAATAGGAGTGAAATTTTTATCCACACTTCTCATGAATATAAAAACCTGCCTACTATTTTGGATTGCCAATTTAATATTTTGTGACCATTTCTACCTAATGTATAGTCTCTAATACCATACGCTAATACCGTACGTGAAGGTTTGATTCAGCTCTCAAGTGTTGAAATTGAATTTCCATGTCAGATTCTTAAGGGGCCACGTCACCTCACACCATTCGCAAGATTATATGTGGAACTTTTTCACAAAAATGACATAATTTATGTCAAATCTGAACTTCACGCAGATTGCATGAATTCTAAATTTTTTCAAATTTTATCATCCATAGTAAATAATTCATTCCTGCATTTCTCTTGAAGTGATAATTTTCAGCAGAGCTTCCAATTTTTGGCCTCTCAAAAAAGGCCCGTGGCACACCAAGAGTAACTACTGGTACTGTAGTAAAAAAGTGATTGAGGTAAATTGGCCCCCTCGTTGGGCCCCTCCAATTCATTCTAGGAGTGCAAGTAAAAAAAAGGCCCCCTATTTTGAGCTTGATTGATTTACCTAGTGTGCCTCCCCTAGTTGATTTGGGGCCTCTGATTGCAAATTTTATGAATTCTAAATTTACAAATTTTATCATGTGTGGAAAATAAAAAATTTCAGCGTTTTCCCGAGGAGCCGAGCGAGGGGGTCAGTTCACCCTGACCTATGGCCTACTAAAGTTATAGTGGAGTCTCAGACCCAGAAGGATGGACGTGAGCGGGATAAACGGACAGCTTGCTTCAGTGCAGTGCATCGGCAAGCACTGGGTGGGCACTGGGCTGGGCAGGGCCGGGCGCGGGCAGAGGGAAGGAAAAGGAAAGGGACAGGGGGGCGAAGGGGAGTGGAGGGAGACGCTGCCCGCCGGGCAGACCGCGTCGTCTCGCCGGGAGTATAAATCGAGCGGGGGCGAAGGGCGAGAGGCTATATAACCCTCACTCTGCTCGCAGAAGTTTGCTGCAGCTGCTCCTGCCTTGCTCTCTCGAGCCCCCTGTGAGCTCCCAGGCAGCCAGACAGCCAGCCCGAGCGCGCCTCGTCCGCTTCTCCGGCCCTTCGTTTTCTGCCGATCTGTGTGTACATACATCTCGCCTTCTCCTCCCTTGGTCTGTGTTGTGAGGGACGTCGTGCTCCCTACGGCACCTACGCCCGCCATCGCCGCAGCCCCGCGGGTTTCCTCTCTCCGCCTTCCCGCACGAATGGCCGAGCCGGTGTTGGAGGGCAGCCAGCCTGTGGACCTTGCTAAGCATCCCTCTGGCATCATCCCCACATTGCAGTACGTTTCGCCTTCGCCCTCGCTCCTCTCCTTCTCTTTCGTATCGTCGTCCCTAGGGTTTGCTTGCTCTAGGTGGATCGTGATTCCTAGTCAGCCCTGTGACGGATTTCGTCTCCTTCTTGCAGGAACATCGTCTCTACTGTGAATATGGATTGTCGCTTGGAATTGAAGACTATTGCTCTTCACGCCCGAAACGCTGAGTATAACCCTAAGGTGAGTCAGGGTTCCTCCTTGGAAGGGGTTCTGAACCAGTCATGGTCGATGTCTTCCGTTGCTCGAAGATCTTGAAGGTGTGGCATATTCTGCCACTGTTGCTCTTGGTCGAATTGCCCAAGGTTACTGTGGATTCTCTCTTTGTGATGCATCTTGTACGCCGTTTTTGGCTTATTTCCTCAAAACGTCTGTGGGCACTGCTCTGTACAGCGATTTGCGGCTGTTATCATGCGCATAAGGGAGCCAAAGACGACTGCCCTCATCTTTGCATCTGGCAAAATGGTATTTCTCGGCTTTAAATATGAGAATTCCTGGAGACATATTTAGTGGATAGTCGAATTCAAACGTTTCCTGTGCTTTAAATTGACATTATGATGGACTCGAGATGTTCTATTCCACGCTAATGATGTGCATACACGATTGCTATGTATCCAGGTGTGCACAGGTGCCAAGAGTGAGCAACAGTCAAAGCTGGCTGCCAGAAAGGTGTGAACTCGTTTGCTGGTTTTTGGAATGATAGGTTGTTGGGGCTATGACTAGCACCATTGTCAAGGTTGTTTTACAAGCCTGAGCGATGAACTCATTGGAAGCAACTTCTCTCTAATGTCTTTTTGACTATAATCGGTGCAGTATGCTCGCATCATTCAGAAGCTTGGTTTTCCGGCCCAATTCAAGGTGAAAGACCTAGATCTTTAATGATGTGCCCTTTTTAACTACGTTCGTTGCATTTAGTTCCGTCATTTTTAAACTCCAATTTTTTCATTATTTTCTCTGTTTGAGGGATATTTCTAACAAGCGTTGGTCTCTTGCAGGACTTTAAAATTCAGAATATCGTCGGCTCTTGTGATGTCAAATTTCCCATCAGACTGGAGGGTTTAGCCTATGCCCACGGTCACTTCTCAAGCGTGAGTTGTCCTGGCTTGCCTAAACGTAATAAGAAAAGCCATGATGTTTTTGAGTGGTCATCTTGCAGTGATGAGATGTATATGTCCGAACTCAACGCCTGTTCAATGATGTTTAATGTTCTACTCTTCATTATCCTTCTCCAGTAGAATTTGTTCAGGCATATGTTATAATTACGGAGTATCGTTGCTCGCTGTTGGATTAGAGAGAAGGTTCCATGGAAATGTTAATCTAGCGACGATTATATGCTAACCTTGAGCCGTACTGTTTGGACACTATTTTTTGTGTTAGATGAGAAGATTAACTGACTTAACAGAAAATTATGTTCTGCGAAAACTTCTTCTCACAGTTCTTGGTTTTGACTAATGAGCTGGTTGTTGATTATTTGCAGTATGAACCAGAGTTGTTTCCAGGGTTGATATACAGAATGAAGCAACCTAAGATTGTGCTACTTATCTTCGTCTCTGGGAAGATTGTTCTCACTGGTGCGAAGGTGCGGTTTTGAAGTACATAAATGTTTTGTTCGTCTTGGAGGTTGTTAATGAGCGCACGTCAGTTGCTCAATAAATTGATTAAAAACAACGAAATTCACCAAATTCCGAAGTTCTCATGGTACTTCTTCGTGGCAGGTGCGAGATGAGATATACGAGGCTTTCGAGAATATTTATCCTGTGTTGACGGAGTTCAGAAAGATTCAGCAGTGGTATGTTCCTCTTCTACTCATGATCATTTCTTTTTTGTGCCGTGGGGATCTCGTTGGATGTTTTGTCTTTGAATTGTTCCTTTGTGACTTGTTGGATTCTTTCCTTGGAACGTCGGTCCCAATCAATATGTTTTGACGATCCATGTTCCTGACAAAATTATCTAAACATGCTGCAATTACATTAATGCAATATTTAAGAAGTTTATACAATCATCGAATTGTTCTCAGAGACATTTGTTGACAACCAAGAGAGATTTCGTAATCATTTTATTTTCATGGGCATTGTGAAGGACTAGATAATGATATGAACTGTGAAATATGTGGTGGTTGGTATGGGTGCAGATGAGGAAGATTGAACTGGTGGTTGGGTCGACATTGGGATTTGTGTCGTGCGGAACAATCGCTGAAGTCCTTTTATCAAAAACTTCTATTACACTCTGTTGCATTCTCAAGCGCAAGCATTTTGCGGCAGCTGTGGTTTGATTTTCATGCTTTTTTTCGTCTTCATAAGGAAGAAGGGAAAAGACCGAGACTGGGTTAAAGACTACAGGAATTTGCGTTGGTGCCGAACCTGTCGCAATGGCCTCAGTTCTCCATTTTGCACGTCTATCCTCATGGGGTGCATGATTCTGTAGATTTGTTGCATGCTAGCCTTGAATGGAGGCTCTCATTTGCAGCGCACGTGAACGGGATGTGGGTCTACCATCCTTGGGAGACTCTATTAACGGTATTCCTTCGGTTGTCTTTTTCAAAAGCACTGGCCCAGGGGTGTCTAGAGTAGATTCCGCAGATGACATTTTCATGAGAGAATTATTGCAAAATACAGTAGCCATTATTTAAAGATTAAGAGACCCCGTTGTACCATTTTTCATTCTAATTATCAACGTTGTTGAATTGGGAAGAGCGATGCATCGTAGTTATATTAACCCCTAAATGGCCAAGCGTTTCCAAGTGTCTTTTGACTACAAAAATAGAGAATGGGCTTAATGAACCAAATTGTTTTTTTCAAATTCTAACTGTACAGATGTTTAAAGAGCATGCTTATTAGTATGTATACTACTTTTCTGTGTGCAAAATGGCATAGGAGTTGTGAGATTATAACAAGAGAAATGTATGTTTCTAATTTTAGTATGTTGCCTCTTCCCACAATGTTTCAGAAAATTTGCATATAAGGTAGGTATCCTTAGTGTGCCACTGACCTTAAAGTGCCATCTTCAGTGTGTGTACATTTCCAAAATCAGTTATGTACCTCCATGAAAGAAATGCTTTTAGAACCAAACTTTGTTCCTTCATAACTTTTGCATACAATTTCCAAATGTCGCGTTCTTTGGTGCATTGGAACCTCCTTTCCCTTGCCAATAAGAATATAGAAGAATTTGAACAATCTAATAGTAGTAATTAGGCACAGTAGCAATTAGTGGCAGTTTAAGGATACCTACCTTGATAGTTTTTTGGAATTGGAGGTGACATGAACAACTACAAATAATGAGTGCTAAAATGTGAGTGCACTAAAATGCACTAACCATATAGTAATTCCTAGAATACATATATAGTAATTTGCAGCGATGCTATAACCATGTCTAAGGGGGGGCTATTTTTGTAAATTATTGTAAATTTTTGTAAAAAACACCTAATAAACCTTTTTTGAAAAGGCGACAATTTACAGAATTTTTTTTCAATGGTAGAAGGCAAATTGCGAGAAGGGTGTATTCACAGTGTATGCAGAGAGCTAATTTCATTAACTTCTATTGGCTGGTATTGCGAAGTGCTGGGTTTTTTGGTAAAGAAATGGCGATTTTTGACTGATTTGTTTTTGCTGTAGTTGCTCAAAAAAGTTTCTACATGAGCGCAAGCAATGTGCCCTTACTAACTAACAGTGAAGCTCATTGCACATTGAACAACAAAAGATCATTGAAGTAAACATTTGAACATGTCATTCAACATTCAACCACTTGAACCTCTCTAAGCATTTCTTCTCACAAACAATGAAGCAATTGAAACAAAGAATCAACCATTGCTCACAACATTGGCAATGGTCACAAACTATGAACCAAGCAGCTCATCTGAAAAGCAACCCATCGAGGAATTCACAAGATATTTGAAAAGCAAAGCATGAAGTGAAAACAAGTAAATTTCAAACAATTAGAAGTGCCACTAGCAAGGGAGTTGAACCCTTCTTGGTCCAAGAGCAAGATTGCCCAAGTTTGCAGCACTAGTGACCTGCACACATTACTAATCAAACAAACAACTTTAGAAGTTAGAGTGAACAAAAAAATGTTGGTGAAGGCTCCCCAAAGCTGTTGATGGCCCCTGTCCCGCACTCCTTGTTGCACAAGTGTGCATTGCCAAGCAGGTCCAAGCAATGAACTGGAATGTCAAGGAAAGTCAAGACTTTTGAGCACAAAAGCCAGCCTAATCTCATAAAAACTAAGGTTTTGTGGAAAGGGAAGATACTAGTAAACCAGCAAGGGATCACACATCACCATGCCGGCCAACTTTCACTACGTTTTTCCACGACTCAATGGCATCCTTGTACAGGAAATTCTCCAAAGTATAATATTTTGGGCCAAACATCTATATTACGAGTGGCAAGTGGTTCCCCAATCGAATCCTCTCGTAAGACTTCAAAAATTTCAGTATAGAGAAGTAGCGTTCATCCTCCACTGACCCTACAACCTAGTAGCACCCAATTTCCGCCAATTTGAAGTATTCGGAAATCAGCTTCTTCAAGTGCTGTGACTGGGCCAAGTTGCCCCAAAGATGAATGACTAGATTCAGTGAAACAGTGATGCATAAGCAGATTCATAGTTAGCCTTCATCATGATTTTAAATAATTCTTACTAATTATCCAAGTTGGAGCCAAAAAGCAATTCTGGTGTAGTGTACAAGGTCCCTCCTTCTTGCAAGGGACAACCTGCATTCAATGCTTTAGGATTTGAATAGAAATTTTTCAAGACCGCTAAGTGGTGAGAGAAACTCTCATCGGCCCCCTTCTGCTTCCAATATTATGGGTAGATGATACTGAAAGCGTCCAACAACTCTTGTTGCAGAAAGCCCTTATCCAGTTCATCCAATAGTGACTGGACGATCTCTGCCAAACCAGAAATGGATCCAAGTTAATGAACACATGTGGTTTAAGCTAGATGAGTTCAAAAACAAACATCAAAATTTACGATTAGAACAATTCAATTCTACCAAGTGACTGCAGCAAAGGATGTTGAATCACAACAAAATGCAAAACAAGTAACAACCACAAGCAACTAAGAGAAGCAACTTAGACACACAAAACAAGTGAAATCGTTGAACTAGTAGCTTGATTCCAGCTCAGCTCCTAAACTCCTTGTCCTAAAGAATTGAAATAGGGTCAAGGGTTAAATCAAGCATGCACTTTGATGAAAAGAATTTAGAATGCCAAAAAAAAAAGGAAGTTGAAAAAAAATGCAAAGCAAAAAAAATGGGAAGAAATATCTTATCCAAAAACTGTCGTTGAATGTTGTCCTACATCCGAAGAAACTCCTCCTCCGTCACGAACATGTGGTTCCCAGTCACCTTGCAGTGACAACGAGTAATAACATTTGTGCTCTTGAAGTCAAAAACCAGGTACAAGACACCACTCTCCCCGGTGCCAACAGGCAACTCTCTCCATTGTAGAGGAATTTCGGCATAGGAAAGGGAAATGAGCTCCTGATACCGCTTAAACTCAGTTGTGGTGAAAGTAGTGAGATACGTCTACAAACATCCTCGCCAAGTTAGCTTGGCAAACCTTGATCTATTCTAAGAAGTCACAGATAAAAATATCACAGAATTCTGAGAGTTTTATCAAGCAGTGAACGGCGTTCAACAGCAGTATGAAGCAAGCGAGGGAAAGCAACACTTCAATGTCTACGAGGTAATCAAAGTTCTTGGCCGCTGCATAGTTGCCCTTGTAGCCAGCAAAAGTTGCCATATCAAGTCCCATCTTGACCAACAAGGTCAGACATGATTCGCTAGGCTGGGCTGCGCATTGAGATCCAACGAGTTTCCATATTTCGAACCCTCTTGTTATCCTTAGTTTCCATGAGATCAGCAAGCTTTTGCAGCTTAGTGTGGCACTTATGGCTGCGACAAAAGTAAGAATACAAGCATTGGTAGAAAGCCTCTAAGCGTGACACCATGGGCTAGTTGGAAAGAGTCTCAACTACAAGATTTATGCAATGACTAGCACAGCTTGCTCCGAGACAATACGGAGCCCATTTCTCACGAAATTGGATTGACATCCCAATTTTTGGTCCTTGAAATGTTGAGACTCCGTCCACTCCAAAAGACACAAGTTTTCCTGCAATCTACTCACGAGTCAAGCCTCCTTTGCCTACTAAAGCATGCATAATCACGTCAGTCAAGTGATTTACAGTCCCACAAATTGATACACAAGAAAGATGCAAGACGTGCGGGATTCTCTCCTATAAATCTACAACATAAACATGCATCCCTACCCATGAGGTGTTATCTATTGTTGTTACTTCATCAGTAGAAATAGATACAAATCTTGCAGATTGAACAATGATCTTTAGCGCAGCCATGACACAACTGTAAAGATGTTTGCTCATCCCCCAACCGGGTGTCTCTGACCAATGCTTTCGAGGTACGTTCTTTACCTTCAAGTGCCTCAAGAGATATTGCTTGCATTCATAATCGCATATAGGACGACCAGAAGAAAGAACTTGAAATAGGGTAGAAAATTGCACTCCCTTTCTACTCACTTTGTTCTCTAAGCCAGCCAAGAATTGATCAGCAACAATGCCGGCTAGCTGTTGCCCCGCCCACACCTTCTAGAATTGCAAATGCTTGTAATCCAGCTTAACATACGTGTCACCTTGCTTCAAATGAGAAAAAGACTCACCATCAAACTTGCAGCTTTTCTTCCCCTCGTGTTTAGACTCGAGGTTGTCACCTTTCAGCACCATAATCTTTCTTCTGCCAGTGACGCTCGTGCAACTCTTGCAGATGACCCCGATGAGATTCCCTGCCGCGTCAAATTCCCCCTTTGCCCAAGTGAATTTACAAGCCCAAACCTCCTGCCACCTCCTCATCATGGTTGCGGGTGCAACTTTTCTTCTTTTCCGCGTTATTTTCTGCTTCTCGTCACTCGAGATCTGAGGCGCCGGATTAGGAAGAACAATAGAGACCACCGTTGCCTTGGACAGAGAAGGAAAGCAAGGGACCGGTTCAAGTAGCAAATTGAAGAATTGCATCTCGAAAACACACGTCATTTCTTATGCAGCAGGCGCCAGCAGGTATTTTCCAAGGCCATGAGTGTTTTGCGATGACCTGAAAGTTCGAACTCAGAAGTTCTCGGGCAACTTCAATCTTGGCACCATCGCAAAATTGAACCCTTGCGCCCACAAGAGACACCCGAAACAGCACAAACCGAGTGAGCAAACAAAGTACCAATACCGCAAGTACACAAAGAAAAGCAGCAAAAGATAAATTTCAAACAGGAAGGAAATGGAAAGCAAACCGTGTGCGGAGAGACAGCCACAAAATGCAAATCACATCAACAACAACAAACGTAGATTACAGTTCTCCGAAGGCGCTTAAAATCACAACAGAAATTGCACAATTCTGATTTTTCCACCCCAAAAAATGAGAATCTCGAGACGCAGAAGGAGCAAGGCCGCGACCCATGCCGGTGCATCCAATTCCAAATTTCGAAAACGCATTCAAGCATTCATTTCAGGCAGCCTCCATTGGAGTAAGTGCGCGAGATAATTGAGGCCAACATCTCCTAAAACTTCACGACGGAAAGGAACTGGTGCACCCAATGCTACAAAATGGAGACGCACATTAAAGCCCAGGAAGCGGAATAACAAGAAACATCAAAATGCATTCAATGCTACCTGTATGCACTAGAAGTAAATGCAACTTAATAAGGAGCTTGCTAAACCTTTGCAATGTAGGGAGAAGCAGGGCTGCTAAAGGTGAAGTCAACAAAGACCGCTCGGCTGCGACATTAGCGGCTACGATGGAAACACCCAATGAAGATCTAACGATGCAAGTAAAAATTTAGCTAACCCTAATTCTAAAATGTAGTGGATGAACGCTTCTTGAATTTGCAATGAATACGTGTTTTTGCATCCAGCTGCCAACAACGTTCATGAAATTGTTCAAATCCCCATTTTTTCCCTAATTTCTACAATGAAAATTTAGCACCCCAAAAATCTTGGTAGAACAAAAGCAAAATTTAGCCACTTTAGTGAACACTGCAATCCACCTTGTAATTGTTGAAATGCACTCTGTAATTTTTTTTTGTAAGAAGAAATCGCAAATGATTCCAAATCAATACTTACATATTTAAATTTTTAATGTTGAAAATCATGAAAATACTTTATTCTTCCCATCAGGACCATTTTGAAAGTAAATGGACAAGTACAATTTTTTAGATCTCAAATCAAGTGAAATTGTTAAGCTTTGCTCAAAGCCAAGGAATCAAGTAAAATTCAAAAGATTTACTCTTCTAATACTGGTACATTTATGCCTTTGAAGACCTCTCAAAAATCAAATATTTACCTTTTCAGTGAAAAATAAAGAACTTTCAATATTTAATCTTTAATACTACTTGTATAAATATTTAAAATGACCAAAGGAATTTAATTGCCCACACCAAAACAAGCCTAAAATTATAGTGTCCCTATTTATATGGTGTCTCAAAAACGCATTCTAAGAGAATTTAGATTCTCCTTTTTTGACTACCAACTAACCAACGAGACTCCCCAAAAAAAAATTCAATAATAATGAAAACCATTCTAAATTGCTTATTTATGCAATTTTAGGTGTATTTACCTTAACCTCTTAGCACTTAAATCTTTTCTTGTTTTTTTGGCAAATTTGTGCTTATATCTTTATAATTATATATTTTCTTACCTCAGTTTCATCAAATTCATCATATAAAAAGTGATTTTTTTAAAACGGTCAAAGCATTGGTTTGGATGAATTATGGTCATAAAAATTTCAATAATCACTTTGTTCTTTGTCAACATTTTGAACATTGTAATCTTGAAGGATAGGATATGTTGGTGTTAGGAATGATGTTTGCAATGTGAATCTGGTCAAAAGTAGAGTTTAAATGTGTTCCTAAGACCCTCAATAACAACAATCTTTGACCCTTCAATGACAAGATCCATTGCCTATTGGTCAAATATCATATCGAGTTTAATGTAGCCTATTAGATCATGTTCAAATATCAATCCTATATTTTTATTACTTGAAACTATGAATTGCATGAAACTATGAAAAGTTTCATTTTGTGATAAACTATAATTGTTAGTATTTTGTTGCAAAAGTTGAAAATAAATAAGTAGAAGTAGAAAAGCAATCCAAATTATTTGAAACTTCCTGAAGAAGTACATACAACAATAGAGATTAGTGTGAAAAGTTTTCAATTGGTTATTTTATATTTTACGTCCAAAACAAAGACCTTAAAGCCAAATTCAACTATCAAACCAAATTTATCCTTTTATTTAGTTGATGTATAAATCTTGATTTTTTTGGTAGTGGAAGATCGTATTTCTATTTATGTTGTTTTTTTCAAAAAAATTGATGAAAAATTGAAATTATTGTGATTTTTTGAAGTTAAAGGTGGAAATGAAATTATATCAATTATAATACTAGAATAATCTGTAATTTTTACCATAAATGAAGCTTAAAATGAAAATTTAAATTTTATAATTTAAATTTAAAATTAATTTTAAAAGAAGAAGATATGAATGAAAATCATAACATATTGTGTTTTTTGGATTCTAACACATGGAGCTTGCAATTGCAATAGTTCTTTCAATTTTTTATATTTTTTCAAAATTTCAAGACAAAATAGAAAGAGATTTTGTCAAGCTTCATTTTCTTAGTTTAAATCAAATATCAAAAATGGTTATATTGAAAGTTACAATTAAGATTGACTAAGGCGCATCTACTTTTTGGATGCATAGACCTTTAGGAGTTAACACCACTTGCAAACATACCTTTATTTAGGATAAAATGCTTTGAGAGTCTATATTTTGGATGATGCATAGATTGAACATTAGATGAGATTTTAGAGTTGTAAACAGCCGCAAATTTCCCTGAGTTTCCTTGAGTTCCTTTGAATTTCCAGAGTGTGGAAATTATGCCACATCAACAATTTGACATAGTCGAACTTTGACCACATCAAATAATAATTAATTGATTAATATTTTAATATTTTTTGATGAAAAATAATAACAAATTTTAAAAAAAATTAATTTTTATTATTTATTATTTTGGCTAGAAGTGGCTAGTTCACAATATGGGGAACAGGACTAAAATGATCCTTTAACCCCCCAAAATCTCATCTAATGTTGCTTTGGTGCAATGTTTTGTCCAAATGAATTCTTCACCCACATAGATATGTGAAACTTGTGAAAATATCCAATTCATTTTCGTGAAGATATCTTTTGTGGATATTTCATTGTAGGTGTCCAAGGAATATAAATAGAATAAATTATTTGGGTGGAATGTTTTGTCCAAATGAATTCTTTGTTCAAATTAGTATGTGAAATTTGAGAATACTCCTAGTTTATTTTATCAAGGTTGTCTTTTGCAAGTGTGTGTAGATGTGCAAGGTTTGTGATAGGCTTTAGAATTCCAAGGAATACTAACAATCCATAATAGCAATAACGTCAAAGTATGAGTAGGGAGCGAAAAATGTTAATGTTTAGACTAAAGCGCTCATTAAGAATTTTGTAATAAAAATAGACATATTAAAGTCATAAATAATATTGTCAAATTTATTGAAATATTAAATACTGAAAACATAATCTTAAAAAGGTTGATTTAGCTTGGTGTACAAATGATTTTCATCTATATCATCCATTCATCATTAATTTAGAGGAGACTTTATTTGCACGTTACAACATATGTCCTATAAATCTCTCCATCTATTGTTTTATGAATGTCTTGGAAGTAGAATCCACAAAACCTTGCTATAGAATATACACTTTTTTACGAAAAATTAGATACTTCATTCATTGTTTTGTTGTTTAAAAAAATTACATATTCTTCATTTTTAATTAAAATAATACTAGACCAACTAAAGGAACCAAGTCAACAAAAATTCTTATCAAAAGCCCCCCTCCCCCAAATTGGAAAACAAGTCCAAACACTTTGTAAATCAATGAACAGAAAAAAAAAGGAACTTGCTCTAAGGAACCCCATGATACCTTTTAAGTAATTCTGGGAAAATAATCCATAACATCTTCCCTTGAATTTTAGTTATATTAGAACCTAATTTTACCAATTTTTGTTGTAGAAATAAATATTAAATTGATAAAAGAAAATCTAATGGAAGATGAACTTCATTTAAATCACCAAAAGAATGAAAAAAAATGAAAAAAAAATTCATGAACATTTTGTAAAAATTTGAAAGAAATTTTCTAATATTATTAAAATAAATTTCATCCTTATAAATTTCATCTTAGCAAAAAATGAAAACCTTCTAATATTATTAAAATTTAATGTTTTTGCCTAACTTCTTTCATTTTTCTAAAACCGGTCTCGGGTCCCTCGAAACACCTTTAAAGTATCTTTATAGAATTCAGACATTTGACATTTTACTTTGGCCTTTTCTTATGTATTTTTTTTATATTTATAATTTTACAAATGATTTGAATTGTCCTTGGGGTGCTTTGAACTAACTAGTCCAATAAGGTATCTCTCGCCTACTCTAATCAATCATTATATAACCATCTCTAAATACAAGTGTCTTGACTATCAATTTCTAGATGGATATACATTGTCTTATATATTACTACCTTCAAGAAGTAACTTTGCTTCATTAAAGCTCCGACTTGCTACATGGATATACTTATCAACACTATCACAAGATGGGGTGTTTCAGTGAGTTTTTAAATACAATCCTAGTAGTAAGATTATAAGTAATGATCTTCTATCAAATGTTTTTACTAGAAATACATGTATTATTAGTAAATTTTTACAAAAATATTCTTTGAAGGTCATTATTTATAATCTTACTACTAAGATTATACTTAAACATTTCACTTAAAATATTTCATCTCGTAGAAGTGCATCTTCAAAGTTTGCAATGCAAATAAACATGAAGAAATAATACAGATGCTTGCAATTCATGTACGATTTCCTACTACCTAATTGAGTTGTATTTATGGTGATTAAGTCTTCACAAGTACAAGAAAAAAAGCCTAAGATTGTGATCCAATAGGTCTTTTGTTGGAAAAAAAAATATTGTATATTAGCACTCTATTGTGAGCCTTTGAAACCGTCTTGAGTTAGACTTAAGAATCACCTACTGCATAGATTATTAGTAGAAATCTTAGGGAATACATAGTTTAGAAGCAATGTGGCATCATAAGAAGTTAGTTGTTAAAGTGAAAATGAATTTGCAATTAAAAATATAAATTAAAATATTAGAATTTGATGAATAAAAGTGAGTGAGAGACTAGGAGGAAGATGAAGACTAGACAAATGAAGACAAGAAGGATGAAGACTAGGATCTTAGATTTGGAATGACTCTCTTTTGAGCTCTATTTGTCTTCGATTCTCTCTATTAATAACTCTCTCTCCCCATCTCTATCTCTCTTCCTTTTTGTTCTTCTGGTATTTTTCTTTTCAGTCGAGGTTTATTACCATCTACTTAGTCTATAGGCTAAATTCTCTTATAGATAGAAATAAACTTTTCCATCATACTTATTGAAGGCACAATCTCAGAAGCAATTGCCAATTTTTCATTGAGTTGAAGGACTCATGATCCATTGAAGAAACTACTTTTATCTTTGAAGCAAAGATAAATCTATGAACACATTAGAATGAAAATATTGTTGCAAATAGTTAATGGCATCGTCATTGATATCTCAAGTTATATAATATTTTGATTTATCTTCAAGTTGAAGGTAATAAGAAAATAAAAAAGGCTTGTCATTAATATAATTTGTGCCATAGAATATTTGAATTTGCTCAATAGACACTATAAGAGTTTTTCTCCAGCCATTGGCAAAAGAAACCCTAGCAGAGTTGACCGGTAGAGAGTGTATGAGACCCTAAACTACTTTGCCTTCCAAACAATGAACTCTTAGGATGTTTTGAGTTAATTTTTAATCAATCCTTTAGAATGGACCAAATAACATTTTTGGAGGCAATTCACTACGTACAAAGTTTTTTTTTTTCTTTAAAATTTTCACAAAACATGTAACCAAGGAGTAACTTTAAGGCCCAATTTTCATAACTTTTGACTACATGGTTAAGAAGTTATTGTATGATATACAACCTTCAATGTTAGGTGAGCAATCCATGCAATTCAAAAAAGTTTTTTAAAAATCAATTTTTTAAAATAAAAATTTGAAATTGGTTTTAGTTCATTGCAAGAAAGAGTGTCTGTTTTTGTTTGACTTTGATCATTTTTAGTCTTTTGAGGGGAAGTACTATAAAATTAAAAAAATATTTTTAAAAAATATTAAAAATACTATCAATGTATACACCTATAAGAAGAATGTATTCTATGAAGAGAAAGCACAAAAAAATTCTCTAAGTAGGAAAACTAGAAATTAAAGTGTGAAATTGCAAAAAAATTGATACTTTGACATTTTAATTTGTAAAAAATAGTTTTTTTTTTTTTAAGAAACTAAAAGTTGGACATTTGGGAAGACTTCTTGGTAAAGACATTTCACCCAAAAAATGATCATGAAACCATCTTCAATGTTCAAAATTGCGCCCGCAAGGGAGCCCTATTTGCATGAACATAGAGGACAGAAAATAAAATATTTTAAAATTCCCCTTGGTAGAAACTTGACTTCATACTATGGGAATAGTCCATAGAAATTTCAGCTCTAGCTCATTAAATTTGAGGACTCCATAGGGTGAATGCAAGAAACACCTGCCGATTTTGTTGCGTTTTGATTGTACTCATCATTTTTTTTCTGCAGTACTTTAAAATTAGAAAAAAAAAATCTTTTAAAAATAAAAAAAATTGAGCTAATGTATATACCTTTAAGAAGGTAACAATTAAAGGAAATTCATTAAAAAATTCTCTAAGCAAGAAAACTAGAAAAGTGCCAAATCTCAAGAAAATGGATATTTTGATGTTTTAATTAGTTAAAAATTGAAAAAAAAGTAAATACATAAAATTAAAACTGTCCATTTGTATGAATTCTATGGAGATGGTCATTCACCCAAAAAAACTCCAAAATAATATTTTATATGTTACATAATGCAAGAAGAAAGAAGCGCACTTTATAGACTTCCACACCACATACGATTAATTATTTTTAGAATTCCTTTGGGCAATAGCTACAAGTCTTTTAGAAAACCATCCCCTCAAAATTTCAGCTCAAAATTCATTTTGGGGGGTACTAAATAGTACTAAAAACCTCCAAATTGGCAAGTGTAACATAAAATTGGGGGCTATTTTTGGACAATAAATTATTTTTGAAAATTACAAAAAAATTATGCAAGGTGTATAGTAGTCATGAGTACCTTACCTATAAATCTTGAGTCATTGGGGGAGCCAAAACGCAAAAGTTATGGCCAAAAAACTAATAAAAACGCAACTGAAGGTGTGACGCAATATAGTACAAGTGTTTAGTGCATTCACCCCATAGTACTCAAAACCCCTATAACTCAAAATGTGACATATTAATTTAATTTATTTTTAAATATTAAATTTTTTTTTAATTTCTGAAAAATATGAAATATAATTACACTGAAAACAAACATCTCTAATAAAAATTTCAAGTTCATACAAGTCATGCTTCAAAAGTTATCGCCAAAGAAAGTTTTGGCACTCCCCTTGTGACAAATAAGCAGTACCACTCTTTCTTGCAACAACCCTTTTTAAGATATATATATATATATATATATATATATATATATATATATATATATATATATATATATATATATATATATATATATTTATGGAATTTCTACTCTACAATAAATTTTGAAGTCCTTTATTTAATTCGGTTTTCAATATTTTTCAAAAAAAAATATATATTGGATGTAGATTGTTTATTAAAACATTAAAAAAATTGCGATTGCTATAAATAAATTCTTAACAATTGAATATATTGAATCATTCTCTACATTAGAAGACATTTGAGGCCAAAAGAAGATTGCAAGTTTCCAGCTTGTTCCTAGCCTGCAACTCTACCACATGCGCAGTCTGACGTGGTTGAGAGAGTGCTACGTCATCTTTTTAATAATAATAATAATTTTAATTATTATTTTTACTTTTTAGTAGTAATAATTTTATTTATTTATTTTGACAACGTTATTGTTGGTTCAGAACAGGGGAACAAGCAAGGGGAGTAGGCCTAAAACGGCCCTCTATTGCCCTCAAATCTCCCCTATTGCTTCATTTTGCTTACAATTTTTATTATATGTTGTACAATTCCAAATCATTTGAAATTTTTCAAGCATGCAGTCAACTTGCCTTGAAGAATGACTCCAAAGAAGCACCACCATTTTAGAAATTTTGTAATACAAATGTGACCTTGTAAAGTGCAACTGCTTAGTTTTTTTGCAAGGCCCCCCCCAAAGGGTTTTTTGTCAATTCAAATGCTAATATCTTACAATCTACGCAGTAAAAATTCCTGAAATTCTTCCACATCTTTTTAAACCAACATACTACAAGATTCTATGGCTACATGTGTCCAAATTTTTATTTATTTTTAAATTTGGTACTTATACTACAAACAACAATTTTGGAGAGTTTTTGGTAAAAACATAGTCAAAAACCTATAGACCCCAAGTGAAAAGGGGGCAACACCCCTAAAGTACCCAAATGTGTATTGTAACCATTTCAAACTCATTTTAATATATGCTCTACGAAATTATGACAACCTCGTAGGCCTAAATTTTTCAAAATTGACTTTTAGGGCACCAAAATAGCCCAAACAAAGTCCTATGGAGAATTATAGCACACCTCAACTCATTAAGAACTAACAAATTCAACAAGCATTGACCACCAATTTGGCTCTTTACTTATTGTGAGTATTAGTAATGCAATTACTGCATCTTTTGATCACATCAATTGATCATTGTCTTTGTGTGGGAGAATGTCAATTTCTGAGACAAACTCAAATCATTTTCAAAAGGGGTACACATAGCATCATCGCATTTCATGTTAAGCTTTTTGGAAGGGATACAAATGAAATTCCACATATCTACATCACATTCCAGTTTAGCATTCACTTGGAAAGAAAGTAAACATGTAGTCTCCAGAGCTTTAATGCTTACCCCTTAAAGGACTAGGGGATTGTCCAAATTTTCAAAATTGTAATGATCTATTATAAAATACAATTTAGAACAATATTTTAATGAAGACTCTCAAACAATAGTTGTAAAATATGATTTATAGATCACATCCATATGGTTAGATCAACAAATACACAAAGCAATATTTTACAATAACATTTAAAGCCAAAAATTGAAAACTCCTTCTAAAATCATTTGTAAATTGAATATTTATGATTTTTACAAAAAAAAATTTCTAAAAGTTTAAAATTTTAAGTTCTAATCATAGTGATTTTTGAAGATTTTTATTTTATTTTTTGATGCAAAGCATTCTTGAAGCGTCATTTTTTGAATTGAAAAAGTTATTTTTTGAGGCTTACTTACCAACACCTTTTTAATTATAAAAATTTGCAAAGCAAATTTTTTATAATCTATACGGTATAAATGTCAAAGAACTAATACAAGAATCATTAAAAAACATTGATAGATGAAAAAAAACATTTATGTGAGTGGAATGTGTTTCTGTTCATTCGTTGTTAAAAACCTACCCTCACGGTCTTTAAGGGTTAATGTAACCATTTTCAATAAACAATTGTGAAGCTGAAATATTCAAAAGAAAAATCTATTTTATAAAATTCACTTTGAAAAGTGAAAATATATATTTATACTAAAAAATTTTGATTGAAAAATTTGCAAAGGAATACACATGAAATTGTTTGTTGGGAAAAAAAATTGAAATTGTGCATTCCCAAAAACCAATGGCGAAAATTGCAATGGTATGTAACCACACTGGAATGCTAAAAACTACAATACAAAACTGTTGTCTAAGTCACAGTCTCCAAAAACCACTAGAATGTACATGGATTTATTTGCAGTGGTTTTAAACAAGTCTGCATTAGAGAGAGTTGCTTCATGAGTGCCATCAATGACAATGATATTGTTACGCTATGACCTTTCTGGAACATCATCTACAACAACATAATCATATGAGTCATGCTAATAAAAACAAATACTTGTACAATTTTTTATGTGATTACAAAACACATTTTATAAGGGATAGAATAACATCTCCAAGAAAACAACTTCAAAATTTTCACACAAACAAAATATAGTACGATATAATTGTTAGAGAACATTACTAGGAACCATATAATTGTGTTTTGCACCTTCTTGTGCGTCACCTAAGTCCATTGCAAGCTGCTGTACGTCCAAATCAGCAAGCTAAGAATCTAGATTCATATGCTCAAAAAACATCTGAGTCACATCATCCATATCAACAACATCTGGTTTCATCATACACTTCCAGAGCACTGAGGCCCTACTGTATTCTGCGCCACTTTGACGAACAAGCAAAATCCAAGAAGCAGAAAGAATATACTAACCAGAAAGTAAAATTAGCAACAAAGTGTTTGGAAGAGTACTTCCCAATTGTTTTTTCAACTTGAATCTGCAATATGTTGCAGCCCTTTCACTGAGATTAGTGTAAGTCAACATGATTATGTTCTTTGTGAACAGGATACATGCTTTATTTACTCCTCAACTCCTTCAATTTGTTCTGGTGTCACATTCTTGTGAATACACTGAAAATGTTCCTCACCTTTGTCTTTGATACAACACTCAACTGCATTTCAATGAAAGTATGGAGTTTGGTATTATGAAGTATTTTGGTGAGAATGTGGTGCTCCACTAGGGCATTCTTAGCATCCTCCCATCCAAGATAATTTTTTATACATTTGCTAACCATGAATGCTGAAGAAGCTAAAAGCTGGCACACCATTTGAAAATGCAATTGAGATAGAACTCCACCTCTTTTGATGGAACATAGTCCAAAAATGTACTCCTTCTCAATACATTATTCAACCTTCCTCAAAAAGTTAGCAACAATGTCAGCACTTCCCATAGAAATGGTAAGATTGACATCCATCTTTTTGAATTGTGTAGGAGCTTGTTTGTAGAGAGTTTTTTTAAAGGAATTTTTTTCAGGCATTAGTTGAGATTTGAGGGATTAAAGGGCCATTTCAAGTCCATTCCCCATGCTGTGAACTAGCCACTACTGACCAAAATAAAAAAATAATTTAAAGTTAACAATAAAAATAAAAATAAATGATCAAATATTATATTTGACGTGGCCAAATTGCTAATATGATGCCGTTCCCACGATTTGGGAACTCAAGGGAATTTGTAGCCCTTTAACCCCCCAAAATCTCATCTAATGGCAATTTTTCCTAAAACAATTTTTTTCAGAGGTTTTCTAAGCACCAACACTTTCCTTTATTGCAATGCTAGTGAATTTAGATTCTTTATTGTCAGCTGATTTTCCTTTGTGGAGTGCTCCTTTCATTAGCTAAGACATGGATGGATCCATTTTGAAACCCTATTCAAAACCAAGAAATTTAGAAATCAAGAAACAACTTTGCCAAGCAAACAACAACAAAACTATCAATATAGACAAACATTCATCAAATAAAACAAGTAACATTCATCACAACTATTACTAATGAAATAATAGAGCTCTAAAGGACAAACTGTACAAATGTAGAGTTCCTCCAGAATCAACCTCCATCCGAACTCTTTTGTCAATCTCCAAAGACGCACTATAAGAAACCCCCATTTTAGGTGATGAGCCCTAATTTTCTATGACAGATTTTAGGTGATGTCAATGTTGACAACCCAAAAATTTTATGTCAACAAAAATGTCCAATGTAACATCAATGACATAAAAACATTGGATTGTCAATATTGATGTTACGTTGTACATTTTTGTTGACATAAAAATTGTGGGCTGTTAGCATTGACATCACCTAAAATCCGTCATAAAAAATTAGGGCTCGTCACCTAAAATGGGGGTTTCTTATAGTGACGCCTCCACTTCAAACAACACTCCAAACAACAAGCCAATTTTTTCCAAATCCGATCTCTCAAACTATATCAAAATCCACCCAACTTGAACAATAAAACAAAAATCGCAAAGAACATAAAAAAAAAGCAAAAATTCAAAGACACAAACATGCCAAAGTTGCTGAAGACGCTGAAGTCTCCAAGGCAGAAGCAAGCGCCTCTCCACTAGGCGCGGTGAGGCAACAGAATTCCTAGATGTTGAGTGCCAAACCCTATCAACAGTATCAATGGCATCAATAGCCTTACATCAGCGGTTTTCATTTTTTCTTCAAACAACACTCTATCAACAATTAGGAGAGGCGTTCTTGTTTCATTCTATAAGATCTATGACCCACATTTAGAGCCTTTTGCAGCAGTTTATCGATAGTGTTGGATTTTCTAAAAAAATTTACATTAGATTGGACAACTAAGGTAGGCGGTCTTGAAATCGATTGGGCATTAAAATCGTCCACCCTACTCATATGTACATTGCTTGTACATGTTGCTTTTCCATAGCCTTCAATGATGTACAAATAGTGTACATTTTAGGGGGTGGGCGATTTCAGAGCCTTATGCCACTTCAACTTCAAAATTTTATAACTAATTCTAGAAAGTTCCAAAAAATATGAAACGACTTGAATTAGATGCCAATTCCTCTTGTCTTTCAAGGAAAATTCAGTGAAAAATATTTTGAGGGGTTTCACCTCCCCAAAATTCAGTTTCAACTCTTAAATGAGCAATTTCAGGACCTCCTACCTTATGTTTATTTAGCAAGAGGGGGGCCATGCATAGAGCTAGGACTATTCTTTTTGCCTCATTGTGTCATGTGTTTCATTTCCCAAGCGTTCACCACATGTTTCCACCCCATTCAATTCAATTTACAACCACATGCATGAGTTTAATATGATCTTACATAACTTGCCACAACAATTATTTACACTTCACTTTGCAATTTTCAACCACATATGATCATATTATGCTATTCATGCAATGTTGAATACTAAGGGTATTTTTGCACTTGGCGCAACTAAAGGAGGCATTATACGTTTGTGTTATGGAAGATTGTGGGAGGGTTTCCACACCTATAGTCATGTGTATTGTTGAGCCTACATGGAGACATAGGTAGTAGACACTAAAAGTGGTGTGGCTAGACTTTAGTAGTAGTGCTATTTTTTAAGAAAAGTATTAAATGCAAGATAATTTTTAGCAGCTAAAAAGGCAGAAATGAAATTTCCAGATAGTAAGCAACGATGGTAGGTAAAAGAACCTCAAAAATACAATTAAATTGAAACAATGGTTACTAAATAAACAATTATATGTAATAAAGTGCTTCAGTGGGTGTCCTTGCGGTGCAACGTATAGAGGCAATTCTTTCTTCTGGAAGAATTTATTTTCAGTGACAACTTCTATTGGTAGATTCAATATAAATTCAAGCGCCCTAGGTGCTGACTGCATTGTGCACTAGAAAATTGTTTAGTTGAGTAAGTAGGTTAGATCAACAATATTGACAGGCGGATGAAATCCATCTCTTGCACGTAGCCCCGCACGTAGCAATCGTGAGCCTGAGTTTCGTGATTAAATTTTGGATGACAACACATATAGGATTTTGTGAAAGTCATGACTGAATTGTGGTTGTGTGTACATAGCAGGGATCATAGAGAGTCTTCTTGTGAGCAAAGCTTATGGCGCGTCCACAGTATCCCAGAGGCGACGTATCACCTCTTTTCAAATGCGACAATGCCCTTGCCTGTCTTTGGGCATTGCACTTTAGGGACCTACCTAAAGCTTGTGTAAATAGGAAGGTCGTAATTAATGCGTACAGTAACTACGCCTTCCATCCAACTCAAAAAATGTACCCACAAGCGCAAACTCAGTAGCAGCCGCCGTTCGTTGACCACTTTAGCTTCCTGAGACCGTTGCTTCCAAACACCAAGTGCAAAAGCGCCCTACAAATTGGAGGCACCCTTGAGTTGCTTAGTCAATTTTCAGTGAATAATTTCAGTATTTCAATGAATATTGTTTTTAGTGAATGCATAAGTCTCTTAAGCTTATATCAAATTACTTTCAAATAAGTCGGTTTGCTAACTAACTAAGACTCTCAACAATGGATTAAGGGGGCGTCTCCACATGGCATTACATGCACTCTTAGCAGTTAGTCTTCCATCAAAATTTCTGCCACTGTTTTCACTCATGTTGTTTAGCAATTGCTGATTCTAGTTGGAATCTGATGTATGTGTGTGTGTAAGAGCAGGATTTTTATATAGCTTTTGCAATACATTAGAAGACATTTGAGGCCATTAGAAGATTGTGAGTTCCTAGCGCATTCTTAGCCTGGGAACTCTGCCACATGCGCAATCTGACATAGTTAAGAGTGTGCCACATTAGATTTTTTGGAAAAAATTATAATTAAAATTCAATTAATTTTTTTTTCACTTTTGTAAAAAATATAGAAAATTTTGATAGCATTATTGCTGGTTTAGAAGAGGGGAATAAGCAAGGGGAATAGCCTAAAATGGCCCTCTAGGGGCCTCAAATGTCCCCTAACGAATCTTAAAGAATTTACTAGAGTTTTGTAGTATTAAAATCTTTGGAATTTGAAGATTTCTGATGAATTTGTGCGGTGTTATATAGTGTTGCCTCTTACAGGCTGAAACTTGCGCAACTTAAGCTCCTTGCGGCTTGTAGAACTTTGCCGATTGAGACTTGTTCAACGAAAACTCTTCTTGCCTTGCAGAACTTTGCAGACTGAAACTTGTACAACCAAACTTTGTAGACTAAAAACTTGGGTTCTACAAGGCTTGAGGAGGAAAAAAGAAATAGTTGCAAAAAGCACTTAAGTGAGAACGCCCCCCCCCCCCCAACCCCAGCACAAATCCAAAGTTGGTGGTAGAATCACAAACCCCAACACCTCCCATGATACAGAGTTGGTGGAGATACAAGCCACATATGAACTATACACAACTCAAAAGCTCAGAAACAAGTACAGCAATTCTGAACCTGAACTCTTGTAAAAAAAGATTATTTCCTACTTATATGGAGGTCTTATCTTTTAACACATAGACTTTGCAAACGCCTGGTGGGAACGTACCCTCAGGCTTGTGCTAATTATCCTCTAGCTCAATTACCTAATTGGTTGTTTATTATTTTCAAATGGCTGGCAATGATTCAAAGTACCAAAACCGCAAACAACAAAAAAACAAGACTGTCAGGCGGGCTGAGACAGCCTAGCTCAAGCCACGGCCGCACGCTGCCCTGCTTCGAAGAGCTCGCTCTTTGTGCCCTCGTCATTTTGCTCGCCTTTTCTTGGATCTCCGTTGTCGTCTTGATTGCAGTTCCTTGCTCTTGTCCTTCCAATTCGCTCCGTCGCTGCTGGTCGTGTGCGTCGTGCGCGCTGATCGTGTCGTGGCTCCTCTTGGGCTCCGTACATGTGCATTTGCCTGCCTCGGAATCGAGAGTCTCGTCGTGTTGTAGTCGTACGTCGTTCTTGCTCACCTTGAATTGCAGCCTGAATCCCGTCGCGTGGAGGTCCCGCTTGTTCGATCGATCGAAGCTGCTGAGCTAGATGAAAAGGAGCCGCGTGGTCGGAGCTGCGGCGGGTCACCTTGCATGTTCTCTTGTTTGCTGTCTCTTGATGTCGATGTCTCTTGCAATTCGTGTCAACTGGAACGCAGCCTGGGCTCGAATTAACATAATTACCGCCTCCAGAATTCCTTCGAACCGATTGGGTAGTTGAGCTTGAATTTCCCGAGAGCCCAATTAATTAGAGCATATATCCCCGGCCCCCCCCCAGCCAACCTCAAGGTGATGCCCTCGATCCACCTCGACTTCGATCACCTTATGGGTATCAAGTTTTTCTCTCCGAATTTGAAGCATTCGCATCACCCCTGGATTCTGTCGCTGCAGGGGTCATGTTGTCGTGTTGCCTGGGAATCGTTGCCCTCCTCGAGCCGCAGCGTACGTGGAGTCTCCTCCGCATGCATGCAGCTCTTTAGCGATTCTTCGAATTGCATGCCCTCGGAATCGATGCTCCTACTCGCTCTTGATCGTCCCTAGCTAGTCCTCTCGCTCGTCACTGGCCCTGGAATTAATTTATCCCTGTGGCCTCTTCATTGATCGGGTTTTAGTTCTTCTGGCTGCGCGCGCTTTATATTTCCCTGTTTGTGCTAGCTCAGTGCACGCTGGATATATCCGTTGATTTCTCTTTGGGATTTGGCTGATCAGTCCCCACCTAGCTAGCTCACTCATCTCGCTCGCTGCTGCAGCCACAATGCGCGACGCCAACAAAACGTACGAAGAAGAAGCGAAGCAGGCGATCAGTTAATTAATTTCGTGAGCCCGAATTGAATCGATCGACAACCCAATTGATTGATTCCGCATATATAATGATCGACTTCCCTAACTAGCTAGCCTGCCTTCCATCATGCACACCACTTAATTCCCTTGCTTCCTTAACTCCGTGAGCTGAGCTGAGCTGCGCTTCCTTATTAAAGGTCGGCAGCTCCCTCCAATTAAATCACCTGCATGTGAGCATCTATCATGAACCGACCTTCACTCATCACCGTTCAGTGCGTAAGTAACTGAACTGAAGATGGGGGTGGGCCCCACAACCCAGCCCAGCCGAGCCGAGCATGTCATGTCCCCTTCAGTTCCTTCCGTTCCCACTAGAACTCAGCTTAGCTCCCTCCCTCAGAGGCGGGTACGCTGGTACGCTGTCTGCCCCTGCCAGCCCCCCCAATAAGTTACTGTACTCCGTAACTCTGTGAGAGTTCCAGTAACTGAACTGACGTCCTGCTCCTGTAATAAGTTACCCCACCCCCGCTCTTACTGTCCCTGGAGCCAGCCACGCCGGGCAGGAATGATGACGGGAAGTAAATAACTTATCAGAGGGGCACTGGAGGACGGAGTGCCTGGAGGGAAACTTACTGACTTAACTTACTAGTAACTTAGGGGTTCAAGCCCAAGACAGTGTGGAGGGAGGGAGTCCAAGCAGCGATCTCGGAACTGGTTCAGGGTTTTTAGTCAAATGTTCATTTTTGGAAGAATTTTTTTGAATTTACACTGAGGGCATGAAAGAATTAAGTAGCAACCGAGCAAAATTTAGCCAGTTTTGGGATCGGTGGTCCCAAGTCCCCACCAAGGCTTCCCTATCCGCATTTAATTGGAGGAAGGGAGGGAGGGAGCAGATATGGGGGGACTTATTATTAGGGCAAGCTCCTCCCCACTCAATGTTAAGCACTTTGCGGGGCTGTCCTATACAAAAAAAGTACTCCATTAGGGAGCATAAAGCATCCGTAACAATGCCTGGCACTGGTTACAACGACAGGCACTGTTACCAGTCGTAGTTTTTTTTTACAGGCACCTGATCAAATCCATTTATTTCAAATCCTAATGGTCTGTCCATTACGTAGCAATTGTTGAGTCCAAATATTTGTCTAAAGAAACTAATAGGCGAATAAATTTAGTACTCTTGTTTAACTTCAAGTTTGCTCTGCAATCCTAAAAGTTCAACAGAATTTTAAATTCTGATCTCAAATGCAAAAGCAGGCTCTTAAATGAAAGATCAAAATGTCTTCCCTGAGTGAAAAATTAAACTTGGAAATCATAGTATCAAACTCAGACAAAACAAGGATTAATGAAAAGAAATAGTTTGCAAATGTGCACGCCATGTGCTTAGGAGCCAGTGTTAAAAGCATCTTAGAAAAATCAATTCCCGTTGTAGGTGGTATAAAACCAAGTTCAAACAAAAGCCAGCATTAAAAACTCAACCAATAAAACCTTTTAGAATAAAAGTTGGCTGAGAAAAGCTTGACTAACATGCAAAAATTTCTACTGCAATCTAACATCTTACACTACTTTGACAGAAATGGGACAGGCCCCAAGCTCTTTAAAATCTCTGCAGCTATGAACTGTGAATCTACTCCATTAATCACCAAGTTGATTATCTGACAGTTGCTATTCTCCTTGAAGACATGCCCTGGCTTTCCTTCATCGGCAGTAACTATTCTCTGCATTTCACAACTAACAGGTCTTGAAACATGCTGGCTATCGCCAACCACGACCCCAGACGCCCCTGAAGTCCCCTGCAAAACAGAAACAGGAACATCATTGCTTATTGTCAAAACATTGCCCACCTGCAAACACCAAAAAACACATTAGTCACATAGATGCCCACAAATATATATTCCCAACCACACCAAACCCAGGCTAATCAATGGCGAATTACAACCGGAACCGAAATCAAGGACACAAGCTCTTGAAGCTTCTAAAGTACACAAATCAACATTAAAGATGAAAATATTCAATAAAACCTTTCATCCATCAACAAAGAGAGACAACTTGCTACAAAAATGAATTCACTAATACAAGCTCAAGTGTATCACTATTCAAAGGAATCCAACTCTCTTGCTTGTACATTAAAGCACAAAACCCATCACTGCAAACTTGCTTTGTCCTCAACGTATAAAATAAAACAAATAGCCCATCAAGCAACAACCGAGGTGCTATTCTAAGATCTCTAAATTACTAATACCGGAACGTGGAGCCCCAGAAACCTTTGCAGCATAAAACTTAAAAACAAAATCTACTACAAACAACCGCTTCAAGAGCTCCAAGCAGTCCACCGAGATGGCAACTGGTCGGTCTAATTTCAGAGAGCCAAAAATTATAATCCATTTAAAGAACCAAAAACATGCAACACCGAAGGATGACCTCCAAACCGAAATTAAAAAGCTACACTAATAAAGCTGGACCATCATCAACAGTACTTGAAGCAACCTTCACAATCAGAAGTTGCAAAAAACACAAACAATCTAAATATCCTAAACCCGTACTACACTGTCTCAAAAGCGATTGTAACTTGTCCAAACAACAAACTATCCTAGAACACATTGCCATATAATCAAACCAAACACTCATGCTACACACAAGAACTTGCCCTCCAATAACCCTTAGTATACTAAATCAACGCTAAACTCACCTGCAATCAGTTGAGAATAAAGACAGGTCCATAAATGCTAATCAAAGACATCGTGTTACTTACTGAACTCTCTCAGAGACTATCTCAGTCCCAAGCCTCTCAAACCTCAAAAGATCTCATCACTATTTAGACTGACATTCTCGAGTACTAATAACAAATTTTAACACTATCTTTTCACTAGCATCATTTTCAAAATATCCTTAGCCTGTGCCAAATAGCAGGCAACAACCGAGGTGCTATTCTAAGATATATGTTGAAAATGCCCAACAGGCAACAACCGAGGTGATATTCTAGATCTCTGAATTACTAGTGACGGGACAAAAAGCCACCAAAACCTTTGCAGGATCAAAATTAAAAACAAAATCTACTATAAACGGCTGCTTTTGGAGCTCCGAGTAGGTCACCGAGATAGCGGCTGGTCGGTCAAAATAAAGAGAACCACAAATAATAATGCACTTAAAGAACCAGGAACGTGTAACACCAAAGGATGACCTCCAAACCGAAATTAAAAGGCTAAACTAATAAAGCTAGACTATCACCAACAATACTTGAAGCAGCCTTCACAATCAGAAGTTATGATAACGCTAAAAGCCTAAACACCCTTAACCCGTTTTGCAATGTCATAATAGCGATCGTAACCCGTTCTAACAACAGACCATCCCAGAACATATTGCCATACAATCAAACCAAACACTCTTGTTACACACAAGAACTAGCCCTCTAATAATCCTTAGTACATTAAATCAACACAAAACTCACCTGCAATTAGTTGCTCCTTTCCTATGCATCCACGCCGCAATAATGAAAACGCCCGCCAAGGATGACTCCAATATAAAAGAAAACCAAGAAGATCTTCCATCACTCAATTGTAACCCTCGATTTAAAACAAACCTATATAGAAATTTAAAACGCGTTGTCACGGATCTAACAAACCTTCGCATCAGCTCTGCGGAAAATCTCATCTACATAAACTTCTCCAAACAAAGTTCCGTATCCAAAAATGACACGCTGCAGCACTTTACTAAACAAATCAACAACTTCCCTACTGTACTTGCCATAGGACTTTGAATTCCTGTGAACTGTTATGGTCATCCCCTTCTCCCTCGGGACACCAGCCTCCTCCATTTGCGTGATACCAGTGGCCATGCCACTTTTATTAGTAATTTTTTAAAATTTCAAAGCAGGAACAGACTTAGCAAGTGTCCTCGTAATGTCACTCAAGGTATTCCTACCAACAGGACTACAAGAGAACCAAACTACATTGAAAGGTTTAAACCGAGATTTGGGGCTCAAAAACAGAGGATGCACAGTATCAGGATCAAAGACATGCCAATGCGAAACGAGGGCCTTATAAGTGGAAATGACATACATGTCATAGCAGTTTATTGGTTTCCTCAGACTCTCCGAACTGCAACGCCGCACGTCAACCTTCCAATTCTTTGACAATCCAGGCGAGAATCTGAGGAAATAGAAGGTTCATACTCACTTACTTACTGTAAAACTGACGTGCACTTCCAAGAGTTGAGACAAGGAGCTTCACCCTATCCCAACCACACTACAGACATCCTTTCCCAACAGCACTACTGATCCCTCCCCCAACAGCCCTACTGTTCCCTACCCCAACGGCTTTGTTGATCATAAGGATGCTATTGATCCCTCTCCGAAGGATGCTACTGAAACCAAGACCATGTTAAGCTACTACAAAAACAATCACGCTAAAAGAACTTTTCCAAACATCACGCCAAACGCCACGATCTACCCTGACAACTTGCCATTTAGCCAACAACTGCCACGTTATATAACTGATGGCAACATTATACGACGACTTTGATACCTATCAGATCAGCAACCCCGTAACTTAATTAAAAATAAATAAAACAATAGCTATAAACTTCAAGCAGCAGTGACCACAACATAACGTAACTCAAACAAAAAACGGTACAAGAAAAAGAACTCACCTTAAAAACTCATCTCCAACATTATCCTTGCAAACCTCAAACAGCTTACTCTCGCAGTTTCTTAACTCTCTGCCACCTCTTATGAAGAAGTTTCGGGTGCAAAAGTATGCGAATCGCCTATTTAGACCACACGGATTCTGAACAGAAGCCTCGTTAGAGGCCAACATTTGCCTCTCTTCAGTCAAAGAAAGTACATCACTCTTAAGAGTTTCTTTCCCTAGACCTGCTTGCACTGCACGGATGACAATTTTGTCTGTTGCAAGTTTTCCACGCTGGAATCTCGGATCAGTCAAAATATTGAAAGGTACAGCCGACTTAGAAGCGGTTTCTACACAGCGTTGCTCCTCATGAGCTTGGATTATTCTCCCAATCGCTCGCAGCATATTGGCAATCCTGCAAGACACGTCCACAGATAATGGTTAGAATGTACATTTAAAAACTAATAAACATAAAAATCACAAAAAGAGTCTAAATACTCCCCACCGAATCACCCTTTGAGGCTTGCTTACACAGACCAGTATCGTTTTGTACATAGCACAACTGAGTGAAACCTTAAGAGCTTCGGAATTTTTAGAGACAAGTTGATTCTGATAACTTACAGAAATTACCTTTTAGTCATCTTCACATGGGAGATTTAAGATTTCATCCTAGATTTTCACGCTATTCTATTACTATTTTAGATAAGATTTAATCACTATTTAAATCTAGCACTCCTATCGGCCTGCTCGAAATTAGCTGTAATGCTTCCCAAATGCGTGAATGAAGGCCAGGTCCACAGATGCTAATCAAAGACATCATGTTACTTACTTAGCTCCCTCAAAGATTGTCTCAGTCCCAAGCCTCTCAAACCTACAAAATCTCATCACAATTTAGAGTGACATTCTCGGGTATTGATAACAAATTTTAATGCTATCTTTTCACTAGCATCGTATCCTTTCCCATATCACTCTTGAGCTATCTTGAAAAAACATCCACATGATAATGATTAGAATGTATTTTAATTTACAATATAACAATTGGAATACATAAAAATAACAACAAGAATAATGAGATAGAAGACCATAAGTTCCACGAGGATATAAATCGTCGTTTCTCTTGGCAACATGAAAAGTTGTAGCATGTTCACTAATGGAACAATATCCTCAGCCTCTGCCAAGTCCTCAATCGTAGACGCAATGTAGTAGCCCTTGAAATGATGAAATTCATCGAAGGCGTTGCGCGCCCAATTCTTGGAATGTACACTGCGCCGACGACCATCTTTTTTGATATTTTCAAGCTTAGTCTCGTTTATGTTAAGAAAACGGTTAGATAGGGCCAAAGATGGATCATCTCCCACAGCACCAGTAGCTTGATCATCTTCAGATGATTCGCTAGAGTTCTCAGGTATAGTGTAGGGACTAGTATCAACAATGTCGGCAAGCGCTGCCAGTACATTGTTGTCATCTACTGAGTAAGCATCAGTATAGTCTGGACTTGGACGCACAGCAACTACATCAAGATTATGAACAAATTCGTGTGCACTGGTGAGCACAGTATTGTGCTCTCCACTTTCATCATTGGCTGGAAGACTCTTAGCCTCAGACACCGTAACCTCATCGGTAGAACGGAGACGCTCAATGCTGGTACAAGTAACGTCACTGGAGAGCAATAAATTAAACTCAGCTAAAGTAACCAAATCTGTGGAAGCGATATTGAGATTGCCCGAAACCTTAGGGTTACTAAGTGACACTTGAGCATCAATCAGACCAAAATTAGTAGTGACTGAACCTGAAACCTTAGTGTCACTTAATGACAATATAGAATCAGCAGGACCCTACATGTTCTCTACATCATGAGAAGCAACAGGAGACATTGCAACCTCATTGGAACACAAACCAGCAGCATCATTTGAACGACTTAAAATCATAGATGGAAAAGCAATCATCTCAGCTTTAGGTGATATCACCACTACTTTGTTAACTCGCAAGTAAGGACGTAAATCAAACGGGTCTGGTGTAAAGCTAACTGAAGTCGATCAATGCACTGAACCTCAGGACTAACGCTCAAACACTTCTTTCTACCACTCTCCATGACAAAGGTTAGAGTCTATCTATTTTGACGTCCGCAACCGTCCGTTCCAATTGTTTTTTTTGTGTCCAGCCATTGCACACCTGCGTTCAATGAACAAAAAATTAAGAAACGTACATATACACAAGAAACATGAGCAAACTCAAAACACTAAGTATACACACTTGGTAAATAAACTGAAGATACACACCCTAAAGACACACATATGCAATGGAAGAAAAGATACGCACTTACTAGCAAACGAGGATTAGTGTTGCGGCGTTCCAATGCGGGAAAGTGAAAACACCATTCTAGTGCTCCGCAGCAACAAATAAAATAAGCATTAGAGGCAAAACAAATAGAAACAACAAGTAAAAACAAGAACAATACAGACACAACAAGAACAACAAGCAAGTGCATAATGCAAAGGAGAAATCACAGCGAATTCAAAACCGCAATCGCCGCAAGAAGACCGCAAGCGAGCTGTCTGTGGAACGGAGCAGCAATCAACGATCTAAAAATGGGGCAACGACGGAGCAATTTGCGAGAGAAGGGAGAGGTCAACTGCAAGAGGAGGGAGAGGACGGAGCCTATATGAGCTTCTCCAACGGCGCCAAAAACCTAAATTCAAAAAAGAGCGGACGAAGGAGTGGCACGGAAACCTAATTTCAAAATGGCGGGCATAATTTTTTTTTAAATGTCAGGCTACCCGACTGCTTAACGCAACGGGAGGCATGGTCCCACAGACATTTTAGCTTGGGATGTCACCTGCCCTCGGCCTCGAGGCAAATGACGTCCCAGACTGAAATGCCCTTGGGACCATGCCTCCTACTATACATAACTTATGGAAACTTCAGATCGAATTGAGTATATAGGAGGCCCTATATCCAATGGGGACCTGCCTCCCTTAAATTGGTAGGGATGCATGATCGTAAAGGAGGATCTTTCCTATCTGGATGAAATACGCAGGGATGGGGATGGGGAGTATTCCTAGAAGGGTTGTGAAGTGAAGTTACCTTCAGTCCACATGATAATTGGCCCTTCAAATAAACTTCTTACTTTCCATCAGTTTCTAATTAGAACTTGAAAATTTGAGCACTGGAAGCATATCACAAAGTATTTAGAATAGGTTTAAGAAAACTCAAATTTCAACATTGATGGACAAGGAAAAAAGAACTTCAAAAGTAGCTAAAAGAAAGGAAAAAATTGTAGAGGTATTGACAAGTCACGGTCATCAAAGCTCTTTGAATTCAAAAATTTCAAGTTTTTATTATAAAATAATAGAAAACTAATGTTATATTTAGCGCCCCAGCAACGGATATATGTCTCTCAAAACTAAAAGATTTCCTTCTTTGACTCTTATAATCTTTTCAATGGTACGGTCAAAGGACGTGTCCTTTTTCCTGGAGCTCCGGGCCTGTCTTCACCAACGGTGCTAATATGTGAGCCCAAGAATGTGAGCTTGTGAGCATTGAGCCTCCAATAGAGGTACCTATAGTATAGATACCACATACTATAGAAAATGTATGTATCATAAATTCCAATAATATGGGTATTTGTAACATATATACCTTATAGTCATAAACGATTTCTATAGTACATACACCTATAACATAGGTGTGTAGTATTCTAGGCTTATGGGCTCACACTCCTATGCTCACATAATAGCAACCTTCCTGTCTTCACTACCATTCGATACAATTGATTTTTTTGGATCTCTTTTTAGATGATAGTTTGATTGGAATGAATTTAGAAGGGTCCGGATTTTAGTACACACGCCTTGGGCGCTCAAGGGTTAAAGGCCTTTATTTCATCAAAAAAACAATCAAAATTGTCATTTCTATTGCAAAAAGCAAAAAAAAACTAATTGTAGGATCTACAGTAGACTATTATAAAAATGTGTAGAAGAAATTTCAAAAACTTTAATTGCGTAGGTTGCAAGATATTATTTTGCATTTAAAATTAAAAAAACAAGTTTTTTTGGTACCTTGTTTGACTAGATTTTTTGGCGTTGAATCTTGTTAACTTAAATTTTTTGCACTATGAATTTTGAATTTCTAATTCTTTATGTTGAAGAATTAAGTTGAAAGCTGTGCAAAAAGAATTTTTTTTTGCAAAACTTATTTTTCATTCTTAAAAAAATTGTTAAGTAAAAGTAAACATGAGATTGAATGAAAAACTAAATCATTAATAGCTCTAAGATGAAATTGAAACACAATAACCCCAATAGTGAGATTGTTCTAGCAAACAAATTTAACCTTATCCAACAATTTTTTCTGAAAAATTGTGAAAATTGCTTTCAAAAATGAATTCTACATGTTATTTTTTCAAGATGCTTAGATTGCCTGAAAAAACAAGATTGTCCGTAACTTTCTCATCACTAGTCCAAATAGAATGAATCAAAGCTTCACATAGAGACAAAAATATAATCTTTGAGTTAAAAATTAAAAATTAAAAAAAATCAATATTATGTGATTCTTTTTGTATTGCTCTTCAAATTGCTTTTGGGACTTAGGGTGGCATAGATTTTGATCTTGGGAATTGATTGAAATAAAAATTATATACTCAGAAAGCTAATGTGATTTCCTATCTTCAAAAAAGGTTTCAAAAAATCATATAAAAAATTGAGGTCAAGCAGGCATACTTAAAATCCAAAAAGTCCCTCATAGGGAAGTCCTTTAGAACTTTACTGTCTTTAGGACATCTTTGGTCCACTTTGTTAAATGCCCAACCAAATAATTTCTAACTTTAATCAGTTTACTTGAATATTTTCATTGGAAGTGCATCCCAACGTACAAGAATATTTGAATAGGCACAAGAAAACTCAAATTCAAGGAAACTCAAATTGATAATAAAGATAAACCACTTCAAATAGCTACCTAAAAGACAAAAATAATAGAGAAGTTGGCAAATTAAGTTATAATATTGGAACATCTCCACCCCACTCTATACAAGTGCGCCTACAAAATTAAACTTCATTTTAATCACTAAAAATTATTTATCAAGGTACCTGCATTGATTCATTACAAGCACAACTTTAACACCTAAAGGACCAGCATGCATTTTTTGGCAACATAAAAATTTGGGCAGGTACATGTGACTAGATTTTTGCATATTTCAGGTTGAAATTTTTATAGAAGGTGGGGACAAGGAATATCTTTCATGTGGGTCAAACCACACTAAAAGGTATCATTGAGATCAACGGTGCTAGTATGTAAGCCCAAGAATGTGAGCTTGTGAGCATTGAGCCTACAATATAGGTACCTATAATATAGATACCACACACTATAGAAGGTATGTATATCATAAACACTTATAATATGGGTATTTGTAACATATATATTATATAATCATAGACGATTTCTCTAGTGTATACACCTATAACATAGGTGTAGTATTCTAGGCTCATGGGCTCACACTCCTATGCTCATATAATGACAACACTCTCATTGGGATTACTTTGCTAGGACTAGGTCTAGAGTCCTATTCTGAACTTTTAAAGCTATAAATTACTTTGATGTTGTCATTTTTAAAAATTTATAGATGAATAGTATTGCAATACGTCCCTTTAATATGTTGGAGAAAAAATTCATGCCTGAAATCCTTAAAAAGTAGTAAATGATCAATTTTAAGGCTAAATTTAGTGTCTTTTTTACAATATATCACTTTAAAAGGATATTTTTATCCAAATTTTGTATACTTTTTAAGTATACAACTATTAAGAAGGATTTTTAGTGATTAAATCTTGAATACAAAATAGTATAATTTTTTAATTAATTGATTGATTATTGACAAATTATTGATTTATTCTAAAAACAAAATTAAATATTCAATTCCAAAAATAGCTGACCCCTTTTTTGGTACCTTTGAGTGTGATTTGACCCATATGCACTAAATTTTATGACATTTAGAAATATGAGTCAAAAGTTATGGCCTAATATGTTACTTTTTTTTCGGCCAGGTACTTTGGGCAGTTAAGAAAAAATCACTTTTTTCATAAACAAAATTAGAAATTGGTTTTTTAGATTTATGTATATGTGGAAAGCTTTAAATCATTATATTTTGATCAATGAGTCAATAGTTATGAAGAGTTCTAGTTTGTGGGCAATTATGGATTCTCCATTCTAAACTTTAAAGTTGTTTATATAACTCGGTTTTCAATACTTTTTGAAAAAATAAAATCATACGATGTAGATTATTTATTACAACGTTATAACCATTGTGATTGACTTTTTCAATTCCATAATTAAATTCTTAATAATTTAACATTTTAAAACATTTTCTACTTCTTTCTAATTACTATTTTTTCCTATATGGTGTGGAATTCAAAATGATCTAAAATTTTTCAAGCATGTAGCCAGCTTGCCTTGAAGAATGAATCCAAAGAAGCACCACCATTTGGGACTTTTTTAAATACAAATGTGACCTTGTGAAGTGCAGTTGCCCGATTTTTCGCAAGGCCCCAAAAGGATTTCTTTTGAATTCAAAACCTCATATCTTGCAATCCACGTGGTGGAAATTTCTGAAATTTTTACCATGTGTTAAAAAGTCAGCATACTACAAGATTTAATGGTTACATATGTAAAAATTAAAATTAAAAATTTGGTACTTATACTTGAAATGGCAGTTATTGAGTGTTTTCGATGAAAACATAATCATTGAACTTTTGGGGTTAAATTACATGAATAAACACAATAATATCTAGATTTAGTTTATGTGTATACAAAAAATAAATAAACTATAGAATACTCATAAGGGAGGTGCAATTGGTCATCTAATATGTGAATTCCAATTATTTAATGTCTATTTCATGTGATCTTTTAATGCTCTTTCTATAATACAACAACCCTTGAATTCTATTGTTGTATGAATAAAAAGTTCAATTTTATCACCTGACATCTTGTCATGGAATATGGAGGAAATACTCTTTAATGACTTTTAGAATATATGTGACAAAAATACAATACTTTGATATGATAGAAGTACTATAAGGCTAAAAAAATACTAAAGTTCAAAGTTCAAAGTTTTGGATTAATTTTTGAGGATTTTAGGAAGGTTCTTAAGATGTAAAATTTCATTATAAATTTTTTGAATATCAAATGTTTACATCTTTCAACTTCTATATTTCTTATTCAATAATTCTAATGCTTAATTTGATTGAAGATTTGAATTTAAAAGAATGCAATTGATTTACTTAAATAAGATTCACTCTTTATTGAATTGTCAATGGCACTCATTTTTTAAATACAAGAGAAAATACACAAGATGAAATTGAGCATTGATGAATTTTTGTCTTTCAATTTTTATATCTCTTGATGCAAAAGTCTAATGATTGATTATCAGTCCCAACTACAAGATATAACAAATGTTGGTGACCTACAGACAAGAAAAAGAAGTAGTCGCGATTGAGTTTCATAAAGAGGTATAAAAGGCATCAAGACTAACTGATTTCTAACATGTTTTGTATAGATAGAAGGGTTACTGTTATTTTAGCACTAAAGCATGAAAGTGTTCATACTAATAATATCAATGACATCCAATTGTTCAAAATTACAAAATTAGTGAATTAAAAAAACTACAAATTTTATTTTCATAAATGTATAAAATTTACGTTGTTAAATTTTTATTTTTTTTAATATTGAAAAGTCTACAAATATAATATTTCATTAAATCTTAATATTTTAAATTTTAAAACAAATAGTTTTTTCTATCAAATAGTTTATTTTAAAAAAATCTTCTAATATCAAGGATCATCTTTCACATGACAATGCCACAAAAAATAGCATATCTAGCATAGATTAAAAAAATTGGTATTTTTACTATATTATGATTCTATTGCTCCTATTGTGAATAATTAAGATTGGTTTATGATTATAAGTTTTAAAATTTTGAAGACTTATAATTTTTTTATTTTGAAATCTATAAATCTATAAATTTTTGAATTTTAAATATTCCAAACTTCTAAAATTATAATATTTTAATGGATAAATGAATAAATTTGAAAATATTTTGGAGGTATTTTAAAGTTTCTAAGTTTTTAAATTATTATTTAAAAAAATTAGAAAATAAAGTAATTGATTATTTCAGCTATTTAATATTTAAGTGTGTAAAATTTTAAATTTTATTAGACTTTAAGGAAATTGAATTGAAATTGCCTTTACTAGTTTACTACTAAATTGGTAGACGTTTTCAACTTGTTTGATTGAAGATTTGGTTTTACAAAGGTGCAACTACTGTACAAGGATATAAACATTTCAATAAGTTTCATAGACAAACTAATATGTCTTGTGTTGTAGCCGCATTTAAGATTGGCATTTCATGTTGAATATTTAATTAAAGTTGAAAAAATAAATCTAACATATGTTTAAAGTAGGAATATTCTATTGGAATACAATTTTTTACCAATTTAGTTATTTATTTTAAAAAAAATAACTTTGCTAACATTTTGGCATCTATTTTTAGAATTATTTTTTGCCAACCTTGATTGCCAATTAAATTATAGTGTCTATCTTTAGATCAAGGATGATTTTTAAATTGATGTATATAGAATTCATTTAGCAAGTATTCAACGGCCATATGATTCTTTTGACAGAGGTTGAGGTGTAAAAAATTCCTTTGACTATTTGATTGATTTTAGCAATAAAAATGAACTTCCAAAATTTTGAAACCATTGCAATAAAGCTTCATAATTTTGAGTGGTTCATTTTTTGAATGTTCATTAATTTCGAGATTAATTTACAATGCTTTTGTTAGTTAGCCCTTTCAACTCCATCTCTTTCATTTATAATGCATTAACTCCTAAAAGACCAAACATTCAAATTTGGCAAACAATAGATGAATGCAAACATAACCCAAGCACACAATTTTTTATCCATATAAATATTTGTTGATTCTTGTATAGTCTTCTTAAATTTGTATGTCATAGATTTCCAAAACTTTTATTTGCAAATATTTATGTAGATTAAGGGGCACAGTGTGTTTGACCTCAAAAAATGACTTTTTTAGTTTGAAAAGTAGTCTATACAAACAACTTGAATAAAATTAAAACTTAACATTTCAAACTTAAATGGAAAAAATTTAAACTACAAATATTTAATCAACAATCAATTTTGAAAGGATTTTTTAATTTTTTGGTTTCAAATTTTATTAAAAAATATTGGATGGTCTAATAGCATCCTTGACTATATACGAGTAGGAAATTTGAGCATTTTGGATATCATGATCAATGGATCTTATTTTAACACTCTTATTATGAAGTCATTATAAAATAATTTTCTAAGTTATATATTGCAATATATATTCATAGTTTTTTTAAATGAAGTATCCCATTGTCCTTAAAAGATTAAATTGTATTAGTCCTTTATATTCCATTCTAATTTTAGGGATGATATGATGTATAAGAGGGACCAAGAATTATAAACCATTGAAATATGGATTGTAAACTGATTGTATCTTATATTTTTATTTTATGCATATTAGATGTATATGAAAATAACCTTTATGAAAAATCTTAAACCGGTTGTTTCTATGCTATGGATACTCCAATGCATTTTTAGTGCATATTTTGCATACAAAGAAATTATTACTCAAATGATCATTTTGAAACTAGTTTTGTTGTGAATTCTTTATAAAACAACAACAATTGATTCATAAAAATGTATTGTATACATAAGCTACATCTTTTTTGAAAAATTTAAAAAAACAACCCTTCATTGCAACGATTTACTGGGATCTAAAAATCTTCTTTCAAAGCAACTTCAAAATAAATTCCAATTAGAAATTGAAATTGAATTAAATCACAAATAAATAGGAAAAATGTATATACAATAATTTTTTTTACACATAGACTTTACATTATTAGATTAATTTTAGATCCAATTGTTTAAAAATCTAAATATGGCTAAAGTATATTTTAAAATTTTTCATGTTTTAATTATAAAAAATTATTAGAAAGTAGTTATAAAGTTTTGAGTTGAAAAAATGTTTTGTTTTCCTTCAACTTCAAATGAGTGAATTTTTAGCTTCAAATTACAAAAGCAAGTATGATTTTTTAGTACATTTATATATTTTAATAAATGTAATAGGTTATAAAACAATTTGTTTGGTAGGATCCTAAATTCTGAAAACTACCAAAATTTATAAATATATAGAAACTAACATTTGTATATAGAATCCAAAAGAAATAAACATTTTTTTAGAGCCAATTATTCACAAGGAAGTGACAAAGTTGCAAAATTGTGGAATTATCAATTTGTATTTGCATTTTTTGAATACTTGTAGGTTGAAAATATTCCACGTGATAATTTTGAACTACAACATATTATAATGTATAATAATTTCAGAATTATTTTCAAAAAATTAGAATTATTTTCTAATCATAAATAGAAAGATTAGAAAATAATTCTTAAAATAATTTTACTACAAAACAACCAAATTATTTGCTAAATTATACTGATTTATTATTTTATTTTATATATTGTGAAAACTTTGAAGGTACCCTAAATACTAATTCAGTACTTATATAGTCTTTTCTAATACAATGTCAATTTTTTTCCAATAATATTTCAATCAATTGAAGCAAATTTGAATTATTTTTTACATTATTTGGTTGTAATTCAATAGTATTAATTGTACAGTGTATGCAATGTGAGACTAGGGGCCAAAGTTTGGGAAAAACACACGATAAAACTCTTTGGAGCACCCAAACTGGAGTCTAATGGAATTTAGTACTATGTTTTTTTTTACTATTCTTAGTTGACCTTCTTATGACATCCGTTTACAAACATAGGATGAATTTTACAATTAACTCTAATATGGTGGAAATTTTAAAAATAATTCCTATTTTGGATGCAAAGGATGCATTTGTTTACTAGGAGTCCTTTAATTTGGTATCACCTAGCTTGTCAAATGGTTTTCCAATGCGGGCTGGTGCAATAGATACAATGGTGCTCTTGAGGCCAATTAAGCCCTAAAGTCCCATTGTCCCTATGGAAGACAAATGTTTGGACAGGCTCTTATGCTCTCAATATTTCAATTGTCATGATTTTCGAAACTTTTTGTGAAGATAGAAAAACACATTAGCTTTCTAGGAATATATATATTTTTTATTATAATTGATATTCGCTGAAGCAAAAATTATGCATAATATAATTAATTGTAATTAAAAGTAAACTGCAATTTGTATTATGGGTGTCAGAGGAAGGCTTAACAAAGAATATTATAAAAGAAACACAGAGTCAAATTCCATCAGACCAAGTTTGAATGTTTCAAGGAGTTTTGTCTTCTGTTTTTTTTCAAACTCTAGCTACTAGTCCCATTGCACACACTCTACAATTAACTCTAATAAGTCTGTATTTTAGTTTGGTGGGCCAAAAAAATCCTAAAAAGTCTTAAAATATATATTTTAAGAATTTATTTCTCACAAAATTGTGTTTTTATCTACATAGAAAGCTTTGATTTATTCTATTTAGATTTGTTATGTGAATATTATAGACAGTCTCATTTTTTTAGACAACCAAAGCATCTTCTTGAAAAATAACTTGTAGGATTCATTTCTAAATTCAATTTCCACAATTTTTCAAAAGAAAATTTTACAAGTTTAAGATTTCTTGCTAAAACAATCTCAGTGTTGAGATCAATTTGTTTTAATTTCATATTAGAGCTATTAACGGTTTAGTTTTTCCCTCAATCTTGAATCTACTTCTATTTAACAAATTTTTAATATTTAACAATTATTTTTTTAAATTATTTTTGTTCTAGACTCTTAATTCAATTCTTCAATATAAAAAATTAGAAATTCAAAATTAGTAGTGCAAAAAATTTGAATTTAAGAAGATTCAAAGCCAAAAAATCTAGTTGAGCAAAGTGCCAAAAAAATTGTTTTCTTTACTTTAAATGCAAATATCTTGCAATCTCCGTGGTCAAATTAAGTTTCTAAAATTTCTAAAATTTCTTTCACATATTTTTATACTAATATAGTGCAACTAAGTATGCTAGATCCTATAGTTGGATATGAAAAAAAACAATTTTCATTTATTTCTGCTCTTTGCAATAGAAATGACAGTTTTGAGTGTTTTTTGATAGAAAAAAGGCTTTTAGACTTCAAGGGCTATTCAAAGTTTTTTTTTTTTTTTTTTTTTTTAAGCGAGGATGTTCGAGTGCCAAATCTAACTGATGTAGTTGGCAACCAAAACTATCTAGCAATTAGGGACCACAACTAAAAAAAACATTGCCATCGTGGAATGTAATGTGAATTTTCCAATCACCTAATAGAACTTCTGAATCAGGCTTGTTGTCCGTCCACATGGAAAAAGGTGAGTGACCTATTTGGAAAGTTTTTTGAGTCTTACCAGCTATTTTCCTTCAATTCCCAAATTGAACTAGGTTTTCAAGGTTATTTTCTCTACTTTACTCAAAATAGAAATTTTATAGATTTTTTCACTATATTTTTTGCCAATGTTTTCAATTGCAAACGGGTTTTTTCCAATTTCACCGGCTAACTTTGAACTAACCGCCGATTCTTCCTAACATAGGGTGTGTTAAAGGTGAGGCAATGCACATTTGAAGTGCACAAGGAATCAATGTATTCAACGGCTAATAATAGGCTTTTCATCCTTGATGATTCCATTTTAGAAAGTGAACGGTATAGAACCCTCAATATGATTTGTACAAAGGCAACCCGAATTAAAATTCATTGAAAAATGCTAAAGTCTTTAAGCAATTCCCATTTGAAATTTTCATGAATTTTTCAATTTAGCAAGGTACTTAATAGACTAATTTTAGTATCCAAAGTATGAAAATAGAGAGATGTAGTACATGCAATGTTGACAAAATTTGGTAGCCCAACCATGTCCTTATTTAGCAACAAAGTGAGTGCATAGATGATTTCACTAGAAGAAAAATGCACTATTCACGTCCGAAATTGCGTTCCAGTGCGTTGGAACTAACAAAAAATGTCATCTGTTTTTTGTTGAGTTCCAACGCCCTAGAACGCAGTTTTGAATTGGAATGCAATTTCCAACGCAAAATTTTGCGTTGGACTGCAGAATTTTGCATTCCAACGTAGAATTTTGCGTTGGAAATTGCATTCCAATTCAAAACTGTGTTCTAGCGCGTTGGAACTCAACAAAAACCAGATGACATTTTCTCTTAGTTCCAATGCACTGGAACACAATTTCGGGAGTGAACAGTGCATTTTTCTTCTAGTGTTTATAACAACCATGGCATCATAGAAATGCACTACGTATTACCTTGTAATGTAATAATAGATTCTTCACATTTTTTTGAAAGACATATATGTCCATGTCATAGTTGAATTCAAAAAAAATCTTTACATTTTTCACACTCAAAAAGCAAGAAATTGCTAGACTTCAAAAATCTTGGAATTGCAAATTTGCGACTGCATTTTTAGAGTCGCTACACCTTTCGTATGGTAAAATGTCTTAGAATCTACTTTTAGTTGCTTTAAGACTTCAATCCTTGATTAGAACTATTGTACATTTTTGCTTCTACGGCTTTGTATTTGGTTGCCTTATTTTCATCGAATTGATCTTAAAACAAATGATTTTCTTGTTGACCCCCTAAAGTTCTTTCATGTTTAATCCTAAATGTCCAAAAACTGTCTTTTTGGCAATATAGTGATTTTGGCAGTTCACTACAAACAAAAAATTTATTTTTTTGCTTTGAAATTTTCATACAACATGTGTCCAAGGAGTAGCTTTAAGACCCAACAATTTTCATAACTTTTGACTACAGGGTTTAAAAGTTATTGTATGATATGTAATTTTCATTGCTTGGCGAGTAACCTGGTCAATTCAAAAAATTCTTTAAAAATCACTTTTTTAAGAAACAAAAATTTGAAATTGGTTTTTTAGATTTATATATATGTGTAAAGATTTGAATCATTCCATTTTGAATAATGAGATGAAAGTTATGACGAGAATTTTTGTTTGTGGGTAGCTATAGAATCTCTATTCTGAGATAAAGTCTGAAGTTGTTTGTTTAACTCAATTTTAAATATTTTTTGAAAAGAATAAAATCATAGGATGTAGATTGTTTATTAAAACATTACAACCATTGGAATTGACATTTTGAAATTCCATAACTAAATTCTTAACAATTTAGTATTTTGAATCATTATCTACTTCTTTCTACTTACTATTTTTTTCCTATTTGTTGTACAATTTCAAATGATTTGAAATTTTTCAAAGCATGTAACAAACTTGCCTTGAAAAATGATACCAAAGAATTACCACTGTTTTGAACATTTTTTCATACAAATGTGACCTTCTGAAGTGCAAGTGCCCGGAATTTTACATGGCCAAAAAAAGGATTTTTGTCAATTCAATCGCTAATATCTTGCAATCTACAAGGTAGAAATTTCTGAATTTTTTTTTGACATCTTTTCAAACCAGGGTACTATAAGATCCTATTATTTGTGTGTCCATTTTAAAAAAAAAGTTCCCCTAAAATTTGGTACTTGTACTAGAAATGGCAATTTTGGAGCATTTTTGGTGAAAACATTGTCAAAAACATTTAGGGGTTAAAGGCCCAAAATTGCTTCAAAATACTAGTCTCTAAAGCAAGGCTGAAATCTTAATATTTATTTTTAAAAAAATCCAACTATAAGATCCTTTAATTAACTTGTTAGAGTATACTTTTCTAAAATTTGAAAATACAAAGCCTTACCAATTGCAAAATCATGACACTTGGATTTCAAAAAGAAGTATTTTCTACTCTTCCTAATAGTAAGTTTGCTCACTCAGTTGCTATTATAGTAGAACCACCCATTGCCAACCAAGGAGCCATACCCAACCTAGAGTGTGCATTTATTTCCAACCAAGCTTGGCACAAATTTCCAACCAAGCTTCAAATGTTTTTTTTCCCCTTTTCGAAGTTGGGACTAATAAAGTCATAACGTATGTTCCTAAGTAGTGAGCAAGAAAGTAGGAAGTAGTAAACATGAAAGTAGTTCTTGAATGATCGAAATTGACCGAGTCTATAGATTGGGTATGGGTTTAGGCCAACTTTTGGCTTCCAAAAGTCATAGGAATTCGAATTCAAGGACAAAAATCATGATAAATTGGCAATGTCCGTCATTTCTATCTTTCTACAAGGTTGAAAATTAACATTGCCTTCTACTGCTCCAAAACATGCATGGAATTGCTTAAGTGGTTGTCTATGGGTGGTTCTACTGTATGTAGTTTTTATTATGGGTGCACTTCCTTGAGCTTCCTTCCCAGCCTTGCCCCCAGCTAAGCTACACCCCCCCACTCCACCCCACCCCACGGGTCTAGCCACGGCAGCGCCTGGAGCTGGGCTCTCCCCATCAATTGAAGGGGTGAATTGGGTGGGAAGGATATGATGAAGGACACTTAATTAGTAGGTACGTGAGTCATGGAATAATGATGCAGTGCCTGGCAAACAAGCTAGGTAGCACAGCAGCAGTATAGTGCAGGGGGCGGGACGAGATCGAGCGAGCGAAGGAGGCTAGGGGACGAGCCGACGAACTAAGTTAAGCTAAGTGAGGCCTGGAGAGCTAGAGCCCGAGCGAGCGACCGACGCTAAGTTAAGTTCGTTCCTTAGCTACTCAGCGAGCTAAGTTAGCTGGAGTTGGCCGGTGGCGCGCAGGGGGTCGAAGCTGAGCTACCAATCTGCATGCATGCGCTAACTTAGCTGCAGGCTGCAGGCAGGCAGGGAGGGCCTGATCGATCGATCGAGGGGCTCTGAGGATGGAAGGAAACATGGAAGGAAGGAACGGGAGGAGATAAGGGAAGGGAGGCCGGGCAGGTACGAGGAGCCTGCCTGCCTAGCTACAGTAGCTTAGCTGCCTGCGCTTGTTCATCATTGCCATCATGAACATACTCATCACTTCTGCCTGCTGCCTCCTGCTGGCTCAGCTGCTGCAGCGCAGCGCGGCGCGGCGAGGCCAGCAGCTAAGCCAGGCCGCAATGGAGTCTGGCACTCGTTCTGGCCGGCTGCTATGATACCTTCAGTTAAGCTTAGCTACGTACTGGAGCTCAGTTAGCTGCAGGTCAGGGGGGAGGTGGGGAGAGTAAGTGAGAGTCAGAGCAAGCAATGCAGCAATGCAGCAGGCTTGTAAGGCTGAGTGCACTGGTGCAGCTAGCCACTGCAGTGCAGGCAGCAAGGGAAGCAGGCAAGGCAGGCAGGAGGGAGGGAGTCAGTCAGTCAGTCAGTTGTGCATGCAAGTAGAGCTGGCCAGCCATCGCTCTCACCAAGATCCCACCAAGTCCTGCATATCTTCTTCAGACATACATTCATTCATGGCCAGTTTCGAGCTGATCGAGTGCGCCCTAGCTACCAGCATTCCCACCAGGTCACTTCACTTCTCCACTCGGAAGTCTGAAGGTAACTACAGTAGGTAAGCTTAAGCTACCTGCTGCTGCTGCTTAGCAAGCTCACTCATTCCGTATGGATTTCCGTACGCAGACAGCTACTGTAGGTCCCTCCCCCATCATCAGGCTTCAGCACCCGTTGCTTGCCTGCCTGCCTGAGCTGCCCGCCCGCCCGCACTGCTCCAAACCCCAGCTACGGGGCTTAGCTCGTTGCAGACCTCTGCCCATCATTTTCACGTCGGTCGTCCTCCACAGGGCTGCACCACTTTCAATCGCTCGCTAATATTTACCAGCTGCGGTAAGCTTACGGTAAAGCTTATATGTTGTGATCGAGCCAGCGTGCAAGGCGGCAATACGTCATATCCCCTCGCTCCGCCTGACTGCCTCCCGGTCTGCCTGACTGCCCTCAGCGTTCAGCAATCTCACTCAGAAAGTTCCTGAAGTTCAGTTAGTCTTCCTTCTGTCTGCCTTTCGGTAACCTAACTCTCTCCTCTCTCGATCCATAGCTCCCACTCCACAATGCGGCAAACTGAGGTATGATGCTGCTGCTGCTGCTTAGGTAGCTCCCGGCGTCTGTCGCTCTTCGAACCCATCCTAAGTTAAGTCCGTAGGTGCCTCTCTTGCCATCGTTTCTATCTCCTCTCCCAGGTAATTTTTCCGTGCAGCTGCTCGTGCACGTTTGCCAACTGATCCATCGAGAGTCAGACCAGAAAGTTCAATACGTTGCGTTCCTTTACAGTTCGTCAGGTTGAGAGAGCGAGTGGGGTGAGTAAGTAGGCTTCTTCTCCGATTCAAGATCTATCGAGCTAGCCATTATAAGCTAGTCAACATCCGGCCATGTCTTCGTGGGTTCTGGCGTTGTCCTCGCTCCCCTCGTAAGTCGTCACTAATGCTAGCTGTGTCTCTCTCTCCATCGCTCCCGTGCCATCCATGGCTCTTTCCTGGCGTCTACCAACAGTTTCTATGATCTCTCTTTCGGTCCTTGACTCAATCACTTCTTCCTGAACCGCAATCATCCAGTGAACAATATTATTCTGCGATATTACGAGTTAAAGTGTCCGCTTAATTCATTCGTCAATGGCCTGAAAGCATAATTCGATTTGTGTATGGGTACGTACGAGGATGTTGTCGAAACTGAAGCGTGAGAACGTTTAATTTACTTCCCGAAGGAGTATGAGATACCAACCTTCTCGAAGGAGTCAGGGGTTTCCTCGTTTCTTTCAACAGTCACAGTGAATGATATTACAGCGTTGAGTGTTCTGGGTGGGACGCAGGGAAAGTCGAACGAGTTGGTTTAACTTAATGGTTTGTTCGCATTGCATTGCAGAGTTCGGAGCATTCATTGCGACGAGAGAGAGAAAGAATGGCTGTGTTATTGTGATCAAAATATTGTGGACTTTTTCCCGACAGACCTTACTGATTACAGACTAGCGTAGTCTGTGCGAGTTTCTGGTTCACGACCAAGAGGGTCACACATTGTATTTCATGAAGGGACAGCTGCCAGCATCAACTGCAGTTTTCTTGACCCCTGTCATGGAGAGTCAAGTCACCCTTGCGCCGGCGGTGGTCGAGGGCCGCAAGATTAATAGAGCAAATCGATACGGGTCGCTGTGAATATTGTTGAGTCAATCAGAGTGGAACTCAACACAGCTTCGACCGAGTGTCAGGACTCGCGGGGCTACTCGCCTGAAGTACGGAGGCGATGTCAGGAGGTTATAGGTCGTCAAGTCTTTCCTCCCCGGTGTGGCTATTGGGTTTCTTGCTTGTGGTTGCGTCGTTTCTGAGTATCCCGACAGCAGCTACAACAATTGCTGATGAAGGTAGAAATCTTATTCCCACCCCATTCTTCATGCCGCGAGCGGTCTCATTCTCAAACAGACGGGTTAGATACAGCTTCTAGTTTATTAATTGCAGGGATAGGCATCGTACCACTATCAAGGAATATTATCGAGTTGGCTTTTTGATTGATTTGGACCATTGCTCTGGAGTGAGAGAGGATACAATTTACCATCTGCCCTTGCAATTCGTTAGAGTGAGATCAGAAGAGTCAATCAGGAATTGAGTAGAAAAATGGGCACCCAAGGACATTGTTATCACCACTTACTCAAATTTTATTTGTCACAATTAATTAGACTAATAAATCCTACGAGGGTGACTGCAAAAGAAACTTAGAAAAGATTCTATTGTTTGTAATAGAGATATCAGACTGACAGCCACATGCTTTGTATTGCGTTCATGCAGTGGCTGCATTAGTCGAACTGAAGAGGGGGTTTGCGAACGGTGACATTGCGCTTTATGACTGGCACGAAGGCAGCCAGAGCCCATGCCTCTGGCGAGGGGTAATATGTGATAATGTCACCTTTTTGGTCACAACCTTGTAAGCCGGCTACCCTCTTTCAATTAGTACAATTGGGTCCTCACATACGTCTTAGCGGCAGCCAGCACCTTTAAATTGAAAGACCATCCTGCTAGACCCCTATTCGATATTTTCCACATTTTCTGATTAACAGACCTCCTCGCACGTACTTTGGCCCAGTAGAATCACTGTCCAGAACTCCGGACTTGTCAAGTCGTTACTTTCAGCCAATACAAAACTAGACAATCAATGTCATTCAAATTAGGAATGTATGACTGCGAAGTGCCTGTGATGGGGATGATTTTACATTCCCAGTCACCCTTTGTTGTCATTCAGGACCTCATGGCATTTGCTGATCGCTCTGGGATTATTTATGTATTTCTCTAGTTAACTAGCTGGGATCTCTGGAAAAATGTAAATTGGTTAGGTATGTTTAATCGATCAAAGCTCTTTGTTCTTGCAGAAATCTGTCAGTTCTTTCTTTGGCAGGGGAAATTTCTCCGGCGATTGGCAATTTACACAGCCTCCAGCATTTGTGAGTAATTCAATGTCAATGTATCCCTACTGCCAGTGCTCAGTTGATTCTGTTTTCCCAGGCCATTGTACGTCGTGCAGTTTGAGTCTCGATCTTCACAAGGGTTTTTTCGACGTTCTTGCTAGCCTCGATGCTGATAACCCTCTTGCGGACAGGTTTCAGGGCTCTTAGCAAATTGTTTCTGGTGCAGGGACATGAGTGTGAATAATATCTCTGGACAGATACCAGCGGAAATTAGCAAGTGCATAAGCTTGGTTTACCTGTGAGTCAATCGGATGTTGAACTCCAGACCTGCATGTGACTGCAATATATGTATCAGCAGAATATTGAATACGATTAAGAATTAGAGACAAGTTGCGCACAGCCACATTATTAATTAGAGATCTCTTTAAGGAACTTTCAAGTTCACATTTTTGTTTCCATGGCAGACTTCACAGAGCTAAACGGAGTGATACTCAGGAACCATTTTTCTTGAAACTAAGACTGGGTAACATTCCTAGTTTAGTAGAGTTTAAAAAAAAGTGCAATCCGATCACTGCAATTCGACACTGATTCGAATGTGGCCGTTCCGTGTCATGCTCCTCGTTACGTGCATCCAAAATTTTATTAGTGTGCTTACCTAAAATATACATCGATTCAAACAGGAATTTTTCATGGAACAATCTGACGGGAGAAATACCATACCTCATGTCACAGCTACAAAAACTGGAGTACCTGTAAGTGACTGCAATATTTGAAGTTACAATGTCTTTGACATTACCTGACTGCATTCTGTGCATCTTCAGTTGATATTTGATAAACTCACAAATTTGGACAAACCACACCATTTTCGATGACGGTTTATGTTATCGGTTTCGTGTGGTGGTTTGCAGGTCCCTGGCAAACAATTATCTCACAGGCCCGATTCCATCAACATTTTCAAGTCTCATTAACCTGAGACACCTGTAAGCCTCTCGATGATTACTCTTTCCTGCATTACATATTATATATAGATACCTGTTTGCGTTATGTACAACTCCATGATAATCGTACTCGCTGCAAGCTTCTTAAGCATCCTTAATTATATTTCTATGAATAACGTGCATTGGTGATCTGCAGGGACCTGCAAGCGAATGAGCTTTCGGGGTCCATACCGTCGTTGATTTACTGGAGCGAGTCCCTCCAATATCTGTAATTCTCTTTCCCGAAGCTTCTCTTGATCTCTTATCAATTCGTCGTTTTCGGATCGAATATATACGGACTTTGCAATAGAGAAATGCGGTTAGCACTGCAGTGCATGTTTTGGTCCAAGGAACGTTCACTTGGCATAGTACTAAAACAGAGGTGTTTGTTGCCTTCGTGCAGTATGCTTAGGCAAAATTACCTCACCGGGAGTTTGTCCGCAGACATGTGCCAACTGACTCAGCTTGCCTACTTGTAAAGCAGCATAGCCCCTACTGAGCTTCGTATTCATTGATCTTTTTAGTTCATGATCTAGAACGTACTACTGGTAGTAATTAACGATGCACTTACTTATATAATTCCCAGCAGGAAATTTGAATTGCACTTGTGATTGTGAAGGAACCGTAAGGATTTTGATCTTTGTAGCATGACCTTGAACATGGCGTATTTGTGCATTGTAGCAATGTGCGCTTCAATAACCTCACAGGACCTATACCCGACGGGATTGGGAACTGCACGTCCTTTCAAATCATGTATGTTCACCTGCATGTCCTCTTATATAATGGTGACTTTGATTTATAGTGACGATGGCTATTCGTGTATGATCATCTTTTCTTAACTTCTGAACAGGGTCTCATAACAAATGGAAAAGTATTCAGTGTTCAGTTGGCTCCATGATTTAGCTGTCGGAGTTCTAGATTTGTAATCTTTAACGTGAACATCATTTTCCGTGACAGGGACTTGAGTTACAACGACCTCTCCGGTGAGATTCCGTACAACATAGGATACCTCCAAGTGAGCACTCTGTAAGTGTATCCAGCTACGATCCCCAATTCTGTCTCAATTGTGTGAGGCATTGCTCATTTGCTCTGCATGTCGAAACACATATGCATACTATAGCTCTGGCCATAGAAATCTTATCACTCGCGGGTCGTCATCTACCAAAGTCATATTAGCTTTGCAATCTTGCCGGGTCAAACGTGCGCATCAATGAACGATGCGTGCTAATCTGATTCATGCGGCAAACAAATATTACTGCTTACCTTCTGAGACCAATTAATTAATACTTCCTTGTATCGTTCTTTACTGAAGCCTTGTGAATATAAATTGTGTGCAGGTCGTTGGAATCCAACAGGTTCAGTGGGCTCATTCCGGAGGTGCTTGGGCTTATGCAAGCGCTGGTCATCCTGTATGTCCAAACCTCTCATTTGCCTTGATATGTAGGTAGATATATATACGTAGGTATATATATATGTATTCATTTGTCTTGATTATAGATTATTCTTGTTAGGAAATTCTAGTATTGTAAACCGCAGGATGTCTGACATTTGACTGGTTGCATTGGCCTTAGAGACTTGAGCTCCAACCATCTTGAGGGCCCCATTCCGCCGATACTTGGAAATTTGACTTCAGTGACCAAATTGTAAGCTCGTCATCAATCCATGATTAATTTATCTGCATGCATCTATACACGGTTAGGCCATGCTTTTTCTTGTTATCCAGTATACTGCCAAATTAAAGGTTCAAATGAATTCTAATGAATGTACGTCAGCAGTCCGTTCTTCAATAATAGTAATTTGCACATGATTGTATAGTGCATGGTTGTATCAATGTTGTTAATTTTTTGCGGTTCACCCATTTATCCAAGTTATGCTATTGTTCAGGTACCTGGACAACAATCGCTTGACGGGTTCGATACCCCCAGAACTAGGCAACATGACCCTGTTGAACTACCTGTAATGCACGATCCTATGATGTTTCAAAACAGTTCATACTTTATAATTAAGGGCAACTTTGAGACCCGGGTACGCAACTCAGATATTATAGGCAGGGGGGCAGGGGCTTCCGCATTAATCCTTCTTAAAACCTGGCTTAGCACTTTTCAGCATGTTAACTTTTTAAAGCGGTTAACTTTTTTTAATCCAGCAATCATAGTTAGGTTTTATTGGAAAATAATCTTCTTATCTTATCTATCGTATCTCTTAGTTTAATTAGAACCTCAAATTTTCTATAATCATTCTCTAAAAATATGTACTACCGCTTCCCCTCGAAAATCTTTGGCTCATTAAACATGTCTGCTCTCGGGATGAGATGAAGGCCAAGTGGAGCAAAATCGTCCTAGTTTTCGTCCTAGTAGCTTCATCTCTAGGTGTTGTTGTATTGGTTCCCTTTTTTGCCGTTGAAATAAACTTCAATGTGACCCCAAAAAAAGCACCTTTGGCTCCTAGCAAATCTAAAACAAATAATATTCAACACATCATTTTATTAGTAAAAGCCAAAAAAAATGTTTAAGTCGCCCCAGGCTACTTGTGCAAAATGAAGCCGGTATAATTTGATCTTTTAAAGTGTTTTTCTTCATCAAGCTAGGAGTTCTATATTTTCTTGTAAGGCTACGGTTTAGAGCCTCTATGCAAAGGCAACAAGTATTAAAGTGTTGCATTAAATTGAATTATTACATTGGGAGTGATAAATTTTACGGCTTATTTAAATGGGCCTTGGATATGCGGGCAAGAGAACTGATTTTTGATTAGGTTGGAATTCCGGATTAGATTTTGGTCGTGCCCTTCTGCTCTTAACGTAGGTTCTCCGCACTTAAAGCCTGCCCAACAGTCAAAATAGTGTATAGATTTCTCTGACGTCCCCTGGATGTGGTCATGCTTTTTCTAGGGAATTGAACAACAATGAATTGACTGGCGAAATACCTTCTGAGCTGGGGTGCCTAACAGAACTGTTTGATTTGTAAGTACTCTTCATCACTTCCAAACATACCTCTTTGTAAATGAGTAAATGACCCATCCAGAATTGACTAAAATGTAAGTCATTAACGCTGCCAACTGCTGGCACTATCCTAGAGTAATTTGGAATCCGTATCTTCAAGAAATTGTAGTCACTAAGCTTTCCGAATCAGCGCTTATCTACTTAGTTAAAAGAGTTGGTACGCGCGTTGGTAAGTTCGTGAATTTTCTTCCCGCCAAATTATTTCATGATGTCCAGCCGTGTAAGTTGAAGAAAACCTATAATTCGCCTGGTATGGACTGGGATGTCTGCTGTATGTAGACTTTTTAGTTTCAAGAAAAACCTTAGCCTCAACTTATAAGTTATGATGATGTGTGCTTGAATACCAGGAAGCTGTCTGAGAATGAATTGACAGGTCCCATACCTGAAAACATCAGCTCCCTCGCAGCTTTGAACTTTTTGTAAGCAGAGCTGTCCCATGCGTCACTGTTTTCAAATTGACGTGTCATGTTCAGTCAATCATTTACACTCGGTTAATTTCAAATTTCGAATTTCGCTGGTAGATCGAAAGTTGTATAGTCAGAGACTCCAACCGGTATCATGTTCAGATGAGCTGCAATCCATAACTCCGTACGTGTGCAGGGACCTGCATGGGAATAAGCTGAACGGCAGTATCCTACCAGATCTTCAGAAGTTGACCAATCTTACAAGCTTGTAAGTGCCTTCTTATTTTCAGTATATTGACAGTTACTATTCATCGCTAAAAGTGATATTTTTCATCGATTCAGAGTTCGCTCTTAACGAACTCATTGCACCTATGGCTGAGGCGAGAGTGCCCCTTTTGTCACTCATGAATGAGCCTGGCAAGTATTTGATTATTAGTGGCTCTCTTGTCTTGCATTGATTGAATTATTTTTGCTTAACCAGAAACCTGTCATCGAACTTGTTTTCGGGTGTCATCCCCAACGAGATTGGGCTTATTTTCAATCTTGACAAGTTGTGAGTCCTCTTCTACCTAAATTAACGCAAAATCGCTGCCATGATTTTCTACGCTTGTAAGGCTCACTAAGTAGCCTGGTTAGTTTTTGTCGTTTCACGAAGAAAGTAAGTTTCCGACTCCTTTTTGAGGAAAAAATGTCTTTACGATGCAGTTAATCTCGTGAAGTTTCATTATCTTGAAGTCATGAAGTTTCTCTACCTGCAGGGATCTGTCGAAGAACAACCTGAGTGGCCCTATACCTCACTCCATCGGTAACCTTGAGCATCTCCTTACTCTGTAAGCCATCATATTCAAAAGATTATTAGCACTTCCTCAGAGTCATTCTTTGGGCAGTGGGTCGCGTATAGCTAAAAAATTTGAACCCTCCTATCTTCTCGCTGTCACCATCTCCTTACGAAGTTGCAAAAATTTTCAACTCTGTATGAATGGACTGAATATGACAAAAAATGAAACTTTCTAATTTTGCACTTCTGAGGAACAACAGGGACATACATGGCAACAAATTAAGCGGCTCAATCGGCATCCAACCCAATAACGTGACCAGCCATAGTTACCTGTAAGTTGCAATTACCATACAAATATTTCCATTCGATTAGACTAACATTTTCAGTCACATGTATGTCTTGAATTAGATTTAATAAATTAGAGCAGGTGGAAGTGTTCATTTTGTGACGACGTTCGTTCATAGGCTATTGCTATATCGATCTCTGGTCTATCATAACTAACAGAGCGGTTGTTCCAGGGAATGTATCCACCTTAATTACCTGTAAGTTGCAAATCCGCTTATCTTACCTGCTCACACAAAGTGAAATTTAAACAGACGCAAACTGTGTTCGATTCATGAAGAGTGTGCAATTCATTAGTGCAACTGCTGGTTTGTTTATAAGCTGACAAAGAGATTCATACAGAGATCTATCCCACAACGCATTTGCTGGACCAATACCTCCTGAACTTGGCCAACTGCAAGAAATACGGGTCATGTACGCCTCTATTTTTTTTTTTCTTCTCTGCCTTCAAATTGATAATCCGGGGAATAGTCAAATTCTTCTTTGCCCAAGTTATGAGTCTGATCGACCAGGGCAAGACAACACCAAAGTTTCTCTGAGGTTTTCTGTTTTCTGTTTGGCAGGAATTTATCATTCAACGCTTTATCAGGTTCAATACCAAAGCAGCTGGAGAACTGCTTCAATTTGGACACTTTGTAAGCCACATTAAAGCCCATCAGTTCTGCGCTCCATACTTTTTATTTAATACTAGTAACAAACTTGTAATATTCGGCGCATATAGGGAACCCTGGATTGCATGACCTCCATTTAATGCTGGACACACATTAATTGTCGAAGTCTCTAAGTGCACACTACATCATTCTGACGTATCATGCGTGCATTACATTAATTTAGAAAAGTAAGTGTAACTGCTCAGCAAGTCTTGTTTCTGGCTGCAGGGATCTTTCGTACAACAACTTGTCTGGAGAAGTTCCGGTCGCAGATTTCTTTGACAAGTTCCCCCCCAAAAGGTAATCTTGTAAATTCTTCTATCTGGCCTAAACGTTGAATTCGTATCAATGACAGCAGTTATTCTCGGTCATGTCAATAAAGATATTCCGCGATCCTCAGAATCTCCTATTAATCATATAAAATAGATATTTCGTTAAAATGGCGTATTCCATGCGCCATTTTTCCATTCATTTTCTAGGACTGGTATAGATTTCAGACCACACGGTCTAAACTCTAGGACTTTCTGACCGCATGGTCTAAACGTAAAAGTGCCAAGTTTGTGGAATACCGCCATTTCAACAAAATATCCGTTAATACTGGGTATAACAACCCCCCTTGGTAATGACGTCACATGAAGTGAGAGTTTTACTATCTGCAACAAAGGTTCGATTTGCTGAAATTCGTATTGGATTTGCATGATTCAAGTAATTATGTATTTCATTGTACATAGTTTTCGAATCGGCTACATGCAACCAGGCACTAGCCAGCTGAAAGTCAGTTCCTCCTCTTACCAATGAATAATCTGGATATGTGGTGTGGGTTGCTGCAGCTACTATGGCAATCCGCAGCTATGCGTCGCAACTAACAGCCTGTGTGGGCGGAGCTTGTTTCCTCGGGGTGCACCTCGAACGAATGGTATGCAATATGTTGGAAGGCAACATGTTGGACACTTGGGATGCTTGCTGGAAATTCATCTCAAGTGTCATGGACTATACTCCCTCCGCTTGGAAAATAGTCTATCCATTTCACAAAGCAATACCATTGAGAATGGATTCAATATTTCCAAACAGAGGGAGTATATGATAAGTGCCACCATGCATCATGAGAGTTTTCTCCTGGTGTAAACAAATTAAACCGTTTGCTTCAATTCATATGAATCAGCATCATCAAGTCTGAGTGAACAATTTTCAGTCTGGACACTAACTAAACATCACTTTCTCATTATTGCACAGGTCCGTTGGGAACAACAGCTGCGTGGGGAATCGCAATCTCTGCAGTCTGCCTATTTGCTCTTCTGCTCTTTGGAGCCATGCGCATCATGCGTCCCCGTAACATTCTGAAGCTGCCTAAAACATCACAAGGTATAGTTCTTTATTTACATATAAATTATATATGCGTTATACTTGCAATAACAGCAAGCAGTACAGGCCCAATCATGTCAAAAATCAAATTGTAAACAATTATATTCATGTCGTAACTAAGGAATTGAAAACGCCAGAGCTAGTCAATCTAGAATGAAACTATGTGAAGGCCAGTACGTAACAGTAGTAGCTCACGAGGGTTGGGTAATTAATGAGGAGCAGGGCCACCGAGTTTAGTGACGTTTCACTTGGGGATGGCGCCACAGTCGTTCGAAGAGATGATGCGCCTGACGGAGAATTTGAGCGAGAAGTACGTGGCAGGACGAGGTGGCTCAAGTACTGTATACAAATGCACTCTCAAGAATGGCCACTCAATCGCCATCAAGAAACTCTTCAACTACTACCCTCAAAACATTCAGGAGTTCGAGACAGAGTTAAAGACGCTGGGCAACATCAAACATCGAAACATCGTCAGTCTGCGTGGGTATTCCATGTCCTCGGCTGGCAACTTCCTCTTCTATGATTTCATGGAATATGGCAGCTTGTACGACCATCTTCATGGTACGTTCTCGAGAATCTACTCTTAGAACATTGATAACTTGATTTTATTTGCCTGGCGGAGGGCGGAGGCTAGCTAGTTCAGTGAATTTATTGGCACGGTTTCTGGACTACTTAATTAGCGCCCGTCTTGGCGAGACGTACCTGCTCATTATCATAGGTCTTCGACATTTAGACGCCAGCCCGATCGATCGAAATTTTGGCATTCTGAAATACCCCGGCCCAGTATAATGAATTAATAAACATAAGGTTGTGTGTCTTACAGTTTCGATCCCTCCTTTGGATCATTCGAGAAAGAATTATGCTGGAGACAACTAGTTAGTATTTTGATAAGTCTGGCTTCTAAATGATTGTAGGTTCACGTGTGATTTGATATATTTACTGTTGGTATCATTCGCTTCTGAGGACCTCTACACGTACGGAATAGAGGTAGTACTATACGCACCCAGATACAATATGTTCAGTATTTGGGTAGGAATCTAATAATCATGGTGCACTGAAAGATCGATCGACTTGGTTGGAATACAATTAATATGTGGTACTGCCTGCGAGCAGGTCACGCGAAAAGGTCCACCAAGATGGATTGGAATACGCGTTTGAAGATAGCGTTGGGAGCAGCACAAGGACTGGCATATCTGCACCAAGACTGTAAACCTGAGGTCGTTCATCGAGATGTGAAATCGTGTAACATACTTCTGAATGCCAATATGGAGGCCCACCTGTGTGACTTTGGACTTGCCAAAAACATTCAGCCAACTAGGACGCACACCTCGACCTTTGTGCTAGGGACGATCGGTTACATTGATCCCGAATATGCCCAGACGTCCCGTCTGAATGATAAGTCGGATGTTTACAGCTTCGGCATTGTGCTGCTGGAGCTTCTCATGGGCAAAATGGCTGTTGAAGATGAAGTCAACTTGCTGGACTGGGTACGCATACAATTACTTATGCCCTCTTCAAACTATTGCTAGCTTGTACCCATAGGCTACAGAACGGACTGCCTGGCTGAAGATCTATACTAATAAATCCAAAATTTCTAAGTAGAGAAGGGCACCATTCGTTCAATAAGAGTGATGTTTTCGGAATGTAGCATTGTTAAGTGTAGAAAGCGTCAATAATTCTTCCACCCATCCAAATTCAAATACAACAAATTGTAACTCTGCCAGGTCTAGCACAATATTTCCATTCATTGTCTAATTCTGGGTGCCCGGATGTGGCGTAAGCACTTCCCAGGTGAGGTCAAAAATCGACGATCGAAATGTGCTGGAATACGTGGATCCGTATGTGCGAGCAACATGTCCAAGCATCGACCACCTAGAGAAGGCGCTGAAGCTGGCATTGCTATGTTCGAAGCAAACGCCGTCTCAGCGACCCACCATGTACGACGTGGCGCAAGTGCTGGGCTCCCTCGTGCCAGTGGTGGCGCCCGCGCCGACCAAGCCCCCGAGCTATCCGTCGCCAGGATCGAAGCATCGGCGCTACATCGACACCTACAGCGCCAAGCAAGCCGAGGACATCATTGCCAGTAGCAGCACCTCTGGCGGGGACTTGCTGGACCAATTTGAAGATGTGATTTCCAGAAATGTCCTCTGATCGGCATCGATGGATGGGAGTAGTCACGTCGCTCGCTGGCTCTGCAGAGCTTAATTTCGGACTCACGGACTTCAAATTACTTCTCGTTCTCTTCCCGACTGGATCGCTCGATCAGAACGTGCGCGTCTCAATCGGCCTTCACAGGCCATCATTGAAGTGCAACTGAAAGCGTGACTTGTACTGTATCGATCAGCCCTCTCGCGATCTACTGTACATCGGTCGGCAATATATAATCATGGAGAAATATACTGTATCACCGAACGAAACACTTCCATTCCGTCGTTGTTGATCGTCCTGCATAGATTATTGGCTTAGTGTGCAGATTTTCCACTCACTGGTATGGCCGGGTACAGAGGACATGATACATGATGACAAGTAGGTATATTCTTTACTGCTGATCGAGTCAGGTGCTTGCATTGAATCGCTGGGCATTCCATCGAATTTTCCAGCAGCAAGGCCGGCCGAGGCAGCAGCTAGTGCCCGTACGAGCATCACTGAGTGTGCAGTTCGAATTAATTATATTTTGACCTTGGCAGGCAGAAGCTGAAACGCGTCTTGGAAATCTATTTGATTTTTGTTAATCTTTTCAGATTCTCTAGTAAGAGGTATGAATGTATGATGGAACCGTCGTCCGTTGAACTTAATTATGAGTTCGTTGACCCAATACAATCATACGATCGATTTAGTTCAAGCTCATTTGGATTTGAAGTCGTGGCTAGATCAATTAATTGCTGGTAGGTAAACGGAGCAGCTACAATCTTCATTCAACACTCAAATAGTGTTACTCCTAAAAACATGGGGAGTCTGGTTCATACAAATTCCACTTCAGTAAGTTATCTTTGCTGCTCAAAACTACTGGTCATCTGCCTAACTAGTTTTGTGATTTGGTCTACTGTAGACCTCTTGAGAGGCACTCAAGCTTTAATTACAGTATCACAGAGCTTGAGGTGTGATACACACAAATTTAATAGAAGCAAACATTACCAGCAAGGGGAAGGCCAGAAAGATGCTGCTAACCTAACCAAGAAAATGAACCCAGTGCCACAAGTAGAATGGTACACATGAAAACGAAACTCACATGCAATTAACTAAGGTACAAGTGCAGAGGACCACGCACTTCACCCCTCAGTGCCCCACAGGTCAGAATGTCGCCTCCTCCAATTTGAAAAAACCCAACTGTGGACCAACCTGGGCTTGTACTTCCGGAAAGCGACGTACAATGTTGAGAGGGGGTGCTGGAGTGATAGCAGAGAGTGGGTGATACGTGTTTGGCTGTCGTATGCGTGTGTGGGAACCATAATTTCTGGGGGTGGAATAGTGCTTTTGAGCTTTCTGGCAAAAATGGGTCAGTAGCAGGCACCGGGAGCACCGGCTGGGGCCGGTTAGTGGTCGTTGGGCAATTTGGCGCGGGTGGGTGATGATTGGGATTTGACCGCCAGGTCGTTATTTCAAGCAACTCTGTCGGCATGTAGCAATTGAGAGGAAGCACGAGGGTTTTTGTCCATGAGCGCAGGGTTCTATTGACGTGCATCGAGTTCTGATGAAGAACGCCGCGGTCATTGTGAGGACACGGGAGTGAGCTTGACTTGGGCGATTTCAGGTAGAGGGATTTAGGGTTTACGGGTTGCAGGGGGGCTCGTCGTCGCCCGAAATTGGAGACAGACGGAGTGGAGGGAGCGGTTTCAGAGGTGTACTTTGTTGGGACATCAACGTTGGGCAAGTGGTCGACCACAAAAGCAGTCGAGGAGAGTGCGGTACACCATTTGGTGGTGGAAAGAGAGAAAACCCATTCTAGGGTGACCTTTTACTGATAAAAACGCTCGGAGGCTGGAACACACCCGAAGGCAGAGGGAGAGGAACAGTGGGCGCCAGAAGGCAAGGCCGGAACATGGAACCAAGATAAGCGCCAAAGGCCGAGGTTGAAAAGGAAGCGGAAACTCTTTGTCTTTTCTCGGTTCTCTTTTCCCTGGCCGCTTGCGGTTGGGGCTTGTATTTTTATTGTACCCTTTATTTGTGTCAAAAAAAAAAAAAAAAAGGGAACCGGAAACAAGGAGCGCCAGAGGCGGGGGTGGACCGGGAACTTGAAAAATGGGCACCCGAGGGCGGAACTGAAGAAAGGGAGGGGGTGAGAAGGCCACAAGGGCGGGCTGAACTGAGGGAGACTAATCCCCTAACTACTTGACCACTATACTACTAAGAGCACTAAAGAACGAAATCACCGGAATTCCCAACAACTAAACATCAGAACTCATACCTAACTAATCATTAGAACTTGTAACCAACTAATCACCAACTAATCCCACTCATTTGCTAACAACATTTGGTGGTGGAAGTCTGTGAGTGCATTGACTAAGAGTCGCAAACATGGCGGGAGTAGGGGGCAAAGGTGAACCTTCATCGGGCACAGAGGGGCCTTCTTTGCAATTGTGTGCTTCGGCTGAGGAAGTGGCACGAATCCAATGTACATTACAAGACTGGGCGGAATCATGTCACCACATTGGAGGTGGTGGTAAAACTAAAATTATGCTTGGAGGAGGACTCCTTGTTAGGCCTCGCAGAACCAAATGCAAATCACTACTAGCCTACTTCGCCAGACAGCAATTGCTTGGCAATGTTTTCGATTGTTGGGTGTACATGAGAGGATTCTGGAAGGGCATAAGGACGGCTTGCCAGATATTATGAACGACTTCATTCGGACGAAATGGTGGCCCTCGCCGATTGCAGGAGGTGGTTCAAGCGTCGGAGTTAGCTCACGGCCGGGAAGTGGCTTGATAGGAAGACGGGCTACTGCAACGAGTGATCATGGCACCACATGGTGTTAGATTGCCCCCTACACAATTCGGTCGCGAGGACGTACAAAACGGCCTTCACGGGGTAGAAGCAATTCAGGTGCCCGTCCTGAGCATATAGGGGCGGGAGATTTGCTTTGACGCCAATGCCAATCGGGGCGTGGCCGACCGAGCGGTCGCGCAAGGGCCGGGGGAAGGGTTCAATTCACGGTTTGGGGGGCTCCAGTGGGCGTGGGCGAGGAAGGACGCCATCAAATCTTAGAGCAAATAATTTTGGCACTATTGAGGCATTCTGTGGGTTGGATTTGAATCGCCCGTCGGGATCTGACAACGAAGGTGAAGACCACGGAATCAGAGAGATCCCCGTTCAGGTACAGGCATTTGTGGAGGAGGGTCAGCCGCAAGCAAGTGGGCTTGCCCAGTCACCGAGGGGTCGAACATGGGAAAGAGGTCAAGGGGTGCTCGGACCAAATTCAGTCACAAGAGCTTCGGCACCACAGAATTTGACAAGGCAGGGACGAGGCAGAGGAATGATAGGGGTGGTCCAGACCGGGACAAGTACAACAAACTTTGGAGAGGGCAATTCACCACTACAAGGGCGAGGAAGAAGGCGCGCTCGTGGTGGCGTTGAGCAGATAATGAAGGCAGGGGTGTTGATTGAGGCAAGGGTGCGGGGCGCGGTAGGAGTAGCGATTGTGACTCGCTGCCAGAGGACTATGGACATGGTGGTACTCCCGAACCAATTACTCCGCCTGCAGGCTGGTCGCTACTAGCCATTCAACCTACCTAGAGCTCTCCTCATTGCTTGCGGCGTCCCCGCCATGAGGGATTTCAGATGGCACCATCCACATGAGGATCGCCTACAACAGAAGGCGTGATTTCAAGTAGGCAGGGATCTCCATCGGAAAATTATTTGCCGAATTCTGCCATTGGTCATCACCGACGCCGTCAGTGGCTCTGCGAAGACTGGTGAGTGCTTCCTCATTCCCGTTTGTAGCCTTCATATACTTATCATAGAATTCCGCTAATGCCTTCCATTGTAGAACTCATGCAGGGTAATCCCAATGCCACACTTGTCTGATATGGCCACATTAGAAGATCATACAATACTTTGCATTTGCTATGTTGATGGTACCAGCAAAAGGCGTCCAACATGTTCGGGTTTGGGATGTTGGGGGATCAAAAATTCCAGCACATTGACCGAGGGGAGGTCCGCTCCATTGGCCAGTCAATCTAAATTCCCATTCATCAAGGCAATTATCATTGATTGGAAGTCGTGAAGTGATGAACCATTATGAGTGCTTCAGGGGTTGCAATGCATCTGGTAGTTGGCCCGCACCTCCCCTGTGTCGACAAGACTGTTGAATGGTCCCCTGAGTCTTTGGAGAGTGGGGAGTGTCGGAAAGATTTGTGCTGGATTGTAACGGGGGAAATTGATAATGGTTTACTGAGTAGTGTGCGTGCAATCCTTGCTCGGGGACTACTGGATGCCTTTGTGGCATCTACTCGTGTGCAAGAATGTTGGCACAATCAGAACAACCGGGACACGGAAGCGGTTTCAGACAATAAGGGGGAGCTTTCGCGGCTGAACGGACCATGGAGGACCGTGTCTATGCGGCCATTGCCTGCCATTGTCTGGGTTCCCTTACGAGTCCTTGGACTAAATCCGGCCAATTGGAGAGGTGTGATTGAAATTGTCGGTGAACCCCAACAGCGGTGGCAGGAGAGGGGCATCCCTTTTATTTCGTGGTGTTCAAATGGAGCATTGGGGGGAGGAAGGTGAAGGTATCCGATTGCAGGGTCCTGGACAATTGTCCTGAAGCAGACCATTTGGAGGACACTGCCGGTCCGTCAGCGACGGAGGGTGCAGGGTCCCTACATGATTCAATCCCGGAATTTGTGACCTAGTGTCTGGATGAAGAGGCATTGGTAGCGCTGCGGGCCTTGAATGGTCCGACGGTTTCAGATGGAGGATAGCCACCGATCCAAGAGGGGGAAATGGGGGAGGAGACACCGCTAGTTGCCTCCATTCAATCAGGCAGCAATGACAGTGATGAGTTGGAGTGGAGGCTAGAATTTTGCGACTTCGAGGGAGATGATTCTTCACTGGCGTATAGCGATTCAAAACCCGAGAGTGTGGAAGGCAGCGTTGATCTATTGCATGAGATGGGCTTGTACAAGAATAAGGGGGACTTAGACGAATTGGAATTCAGAGCGAGGTACCACGACAGATATTGGCAATGCCAAGACATGACGCTTCTTGGCAACCATGTTTCCTTTCGAGGTGCACACCCTGGACCAAAGGCAAGGTGCAATCATCGCAGGCCTGCCACTTTGGAGTCCTTTAATTTATTTTTTGATGAACATGTACTGTTGTGGATGGTGGAGCAAACCAACTTGTATGCGGAGCAGCAAGGCACGCAGCGCTCTTAGCATACCAATGGGGTCCTCACTAGGTGTCGACATGTGCCAAGGAAATGCAAGCCTTCATAGGCATCACCATCCTCAAGGGCATCAAGCTGATGCCCACCATCAGGGATTATTGGAAGAAGATAGAATTCCTATAATGCTTAGTCATACCCCGTGTGTTTATTTGAAACCGTTTTGAGTTCCTACTGCGGTGCCTTCATCTGGTAGACGACTAGGCCATTGTCACTGCCAAGGAGTCTCCAAGCTACGACAAATTGGCAAAGATCCGGTGGATTACTTCGTCACAAGGAGTCGTGCTCTCTACAATCCGGAGAAATTCATCACCAGCGATGAGATCATGGTAGCATATCATGGGCACTACTTGGAATTTTGTCAATACATGCCTGCAAAGCCAACCAAGTACGGCTTCAAGTTCTTTGCGGCAGTATGCAAACCCTCACGGTACATCTACCAACTCATTCCTCATGTGGGAGCCTCCGGAGTTGTAGAAGGTCGACAGGGCAAGCGTGTGGTTCGGGAATTGACTGTGGGACCTGATGATGTGGGGCACACGGTCATATGTGATAACTGGTTCACATCCCCGAAGTTGTTTGAAGACTTACTGGGGCGTGGGATATGGGCTACAGGTACAGTGAGAGAGAACCACATCAGGTTGCTGCCGTCTCTCCTAGGGCACAAGAGGGGAAAGCACCCCCGCAACACATTGCTTTGGAGGATGCATGCGCAAAGACGAATGGCATGCACGTGTTGGTATGATTAAAACCTATGTACCCGTGTATCCACGTCGGCTGATCCTATGGCAGAGGAAGCTCGAAAAATGGGATGGGTGGGTGGTACTTGTAAACCCATCTCGTCTACTCTTCAGCAGGTGGAGTACCAGATGCATATGCGCGACGTTGACGTCGTGGATCAAATGCGAACTGACTACAGTGTTCAGTTTCATTCGCACAAGTGGTGGCATAAACATTTGTTCTTTGTGGTGGATTGTTGGCTCAACAACGTGTGGGTGTTGCTGAAGCACGACAGGCTCACTCGTCAGGAGAAGGTCTACAAGGCTCGACTACCATTTCATATGGAGGTTGCACAAAGCTTTGATTGCACTGTGGTTGGATCAACCTTCCACTTGCAAGGTGGCCTGCCTTAGCCACCCTACCGCAATCCACTAGGCTAGCCAATGATCCACTCTTCAACGTTAGTGCATTGTATACAAAAAAACACCCGGTTTCATTGCAGCACTTGCAGTGGGGGGCACATGTGCATGGACAGGTGCTTCTTGAAAGTGCACACGTAGCAAAGGTGGTCCTTGCGAGTGACTCGCCCTACCAGAGTCGGAGTTGAGCGGAAGGAAGTGTTTGAGGACGCTGTGGCGTTGTGATTGGGGATTTTTTTGGCTTTGTCCTGGCAGGTCTTGCGACAATTCAGATTGAGAGAGGGCGGCTTTCTTCCTTCCGTAGTTCAAGGACTAGCAGGTTCCCTTAGTCGTTTTCCTTTCAAGCGGTAGTGTTTTCAAATTCAGATGGCTATTTTGGGTTGAGGAGGTTGTTAGTTCTTACCAGTGATTAGCGGGACTAGTTTGTGGATGGTCGAGTAGAGTGGATCGTCGGGCTAGCCCAGTAGAGAGTGAGCTTAGCCGGATCCCTTTTTTGAAGCATTTTGTTATTAGCACATTTCGTTGCTTTATGGCACCATCCTGGGCCTTCTGAAATGTGATTGTCGCTTTGGCAATTCAGCCCCCTTGCACTCTGTTCGCTTGTGGTCGTTTTGTGCTGGTCCATAATTTTGTGTCTTCTATAGCCACGCCTCGCCATCTCCAGGCGCTACGGCTCCCTGTTCAACTGAAAGTGGCAGTTGGTACAGGAACGCGGGGAAACCCTTGTGGCAGGCGGTATTGCGTCGTACAACCGGAAGTGCGTCCTACGTGTGCGTGGGTGTTCTCGGTCAGTTTGCGCCTGTAGATTTTGAATTCCGAACTTTGTGCTCACACTACGTGCTAGAATAGTACCAGAAAATACAACAATTTGGCAAAGCCAGTTTTTTATGCATTTTCGAGAACTGGTTTAAGATTTTGAATTTTTTTTTAAATATTTTTTTTCACAAATTATATTTTTGTCTATATGGAAAGCTTTGATTCATTTTATTTGGATTTGTTATGAGAAAGTTATGGACATTCTTGTTTTTTGAGCAGTTAGAGCATCTTCTTGAAAAAAATAACTTGTAGGATTCATTTTTTAATGCAATTTTTTCAATTTTTCAATTTTTTTCTTTTACATGGTCTGATTTACTTTCTAGAACAATCTCACCATTGGAATTAGTGCATTTTAATTCCATCTAAAATATATTATTATTTTACACTTTCCTTCTATCTTGTACCTACTTCTATTTAACAATTTTTTTAAGAATGATAATTAAGTTTTTTTGAAATTTTTTTTTCCCTAGATTCTCAACTCAATTCTCCACTATAAAGATGTAAAGCTCAAAACTCTATAGTACAAAAATTTTAAATTACAGATGTTCAAAGTAAAAAAATCTAGTCCCATAATGTGCTGAAAACTTCTGAATTTTTTTCCACACTCTCATACTAGTTAGGTGTAAGATCCTATGGTTAGATGTGAAAAAAAACAATTTTCAATTTTTTTTTTACTCTTTGCTATAGATATGGCAGTTTTGAGTGTTTTTTGGCAGAAAAAAGGCCTTGGTCCTTTAGGGATTAAGGTAGTCACATTAATCATTCGGTCGGTTTGAACCATTCGACGTGTCCGCCCATCTAGGACACTTGGTGATCCTAACTCATCCAATGTGACAACAATGATGAGCACCCACAATATGCTCCACAATTTATTATTTAATCACCCAATTTTGCACTTAATCCCTAAGAGTCTTGAGTCGTTAGGAAGAAAGTGAATGTACATTTTAGGCATTTTGGGGTTAAAATTCCCTTTAAGAGATACTTGGCAGTTTGGTCAAGCTACTGTGATCTCAATTTGTGGCATGATTTTTTGAAACTTTTCTTCAAAATAAAAAAACTAATAAGAGTTTGGAAAAACTAATTTTTTATTTCAATTGATTGATACATGGATGCAAAAGACAAAGATTTGGTAGTAAACCCCCCCCTCAAAAGTTGAAATAAAATTTTAGAATTTTTTTTTTATTTGATATTACCTCCGTCCTCCAATGATCTTCTTAGACAAAAATTTCCGGATTAAAGTTGAAAATAACATTTTTAAAACCCGTTTCGCATTGAAAAAAGAGTTTGGTGCACTCCTAGCGTTCTAGAAATTTTGAGCTTTAGAACTCTGTTCAAAGTGCAATTTTGGAGTATTGAAAAGTGAATTTTTTGGGACATTTTCAAGAAGTACCAATGGGCACTTAATTGTTAAGTAGGCAATTATCATTTTGTAAACAATTAGTATGGGCCTAAGACCATATGTGGAACTTTATTCCGCCTCCCAAAGCTTCATCTCCTTCAATCAAGAAACACTCAAAGAGATGCAAACAATAAGAACAATAATGTTGATTAATCCCTTCAGTCATTTCATTTGTCTTTTGATTGATGAATTGTATAGATGGAAGGAGAACCATAGTTATTGAGAGTTGTTTTGTTTGTCCTAGATAGCAGTCAAAAGCCAAATTTGACCAATTTGCAACGTCAAAAATTGCAACAAGATCATTTTGGGATGGAAGGAATAATATTTTTGTATGTATGGAAAGATTTGGTTCGTTCCATTGGGATAAGGGATGCAAAAGTTATGAAGCATCTTATTTTTCAAACAATTGTAGCATCCTTTTAAAAAAAATTAATATATTGGATTCATTTTTTAACCCCCGAAGGACCATTGTCCCCTTGGGGGACAAAATGGATTTTAGGTAGGTTCCTATGACTTCAACTTTTTGTGAAACTTTTTAAAACTTTTTCATAAGATAAAAAAAACTTATTACCTTTGTGGTAATATAATTTTAATTTCAATCAATGCCCGGGAGCAAAAATTATACCACAAAAAGTCCAAATTTTCACTTAGTAGGTAGAAAAAGAAATCTACAAAAAATTGAAATTAAATTAATTTTTTTCCTTATAGATCATATTTTGGTCTACATGTAAAGCTTTGATTCATTCCATTTAGATTAGTGATGTGAAAGTTATGAACAATCTTGTTTTTTGAGCAATCTGAGCATCTCATCTTCAAAAATTTATTTATAGGATTCAATTTTGAATGCAATTTTCACAACTTTTCAAAAAAAATTGTTTGACAAGGTTAAGTTTGCTTGCTAGAACAATCTCAGCTTAGGGATTATTGTGTTTTAACCCCATCTAAGAGCTATTAATAATTTAGTTTTTCTTTCAATTTTAGATCTACTTCTACTCAACAATTTTTTAAAGAATGAAAATCAAGTGTGTTCTTTTTGGATTTTTTTTAGACTTTCAACTCGATTCTTCAACACAATTTTTTTTTAATTCAAATTCCTTTGTGCAAAAAAATTCCATAAATGGCAGTCAAAGTCATCTAAAATTGCAGGCTAGTGTTCAAAATTTTACCTTCCAACTTTGAATGCTAATACTTTTGAATTTATACAATCAAACTTCATGAAATTTTTACCATATGATCTTAGATAAGTAAAATACAAGATTCTACAATTAGATTTTAAATTTTATTTTATTTTATTTTATTTTTTGGGATGAATGCAACAAATATGGCAATTTTGAGTGGTTTTTAACAAAAAAATGCCTTAGTCCTTCAGAAGTTAACTCAATTTTCACAACTTTCAAGAAAAAAAAGTTGCACAAGATTTAGTTTGCTTATTAGAACAATCTAACCATTGAATTTAGTGCATTTCAATTCCATCATAGAACTATTGACAATTTCGTTTCTCATGTGCTTCTATTTAACAATTGTTTAAGAATTTTAAATGATATGTTCTATTTTTGAATTTATTTTTTCTAGACTCTCAACTCAATATTATATGATATAATTTTTATAAATCAAAATTTTAAATGCAAAAATTTGAAATAAAGAGGATTCAAATTAAATCTTAAAGAGTAGTTTGTAACATTGCCAAAAAACCATGTTTTCTTCACTTTGAACTCAAATATTTTGCAATCTACGCGGTCAATGTTTCTGGAATTTTTTTCACACATTCCCATGCTAGTCTATTGCAATATCCTACAATTACCCCTTAAAGGACTAGAGGTGTCTGAACATAGTCCTTGTTTTCTTGACTAGCTCTTGTAACAAGCATAATTCTTCATTTGCGTGGAATAAATTTGATGATTGCCAACGTTGAAATGAAATAAGACTTATTTATTTTTCTTATGGAAGAAAAATCAACAAAATCGCATAATTTTTGAGGAAATGCCACCGTTGACAAGATTGATGAAAGATGTTTGGTTAAGGAGTACTTTCTATGTATGTTGAAATCAAAATGTTGGAATCAAAATGCTCAAAAGTGCTCCAAAATTTTTGAATATGAATAATATTGATGTGTAATTTTTTTCAAATCATTTTGAATTGTAGAAAAAAAGATATGAGAATGTGAAGTAACGGCCCACAATGTCTTTTCTATTCTCAAAAAATTCACCAAAAATTGCACACTCAATCATTTGTCGATCGGATTGCGCCAATGGATTCAACAAAGAAAATCATGTAGCGTCTCTTTAATGCTTACAAATTATTAGTGATGTTCACATATCAAATTTTTTACAAATGTAGCTGTAGAAATCGTGTGGTGGCCTTATGGTCCTTTAGAGGTTAACCCTTGAGCGCCAAGGGTTGCTATTATGTGAGCATAGGAGTGTGAGCCCATGAGCCTAGAATACTACACACCTATATTATAGGTGTATATATTATAGAAATCGACTATGATTATAGGATATATATGTTACAAATACCCATATTATAGGTGTTTATGATACATACACCTTCTATAGTGTGGGGTATCCATATTATAGGTACCTATATTGTAGGCTCAATACTCACAAGCTCGCATTTTTGGACTCACATACTAGCACCGTTGCTTGAACACCCAAGCTCCTCAAATATGGCCTTCCAAAATTGAAAGATTGTAACCTTTGACTATTATAATCTTCTCAATGGTATGGTCAAATCAATTGCCCATTTTCCCTCATCTCTGGGCTTGTCTTTACTACCAATTAATATATATGGTCAATATCTATGCATCTCATTTTGGATGACATTTTGATTGTAATGAATTCAATCAAAAGGTTTTGGATTATGGTAAGAACATGTTGGGCACTCAAGGGTTAAAGATGCAAAAAACAAAAATTAAAGAATTGTACTTTGTACACTAGAAATGACAATTTTGAGCAATTTTGATGAAAAAGAGGCCTTAAACATTTAGAAGTTTAGTAAAATAAATTATGGCTTGTAAGCAATCTAATGTTGAGCCACCCATACCCAACCAATGACCCATATCCAACCTATAGATGCAGGTATTTCCAATCAAGGCTACATCATATTTTTTGAAGCTTAAAATGTTTGTTTTTTCCTTTTTAAGGTTGGAACTAATAAATTCATGACACATATCCTAAGTTGTGAAAACGAAAGTAGGAAATAATGATTAGGAAAAAAATTCTTGTATGATCAGAATTGAAAGAGTCTAGACATTGGTCATGGGTCCAAAGCATTTTTTGCCTCCTAAAATTTATAATAATTTTAGTTCAAGCAATAAAATTACCAAACCTTTGCAATCCCCATCATTTCTGTTGATGCACCTATGAAAATATTTGCTTCACCTTGTACTACTCCAGATCATGCCAAAATTGCTTATATAGTCACTTATGGGTGGCTCTACCTTAGAAATCATATCTTCATCTTTGCATTTTTCTTTTCCTCTTCTTTTCATCTCTACATGAATTAATTCAGAATCTTGTACACTAATCATGAAGCATTGATTGCTCACACAAGTACAAAGGTCCCATTGTTGAAGAAGACAAAAATTGTTTTTTCAACATACTTGGATGAATTTCATCCATTTCTTGTAGCTTCCATACTAGCTCTTGAAAATATTCATTATCCACCTGATGGATGCCAGCTCCCTTGGGGATTAACTCACACCCACATTTTAGTGTTAAACCCAGCCTCCATTTCTAAACCTCATCATTCCATTTGCACAGTCAGTTCCGTAACCATGCTCTGCAGGCAGCAGACGCTTTGAGGCACTTCTACCTCCAAAGGGAAGGACCGCAGCAGCAGTTAGAGAAACTGCTGGCCCCCAAAGGGAAGGTAACCAGTTCGAGGTTTAGCAAGAAAACAAGATGAATACAGGGGAGTGCGATGTGATAATCTGAACTGGAGTCACAATAGGCTGAGTGCCATGAGGGGAGTAATTGAAAAAAATGAATGCAACTGGCAACAGGGATGACAAAAGAAACAAAGTGAGTTACCAGTAGTCTCCACAAGAGCAGACTCCATCTCGGAAATGATGAAATCGGGTGGCGTCCCTGGCCACGATCTCACGCCCAACAATGCGAGTAATGAACTTGGTGGCAGAATGGCAGTCAGCACAAACACGAAGGTTTTTGAAAATCCTGATGAGGGATCCCGGGGGCGTGCTGATCAACCCATACGCAATGGCCAGCTTCTCACTATGGTGGCACACAGCCATTTCCTTCTCTTTCTCGTCCACATCGTGCAGCACCAACTGGGTGTCCGGCGCATACCCGTCCCTCTTCATCTGCAGGGTCAACCGGTCCAGCTCCGCGTAAATGTCCTCGGCCTGAGGATGGGACCGATCTCCCGCCACGAAGTGATGTAACTTCCCTTCCACTTCAATCCAACTTTTTCCAGGTTCCTTGGCGATGCCTTTCTGCTCCATCAATCTCCTCATCTTCGTTGCCGACTCCCACATGCCTGCGGCTGCATACATGTGTGCCAGCAACACGTACACGGCCGCATTGTCGGGATCCAGCTTCAGACTGCTTTCGGCCGCCCGCTCGGCCACGAGAATGTTTCCGTGAATTCTACAAGCACCAAGCAAGGCTCCCAGAATCTTCGTGTTAGCTTGCAGTGGCATACTCTTGATTAGCGCTTCTGCTTCATCGATTTGCCCAGCACGGCCAAGGAGATCCACCATGGACCCGTAGTGCTCAATTGTTGGTGCGATGCCGAAGTCTTGAGCCATGCACGAAAAAAATTCGCGCCCTTCTTCCAAGAGGCCCGCATGGCTGCACGCTGAGAGGACGCTGACGAAAGTCACCGTGTCTGGCTTGAACTCTTCCTGTTTCATTTTCTCAAACAGTAGCAGCGCCTCGTGCCCTCTCCCATGCTGTGCAAGCCCGCCTATGATTGCGTTCCATGAGATGACATTGCGCTTGCTCATTTGCTCGAAAACACATTGCGCATCCCTGAAGCTTCCACACTTGGCATACGTACTTACTAGGGCATTTCCAACACTGATATCTGATAACAAGCCATCCTTCATAGCAAGCGTATGGATCTCTCTAGCCCATTCTAAAGATCCCGCGTTGGCACATGCATTCAGCATGTTCATATACGTAACTTTGTCAGGCTTCAGGTCCTCGTCCTCCATTCTATTGAATAATTTCGAGGCCTCCTTACCAAGACTATGCGCAGCATATCCGCCAATCATAGCATTGAACGCAACAACATCTCGCTTGCTCATTCTGTCAAAAACTTGACGGGCGTCCATGACACTGCCACACGTAGAGTACATGTTCACAAGGGTATTTCCCACCTGAGTATCAGCGGCCAGTCCAGCTTCCATGACTTGACGATGGATTCTCCTCCCCCAGTCCAAATCTGCTGGACTGGAACAGGCATTCAAGATGCTCATATAAGTCACCCTGTTTGGTTCCACACCTGCTTCTTGCATTTCTTGAAAAACAGCCCAGGCTCCTGTACTAAGACCGCGCCTGGCAAGGCCTCCAATCATTGCAGTCCATGAAATGACGTCTCTTCTCACCATTTTGTCAAAAACACGACGAGCATCCTTGATGCTTCCGCATCTAGCATACATGCTAATAAGGGCATTTGCTACGCTTAAATCAGATATGAAACCAGCTTTCAATACACGAGAATGAATTTCCTTACCCCACTGCAGAGCTGCTGACTTGACGCACGTATTTATGATACTCAAATACGTAACCTTGTTTGGCATTATGCCTACCCGCTGCATCTGGTGATAAAATTCAGATGCCTCTTCCCACCTGCCGCCTGCCGCAAGTCCTCCAATCATTGTGTTCCAGGCAATAAGATCCCGATTAACGATCTTTTCAAAAACTTGGCGACAATCCTTGTAGCTGCCGCACTTGGCATACATCTTCACCAGGGCAGTTCCAATTGCCGTGTTAGATTCGTATCCAGCATGGACTATGTGAGCATGAACTGCCTTGCCCCACTCGAAGGCTGCGGGGGTCGAGAAGGCATTCAATACGCTCATGTATGTAATCTGGTTCGGCTCTACACCTTCTTCCCGCTGCATTCTCTGAAACAAATCAAAAGCAGCATGACTATGACCACTTTCAGCATAAACCCCAATCATCATGGTCCAAGAAACAACCGTCTTTCTCTCCACCCGATCGAAAACGTTCCGCGCTTCCAGAATACTGCCACACTTTGCATACATGTTGATTAAACAATTGCCCACTCTGGCGTCAGAGAGAAGTCCAGCTTTCGTAGCTTGGATATGAACTTCTCTGCCCCACTCCAAGGTGCCTGGAGTTTTGCAAGCATTCAGGAAGCTCATGAAAGTAGTTCTATCTGGAATAAGGTCCTCTTGCTGCATCTGACCTAGTAAATTAAAGGCCTTCTCCACATGGCCATCCCGGGCATAACCTGCAATCATGGCATTGCAAGAATGGACGGTTCTTTCCAAATGGTCAAACGCTTGCCGTGCTTCTTCCAAACTTCCACAATGTATGTACATGTTAATCAATGCATTGACAGTGTATTGGTCTAGCGGCATGCGATGTTGGAGAATATGCGTATGCACCAGCCTGCCTGTCATTAAGTCTTTAACCTCAATACATTTTTTCAGCATTTTCAAGTAATCAGAGTAGTTCACCAGTGCGCCTTGTTGTTCTAGATACTGCAGCACATTCGTTGCTCTATCCTTTTTAACCACCGCCTTCTCATCCTTGTACGAACGAAGAAATACCTTGTCAACTTTTGTTCGTCCATTCAAGTTAGCAATGCCCCTCCTGCTGAACCACCTGTTTCATCCATACATCTCTAATTAAAATAAAAATATTTAAACAAAAAATTCAAGTAAACCGTAAATAAACAATGAAATAGCAAACAATGAAATTGCCTCTGCCTGGTGACATACTAAGTTAAGCCAGGGATGAATGACATTTTCACAATACAAAGTATAGTTCACAAACGAAGTATAGTCCCACCGGTAGGCCTGGCCTCGACATTGGTTGTGCAGCAAATCCATATGACGTACTTCGCCCAATAATGAATACTTCGGATTCACCCAGAAACGCTCCTCTGGAACTTTCTGCAATTTAAAAAACATTTTCTAAATTTTCCCAGTGGAGTGAAACCTGCCTATCAATACGCTCTGAACCCTACACCCTAAACCCTAACTCACATAGTACCATGGGTGCATAAAACACACTTTAATTGAGATTGTTGCTCCAATATAAAACAAACGAGAGAGCACAGCTTACAGGAACAGGAACAGGGAACTTCATCTTAGAGAAGGCGAAGCTGGTGTTGATCCCCATATTGCGCAGGAGTGGGCAAAGCTCCACCTATCGGACATTTTGTCCTCGCACGCTGCATCTATACTCCCGCCCATCCTCGAAGATCGAAAGCCATCTCTCAATCCAGACCAAAACGCAAGTCCACTTAAGCTAATTATCTAATAACCCTGTTAAACCTACTTCCTCCAAACCCTCGATGCAACAAAACACTCCTACTCTGACTTGAATGCTTCGATCTCTTGCCAAACCTTGCCAAACTCAATCGATCGCCAACGAATTCTGGAACCTCGGGTGTACCCAAACCTTACAGAATGCAGAGAACCCACAACTTCCTCAAAATCGGTGATTCTTTCTCTCACGAAACGTCAATTTGAGCGATTCTGCGCTGACCAAACTGCAACTGGGCATCAACTCGGGCTCCTGGCTTCCGTCCCCAAGACATCAAGCGTGCAAGTGAGGTCAAGAGGTGACAGCGTCCGGGGGTCGGGGTGGTAAGACTTTTGGATGGGAGGATTGAGAGACGACGACTGGGGGTCGGAAGGGGTTTGGGCGACAATCGGTCAGAGGGGGTCCTGCAGTGGGGTCCTGTGCGACTGAGAGCCTGTTTAGATAGATAGAAACTCCGGTCTTCGAAGAAGGGTGCTTGAATAAAGTGTCTGTTTGTCATGACAATGAGCCAATGTCCACCAGATCAAGGGCCATTGATGCAATATTACTCTTCCCTTTTGAGAATAGACACTTAAGTGAAAAGTAACTGGTTAAAAGTAACCAAGATTAAAAGTATTTGGGTGGATAAGTTTTTTGTTTTTTGTTTTTTGTACATTTTATAATACGGTAATGGTGTTGATTGCTTTAAAAGTGTGTTTCAGAGCGGTTTTGGGTAATTTGAGTTTAGTTTCAAGGATTTTCATTGAAGGAATATGTGTTCTTCCTCTAGCTCCTGCTGTATGACAATGAATGGGTCTACATTCCACCTTTGGGCCATGATGCTATTTATTAATGGTTGGTATTTTTGAATTTTATTATCTATTGTTTCTTGCGAGAATCTGTCATTAGAATATGTGAATTCTATGAATTGTATTGTGAGATTGTTATTTGGGTTAATTGGTGGATTGTTTTGGTAGGAGAGTCCTTTAACCCAAAAGATATCCAGTTTGAATCTAGTGTTGCAGTGACATCTCTGTCTTTCACAGGAGCAAGGTAGCAGCCTTGGGGGGATCATATTTTCTTGTGGGTTGTTGTTGAATGTTCCTGCATTCATGAGAGTATAGTATCTAGTGTTTTGGGTGGATAGGATTAGCTTTCTCAATTCCCGTACTGCTTTGTTATGTCTTTTGACTTGGAGGGCGTGAATATGGTGTTGCTTGCATTTTAGGAGTATATGCACTAGAAGAAAATTGCATCTTACTTGTCAAAAACTGCGTTTTACTTGACAAAAACTGCGTTGTACTCAACAAAAATTATGGAATTGGTTTTGCTGAGTTCTCCCTTTGTAACGCAAAATTCTGTATTCCAACATTTCAACACAGAATTTGACAAGTAAAACGCAGAATTTTGTATTAGAATGCAAAATTTTGCATTACGAAGGGAGAACTCAACAAAACCGATTCCATACTTTTTGTTGAGTACAACATAGTTTTTGTCAAGCACAACGCAATTTTCTTCTAGTGATGGAGCCATGTATCTACGTCATGGAAATTACATATAGGGCATGTGATGAATGGAAATCTTTCTATGCCAAAAAATAGTTGTTTTCTAGCATTTCTCATGTATTGGCTGGTGCGGAATTTTAATAAGCTTATTTTTTGTGAGCCTGTTATTTCAGGACTAGACCAGAATTCATTAGAGAAGTCTTATCTATGTCGGGATTGAGTGTCCATTTGCTAATGTTAGGAAATCGTTGTGCCATTATTTTTAGTTTTTTTTATCACAATCATGTTTGGTGATGTATGTTTTGAGGCATCTAACCGGGCCTTTGTCAGGTCAACGCACTGGGCTTGGCCATTCGTCTTTTTGGTAGTAGAATGGAGTAGTGTGCGTAAATTCATTTTTTTTTTAGGCAAATTTGTATTCTTTTGTTGTGCCATTTTTTGCGAGTTTGTTTGCTTGTTCGTTACCTTTAATATTAATGTGGCCTTTAATTTTGGAAATTGTTGTAGGTTGTGTTTGTCTTTGGAGCATTTTTACCATGGATTCTAATATGTTTTTGTCTACATGGTTACGGTGTAGTGTAGGATGTTTTAGCTGTGTATTAAGTACATATAGACAGTTTAGGCAGGCAGTGACAATGTGCGCTGGTTCATGTGGATATTGAGTAGTGATTATACATGGTGTTTTATATATGGCCATGGGCTCGGCTCTAAAACTAGTTTGCAGATCAAGTAGTTGTTTAGAAATTTAGATTTCTTTGAAGGGACTGTATTTGCCATAACCTACTTTTTCATGTATCAAATGGTCGTCTGCATGTTGTTGAGGTGGTACAAATGATCCATCAGTGTAATAGCTACTAGTGTAGCCCTGTGTCGTTGCCACAACCAAAACAAAAGTAAAAGTCATTTTTTAAACCAAAAATAACTAAAAAATCCATAACTTTATAATCGTGGGTCCAAACACCACAAAACAAAGCTCGGGCACCCCTCTTGGCCGGGGGCTTTCCAACGGTACCAAGAGCATGATAATTTGACTCACGGTTCAAAAGATACATAATTTAGCATAATTTAAGATCCAAAAATAACTCAAAAATCCATAACTTCTACACCATAGGTCCAAACGCCACAAAATCAAGCCCGTGCACCCCTCCTCCCTAAGGGCTTTCCGACGGTACCAAGTACACCTCCGGAAGACACATGGTCCGGGAGATCTCGACGTGACAAACAAACAAAACAAAACAAAACAAACAACCTATCTTAAGGTATAGATATTGTGGTGGGAATTTTAATTGGGGGTTATTCGTGTATGTTGGTAACATGGGCGTATGCATATTTGTTGGGTTGACGTTGGTTTTGTATGTGAGTTTATTCCAATAAGAGTTTTTGTTCACTATTACATTACTAGGTGTTGGAGCAACAATTTGTATGTGATATTGTGATATTTGCATATTTTGGAGGATCATTGTAAGAGAATCTATTTGGTTGGGTGACCATTGATATTGTGGTTACAATGGTGTGTGTAGAGAATGTGTATTGCAAGGGGTTCAATACGTGGTCTTTTATTTAGCTCAAAGGGGATTGTTAATTCTTCGTATGTAATAGTGTCTGCGGCAAAATGGGTAATAACATGTATGTCTTCAAATGGTCCGATATATGAAAAGAAGTTTTGGTACCAAATTATGTCTGGTATGGCTAGTATAGTTATGGTGTTTGGATCATGTTTTGTTGCTAGTCTTGCCCAGTGCAGTGCTTGATGGGCCGTTTCCTCATTGTGTGGATGTGTAAAACCAATGCCTTTCCATTTGTATTCAAAGGCTTTGCCAAGTGAACCAAATACTTTATCTCTTTCAAATAGAGAGTAAAATTGTGTAATTTGTGTGGAGCAAGTGATTGGTGAAGAGAAATATGAGTGAGAAATATCGAATGTTGTTGTTAGGGAATCTAATATATTTTGTGAAAGGGTGTGTTGTGATGTTCTAAGTGGGATTTTATTGGATTTTTTATATTTGTATCGTTGATAGAGCCATATGATTTGGGTTTCAAATGCTTATGTAGGCGGTACAAGGCCATGTGTGCTATGGATGGCAGAGTGATATTGTTTCCATAGCCATTGTAATCTGGTGGTTGGGATAGTAGTAAGGTATTTACCAGTATCGAGGTATATGTGTGTTAGTTCATTTTGTGTCAGTATGGTATGTATATTTGTTAGTATGTCTTTTTTTGAGTTGCATTCGGTAGTGGAAATATGCATTTGTGGGATTATTGTTGGAGGTGGGATGAATCTATTATCTCTAGATTGTTCATGGTTAAAGTTTATCGTGATGATGTTTCTGTATTGCTCATGTTGTTGTTTTGTGTAATATTGTGTTAGTAGATTGATGTTGTGTGCAATTACCATTGGTTGATTAAACGGGAAGATGTATCTTTGTGGTAGCCATTTAGTATAAGTTGTTTTATCTTGAAGTATCCATTGACATAGGTATGTATTATATTTTATTGAAATTTTGTATTTGTCTTTTATATCTTAGTTTGGTTTTGTGGTCTGTTATAGTATGTATGGAAAATCTAAGTGGGTTGTTTTGGATATGTAGAGGTAGTATACCTAAATATGTGTAAGGTTCATTTTGGTGTAAAACAAATATTGGTTGATTTCTATAGCTAATGTTCACAGCCTGTATTTTGGTCTTGAAGATGTCGGGTTTTGTTTTTGATTTGTTTGGGCATCCCGTGATTGCGCATTTTGGTACCACCAAGTCCATTCTGGCCCATTCATAGTATTTATCTAATTTGTTTAATTGAGATTGAAGTGATTGGAGTTTATTTGATGTAGCTGCTAGGTCATCTGCATATGCTGCAGAACTCATAGTTATCTTGGATGTACCAAAACTATAGCCATTATTGCCTCTTTGGAGCCATCTAAGTAGGGATTCTAGAAAAATAAGGAAGAGATAGGGATTGAGTGTGTCTCCTTGAATGGTACCTCTTTGTATTGGTATCAATTTAAGTCTACCAAAATGTTTTCCTATAAATATCGTACTGGAGTGTGAGTAAATATTTCCTATTAATGCTACTGCATCTTTTGGATATCCAAGGTTTGTCATTATGGCTAGGAGTCTTGCATGGTCTATAGATCCAAAGGCATTTTTGAAGTCTATATATAATAGAAAAACGTCTTGATTTGTAAATCATGCATCTTCTAGAGCTGCTATGAGAAGTTGTAGTTGTCAAGATGTGCTACGTTCTGCTCTAAATCTTTCTTGGTTATCATGGAGGATTTGGTGTCTTTCGCCATAGTCAGAAAGAATTAGAATGAGAGTACTAGTAAAATATTTATAGATAGTATTTGCAAGGGCAATAGGCCTATGGTTTGGTAATTGGGAGGAATCTCCTTTTTTATAGAGTAATATAGTTAGACTAGTTTTCTAGGATGCTGGGATTTGTTTTTGTTTATAATAATGTTTGAAAAATAGGAAAAATAGGTTATAAAAACATTGTGGCATATTTTTTAGGATTATATTTGGAATTGAGTCAGGGCCAAGTGTTTTGTTATTGGCTAAGTGTTTTAGGCATATGTCATATGTTTCTTTGTTGAAGTAATTGTGTAGAAGCCCCTCGTTTGTCTATGACAAAACCATCTAAATTGTGCCATGTGTATTGTCTCACTCCACACATGCAATGTGGTGGGTGTTCCGGTAGATAGTAGCATGTTGAAACTGTGGGTCTATTACTAATTGATTGTTGAGTGTGTATTTTGTTGGTGATGTCTTCAAGGTTGGTTAGCAAGTTGTTTTGTCTGTCCATATAAATGTAGTCTAGTGGAGGTGTATTTTGTTTTTTGAACACTTTTTTATTATTTTTTGGGGGCTTTTTTCATATAGTTGCCTATATTTGGAGATTGCTTTTTAATACAATTTTGAGTATATTGGATTGTAATTTTACGAGCTTGTATGTTTGCATTCTTGGCTAGGTTGGCTACGGTGTTAATCCATTCTTGTTGGTTTGTTTTCTGTATTGCAGGTGGTGGAATGTGGACATGTGTGACGTTTGTAGTTCCTATTGGATGGGTTGCCTAGTTCGTTGAATTTTTTGTTATATATATTGCTTTTCTGATTAGGTGATAAGTAGAGAGGTGAGCTTTCTACTTTTTTGTAGTTTTCTTGGTAAGAAACCACCCCGTTGTGTTGTACGGTTTGTTAATTGGGAGAGCGGTGGTGCACTACAATTTTCAAGTATTTTATTCAATGTACTTTGTGTGAGGTGATCTAGGATATTTCATGCCATGTGCCATTGGTGGTCTATTAGGTTATAATTTGTGAGAGTGGTAGTGAGTTCATTTATTTGGAGTGCATGTTCCTCAAAAAAATTCTTTTAACCCCTAAAGGTCTGAGACTATGTTTTCACCAAAACCGCTCTAAAACTGCCATTTCTAATACAAGTACCAAACTTTAGAAAAAAAACATTTTTGGACACATGTAACTGTAAGATCTTATAGAACACTAGTTTGAGAAGATGTGGAAAAAATTTCAGAATTTTCCACCATGCGGATTGAAAGATATTAGCGTTTGAATTGACAAAAACCCTTTTTTTGTCCCTGCGAAAATCCGGGCAGCTGCACTTCACAAGGTCACATTTGTATGAAAAAATGCCCCAAATGGTGGTTACTCTTTGGATTCATTCTTCTAGGCAAGTTGGCTACATGCTTGAAAATTTTCAGATCATTTGGAATTGCACAACATATAGGAAAAAAAAAGTAAGTAGAAAGAAGTAGAGAATGATTCAAAACACTAAATTGTTAAGAATTTATTTATGGAATTGAAAAATGCCAATCCCAATGGTTGTAATGTTGTAATAAATAATCTACATCCAATGTTTTTTATTTTTTTTCAAAAATATTGGAAATTGAGTTAAATAAAGGACTTCAAAGTTTATTTTAGAGTAGAGATTCTATAACTACCCTCAAACTAAGAATCCTCATAACTTTTGACTCATTAATCCAAATGGAATGATTTAAAGCTTTCCACGTACATATAAATCTAAAGAACCAATTTCAAATTTTTATTTTAAAAAAAAATGACTTTTAAAGAATTTTTTGAGCTGCCCGGGCTGCCCGCCGCGCACGGAAAATTACATATCATACAATAACTTTTTAACCATGTAGTCAAAAGTTATGAAAATTGTTGGGCCTTAAAGCTACTCCTCGGGCACATCTTGTGTGAAAATTTCAAAGAAAAAAAATTAAAACTCCACTTGTAATGAGCTGCCCAAAATCGCTATGTTGTCAAAAAACGGTGTTTGGACCTTTAGGAGTTAAATATTTCTATGTTTTCTTGTGGAATAGATTTTAGAATTCTTAGTGGTTTATTTTTTATTGGTAATATGGGGCGTGCTAGTAGTGTATTTGGTGGTATATGTAATGTTATTGGTGAGTGGTCTGAGTTGAGGTTGTGGTTGTGATTTGTGGTTGCTGTATATAGAGCAGAATTAGCCGTGTGTTTATGTAGTATCCATTTGTTAGACTAGTTTGGATATAGTTTTGACCTCCTTGTCTTGAAAAAGGCTATTAGTAGGTATATATGTGAGTTGCAGGTTATCTGTACATGTACACCATTCTATGTCTTTTGTTTGTGGTGGGATTATATTAAATTCATTTTGTTTGCCAATGAGGGCGATGTCTTTGTTGAAGTCATTGCATAAAATGTAAGTGTGTTGTGGATGTAGGGAGATTTGATGAGTTATGTTTTGTTGGATTTTTGATATCAATTGTAAATCATCTACGTGTGACGGCATGTACATGTGGAGTAGTAGCCATGGTTGCAGAGGATGATTGTCGATTTTTATAATTTGTAAATATGGTGAGAATTTGGTGGAAGTTGGGATTTTGGTGATGTTTCTTGGGTATGTATATTTTAGCCTATTTCCATTAGACATTCCAAGCTCTAGAGCTCTGGACCCTCTTTCCTGTTTCCATTGGGCTTCATTATAATTAATTATAAGCCTATTACCATCTTGATTTGGAATTTGAACATCTTGGGGCCAATTCCAAGAGGGCCACATATTTTTCAGAGGTGTGTGCTTGTTTCATGGATCAAACCTAAGTGGAATTATAATTTTCCAATTAAAATTGTAATTTTTGTGAATTTTTGAAGTGGTCTACCCTAAAATTACAAAATCTCCCATGGAGTGGAGTCATAAACATCCCCTTAACAACCCATAACTGCCTTTCCATGTATCTGATGGCACTTCAATACTCACCAATCAAGCATTGTCTTGTTATCCTATTATGGCATTGGTGCACTGATTCTATCATAATCTTGAATGGATTTGGATATTTTTCAGAAAAATTTGGATGTTTGAATGGACGGAAATTAGGGGCCAAATATAGGGTGACAAAAGTGGGCAATGAACAGTGATGGGGTGGTTTACCTTATTGAAGGTAGATAAGACTAAAACTTCGTGGTACTAGTTGTACCCAATACCCCAACAAGACACTTTGAAAAGTCAATCCTCTAAATATCTTCTCCAAAAAAGCTCATGCAATGGAATCAACTCTAAATCGTCAATGGTCAAATTGAGTTAGCCATGCAGGTAGCCACAAGGGCATTAAGCTTATCATCATCATCATCATCGGCAGGCAAATTTGAGGGGGGTTTCTAATATTAATCCAAGGACTTTCCTAATATTACATCCCTCTAGCACAGCATCCAAACCCTCTAGCTTTGCATTTGCAAAAATCAAGATTGGAGGTAGAGTTAGAGGGCCTAGAACAATGGAAACTAGATGCAGCTACAAATTCAAAAGCTTTAAGGGGCTAATGAAAATGTACTTTGATAGAAGTAGGTGGAATGCTATGGTTGCTATTATGAGAGCCTAAAATCATGAGCAAAAGGAGTCTATGTATTATAAGTGTTTATACTATAAACACCTTCAATGTTTGTATAGTATTCACGAATAAATATGCTCAAGGCTTGTAGGCTCTCATTTCCATGCTCACATGTTAGCGTTGTTGCTTGTATTCCTAGCAAAATGTCAAGTTTCATTTAAGTATGGTAAATCAACTTATTAATATTTGTTTGTCCATAAATATATGGCAATTGAAGTTTATACTCAACTCCAAAGGTCTATTTTGTGATTTTTAGCCTCCAATCAAAAATTAAAAATAAGGTTGAAAAAAGGCTATAGTGGAATGTTTTAATACCCTTTTTAAAACTTTACTTATAGCTTTTGAGAGGAAGCTTAAAATCAATAGTTTATTAAATCTTTTAAATTTTAACATTTAATATTTATAAATATTTTATAGGCGTACATCATTAAATTTTTAGGTTAAATGAAGTGCAATGGATTTTCTTTATCAACATTAGGTGAGATTTCAAGCCTGAAGGAGACTGCAAGTTTCCAAATAGCAAGAAGTAGTGCCCCTTCTCCAAATCAACAAACTACAAGGCCTATATTGCACGGAACAATTTACTGACATGATTAAAAAATTTTAATTTGTTTAAAAATGAGAAAAAAAAAATTTCTTTTACAAATGATTGGGAACTTTGCCACATCAAAAATTTGACGTGGTCGGGACACTTTCATGTCAAATAATATTATTTAATTAATTATTTCATAATATTTTTTAATTTTTATTTAATATTGTGACTGGTAGTGTGCTAGTTCACAGCTTGGGGAATAGCCTTGAAACGACCCTTCCATGGCTTCATTTCTTTTTTAATCCCTAAAATCCCAAAGACCCTATGGGAGACTTTTGAGAGTTTGCGGAGGCTTGTGTGATCTCAATTTCTAATATGATTTTTTGAAAAAAAAATGAAAGATAGGAAATTAGATTAGCTTTCTAGAAATATAATTTTTATTTTAATCGGTGCCTTAGAGCAAAAGTTATGCTATCCTAAGTCCAAAAAAAGCTCGAGGAGTAGCCCAAAAAATCACAAGAAATTGAATTTTTTTAATTTTTAATTTTTTCTCAAAGATTATATTTTTGTCTACATTTGAAGCTTTGATTAATTCTATTTGGACTACTAATGAGAAAGCTATGGACAATCTTGTTGTTTGGACAATTTAAGCATATTTTTGAAAAAATAACTTGTAGGATTCATTTCTACATGCAATTTTCACAATTTAAAAAAAAATTATTAGACATGGTTAGGTTTTCTTGCTAGAACAATTTCATTGCTAGAATTATTGTGTTTCAATGCCATTAATCGGTTTCAACAGTTTTATTGTGTTTCAATGTTTCTAACCATTAATGTTAATGCCATTATTAAATCGGTTGGAAACTCCTGTTTGAATAATTTGTCTTTTGTTAATAAGCTTATCATCAAAACGGAAGCAATTGCAAATACGATTGAGCATTGCAAGAGAATAGTACGTAGTTCCAATGGATTGGCAAGAATTTTTCTTCAAGGCTCACGACGTGTCCAAGTGGAACAGTCCAACGAGCTAGTCTTTGTTCATTTCTTTGATTTACCGAGGCAGGAAAGGAATGTATCAACCAATGCAAAGTTTGTATTTGTAAATGACAACCATATGGCCTCAAAGCGTTTACAAAACCAATGATCCAGCTAAAACATCTCAAGACTTGGCGAATGGTAGCCTACGTAACAGCGCATCCAAGTTTGTTTCGTTTGATCATCAAGGTATGAAGAATGGAGCATGGCAAGATCAAACAAAAGAGCTAGGCAACAACAGAAATAGTAAGGGGTGAGTGGTGACCACATTATCCTGGAGGCTAGGAAAACCCTCCATGTGCCGGATACTCTTGTTCCAACAATCCAGCATTTGCAAACCCATTTTGATCGTCAAGCTACTAGTTAGTGGAGCATTGTACTAACAAAAGATTATTCTAGCAATTTCGGATTACATCCTACATTCTTAGGACTGAAAGAAAAGAATTGCCCTAGAATCATCTGCTTGCAAACTAGAGTGTAGGCAAATGGCCCTTGCACCACCTCGGTGGCCATGGTCTTGGAAATGTGCTTGTAAAAGACAAAGGTGTCCGTCGAACCCATTAGAGACACCATGTCATACATTCTGGCATCAAACTCTTTGCGGGCACTCCTCTGTTGGGCAGTTATTGGTGACGCCATCTTCGCTTGATTATAGAGCTGTAGGCTTGTCTTGGAACGCCTCTCTTCGATGCAACCAAAAAAATGATTCGATTGCGGTATGTCGACCCAAAGAAGATTTCTTCTTACCTTCCAATTCAGCACCTAAAACGGTCATCCGAAACAAGTAATGTGGTTCCTTCTCACGAACTATTTACAATCAACCCACTTTGAGGCCATGCACGCGAAACTCCAAAAGTGTTCTTTACCTTTTCTGCATGAATTGTCTAACTCACGTGAATGCAAAAGTTAAGAAAGCGCCCAACAAATCAATTGGTTGCTCATAGTGGACCAGCAGGGAGATATATCCAGGACAGAAGTGATGAAAGCATTGCTTCACAACCTTGACCATGCCGCACTTTTAGAAGGGACTCGAGTATAGTTTCAAGACTTGGTCAAGATGAAGAACGCCAAACGGGACTACAACATATATGGAATGTCACGCTCGGTGCATTTCTCCACAACACAAATGGCGCTCTGAAAGTGCTCTATTTTGTGGGCTGCAATTTTAGGAAATTGTTCAGCAAACCCATCAAGTCAATGTTGAAATATGGAGACCACCACTAGTAGAAATTAGGCTATAAATGACTTGTCCAAAATGACTATAGCAGTCATTGTTGCAATCATTTAGGACAACAATGACTGCAAAATGACTGCTACAATTATTTCGGACAAGTCATTTCGGACACTATTTTAACTAGTGCACATACAACAGCCACATACAACGGCATAAATGTTCCAGGATAGGGGGTATCCCCTTAAGAATCTAGGAACCGGTGTCGATGGGCGGGTCCAGATAGCAACGGGTTGGGTATTGAAGGGACGGGACGCCTCTCCCCCTAAACCATTTGCGCTAGGGTTCCATCGCCATTTGTACTTCCTGTTTGAGTTTGTTTCCAACTTGTGCTCGTTGTTGTGTGTTGTGTTTGCTACGGGATCGGGTGCCTGAAATTTCTTGTAACTGGAGGTGTCCTCTTCCGACTTCTTTGGTATGCTTCCGTTGTCGCCTCAATTTGCCGAATGAGTTGCTTGTTTTGATCCTAGGATTGCATATGAGTTAGGTCAATCCAATGATAAAACAAACGATAGAACGGAATGCGTGCCACTTGGCCAACTCGGGCTCAACCTGATTGTTGTTTCAGGTCGTGCCGGGGTTTAGAGTGCGCTTATTTCAGGGTTGTATTTTTCCTCGCCAGGCTAGTTTTGGCTGGCATGGATGTACTCTTCTTTCTACAATGTAATTCCGTTTTGTTTGGGTTCGAAACAATGAAGAGAGGCGAGTCAATCGGTATGAGATGAACGTGTAGACCCTATGTCCCCGTAGTCCATCCTCAATGACTGCACTCACCCCTCCCAGCAGTCGCTCGACTTGTCCGTCCCGGCGGAGTGCAGACCACCTGTTACGGTAGGATAGACGAGTTGAGCGACTGCTAGGGCTCTAGGACTCATCATCGTCCGCGTAGAAGATGACATGAGGCTTTGCGGCAAGAGGATGATGCAACACTACGAGTCCATTCCCACGCCATTTCAACATTTGATGATGGGAGTGAGAACCCGGTTCAAAGCCAATGCCAAGAGCTTTGATGGAACTGCAACCGCGGCCAAGGAGTACATTAGCGACACACACCACCTTATTAATGCCATATAATAAACAAAGGTGCAACGTCAAAAAACAAATTCCCGGGGAAAAGCCGCCCAGGAGACCCCAGTTCCTCTAGGACGATCCTCAAAGTAGCGAACACTCAACCAGGACCCCATTTCGCCTGGACCACTTGTTCGGACGAAAATCGCTTGGAGTCGTCTTGGACTTGCCTTGGCCCTTGTGAGTGCATGCGATGTCCCAATCCCTTAGTCGGACAAATTTTCCACACCGGTGATGGAGAGAGTGGCCTTGAAAGAGGTCGATGCCGTGCCTGGAATGCGGAAAGAAGCGGTTGGCGACCGAAATCCTCGTGCCCCACTCAAATCCCGGGATGACAAGGAGAAGCGTGTCCAAGGAATTGGCCACGAGGAAGGTCAGTCCTTAGCGGCTCGGGACGAGGCCGTCGGTAGAGGAAACCCTCATGTCGCAGTGAACTCTTGGGACAAGGTGGCAAAGCAGGCTAGAAGAACCGACGATTGGGGGGGGAGTTAGTCCTCGGAGGCCCGGGTCGAGTGGATAGAGAGACGTGTGCAGCAGCGCCAATTAGAGCCAAGGGATTCCGAGCCACAGTAAACGCCCAATTTGTCAACCTAAAATCTATTGCAATATTTTGCAGGGTAGGTCGAGAGGAAAACCGTGAAAAAAGTGGGCGGCAGGTGGATGGGAAACCCAAAACCTGTTTAATAATGGCATTGAAACACAAACCATTGAAGGAAAAACATTAAACGGTTAGAATTATTGTGTTTCAATGCCATTAATAACGGATTAGTTTTCCCTTCAATCTTGAATCTACTTCTACTTATAATTTTTTAATGAGTGAAAATTAAGTGTTTTTTTGTTGAATTTTTTCCCCTAGATTTCCAACTCAATTCTTCAACAAGAAAATTAGAAAATAGAATTAGTAATGCAAAAATTTAAAGTTAACAAGATTTAAAGCCAAAAGTTCTAGTCAATCAAGGTGTAAAGAAACTTATTAGTATCACTTTAAATACAAATATCTTGCAATTTCTACACTCAAAGTTTATGAAAATTCTTCCATGCATTTTTATACTAGTTTGGCACAAGATTCTACAATTAAATATGATTTTTTTTTAATGTTTTTGCTCTTTGCAATAGAATTGGTAGTTTTGAGCAATTTCCAATGGAAAAAAAGGTCTTGGGACTTTAGAGGTTAATGCACTACAAGAGATGTGGGTGTTTTCAGTAGGAGACTTAAGCAAGAAATTGCTCAAAAGCGGTTTATAGTCTTGAAAGGTCATGCTGGGAAATGGAATTGAGTATATTCAGCAACGGAATCCTCATTAGTTAAGGAAACTCACGCAAAGTCTGCATTTTTGGTCTTTCCTGTATGTGTAGGTCCCTTTAGCAATGACTTGGCAGATTCATCACGCGGCAGGTCCACCAGTTTTATAAAAAAATAAAAAAATAGTTAGAGCACCTCCCTTTCCGGCTTGGCTATGTAGGTCCCTTTAGGCGGCGGCTACACGCTAGGGTTTGTCTCGAACTTGTGGTTCTGAAGATTTGTTCTGTTGTTTTTCCTTTGGTAGCACGATCATCCTCAGCGACCATAGTGGCCACTGCGACCAGGGTAAGAGCCATGATGGGCTTGAGCCGTTAGCTTCTACTGCGACAAGTTTGGCAAGAGCACTTTGATCCCAGGTGCGCAATTTTGTTCTTTTGAGGACAGGTAACTAGCATTACATGCACTTTGTTTTTGCGAAGTTTCTTGAAAGGTTGAGGACTCTATTCAAATGCAACTTGAGGGTATGAATTGGCTATGTTCGATATGCAATCCTCCTGTTTATGAATGCTCTTCTTCCGCCACTTTTGAACTTTTTCTCAAATTCTGTTATATTCTCAAAACCTGTTGTCTGCGTAGCTGTCGTTAATCCTGCATCCCTATACAACGCTCGACTAGTTGAAGGCATACCATATTGCAATACTAATGCTAAAGAATTACAGTTTCTGAAGCAAGACCATGTTGATGTAGTTTTTATTTGAACCTTTTTTCTAACAATTAGGAGTATAACAGAGGTTTAAATCCACATGTTTGCAGATTAGTAAGAAGTGCCGCCTGATGATCCTGTTTTCCAGGCAAATACATGCTGCCAATATTTGTACATTGGTGGAGAATTTTTTTGTCTTCTCGATGACAGATTTGTGTACCCGTTTTCAGGTATTCTTCCTCATCCCTGGAAGAAGTAGACTGTCATGAATTGCATATTTTATATGGTGCACTTAGGTATTGATCATGCTACTTATGGTTAATGTATTGATCCCAATGAGTTTGAGATGTTTAGGGTAATGAATGGCCTTTGATGATGTAGTGAAGCCGATTTGAGTGTGTTTGATGTGGCATGATGAAATTTAAACACCGGCAATTAACTGCTTTTGATGCTTTTGAAGTTCAGTGTCACGTTGATACGTTTGAAGAAACGTGCCCCCTTTCATTTAGCGAAATTTGTCCTGTCTTTTGTACTCATCATTTTTAGTTGAGGTTTAGCAGGATCCAAAACAATTGTTTGAGCATGCTTGGATGTTCCCTCAACATGCGAAAGTGTGGAAGAAAAACTTCAAAGATGAAGGATTATCCGAACAAGAGTTGAACCTATGCTGTGAGTATTCCCCGAAGTCCTTTGAGGTTACTTGCCTCTTAGTACCGACTTAGATATTACACCAGGATCGTATTCCTTTCATGACCATGCTCTTGCTATCTGGTAGAGACATTATTTACTTGATGTGCTTGTTTTGTTGGTATTAATTGAGATTGCAGTGCTCACCATAAGCTGCGATTGAGTTCCCTATTCATCTGATCAGAAAAGAAGCCGGATGGATTTTGAGACCGAGGACTATGGCAAATTGGAAGGGGGAATGGAGAGCACCTCCACTTTATTTGAGAAAGTTTTTCCTATCGACTAACGAAGGCCAATGCAGAAGATCGGCACATGGATTTTACGGCAAGGTTCATAATGGGGCTCAATAAAGTACATCGCTCCACTAAGGTACCGATTGTCTATGTTTTGGTTTGCCATTTGTCAAACAGTTAAATGTTCAAAGTAACATTATGAAATGACCATGAAATACGTATTCATTGTACAGAGGCAACTTAGATACCTGAGACTGGAAACTTGGTCTAATTGACAAAGTTTAAGTGTCATTTAGTCTCAATCAGACTGCGAGAATACATACTAACTAACGACACATATGAGCAATTCTACAGGCTTACAAAGTAGTTAGTATCAGGTTCTTCGAATACAAATTACCAACAAATTGGATCCTTTCTTTTTCTACTCTTTGGAAGTCAATGATGACGACTTTCAGAGCTTTAAAGTGGAACAATGTGTATTGGTGGATTTTGCAACGTTTCCTTATAAGTTCATTGAGTTTCTTGATTAGTGTATTGTTTTCTTGTATACTAATAATCCAAGGTTTGTAACATGTCCTTTACTTACGATATCTCACGCACACATGTCTAAATAATATGAGTTTTTGGTTTTCTCTACCTTGTATGTATATGATGGTTGCTACCATTTGCATTGTTTGAGATAATATGTTGTCTTGTAATTTTAAAAGCAGGGATACTGGCAGGTTTCTGGTGGTATTGCACCTACAAACTGGGGATGCTACTTTAACTGTGGTGGAGACCAACCAATTTAAGCATCTTAGCCATCTATCACTTGTGTTTTGACAGGGAAATGACACTTTCATCAAACAATTTCTCGCAGGCAGGCTGGCTGAGTACAAGGTAAACAAAGGGAATGTTGTGTAGACAGTGCTCAGAATTCCTGTGGCGATGCAGGCTATCAATAGTGACATGCATGAGAAATTACGGAGAATGCTGCACTCTTTAGAAAAAGCTCTCCGTAATACTAATAATTTAAGCAGGTACGATTACTTCTAACCTCCTTCACGATAAAACTATACTTTGTTAGTAGTTAGTCTTTGCTGGAAACTCCATTCATCTTAAAATAATGTTTTTTCGTCAACTTATTCTTCTACGAACGACTTACGAAGCCCCGTTCCTGCTCCTGCCGTGGCCGTGGACACAGATGTGGACACAAATGTTGGTGTTCGAAGTGCGCGAATCTGATGCGAGAGTCATAGTGCCGAACTTGGAAGGCATTGAACTGCAGGCGACCACTTGCGGAAATCCCAAGAATGGAGATTGTCTCCTCTGATCCCCAGAGGAAAGGTTACCTCACCAATGTCAGCAAGATTGCTCAAAACCTTCTCCACCCTCTCTTTGAGTGAGTGCTCTGATCTTCTGTATGCTGATTATTAAATGGCCTCATCCTAACCAGTTCTGTGAAAAAGTTTACCGTCACTCAGTCTCTAATTTTCACGTTGTCATGTTTGTTAAAATGCCTAAATTCCAAGGAATTGGTATGTTTTCAATCGCCTGTTTGGAAAGTTAGACTTGTGTAACAGTACAGTAGTCTTGACGAGCTTTTTTAGAATTGTATGCAAGTGATGATCAAATTATGCCGCTCTGAAACACACCAAGTTTTATGAAAATGACCATCGCTCCACTCATATGTAAGCACTAACAACATAGGAGTGATATCTATTTTGAAGGCAAAGTCAATCGAATGAGCTTCCAGTACCCTCGCGAACTTTATCAAGTGAGTTCCCTTCGTCAACAAGATTCCAGGGTCCTTCTACATATGCTCAATTTATTCAATTCATCATGTATTGTTCTCCATTGATGACTTAAATATGTGACAAATTTCATGATGCATGGCATTCTCAGAAGATTCCATAAATTTAAAGCCATGCACTCTGTTTAATTACACCGACTAACTTATGCATCATGAATCCATTCCTTTGCCACTATGTGCATTATGGATTCTTTTTTAAACATCTCACAATGCTTCCTCGCTTGTATCTATATGAAGAAAATGGGAAAATGGGCTTCATGGCTGATTCCAAGGTGTTATAATAATTTGCTTAAAATGCGGGTTATGTAGAATTGCTTACGGTTGCTTTCTTTCTGATGCTTTGTTGCAGTTGAAATACACGCCTCCAGGAGCTCCAGATGTTGCACGGCGAGTGAAGTCTTTGCTTCAAGGTGCAGGATTAAAGACCGTGAAAGAGGACAACAAAAGAGGGCTTGACCACGAAGCATGGACACCGCTCCTGCTCATGTATCCCAATGTTGACATTCCCACTTTCCAGCTCTTCATTCAGAGCATCAAAAATGGAAAGCATCATTATGAGATGGATTGGGCCCTTGCCCCCCTTAGAGACGAAGGAGTGTTGCTCTTCGCCTCTGGCACGTCCGTGCACAATTTGAGGGAGATAAATATGTCTCAAACAGAGTCAACTATTTGGGCGAAGGCTTTTGACAGTTGGTTGGACGATGTGCTACTGAACAACAAGTAAGATTATAGAACTCTCATGCTATTGGAACTGTCGTAACATTTTATAACCCAGGCTTTCTGTGATATCTCCTTGGGGTGGATGAGACAACAGCCGCCTGCCACAAAAGTCAAGAAATTGAAGGTTTGTGGTAATTGTGATTTGGTTTTTGGTATGCGGATAGCCTAGATAATCTGATGAGTAGATTTGCTTTTTGATGAGTTCACACACAAGTTATTTGTCTTCGTTCCCATTTTAAAAATTGCTCATGTGTCTTGCAGAAGTTGGACTGAGGTGAGAGTGGTGATGTGTTGCAATACTTGTGTGGAGAAAGTGGAAGATACAACTGATATTTAACTAATTATGGACAAATCCATAGTCTAGAAATAAGTCGGCCGTCCGTCGATAGAGCAGCACGGGCACGTTCTGATTGAAAAAAGCAATGAACGAAAACGAACGCAATGAATACTGAAAATGAAACTCCATAATATATTGAAAATGGGAAAGTACAGAGTACAAAATCAGCTATGACATGAAAGCTGCTAAGAAGGCGGACCAGAAGTCTTGGCACACTGTCGGCCTCCAGCCGATACTCCGCAGTAATCAGAAAATTGCATCCCCTGAACAAGGTAACTGTCTAAACTACCAAAATCGGCGAAAACCGCCAACTGTTGAAAAAAGTGCAACACCCTGAACAAGTGCCTCACACACTAACTACAACTGCTACACTGAAATCTATGAAGAGTATCAGCTGGCAGCCAATATCCTAAAGAGGGTCTAAAGAACCACAGAACAAGTCTTAACAGAAACAAACGCGATGAAAGCGAAACAGCTGGTTTAGTTGATAGAGCTGACGGAAGCTGATGCAGACAATGAAGCAGACGAAGTCCATGACATCCCTCCCGACAACTGCAGAAGGTTATCGGCTGGCAGCCCACAAGAGGAAGAAGCAGCTACTAGAATAATCCCTTCCAATTAGGCTTCCCATACTTGACGGCCTGTGCAACTTCATAATGCAACTGGCCCGGCCTTTTGGAGACTTTCACGTATTCCGAGACTGACTCATGCTCGAACATGGGATATATGAACGGAACTATGTCCGTTGAAATGTTTGGAATAACTACTATCATTGGGAAAGTCAAGATCCCCCACAAATGGCAACGGAATATAGCACGCCGGATTAGGTGTCCTCGGCAAAGAAAGCGGGCATACATCCACCATGAGAACTTGGTCCACGCAACAGAATTCCTTCGATGGGCCCTTCTTAAAAAGAGTTTCGAGCATCTTGTAGCACCAAGGAAAATTTTGACTATCAACACAGAATTCTCTCCCATATACAAATGCCAGCTTGTCAATGACATGTTTCGGAAGCAGGTGCGCCAGCAATGGACGAAGCTCTCGCATCGGCATCTTCGACCAGATCCCCACGTGAAACTCCTCAAACAACGTCAAGAACATTCCGACGAGCCCTGGTCGTCTGACGACGTTTCGAAAAGGGTCCCACTTATCCACCGTGATATTCGGGTCTACAAAACAAAGCAGTCCCGTGACGCAGAGAACGACACATTTTTTGAATGAATGCGGCTGTCCATTGGTTGACCCCTGAACAACAAGAAATGTGACGACAGAAGATCATGAGACATGGATAAGGGAGCAGAGAAGATTGCTAGACGTGATATCGGCTGGCAGTCGATATGCAGGATTGACAACAAACACTGAACGAGAATCAGAGCAACATTAAGGCAGAAGCAGTGATTCAGCCTACAAATCATCCACGCCATACGAGCACAAAACATCTGAGGTAAAATGGGAAATGCCCGTCCATATATGACAGAGCTCGTTTTTGCCCAAGAAGACATCAAATGCTTCCCTAAAGAGCTTGGTGGTATAGCACAACATTGTAATCATGTGGTGCAGAGTTATAGGTGCAACCGGTGGAACTCCACCACACAACCTCTGCGACACGTAATGACAAAGTCCCTTCAGAGTTCAGCACCAAAACCATGTCCGAACGTCTGCAAGACTATGTCATTACGTGTCGCAGAGGCTGTGTAGTGGAGATCCAGCGGCTGCATCTGCAAAATCCACAGCACCTGATTATAGTGTCCATGCCTGAACGATCAAACTCTCGAAGGAAACATTTGAATGCTTCAAGAGCAAAACGAATATCCGCCTTACATAGCCGGACACCCGGCTGTAAATGCCTTTATTATAGGTAAATGCTTATCAAAATATTTTTTACAAAAGTTCTAAAAAACGTACAGATTGTTCGCTAGGAATACAAAGAATAAACACTAATTAACAGTTCTATGTCGGCTGGTAGCCGATACAACAAACGCCCTCTTCCAAAAGGTTGATGGACGTCCTCAGCTGGTAAATCCCATAGCTTCTAGCTCTTCCACCGTGTAGGGCACCTCGAACCCCTTCTGACACTTCGGAACCACTGTAACGTATTGATTATGCACAGCCGAACCCGGCATGCAACGCGGCTGTCCAACCTTGTAATTCAGTTCGCAGAACTCGGGAACTGACAGCCCCGAAGATAGCAAGCCCCTCACGAACGGGATCATGAACTGCTCAAGGAAGGGCAGTTTCCCGAGCTTCAACTTGTTCTCCGAGTACATTGTACAAGGAGGTGGATGAACCGCATTGTAAGGCAGATTCAAAACGTTCCTGTAAGGAACATGATCGACGATCAATGAATTGTTTATGGAGGCTACGCTGTTGTACAACTCCGGCGCACAGGAAAGGATCCGTGCCAGACGCTTCAAGTAGAATGGCTTCCCGGAACTCTGTGGATCCCGATATGCGCTCACATCACAGTATTCCTGCCCGTAGGCCAGGTACCTCCCTACGATGTCCGGCACTCTCCATCTAATATTGCCTAGGCGATCTTCCAGTTTCTCCATAGGCAAATCCGACTAGAAAATAATCCTGATGTCCTGACTAAGGCAGAAGTTCAAAAAAGGTTGAAGTCCGGGACGATCTCTTATGACCGACCTCTGATTCATACTAGCTCCCTTCAAAATGGTAGGCTCATAGAACATTAAGGTTCCCGGTACCTTGAGGAAAAGAAACAATTTCGGAGACACTACCTGTGGAGCGTCAGTTGCGGACGTGGTGGCCATAGTGTCAAGAGCCGGTTGGCCACTCTCCACTGCGCGTTTAGACATGTTCCTCTTGGAGGGCTTTGAAGTTCCACAACCAGAATCTACAATGAGAGATGAAGTGAATAAAACATGAGATGCAATACAAGGAATTGAATAGGGCAACAGTACAACAAAGTATTGGCTGGCAGCCGACATACTAGATGAATATTCTAGTCTGCACAGCTAAAGGCTCGAACTGGTAAGTCCCGCAGAACATGTCAGAGCCAGACAGCACTAACTGTAATTGACCTCCTCTAGGTACTTCCCAAATAGCCGGGAATATGTCTATTGCCTACGAACCTCCAGACCATGTTCGCTTAGATGCTGCCTGGCTAACGGGTGACAGCACTTTGTTAGGGAAGTCAACGTCGGGTGTGTCCCCGAACGCCACGCCTTCGTCTCCCTCAAGGTCGGTGCGGTCCCGCTTGGGCTTTGACCTGCCCGAGCGAAGAGAGTCCGCCGAAGTCGAGGTCAGTTCGACTAGGGCTCCTTTGCTCCTTCCTCGCCGCAGTTCACCGAGGGAAGCGTCCCCTCGTATCGGCTGCCCACCGACAAGAATATCAAACGCGGTCGCCGGTCTTCCCATGGCTATCGCTTGTCCTGACGCCTGGGCATGAGGCAGAGCCGGGTCAAGATAAATGGATCCGGCTCCAGATCTAACAATCTCCTCGGAAGGCGGGACAGCACGGAGGTTGACTATCATGGCGGCCTGCGTGTCGGTAACACCACCTCCTCCTACTCCTGCTTCCCTAGCAAGTGACGACTCCACTCGAGGTTCCTGAGTTGCTCTTGTAGGTGAGGGGAGCGGTCGAGGATCTGGAACCCGAGCCGGTGCAGGAGACTGAGTTAGACGGGTCCCCGGTCTGCCGTCAAGGGTTACCACGTCCGACTCATCACTGGACGAAATATCCTGCGAAGCCGGCTCTGCGAAGAGTGCCCGCCTTGGGATTGGCGTGCCCATTGGCGGATAGGAAGCAGGATCAGTAGAGGCGGCGATATCCTGTCGAGGAGACATGGATGCCGACTCGGGCTGAGGCTGCGGAGCAGACAAAGGAGGCGTAAGTGTCCCCTGTCCCGATCCGCCAACACTACTAGATTCGATTACTTCGATCGAATCCCGATGAGGAACCACCTGAGCAGAAGCGAGCAGGTTCATTCCCTTCACGCGGTCATGTGCGCGGGATATGCCATCCTCCTCCTGAACGAACTCCAGCACGGGCCGGCTATTCCTCTAGAGACCCAGCAAAATACAATCAATCAGGTTACGTATCGGCTGCCAGCCGACAGGAATGAATTAAAACAAGATTGAGAAAAAGACAAGACGAGCAGTAGAGTGATCGACTTACTAGAGCGATCTCGGTAACGTTTCCACCACCCTAGACGTTTATGACTGTGCAGACCTTGGACTTCAGTGTCGGCTTCAACAATTGTTCCAGAAGCTCGTGGCCGACGCCGCACATCCCACCGTTCCAGTCCACCTCGCCCTCGCCATCCTGATTGTACCATTCCAGAGGCCTTTGGATCCCGGTGTACTTCTTGAAAGTCGGGAAGATGGTTGATCGGTCCTCCGGCTTCGGGTACGTCAAGGTCAGAGTGACCATTGGCTTCGCCTCCAGTTCGCCCCTCAAGAATCCACCGCGAGGAGAGGGCTGGTAGTACAGCGTGTGGAAGTACCACGAAGATGCTGAAGAATAAGCTGCCATTGCGAGGGAATCCTGAAAGCGTGAGTTGCCAATGAGGAGCATTGGAAGAGGAATGTTTGCTTCCGTGGAGGGTTCACCTTCCTTGTCTTCTTCCGGTTCTGCTTCTGCGGCGCTCGTGATATCCAAGAATTCGTGCTTGTTCACTGATAAAGGGTCCCCACTCTTGGTGAACCCAAAAAGCACAACTAGTTTGTGGTCCTCTGTGGGCGCAAGATTACCCACCCTTGGTAATAAAGCGAACCTCGACCAGGTTCTATGCCTTTATCCACATTTTTTAATATATGGGGGTGATGTGAGCGCGGTCCACTGTGCCTTCCAAGCAATGGATCTTTTTTGCTAACGTTTCCTAAGTGTCGTGGATGGCAACGAATAATTAGTAATGCATATAGTAATTCACAAGTTAACTGCGATGTTCAGAGTGATGGTGAAATCCTAACTCCCTAACTATCTATCCTATGTCGAAGGTCGACTGAGTAGTTGGCGTCATTTATAACGTCCCTAACTACGTAAAAAGAGGAACCCCTATGTTCCTTCTGTCGTACGCGCAATCTAGGCGTAAGTATCCTTAACACCAAAATGATGATAAGATAACACGAAATATCGTCCCAGAAGATTCTAGTATGTTTCAGCAAGTTGAGGAGTTTCCGAGTCGTAATCCAAACAACAAAACCCCAAGCAACACCTCTTTCTTTTCCTATTTCTTATACAATGGTCTTCCGGATCCCAATCCGGATCTATCTCTTTCCGGTTTCCGGTATGATCCGGATTCCGGGTCTCACTTCTTGACTTCAACTGGTTTTCTATTCCCCTGTTTTACCCTCAGGGTGTCCGCATTTGATCTTTTAGAGGGGTAGGAACACACTACTCATAGACATCTATTTCTCTGCACAAAACTTCACACAAAACAATCCTAACCGAGTTTTTATTGTAGAATAGAGAAAGTAATCATCCTCACAATTCTCTGGGTAGCTTGCCCGAAAAACAGATCACTCAAAATTGCATCCTTCCGCTTCTACTACAACGACAGATCAAGACAGTCGGAACTGGAAGAGATTCGTGCATCTATCTACCAGACTGATCCTATGGTTGGCAGACCTTCCGGTGAGTGGGGATTTTCCGCTGGCGGTCGCTTATCTCTGCTCGGAACCCTCCCTGGATTCCGGACTCGCATCCGCACCACTGCTTAGAACCGGATCACCATTACGGCAATTTAAAGGTACCACGCGCAAATCCTTACTCACAAGTCTAGTAAAGTTTCCTCACAAACTTACTCGCTCAAATCAGGTCCAACTAAGTCTCAACCCGGATTCCCCCTCACCCACCTTCTCTCACACTTTTGACACTCCATAAACAACTCAAGAAAACGTGCACATAGCCAGAAATCCGAATGTCCACTTAGTGGCTCAGATTAGAGAAAAGAGAATATGAACATAAACTAATGCACACAAAATGGGCAAGGCTGGAATGAAAGGGCAACAAGCTGCCCTCCACTTAAAAAGCCCAAACAAAAAGCCAAAAAAAGAACACCTGAAAATCCAGGTGACCAATCAGTAACCAACCGTAATATCCGGAAAGTTCAAAGTCAACTACTCCTAAGAATCCGGAACCGGGCCCCACGCACGGAAAATCCGCTCCAGATTTAAAATCCTAATACTGCAAATATACTAATTACTTTCCCCGCTTTGATTTCTTCGCAATGCTACTTGGCCCTGCAGGTGGTTTCCTGCTCCCTTTCGGTGGAGTGGACTTCGTTGCAGCCCGGGTCGGAATCTTCCGCTGGATCGGCGGCGGGTCGTCGTCCGAGGCCGTCTCATCCCCGGAAGTGAATTCTCCCTTCTCGGACTCCTGGATCATCTCCACTCTGGTCTCTCTCTCTGGCGAATCGTCCAGCTGAATCGGTGTTGTATTCCTCTTGGGCGATGCCTTCAGCATATGAGTAAAGTCGACCGGATTGGTCCGAGCCGGGTTTGACAAGGCCCCCATCCGGTGGATTAAATCGCTCCGGACGGATGTCCCGGATGTCGGAACGGTACTCCCTGTTGCTACCGGAATCGACTGGATACTCCTCGTCTGGCCGAACTTAGTGGTCTTCGTCTGGATCCGTGCCTGACTTGGAGTAGGTCTTGGGGATGACTGTAGACTGATTCCTGCCCCCGGCTTCTGGGGCGTCTTCAACAAGTCGACGTTGGGTAGCTCCGGAAAGTGGGTGAAGTCCAAGGGCTTGTTCGGGTCGAGGTGCCCCAACAGTTGCGCCATCTCCTTCAAAATTCCTTCCATCCGGGCCTGGAAGTCCACCAAGATTGTTACCACTTTGGACCCGGATAAGTGGCCTAGGCCACTCAGCTGATTGGTGAAGAGTCAGGATTTGACAACAGCTTCCGCGGGCTGCTCCACCAACGCGGTCAAATTGTGGACGAGTTGGAGAGCTTCCGCCTCCTTCTGCCGTGCAACTGCGACATCCGTCTCCGCCCAGTTCACCCGACCTAACAGGTCATCCCTTTCTTTCTCCAAGCTCTTGATCCGCTCGTCCTTCTCACGAATCAGATCCGGGCTTGGTAGTTTCCGGATCTGATTTATGATATCTTCCGGCTCCACCTTTAGCTCTGCAGCAATCCCCAGGATCATATCCGACATGCCAAAATACATGTGCTTGGCCTCCTCCATCCACTGCGTTCCGGCGTCGAAGAAGTCCGACTACAGTTCCGGTTCCAGGGGTTGACTCGGCTCTCCCTTTTCCGGGGTCAACTGTTCCACCTTCGAGTTCGGATTGGTCGACTTCCTTCTCCGCTTGTCGACCAGGTCCTGCTGCTGTGGTTCTTCTTCCTCGTCCTCGTCTTCTTCTAATTCCTCCTCCTCTCCTTCGATTGGAGTATCCGATGGAATTTCGTGCGTGAGACCATACTTCACTATTTCCAATCCGGTGTTGTAAATCACCATCTCTTCACTCGTCAGCACTTCCTGATGGTGGTACAGGTGAAACAGGTACGGACTGAGAAGACTCGGCTTCCCCTTCCCTATGTGTGACACCAGTTTCTTCACTATACCGGCTAGGACTTTCCCCCAGTGGACTACCTTATCTTCTAAAGCCCCAAAGATAGTGTTGGCCACCGTAACCGTAACTCGGGTGGACTTTTCCAGATACATGATCGGAATCAAAAATTCCAACACCCGTTTCTGCCTAGCGTCCTTACAGTCACTCACGGGGTATCTGTCCTTAGTGGTAACCGGATTACGGAACTTCCCAATCCCGTACGTCTCTACCCGAGAACCTAATCTGGACCCGTTCTTCTCAAACCCGTATACGTCAGCCCTTACATCCGCCGTCCATGCTCCGGGTTGGCCTCTCACAGTCAACTCGAACTGATTCGGGACTCCCGAGATCAGCTGCTCCAGCATCTCCGTGTCCTTAACATTCCACGGTCGGTGGATCAAACCTACGCACCCCATCCGGGTCAGATCTGTCTCTAACTCCTTCCGGTGCGTTGGGTCGGCGGGAATGGCCGGTCTAATTATCCGAGCTGTGACAGAAGGTCGACGCGCTACCGGTTTGCTGGACTCCGCCATAGTTTACCGACACCGACTACTAAATCCGGTGCAATCGGCACCGACCTCACCCGTCTCTCCCTGTCGCGATCTCTAACTCACCACTCTTTCTCTCAGCTAAATGCGCAAGACAATCAGCAAGGTGAAGAATGAGGAAGATTAGGTCTGACGAGGGTTTAAGTACTAGTCGAGCTGCCAACCGTTCCCCTTGGCAAACAGAAAGAGGTCCGTTCCTGTAACGGTTCCCTAGCAGCGTAGGTCGGATACCTATTCCGTAGCTTGTTCCGATCCGACCTAACTCGGATTTAAGATCCGTTCCTGCTCTCGGAAGAACCCGGTTTACAGGATCTGAAATCTCGGATTCTAACTATCCGGAATCTATCTGTATCCGAATCTAATTTCCTACTTCTTACCAAAGTTTTGAAATTTTTAACTAACTCCTAACCTATTTCTATACTATCTTCCTTTATTCTAAGTTTCCGTGCTCCCACACCTTCCATGAACCCCTAAGACTATCTTGGGTTTCTAAGACTCCACCTAGAAGTTCTACTTTTAAAAGTTACCCCTAAAGTTCCAACTTCGGAATGTAACTCTAGATTTTACTTCTTTAACTTGATTCTCAAATATTAACTACCGACTTGTGCTCGATGTTTTGACTTTTGACTCTAGGTTTCTATTCCTAAATTAACTCTAAGATTTACCTTTGAATTTTAACTCTATGTTTTAACTTTTAACTCTAAGTTTTTACTCCTAAATTAACTCTAAGATTTACCCTTGAATTTTAACTCTATGTTTTAACTTTTAACTCTAAGTTTTTACTCCTAAATTAACTCTAAACTCTACCCTTGAATTTTAACTCTAGGTTTTTGACTTCTAACTCTAAATTTTACTTCTAGAATTAATCCTAAATTTTAGCCTCTAGGTTTGACTATACGTTTTCACTTTGACTCTAGATTTTTCCTACTTCCAACAACTAACTCTAAGATTTATCCTCTAAATCTAACTATAACTTTTCACTATTCACTTTAGCTTTTTACTCTAACTTTTTACTTCCCCCCTTGACTCTAAAGTTTAACCTTTAAATTTAATCTTAACTTTTGACTTTTGACTTTTGACTTTCTACTTCCAACTTTAATCCTATCGTTTTAATCCTAGATGAACTCTAAATGTTACTCCAAGTTTTGACTTCTACTTTTTACTCTATTCCTAACTCAAAAATCTACTTCCTAAGTTGATTTTCAATTCTACTGTTGACCTCTACTTTCTACTCTAATTCTTGACTTCCTAATCAACTATAAACTCTTACATGAACCTACCCTAAGATTTGACTTGAGAGTTTAAACCCCTAAGTTAAAGTTCTTAATTAATTCTATTTTTTAACTTCCCAAAGTTAACTCTAGATTTTGACCTTAGAAGTTTAACTTTAAAAAGTAAAAGTGTAAATTGATTCTAATTCTAACTGCTAATTAATCCCTAATTTTAATCCTAAATTCTCCTTCTAATTTAAACCTAATTTCCGTCCATGGTTCTTTTTGGATGAAATTTTATTCAAAATTCCTCCGTCTTACCCCCTATCACTTAACTTAGCCTAATGCGGTCAATTTACGGTCGAATCTTAATTATAAGATGTTTTCGGAAACCTCTATTCCTAATCTATAACTTTATGACTCTAAACTTCTAATTTGCACTAATCTCGGATGCTAATCACGCTCTAAGGGCTGATTAGGAAAATAAATGCTAATTAGGGAGAAACATCAAAGATTAAATCAAAAACTCACCTCTTCACTACCGGTGTCGGAAATAACTTCGTCCATGTCCACGTGTACATCCTCACGCTCCATGGTAGTCTTTGGCTTTGTTTTGAATTTTTTCCAAGCTCACCGCTTATTGAGAAAATATTACAATTTTTGATGATCTAAACTCCCTCTTTCCCTACCTCCTTTCTTTTCTTTCTTCCTCTTTCTTCTACACTAGCACTATTCCACCTAAGCTTTTATGAGTCTTACACTATAGTTTCAAACTTCAAGAAGGGTTTAAAGGTTCCTCCTACCCTCTTACACAACTTTGCTTTGTGTCATACTAATCCTCTTCCCATCGGTCACTATGAATTCTCTAGATTTCTTTCCCTAAGCCTACCTACTCCTCACCTAGGCTACTATTTATCGTCTCTCACCTCGGGGGGGGCACTTAATTTATTTATACAAACCACGTGCGGCGAAATTTTAGACCCCCTATATTATATTACAAAGTCAAATTAAAAAGAAATTTAAAAAATATGAATAAATTATTCTACTTTGAAAGTTTATGTTTTGAATTATTGATATTTTTTCTTGCTATTAATAATTAACTACAAATTTTTGAAGTAAAAAGATACACTGTAAAGCTAAAAATAACTTTCACCCCCCTATATTATATAAGATAAAATTGTCTGAAAAATGAACAAAAATTCTTGAAAAATAACTTTTTATTGAAAGTTTATTTTTCTTGAATATTGATGCAAAATTCATCCAAATGTACTCTCTATAAATATTTGAATTGAAAAACGTACTGTTTTAGTTCATTTTTCAACCTTTTTTAGAAATCATTTCATATGTTATTTAAGATGGAAATTTTTGGCAACAAAAACCTATAGTCATTATTAAACAACGCTCAAAATTTTAGATTGAAACTATAGTTTATTAGAAAGTAAATAGGAGGTCAAAGAATCACTTCGCCGCACGTGATGTACAAACCCCTATACGGAGTGACCCCCCCGAGTCTCTCACCTTTCTTGCCTACTTCTTCTCCTCCCTTCCTAATCTCCTTCCATTGTGTGTAGGTGTGAGTGGTGAGAGGAACAATTTTTGTGTGCAGGTACGGTGGTACTCCGCTCTCTTCTCCCTCCTCCCTTTTGTATTTTTTGCCCTCATCCTACTTCAACCCCACTTAGCACAAAATTAGTCCAACATGCTTTTGGTTTGGTTTGTCTTAGTTTGTGTTCTGGTTTGAGAAAACCAAAAATAACAAAAAAAAAAGAGAATCAAAAATTTGAGGAGGAGCCCGAATGGCCCCAGCTTCCCCTGCTGTACCGAGAGCCTGCTGTACCGAGAGCCTGCTGGCCTTCCCGGCTGGCTGGCTGGCTGGCTGGGGGGTCGACCAATTAATTAAAAAAATTTAATTAATTAATTTTTTTTTTCTGTTATGCTGGTTCTGATTGTTGGCTGGCTCGTTATACTGGTTCTGATGTTGGTTGGCTCGTTATGCTGGTTCTGATGTTGGTTGGCTCGTATGCTGGTTCTGATGTTGGCTGGCCGTATGCTGGTTCTGGAAAACTCAATTTTGACTACGGCTACATAAAAGACTAGATTTCTAACTAAGCTAAAAAGACTGGATTTTTGGGCTAGGGCTAAATAAAAAGAATGGATTCTTGACTAAGGCTAAAAAGACTGGATTTTGGTCTAACGCTAAATAAAAAGACTAAGTTCTTGACTAAGGCTAAAAAGACTAGATTTTGCTAACCTAGGGGGGAATAGAACTTTGGGGGGTGCTAGACCCACTAAAATTTTTGAGATACCACTAACTAAATAAACTTTGGGGAACAACTAAACTTCACTAATTGCAAAGGTACCTACATATCTTGGAAGCTAAACTCTGGAGGTTTCCACAAAGATCTTAGAAACTAGACTTTGGATCTAAACACGGGGGAGGTGCAAAGCTTCGCTGTGAAATTGGTTTTAACACCAACTTTAGGACTTCTAGATTCTCCGGGGGTTCAAAGCTCTGCCGTCTACACTTTTAACACACGTTTTAGGACTTCTACTTTGTCACTAGTTCAAAGCTTCGCCGTTTCCAAGGGGGGTCCACACAATGAGAGAGACTTTAGAAGAGGGAAAAAGCTAAACTTTTAAAGAGAAACCACACATGAGTTCAAAGCTTCGCCGTCCCGGAGGGGGGTCCACTCAACAAGAAGAAGATTAGAAGAGAGTTTAGAAGAAACTTAGCAAAAACATGTACAAGGAGGTTCAAAGCTTCGCCGTCCCGGAGGGGGGTCCACTCAATAAGGAAAAGATTAAAAGAGGGTTTGGAAGAAACTTAGCAAAAACATGTACAAGGAGGTTCAAAGCTTTGCCGTCCCGAAGGGGGGTCCACTCAACAAGGAGAAGGTTAGAAGAGGGTGTAAGAAAAAGAACACAAAGAGAAAACACACAAGTTAGACCACGTGGCAACACAAAGCTCACACGCTAAAGGCCCTCCAAAGCGGCATCGCCAAGGTACGGTGGGGGGTGACTTTAGGATTAGTGCAAGATACACAAAAGACTCTTAAACTTTACAAGTTAGATCACAACACGTACAAGAGGGAGAGAGAGGCTCTCCACTTACAACAAGGTACCAAAAACTTCACAAAAGAGTACACAAAGCAAGGTAGAAGGACCCCCAAGGACCTTCAAAGCTTGAAAATAAGCAACAATGGAGCCAAAAGTGCTCCGAAAACACCGTAGAGGTTTTTGGCTTAAAACGCCAAAATATCCAAAATAACTTGGACCCACGGACCCAAAACAAGAATTGGGGGTGTTCTAGAGAGAGAAATGGGGCCCTTATATAGGTTTCCAAGGGCTCACCCCTCCCTCTAAAGCTCTAAGGTAACCTTATCAACGGGGATTTTCATCCTCATCCTCAAAGATTTTCATCCTACATCCTAAATTTCTACTTCTACCATCTATGCTGGACCAACATCCTAACTTTTGGAGATTAGCTCCAATCGCCGAATGGATTGCGCCGTTGGATCCAGATCGCCGTGTTTAGTCCTAAACTTCTCTACTTCCCGTACCGAGGCCAAAAACCCATCGTAGGCTAATTTAGTTTAAAAACCAAATCGTGGTAAAATCCTAGATCTTGGGGGTCTCCTATTTTGAGAAATATAAATAGCCTAGGGTCTCCGGTAAGTGCGAGAGAGTAGGGAAGGACTTTTGGTTGACTTCGTTTCGCCATCGTATGGTCCCGGAATGCCGGTCAACGCGGCGGGGACCCCGCTACGTGGTTAATTCCCAAGGAATCTCGCCGGTTCGGGTACTTGCCGCTATCGGAATGTTGTGAAACTTCACGGAGTGCATTATTAACATAAAACAAGCTAGTCTAATTTTTAATGAGATTTTATTGTAACCTGGGTAATTTCCATGAAATTCCCGTTGGAGGTTAGGAGGGTTGACCACCCGGAAAAGGTTCTTCTGTAAATCGGAAGATGCCGGGATTTTTCACGTGACCTCTTAGGGAGTCGCATGAAAGACGTGCGGGTGTGTTTCCGTACCTGGCACGATTGATCAATGGAGATTTAAAACTGGCCATCTCCTCGAATTAGTGACGGTGCGGGAATCTTCTGCAGATGGAGGAATCTTGGCGAACCGATTTCGCCGTTGGACTCTTGGCATAGGATTCACCCTAGAACACTATCCCTAGGCTGTAGATTCCTTCATGGGCCCGGTCTTGCGTGAGTGGCTCCTGCATGCTAACAATCAGGATTTTGGGAATTCGTCGATCTAATGGGGAATTCTAAATCTAAGTCTAGGACCCGACCTAGTGGCCTCGCTGTAAATCCCTCGGACCGACCTAGCCATGAATCGCCACATTCATGGTGGGATTTAGCCCTTTTGGGGCTGTGTGACTCGAATCCTCCAAATCTAACCTTTTCGTTATTTCTATACTATTTTTAGGCAAGGTTTGGGGGATTCTAAGTAAAAAACACAAATCTAGACCAAATACTATAATGGGTATGACACAACCCTATTTCGGTTCTACACTCTTTTTATGGATTTTTCTATGCTTTTATGAACTTTAAATTGCAAATTTCCAAAAAAATAATTCTACGAGTCCCAAGTGACAAATTGGGAGCTCACATCCTCAATTTGAAGACACAAAGGTTCCCCCCCGCCACGAACGAACTTCACCACCATCTCGATAGTCTCCCCCAGGCGACATTCGTACATCAACTCCGATCCACTCTCCTCCACTGGATCCACATTGATCGTGGCGTATTTCGACAAGGTCGTAAAGAAGACCCCTGGAGCCATTCCATCGTTCGACTTATCCATTGTCGGATGCATGGGGTTGACGCGCCCACTCAACCAGGTGTTGCCATCCGTCATTTTCTTGACGTCCTTTCACACGTTTCTGATGACAGCAGGAGAATAGCCCTCCTTGTCTACGAGTTCTTGCCACGCTTCGTTTGAGTAAGGCACCCAAGCAGCATCCTTACAAGGAAGGGGATACTTCTTCCTGGTCCACATGATCTCGTTCATCACGACCCGGTCGAGCTTCTTATCCCAGCACCAGTCGATCAGAGTCACCTTCCCCGAAGAGCGCGCCTTGGCCGTGTTCTTTATGCTGACACGGAGTGCGATAATGTCTTCCATGAGGTCACAAAGGTCTGAATCTCGGAGGCCAAGTGTTGGTGTAAGATCCGTCTTGGTGATGTGCGTCAAGGGTTTCCGATTGACGACTGAATTTGGAACAATCTCGTCGTCGCCAACAAGCTCACCATTTTCCCAGGTGTCAAACACCTCCGTCCAGAGTTCCCAAGTCTTCTCCTTCACGAAGATCAGCGGAAGCTTGGAGTTCACCTTCTCGTCCACGAAATGCGCCATGACACTGAGCTTCGCTACCTGGAACAAATGACATCCCAAAATATGATAACACGAAGAAGGGGTATCAGCTGGCAGTCGACAGGCAGGGATTCACGGCATTCCGTTACAAAAATGGAAATATTCAGTAAGTAGGACGAAAACATAACTCTTATCGGCTGGCAGCCGATACAATTGTGAAAGGATAATGGATACATGCTTGATTATAGTTACTAATAAAAAAAATGGAGAAATTGATGAATACCTTGAAGTCCGTCGACGGCTTGCCTCCACCACGGTGCGGCTCCGGACATCCCGCCTTCACCCATGCCGCCTTCACCCATGCCGCCCTCCCCATCTCCGCACAAGACCGGAAGTTCTCCTTCGCTACCTTCTCCGCGATGTTCAAGTTTAGCGCGTTGGAGACGCGCATGAGTGTGGCCGGGTCCCTACTAAAAACAGGAATCACTTCGAATTCGAGGAGATCTATCTTGGCAGTGACGGTATGCTAGCCCCCAATGATGTACCAGTTCACATTCGGAGCCTTCCACCAGTCCACAGACACACCATCGATGACCACCTTCGTCCCCTCAAGCGGACAACTGTCCATTACCGCGTCCAGCCCATTGTCAGTTGGTAAGGGTGCTCGCTTCAATGGAATGCCGTGAATCTCGGGCTTCTTTCTGATTGACCCATACCCCTTGTACATGGTCTTTACCTGAAGTCATACGAGATCTGAAGGTCAGAAAGGATGTTCGCATATGTCGGCTGCCAGCCGACATATGAGATATGAACATTATAAATTATGAAAGGGGCAATGACGAAGGACTTTGATGGAATACCTGACCAAGTCGGTCCTTCACGATCTTCTGGTACTTCAGGCTATCGGGAGCAATGTGGAGCCTGTTTGAGGCAATGACACCCGTTAGCCTCCGCTTCTTGTAAAGAAAGGCGTGAAGCAACCCCTCTTCCAGCGCCTGGTAGATGGCAATCACCTCGTTGTCTTTGGTCTTCGTAGTAAGGTGATTCCCACGAACTAGTGCTTCGTCCAGCGTCAGCTTTATCACCCTATTGGGATCATCCTTCCCCTTTCCCTTCCTCTTGGGTTTGCTTGGCAGTTCGGCCTCCACAATAGTAGTTTCACTTTTGTCCACCGTCGTCCTTGCCAACTGCTTCTTTGACGCAGGCACCTTCTTTTTGCCCTTCTCTTTCTCCATAGTGCGAAGAGCATTCTCCTGGTCCCTTTCCGCACTTAGAGTTTCCCAGCCCAAGACAAGGTCCTCAGCATCAGCGGGCAAGTTGCCCACAAATGTCATGCCCTTGGCCATTGACTTGTCTCCACATGCTTCCTTCGTGCACTTGTAGACCGACAGCTCTACGGCAAAATAGTCCGCGTCGCCCTCCCGGTTACCGATCGAGTGAAGGCAGATCATCACGTGAACGTCCCCACCAACGGCAACTACTGACAAGACGTTTCCGTGACCGGGCATCATGTTCCCCTTCAACTTGAAGGAACACGCAATCTCCACCGGACGATCCGGAAATTCTCTCCAGCACAGACCCCACTCTTGGATAGCAGGATTTGCGATCCATGTAGCGCGAGGCATGAACCCGTCGCCCAATATGTGCGAGTTCGGAATACGCTCCCCGAGAAGTCTGGCCATCAGTACTGATTTTCTGCACAGCATTATTGAAGTCCTTGAGCTAAGTACACAATTATCGGCTGGCAATCGACAGACCTTGACGAGTTCTACTGGTCGCAGACTAATGTATGGGCTGGCAGCCGATACCTTGCAACATTCCCAAAATCATGCTCGCAGGAATTCTATCGGCTGCCAGCCGACATACTTCGGTGGTCGGCATCGAAAGGAAGGTGGACACAATGTCGGCTGGCAGCCGATACATCATGCGAGTACCTAAATCATCCATGTGCGAGGTATATCGGCTGCTAGCCGACAAAGTTCAAAGACGGGCTATTCATGGCCTCTCTGAACAATGTCGGCTGCCAGCCGAGAGAGAGATCAACGTGCAGATGGGAGACACTACCAAATGAAGGAACCTCTGAAGAAGGCTACTTGAATGAATGAAAGAAGGAATTGTATCGGCGGCCAGCCGATACAACGGCAGGCAAGGTACCTGTCGCTCGCTGGAGTTGAGGATGCCATCGATGCTGGCTGTAGTCTTTTATTGGCTGGCCAGACGCTCCTGTTGGCTGGGAGTGATGCTCTCTCTCCTCAAGCTCAAACTGTATCGGCTGCCCTAAAAACTGTGTCAGCGGCACCAAAAAACCTATCGGCGGGGAGGTAGGAGCTCAGGGATCCAACGGCGTGTCAGCTGCAAGCCGGAGAGAGGGAGGGAGAGGGAGAGGGAGAGAGAGGGAGAGAGGGAGAGAGAGAGGGAGAGAGAGGGAGAGAGGGAGAGAGAGAGGGAGAGAGAGAGGGAGAGAGAGAGCAAGTGACCAGCTAGAAATGAGAAAAAATGAGAGGAGCCAGGAGAGTATACCTCCCTCCTGAATGAGGTGATGGCTGCCAACCGGGAGGCAAAATGATGGCTTTCGTTAGGCGTTCATCACTTTTTTTCATCCATCCCCTGTTTTTCATCCAAAATCCGGTACATCTCTCCGAGTCGAGGACATCAAAGTGACGAACACTCATTGCGAGAAGATGCGTACGTTTGGTTTCTTGATCCTGAAATGGACGTACCTGTCCCTTTTGTAATCACAGCGAATTCATCCTTTTCCAGATTCAAATTTCAAGCGCCAAGTTGCTTCTCCCCCCTCCTTACTTAGGTCCAAATTGGGCTCCATTTCTTTCTTTCAGTTTCATTTGCTACTTGCGATGACTCAGTCAGAACACGGTGGGTACTTCAGGAATGAGTGGAATGCAGTGAATGACTTGAATGCAGTGCATTGCAGTGTTGTCAGGAGTGCAGTGAGATGCATTAGATTGAGCTCAGTTGATTGGGAAACAGTCAGAGACTTTGCAGCAAGTCAAGGTTCAGTCTGTGACTTCTTCCTTCCTTTAATTTTGCAATGTCAGTCCATTTGCAGCTCTCCTCGAGAATGTTTGGTCATTCGATCAAAGCATACTACCTAGATCGCTGAATTTGATTCGGAATATCGCTTACCGAGTGTTATTTAGGTTCTGATCTGCGTGGTCTGGGGACATTAACTTGTCCGTACAGTCTGTCTTGTCGGTTGCCAGCCCATATGCTGGCTCCATGTCGGTTGCCCGCCGATAGAATCTGCAATAGCGGGTTGGAAGCTAGAAATAGAAGCCTATTTGCGGATTGTAGCTCGTCTTGCAGGTTGGTAATAAGCGTATCGGCTGCCAGCCGATAAGTTGATTCGGGGTCGGAGTGCATCAACCGGTCTTTCATTGGAGGGGGTTCTCGCCTGCTCTGCGTCATGACTGAATCTGCTGACTATGGTTTGGATGCGAGTCCGATTGAGGCGTTCACAAAGAATGGCAGTTCAGGGAGACTAAAGTTGCGGAAGGGTATTGTAGTTGCTCTAATACTAGAAGGATTCTATTACGCTGGGCAGGCGGTCGTAGAAGAAGTCGTGAACCGGGACCCTTACCTTGTGTGTGTCCTTGTACTCGATGTCCCGGATAACCTAGATATGAAGATTCCGTTTTCGGAGGGGGACTTGCTTTTTCTCCGCCACTGCCCGAGAAGGTCTATTGTGTGGGAGGCGGGCAATCTTTACCCTCGTGAGGAAGCGAAAGGGACTCTTTGCGTTGGTGTCGGCCGGCAGCCGATACAAGTGAACACGGACGAAAAGCCCATACATCAGTTCCTTTCACTTAATCTTAATATGGAGGTCGCTCTTCTGCAGACTGTGGGACCCGACCTGCAATATGCGAGGGTTGGCGTAATTGAGGAATTTTCTCCAAAGGGATTCTGGGAAGGCTTCCGTGTTCCACATAGCTTCTTCTTGGTTGTCAGACTACTGCAAGTCATTGATGAATTTAAGGATCACAATGCCTACTGCGAGATTCCAGATTACATGACCCTTAAACTCTGTGTCGGATACAAAATTCTCTAGAGTGGTTACAAGGTCCGGCCTATCGATTCCTCCAATGCATCGCCTTCGAGTGTCGGCGGCCAGCTGACATGTACCCCGTTGGACGGACTGGGGAAGCCATTTCTGGATGTTAACTGCGAAAGTGGTGGGAGCTCATATGACTTCCGCGCTAACGTTGGCGAAGCGGCAGGGGATCAGAATCTTGTCATCGCATCGGACGAAGATGATCGAGAGGATAGGATGTACTTGTCCGACGATGAAATCCGCGGGTCCCCTGATCAGAGTCCCAACGTGCATGGTTTCAGTAGCGATGGCGATGACGGATCCGATCCTAGCGCTAACGAGAACTTATTTGATTCCGACGCGTTTATTGGAACCAATGGAAGTGGAAACCTCGACTACCTCTCTGATGGAACACAGTCGGTTCTTCCATTCCCTGACAGACCACTTTGGAGAAATCAGTACTGTGAGCTTTTGAATGACGACTTCTATATCTTCGGAAGGGCGATGATCCAGGTTTGTCTTCTGAACAAGGCCTGCGACGACGACGTCCTCAGAGATTCGGATGTGGATGTCATGTTCGTTTCTGACCATGAGGAACTGCAGATGACAACCATGCGCTGGAGGTTGTCCCATACAAGATTAGAAGGAGGCAGGCTACTTTCAGAAATTGTCACGCTCTGCTCCGAGGCTGCTGAGATGAATGAGTCCGACGACGATGGAATGTAGGGAGTTCCGAAGAATCCATACCGGTCGGTCCGACGAAAGGTACTTCCAAAGGATCGCGGGAGCTTGTCAAAACTGAAAATGAAGACGTCGGAATTGGACATACGGAAGGTCAGTTCCCAGAAGTGCTGCAAGCTTAGATGCTGCCAGAGTTTTCCGTGGGAGGATACCAGGAGTCTACGACGAAAGTTCTATGCTTGCACATTCGAGACCAGAAGAGAGTAGGCATATGCCGTTCATAGTCAACTGCATGCAGGTGTTATTGCAGGGAAGAAGTTTGTTACTCTGGCAAATGTTGACGTCTGCGAGAACGCCTGGTATATCATTCACGGGGTCTCCAGGTCGGCCTACCATGTGTACAAGGCCGCAGCCGCTGGAGGATCCATTAGTGGGTCGCATGGAAACGCGGGGGCTCGACGACCACGTCCGCAGACTGTTCAAGCTCAAGCAACTCTCACGACGATCATCAACGAGAATGCTGACCAGATGCCAAACGAGTTCAGACTTATTGGAAATAAGCGCGTGGACAATCTCAAGGTAGTCCCCTCTGCAATGAACTGGGATCACATACGCGAGCAAGTTAATCATGTAAGTGTCCGCCATATTCCTCTCTTATCCTGCAGGAAGTCGTAGCTTCTATCGGCTGCCAGCCGACACTAATTACTCTAGCTGCCTTGTGTTGAATCCATCCTCCGCCTCACGGTTCTGCTATAATTCTACGTAATTGGGTATGTCCATGCACTCTACTTCTGTCGACTGGCAGCCGATAGAACTGTCTCTCCCTCCAGCGTATCTCATAGTGATTGTTCTGCCTTTCAGGTCAATGGAATCTGCAATATGAAGCCGGTCTCGCAGTCTGCCATTAGCCGTCTTCGGAAAGCTCATTTTAAGAACGTCGAGGTCAAGGCTGCTGGAAGCAATTTCTCCAAATGCACGGAATGCGACTTTCTTGTCGAGTTCATTGCGAAATACCCTAGAGGATGTGACGAGTGGCAGTCCCTCGTGGACGATAGAGAGCGGCATCTCAATTACCAGCACGCTTGTCGGAATGTCTATGGTGGTTGGACTTCACAGTCCGTGCAAAATCCGTCCGAGTTCCTATGCATTATTCATGACAAGATGGATACCACAAAGACCGCTATTCCCAGGATGCAGCGCATCACCAAGGCAACCGCCGGACTCGGGCAGATACCAATCTCGTGTACTGGTATGCTTACACATGGGCATGGTGACGGCGCGTATTCTCATTATTCCACATCGCTGTGGCTCGGGGATTCAAATTTCACAATATCGTCGCTCTGCAGGGTCTTTCGGGCTCTGGAGCTGCCTCCTGTTCGGGAGTCCAAGATCCTGTTCTCATCGCCACCGCTGAACAGCTTCTTTGAAGCTCTGCTGCATGGTAAATCACGATGCAGTGCATCCATTCCTGCGTCCACGGAAGGAGTCACAATTGCTTCAGGACCAGGACGACATCATGTTCCACTTCCAAGGAAGCTGTTCCTGCAACTGGATAATTCCGCGAAGGACAACAAGAATCGGTTCCTCATGGCATTCTGCTCATTACTCACTGCCAGGCGCATCTTCAAGGAAGTGACTGTCGGGTTTCTCATTGTTGGTCATACGCACAAGGACATTGATGCGCACTTCAGTTATCTTTCTAAACTGATCAAAAGGAAAAACACTTACGTTCTCGCTGACCTTATGAAGGCGTTCATGGATTCCCAGAAGACTATAGCCTTCATCCCGGAGTTCGTTCAGGAGGTTGCGGACTTCAAATCCTACCTGAAAGGCTTTCATCATGATGGTGTGAACAAGATCGTGGGACTCGGGGATAAACACCTGTTCAAATTCTACGTGGAAGAGTCTGGAGTTGATCGAGGATGGCCAGTGATGAGGTACAAGAAAAGGACAACAGATTCTTTGTGGCTTCCTCCTGGGCCACCTGTGAAAATGTGGGTAGCGGACGAAGATGGGAACCCGAGAATTCCGAAGGGGGACCCAGTACTTGTTCCATTCAAGGCTCTCTGGGGGAATGTGGACATAAATCCGAGGAAGCGAAACACAGACAAGGAAGCTGCCAGGGCCAGCGAATGCAATGAGAAACAGACCTTCATCAAGAATGGAATTGCAAAGTACATTGAATTCTGGAAGTCGGGAATGGCCAGGAACAAGCGGTACGCAGAGGAAATGGCAGGTTGTATGGCATACTGGGAACGAATTCACTCTGAAATTTGTTTGCCGCTGCCACCAACACCTACATTGCTTCGGGAGGGGTTTTGGCCGCTGTCTAACTGGTCAAGAGATCATAAATCTGCGTTTACTGAAGAGGGAACGGATCCAAATAATCCACCTGACACAACTCCGGAGGACGACCCAGAACCTGCTCCATACTGAGGGCCGGCGAAGGACAGGCCCAAGTTGAGCTTCAACCCCTTTCGGGATGTTCTGCTGGGTAACTTTGTTCTCTGTCGACCTTGTCACAATAATTACCTTCCTGTTTGGCTTGGGCGGGTGCTGGAGTGTGTGGTCATGACTCCAGGGCCATCCTATGGTACTTTCAAGGTGGAATGGTGGACTCCAATGAAGGCTAAGAGGGAGGGAAAAGCGGTTGTGGCGAGGGAGTGCTGGACCCGTAGGTGGCATAAGGAACTTCGTCTTCCACAGGTTGTTCATGTTCGCATTGTCATGTACTCGCACCAAATGCCCTCGCATGCAAAGAAAGGACCTCCGACATCTCATCTTATTCCGAAGCCCTCCGTTATTGCTGCAATTGCGAATCTGAAGGCCTCGGGCGCAGCGATTGACGAAGATGCTGACGAGGAGGGAGATGACTTGCGCCTCAAGTCTTTTTTGTGGTGTCGGCTGACAGCTGATAGAATGAGTTTTGTTATGTGGTTGTTGTCTGATTCCTTTGCTGGCCGGGCGGGGATCTCGGGCGGTGGTGTCGGCTGCCAGCCGACATGGAGGACCCTGTTGCGTATTTTTTGAGATGTTATGGGCATAGTTTTGTTTTTTGTGAACGGCACCGGATGTGGACTTTATCTTTTCTTGTTTTGGATCAGAGTGGGAGTAGCTTCAGGTCTGCAGTATCTTTATTTGGCACACTTGATATTTAGCCTTACTATCGGCTGCCCGCCGACAGAGCTAGCGTCTGTGAGCAGAGCATTTTTAGCTATGATATTTTTGGTCGTCGGAGTCTGGCTTCTGCTCTTTTAGTCGGGAATGGCATCGGATCTGTAACTTTTTGTTTTTTTTTATAATTGAAGCTCCTCTGAGAGCGATTTTCCAACTTCGATTTTTGCTGAGCTCTTGGAATGCTGACTTTTTCTTTTCTGATGTTAGCTTTACTGTGTATATTTTGCTGCATATATATTACTCTCGTCTCTGGTATCGGCTGCCAGCTGATACGTGTTTGGGGCTGTTTCCTATTTGGTGTTTGGATATCAAATGAAATGAATTTTAGCCTTTGTTTTGGGGATCGCCTTCGTTTTTGTTGCACGGTCATAGGCAACTCTTCTGGTATCACAATGTCCTTGCGACTAAATTATTCTAGTAGTTGTGTTTTCTACTATAATCAAATTCTGTTTCATGAATCTATTTTTCTAGACAAGCACTTTACCTGGACACATAGAAAGCTTCGAATCATTCCATGTGGGTGGGCGGCCGACACCTTTTAATCACTTTCTTCTCTGCTTTTAGGTGATTTCGGTCTATGAATTTGTCCATATTTGGTGTATTTGTCCATAATTAGTTAAATATGGGTTATACTGTTGGAGGAATGCATGGTAATTGATTTGCAGACGGCTCAAGGGGAGGAAAGTGTTTGTTTGGTGGAAGCGTTCGTCTGGACTTCTTCGTAGATTTAGTCTTTTTTGACAGATTTAGATTTTTTGATAGATTTAGACTTTTTTGATAGATTTAGATTATTTCATAGATCTGGACTTTTTTGTAGATTTAGACTTTCATGATAGATTTGGACTTTTGTGTAGATTTAGACTTTTTTAATAGATATAGATTTTTTCATAGATCTGGACTTTTTCATAGATTTAGACTTCTTAATAGATTTAGATTTCTTTATAGAAATAAAATGTTGTGTTATTTTTGTTTTCTTAACCCCTAAACGTCTGGATTCATCTCCAAAATTGACAATTTGAGAAAAACCATTATAAACTACAATTTGGAAGAATATTTTGGAATTGGTATACAAATGAAAGCTATAGATTTTGATTTTTAAATTCTATCCATACGGTTAGATCTACTAATGCTATCACCAATCTTTTTCTATAAATTTTGAAAAGAAAATTTCAGAATTCCTTCTAAATTCAATTACAAGTAAAATATTATCATTTTTTGAGTAAAACTTGTTGGAATAGATTTGAAATAAGGTTCTCTTCATGTGGTGATTTTTTGAAATTTTTGTGACCTTTACATCTTTGACCTCATTTTTGCACATCTAATTTTGAACTAAAGTCAATGCAAATTGACCACTTGACATACTTCCACATTTGTAATTTTAGAAATGTATATATTCTAGTAACACCAAATCCAACCGATGGATAGGACAACAACTTGATAAAGTATCACCAAAAATTAGGATGACTTTCATCCAAGCAGGAATGAGGCAGAAACAAGGATCCAAATCTGTTCATCGTCCAGAAAATGGACGTCGGAGCGCTCTAGGGTTAAATGTACAAACTTCTACAAAATAAATGTCTCTTGGAAAAGATTTTATTTTTTATTTAATATTGTCTTTTAAGAATGCTGAAAAGACATGCAAAATTCATTAAATTGACATGATATAGGAATTCAATAAAGGTATTTTAAGGTAAGTCCTAGACACATGATTTTAAGCAATATATTACTTAAAACACATGACCTTTCAACATGGTTTTTTTGCCTTAAAATTGTACTTAAAATACCCCTTTCTCTTGTAGTAATGCTATCTTTGGGTCAAAATTAGTTAAGATAATACTTTTTTATATTTTATTCTAGTGACTACTTTTTTTGTTCATCACTAATTTAGGCAATACTAGTATGCGGTGTGCCATTGCCATGGCCCAAAATAAAAGTAAGAATATTTTTTTAATTTTTTAGTTCATTAAAATTTTGAAATTCAATATCTTTCACACGTTAGTATAAGAGGTTGCATTCTTGGCACAAATAAAAAGCTTTATGTACCAACTTAAGGAGTGCAAAGACTTTGTTTTGTAGCATTTGGACAGGCAATGTGAAAGTTATGTTTTTTCCAAAATAAAAGATAATATAATTCAATTTTTTAATTTAAAAAATCCTTAACTTTCACACCATAGGTCTAAAAGTCATGATGGCACAAATAGAAAGATTTATGCACAAAGGAGTGCAAGGACTTTGTTTCATGGTGTTTGGACATGCAATGTGAAAGTTATGGTTTTTCCAAAATAAAAGATATTTCAAATTCAAATTTCTAATTCACAAAAACTTTAAAATTCAATAACTTTTATATCATAGTTCCAAACACCACGAAACAAAGTCCGTGCATCCTTCCTTGTAGACAGCTTTCCAACGGTACCCGAATAACGTCACTAACAGACTCATGGTTTCTAAAATCTTAGTGTAGTAAATAAAACAAAACAAACAATCTAATTTAACATATACATCTTCTTATATTTTATTCTAGTGACAACCTTAGGTTGGAACTAAATCAACCAATATTTGATATAATATACTTTTGTATCAATCAACAAATATAGGGTGCACTAGGTGTAAAGAAGCATGCAAATATATGTGATGATTTTTGCTTCAAATAATTTTTGTGTCCCTTCATACAAAATTGCATTATTTTAATTAGCATCCAAATGAAGAAGAATAAAAGCCATATATATATATATATTGCACAAATGAATTAACAGAAATGCATGTAAATATTTCTCTAATTTGTCATTCTATTGCAAATTCATATTCATGAATCCAATAAATCCAAATATGTGCAATTGTAAAAAGGGAAAACAATGGGCCGTCCTACTGTAATAAGGTTACGATACTAAGCTTACTATAACTTACTTCACAATGACGAGGGAGGGATTGTAAGTTAACCCCTAAACAATGTTAGAAGCCCAAATTGGCCTATTGTTTACAATATATACATACTCAGCTGCTTGGGCACTAAAGGGTTAAATTCAAATCTATATATTGTTTCGACAAAGTTCACATGAAACACAAAATTGTATTATAATAATTTATTTTTTTAGAAACAAGGAATTATCACTGAGCTGATCATGATGTGGTAGCTTTTGAGCTACTACATCATCGTAAACAACTGCAACTTACAATAAATGGGATTCTTCTCATTGGTCAAAAACTTGGAATTTAGAATTTTTTTTAATTTCTTGTTTGTTGCTTGCTGCACAATCAACATGGAGACAAATTGGTGGCCTTCCAAATATGCTAGCATTTAAGTCAAATAATGATCCCTTTAAGATCTAGGTAGCTAAATATATACAGTGCCCACCAAAAATTCTTGCACTGTCTTTTTGTTCCCATACGAACACCTCCATTTTCAAATGCTATTTTTCATAGTTTTGATACAATTTTTGCATTATTGCATTCCTATGTAGTCCCGATCATGCATACCAAATTCCCACTTCAAAAAAGGCAAAATTCCATTTTTGGTAAATTTTTTCATTTTATTTTCATGGTTTTACGTGATAATTTATTAAAAAATATTGATAGTGAATGTTTTTAATTTGATTTTGGATATATGTAGGGAACATCCATATACACATCTTTTCTTCAACAAGCATCTCCAAAAAAGTTTCACAATTTCTTCTAGGAAGAGTTCAATATAAGGTGTTGTATGACCAAAGTTTGTGAAATAGATATCTTTATAATTTAACTAGATTTTGCTATTTGAACCTCAACTAGTTTTGTACATTTGAGCATGATGGTAAAATTACCTTGCCAAAATCTAATTACAATAAAAAGATATCTATGTTCCCAAATTAGGACATTGTCACCCCAACATTGAAATCTCTACAAAGAAAATTATGAAACGTTTTTGGAGATGCTTGTTGAAGGAAAGATGTGTGTATGGATGTTCCCTACATATCTCTACAATCAAATTAAAAAAAATTGTTATCAATATTTTTTTAATAAATTATCACATAAAACCATGAAAATAAATGAAAAAATTCACCAAAAATGGAGTTTTTTCTTTTTTGAAGTTGGAATTTGGTATGCATGATCGAGACTACACAGGAATGCAATGATGCAAGAATTGCACCAAAGTTGTGAAAAATAGCCTTTGAAAATGGAGGTGTTTGTATGAGAACAAAAAGACAGTGCAAGAATTTTTGGTAGGGCACTGTCCATTTTTTCGTATTGGTCATTGTAGGCGCATTCTGGCTTCGAACCTCGTTTAGGGGTTAAGCGGGTTTGTGTAGAGTGTCTGTCCGGTGGGGAGCCTCAGACCCAATGAACCCCTCGGTAAGCGTACTCGCTGGCTTCATTTCCCCTGAACTGAACTTGGGAAGGGTGGTTTGGTTACCTCCGGCTCGAGTCAGTTGCCGGGTCTTCTTCCTCCGCCGTCACCTCTATCGCCTTGAACTGGAGTTTATAGCGGGCGGGCTCCGTCCATATGTCGCGTCACTGCACATTTGGGATGCTTCCCATTCCAGCCCTGTCGCTGGCCCCGCGCTTCTTCCCACATGTACGAGGAGCCGACATTTCCCTCCTCCCCTGGCCAGTCTCTTAGAGGAGCTCGGAGTGTGGCGATGGCGATTTAGGGGCGTCGCATCGTCCGTTCTGGGCCGTCTCGCTTGCTCCGTCTCCTCTCGTCCGCCCCCCCTTCCGATGCTCCTGCCTCACCATCGCTCCCGCCCGCCCGCCCGCTCCCTGTGCCGGGAGGCCTTTCTTTCGACCCGCTCCTCGCCCTTTTCGGCCTCCATTCCTGCCCCCTGCTTCCTCCCATTGCTTAACTTGCGCCCCTCCTCCCTCTCCTTGGCCCTCCGCCCTATGATCTCCATGCCTGCTGCCGCTGGCCCTCTTGCTGCTGGCCGTCGCTGCTGGAATTGGTGCCCTGGAATGGGATATCAAGCTCATTTGGACCTCGTTCGTGGAACATCATCGGCATCGTTGCTGGTGCTTCCGTTTTAGGTCATTGTGCGTTTGGCTCGATTGGGGCCTCGTTATTCGCCCGCAGCCTGGTTTGCAGTAATCTTCCTGTCGCATGATCGTACAATTGGTTAGCTGGACGAGGTCATCGAGGTTTTGGTCCCGGACTTCTTGACTGGAAAGCCTAGCCGAGGCCGGACCTGAGGATTCTGGCGGAATCGAACGAGGCGATCGTTGACAATTTGATCCCTCGGGATCATTGAGCCAAGTAGCCTGGAATCAGACGTTTGCTCCTATGTTGTTCTTTCTTGTCAATTAGAGACACGACTCGGTTATATCCTGTTTGCTGAGACCAGGCGGTTGGATTGCGGTGGTGGAGGTACTCGAAAGTGAACGAGATATATTCACGCCAATCTGCCATGGCGCTTACTTCCGCAGAGGACCTTTCTAGGGTTTATACTCTGCTTCAAGACGCCCTGCGACAAGATGAGTCCGTGCGCAAACCAGCAGAGGCAACTTTGGCAGCGTGCGAGAGTCGACCTGGCTTTTGTTCATGCCTTCTGGTGAGAATGTCCTCCGCGCATAGGTTTGGATTTCGTTTTCAGAGTTTCGTCGAGTTTTTTACATTCATTTCAAGATTTAGGGTCTTTCATGAAGACTGTCACATCCTCCTGCTCTCCTTCTTTAGGGTTTTAATGGATACTCTCCGCAAGATGACTTGCTCAAGGACACTCTTATTTGGATGTGTCACTTAATAGAGAACCTCAGGACGCATTGCCCGTCCTGGTTTCACGGGCTGCCACGATTAGGACAATTATGTATCTGATGTGATGATCCAATAATATATCTTTTGTAGATGAAATGTTTTCTTCGGAAACGAAGAAAACTAGTTTTATATATAGGGTTTAGGATATCCGTGTCCGCTTCATGTCTTCAGATTCCCAAGATTTAGGGTTTTGTTGGTGTATGTTTGGGATGATATTCGCCGATCGCCGATCAATCAGAGGTGTTTCCTCTGTTGAGGTCTGCAAGCAGCTATTAGCGGCTTAGGTGCTCCTAAAATTTGATAGGTATTTAAATATTGTGTGATGATGTAGGCTCTTATCACATCCGTTTTTTCCTGAACGGGATCCAAAGAATAGTTGTGATTTTATTCCTGAAACTTGTGCTCCTCGTACAGTTCTGTACCCTTTCCTTCAGAAAATCCTTATACTTTGAATATCTTCCCTCTACGCTTTTCCAGGTCTTGCAGCAGCATTGGCTCAGCTTTCGTCTTTGCTTAGTGACTATTGCCTGAACTAACTCTGTTTTGATACTGCCACGCTCTAATGACATATATAGGAGATTATTGGTGCCAAGGATCTGGAACAGCAAAGCGACGCCCGGTGGCTAGCTTCAGTGTATTTCAAAAACAGTATTAATCGGTATTGGAGGACACGTCGAGATTCTCCGTGAGTTCTCACTTGTTATTTTTTGAGGTTCATGGATGTTGTCTCAGCTGGTAGTATTATACATTTTGAATGTCCGTCTTGTCCTTCTGAGAACCATATTCTCCTTGGCACACTGTTTCTCTAAGAGTGTATTTTCTATTTTGTCTATCGTGATGTTAGGCTGAGTGTTGCCCCGGTGTCAATTAGAGGCTTTGATCCAAAACTGGGCACGGTCTCGTTCATGTTATAACGCAATCCTTATCGAGAAAAGGCTTGACACTTTATGGGGCTCACAGGGGCATAAGTGATGCAGAAAAACCTCATTTACGGAACAGGCTGCTCGACTTAATTAGAGAGGAGAACAATCAGGTCTATTTCATCACATGTCATCTCGTTTTCTTTTCCCGTGCCTGGCTAGCGTTTCCTCTTGCATGTCTTGCATGAGGCAGTCTAATTCTACCTATTCTTGCCGAAATTTAATTTAACTCGTGCGTTAATGTGCAGGTGGCTGTCCAATTAGCACTGCTTATTTCAAAAATTGCTCGATTTGATTATCCTCGAGAATGGTAAGTAGTGGTCAAGATGTTTTAACATGGTATGAAGGATATTTATGAGGGTGGATAAGGAGTGAACAATTATTTGCAACTTGTTTTTGTGTAAGCGTGAACTTGTGTGCTAGACGAGTTTACCGTCGTCTATTGATTCTTGGTCTGTGTAACTTTGTAATGTCATCTTCTATTTGTCCGACATTGCTCTCGATCTATTTTGAACTATTGTAAAGCGCAATGGATTGCAGGCCAGAGCTATTTCCAACATTGCTGCAGAAGTTACAATCTCCGGATGTACTCACTACTCAACGCGTATATTTGGTGCTTAATCAAACCCTGAAGGAGTTGTCTACCAAACGTTTAGCAGCAGATCAACGCAATTTTGCAGAGGTGTGTAGCCATATTTTCCGTATTCTTATTTCTCGGAAGATAACGTGTCATAGATTTCTCATGAAGTAGTTTTCTCTGATGAAGTCAGTAGAGACCAAGTTCCAGTTGCATTCCTCTAAGTTTTGACTATAGTTAAGATTCTGTTTCTCCGTGGACGATATCTCTGCATCTGTATCATAGAGCAGTTTTGGTTTGTTTTTCTTTCAGCTTGTAATTTATATTGGAGTGTTTTTGCGTCAAGAAGTGGTTTGAAGGATTTCTGTTGGTGTAATTGGTAGCTATCATGCTTGTCAATGGAATAAAAATGTAATTATGTTCATTTTAGTTTGCTGTGAATTATCTGCGTTGTATTTATGGCTTCCGTGTCGCAGGTTACAGCCCAATATTTTGAGTACACCTGGCATCATTGGTGCACGGATACTCAAGGTATTCTTCAAGGTCTTCAGACACTTCTTGCAGGCCCTCAAAGTGCAATTCTTGTTGCAGACCAAGATCAGGCTCTCTGGTTGACCTGTGAACGCTGGATGCTTTGCCTGAAAGTGCTTCGTCGGATGTTAGTACATGGCTTTCAAAGCGATGCCAGATCTGTTCAGGTGTGTTTTAACAACGTGCTCGAGGTCTTTGAAATTGTTTGTTACGTTGAAAGAAGATCTCATTTTAGTTTTTCTGGTTGAAAACCAAGAATGATTGGAAACATAACTTTTAAAGAATGTTTGAGATTTCAGAAGATTGTAGATGGCTTTGATTTAGAATGGACGATGACAGTGTCTCGAGTGTCTCTTTAAGACTTGTTTAGATGCTTGTTTATTTTTATCACTCATTTCAGCTCTGTATGATGAGTGCAGGAAGTAGGTCCAGTGAAAGATGTTTGTCCTTCGTTTCTACAAGCAGTTAAGGAATTACTGCAATATCGTAAGTTCTACTCCTATCATGTTGTTAGTTTAGACGATCTTGGCGCATCGGCTCATATGTTGGCGTGATATAGTGGTCATAGGATTTTTCTGAGGTAATTCTCTGGAGCAAGTTTAATCGGTCATGGATAATAGTGCCTTCAAAAGTGGGATGAGGTCCCTTAGGCACTTTGCCGAAGCTGTTGCTTCATTGCAGCCTCACTCAGTAGGGAAAAACTGCTCCTCTGTGGTTGAATCTTCAAATTGGATGGGGATAATGCTTAAGGGGTGTCTTCATAGCTCTTCAGTCTTTGATTGAAATCTATTATCCTTCTAGTCATTCATGAATTAGGGTACTTGTGTTGCAGGTACTGCGTTGAATCATGGGCAGACTTTGCAAGCTTTTCTGGATAAGGCATGCTTGAGATTGATGAAGATATTTGTAGAAGTGCAATCTACTCATCCTTACTCGTTTAGCAACAGAGTCGTGCTCCCGCCAGTGTTGGAATTCTGCTATGTACAGATAACAGAACCTAAGGAGGAGAGTGAAACTTTTGAAACTTTCTTGATAAAGTGTATGATCTTTCTTCAGAGTGTTATTCAATGTGTTTCTTACAGGCCCAACAAGTCTGGGAGGGTTGTTGGGCAGAGTACTCCTACTCTGGAAGAAGCCAAAGGGAATTTGGCAAGACAGGCTGAAGAAATAGTCATGTCTCTATTGGACAAGCAACGCTTGGTGGTACTCTGCGAAATTTTAGTTCGAAGGTACATAAATTTTCGGGAGTTAGCACTTGTAAATATTTCGAGCGGATAGTTCTTTTGTCGTATTTTGGTTGTTCATGTTTTATTAGGAATTGGAATGTTCTCGTATCAAAGAGCCAGTTGGAGAGGCAATTCTGCTGTAACCGATGTTCTGTTTTTCTTCCTCTGGGTCTTCTATATGTAGCTAATGTAACTTTATTTTATATAGATACTTTATGCTCATTCCTGCGGATCTGGAGGAATGGGTACAAGATCCTGAATTATTCCATCATGAGCAAGATCTCGTCCAATTCAAGGATGAGTTGCGGCCATGTGCCGAATCCCTGTATCTAGCTCTGTTTGAGTCTCATCGGGAGGTATTGTTTGTTCACATTTTCCTTGTACATCTGTGTTCCAATATATGGGTTAATGAATGCACTCATACTTGCTCAGAGGAAACGCATAAAGGTAGTCACTTAAGCTTCTATATGAGTATTAAAGTTGTGATTTTGGTTGTGATATTTCCCTGGTATTAGAGTTAAATATTCTATAAGTTGAACAAAAATTCAACTGCAATTTTTAATAAGAATCGAAAGAGAGACCAAAGGAAGGGGGACATTTCATGGCTTATAGGGTGACTCCATTATTTGGTAAATGGGGCAGCTTCTCAATTAATCTAATTGATTTTGAATTTTACACGAGCAAATTGGTTCCAAGGGATTTAGTAGTTTATCGTCTATATGCGGTTGCACTTGGATTGGTTTCAAGGACGTGTTTGCGTATATTCTATCTCATTTCTCTTTTTCTCCTATTACGAAGTTATCTGTTAATGCAACTTTTGTTTATATGCTTCTAAGTGAAGAATGTGTGTCAACTGCAGCTTTTAGCTCCCGTGGTGGTCAGTATACTCAAACAAGCGTCAGATGGATGTCCGCCTGCTGCTCCTGGGGCCGACATACAAATTACAACAGCTCTTTTACTCAAAGAAGCATCTTATAATGCAGTTGGGGCGGCTTATTACGATCTCCATGATTATATTGATTTCAAAAATTGGTGAGTTAATCTTACAGTCGTCATCTATGATTTTCTATGTTTTCAAGATTGTATGCCGTTAAGAAGCTTGCCTTGGAATACGTGTTGTGATGTCGTGATTTCTTTTTGTTCCCTTGACGGTCTCCGAGGTCTCCTTACTGAAATTGTTGTGCATCGCTGTTAGGAGGCTTTATTAGCACTTATGATCTGTTTTTTCGTTCTTGGATTTACGGCCAGTCAACTTGTCCATGATTTCTGGAAAGATGAAAGAAATGGTTCTCTAGGATATTTCAGTATGGAATTATTTTCTTCTGAAGCTGTTTCTCTATCATCAACTTATTCTTATAAACTCAACATTTGCTTCAGGTGGGAAGGAGCTCTTGTTCATGAAATGAGTAATACTCATCCAAATGGCCGTATCCTTCGGCGGAGAGTTGCTTGGCTCCTGGGAAAATGGGTGAACAAGGTCCGCTGTCTCATGAGAGCAGGATTTCAAAGTTTTACATGTCTACTTGAGTTCCACAATTCTAGATTAATTCTAGTTTTGTTATAAGCCGCTTAGTTGTCGTTTGTAAAAGTCGGGATTGATGAGGTAGTTATGTGTGCCTGTAATAGTAGGCGCATGAATCGGCAGGTCTCATGTTTAGAGAGCTATTAATTTCAGTATCAGCTGATTTTGGAAACTCTGATATGTTCACACCAGATTAAAGACGAGCTGAGGAAGCCTGTTTACAGTTCCTTGATAAGTCTTCTTGGGGATGGTGACCTAGCAGTACAAGTGAGAATTTTATCTTACCTATACACAGAATTGGTCTTTTCAAATTTGATTATTAGCAAAATGATGTCTTTGTCTTCAAATGCAACAATGTTTGCTCACTTTTTATTTTTGCTAAATTTGAATCCAAGAGGCTGGCTCTTGTGGAATTTAATGACGGTTTTTGTTGGTGCAGCTGGCAGTATGTCACTCATTGCAAAGCTTAATAGATGATGTCCATTTCTATGAAGAGGAGTTTGTGGAATATGTGCCAACGTGTTTGGGGCTTTTGATCCAGTTTATGCAGAGTGCACAAGAGTTTGACTCCAAGGTATGACCTGTCAACGCTCGCATCACCTTTGTTCAACTTGAACTCCAATGCAACTTTCAATTTTATGATATAGATCATAACCAATTAATGAGAGTGCAGTTCTTTCTGCACAGAAGAAGTTGATTGTAAATGACAAGTTTTTTTTGTTTCTAAGATTTTCTATCCTCTTGCAGCTTCAAATTTTCAACCTTGTATCGCTTATTATTGATCGTCTTGGTGAGAAGATTGTTCCATGCGTAGAGAAGATTCTAGCATTTCTACCTCGGGTAAGGCAACATTGTTTGCGTCTGATTTCCTATTTTTTTCTATTTTTTGGAAACTGAAGTGCTAAAAGTAATGAACACGTAATGTTCTCCTGGTCGAACCTCCTGGTTCAACCCTTCATCCGTGTTCTCTGTTTTGTCTTCTATTTGAATTTGGTATTGAATATTTTTTTGTTGTTCATCACTGTTTGTCGCTAGATTTTATAATGAAATTCATGTGTCAAATTCATGTTTCTCAGCACGATTGACAAGATGGTGATGTTGTCCATCGTGTATTGTGTAGGTTTGGCAAGACTCAGAAGGACAAAGCTTACTGCAGATTCAAGTTATGCTTGCACTTCAGCGTCTATTGATTGCACTGGGACCTCGCTCTCCAATATGCTATGAGATCCTTTTTCCAATTTTGCAGTACAGTACGGATGTGAATCAACCTGATGAGCTTAATATGTTGGAGGACGGTATGCAGGTACTCAAACTGTAACCTGCTTAGCTTGCCTCATTAATGGATGCCTGAGTTTATTTGTTGGTGTTGTTCCTGTTTATTATTTTTATGTCTGATCTCTTGTGACTTGTCTTGTGACTTGTATTCAATGCTTTTTGTCATTTAGCACTGGTTTTAGAAACTGAATTCTGTTCCTTGGAACTGCAGTTGTGGCAAACGACGTTGAGAACTGCTCCTGTTATGGTGCCTCCACTAATGAACCTTTTTCCCCATCTTGTGTCGGTCATGGAGCTTAATTTCGATCATCTTCAGGTGCGCTAGTCTACGAACATGGTCCATCTTCTATTCATACAGTTTATCTCATATTTTTTCCTGCTCAGCCTATCTAGAATAACGGATCATATTAGAGATAATTAACTGCGTTAACAAACCTGTGTCGATGTAGTCATACTAGTTGCAAGTTTAGGGTGTTTTTCGCAAAGATTTGACAAGCTCATGTTTGCTGAAGATGTTAGTCATTCTAAGCAGTCGTAACTATTTGTAACTTGGTTGTTTGAAGCAGCCGCTTTAAGGTACATAGTTGTTCATGACGTTTCTGGTCATAATTTAATGTGTTTCGGATCTGCAGGCTGCTATGTGCATCATTGAGAGTTACATTCTCCTTGGAGGGGCTGATTTTTTGAGGTTGCATGCAAGTGGTGTGGTGAAAATCTTTGAGATTGTTGTTGGGAATGTAAAAGAGAGGGGAATGTTGTGTACCCTCCCTGTTATCGACTCCCTCATTCAGGTGCAGCATTGCACCACTACTTTTGTCTTTGGGTCTGTTAAATCTCTGAAGATCAGGTCTCGTTTATCATACTGAGGAATAAATGGTCATAGAAGTATCCGCTTCTGGTGTATGCACTGGTGTGCTCTGCATTTGTCTGAAGTTTAGTTATGGAGGTATGAAAGACAGCGTCTCTCATGTCTGGTTGTATTGTACGTGTTCCTAAAATACTATGTGTCGTGGTACAGTGTTTTCCTGTGGATGCGCCTGCCCTTTTGGAGGGAATTTTGCAGGTACAGGTTTTATGCCATCCTATGGAATGTGATTAGATGAGATCAAGGGGTTGAGGAATTGCCACCTTGCACTTCCTGGACATTAATGAAGTGGAGTTAATCTTCTTCAAGTGGAATCTTCTTGCCTGCAAGTGCGACAGAATCATTGTTAATAGTTTGTGATGCTCACGATTTGTCATTCATTTAAGGGAGGGTTTATGTAAAGCTTTCACTCATCATAAATGTTTCGGAGTGCGTTACAGAGTTTCTTCCCGATAATTCTGTCAGCAAATTATGGGCTTGCTTTGTCACCGCAGCATACATTTAACAGAATTGGTGAAATGCAGAAACTTTTAGTGTTGGTGGTAAGTGGGCGAGATGATGGTGACTTGGTGAAGGCATCCGCAGGAGCTGTGCTAGCCAGAGTATTTGTCCAAAACAGTGCGTTCTTTGCACAATTTACTTCGCAACCATCTCTTTCCCTTGCTCTTCAGCAGTCAGGAGTGGCTGTCTCGGACCAGAGTGCACTTTTTCTCTTCTTTGATGCTTGGCTGGACAAGGTAACAATAGTCACGTGGCATTGCGTTGTCTCTGTACCTCTTTTGCCTGTACTACAAGTTGGTGAATAGTCTTCAGGGTTTTTACAAATTTACTTTCGCAAACTTGTTTTTGCATGATTAATCATCATTATTTGTACAGCCAGTGTGCATAATGGAACAATTTTGGATCACAGGTGGATTCCTTGACGAGCATGTTAAAGCGGAAGTTGTGTGCTCTTGCTCTTTGCATCCTGCTTACAGTTAGCCAGCCGCAAGTCTTGGACAGACTAGTACAGATCCTCAGGTATGTCGCAACACCCCTATATAATTGAAGGGGTTTGTCTATTAGGCATGCAATACCAACAGCCTTGTCGTACGTATTTCACACGTCTGGTTGCTTCAGACATTTAAGACGATGGATGGAAATTGATCGTAAAAGTTATTTGTTTTGTACGATGGCCTAGTTTTGCTGTATAAATAAGTCTCAGGTTTCACAGCAGAGGCATAGGAGATTTTGAGTAGAGGGAACACGGTTGTGGACGTAGAGCATAGTGAGGTGAGGCTTTACACTTGTACGCGGTTTTTTGGGGTGTATTCCAGTAGATTTTGAATTTTGATTTAAGAATAGGCTAACCTAGTAACTCTTTTAATTTTTTTTGTCCGTAGTGTGTTTAAATCTCAATTTATTGTTTGCATATCCTTTTGGGAATTGCTTACCTTTGAGGCTCTCGTCCAATGCGATCACTTGATTTTTTTTTTTTTCTGGCAAACGGTTGGCATGCACGGCTTGTTTATTTCTTATATGCTTTAGTGGTTGCCTTGCAATTAACTGCGACTGGTGTTATTTGTCGACTTTCAGTGTTTGCACTAGCGTCCTTCATGAGACAGAGGAGGACCAAAATGACGGTGCATCAGGGTTAGATTCTAGACTTAATTCATTTTCTGTATAAAGTTTGGAAGGTATGTGTGTTGCGAGATGCTGATTCAAGCTATTAAAGAGTCCTGTGAATTTGGAATGGACTATCATTTGGAGGTTCTTATTAATGATTTCTTATGCGTGGCAGTTACGACTACGGTAGTGCAGAAGACGGATCGATGGGACCTATAGTAAGTGAAGACTCCCGGAAAAGACAGGTGAGATATTGGAAATCCAGTAAGCCCAGGATTATTTTATTGTCGTTACTTTTAAATTGCTGTTTATTTTAAGAGAACCTATGAAGTTCTCTGATGTAGTCTCTTTGGCTCTTAATGACTTATTGTGCATCGAAATGTATAGGTGATTAGTGCAGATCCTATTAGCAAGGTTCCTCTGGCTCCCTTCTTGAAAGAGAAGCTTCACACGTGTGCCCAACTTCATGGAAATGCTGCTTTTAACACGGCAATGGGGCGGCTTCACCCAAAACTCCTTGACCAGCTTCAGCAGCTAATGCAGTCATGACCATCCCGAAAAGAGTCGCTAGATTCATTCATGCCAAGCTGCGCCTTGCCTCAGCCGGTGTATTCATCCTCATTCAGGAGAGGGAAGACAAAAGAATCTCCCTCAATAATATAGGAAATTACTACGATGAACTTTTTCATCCTGGTGGGAGGAGATTTCTGTTATCAAAGACCCACAGAAGCCAGACCTAAAATGCTAACAGGTTGCAGGATTCTCCTTCACCAGTAAGCTCTCATAACCAATGTCTTCAATTTATTTTGATTCGTGTCACCAATATGTGGCCAGACCTGGGGGGTTTCGTTTTAGCAAAATTCGTCTGCAAATACGGTGAGCTCGTCTTTATTGAAGATTTATGCGGTTTTTCTAATATGGTCCTCTTGCGTATTGCAGGCGTGTGTACTATTGAGTATTGGGTTACCTTCAAATTATGTGCTTGCTGCTCAAGGATCGTCTGTGGCTTTGCAGCTCCGTTTTTTCGTTATGACTGAACTATGATATGGCCAACTGTAGTAAACGTCGACCCATACTGGTGATGTCAATTGGGCTGTCTCTCAAGTTTTCGACCTGAATTCATCATGAGTGTACTTGTCCAGTTTCTTCACTATTTTCCGAGTGGAACATGACTTGTAGGTTTAGGTTTATTTTGAAGGATAGAGTCAATATGGCTGTCGATCAGGTAATTCCTTTGGTTATACAATTCTGAACCGCTTCCACATTCTGTGATGAGTTTTTTTGTGTTTTTTGATTTCTGGTGGACGACATTTTGTTTTACCCGAGCGTCCTGAAATTTCTGTCTCGTGCATGTCTGCATGTATGCTGATTGTCAAAAGTTTTCTGTTCTCGAGTCTTTGATCACAACTACCATACCAAATGAATTGGTTGGAGACCGTGTATGCTTCTTCAAGCATACATTGAATATGGTAAGTCGGTTAAGGTAGGCAACCTGCAACCATCTGCTTAACCTTGAAATACCGTGAGCGCCGGTCGTGAGATTTTGACGGACCTTGGACACTTGTTGAAGTCCCTCTTCAGCAGATAACTTACAATTGGTAAATCCATCCTTGGGGAGTCCCACATTTGTGAAAGTGTCAGAATCAATGGTACAAAGCCAAATGAAATGCGCATCAGCGTTCCTGGAAGTGGCGAAAATTCACCCAATTTCTATTAAAATTTTGCCTGTTCTATTCAAATTTTGCCTGTGCCAAATGTACATGGCAGAAAATCCTTCGAAAATGAGGATTTCAGCAGTTTTGCAGATCTCACGAACAGAAACGTTGCAAATTTTTTCATTCATCCACTGGCACGACTGCTATGCGGTGTGACGTGGTACCTGAGAATCACCCTCAGCCGTAGATCTTTCGCCCTCGGGGCTACATCACAGCCATCCATTTTGTAGGTTTGGGTTTGGGATGCCTCTTGCACATTAGCAATTTCGTCTCCCTCGCACAATAGGTTTTTAGCATGTGTAATCACTGTTTTGCAGACCCTGCCATGGTGCATTTACTCTCTTTTGCTGTGGTGGTGAAACCTTGAAGTTTGGAAGGACTGTCAAATGTGAAACTCTCACGTATTAAGGTAACTACACCCAAAATCGCACAGTTAAGCAATTCAGCATGATTCCCAATATTATATTGAAAAACTTTTTGAGGGGTCTTCTTGGTATTTGCAAGGGGATTCTAGATTCTCTTAGAATGCATTTTTTGGACACCGTGTGAATAAACTGCAAATTTTCAAAGTGCTGAAAATAGGTTGTTCTAAAATCGACCCTAGACTCTCATGAATAGTGGAAGTACATTTTAGGCAAGAATATCCAAGGGTCGCTTTTAGGTGTAGTTACCTTAATCATTGTTTTTGGTATTTCGAAAACTTTTTCTTTGTTGCAATACTACGTCGCTTTGAATGTAGAAGCACCATCATTTCAAATTGCAAGTGCCACGTCCTGCAAGCTATGAAATTTTGGATATTCCTATCTCTTTGCATTCACTGCATTGTCGAAATGGAGGCTCTAATTGAATGAGGGATTGGAGTCGTTGGAGATTGGAGTGATGGACGTTGGCAAAGGCGAACTTCTTGGCAATGAAAACCCATGCTTTTGAAATCGCACCGACTTGCATCTGCTATACTCATTTTCGTTGTTGCTGGATCGATCTCGCTTTTGGAATTGTTTTTGCTGCTGCGGGGTGTGCGTCTTGGGGACTTGGGATATAGGACTGAGTGCAATGGCGCCTCGCCTGAAATTACTTGATAATTTTTAGGTGAACACCTTTTGGTCCAACCGCAATAGTTGTGGTGCGGGAGAATTCTTGCCACCGATGAAGGAAAGTGGTGCCAGTGCCATAGCTTGTGCTCCGATTGAGATTTCCACTGGCATGGAAGAAGAGGTGACTCACATTTCTGAGATGCGTCTTTTAGATTCCCTGTCTATACCTCCGCATCACCACAACTTGTCGGAAACAACTATAGTGTTGTCCAAAGGATTCAATGACGGCAAGGGGATTTCGACGCGAAGAGGAAGGAAGAGAGGGGCCATGACCATCATTGCTTCTTGTGAGCCAAAAAAAATTAGCCCCGAGCACGATCACGAGGAGGTGGCAAGCTATAAGAGCTTGTAAGTATACTTCGATAGATAGTAAATTCGATGCCAACGGCAACTTGGTTGTGGTCATGTGTCGAAGTTGTAGCACAATCAATAGAAGAAGGAATGTTATTGTGGCCAAGGGAGATAACCTGGAGAAGCACAAGGGGAAAAAGGGTGTACAAGAAAGATAGTGTATCCTTCCCCCACCTGAAGAAAGGCATTAGAAGAGAAATGAGGCTTCAAAACAGCTGCGAGTTATTTACAAGTTCTCAAACTTGGGAGCTTCATTGAACTAAAAAAAAAAAGTCACACATAGGCAGCTGAGGTGGTGGGGAAACTGCCATGTCATTGAAATTTGTTTTTAAAGTTTAAAATTTTTCTAAAAAAAACCCCGCAACCAGCCAGCCTTGACCGCATGGCTTGGCTGCTTGGTTGCCTGGTGCAGGCAGGCAGGTAGGATGGTGGCTTTGCTTTTTTTTTTTAAATTTTTTTAAATTTTTTAAATTTTTTAAATTTTAGTTCCCCAGAATGGGGAACAAGCTTGAAGCAGCCCCTTCGGGGACTGAAATTTTTCCTAATGTGGCACCCTTACACAGGAGGATTGCAAGTATCTCTAATACTACACGCTATAGGTTGCTTGGAAGTGCAGTGGAATAGTGGCAAACCAACTTATTGCCGGCTTGGAGGGCAAACGAAATTGGAAGGACTGTTCCAGTCCATCTACTTATACTTTTATTGTAGTCATAAGCAGCATTATGAACTTGTGAAGCTAGTTGATCTCACGGAAACTAAGTCCAAACAAATGTTGAGGAATGTTGAGACATGTTGGATTTCCATAAGGAATCCAGCGCAAAGAATTATGAGTGAGTACAAAAATTTGTTGGTGAAGATGGATTTGGACATGTCCCCATCTGCTGGCCAAAAAACCAATGCTGGAGCTATCGGTAACTTCAACTTCCTAGTGGACATTGAGATCCTCCTATCTCTAGTGTACTTTATACCTATGCTCAGTGTTGTCCATTGCTTGATCAAGCTAACCCAAGCATGTGACATTTTTATCTGTGATTTCATTCAATCTATCAAGGTTTGCCAAAACAAACTTTCTAGGATGTTCGTTGAGCCATCCACAGCATATAATATGGTGGAGTTCTCTTGGTGTAGCGAGCTAGTCAAACTAAAAAGTGCCAATATTCCTTTGGAGTGGAGAAATTTGGATGGTGATAGTGACATTTTGCACCTAGTTTTCAATTTTGGGATCACCGCAATCTTTATACGCTACAAGGACAAGTAGACAAGGAACCAAATTTTTGTCACTTAGGAGGAGTATAACCCCGTGCAAGACTGTGTGGAGCATTAGTTTGATGATACGTATTTTCCTTTGCATTTCGGTTTCTTTTTCCAATTCATGCTATGGTCTTGTAGTTCTTGTTTGAAGTTCATTTCACTTTTGGGCCATTTGTTTGAACTTAATTGTGGCTCTAGAACTTCACTTCCCATTTTTTTTGGCACATCATTTGTTTTTTTGGAAATGACGCAGGTTCAATGATTCAATACTAGACTTTAGGATTCCATTTCTAGTTTTCAAACTTCAATTCCCATTTTTTTGGGCACATTGTTTGCTTATATAGAACTGTAGTAGGATGTGCTTGAGAGTTCAAGTTCAAGTACCGATTTTCATCTTCAGTTCCCATTTTTTTTGGCACATCATCTGCTTGTTTGGAAATGATGCAAGTTCAATGCTAGACATCAAGAGTCTTTGGATGGTGCTTCAACTTGATTTCCTATTTTTTTTGTCGCATTGTTGTTGTTTGCTTGGCCAAAATGACGCATGTAAACTTTGTTCTTTACAATTGTAGTAGCGGTATTTTAACTTGAGTTTCCATTTTTCTTGCCACACAGTTGTTGTTGATTTGGAAATGACACAGGTGGAGTCTGGACGTTAGGATTGCAATTTGATATATGAATTTCATTTTCCAATATTTTGTTTGAACCTCTCTACAGTTTTAAATGTTTACTTCCCAATTTCTTTGGCACATCATTGTTGTTGCCTTGTTGGTTTGGAAACCATCTAGGTGGATTGCTGCATTGTCAGATGTGAAGATTCTAGTTTTGGTTGGAGAACTCCAACTCCCTATTTTTTTTGGCACATCACTGTTGTTTGCTTGGTCCCATTAGTCTTTTTAGTTTGAATTCAAGTAGATTCAAGTGGAGTTTGAGGGGGAGTTGGATGCAGTGCTTTTCTCTTTCTGAAAATGAATGCAAGCTTAGTCTTCCAATTGTAAAGGCAGGTCTACGGTTCTCATTTGGGCTTATTGGTTTCACGATCACTAAACCTTGAACTTGATTTGAATCAATTCTTTGACTTTTTTTCTCATGACTGCTGGCCTTGTTTATTGCAATGATTGCTCAACCACTTTGTAATGAAATTGACAAGTAATTTCCTTAGTAAGAATTACTTGACGCTTTAGGGATTTTCTACCTACAGTATTGGAAACAAGAGGACGATGATGAAGGTTTCCCTTACCACTTAGCAGTGCTCAAGAGCTTTTACTATCATGCCAAACTTCTAAATGGAAGGAGGCCGTTGATTGATGGTGGGAAGGCTTACACTGCCCCTAAGATGCTCTCAGTTGCTATATTAGACAATAAAAAAGGACTCTTTAAAGTTACAATGAAAGCTAATGTTGATGTTGCGTGTGCATTGCCTTTTCATGTTATTCCAGTGATACAACTGTGACATAAACACTCATAATTATAACATTTAGGAAGCTTGATTTCAAAGTACTTTAACCCTTTAAGGACTGGTTGACCTTATTGTAGTCAAAATGGGTAAGTTTTGCTCGGTGGACAGAGTTTGGCTCAAAATTTGGGGAAGGACCAAAGAGGACGGGTGTGGGGATTTTAGAACCGCATCCACCAGGCCAAGAACCACACCAATCTGAGCTAGCATGAAAAAATGAGATTCAAAATACTGACAGAGGGGTGGGTGTAATTCTAAACTTTATCACATGTCGCAACTTTTCATTTACCAAGGAAAAATAATTTTTTTAATATTTCTACATTTTTCATTCACATTTATCGGAGTGTTTCTACCACAAAAATAACATGTCGCAGAAATAGCCTTCCCTACACACACAAGTGTAGCCTCCCAGCTAGTTCTAAAGGACCTATCCTTGGATTGTTGATGGGTATCCAATTTATCAACTACCCACCTATCCCCTAATTACTCAGCTCTCTTCTCAAGCAGACCCAAAATGGTCCCCAATTAATTGCAACACCTACTCTTGTTCCAAATTTTGATTTGTTGCATTCTAACATTGATAGTGAGATTTGTTCTCAACTCAACATTAAGACAATGAGGAATTGGGCTTGAAAGAGTTGGAATTAGGATGAAAATTGAGAAGTGTACAATAGAAAAAAAAAATCAGCCCTCGGGAGGGCTCCTTCCCTTTGCAAAGGGGCTGTGACACTAGAAGAAACCCATGTTTTTTTTTATCCCTGGATTCTGCATGTTGATGTCTTGTGTGATGTCAAGAAACATCAGTATGGACGTCCAGAATTTTGCATTGCCTAAGACGTGCCAAAAACATCGAAAATCTTGCCTGATATCCAAGTGTTTTTGACTAGACATCCAAAAAAACATTGGTCAACGGGGTCCTCAAAGGTCGCCATGTGGCTGCCACCTAAGCGCCACACGGACACGGGCAGCCATGTAGGATTTTTTCATCCATTCCCGTCCATGATGTGGCATCTGAGGTGGCATGTGACATGGCGGCGGAAAAAGTGACATGGCATCCAACAAGGATGACGTGGCATGAAACGTCAGCATAGTTTTTTCTTGTTTGAGAATTTTAATATTGTCTTTGAAGACAAGTTAGACATCTACACGTTTTCTGAGACGTCAACTCAGACGTCTAGACATTTTTATAGATGTATTTTGGGATGTCACCTTAGACGTCTAGATATCTTGTGACATCAATGTAGACGTCTACTTTTCATCATAAATACCCTTGACAATGTTTAGTGTGATTTAGGAGAACAAAATGATGTCACGTTAGACATTCATGTGATTAGATGCACTATTTGGCATGATGTTAATATGGACAATCTCATATCTCATACATGACATTCACATGCATTTCATAATGTCCAATACAACATGTCATACATAGTACACCATATACAATATATCATACATAGTATACTATACACCATATATAATACGTCATACAAAATACGCCATATAAAATACACCATGCTTGACAATTATATCACATGGCTTTAAAAGCCACTTGATGTGAGTATATAGAAGGGGAAAGACGAGCTCTTTATATAAGTCTGTGGGGTAGTAGGAAGGAAGACAAACCATATGGGATATGTAAAACGCAAGAATTACATTTCTGTGAAGGCAGCACGTAGATGTCCAACAGGACATCAAGCGGGACGTCATGAGGACAGAGTGGGTTGTCCACTTCCATGTCTTATGGAAGAATACTAGTGTCTTTTAGACATTCATTTAGGGACAAAGGTAGTGGTGCTTGATGCTGAGTGTGACATGCGTTTGATATCATTGCCATGTGTAGAGTTGCTTATGTCATTCAATGTATGCATCATTTTTTCAATTACCCAAGATATTGCCGTATCCAGAATTCTCTCACTAGCAATGCAAATACAGTTCATTGCACTATTTCACCCTAGAGAAATTGAAGCCATGCCAGATGTGGTTCAGCTGCGGAACAAGTAAACAACAAAGAATTTGTTGGCTTGCAACCACTAGCGCAAGAAATAGACCCTCTTCGACGTCTCCGGGGCAATGTTGATGACTTCAGAGACATACTAGGTGACAATGTTGTGTCAAAGGACAAATGTTAGTGCCTGCCAGTCCTATATGTTTTAATGGGGCTGCATGCAGATGTCTGGGCGGATGTCAATAAGATAGAATGTGTAATCTACATGTATGTCTGTCAAGACGTACCAATGTACTTTCAACAGTCATCAAAGGGGGAGGGTATCATGAAGGCAATTGTGCTCACCACTGTCACCTAAGACGTGTTTGGCACGTTGATGCCATGTTGAAGATCACTTATACAAAATGCAGGCATGATTTTCAAATGGACATACAAATTGTCTTGTCTTGTATGTGAATAGTAGTATTCAAAAATCTGTACGTTTATCGCAATCCTTATCCAATGAGAGTGGTCTATCTACTTTGTTCAAACCTTTTGTTCTTTGCCATATGCATGTGCCATTCCACATTCATATTTGTTGTCCAAATTCAGCCAAGATGATGTCTTGTGCTAAGAAACTAGAAGTGAAGAGTACCGACTATGTATGTTTGTGCTATTCGTCGTCGTATATAGAATACACTAAATCAGACATTGATGTTGTCGAAAAAATGGCTCTTGGTCATGTCATAAGCAACGGGACATGGAAGAAGACATCGTCCTTTGCTGGTTCCAAATACCAAAACTCCCACAGAATCAAATAGAACGCAAAAGGTACCACATCATTCATAACGGAATGCAACAGTGCGAGATCTTCATTGAAACTGCATCTTCCAAAACATCCAAACGTCTCCATTGACGTCTCCGTAGACATTGAGATTCCTGTGACTATGTCTCATTTCACGTGGTGACATCTATAGTGACGTTATAGAAGACATTTTACTGTCTTATACAATGTCTGTGACAACGTCTCTACGTCTACGTAGACATTTTCAAAATAAACGTAGAAAATGATTAGAAACAGGCCCCCTCTGCTGACGTGGCATGCCACGTCAACAATGTTTGATGCCATGTCATCAGTCAATTTCCATGTGGCATGCCACGTCATCAACCACATCATCTTTTTTTTTGGAAGTTTGCCCGGTGGCTGCTCGTACCCCTTTTTTTAACCTTGGTCAACCTTTTTACCCAAGACCAAAGTAATTTTTTTAAACTTACCCAACGTGAAAATTGGTCAACGAAGCTGACGTGGCAATTAATGTTTTTGCGGACGCCGCTGAGGACATCACTACAACCTTAGCCATGTCATCAAAAATCTTGGCATCTATGGTAACATCCACTTGTTTTCAATGTAATTTGTCGGTGTCATCTAAAACATCTACAAAAATCTCCCCGAAATTGTGCCCCGTGTTTCAAACATCTTGATGTCTCCGCGGACATAGTATGTTCGGCCTTGGACATTATATATTTTTGCTCCGACATCAAAAAAAACACGGGTTTCTCATAGTGTGAGTTCCCCGCAATGGAACTCACAGCCCCTTTGAGGGACAATGGCCACTATTCATCATCAATGATGAATAGTGGCCACAATAAAAAAATATTTAAAAATTATTTAAAAATTAAAAATTATTTAAATATTTAAATAATATAATAAAATAATATTAATAATTAAAATAATAATTAAAATAATAATTAAATAATATTTCAGGCTGACGAGGATAATTTCAGCCACATCAAAATTGGAAATTTTAAAATTTCGTATTTATTTTATTAATAATATTTTTAAAATATTTTTAAAATTACAATACTGAACTATGCCACGCAGTCTCGCGCAATCCCGTGCAGATCAAGCCCTCCGGTTTGCCGGAAATTTAAAAATTAAAAATTAAAAATTAAAATAAAAATAAAAAAATCGATTTTTTTTCTTATTTATTCAGCCAGCATTCCTTGCTGTCCAGGAACTCACAGGCCTCCCGAAGGCTCATTTTTCTTCTAATGTAAATTCAATCAATACCACCATATAGTTTTTGCATATGGCAAAGGATTCATGCATTTATTATACAATTTTGAGAGGCCATTTTTGACTATCATTGCAACCATATAGAAAATTACCGTAGTCATATTAGCATCCAAATAAACAAGGATAGTCTCCCTAGATACAACAATAGAAAGCTATATGTCTTTATTTGACCACTTACGATGTGATTTAAAAAAAATTCAAATACAAGTTTATTCAAATACATACATGTGGAATATTCAAATATTACCTAATTTGCAATTCATTTGCTGAAAAAATTGTAAATTCAATAAGTCAAATTATATACAACAACCAAACGAATGACAATGGATTTACTACCTTACTCTACACTGCTCCCATTATTGCAGTTCATTCTCATTGTTTTTTCTTGCCTACATTCAGTAGGGAAGTCCCTACTCCTTGAACTCGTTGGAGAACTTGCATATGAAATAGACTACCTCCAACTCACTTAATCCCTTAACCCTTTAAGGTCCATGCATCCAAAAAGTGGATGCGCCTTGGTCAACTCTAATTGTAACTTTCAAAATATCCATTTTTGGTATGTTTTTTAAACTAAGAAAATAAAGCTTGGCAAGTTTTGTTTCTATTCTATTTGAAAATTTTGAAAAATGTCAAAAATTGAAAGAGTTATTGCAATTCAAAACTCCAAGTGTTAGAATGCAAATAACATAGAATGGTGTGTTTTTCATTCATATTTTCTATTCTTAAAATGTATTTTAACTTCAGATTACAAAATTATGTTTCTCATTCTACTCTTCATTTATGGTAAAAATTACAGATTATTTTAATATATATTCTAATTGATATAATTTTATTTCCACCTTTAATTTTAAACATCACAATAATTTGATTTTTCCATCAAATTTACTGAAAAAAACATCATCTATAAAAAATGAATGTGTCTACCAATAAAAAATATTAAAATTTTATACATCAATTAAATAAAAGGATAAACTTGGTTTGATAGTCAAATTTGACTTCAAAGTCTTTGTTGTGGTTGTTTTGGGTGTAAAAAATAAAATACCCAATTGAAAAATTTTCACGCTAATCTCCTATGCTACCTATACCTCTTGAAAAAATTTCAAGTAATTTGGATTTTTTTTGCTATTTTAACTTATTTATGTTCAATTTTTGCAAGAAAATTGCTAACAATTACAATTTTTCATAAAACAAATTGAAATTTTTCTCAATGATATACCATTCAGAGTTTCAAGTATTGAAAATAAAAAATTGTTGTTTGAACACAATTTAAAAAGCAAAATTTAGCTCAAACATGATGTTTGACCATTTCACAATGGATCAAGTCCTTTAGGGGTTAAGGACCAATTGAAAGGAGAGTATAGATTTCAAAAATTGTGAAGATGTATTTTAAAATACAATTTAGAATAATAGTTTAATGATGACTTTCAACCAATAGATGTAAAATATGATCCACAGATCATATCTATACGATTAGATCAACTAGTACACAAACCAATATTTTCAATCAAATTTGAAGCTAAAAATTGAAAATTCCTTCTAAAATCAATTGAAGATTGAGTATTTGTGATTTTCACAAGAGTTTTTTTCCCTTTAAGTTCAAAATGCTAAGTTCTAATCATAGTGATCTTTGAAGATTGATATTTTGCTTTTTTTATTCAAGCCATTATTAAAGGGTCATTAGCTTTGAACTAAGAAAGTCATTTTTTGAATCTAGACTTACTAGTGCCCACTGAATTATAGAATATAAATTGCAAAGCAGAGTCTTCAAAATCTATACCATACAAATATTAAAAGAACTAACACAAGAATCTTAATAAAAACTTTGAGGGATGACAAAGTGCATTTCGTGTATTTGGGATTTGATTGCGTTCATTTGCTGTTCAAAATCTAAACATCTGGACCTAAGGTTAAGTCACTGCGGATTCAGTGACTTCACTTAATGTATTTGCCCCTTCCAAGATTGTCTTAAATCATCACTAGGGAGGGGTCACAATATGTTGGAAATTCTTCAACGAGTTCACTCCAACTGTAATAAGTTGGTCTTCTCAGCAATTCTGTTGAAACAATTCTTCAGCAAGTTTGCTGAACTTCCTGGAGTGTTCTCCTGTCAACTTGACAAGTTGCATTTTCATCGAGTTTGAGTTCGAAGTTGGGGATGGAAGTCGACTGTGACTTCCCCATACTATCCAGTACTGGCAATCTACCATCAAGGCATTCCCAGGATAAGTAATTCACGCTCAGCCTACACGTCTAAGGAAATCTGCACAGAATCGTCCATCTTAGATGTGAATCATGCAATCACACACCTCGTACCAGGACACAGGGACCAGTATCATTTCCCTTCTGGGCCCCCGCTTAATTTAAAGTCCACATTTGACATTTGAAACACTACAGTACTGTGCAGTGCCAGGCAAAGTATATCCCAATTCCTCAAATTATCAAATAAGCTCGAAGTAAAACTGACACTGGAAATACATGTACCGGGAGTGGGGGTAATGTACGAGAACACCAGAATGTGATGGTGACTTGGAACACCCCAGTTTTCATCTAACCTTCCTACCATATCCTGGAGGGTCAAGGCTCGCTTGGTAAACCCATCCTTCAATACATCAGACTCGCTAGTCTTGTAAATCGACCTGAAATTTGTTTATACTAGACCGTGCCAAGTCTTTACAAGTGGGGCTGCAAAGAGAAACCTGGTCACGTCCCAAGAATCTTCAAACCATTTCTTCCGCTGAAAGTATGCAGTAACAGCAACAGTCTCTACGGATGCCCTTGACAGTCCAGTAAACTCCCAACGCACCATCTCTTGTAATATACATGGAACTCTTTGCAAGTGCTCATATACAGTAGTCTGCACCTCTTGGACCTGATAATAAAGTCCAAATCATCAAACCAATTTCAAGAGCCAGTGTGACCAAAGTTAAGAAACAAAGATAACGAGGCAACTTTCTTGTTGAATTGCAACAATTTGGGGCGAACCAAGACGTACAACATGCAAAATCCACACTCTTAGCCTGTGGAGTACAAGCAAGTCGCCTACTCTAAGGATTGCGACCTGGTCGACAGTAATATTCACGTATTCTTTCAACGAAAAAAATGCTATCTGTTTAGTAAAGAGGGCTTGTGCTTCTAGAGGTAGCTCTCCATGGGGGATGTGTGTACCATCAAAAGCTCTGCAATATGCACCTCCAGAAAATTCCAGCTGTGAATCATCCAGATACAAAATTGTAAACAACTGGCGGGACCGGAGAACCTTTCAAACACGATTATTTCACTTCAAATTCTGCAGAACGTGTATGCTCTTCAAACTAATATTAATATCGACATGAGGCAGAACAGTCATGAGTCACCTGTTGCAAATTGCTGAACATGGGAATTAGCGAATTCCTCGCCTCTCTTTCAATAAACTGCACACAGGTGCCACTATCAGAGTATCGCAATAATCTCCAACAAAGATTTGACAGCTCCATTTTCCAACCTTTCTTCGGTGTCTACTCTCCTAACCTTACCTTCTATCAGCAATAAAAAAGAGGCTATACAAAAAAAAACAGCTCCACATACCATGAGGACACAGCAAATACCACTAAAACAGTCCCAAGGACAGGAAAGAACCATAACGCACTGTGCGTTACGAATTGAAGTTTCCCTAAACCTAATCGAACACTCAAATGATACTGTACTATCAGATGGTCAATCAACTCATCAACCACCAGATATGGAAACGTAGTCATCGAATTTGGGAAATGCCCGGGAAAACGCTTGTCAAAAGCGCCAAAGCAGGTCTACTTTCAATGCAACGGACCACCAAGACGTCGAGATTTTCTTATTCTGTTCGAGAATTCCATGTTCATTGCTGTGCTTTCAGTTGGAAAGAAAGAGTGCATGCGAGAAGAGCACTTACCAGGTAACACAGGATTCATCCTTTCTTCACGGGCCGTTGCACGTAAGACTTGTTGGGATCCTCTGTTTTGAGCTTGGGTGGACGGAGTTCCCCCCTCTTGGCTTTTTTGCCGCCTTTCTGGAAATCCCGCCAACTCGAAACCCTATTCTCTCTAGTTTCTTCCCACTTCTCTTCATGCTCCCGCTTGTGTTTCCACATCTCCCGAGTCTCCTCTTCCTCTTTCTTCACCCTCCCTTCTTCTTCTGAGATGCGCATGGTCAGCTTCCTGCGTCTCCACTCCTGTTCCGTCAACATCTCCCTCACGCGCATCTTCCACGCCTGTCGGAACTCGTCCGACTGCTCGAATTGGTTCTCGAATTTCCCCTCGTCGACCATGGACTTAATCTTGGAGGCATTATCTCGTTTCAACTTCTTCCTCCGCTCCGAGCGCAACTCGTCCCTAGCCGCGTTAATTTGCGAAACGATGTAATCCCGCTCCGACGGGTCCAACAGCAATTGCTGCGCCTTGGCGAGGGCGGCGAAGGCTTCATTGGCCCGCGGATGTTTGCACTTGTCCGGATGGATGAGCAACGACAATTTGCGGTACTGCCTGCGAACGTCGTCCAAGTCCGAATCGAACGGCAGATTCAGATGCTCGAAGGGGTTGAGCTTGAAGCAGCCCAGGACGCGCAGCACCTCATTGTCGCGCACCACATCACTGACTTCCGCAAAGAACTCCTTGAGAAGAGCGTCCTCGGAGGCCGCCACATCCACCATGGCCGCTGTGAGAAGACCACGGTGAGAAGGGCCCAAAACCAGGCAGGCAGGCAGGCAGGGCAGGACAAGATGGCGGGGAGAGAGAGGGAAGAGGCGGAACCTCAAAACGAGGGGCCAACGGAAAGAAGCATGTCGGGACGAAAAGGATGACCTAAGTGAGAGCTTCGAGTCCTTCACATAATAACTTATAACTTAACTTCGAAGAGGGGCGACGAGGGCGAAGGGGCGACAACAGAAGAGAGAAAGAGGGACCGAAGTAACTTAGTCCCACGCACATGGCCGCGCGGAGCCGCTCGCAGCGATGAAGCTCCGTCCGATGAAGCTCGGCACCGCGGCACCTCTGCAGAACTGAAACCCACGGCAAGCCCCAACGCACAGCAGGCTGCGGCTCCTGGAGGCTCACGCCCATGCGACTTCGACTGACGGAACTGGAGCCGTCGGGAGCCGCTGCCGCGGATGAAACTCATCGACAGGAGCCGCTCTAGGGCAGCTTCGCTCAAAGCTTTAAAACAACTGAAGAGGGTCACGCACATGAGGCTGCCCGGCTCATGAGGATGAGACAATTGCCCAGCGAAGTCGCAGCCTGGTGGCAAGCACGGCACCTACTGCATGGGAAACTGCCCGTGAACAGTACCGGCTTCTCAAGGGGCTAATCCAAAGGGTTTGAGCGAAGCCGCCCGGAGCGGCTCTTGTCGACAAGTTTCATCTAGGGCAGCGGCTCCACACGGCTTCGAAGCTGCATGTGCGTGAGACTAAGGAGCCTCGCTAGAAGCTGATGCTGTTCACGACATTGTTGACGGGCCGTTTTCCCCTTTAGTAGCTGCTTGCCTCCTCGTTGGGCAAGTATTTCATCCCCAGCAGCCAGCTCCTGCCTACAGCCTCATGTGCGTGACACTAGAATTTTCCGGAAGGGAAAAATTGTGCATTAACGGTGTCATAAATCACTCCCAGGAAATTGCCCAATCCTTTTGCAAGTGGGTTTTGGTTTGCAAATAGGTCGTAATGGCCAATTACATGTTTTTGCCTACATAATCGAGCATTACGATTTTTTCATCCACTATCCAATTTTCATCCCAAATGTTCATCCTTTCATGCAAGTGGTTTACGTCGGACAAGCCCCTCCTCCTTGGGCATTGCCCTATATGTAAACATTGTTGGCTTCTACTACGGCTAGGAGCGGCTTTTAAATTTTTGGAGTTTTGAGTGGAGCCAAGTAGAGTGGCTTCTGTCAATGATTTTCATTTGTGGGAGCGGCTCTACAAGATCCAAAGCCTCGTATGCAAAGGATTCCAAATGCAGAGGTTCCGGCTCAAGGAGCCAAGATGGACAAAGAACACAAGGTAACTCAGTTTTTCAACAAGGATTTGACCTCAAAGTGAAAAATTACCTAGTAGAAAGCTCACTTTGCAGTCAAACCTTGTTGAAAAACTGAGTTATTGGATTTAGGGGGTATTTTTAGTGTCCTACTTTTTGATTGAATTAGTAAAAAAATAATTCAAAAAAAATTTGAGATGGTATTTACTAAAACGTTCAAAAATTATAAAGTGGTATAATTGATTAGTGTAAAAAATATTAATGAAAATAATCTAAATTCAAAAAATTCAAGATTTTTGCAAAGAACATTCCCAAGTATAAATGACAACACGTTTCAACCCAAAATCATCGCAAATTGCAAAAAAGGAGAATTTAATCATCTTATGCTATATCAATGTCCAAAATTTTTAACAATGAAAAGCCGTCAATGGCATGTAAAAAACAAAGTTTAGGATCAAAAGTCACATTGAAATATTAGATCTCACAAAAAACAAAATTTGATGAAAACAAAATTTCACGTATTAAATGAAAATACCCCCTAAAATAAATTATTTTATATAGGGCCTAACAAGTTTGTTCCTAGAATATGGTATAAGGTAAATAATCCAGTGTGAGCATTTCATCTCTACTATTGAGATAGAATGGTCACAAATGGGTTCTTTGTATTTTCAAAGTTGAAATTCCTAAAGTCTTAATGTTGTTCATTGTGCCTTCCAAGTAGTGAAAAAATATTTTTCACTAATTGGCCTAAGTGTCTCAAATCTCAAAGGAATTCAGCTTTAAGTGCAAAAACTAGCAATAATGATGGTTTTGGCCAATCTTAAGCCAAAACTCTAGATTTAAGAAATAAAATTGCCAAAAATCAAATTTCAACCATTACAAGATATAGAATACATTCTAATTATTCCAAAATGGTATAAAACTTTAAAATCAAACACTTGTAGCAAAAGTTATGGTTGAATGAAGTTTTACCTCTAAATCGTCTTCTCAAACTTCATCCATCTATTTTTACTGACTTTTTAAATCAAATTTTTATTTTATTTTTTTGATTAGTTTAAATTGAATTCTAGTATCTACAATTATAATTTCACTTGAATAGGATGGATGATTAATTCCTTTCATCCAAATCTAAATTTGTTTAAGTTCAAACTTCATCCAACTCTCTCTTCTTTTAATTCACTCTATTTTCAAAGTGTAAATTAGTTATAGAATACACTAATTATTTCCTAAGTGATTCTAAATTCAATTTGTTTCTTTGTTGTCATCAAAAGATTCTCATTGACCATCTACTTTTAAACTACTATTCTAAGCTTTTACTATTAACTTTCTATTTGTTAGGTTTTTAATATTTCTAGGTTTTACTTTGGTTTTAAAGCTTAAAATAAAATTTCTAAAATATTAAGGCACATTAAGTTTGGACTTTCCTATCAAAAGTTATGAATGGATGAAGTTTGCCCAATAATTAGTGTCCTAAACCTTCATCCAACATTTCCTATTGATCTACAATTCCAAAGTAGTTTTTCTTTTTGGTTTTGACCCCTAAATTTTATTTAAAGTCTAAAATTCTTCTTTGCGTTGACTTGAATGAATTTCACTCTTTTTCATCCAAACTAGCTTCAAACTTCATCCTATTATATCTTTCTCAATTTTTGTCTATTTTGTAAATGTGATATATATAGTTTTGGAAATCTATAGTATCTAAACTAACCTAAATCTTAAATTATATTTTAGAATGTTCCTAAATTTATGCATTACAAAAAATTTCAACCCTCAAAGGGGCCACGAGTTTTTTTATTTTTGGCACCCCTGAGGTGCAATTACAAAAAGAATAAAAAAATATTTTTTTGGAAAAAAAAATTAAAAAATTAAAAATTCTGACGTGGCATTGATGTGACACCAATAGTGCAACATCAACGCCCAAATTTTAAAAATAAAAAATAATTTTTTGTTTTTATTTTTTCCATAATTGCACCGCACGGGTCCAAAACTTGCGGCCCCTTTGTGGGCTGAATTTTTTTGTAATGACTTGCATACTCAACTCTTGCCTTGCATTTGGATTTTAAAACAAAACAAAACTATGGGAAATGGCTTCTTTAGACACATACCTCAGAGTTAACCTCCAACACGGTTCTATTGTCCATAATTTGAATCCAAATGGCTTGCAGAGGTCTTTCATGCTCTATCTTGTTGGTTTTGGCTTAAATGTTTTTTTTTGTTCACCACTTAATTAAAGAATTTTTACAAGAGAATATGTCCTCTAGATTCAAGTTCTATTCTACTTTGTCACCTATCCATATTCTTTTGGTTTGTTCTTCTTTTCTTCTTTTTAATTTTCTTCCTTTTCTTTTCTTGGTAATTTCAAAGCATTGACTAACTACACCTATTGTTTACAAATTGACTAAATGAACCAATGTATTGAACGTCAACTACTTCTTCCAAGAATACTCTAACATTTCTTTCCAGTCAGCAATTCCTTCTTTTAGTTTATTTTTTCTTGTCTAAAGAGTCAATTCTTGCATAATATCTATTTTGTATCCTAATGTCATTATGAACCATAATTTGCCGAATCTAAACTCTAATCCCTTCTTTACACTTCAATATTATATCTTTACACCTTCCTTCACTTCTTAACTTCGCTCTTCTAGTCTTTTGATTGTGTTTTTGGAGCTGTGATTTTAGAATTCTTATTATGTAAAAATATACACACAAATTGTGCCCTAGTACCCAAACTATGCATCCTAGTTCGAGATGTGCATATATCAATATCCAAACTATGTACCCTAGTGTTGTCAAGTCGATTTGATGGGTTGGTCTAGGTTGCCATTGGGTCTTGGCTACCTGCTTAGTGTGAGTTGCTTGCTTGAGATGTTGGGCAATTTAAACCACCTACTCAGAGTTTTTGGATTGCTTGCTTAGTATGTTTGGGTTATATTCAACAATATTCTTTTTTCGATTAATAATCAACATACAAGTACAAGAGAATGGAGCAAATAGTAATGAAGGCTATATAGGAAACCAACAGTGCCTTGACTTGTCAAAGTTTAGTGATTACTCTAATACGAGGAAATTATCCAGAAAAAAGAAACTAAAAACAAGTGTCACATTATCTAAAGGTTCAGGCGAAAGATTTGACGGATGGGATTTTTGGGTAAAAATACTAACAAACAATGAGCATGGAAAATTTTAACAAGGTCTAATTCATGATGGCTAGGGTCAAAGCTTCACCATATAGCATGCTACTGAGGTTGGAAATGAAAAAATGACAAGAGGGCTTTGGAAGCACAGAGCAACAAGTTTGAGTTAATATAATCACGAGATAATTATAAAAATAAAGTTAGCGACGACAATTCCAAACCACAACTCTTAGAAGAATTTTCAAATGATGGAATTCCAGCTTTAAAGATTATGTGACCTTTGGTATACAATATACAAGTAAGCTAGAGTATTTTCAATAACAACATGACAAAAATTGGATGGAAATAGTCTCTACAATTAATACCAAACAAGTACAAAGCCAACAAAACAAATAGAATAAGAACTAAAAACAACATCTAAAGGGACCAATGTCTTTTAAAATAAGCTTGAAAAAATACATCAAAATGAATTCAATGACTCTAAAAATACAAAATTGGCCAAAATCCACTAGAATGGACCCAAGCGGCTAGACAATTCAAAGAGAAGGGGTGGTTTGGGGAGAAAAGAGGTGGACTTTTATAAATTTTGGGTGAATGCAAGAAACACTTGTGCTATTTTGTGTCACACCTTGCGTGATGATTTATTTTTTGGCCATAAATTTTTGCGTTTTTTGGCTCCAAATGACTCAAGATTTATAAATAAGGTACTCATGGCTATTATTTTTTTTGCCTAATTTTTTTGTAATTTTCAAAAATATTTCACTATCCAAAAATAGCCCCCAATTTTATTTCACACTTGCCAATTTGGAGGTTTTTAGTACTATTTAGTACCCAAAAAATCGAATTTTGAGCTGAAATTTTGAGGGGATGGTCTTCTAGTAGACTTATAGCTATTTTCCAAAGGAATTCTAAAAATAATTAATTTTATGTGGTATGGAAGTCCACAAAGTGTGTTTCTTTTTGCTTGCATTTTGTAACATATAAAGTATTATTTTGGAGTTTTTTTGGATGAATGACCATTTCCATAGAGTTGTTACAAATGGACACTTTTTATTTTCTGTATTTATTTATTTTTCCTATTTTTAACTAATTAAAACATCAATGTATCTATTTTCTAGAGATTTGGCACTTTTTTAGTTCTCCTGTTTAGAAAAAATTTCTCTGCATTTCCTTTGGTGGTTATCTTGATCTTAAAGGTATATATATTAGCCATATTTTTTTTATTTTAAAAAAATTATTTTCTAATTTTAAAGTACTCCAAAAAAAATCATATGTACTGCCAAAATGCAACAAAATCGGTAGGAGTTTCTTGCATTCACCTTTTTTCTAAAGCCTCCACTTCTCGTTTAAATTGAAGAGTTTTCTAGATCTAACCGCTAATTACTAAAATAAGTCAAATTTACTACTGGACTTATATCTAGTTTTTAGTGAAAAGCTCCAAATAATAAACAGATTGTGTCATTGGCTTTAGAAGGCCCAAATTAGAGTTGATGACCTTCAATCCCTACTTCGGGATCATTTGGACTCATAAAAGTTGCAAATTGCCAAAATATTAAACAACTTTAAGAAATCTTAGATGATAGAAATTGAACTTTTCAAAGATTTTGTCTCACCTAGAGTGTCTGGAGGGATTGTGGAAGTAAAAAAGACTCTTCTTTGGCTTCTTTTGGATGTCGTATGCTCCCAAGCTTCAATTAATGCCTCAAATTTGGTTAAAATTTGTTGAAAATAGTTTGGTGTTGTTCGTTTGGATAGTTGCTAATGTCAGAATGCATTGAAAGTTGTATAGGGTGCTTTACTATCACAAAATATGCTATTATAATTTTTTTGGAATTTTATTGCAATTTGTTATTTTCTAAGAATTTACTAAGCCTAGATTAAGCGGTTTATTTTCTAAAATCCAAACTTCTATCATTCAAAAAAATCCAAAATTCAATGGTTGACCTCTAAAATTGTTGCAGAAAACACCCCCATCTTTTTGTAGCATTTGTGCAATATTTATGATTTTTTTTCTAGAATACTTTAAAATTAGAAAACAATTTTTAAAAAACATGAAAAATGTGTCCAATATATACACCTTTACGAAGAATGTACCCTAGGAAAAAAAAGCATAGAAAAACTCTCTAAATAGGAGAACTAGAAAAGTGCAAAATCTCATGGAAATAGATATTTTGACATTTTAATTTGTAAAAAATAGAAAACAAAAAATTTAATTTAAATTGGACATTTGGAAAGAGATGTTGGTAATGAGATTTCACCAAAAGAATGATTTTAGAACCATCTTCAATGTTCAAAAATTGCCCTCAAGCATTCATGCGGCAAATGTTTTCGTTGTCATGTTGGAGGAGTATACTAGTTTGGGTGAGCCTGCAAAGGAGAGAACAATTTTAAAGCGCTAAGACAAAGATCAAAAGAAGGAAGAGAAGCTTTTGCATGAGGCACATAAAACAATTGCAAAGAAGGCAAAGAAAAAGATGGCGAGGCAGCTATAAAGGCCACAAAAAAAAGCACGGAAGTCTAAAGGTAAGCAATCCATTGTTGCACCCTCGGGGAGGTCACTTTCCTTTCTGATTTGTAAGCATGTGAGTTAACCATATATTTGTTTTGGGGTTATTTATTTATTAATTATGATGATTTTATGGAACCGTTTTAGTAGGAAAAAGCTATTTGGTCTCAATTTTAAGCAGCCACCCTATAGGTAATTATAAATGAAAATCTAGCTTAATTCTTGGCACACTATAGTATTTATAAACTTTAGGAATTTTTTTTTGTTTGATAATGAAGGATTTTAGGATGAATGTTTGGTCTGAAAACATGCAATGTACATTAAAAAATTAGGATCAAACTCAAAAGCAACATGAAGCAAACAATAATTGATTAACCATTTAACCCTTAACTTTTAGAATGTGTTCACTTTGGTTTTTGAAGTATTTTTCCTATTATAAAAAATAGTTATATGAAGTTGCACTTGAAGTGATGCTTTGAAGAATCAAGTTGTTCATCTTTGTGTGCGGTTAGAGCATCGCCACGGCTACTCGCCAAAGGCATTGACACCGGGCAATGGGCGGGCTGTGGCTTGGAAATTGCCCCACGGCACGCTCGCCAAGGGCAAAAATATGCCCGGCCACTTCCAAAAATGAAGAAGGCACAAGCAAATGAAGACTCTTGACCGCGGCTCACCAAGTTATAAAATAATCTTTTGAATCCCACCTTTTGAAAGCTTCTCTTCAAAAGTCAAAGAGATTCTTCTTGAAACAATAAAATAATAAGTATGGTTCACCTTTTGGCCACTTTGCGAGTGTTGCCATGGGGCCGTGACTCTTCAATTGAAATGACGGCACGCTAACCAACAAAAATTCCTCGTTTGGCCCCCTCATTCCGTGGCTTAGCTGTGGGGATGCTCTTAGATTTACATAACAAGCTATTGTGGTTTTAATAAAAATCACAAAGCGTAGGTGGTTGGGTGCTTAGACAAAAAAAAGTCAATACTAGGTTGGAAGGATTTGGCCAATGAAAGCATAGCACATGAAAGGATAAGCTTAGCTTAAGGATAGTGTTTTGACCCTTGAAATGCACATCTTTGATACAATTTTCACTCTTTTAAAAAATTCCTTTTTTCCACATTATGTCTTTTGTACTTCCCTTTTGATCAATCGTTTCCTATTGTTGAAATTATCATCACATTATTATCAAATTGACATTTCATATTGCACTCACTAAAATATTTAATTCAAAAATGTTGGTGTGTCAAGGTTATTATCTTACGTTTTATAGGCCCAAAAATTATGAAATTTGTTACTATGAACTCTCAACTTGTAAACACTCCAATTTATAACAAGTTGTCAACTTTCTACAACGTTTCACATTACTTGAAGGCAAATAAAGTAGGAACTTTTAATAATAATTATATCAACAATCAAATCTTTTTTTTCATCTCATCATATATATTTCAATTGATACTTGGAATTGACATCAAATTTGTTACATGCAACAATCAAAATGCATTATAACTAAGGGAAGTGTTCAAAAACACAAAACACTCATTACAAATTTAGTCAAAAATATCCAAGATACTACCATTAAAGTCAATTGCATATTGAATGCCTCCAAAAATTGTTGGCAATGGTCATCTCGTCATCTTCTTGATTCCTCACCTGAGCATCCAAGAAAAATTTAGAATGTAATATAATTGGAGACTCACTATTATCAATGTAAACAACAAATACGGCTAAGTCACTTTCACACATAAACTTTACAATAATTATATGTGAGTGTATTTTTTATTTGAAAGGTTGCAATAGAGAGGTGATTCACTAAACATTGCTAAATCTCTTTACTTTTATTTTTGAAAATTTAACCACAATTCTATTTAACTCAAACATCACTCTCACTCATAAACTTCACAATAATGATATATATGAGTCTCTTTTTGATTTGAAAGGTTGCAATAGAAAGGTGATCATTGAACATTGCTGAATCACTTTACTTTTATTTTTGAAAATTTAACCACAATTCTATATAATTCAAACATCACTCTCACTCATAAACTTCACAATAATTATGTGTGGATCTATTCTTGATATGAAGATTGCAAAATTGCTTAACCTCTTTACTTGTCACTATACTTTTATTTTTGAAAATTTATGATATAAATGTTTGCAACAGAGAAGTGACAGTATCAAAAACTAGTGAATCTACTTTTGAATTTTAATCAAAATTCTATTTAACTCTAAAGGCACATATCCTTAAAAATCTCATTTTTGAATGAGCATAATCCGGTTCAAATACACACTATGATCTTCCAATTCACCTTTGAATGATTTTCTAATTTTGACAAAATACCCCCACTCAAATCGAGATCACAATTGTATAATTAATTTCTACTTTAATCCATTTTATTTTGTTGGTAGAAAAGTGTCTAAAATTTAATTTCTATTTTATCTTGATAGAAAAGTGTCTAAAATCTAGTGCATCTAGCTACAACATCCAAAGCGTTAAATGGTTAAAAACTTATTATTTTTCATTCCTCTAATAGAAGGACAAAGGATTATATTCATCCAAAAATGAATTGTTTCTCTTCTTTGATTTTATTTACACTAATTTATATTTAATTTTTTTTAAATCAAGAGATTTTTTGGTACCCTATTTTACATATAATGATGTTTCAAGAATTAAATCCAGGCTAAAGTAGATTCAAATCATTTATAAATTTTTCCTACAATGGATAAAAATGCACCCTATAGTTTAATTCATGTGGTTTTCTATTTTTTGTAGAGTGACCTCCCCAAGGTTGGACCACTTGCTCTAAAGGTTATTGCTTCATCAATGGATGATGATTTAGGAGTTCAAAAACCACTAATGACAAGTCCAAAGTGCAATTCACCTCTTAATTACTTTTCTCACTGAGGAGGTCATGACTCACCGATAAATGAGAAGGATGAGTCATTTATATACACAATGGAGTTTATATTGAATAAAAGCATGGATGCAATACTTGGTGGCTTGAATAACCTAGTTATAGCCGACTACCATATCATTGTAGAGTTTATTCAATAAGTTAGGTAATCATTTTCAATAGAAAAATGCATTGAGTCTTCTAAAGTGGATGGTGGTCTTAAAAAATTTACATGTTTTTGTAATTGACTTGGATTACATGGATTTTTCATCAAGGCTCATACATCAAAGTAGGATAGGTCTTATGATAGAATGTTCAGCAAACACTTAAGCGTTGATCTTGTTTTGGTAGATATGCCCAAGGGTCTTCCGGTTCTCAGTATGAATGACCCGGAAATGGAAATTCAACTTTGGAATGTACTAGCAGGCTTGTGGTTGCACTTGTTTGACTTTGCTAACAATCATCTCCATGATGATGGTGCCTAAGTCATTATCTTTCTTCGTCTAAGTGCAACAACAAAGAAAACTATTCTTCAATAATACAATGCATGCGAATTCAAGAAGAAAGAATAGTGGGATATGAACCAATTCTATGTAACCAACCTCTTAAATGTAACAGAGTCATTATAGAACTTCTTTATGTTTTAATTTCATGAATTATTGTATAATTGAGAGAATTCTAGTTTAATAGCTCCTTGCAGTATAAAGTCTTGTTTTTTGTGCACACTCATTGATTTAGAATTACTTTACTTGTGAAAAACCTTGTAAAGATGCCACCATCAAAATTCAAATTTCAATGCATATCCAACTTCAAGCTTTGTAGTGCATGTAGATGTTTGTCATGATGACATTATGCAGAAGTTCACCTTTGTTAAAGATCTGGCCAAGAGAGTCTATTGTCTATGACCTTGTGAGAAGAGCCCTTTGTTATTGAACATGTTGATTGAATCAAGCATCTTGGAGGGATTGCAAGGAAGACTAACCAATTTTTATAGCGTTTTTCACAGTACTCATTTTTTTCTTTTGGAAGTACTGTATAATCAAAGAAATAATTTTAAAAATATGTGAAAAATATTTTTAATGTATATACCTTTAAGAAAAAAGTACCCTGAGAAGGAAAAGCTTAGAAAAAATCTCTAAGTAGGATAAATAGAAAAGTCTCATGAACTAGCAAAATCTCAAGAAAATAGGTACTTTCGCATTTTAATTTGTAAAAAATAAGAAAATAATTTTTTTTTAAACCAAAAATTGGAAATATGAGAGAACTTTATGACAAAGAGATTTCACCAAAAGATTGATCTTAAAACCATCATCAATGTTCATAAATGCACACGCAAAGGAGCCTTATTAGCAGGCATGTCAAGGACATAAAATAAAATATTTTAAAATTTACTTTTTATTAGAAACATGACTTCCTACTATAGAATAGACCACTGAAATTTCAGCTCTAGATCATTTATTTTGGATGCTCCCCAATACTAAGAACCCCTAAACAGCAAAGTGAGACAAATTAGTTAAATTTAAATTTAAATATAAAATGATTTTTGAATTTTTTGAAAAGTAAAGGGTTTGAATTCTATCAAGTTAGCCATCTATAGTATATTTTTTAAGTTAATCAAGTTCATGCTTTAAAAGTTATAGCGGATGACAAGAGAGTCACTTTCATTGTGACGCAAAAAACGGTTGGTCTTTCTTGCAATCACCCCCTACTCAATGATGTTGTTTTCAATTTTGTTGCAAGAACATGTTATCTTTCAAATCCTTGTCAAGAAAATTATTGGGATAAAACAAATTATATATGTGTAACTCTGAATTAAACATAATCAACATTGTTTGATTTTCCATGATATATTTTGATGCAGGTGCTTCTATCCACTCTTTTGGTCTTTTGGTTGGCACATTGTTGCTCTTGAGGAGGATGAGGGCATCTTCAAGGTCTTATTGGTGCTTTAATATGTGCTTCACCACCTATTGTTAGGTAAACCAGCCCATGACCGTCAGAATTAGGAGTTTGACCTCATATGGTTGCTGAAATTTTTCAGTTTTTTTTCCTACAATAGTACAAGTGTGAGAAATAGTGAGAGCAATTGAAATTACGTTTTTTTGACAAAGTATGAATTTGCTATGGATTTTTTAAGTGATCAGTCCATAGGGGTCTGTAGGCTACCTTATGAACAACAAAATCTGAATCCAATATGGTCATCTTCCTACCCAATGCAATCACAACATTTTCAAACATGGAAGATCTAAAAGATCAATTTTTACAAAGAATTTTACACTAGAAAGTTGGAAGTACCTATTGAGGTCACTAATTACTCCATAACTACCATGTAAGGCATTGATTGTGGTCTAAAAAACCACAATGGGGTCATTAGGTGTCCATCATGGGCCACTTGACCGTCATGGGCTGGTTTACCTTAGTGGTTCCATAATCTATAGTTGAAGAGTTGGTTAATTTCAAGTTTTCAACAAAAGTCTTTGTGTAAGAGAACCCACCAAGAAAAATTCATGATTTAGCACAAAATTAAACTCAAGATTCTTCATGCATTTCTTTTAGATTTGAATTGATATTATATTTGAACTATCTCCTATCATCTTTGTCTTGTAGATCTATGAGGTGTAGCTATCCATCATACCTGCCATCATTTTGTAAACCCAATTTCTTTCCAAGTCCGGATATTCAAAGCCTTTTGATTTGCTAGTTTATATAAAGGACTTGGCTTGGTTGCTTATAATTAATGGCAACACACATTACACTCTTCTAGTAGTGCCTATTTTTGAAATGATTAGTTTGACTTGAATTGCATTGGATTTAATCTATAAGTAGGATTTTGTACACTCCACTACCATACATTAGTAAGTGGTGTTGTCATTGATTGGATTTAATTTTTTATATTACACTCTTCTCTTTATCAATAATATTACATTGAGTGGAATGTGTACCATAAACTTATTTGCTTAGAAGTCCTCCATTATCATTAGAAAGAGGTAACTTGTAATTAAGACCATTATTGGTTCAAAACCCTCTTGTAAACCACCAAAATGGTTCACTTTTTAGTAAATGAAAAATATAAATATTATGTGTGAATTTACAAGCTGGAAGTGCTAGCACTCCAGATTAAACTACAACCACTAGTTAGAGAGTTTTTAAGTACAGAGGAATAGGAACATAGGGAGGTTAGGGCAAAATATTAGAAAATGACATTAGGAGAAAATGATGGAAAAATCCTAGGGAAAAAATGGGGTTTTAAAACTAAAAGACTCAATAAGCAAGATTTGGTAGAGTAACCAAATTAGGCTAACAGTAAAATGATGATAAAATAAAAACCAAAATATTACTAAGTAGAAAAATGAAATTAGAATTATACACAAAAACAAAAAGATAACAAAAATAAAAAATAAAAAACCAAAATGAAAACAAAATATTATGGGTAAGCAATGAGATTATATTTAAATTGCAAACCAAAAAAAGTAGAGAATACAAAACTGCAAAAGCAAATTAGAGGTTTCTACAAAATTAGTTCTATTACCAAATTTAGCCTGCACTAATTATATTAGTGTGATCTTGATACATTGTTGTTGTATCAAACATACCACAAGGCTAAATAAGTGTATTGAAAAAAATTGGCCAAGAAGAAATAATTGTTAAATGACACCATTGTCATATGATGTAAGTTATGCCAGTATCCACCAAATGGACAAAAGTTAAGGTGGAAACACCTAAAACCATTAAAATAAGCAATTCAACATAATTGGATGCACATTTTTCTAAAAATAATATTTTGTAGTATTATTCAATAAAGAATTAGATTTTTGAATATGGCATGTAGTTTTCATGAATTTTCAAAATTAGAAAGTCCTTCAACCACCACTAAAACTGTCACGTAGGTCAATTTAAAACGGAAATCTCAAAAAATCACCAATCAACCAATTACAAATAAGTATAGAGACGGTTTAATGACGCTTTTCAAGGACAATTTAACTGAAGTCTAGAGACACTTAATGGAAGTCTAAGGTACATGAATGGATATAGGAACAATTTTAGATGTTTTCACTTGAAATAAATTTGGAATGTAACAATAGATGCTATCCATTGGTCCTTCTAGATAGCACTTGAAATGTGTAATTGACAAATTTGCACCATTTCGGCACTTAGCAAGTTGGAATCAATCATCCAAAAATAAACAAAACTCCAAAAGTGACTCTGACTCACAAGATTGGCCCATTTACCTTTACAAATTCAAGTTACACCTCTTTTCTGGGGGCCTAATTTTATAAATTAATTAATTCAATATTTTTCAAAGTTTTTGGAGAATTTTGGTACAAGATTTTAGGTGGAACCGGTCAAAGGTCCTCCTTCTACGGTATACCACACTTTTCAATATATAATAGATCAAATGAATTGGAAGACTTCTTACGGAATACAACAATTCAAATTTTGACCAAGTATGAAAGGTTGTAATGATAAAGACTCTTCTATAATTTAAACTTTAAATTCAAGTAAAATTCTAAAGTTGTAAAACCCTTAAACCACTTTTTTCATAAATGAAAACATTTATAAATTGAAAATGCAAGAGTTTAAAATAATTGTTTCAACTCTACCCAAAAGTTAAATGAATTTGTTTCTATCCTATCTGTTACATACATACTAGAGGAAAACATGTTTGGATCTACTAAACATTAAGACCCACACTTGATCTAAATTTCATAACTTGACAAATTAAACTAGATGTGGGTCTTAACCCCTAAAGTTCTTTTATGTTTAACCCTTAAAGGACGGACCTATGACCACTGATTTCAAGCCTCACTGCCTATCACTTAGTTTTCTACCATTTTGCAACTAGATATGAATGAAAAATTTTATATTTATTTTTCAAAGATGGAACTACATGTCTTCTATACTTCATAATTTTTTTAGATTTTTTAGTGAAAAATTGATTTTTTTGAAAATTTTTGAAGAAAAAGTGAAGAAAAATCATATCAAATAGAAAATTATGTCAAAAAATCAGAAAATTTCACCATGTGTGTATTTTATAGTGTCAAACATCATGGTGTAAACTCAATTTCCGTGTCATTCTATAATTAGAAAATAATAGACATTGAAAATGCATCCAAAGTTCAAATTGCAATAAAATATTCAATATTACGAATTTTTTCAAAATTCAAATTGGAGTAGAAACTAGAGTAGATGATCTTCATTTTGTTAGTTGGGCTCAAATTCAAAAAATATCATTTTTATGGAGAAATTTCAGATTTAGAGCAAGGAGCAACAACTTCCCAAAATACACTAAAATAGCATATTTTGTGATCCGTTTTTTTCACTAACTTCTCATTTACGTGAAGACAAACGCTTACAAGACTACAAACATAATTGATTACTCTTCATAACCCAACATGAAAGGCCAACAAGAAAAATCCGGATGAAAAAATACTTTCAAACTCTGTCCACCTCACAGTATTGCCATCCGAACGCCATAGAATGGCGCCGGCGGCGTTACTGGGTTAAAGACTCCAAACTACTTCAAAATACTAGTCTCCAAAGCAAGGCTAATTAAAATTCCTCATCTATATTTATTTTTTAACAAATTCAACCATAGGATCCTTTAGTTAACTTGTTAGATTACACCCCTCTAAATTTTCAGAATAAAAATCCTTACCAATTGCAAGATTATGATGCTTGGATTTCAAAAAGAAGTATTTTCAAGTCTTCCCATATGGTTAGATTTCATCTTTCAAACCATTTATTCAAAAATGTGTAGCCATGCTACAACTTGCAACTCTCCATAATCTATTGAAAAAATAAGTTGAAAATACATATAAAATAATTCAACAATTTTTTTTTCATAATCATGCTTGAAAAAATAATAAATAGAAAAAAGTAGAGAATGACGTAAAATACTAAATTGTTAAGAATTTAGTTATGGAATTGAAAAATGTCAATCCCAATGGTTGTGATGTTGTAATAAACAAAAGACTACCTATGATTTTATTTTTTTCAAAAATGTTGAAAACTAAGTTAAAAAAAAGGACTTAAAAGTTTATTTTTGAGTAGAGATTCTATAATTGCCTTGCAAACTAAAACTATCCATAATTTTCATTTCATTAATCAAATAAAATGATTCAAAGTTTTCCACATATAGAACAATGTTAGTGCATGAGCGCAAAGACGTGAACCTACAAGCCTTGAACCTAGGTGTTGGCATGCATTTACAACCATTTGAAGGTACATATAACATATATATCTATAATACGGAAAGAATCTATAATATAAATACCTTTGTCATAGACACCTATAACATAAAAGGTGTCTATAATATAGACTTTTAGGCTCATGGGCTCATAGATTCTATGTTCACATACTAACATTTCCTTCTATAAATATATAAATAAATAAACACAATTTCAAATTATTATTTCTTTAAAAAGTGATTTTCTTAGAGTTGTTTGGGCTCCGAAAGAAACTATACATTATACACTAACTTTTTAACCATGTATTCAAAAGTTATGAAAATTGTTGTGCCTTAAAACTACTCTTCAAACTCATATTGTATGTAATTTCAAAGAAAAAAAATGAAAATTCAATGAAAATTGTTTGGAAATGGATGACCAAAAATGCTATATTGCCAAAAAAAAAATGCTACTTGATCCTTCAGGGTTAACCACTAGTGACATAATTAAAATTTAACCAAAGAACACCATGAACTGAAGAGTTGTCCTCAAAGAGGTCACCCTTGAAGAGGTTGCCCAAAGGGAATTGCCCTTCAAGGTGATCTTCCAACTAGAAATCACCCATTGAAGCTGTACCACTTAAAGTTGCCCACTTGCAAGGGACCATTATACATGGCACATGGCACGTGATGTGGACAATTGCAAAATCAAAGCAATTTTTAGTAAAGTCAAATTAATTGTTCAGCTATTAGGACTCAAGTTTATGTCAACCTTTCATTCATTGTGCTAGACAAAATACTGCATATTTATCAAAACAACCCTATTAGTAAAGAGGCAAATTGAGAGGCTATTCCTTCACCGCTTCACTCCTTGCCCTCCCACATCCCACTTATACAATCTCAATTAGAGCTTTTTCAAGACCATTGTTTCCTTCTTCATCACCGTTCCACTTGCTTACTTTCTAGTTCACTCTTCAAGTGATAGTAGTATGTATCTTCACACCTTGTGCCTCTTCATGCTCCAAATTAGCTATGCTTTAATCTCTCAATGTGAGCTATTAAAAAAAAGATGAAATTTTATAGGGATTTTAATGCTCTTGCAATGAGCACTAAAAGGAAAAATGCTATGTAGTTTAGAAGTAGTAATTTCTCTCTAGAAGTGGGCAAAACGGACTTCATATTGCGTGGACACCACATAGGCCCACTTTTATGTGAGGATTGTAAAACAATATGTTTATATTTGGAATTAGCATTTTAGAAGGGACAATGATTGTCCCTAGTTTTGAACTAAGACAACTAAAAGAATACTTTGCATTTTTGTGGTGTAATTTTTTTCAAGTAATAATTTAAAATAAGCATTGTCTCGTTTTTTATCCTTTTGGAAAGTGACTCACCTCTACTCTACCTACATTATTTACATGAATTCTCAAACATTATTGGTGTTTCTATATAAAGATTTAATTCATGTTCATTTTCAATCCTTTCAAATTCTTTTATCTTTGAAGTATATGTAGGAAGTATTAGTTGACCAAGCTTTCAATGAGGTTCTTTGGACTTAGGTAGTAATAATGACACTTCTTTAGTATCAAAGCGGTAGGTGACATTACATATAGGTTGTGACCTTATTAAAACCATAATTGTAAATTAAGAAAATTGCCATTGATCACTAAAGTTCCAATAGAACACCAACTTTATTCTTAGCCTATTTATTTATATATGATTGTCTCAACTTGCATGGTCCAAATACTTGTACAAATTTCTAATGATACAGTCATAAAGGAATTGTCATCTTCATAATGTTATTCAATTGACTTTAGTCATTTGCATGCATTTTATGGATATAATTAGAATGAACATCAATCAAAAAATATGAGTTTGTAAATATGAAGAATTTATTAATATTATATTATTATATGAATAGTTGTAAATATATTTGAATTCAATAAAATTGGTTTGAATTTCTGAACAGGTAGGGGGAGAAATTAAAACTTGATCAAATTTTTGAAGTATAATCAAACAAAGGAATTTGATAAACAAATGCCTAAAATTTGTAGGAAAATCAAAAGAAAGAGCGTTGTGTGAGGTTAATTGGGTTGGTTGGCAAGAAAGAACTATTATTAATAGAAATAATAGTTAAGAAGTGATAAATAAATCATTATAATAATTAAAATGGTGTCAATAAGCACCATAACATATTGGTGCTATACAACAGCAGTGTTGATGCAAGTATTGATAGGAATAGGCTTTATAGTGTCGCCACATCTATTAGTACCTTGGGCCACTGATAGTTTTGCGCAATTCTTCATTCGCGTCAATGGTATTAACTTGTTATCATTGTCTCAAGTCTTTTGGGGATTCCGCCATATTCCATTTCAAGCTCAAAGCTCTGTAGGGACGCAACTTGCATCATTTTCATATAGTTGTGCTCGCTTGTTTGCCAAATTTCACTTCTTAATGGCTTCATTGTTGTATTGGGTCATGTTTAAAGTAAACTTGTTTATCCCCAATGGACAATTCTATTGGGCAATGCACATGATGTGGGCTTGCATGATGACATACGCGTTGTTGCTACACCAACAACTTGTCCGTGGTTACATCATTGATACTAGTTCTCTCCCCGCTGCAGCCACCAGCATCCGACAATTGATGCAAGGTGATGATGGTCATGAACAACGCACTGTATTGCAAATGATCAAGGGCGAGGACTCTAGTTCCAAAAATGTCTTGCAAATGTTTCAAGGCATGTAACTCATTCATTCTTTGTTACCTCTAAATTATGTATTTGTATGTGCATGCATATCTACTAATTTACCATGCTACCTCAGTCTATTTATTTATTTTTTAGTAATAAATAATAGTATAACACTAATTTGTTGTACAATCTCGTAATTACAATGTTTTATTTCTCTTAAATTGAAGTGCCTAACATCTTCCTTTTATTATGAATTGATAACTTAATTATATACTATCTTGCTAATTTTATAAAGGATTATTGATTTTTAGAGCATTCATGTTTGATTTTGCATTGAATTTTTCAATATATCCATCTTTGAAAGCATTAGGCTACTTTGCTCTTAAATCTCTTGATAATTGAAGCTATTAATCTAGGTCAATGTCATGCATGGTTTTATTTTTTCAGATGAAATCAAGACAGACTAAGTCTAAGTTGGCAAGCCACCCAACAAATTAGCAAGTTAGGCAATAAGAAGTGTATTGATGAAAATAATCATTATGTTGAATCCCAAACAATTTTGATTCATTTTATAAGGAAAAGTTTCAAGCAAATTGCGGTTTTGATTAGAATTGTTTTTTTCATAGCTTGTAGAATTATGAATTGTTGAGTATCTTTGCAACAAAGATCTACATTTGAACAACATCTTACTAAGTTCAATAGTTGTTGATTCATTGATGTTCTTACCTAGATGTTAAATCCACTTGGAACTATTATACTTTGACTCCCATTTCAATGTACTGTACATGAATAATCATGGTTGTTTGTTTGCATGCACAGAAGTAAATGTCACAATAAGGTGATTGCAAAATACAAAAGTAGTACAGAGTATTTGTTGCATTCTAATCTTATACTTTTGATTTTTTTTTAAATGTGCTTTAAAAATATAAAAGAATAATTTTAAAATATATAGAATTTTTTTAGAGCTTTTGAGAGAATATACCTAAGAAGATCAAGAACAGAATAATCTTGTAATTTAGTAAAGTAAAATAGTGAAAAGTTTAAAGAATCCAATATTTAGACATTATTGTGTGTCAAAAATAGAAATATTACTTAAAACTAACATCCATATATTTAACCAAACCACTACAAATAGAAAGCCAGTTCCCACTTTTCCTTGCTTTTCATGCTATATTTTGAAATATAGCAAATCACATAATATAAGCGATGAAATCGGTTGTAACGAAAATCAATTTAGTGTATTTTTCCAATGAAGAAAAATCAATAAGATTCTTCTTTAGAGGTTGATTCATCAAAGATTCTTTATAAATAAATTCAAAGATAACTAAAGAATATTAGAAAAAATATCAATTTTTTAATAAAACATGTCGACTTAAATCTAGATTTAGCATTTGATCTCTTAAATTTGATCATTCTAACAATAGGCGCAAAATTTTCCATAATAAATAGAAAAAATATAATATAATCCAAAAAATGATATTTATGAAAAAACTCTATAAGCAAAAATTTTATTAAAAAAGTCAAAATTGTCAAAAGAAAATCTCAAATTAACATCCGTGTATTCTACTAGATCACACTGATAAGATATACTATAAAAGAATAGCTATAAATCAAATTTTGAACAAATCTTTAAAGAACAAATATATTGCCAATGATTTTGTACTTGCTCTAGTCAATCATGATTCTAATTCCCATGATACTTTGTTAACTATTTCCATTGCTCTTCTATCTACAACTAGTCTCAAAGATCATAAATACTTATCCCCAATTCAATAAATACTTACCCACGAAAGGAAATTGCATTGATAATAGAAGCAATATACAAGCATTGCAAGAACGTATATGCAGAGCAGGAATATATCAACAACTAAATGTATAAAAATGTCAACGAATTTTGAGTCCAAACATGCAACACCTATCAAATATCCAAAATAGATCAAGAAAAAGCCTAATGCTCCTTCACATTAGATTAATTGCAAGAAAAGAAGAAGTTATGGCACTACAAATGAACTTGCCACAACATACACAAATTTGAAACAATACAAATTAAATTGAAAAACAATTTTGTAGTGGAAAGCAAAACTCAATATTAAAGCAACAAAAACAAAGGAAAGGAAAATACAATCGAGGGGTTATAAAACCTGAAATCAATTAATATCATTGCATCCATATTGACTATTTTCAATCGTGCATTTGAAGGATAAGTGCAATCATTGGTTACAAATAACTTTTCTTATGTAAATCACTAAGGTTTGAATCCCTTGTAATTTGGTAACCTTGATAGTACTAGGATCTATTGACAAGAAAGACAAAAGGCACAAAAAGGATATTGTTGTGATATTTTGTTATATAATGTCATTTGGATTGCTAGAATTGAAAGGTATATCTATAGAAAAATGACATTTGATGGGAAAAAAATAAAACAATTAGAATTTTTTTGTTTAACCTATTTGGCATGTTAATCTTTAGCCCTTTGATTGTTAGATGGTAGGTAAATTGATAAATTGTCAATACTTGCATTAAAATCCCAGAGGGGGTCACTTAGGAAAATTTAACTGGCAATGTGTAGCCAAAGATTTTTTTTTTCATGGAGCCTAAAATTTAGATAATTAATAATTTCAAGTAATATATGATACTACAAATAGGATAATAAGTATTATAATAAATGTAGGGTCATAAGTAATCTGATCCATTGGATTTTTTTAAATCTAATTTACTGTCAAGAATAAGGATCCAAGGCTAGGGCTAGGATTTGTATTCCCGCCTGTAATTCAAATGGATAGGTGGATGAAACTTCTGCATAAAATAATCAGTCCCCTAAAGTAATTGCCATCTTCCTTTTCATCCCATGGTCATTGGTCTATAGTATTTTTTTGAATGCTTTGGAGGCAAGTTGGTGATTTCAATCCGTGTCAGTAGGACAGCTATGATTGTTTGCACAAGCCCCCATTAGACGTGCTAGTGCCTTCTCTCTTGCATGTCGTTATTGATAGGGGGATATCCGGATGGCACTTCATGCAAGTTGGTGTGTGCGAGAGGGCAAAAGGGCTGCGCATGATAGTTTGGCTCAGTTTGGTGAAGAAGAATGGTGCGACATTGAGTTCATCTGGATTGAAGATGCAACGCTAAGGTTGGCGTAGAGGAAATTGGTTTGGGCCTTGGTTATCTTTGATTGAGCAATTTGACGATGCAATGTCCATTTTTGGACATACTTGGACATTGTTAAAGTCCCTCCATGACCAATTCTGCCTCTTGCCTTTGACCTTGCTTTCGGAGGTGGAATTATCTCTCTTCCTAGTATAACTAGGGTGGGGCTGGTAGCATTATGGGGCTATCTCGGTAAAATCAGATTGGCGCAACTTTCCACTGTTGTGTGTAACTCCCATGCAATGCACCCGCCTACCAATTATGTAGTTTTTTGGTGATGAATTTGATCTTTCAATTCCCACTATTGATTTTGCTCCATTCAGTGCAAATTGCACAAATTTGCTACCCTATTATAGTTATATTGCATGGTAGAAGAACCCTAAAACTTCATGGAATTCTCAAGTACTCTGTTTCTAACATTCATGAACGTTTTAAATATTTTGAATGTGTTTGTGAACACAATGTATTACCTACACTACAAGAGAAAGGGGTGTTTTAAGTGAGTTTTTAAGTAGTGTCCTAGACACATGATTTTAAGTAATGACCTTTAAGGAGATTTTTAGCAAAATTTGACTTTAAAACATGTGTTTTAAGTCAAATTTTGCTAAAAATCTCCTTAAAGGTCATTACTTAAAATCATATGTCTAGGACACTACTTAAAAACTCACTTAAAACACCCCTTTCTCTTGTAGTGCTAAACCCTAAACCGTGTTAGGCATTTTGCACAATTTGGGAATGATTTGCATGCCCCCATTGATGTGTGGCATTTGCTTGTAAATATTCTCCTTTTTAGACTCCATGCAATAAATGTATCATGTGGCTTCTACAATGTGATTGAATAACCCGTATATTGCAAGGCTTCACAGGTTTGTTTGTCTTGTTTTGTTTGTTTGGATTTCTTGGATTGATTTTACGTTACAAATGTATCATGTGGCTCCTTGAATCTATTAGATGGCTAAAAAAATGTGCTTGAATAAACCTTGTATTGCAAGGCTTCATAGGTTTATTGTCTTATTTTGTTTGTTTGAATATCTTGGCTTGATTTTATATTACTCTAAATGTAAATGTTGGTAAATCTATCCTAAACAAATTCATGGCACTTTTCTAAGTTGCAGCATTAGCAATTTTTCATTAATTTATTGAAGTTAAAGCACTTTTGTTGAAGGAGATAAATTTGTTCAACAATTTGTTGAAGTTGAAATATAAACAATGAAGGAGCTAAACAAAGACTGCATATGTAATGCCATTTTCACCGTGCACGTCATAACTTATGCTTTTAATATATGTCTTATGTTCAATTGAAAATGTAATTCTAAATTTTGAATTATAAATAAATAATGGTATGATAAATTAGCTTCTTACACTAATTTAAAGTAAGTAAATGGTACTTAAAAATATGTCAAATTAGAAAATTAGGTAATTATATGGTCTATTTAATTGGTCCCTTTATCAAAATACTCCCATTAATATTACCTTGCGGTCACACGTGATATGTAAACTACTTGAAGAATGACCCTTTCCATGACTAATTTACTCTAAAAGTAAATCATGATGAATTATAATAGTTATCCTAATAAAAATATTTTTTCAATAGAATAAAATAATATATTTAAATTTTAAGAAGTCAAGATAGAAAATATAAATCTATTAAAAAAGATAATTTGAAATCTATAAATAATAAAGTAAGTTCAAATAGTAGAATAATAATATTTTTTTAAAATATTTATACTTTTTGATGAACAAGCCAAATTATTTTAGACACAGCATTTAACAAACAAAAAATTCAAAGATATGCAATGACTACTTTAAAAATAGTACAAAACATGAATTGATAATTGAATAATATATAAGGATATGTGGTAACATTATAGAATGTTTCAAATTTTGTTTTGAGGAAATTGAGGAGTCCTTCCTTTTTCTTCATATTTATTCTAGTAGTTAAAGGTCTTGCATAAGCTTCTAAACATCTTTAGAAAGACCAATAAAGTTTCTACTATTAGAATTAGGATTCACAAGCAAATGCTAAAAAATAGCTACGAGTCTATTTATTAAAGATTTTGAAAGACTATGAAAGATTCTACAAAGCTTATATAAATTTTGGGAGACTATAGAAGGATACTAAAAGATTTGAAACTGAAGATTGCAAAAGACTATGGATGCATTTATTATCTAAGATGGATATCATTCATTTTTATATAATTGCATTTATTAATAAAAAATTTATCCTTTAAAGAAGTTAAACTTTGCCAAATTTTCAATATCAACTTATATAGAAATTTAGTACAAATGGTACTATTACATAGAATTCAAATTCTTTTCAATTTTTGAAATTCATTTTACAAGTACATGATAATTATTGCCAACCAAGTTTTTTAAAAGTATGAGCTAAAAATCCACATAAGTAATAGATACTCATTGTACAATGTTCAACAATACCACATTGAAATTAGGCCAAGACATGGTTTTCCATTTGAAATATGCATGGGAAATATGTTTCATTTGAAATTATTTTAAAAAAAAGGGAATATTTAGCAATGGTTTTCTCCTTTTTTTAATTAATGGATAAATTTGCTAGACTACTAGAATATCTTGGGATGGTGGATTTTTGGGATGAATGTGTACATTTTTGGATGAATAACTTAATACTCATTTATATTTTCAATAGTTTTTTCATGTCTATGGATGTATATAGCTTTATCAATATTGTGAATTGTAAGCACTTGTGCATTTCAAAATAAATGAAATTAAAACCCTAGAGTAGCGATTGAAGTCAATACAACTTCAATTAACCTCTAATACATTAATATACAATGCTAAAAAGCCATTTGAATGGAGACTTCACATAAATTTACTAAAAATTTGCCTTTATGTGGCCAATAAACCAAAACGCATTTATTTGTAATTATATATAGAAAATTTGTTTTTATTGTACTTGATGATTAGACCTTATACTGACAGTGGATTATTAGATCTCATAAATTATAATCTCATGCCTAAAATAGCTTAAATTTCTAATTTACCTTAGATTCTTCAAAATTTCAATACAATTCTAAAATTAGTCATGTGAGAGCCACAAATATTATTCAATTTATAGTGGATGAAGTTAAACATCATTTTAGAAACAAAGACAAAAACTATGCTTAATATAACATTTGATGTTTGACAAAAGACAACCTCTACGCTATAGAATAAACTTTGTTTTATAGAGACTAAGAGCAAAACAAAAAATTGCCAATTTAAATGAAAAGATAGTTTGATTGGCAAAATTCAAGCATTATCAGCAAAACTATCTTCAAACAAAATTAAAGAAATAGCTTGATTACAAGTTTTTTGATCTTCAATGCCTTAATATGTGTAATCCGTGACTATACATACCATTATATTTGGGATACACTAGCAATTTAAGAGCAAGTATAACTTATTCTACTAACCAAGTCAGAAACCAAGTAAATATGTATTTACAACATTGTCAATAAGGTCTTTATGTAACTTTCGTTTGATCTCAATTCAAATATGTAGATCAAAATAGCTTTTATTAGAGTAGGAGTAGCCGGCTTCAAATATGTACCTAATTGGTTTGCCAATTTGTTTTATGCCAAGCATGGCTAGCCTCCAGTCATTAATGCTCACCAAATGTTATCCAATATAATTTGAAAATCAAACCAAGTTCATATTAAAAATCTTACAATTTAGAATATTATTTATATCTTTATATAGAATGTAGGTGAATAAGATTAAAGATTTTATTTTTAATGAAAATACAAAAAAATTATTTATTCACAGCAAAATTATTAAGTTAAAAAAATTTAGAGATTCCAAATTAGCTAATCAAGGTTGATGTATACAAAATTAACAAACCATAAAGAAGGGTAAATATTCACATTGATCTTTTGCAATGAAAACTTTGGAGTTGCATACACTATGTTTGCATGTATACTTGTATGAGAATATTGCTACTAGTGCAAATAATCTTCATTAGGTCAAAAAGGAATGTCACTTGTTAATCCAACGTAAAACATTTGCTATATTAAATTTTAGCCAATTGCAAATCTCTTAGTGTAAAAAAGTGAAAAGAAATTCTTTCATTTATTATGTCAATGTATTATTTTTAGCATTTCAAATAACATAGGGGGATTTGCTAGCCTTGACAAAAAATTTATTCTCTATTAAGGCAAAGAAAATCTAAAGGCAAGCTCTAACATGAATTTTTGCACTTTTCATCTACACTGAATAGGGGTATTAAGGGGACCTATACTAATTAATTGACATTTCACACTATATAAATATCTACCTTTTTTGTACATCAATAGTTATTGAAGTGTCCGGGGGTTGTACATCATGTTTCAAACATCTACAGTTCTCCAAGATAAGTCCCTTTAATTTTTTGGTCCCCTTAATACCCCTATTCAGTGTAGAATTTACTAATGTCTAGGGTTTTGACCTACGGTGAAGGAGAATTGCCCCATTTTAACTTCCAAAAGAAAAACGCAAGAATTTAATATTTACCAAAGATGGTTAAAAAATAGAAAATTTCAATTCCAATTTGGAATCACAGAGGCTAATTAACTAGGAGAAGGCAATCTAGAGGTAAGATTTACCAACCACAATATATATTTTTATATTATCTAACTGATTTCCAATACCTCTCAATCTCTCAACAAGATATTTTTACTAACTCTCTAATTTGTTTGAATCTTGTTGCAAGTCAATGAGGAATTCAAGTTTCTCTTTGCATGCATTTTCTGGACAATTTATGAATGAACTATGATTTTTTCAAGTATTGAAAATAGGTATACCTCAAATTGATCCTAGTCTCTCAACTTCTCAAGTTTAGAAAATTTCCATTTCATACATGAATCTAGATGGGATAGTTTCAAATAAGTCATAAATTCACAATCATCCTTAAATGAAAGGCCCAACTTAAAGGCTACATTTTTAGAGAATCTTCAAGATAACTCCTCCAGTACTCAATTACATTTGAACTTCTTTGGTATCATTTTCTTTGTCTTCTCAAGATGCATCTATCAATCAAAGCCTTGGTTATTGGGTTACACTTTGAACTACTTGTAGATTTTTGCATTGGAAAGTTTGATAATTTTTTTAAATAGTGGCTTTTAGGTTGCTTGAGGTCTTGAGGAGCTCATAATTGAATGTTCATTAATTTGAGTAATCTATATGATGCCCATATAAAAAAAAATCTAAGTTTGAACAACCTTCCCAAGGCCTCAAATGCCCTTTAAGGATTAAGTACAATTCTCCAATGTCTCTAACTTGCAAATGTTGATACCAATGCTGAAGACCCTAGCCATACATCTATACCCATACAATATTGGTTAGTACTCCCTCTCTCTCGAAATAAATCCAAGGATTCCAAATATACTTCTCTCAATTAAATTAAATTCGAAATTGGCTCTCCATAATTTAATGGACAACAACTGAAGCTAGTTCAAACACCCTAAAGCAAAAGAATTTGCAGATGTTATCACTACAAGAGAAAGGGGTGTTTTAAGTAGTGTCTGAGACATCACATCTTTTAAGTAATGTCTTTTAAGTAAGTTTTTAAGTAAAATTTTACTAAAAAGATTGTCTTTTTAGTAAAATTTTACTTAAAAACTTACTTAAAAGACATTACTTAAAAGATGTGATGTCTCAGACACTACTTAAAACACCCCTTTCTCTTGTAGTGTATACTCCAAAGACTATAACAATTTGATCCTTGCAAAGGGAATTGAAACGCAACCTCTCACCAATCAAAGGCAAAGAATATAACCCAAAACTATACAAAAACTACTACTAACAAATCTGTTGTTGAGAATTTCTTGGAGTTGAATTACAAGACATTGTTGGAATTGAATATAGAGGACATCAATGAACATCATTGCACCAACATTGCTTGAAGAATGACCAAAATCAATACCACTAGAGTAGTTGTCACTTTTGCTACTTGTTTTCAACATGCGCCGCTTCACTTTTGGCTTCCATTCTTTCACACCTAGTGGGGTTTAGTAGAAGCTATAATATCTCTGCAACTCCTTGAAAATAGAAACAGCTCACACATTTATCTAATCATTTTTAAGAAACCCCGGATTTATTTCAAGATGGAAGGAGTATTTCCTAACAACTAAGCCTTTGATCTAATTAGCAAATGAATGCTCCAAGAAATTGAGCCAACATTTGGAAAGTTGCCCTAGTAATTTGCCTGTTCTTTATAGAAGAAATCAATTTTTCTCCAAGGATACAAATTGCATCTTCTCTTTATCTAAATCTCTAGTATCAATTGAAATCTCACCCAGCTACTTCCCTTCAACTTCAAATTTGGAAAGGCTACAATCCTTTTTTTTCAAAGACATATCAATTTTTAAATTAAACTCCAAATTTCATTACATTGGGTAGACATAGACGATAAGCAAGGTGAATGGTTGCTACAACCAACCTTAAAGCTATCCCTTGCCTCTAGAAATCCAATTATTAGCGTGTCATTGCAAGAAAGGGCGTTCAAAAAGCGTAGCATTTTCCACAATACTCATTTTTTCTTTCAGGAGGGCTTTATAATTAGAAAATCAATTTTTAAAAAATGTGAAAAATATGATTAATGTATACACCATTAAGAAGAAGGTACCCTAGGAAGGAAAAGCATAGAAAAATTTGCTAAGTAGGAAAACTAGAAAAGTACAAAATCTCAAGAAAATGGATACTTGCTCTATAATTTCACATTTTGTAAAAAACAGAAAAAGAAATTTAAAAAAAAACTAAAAATTTTCTATTTGGAAATAGTTCATAATGATGAGATTTCACCAAAATATTGATCTTAGAACCATCTTCATTGTTCAGAAATTGCGCGCAATGGGAGTGCTGTTTGCACTCATGTGGAGGACACAAAATAATATATTTTTAGATTTCCTTTGGTAGGAATATGTTTTTCTACTATGCAAATAGACCATGAAAATTTTAGCTCCAGATCATTAAATTTGGGGACTTGTAACGTAGTAAAAAACCCTAAACCTTACATTGTGACAAATTAACAAAAATAATTTTTAAATATAAAATGATTTTTTTTAATTTCTAAAAACTAAGGGATCTGATAACCATCAAGATAGGTATCTCCAATAAAAATTTCATGTTCATTGGACTTTTGCTTCAAAAGTTATAGCAGATGACATGAGAGTCACTCACTCTATGACTAGCAAATAGGACCCACCTTTCTTGCAATGACCCTAGCTTTGGAGTTGAAATGGCAAACAGCTAAAATTTGACAATTTTATGAAAGAAACAACTACATATCCGCCTACTATTTTGCACATTGGTTGGTTGTCAATCCTACCAATTTTTGTCCAGTTGTGTCCAGATCCTCCATTTTCACACTCCAATCAGTTCTTTTCCCAAACTTAAGGTACCAATTAACAATGAACTCACGAGCAGTTCTCTTGGAACATTGGTCTAAGCAAAATCATGAACCAAACAATGCCAACACCAACAATGTCCTTGACTCCAGCCATAATTTTCTGAGTTTCCAAACCTTAAAATGCAATGTAACGTTCGGGATATTTTTAAAGTTTTTCCAACTCTTTTCCTATAATTCCCATATTGAACCAGTCTTCCAAGTACCGAGTCCGTTTTTTTCTCTATTTTTCACTCCTAATAAATATTTCATAGATTTTTTGCACCACTTTCTTTCCGATGTTTTCTTCCCGAAGTTGCAACCAGATTTTTCCCCAATTCCACCAGCTTAAGAGCAGCCCCATTGCAACACGGTGAAGCAATGCTCTAAAGGATTTGCACCTTCTGATATGTCATTATCAGAAGATCAATGGTGCAAAACCTTCAGAGTGTTGCAGTGGGGCTGCTCTAACTGATGAATGACATACCCGGTGGTTCTCTCCGAACCTTGCTGCAGTGGATTCCACAAGCAGCCAGTCAAGGAGGAAGCGAGCCTATGTGGCCAGGCGTGAGAGGTCAGACGCGATTGCGGCTAAGGTATCGCCTCCTGCAGTAACACATAACATTGCTAACCGGGGGGATTCCTTCCCTGTCAAAGGAAGGATAATCCCCCCCGAGATGCCTGGGATGTCAGAAGAGAAGACTTAGTTTAAATCCCCTCCATCACATTGGTGGTGTTGAGGGATTTGCCTGCATGAGATTAGTGATGGTGACGTATGTGGCTTGGCATGAGATTGGTGGAGGTGACTGCTGACATATTTGGCCTCCATTCCATTGGATGGCTTTGCACGAAGTATGAGCTGGCCAATCGATCCCTGTTTCAGGGGAAACTCAGCTCTACAATGAATTGCATTTAAGGTAGGGGGCTGTAAAAGCGACCTGTCTCTAAAAGCAATCTGGTAGATTTTGCTTCTAACATGTATTAGAAGTGTACATTTCAGGAGGGGGTCGCTTTTAGAAACCATTGTGTTTTCAACTTCAAAAATTCATAACTAATTCCATGAATGTCCAAAAAATATGAAACGACTTGGATTAGATGCCAATTCCCCCACAAAAATTTACTGAAAATTATTTTAAGGAGTTTAGCTTCCCCCAAAATGCAAATCAGCTGGTAAAGGGTCGCTTTTACAGCCCCCTACCTTAATGAACTGCGGTTTTCTCTTGACTTGGCGCTAGGGGGCTCTTACTTTTGGGGGGAGCAAAAGGAAACTCCCCAATGAAGGTTAACAATGTTATGCATACAGTGCTCCCTTTGTCTGAATCAAATGCCAACTAAATTAACCCTTTAATGACCGTGGTCAATTTGGGGGGCGGGCGTAGTTTTTGCATACATTTATGAAAAAATGTTGTTTCATGCTCTCATCAAAGATGTAATTTTAGATTAGATTGTATAAATTGGTTCTATGGGTTAGATCCTTGAAGTAAACAAAAAATGAAAGTGATCCAATGGTTCACATCCTTGTAATTACTCTTTGAAGATTGATGTGTCATAAACACCCTTTGGCACTAGTTCTAATTAGGGTTTGCTACAATTGGACATAAATTTGAGTATATGGTTTAAAATCGACCAAAAACCTTTTGGTTAATTCCTTCGCACATATATATAGTTGTCTTTTACATGAAATATGCATTTTTCTTTGAAAACTCCGATATGAAAGGTTAGGCCACTTCAAGTTTAAAGCTTAGATCAGGCCTTGAAACTCCCACAGTCCCACGCATTGCACGTTTCGTTCCGCCAGTGGCCGGCTCTCAAGGGAATGAAGCCGGATATATACTGTAGTGCTCCCTCTGTCCGAATGCCGACCAGATCGATCACGCCTTGGAAGTCTCCAACTCGGATCCCACGCATTGCACGTTTCGTTCTGGATCGACACGCTAGCTGCAGTACTCGATCACTCGGCTGCTGATCCTTTGCAAGGTTCGTCTTCATTGCACCCTTTCTTCGTGAACGAACGGATCTCCGCTCTACGGCGTGCACGTGTGCATTTCTGTCAATCCGGGACTACTGTATGTATGGGTCCTGGTAATTGTATTGCTGTTCCCCTGTTCAGATCGTTAGTAATGATCGATCGTCTTGCAATTGGTCCCAGTTGATCTATCTTCGTGGAGCTAGGTGGTGCTGCTTCTCTTGCAATTGTAGTGCTGCTTAATTGGATCGATGAGGATCTACTTGTGTCTTTAATTACTTTGATTCCACTTTTGTTGGGGTGCTGATCGAGTGTCCAAATCCATTGTCCTTGTTAGTGTTAATCTGCTACTGTAGCAATGTGGGCATCCAGTAATTAAGCAATTCCAATCAGCGAAGCCACTACTTAGATTTGTTGGCCCAGTTAGATATGATTGAGCTTGTGGACTTGCTGCAGTTTGTAAACTGGTATCCTTTTAAGGGCCCCACCCGCACTTACTTCGTCGCAAGGGGGCGTCAGAATGCTCGAAATCAAGTGCTAAATTCTCTCTTTCTATTTTGAGGCCAGCGGGATTGTGAGCCCAAATCAGAAATGCCAGCACTCACCTAGAGTTTTGAAAGTCAGTCCTGTGTTCTGACACCAATATTATGCACTCTATCCAGTGAGACGTGCTATACAGGCGTTCCACTTCAGCCATTGTGAAGTGACCATAGCCACATTTTGCATGCTCAAGTGATTGCAGACTGGACTGATTTCCAAGCCATTGTGAAGCGAGCGACCCACAATGTCTGCCTCATTACTCCTACAACGAAGTCACGTGGCTGTAGCAGCCATCACATCCTCGCGCCAGCAGCTCTTGGAGTCTTCCATGTTCCGGTCCTCGTCTCTGGCACTGCCCAGTTATGGGCACTTCGGAGACTTTACCAGCTTGGGAAGAAGCTCCCCAAACAAGCGCCATGTGTCATCAGGAGTTGCAGTTCGAAGTGGTCTCAAGGAGCTCCTCACGCACAGCGACAAGGAGAAGGTGAAAGAGACGCTGGAGTTTTACATCCAAGAGATTCGCTCCGCGGATCCTAGCGATACCACGGCCACTGTGAAAGTAGCCAACCTGCCCGTGAACACGAAGCCGCTGCAGTGGGGCTCCTCCTTTGTGTTCGACAACGAAGTGCGAGAGGGCATTGGCGCGGACTCCACGCTGCTGGGGCGTGAGCGCGGCTGGGGTACCGTCTCGGATAAGGAGAGTAAAGAAGCGTTGCAGCTGTTGAGCAAGATCTCCTTCTCGGACGGGAAATACAAAGGCTCCACGCTGACCTTCAACGGTAATGTCGGCGGTGCCGTGGCGCCGTATGAGCTCATCATCCTTGGTGGCACTGGCCATTTCCGTGGTGCGCACGGCTACGCCTTGGTGGAGAAGGTTCCTAACGAAGGCGCCCGCTTCAAGTTTCAGTGGAACGTATTCATCTGCAAGTAGAGGTCATTTGATAGTATCGCACTTGTAAAGCAGCACTTGGACTTGTTTTGTGTGCACATAGGCGAGTACCTGTAACGGAGATGAAATCTGTGGAATCAATGCAACGGTATCATAAGCTTATAGTATCTAAGTTATTTATTTTTGCAGTGGCTGACGAGGTTTTGATCGTCGAAAGGCAAGATCAACTGTAAATCTGGAATCTGTATTTCACTGTGACGAATAAGTAGTAATGGATCAAAGTGGTGATGATTGTGGATGATGAGATTGAAGAAGAAATTTCTGCCATACCCATAATATGCATGTGTAATAAGCAGTGTGTGACACCCACTAATACAAAAGTGCGCATAACAATTTGTAACACATCACGACCTCATCACTCAATAAATCTTGGCAGCGAATAAACCCGAAACCTGTCGATTCAATTGGAAGGAATTATACAACATCACTACCGTGATTTCACGTTTGATGAATTCTGTACTCTAGTGGCGCAGTTCTTGCCCAATATCTATAAACTTCACAACGGGTCAGCTAAAGCCAGTATTGAAAGGCTCTTGAAAAAATGTATTAAGCCGTCGGTTGTCCTAAGAGAAGTCAGTGTCATTTTCTATTGATACAGTTTGGCAATTCAGTTCTCAATTGCAGAAAAGAGTAAGCACTTGAAAGCCCAGGTTTCAATGAAGTATGAACTTTCGCAAGAAATAATAAATCCTGGTAAAAATAAATTGTGGCCACTAGCTGACCTGGATCAAGAATTCTTCGAGAGTATCAGACCTTGCGACTCGTGCTCCTACTCTTCTCATGAAAAGTACTAGCCTTGTAGAGTTTTGTGAAATCGCCAGTCAGCTCTCAAACCCCGTGTTGCAAGACTCACAAGCCAGTTACTGTTCGTGTACGTCGTCGTCTTCCATACTCAAGACGACAATGTCCCCTGGTTGCAGCTTCGTAACGGCTATGGCTTCATTACCTGGACTTTGATGCTCTAAAGAACAGGAACATTGACGTTGGTTAGGCGATTGTCAAAGGTATTCAATGTTAGTTGCTCAAAATAAGGCAAAGGCCACCGGGAACAGAAAAAAATGGAGAATCAGAGTGAGAGCGGATGCAGTTTTATCAACGCACCTGCAGGGGTAACAAGGCGAACTGAATCTGACTCTTGTAGCATGACGCTAAAACTGTCCCCCCCAACCTCCACCACCACAAGCACAAGAGGCTTGGACTCGATGCAAACACGGCCCACGAGAACTGTGCGGAAGTTGCCAAGCGCATCCACCGCCAGCACTTGCCCTCCCGACTCCAGCTCCGACAAGTAAGTGATGCGTCCTCCTGCCATGCCTGTGTAGGCATGCACGGGACCCTGCCAAAGGAGCGGCCATTAGCTCCAGACGCATGTTTACGCCGGAATTGGGAACTGCTATAGCCATTAGTTTTCGGTGCATACATTTTACAGTTCTTGGCATACCCGGGATGTCGGAGTTCCAAGATTTCTGCTCTAAGAATGGAGGGGCTTTAGGCAATGCGATTTGAAATCTGCAATACTCTGAGATGAGATTCTGAGGCTCAGAATCACGTGGGGCTGGATTTTGAAATAAAGACATAATCGCACCGCTGATATCGCAAACTCTGACAGTAACGGCATCAATTGCAATCATCACTCACCGCATTGACACGAAACGATTTCCGGCTCGTGTTGTTGGCAAGGATCTCCGAATGCACCAGAAACATGCCCTTGGAAAAAGAACCCACCTACACACCAAACCGAATCAAGAGGCTACAAATTAGAACAAGAACTTGCAAAAGCATTCTTGCAATCGATACCACAAAAACAGGGAAATCGCCTTGTAAGAGAGAAAGTGGGGGAATTATCTTACAAGTAAAGCCTCGCCAGGATTCAACAGATTGCAGAGGTCCACGGACACTCGGTCGCCCTCACCCACAGAGACCACACTCTTGACGGTGGCATTCACGAGTCTCAATCCGGGTTGAGGCGCTTGCGACGCCGAATTCGGAACCACAGCTGAGATGGGATTTGCATGACTGTCGTCTAGCAACCGCGGCGACGAGCCAACACGGTTGAGGGGATTGGCATCGGATCTTGGTGAGGACGCCACCCGATGAAAGCTGCCGTGGGTGTCTGACTTCGTCGTTTCAGACCGCGACAGCGAAGGCTCTGGCGTTAATCCGGGGAGCTGTTCCGTCACTTCAGGCTCCTCACCCACTTCCTTGATGGGTGGCTCTGCGTTTGCCCACTCGATAGCACGCTCCTTCTCTATCTTCTTCTTCGTCAAATAGTCCTGCAATCAGACCATTGCACGTCAAATTCCGAAATTGCGATTGGCACTTTCCAGACGAATGTATGTAACCTCAAATCTTTAGCAGTCGTCGTCTTTAGAACTCTGAGCCGAATGAATGTCACAATTTTGACGCTCTGACGGAGGCCGTTTTGTCGAAATCGATCAAAACGAAGCTCTCCATTCTCATCAATAAATGGACGGTGTGAGGCGCCCAAGCCCTTGAGTGACAATTAAGCTCTTACCCTCAGGGCACCGATTTCGTAGACGTTTTCGGTGTGCAGCACCACGCCATCCATGCCTACATCCAGAGCCTGCAATCGCAACAGAGTCCGCATAATCACTATGACCCTAGGGAGACCTCCGATGAACAGAATCATAATAGACTCCAGCATAATAAGCTAACAACAACACAACTTTAACGACATTAATTATAAGGCACATTGAAGATTCCAACGCATTCATCTGGTTTAGTGTTCAGGTGCTTACAGTGAACAATACGATGATAACAACCTTCCAATGCCGTGTTCTGAATGCCATTGAAGTTGCTCTCCCAACTAATGATTCAATTAATTCAAGATTCTCAATCGTGAATCAGTCTGTTTGCAATCCAAAGGTTTGAATGAAAGAACCGTACCTCCAGATACACTTGGGCGTCTGCTGCGGTGGTGGTGGTGGCAAAAAGTCGAGTTCGTCGACCTTGGAAAGCGGCGACCACATCTTCAGGAGGAAGAATCTGCACGAGGCCCGGCATTAATCGCTTGGAGTGATCCCATGAAGGACTCTGAAATCTCAAAACGACGCAACCCTACCTGTGGTCTACTCTGCATACAATCATATATAGTACATCGGCCTAATTTCACAAAAAATTCACATCCAAAACAGAGCTCTCAAGTACGAACCGGAGCAGAACCGTTTAAGAAGCCCGATGGAACTGAAGCGATTTGAAACACTCATTTGAAAACTCAGGTTTATACTACTCCTAAGCTGCAGAGTTCGGAGGTATTAAGACTAGGAAAACCCAAAACCCAACTGAGAACTGAAAGTCCTAATTTCAGCACTTTAATGTCACAATTTGCAAAAAGAACCAAATTGAGATTGCGTCCATCTAGTTGAATTTAGAGCAGTTGATCAATTTCCCAAACCTGCCAATCGAGGTCGTTAATGACAACGGTCTCCGCGCCGCCCATCATTGCAGGCAGGTAGTCCAGCTGCTCGCCAGAGTAGACCTGACCCAGAAGCGCCACTTGCCTGCCCTCCTGGTTCAAGAACCGGCCCCCTTCCAGAAACAACGGCTTAATCCACTCGATCGCTGAAACAGAACCACCAAAAGCACAACATAACACATTCCGTCAGTGGCCGGTCAAACTCCGATCCGGAGCTAGCTAGCACCAACAGTGAACACACCCTTGTAACCCTAATATTTATACGCACTACACGACCTTGTGCAGAATTGTACGTACAAGTCCATTGCGGGGCCATGAACTTAGTGTCGGGGGTGAAGATGAACGTGGTCCAGCCCACTTCCACCGCGCATCGCATCACCTCCTTGCTGCGCGTCCACACCCACACCGTCTTCGACAAGCTCTGCAACACTTTGCTATGCGGCGGTGACGGCATTATCGACAACGGGAGCGCATTTGTGCTCACCGTGCTCGTCTCCTTCACAAATGGTTTGTGAACCGGAGCTCCTGCGTTGGTCCTGCCTGGCGGAGGGTGCAGTTTGACGGGTGCCGGGGGCAACGGCGCCACGTGCATCGTTTTCTCCACAGGATTGCGTCGCACTTGCTCGCGCTGATCGATGACCGGCGCCGGTCCCAGGATTTTGTGAGGTCGAGGCTCCATGAAGGAGCTTGGAGTGGACTCTGAATACGCCTCGGTCTGCGAATCGGATGAATCCTCCGCCAGCCACTGGCGCAGAGCGGGCTTCCGGTTCACCATGTTGTACCCTGTGGGTTCCGCCTTGTCCCCGTTGCCATTGCGCAGGGGAAGAGACGCGCGGTGCGTCGGTGCTAAAACCTGAATCTCGGGATGCCGATCGAGCGACTCCTCCGTTGTGGGCGCCACGGAGAACAAATCGCTGTCCTGAGTAAGGAAGTCGTCACTGGAAATCAGTTCGAAGGAGCCCGACGAGACCGAGTGCGTCGACCCCAGGGACGCCATGGAGACGTTGGATCCCGACGTGTGGATTTGCTGCGGCGGGGGAGGCGACGGCTGCCCGTGGCGGATGGTGTTGGGCGGGGTCGGCACAAGCGGAGGGAGTTGCTTCGAAACGGAGAACGAGCGGATGGTGTCCACGCCGCCACTGTTGCGTGCCCTCGACACAAAGCACGTCAGATGGTCTACGTAGTACTTCCGATCGCTCTTCATTGTCCTGCATCGATCACAAGTGGGAGCAGGTACTGAGAACGACAATTAATTTATCCTAATGCTGTCCTAAAGCGTTTCTACGCACCACAAGGATTTGACGAATTCCCGAAGTTGTTGCGCGTGTCGTTAGAAGTTGCGAAGAAATCCAATACGGTCGACAATATTTCAAACCCTTAAAATGTCGTCAATTCCGGTAGTATTTGAAACACAGAGAATTTCACGCTTACTTGTCGAGGACGACGTGGTAGGCGCCAATAGCTTTGGCTTCGTCGACAATGATCGTCTTCACTTGATACCCAGCCTTCACCTCCACCTCCAGCTTCACCTGCAATGTGTCCAGCACCCAAAAAAATGAGTGATTACCGATCAATCTACAAACCTCGGCATTTCGAACATACCACAGTCTGGATTGTAATGTATCTTACTCCTGCTTTTTCACACCACTCCTTGACATGAGGGATATTCTCCAGCACATTGCGCTTCAAATTGAATTCGTGTTGCAGCATGATCCCATTGTTGCCGATCCAGCTATTTTTGTCCACCCGTGTCCTGAATCCCACTGCAGGAACAAAAAATCTCGTTAGCCACGACCAGCATTGGAGCACACAAAGCAAGTGTTAAAAATCGAGCTCATCTCGCACAGGAGAAGAAAGGTACTTGGATTGGAGACGTGCGTGATGATGCCCACGATCTTGAAGTTGTCCCCGCGGCGGACGACATTGCCCAGCGCCCAGTACACGGCCGCGGTGCCAATCTCCTTGGTGACATCCAACGCGACGAGCACTGCGCCCTGCGGCACGCCCCCCGGCCGCGGCGTGTTGGGATCCTCGATGCTGCGCACGCCGGAGCTTTGCATCTTGATCAGGCTCTCCAGCGACATGTCACCGAACAAGTCGTCGACACTCGGGAAGACACAACCGCTGAACAAAGTAGAGGAGGCCAGCTTAACAGCCACCCAGCTACAGTACACTCACATGAGCTGCCGCTGGCGCTAGCTCGATCTACTTGGCAAGCATCACAGATTCCAACTATGATCCAGCTAGCATTGCAATCCCGTCCTGAGTCACTGAGTGCGCATCGATCACTCAGCTCCAAAAAGTGCTCAATCGAACAGCAATAACACTATTAGATAACACTTTTGGCAATAACACGTTCAATCCTTAATTTTCTCTCGGCATTTTTAGTCAGTCTGTTACATAGCATGCTTGCGATGTGAGTCCGTCTCGACAATTCATGTACAATCGACTGATCGAAGACTTGTCTTGCACGCGGAATTCGCACAACTGAGTGCATACTCAAGCTTCGGGATGATGAAAGCTCGGAAGCTTCCATGTGGTTGCCGCCAGATGCACGGCAGGAGACATGCCGTGACATGCGATTGAAGTTCCGGACTCCGGAGGGAATGAAAGGAAATTAAAGGACCAGACCGCACCTCTTGCAGGCTAAATACAAAGCTAAATACAAATTGGGCAATCGCTAAACAAAGCTTGGATCGTGCAGGTTCAGTCTGTGAGGGGCTGTGGACAATAGATTGGGAACAAAACTGCTTGAACCAGAAATCTCACCGAATCTCGAGCAGGAGGCGGAGCCACTGGAATGACGGAAACCATCCAAATGAATTGAAAAGGCCAGATTCATCACTGAAGATTCTGCTTCACCGGAAATTTTCTTGCCCAGTTTAGGTGTCGAGATTCTGCATCCCCTACTTAGAATTTCACTCTATGTCCATTATCAAAAAAATCTTCTTTTATGTTATTTTGTTTCTCCTGAACATCGGGCTACAATCGACTCTTTTTTCTTTTTCCTTTTTTTCCCTTCGGCACACATAAGCGTCACAGTATACAATCACCAGGGCATATATAATCGACTTGTGTGAAAATGTACTCCCTCTGTCTCAAAATAAAACCAGCGTTTCCTTTGCAAAATACAAAGGTAACACAGGATTAATTTTGAGACAGAGGGAGTACCATATAGTACTGTACAGTACAATCTACTTGTGAACCTTACGGCACTCTTAACCCTCAAAACGATATTTGAGTCACACATTGTATATTCGGTGCTCCACTTCCAAGGAGGTTTCTACACCTCAAAAATATTTGGTCCTTAGTTAGCATTACAAGAAATTTCAGCCCTCGAAGGGGCCACGAGTTTTGACCCCCCCGGGTGCAATTGAAGAAAAAATTCAAATAAAAAAATATTTCACTTGGGGTGCTGATGTGGCACTACTAGTGCCACGTCAGACTTTAATATTTTTTTAAATTTTTTTAAATTTTTTTTAAATTTTTTTAATATTTTAAAAAAAAATTAAAAATTATTATTATTTTTTTAAATATTAAAAAAATAAAAAAATAATTTTTTAATTATTCTGTAATTGCACCGCAGGGGTGCCGAAAATCATCTGTTAACGGCCTCTTCGAGGCCCGAAACTTCTTCTAATGCCTCACTTTGGATCATTTGGATCTCTAGGAATAGTAAGGTATTTATGCAAAATGTGTGGTCTCGCAAACGCACCCATAAGGCTCTTTGGATGGCGCTTCTTGATGCGGGGCAGGCACCTTTGATCAAGACACAAGGAGGAGCACATTTTCGACCTCAACAAACAGGGGTTGCTTGGGCTAAGTTTGAGAAAATTTGGCTTCAGTCACCGCTACTTGCTAGTAAAGTAGATGGGGTCATCATTTGGAATAGGGATAGCCCTCCTTCTTATGCCTTTGTTTAGGGCTTCCTTTTCTTTTGGTTGGCCTGTTTTTTTCTTCAAGGTTCTATGCTCGTTATCTCTTCACTATCTGGCCATGAGGCTTGGCTGATTTGTACTTGGTTCTGGGTTTTTTTAATGCAGTGGGTTCTTCCATTTGTTCAAATATATATATATATATATATATATATATATATATATATATATATATATATATATATATATATATATATATATTTGAGGTCATGCAAAGGCTGCTCAAACTTGAATTTCATTAAATAAGCTGATTATATAGCTTGTTCAAATGACTAGTCAATGATGAGCTTCCATCCTCTTCAAGACCGGGGGAACTAACCCCTCACTTAGCCCTTCACAAAATGTTGAAATTTTTTATTTTCCACACATGATAAAAGTTGCAAATTTTGAATTCACATTTGCAATCAAAGGCCCCAAATTAGCCTGAAGAGGTGTACAAGGTAAATTAATCAAGCACAAAATAGTGGGCTTTTATATTTTGGAGGGGCCGAGTGAGTGGGCCAATTCACCCCGCCCCTCTTCAAGGCCATGGGCAACCTTAACCTTTAAAGGACCGGGGGTGTTTGAGCATAGTCCTTGTTTTCTTGACTAGCTCTTGTAACAAGTATAATTCCGCATTTGTGTGGAATAATTTTGATGATTGCCACCGTTGAAAAGAAATAAGACTTACTTAGCTTTCGTTTAAAAAAAGATCAACAAAATCGCACAATTTTTGAAAAAATGCCACCGTTGACAAGATTGATGAAAGATGTTCGGTTAGGAAGTACTTTGTATGTATGCTGAAATCAAAATGTTGAAATTGGAATGCTCAAAAGTGATTCAAAATTTTTGATTTTGTTCCACATATGTATATATCATCATAATATTGATGTGTAATTTTTTTCAAATCATTTTGAGGTGTAGAAAAAAAGATATGAGAATGTGAAGTAACAGCCCACAATGCCTTTTTCATTCTCAAAAAATTCACCAAAAATTGCACACTCAATCATTTTTCAATTGGATTGCGCTGATGGATTTAGCAGAGAAAATCATCTAGGGTCTCTTTGTTGCTTATGGATTGTTAGTGAGGTTCACATATCAAATTTTTTGCAAATGTAGTTGTAGAAGCCATGTGGTGGCCTTATGGTCCTTTAGGGGTTAAAACCAATATTCAAATTTTTTATCAAACTTTTCAATGCAAAAACTACAAATTCAAATTGTGATTCAAAACCCAAATTTTAGATGCGTGGGTGAATGCAAGGAACACTTGTTGATTTTGTTGCATTTTTACAATATTCATGATTTTTCTTCTGGAGTACTATAAAATTAGAAAATAATTTTAAAAAAAAATAAAAATATGGCTAACGTATGCACCTTTAAGATGAAGGTTACTACCAAAGGAAATGCATAGAAAAATTCTTTAAGCTAGAGAACTAAAAAAATGCCAAATCTCAAGAAAATGGATACGTTGATGTATAAATTAGTTTAAAATAGGTAACAAAATTAAGTACAAAAAATAAAAATTGGCCATTTGTAACATTTCTATGGAGATGGTCATTCACCCAAAAAAACTCCAAAATAATATCTTATATGTAAGCAGAAAGAAGCGCACTTTGTGGACTTCCAGACCATATACAATTAACTATTTTTATAATTCCTTCCCTGCATAGCTACAAGTCTACTAGAAGACCATGCCCTCCAAATTTCAGCTTGAAATTCTTTTTTGGGGATACTAAATAGTACTAAAAACCTCTAAATTAGCAAGTGTGACATATAATTGGGGGCTATTTTTAGACAATAAACTATTTTTGAAAATTACAAAAAAAAAATTAGTCAAGGTGTATAATAGTCATGAGTACCTTACCTGTAAATCTTGAGTCATTTGGAGCAAGAACGCAAAAGTTATGGCCAAAAAACTAATCAAAACGCAAGGTGTGACGCAAAATAGTACAGGTGTTTCTTGCATTCACCCACATAGATGCATCTTGTGAAGACAAGGGGAATGATACTAAAGGAAATTCACATGTAGTTGACTACCCGAGGAGTTTTCTTGAAGATTTTCTGAAAACCTAGCCCATGGAATTGGATCTATCATTTAAATGGATGATTGCAAGAAACACATACACTACTTTTTGTTACATCTTGTGTGCTAATTTGTTTTTTACCATAACTTTTGTGTTCAAGTTCCAAATGACTCAAGATTCATGGATATGGTACTCATGCCTATTATTAAAAAAATTGCATTTTTCAAAAATGTTTTTTAATCCAAAAATAGCCCCCAATTTTTGTCACAATTGCCAATTTGAGGGGCTTTTGAAATATTTAGTGTCCAAAAAACAAATTTGAAGCTAATTTGAAAAAACAAATTTGGAGAAGATGGTCTTCTAATAGACTTGCTTCTATAGCTCAAAGGAATTCTAAAAATATTATTTTGGTGTATTCTTTGGTAAATGACCATTTCCATAGAATTTTTACAAATGGCCAATTTTTATTTCAATTTTTAATTGTTGCTAACTTATGACCATGTGAACAACTTCAATATCCTTTGACTTGAATTCCCTATTTTTCCACCAAAAATGAGTGGATATATATTTTATTTTACCTTAAGAGATGAAATCACATACTTCTTACAAGTCTTAAAATTTTCATAATTTTTTGTGAAAATTTGAAATTATTGCTAATTTCAAAGAAAGTATTATTTTTTGTATCAAATACAATATTTACTTGAAAATTCTAAGAATTTAATCTGAGGTGTATATATTCATTGCAAGTGTATATTAGAAAATTAATAGATTGTGGCAAAGTTCAATGCGCAATAAATTAATTAATTTTAGAAAAAAATTTAAACTGGAGTAGAAATTAGACTTGATAAACTTCATTTCATCAATTGGAATCAAATTCAGAAATGAAAATTTTGGAGGCTAAAATTTAGATTTTGACCAAAGAAGTTCAAGTTACTAAAATGCATCAGCAAGACATATTTTTTATCTACTTTTTTAGCATCTTATTTGGTAGAGAAGTCGATAACATCTCAAATGAATATGAAAATTTCTAACCACGTTTGATGCAAATACATTCAAAAAAATGGATGAAAAATCACAATTCCTCATCATGTAGTGTTCATTTGGAATCATGAAACTACTACTTTGTCACAATACAAACTATTTAGGATTAAGCTATCACCACTTTGTGCAAATAAATCATAGCAATTGTGAGATATATGTATTGTTATATAAGTGATTGCAAAAAACACCTACTAATTTGGTTGCAGTTTGTAACACTCATGTTTTTTTCTTATAATATTTTAAAATTAGAAAGCAATTTTAAAATAATTTCAAAGGCATATAGCCAATGTAGGTAAGATGAAGGTAACTAGTGAAAGAAAAGCATAGAAATTTTTTCTAAGAGTAGGAGAACTAGAAAGCGCCAAATCCGAGGCCAAATCTCAAAAAAATTGATATTTCAATATTTTAATTAGGAAAAAAAAAAATTTAAATTTAGAAAAAAAATTTAAAATTAAAAAAAAAAAAAAATCAATTGTAACAACTCTATAAAGATGGTCATTCACCAAAAGAACCACCAAAATAATATTTCATATACTTCAAAATGAAAACAAAAAGAAGCTCATTTTGTAGACTTCTACACCACATACAATTAATTATTTTTAGAATTCCTTTGGATTGTAGCTACATGTCTACTAGATTGAAGACCATCTCTTTTAAATTTCAATTGCAAATTTTTTTCTTGGATACAAACGCCCCAAATTGACAAGCATAATATAGAATTGGAGGCTATTTTTGGATAGTGAAATATTTTTAAAAATTGCAAAAAAATTAGGCAAGGTATACAATAGTCATGAATACATTAACTATAAATTTTGTGTTGTTTAGAGCTAGTCAACTAGAACACAAAAGTTATGGCCAAAAAACAAGTTAACACGCAAGGTGTGATGCAACTAAATGTCTAAATAGGACAAGTGTTTCTTGCTATTGCCTAGATTTATACTTGTTTTGAAAGTAGTGTTAGCCAGTTTTTTAGGATTGTGATTGGTTTAATTTTTGTTTCATTTTACTTATACTATTTCTAACACCAAGTGCAAACTTACCTTTATGTTAAATCTACAAGTGTCATTTTGGTATTCTAAGTGTTACCTACCATATTTAAAAATTCCATATACAATACTAATTGTATACTATATTGGAACATTCTTTAATAGTTAAAACTTAAGAGTTTTCACCATTCTCTATTGTAATTGGCAACCAAAACAATTCTAAAATATAACATTCATTGTATACATTATGTAGAATACTTAGTTGGAGTACCCAATACTAATCTTATTTTAGTTTCTACCTAATTCAATTCAATATGCAAATCTATATGACTTTTCAAGAGCTTTAGAAAAGTTCTTCAAGAATGCAATAAAAGTTAACACTTAAAGCGTTTTGTCACACCCTAGTTTTTTATTTTTTTGATAAAAGAATGCAATAAAAGTGAAACACCTAAAGCCTTTTGTTACACCCTAGTTTTTGATTTTTTTTTGCCATAACTTTTGTGTTTTAGCTCCAAATGACTTAAAATTTATAGAAAAGCTACTCATAACCATTATACACCTTTTCCAATTTTTCAGGATTTTTCAAAAATAATTTACTATTTTTGAACAACCCTAATAATTTCTCACAATGGGTGATTTGGGGATTTTTTGCACTTTTTTTAACCCAAAAAAACGAATGTTGAGCTGAAATTTGGAGAGAATGGTTATGACCAAAATTCTAGTGAAGAAATTACCACTTTTGACATTTTAAATTGTAAAAAATAGGATTTTTTTTTAAATCTAAAAATTGTCCATTTGAAAAAACTTTTTGGTGATGGGTTTTGACCAAAAAACACACCAAAATAATGTTTCATACCTTTGAAAAAAATTCAAAAAGGAGCTCTCTTTGTGGATTTGTACACCACATAAAAATAAGTATTTTTTAAATTCATTTGGACAATAGCTATAAGTCTACTAGAAGACCATTCTCTCCAAATTTCAGCTCAAAACTCGTTTTTTTGGGTTAAAAAAAGTGCACCCCCCTCCCAATCACCCATTGTGAGAAATTATCAGGGCTGTTTAAAAATAATAAATTATTTTTGAAAAATGTTGAAAAATTTGGAAAGGTGTATAATGGTTACGAGTAGCTTCCCTGTAAATTTTGAGTCATTTGGAGCTAAAACACAAAAGTTAATATGGCCAAAAAAAAAATCAAAAACTAGGGTGTGACAAAACACAACAAACAGTACAAGTGTTTCTTGCATTATTGTATCTTAATGTAGATGCCTAATTTGTATATTAATTGCCTTCACAAATAGGATACAAATTATCAAAATTAGTTTTAATTACTACATTTTGTTACTAGTTGGTTACTAATCACTTGTTTATGTAATAAAATCAACCTTCAAATTGAATTCTTCAATTTGTTGCTAGAAGACCATTTCCTAGGGTGATATTGCTAGTCAAGTCAAACTAGGTGCTCAAGACTGTAGCAAAAGAATTTTGTTGGTGATAGAGACCTATTTGCTGCAAGACAAGTAGCTGCTCTCTAAAGAGCATCCAATGCTCCAAATTAAGGCGAACAAAGAGATAGTGATGCCAGAGGTGCTCCGAGAGTTTCAATCGACCTCCAATCCCTTCCGAGATCCCTTCCCTTTCAAATTTAAAATTCCACATCCTGCATTGGGGAGACAAAACAAATTAGGAGGTTTAAGAAGAACTCGGAGGGATGTAATACTTGAAAATTCTAATGTTGCAATTAGAGTCATATATCGGATGTGATGGAAGAGGTCGTGTTGGGCAAGGTGGTCGGTGTCATGTTATATGTGTACGTAGATGCGGGGGAAGCAGAAATCACCAATTTTATGGCAAAGATGCATTTATAAGATACGATTGAGGATCACATACTCATGGCCAACATGGTATACAAGGTTGGGGGAAGGGAGAATGGATTTGCTTGCATTCCGGGCCCATGGTATGCACATAAACTGAAAGCTTTATAAAAGTTACATTGCAATAAATGTTTCACCTTTGTATGAAAATGTATGAGATTCTTTAAGGCCCCCATTGAAATGCAAAGGCACTCTAAAGTAGTGGCTTGTATTAAAGTCTATAATCTCAATATATAGAGGATGATTTGCAAAACAAATCATTAGAGGAGATTTGAGCCTCTAGAAGACCGTTTCAGGGTTGTTCCCATGTTGGGAACTAGCCCCTGCTGTCAGAAAAAAAAAATTATTAAAAAAAAGAAAAAAAAAAGTTCTTAAAATGTTAAAAGAATACTAAAAAAAATTCAAAAATAAAAATAAAAATAAAAATGACATGGCTATCGCTTGGCCACGTCAAACTGGCCATGCGGCAGCGTTCCAGCAGTCCTGCAGAATTTCCATAGTCCGTGAACTTGCGGGCTTTTAGAAGCCCAAATCTCCTCTAATGGAAAATCCTTGACTGTACAAAGAAAGCATTTTCCAAATCCTACAGCCAATTTGGCTGCACTTACAATGATTTTTTTCTAAAAGCAAAATTGTACGCACTAACTTGGAAATGGCTTTTCGTGTGCTCTTAGAGTAGGGGTGGTGAAGGATTAAAGATACCCATTAGAGCAAATTCCAGGCCTCTGGAGGGCTGCTCCACAGTCCTTCAAGGTACACTGAAATTTCCTTTTTTTTTGCTGAAAAATTTGTTTTTCCCCTATTCTTGCCCACCTAAAACTGCAGTGATAGTGGCGAAGGAACTGAGTTTTACTTGTAAATTTTAATTTTTTTTAAATCTTTAAAAAAATTATTAAAAAAATTAAAAAATTAAAAAACTGACTGCTCACTGCGACAGTCTTCTGGACTGATAGACCAAGCTTTTTAGTTTGTCACTCCGAAGCAGCCTTCCGAGGGCTAAAAATTCCTCTAATGCATTCATTACAAACTACATCCATGACTTATTGTTTGTAAGCTTTTTTTCAACATATTTTGTATTTATGATGATATCAAGGCCAATATTACTTTATTTTTGTTTTATTTCAATAGATAGTGTTATGAAACATCACACATATTGAACATTGGTCTTTGCTTTGATAAGCTCAATCACCTACTCACTATAGACATGTACTTACTTCTTCAATGAAACAAATTTTAACATTGAGTCAAAAACAAACAAAATTCTTAACCTTTAAACAACATACCGAGTCCAAGAGGCTAGATTTTTAGGAAATCTCCAAGAAAACTCCTCCAATATTCAACTACATGTGAACTTCCTTGGTATCATTCTCTCTATCTTCACAAAGTATATGCGTCTATCAATCTAAATCTTAGGTTTTGAATCCCAATTGGAACTTGCAAGTTTGCATTATAAACTATAAAGTTTGATAATTTTTTTGAATAGTGACTTTTTAGTTTGCCCATATGGCCTTGAGGATGGTGGAAGATCATCATTGATTGATCATTTGAACAAGCTACATGATATACATTTCAAAATGATGCTGAAATCCAAGTTTGGATAGCTTTTCTAGGATCTCAATGTCTTTTAAAGATTGATTTATACAAGAATTTACACCAATTTTGAAAGAAATTGACATCAAATCCCCCCACTTGTTATGACCTCGTAGCCCATCTCTCTATTTTGTTGTATAATACCACTATTCCTACTATTGTAAAGAAGATAAATACCACTTGTTGATGTGTTCATTCAACTTTTATTCATCCCTTGTTGACTCATAAAATTGACAACATATCACATTTTTGGAGATGATGCTTGTAGGTTTAGGAAATGAAGCTTTCATTCAAAGCCACAAATTTGAAGAGCCGGGGGACAAAATGAATAATGAGTGAAGTAGTTTGAAATCATTGACCAAGACCTATCCATTTTAACAATGTAGGCTGAGAGCATTATTAACCCAACTACGTAAAAGAAAAAATACAAATGTGCATTGAAAATACCTTTTTCATTTTTTATCCCTTAACAACAATGAATTGATGATACTGTGAAGTTAGTTTGGAGATGCATTTAGAACACACCTTATAGACTCAAATTTTACACCTATAAATACCAACGTGCATTTTCTAGCTAAATGGGAGAAAAGTTTCTATTCGGCATTCAAGCAATATGCAACTAGCAATGTCAATGTTGCACCTTTGATATTTTGACACTCTCTTGCCTTGACGTGAGATCTGTATTGCTAATTCACAATGTGAAGAGTACTTATTTATATATATGTATATGTATATGTATATGTATATGTATGTGTATATGTATATGTATGTGTATATATATATATATATATATATATATATATATATATATATGTATATATATATATATATATGTATGTATGTATGTATGTATGTATGTATGTATGTATGTATGTATATATTGGTTGTTTTTTGAGTTAAGGTTCTTTGTTTAGTGTTGATCAAGGGTCGTGGCTTGCTCTCTCTCTCTCCAACTTCAGCATTTTCACCCTTTTTTCATCTAGAAGCTTGTGACTTGTCTCATAGAAGTCTCTCAATTGTTGTCTATTGAGAAGTTTGTAGGTATATTCTACCAACTACATTACATGCCCCTTGATATTTTCTATTGCAAGATTGGTTGCAAAGTGGGCTTATTGGGCATGCTCTTAAAGCATGACCAACACTGCAGTCACCAAATAAACTTGCTCCCCTGTTTTTTTGAATGAAAGTGTGTTGTTAATGCATAACCCCACCAAAATACTCTCTTTGGTAAGCATATCAAAAACTCCAACAACCCTCCCCTTTTTCTACAAATAGTTCATTGAATTAGCCATGATGTATGTTTTTTAAAATTTTGACCACATACTATATACATGTGTGATTGGTTGTTGAACGAGTGGGCAAACAAGCAATCCATGAAACGATGAAACAATATAGTTAATAGTAAAGTGTGTGCAAGGCAAGACCAGTAGCCGAAGTTTGGGAAAAACATGGGACCAAACTCCCTGGAGCACCCAAACTCAGGTCTAATTGAATTTGGTGTTGTGTTTGATTTGTTCTATTCTTAGTTAAGCCTTCCTCTGACACAGGTTCACAAACACAGGATAATTTTACAATTAACTCTAATGACTCTGTGTTTTGAATGCCGTGTTTTGACAGATGATCATTCCCCGGACCAAGGTTCTAGTTCCAGTGTCCCGTTTCAACCCCGCACTCATCCAAGCACACTACTGTAGTAACTGTACCTTTCTGCAGTATCGTCGAAGTTAAGTTATCAATATCTGACGCAAGGGATATGGCAAAGCCCGAGAACTGAATGCATAAGTTACTCCACAGGCCCCAGGGCGCGATCATGGATCGATGGATGGTGGCACTGTGCGAGGGATCTGCTAAGTTGGGCCTTAATTGCATCGAAAAGAAAAGCTGACAGACAGACAGAAAGAAACTGAATGTGAGATTGGGAGCCTGATTCCCTGGCTCTTGGGTGAAAGTGCGACTCCGCGCAACGGTGGGATATGCCCAGCATATCTTATGCGGTCGGCCGCGGCGCTCTGCGCAGACTGGCACGATGGGAGGCAATAAAAAGCCCAGTTCTGCCCCTAAAAAGCACTGCCTGCCATTTCCCTGCCCCAGCAGGCCAGCATCGTGAGCTGGGGTGGCCCTTTGTGGAGTCGCAGGGAGGGGGGTTCTGTTCATCGATGCACCCTGGCTCCCTGGCCAGCGGAATCTGGAAGTAGCTACTGTAGGGCAAGTGCGAAACTGAATGCGGATGCCGACGATGGGGAAGGGGGGATGCCGCTATTCGGTAGCTACACTGCTCTAGGAACGGAAACCTGCAGCTGGCGTGCCAAGTCTGGCTTCTGACCTTTAATTAAATTACACTAGTGTAGTGATCAGCAGACAGGGTCACAGGGAGGACTCCGGAACTCAAATAACTTATTGGACTGGGGAAAGAGGACAGTGTGAGTCAACGTTTGGGAGCACATTCAGCAAATTTTAGGGTGCGAGAATACCGCTTCTAGGAGTGCTCAGAATCTCCGGTGCCTGGTGTTTTGTTTTGTTTTTTGACACAAATAAAAGGAGAACCCTTTACTGCAAGAAGAGAAGTACAAAACACCCAGCCGCAAGCGGCCTGGGCAAGTCAGAGCCGGTGCCTGGTGTTTGAATCTGAGTGGATGGTGCGAGTCTGCGAGAGAGATCCAGATTCCGCACTTGCGGGGAAGCTGGGGAACGCGGGCGGCCGGCCCCTTCGGCACTGCAGTAAGTTACTCCATATTTCTACAGTACAGTACAGTACAGTACATCACATGAAATCGATCTGATACCGGCCTAGCCCCTAGTCTAGGCTTCCCGAAGTGAGGGTCAGATTCGGCATAAATGAGTCAATTTCGTCAAAAGGACCATATTTCACCTTGTGAGTGGTTTGTGGTGGACGTGGATATCTGGAATTTCTGATGTGGAAATTCAATTTCTGCACTTGAATGTTGAATTTGCCCCTTGCGGACATCAGTTGGCAATGTTTCAGAAAAACAGCTACTAGTTCAAAGTTAGACGGTGAAATTGGGAATAAAACCCCATTGCAATTTGAAAACATCAGCAAAAAAAAAAGTGAAAAACTCTATAAAATTTCTATTTTGAGTAAAAATTAGAGAAATAATTAAACTTTGTACTTGAAAAACCGGTTCAAATTGAAGGAAAATAGGTGGTAAAACTCAAAAAAATCCCAAATGTTGAGTGGTCCTTGAAAATTTTGGAGCAATTTTTCAGCTTGGAAAAATGATTGGACCTTTTTCATTTACTGCAAATTTAAAGTCAAAATTGGAATCACAGATCTCAAAAAATAGAAAGAATGTTCACAAATTACAAGAAGTAACCACTTGAGTTCATAATAGGGAATTATCGGAAAAAAAACAAGAAAAACTTCTCCCTAATATTTAAACTCACACTTGTAGCATTATTTTAGACAACTCATACAATCACTAACACAACTGAGTACAAATTTGAAATGTTTCCATTCAAACAACATACCATAAGCATGAATGGACAAAGTCGAAAAGTAGACATACTACACATTTCTATGGAAGTTTGAAGAAAAAATTAGTTGTGATTTGAAGAAAAATTAATTTCAAAGATAGCCATAAAACGGACACCAATTTGACAAACATGCCAATGATGTTGGATTTCACAATATTTGAATATCTTTTTGGAATTGAAAGCATGGGATTGCATTAGCCATTGATAGAAAAATATAGGTTGCAACATGGACCATGGTTATATCTCAATGCCCTTGCATTTGAAATATTTGTTGAAATGAACAATGCAGCATTTAATTTATATTTTACAGCCAAGTAATGCATTTTTAGGTTCATTTTTTATACAAAGACTAGAATTCATGATGCACATAATTGATCCAACAAATCAAAAAAAAAAAATTATCATTGTTTGATTCATCAAAAAATTGAAAATTGCCAAAAATTACAATGACCTTCATAAAAATTTAAATGTAACTTTGAAATTAATTTTCTTTCAAATCACAACTAATTTTTTCTTCAGACTTCCATGGTAATGTGTAGTGTGTTGCACACTATAACTTTTGTGTATTTACTTTTGGACTTTGTCCATTGATGCTTATGGTATGGTTGTTTGAATGAAAACATTTCAAATTTGTACTCAATTTTGTTAGTCATTGTAGCCTCTACACCCTTGAATGCTAAAATTTTCAGGACATAATTTCACTTATATTTGAAAAGCCCTCAATACTCTCTTTTCCTAACCTTACACACCACTATATTTTATAAATAGTAAATTCTATTCGGATGCCAGAATAAGTTGAGTGAATAAATATTTGGTTAGCCTTATTACTTGTACATGTCTTTGCTTTGTTTTTTGAGTGGATAGTGAGGGATAGTACGAAAAAACATAGGCAGAGGTTACCCAATTTTTTTTTATGATCCCCCAACCCCAACCCAAGTTACACTACCCAAGTTAGCCAACCCAAACCAAGTTAGCTAATATTAGTTAAGGTATCAGAGCCCCCACCTTATCTAATTTCTAGATGTAATCGATCTGGAAACCAAACAATATGGATTAATGCTTTCGTATTTTTGTATCCATATATGTATGTTGGTATCTGTATCCATATGTATGTATGTACTTACCATATAACCGTATGTATGTATGTACCATATCAATATTTTGATCTACGGCAAGGGAGAAGGGGTTCTTTTTTTTCTCAAAATTAATCAACGGCCAAGGTCAACGGGAAGGGGGAAGGGGGAAGGGAGGAGCGGCTGTGTTTCTATTTCTATTTCAGTTTCAGACATATTTCCCAAATTAAAACATAAATCAACGGTTGTGTAGGTGGGTTCTGCCTTGGATCGACGGTCGGAGTTTTCCCTTGAGGAAGGGGGGGCACTAGACTAGCATCTCCTGTCATCACAAGAGATAGTCAATATCAAGGATATGAAGGATGGAGGAATTGGAAGGATCCTAAGTATTTTTCATGGTATCACAAATTGAGGGCTTTAGTGAATATCTGACTTTGAAGAATAAAATGGCTATTGAAGAAACTGATTTTTTCAAGAAGATGCTTAGATTGCCCAAAAAACTAGATTGTCTTTAATTTTCTCATTATTAGTCCAAATAGAATGAATCAAAGCTTCAGATGTAAACCAAAATATAATCTTTTGAGAAAATTAAAATTAAAAATTAATTTTTTTGTGATTTTTTTGTTCTGCCTAGCAATCTGCTTTTAAAACTTAGGATGCCATAACTTTTGCTCCCGAGCACTAATTGAAATAAAAATTATATTTTCAAAAAGAAATTTTGATTTTCGATCTCCAAAAAAATTCAAAAAATCATGTCAAAAATTGAGGTACACAAGCTTGCCCAAAATCCCAAGTGTCCCTCGAGGGGACTTTTGTCCTTTAGGGGTTCAGTAAGTTTTTTAAGACAAACTCTTTATTTGAAATAATTGGACTAAAGAACCACTTCATAGAATTTGAGATTATTATAAGATTCTTGTGTTTATCTATGTCACTCAAATTTTGAATCGTTAACAAACTACAGATCTATATAGACCTAAAAGTGCCGATTATAATAAGTTTTTACTTGGTATTTTCAAAACTCGCAACCATAGGTTAAACAATGGAAACTTTGCACAAATCATTGCAATCATCTACAAATTCATCAACAACACTGTACTAAAACATTCCCATTGTATGTATAAAAAAAATATTAAAGGTGTTTGCTTGCTACGGTTTACATAAAACAATAAAGCACCACCCTGTTGCATCAAGAGCACACTTCGTTAGCACTTGGGATTCAAATTTTTTAATTTTTGGATTCAAAATTTGAAAATAAATCCATTAAAAGAGTTTGAATTGAAAATGTGGATTTTAGAATGAGAACACAAAAATCCAAAAGAAATCCCACCTCAAAATTCCTCTCGAGACTGTGAACATAATTTTTTTTTAACATCATGGCTAAAAATGAAAAAGAAAACATTGACTTTTGGGATTTATTTAGAAAATATTGGAGCATCTAATAATATTTCTTAAGATTAAAATAATCACAAGAAAGTTCAAAAAAATAAATAAAACGAAAGATATTTAATAACCTTGAGATTTTTAAATTTAGAATGCATAAAGCATGATCATGACGAAGCACTATTTTATATAAAGATTATAATTATGTAGAACATGTAGAAAGATAATTCAAGATTTTTTTTATGAGAGAAGGTAGCTCAACTAAACCCTACTCTAATTCCCAAGGAATATTCATGTTTTTCTAAAATTCAACTTTTATTTATTTTTTATAAATTTTTGAATTGTCCAAACAATACAAACTAATGCATTTAACAAAAAATTAGTGAACCATAGTGTCCAAACTTTCTTAATCATGTCAATTGCATCATTGGGTAATAAAATTCAGTCACCTTCCTTTTCCAAATGCAATTCAAAGATGCAATTTTTCACATAGAATGACAATTCATAAAGCAAGACACCAAATAAGTTTTACAATGCTCATTTGGATCAAAGAGTATCACATTAAAGCAATTGATATTATTATATCTAAGAGATACAAGTCAAAAATGTAAACAAATAATATAATGCATTTTTTCAAAGTCAATCTTGCCATTAGTAGACATGTCATATAATTCTTTATCTTTTAAAGTTACTAGGTATATTTGTTTGAACGTTTGCACGTTCGAGTTTTTATGCCTCATTTATCATATATGATTCTTATCTATGGCCTAAAATCAAGTTTGATGTTGACTTTTATGAAACATAAGATATAAATAACCTTATTAGTTGTGACAATGATGACATGGAAAACTGACACGGTGACATATAAACTATATGGAGTCCATTAGAGACAAATGCACATTCTAATTGTTGTTACCTCCTTCTATCATCCATTTCCTTTTGCAATCTCCTTTTGACATAGTCCATCCCCTTTCACAATCTCCAAGCTCTTTTTCAAAGACTCATGACAGAAAAATTGGCCCATATCAATGAGCAATCAACATTTTGTGACAAAGCTATGATGAAGGTCATTGTTTGTCAAATCCAAATAAATTTGCTAATAGAAGGCCATCTACATTAGGATTGGCAATGAAGTTCCTTTGTTTGACCCCTAAAGGACCAAGGGGTTGTCCAGATTTCCAAAGTTATGAAGATCTATTATAAAATGCAACTTAGAACAATATTTTAATAATGTCTTTCAAACAGTAGTTGTAAAATATGATTTATAGATCACATCCATACCACGGGGGAGTCACTAGCTTAGAGGTTTGATATATACGTGAGATCGGGAGATATTTTATGGAGGGCTATTTTTTTAATATTTTGTAATTTAGTATTTCCTATTGTTAAAAATAATTCTAAATTGCCATTTATTATAGCACCCTATATTATTTATAATACACATTTGAGTCCAATTTTTTGGCCCCTATATTAGATTTAAAAATTAGAACAAATAGGTGTTGTATGATTTTTTTTTCTATTGTTGTTTTTTATCCTTTTCTTCTTTATTCTTTTGTCACTTCTTTTTCAAACCATTTTTTTTATGGTTACTGAAAACTAAAGTACTTTATGTTTAGACAATGTACTATGGCCAAATAAATACATTCACAAACTGTAAACAATGCATTCTAGTTGTGTCAAACATCTTACTGCTAATCATTTACAATATATTTTAATGAATATAATGAGTGCAAGTACTCATCAAAGAAAAGATGACATTGTATACAATATAACAAACAAGCATAGACCACCAAGCTTTTACACACCTAATAATGATAGATCACCAAGCTCTTTTATACCTTTCTACTATTTGGAATGAACAAAAAAGAGTATACTTTTAAGCAAAATTTATGATAGATTCTTCAAGTTCTAAGTGACTTCAAAGGACTTTACAAATAACCCTCGAGGCAACTAGAGCCCCTCATCCAAGGTTCATGAATAATTTAGGACAAATAATGTGTCATTTTTTGTCCATCTCTTCTTTAAAGACATTAAACACCCACTCTACAAAATCATTTTCTTTCAGAAATTATTGCCCTCCTATATTTTTTCTACGTAAAATCTAATACATGGTATTAAACATAACCTTATATTAGTTATAATACCCTACATGTAATTTTACACACTCTATATTAGATATAATGTTTTTTTAAATTTTAGGTACAATAAATATATAGTACCCTATATTAAATCTCACGTGGTTTCTAATATGTGCTATAAGTGACCTCCCCAGGATCCATACGATTAGGTCAACAACTATACATTTGAAATAATATTTTACAATAAAATTTGAAGCCAAAAATTGAAAATTCCTTCTACAATTATTTGTAGATTGAATATTCACGATTTTTATAAGAATTTTTTTTCTATAAGTTCAAAATGCTAAGTTTTGATCATAGTGATTTTTGAATATATATATTTTTTTCAATTCATTTATGAAGGATCATTTATTGAACCAAAAAGTTACTTTTTGAGGCTAGACCTACCAATACCTTTTGTGGAATATTTGCAAAGCAAAATCTTCATAATTTATACTATTCAAAAGTTAAAGAACTAATACAAGATTCTTCATAAGAATTTGGTGGATAAAAAAACGCATTTTGGTAAGTTTGGAATGTGTTTCCGTTCATTCTTTGTCAAAATCTGCACTCATGGTCCTTAAGGGGTTAACTACAAAAGAAAGCTACACATATTTGGTTCATTATCGTAGAATGACATTTTTGCATATATGGAAATGTTTGTACTTCATGAAATGTTGGATTGGGATGAGGATTGTATTCACTTAAAAAATAACCATAATAGTTTTGGCTACATATTTTTGTATTTTTTAGTAGCATTGTGTGCGTGGGTGAAAAATTAAAATACAATGCAAAAGAGTGAAACAAAAAGAAAATTGTATATGTGAACCACTTTTCAAGTTTTCCACTCTTTGAGCTGTAAATAATTCATAAGTTTTATTTTCTCTGATATAAATGCATAAACCCTCTACAATTCAAAATCCTTTGAAGTGGACATAATTGCATACAAAAATCCTAGAAAATTCTTGTATGCAATTAAAGCAAAAAAAAATTGGAATTTGAGGAATTTGGGTTTGAGTTTGCCCTTTGATGTTCACCAAAAGTCACTTGAATTAGGTACAACATTGACTTGTTAAAGTCCCTCATTGTTTGGTTGTAAATAAGTGGCACATAACGTATGTCATGCCCACACCAAATTGTAGGATGGCAATGACTTGGTCTAAGCCTTGGTTCCTTTGATTAGTAGTGTTTGATTCTTGATTAGTTATTAGAGGGGGTCTATTAAATTTTTTTGTTAAACATTGCTAAAAAGAATCTTCAAAAATATTAACAACGGCGGTGGTTGCAAGCTATGGTCTTTTAATTTTAAGACAAGCTCTTTGTGCACTTGTGAGCAGTCTATGTGCACTTATCTATATTTACAAAATTTTCTTTTTTAAGACTTTTAAGAAATTGTTTAGCATTAGATAATTACAAAATTCAAGGGCCCAACATTTAAAATTATCTATGTAAAAAGAGACAATTGAATTTTTTTTGCCAAATCATATATTATCTTAAAGATATACAATTTTGAAAACTCTCATTTAATATTACTTTGACTAAACAATGACAAGATTTTGAGGCAAAAAGGCCCATTTTCAATTCTATATTTGGAATTTCATTACCTAATCCACCTAAGGGTTTTCATTCACAGTAGTATTAAAATTATTAGTAGATTTTCGCAATTTTTTTGCAAAAGTATTATTAAAGTATACCACATCCAAAGTTAAAATCAATCAATCAATTAAAAAATCATCAAAATAAATTTAAACAAAAATAAATTCTCAATCAAATAAAAAAATTAATATAATTTTTTTTCATTATCCAAAAATAGAAAAATATTTAATTTGATATATTTTCCTAATGAAAAATTTTATAGCTAAAAATTCCATTTACAACCTTGGATTTTTTTAATTCTTAAATGCATTGAGGTAGTGCAATAGTGCATTGGTTTTTTCTAAATGCCTCATTTCAACTTATAAAAGATTTTTTTTTAAATTCAAATTTTTTAATAAATGATATGATTTTAAAAGTCTACATTAGTAGATTTTTGCAAAATTTTAAGTCACAATTTCATGGGTGATGTTTCAAAAGTTTGAAAATTTTGAAAAAAAAAAAATAGCGCATTGAAACATAAAAACTAGTGCAAAAAACCATGCATATGCCTAGGGGTGATTTTTTCTAAATGCCTCATTTCAACTCATTTCACTAATTTTTTTTTCTTGTAGATTATGTTTTTGTCTACATAGACAGCTTTGATTCATTCCATTTGGAATTGTTATGAAAAAGTTATGCTCAATCTTATTTTTGGGGTAGTTAGAGCATCTTCTTGAAAAAATAACTTGTAGGATTCATTTTTGAAAGCAATTTTTACAATTAAAAGAAGAAGTTCCACATGGTTTAGTTTGCTTGCTAGAACAATCTCACCATTGGAATTAGTCCATTTTAATTCCATCTAAAAGATATTAATATTTTAGATTTTCCTTTTATTTCGTACTATTTCTGCTTAACAATTTTTTTAAGGATAAAAATTATTATTTTTTGAATTTTTTCCCCCTACACTTTCGTAGTCAATTCTCCACCATAAAGATTTAAAGCTCAAAACTATGTAGTGCAAAAACTTAAAGTTAAGAAGGTTCAAGGTCAATTAATCTAGTCATGCAATGTGCTAAAAAACTTGTTTTTTTTCTTTAAACACAAATATCTTGCAATCAGTGCAATCAAAAATTCTGAATTTTTTTCTACACATTCTTATATTAGTTAGGTGTAAAAAACAGTTTTCAATTTTTTTTATTCTTTGCTATAGAAATGGCAGTTTTGAGTGTTTTTTGGCAAAAAAAAGGTTTTGGTTCTTTAGGGGTAGTCTACTCTAAAAGCAACCATTTAAGGGTTGATCCGCCTTTTTCATGGATTTCTATGGATAAAAGATTTTTAGCTCATTTTTCAGGGAAAAAAAATAGATGCAGTATGTAACACAATTGGTTTTGTATTTTTCTATACATTATTGAATTACTTATATATTTTCAATGATTTGTGTCACATGCACCTAATTATGATTATAGGTCTCTCAAAATTTGTCCACCTACAATTTATAAAGAGATGTGAGGAAATCAAGGAAAATTATTGACTTTTACAATAAATAACAATTTTTTCTTGATTCACTTAATGGCTAAAGAGGTTCATTTAAGGACCACCTCATATCCATTTAATAGCTAATTATAGGAGTTGTTTGAAGAAGACAATTACTTTCAAAGTATACTATCTTACTGGATTATTTGAGGGAAGAAAGAGGGAAAAAGCTTATAATGTCAAAAGTAAAAGGTAGATGGCATAATTCACACTACTTGAGATGGAATGATGTACTCTGTAATATACTCATTCTACCTAATTTTTATTTATTGAACTTTATACCAATGCATCTTACAAATTCTTCTGTTTCAAAACTAGTGCAAACCTTGGCTCTATTAATCCCCTAAAGTTTAACTTATTTAAGCACAAAGAATTGCATTTTTCATCCATAATTTTCTTTAAATTCATATCTTAGTTCTTTAACATTTGTACAATATATATTTTGAATACTTTGCTTTGCAAATATTGTATTATTTAATAGGTATTGATAGGTCTGGCCTCAAAAAGCTACCTTTTAATTTTTTTAAATGACCCTTCAAAAACAACTTGAATAAAAAAGTAAAATAAAAATCTTAAAAAATTATCATGATTATAAATTTTTAACTTTAAAATGTTAAACCTTAAGTAAAAAAATTCTTGTGAAAATCATAAATATTCAATCTACAATCAATTTTAGAAGGAATTTTTAATTTTTGGCTTCAAATTTTATTGGAAATTATTGGTTTCTGTACTATGTGATCTAACCTTATTGATATGATGACGGATCATATTTTACAACTATTGTTTGAAATTCATCATTAAATTATTCTTTTAAGTTGCATTTTACAATACATCTTTAAAATTTAAGAAATCTATACTACCCTCTAGTCTACGAGGGGTTAAATCACTTATTAGACATCGCTATGAATTTGCTACAATAATTGTAGATGCATTCTTCCACCACAATTTTGGTTGAATCATCATGTTCTTTATACACCTTGTGCAAAAGCAAGGCCCTCTAGATTCAAGTATGCAACACCATAATAATCATTCTTTAATCCCTAAAGTCCCCATTGGCCCTATAGGGGCCAAAATGCGACTTCAAGTAAGCTCATATGGTCTCAATATTCATTTGTGAAGACAGAAAAACACATAAGCTTTTTGGAAAAATAATTTTTATTTCAATTGATGCCAGGAAGTAAAAATTAAAGCACAAAAAGACAAAAAAAATAGAGGTCAGCAAGTAGCCCAAAAAAAATAAAAAATAATTAAAATAATTAAATTTATTTTTTCCTAAAATGCTATACTTTTGTGTACATGTAAAACTTTGATTCATTCTATTTGGACTAGTGATGAGAAAGTTATAGACAATCTTGTTTCTTGGGCAATTTAAGGATGTTCTTGAAAAAAAAAATTGTTCAACTTTGAATGCTAATATCTTCCAATCAGTACAGTCAAATTTGATGAAATTTTTACCACATGATTCAAACATGTGAAGTACAAGATCCTATGGTTAGATTTTTAAAAAATGTTTTTTATACTTTCTTGGATGAATGCAATAGGAATGGCAGTTTTGAGTGGTTTTTGACAAAAAAATTGGCCTTGGAACTTTAGGAGTTACGGTCATGTTATTTTTTGGGTTGAAGCTTGTATGTTCAAAAGTATGTGTCTTGTATTGATGAAAATGTGGTGTTGCTTACTTTACATTTTTCCTACAAAACACAAATATAGTGTGTGGCTTACTAGGCCAACTAATTTTTAAGGGTCTATTTTTTGGGGTTTAATGTCAAAAGCTTTGTGTAGATTTCAATTTTAGGTCCATGCTTTGTTATGGGTAGGACTTATGCACCACTATTCTAGCTACCTTGCTTTATCCATTAAAAAGTAGTTTATTGAACAAGAACAAAAGATCTATTTCTTTCTACTTCTTCAAATAAATCATGACCTATTAAATTTTAGCCTAATAATTAACAAAAAAATTAATTATACAGATACAGTAGTTTATGATATTGTTTATTGAGAAAAATTAAAAAATTGATAAAAAATTTTAATAGTTTAAATGAGGAATTTATTGAAAGACCAATGCATTATTATACAACCTCAATTCACTCCAAAATTTAAAAAAAATCAAGGAAAATTATAATTATTGACTCTAATTTTTTCCAAAAAAAAAAATATGTGAAATGAAATCATCAAGTTTTTTATTTCTATTTTTATATTGTTGAATTTTTATACTTATATTTCATAGATGATTCATTATATTTCTGTATTTAATATTTTTTTGATGATTTGAATTTTTGTGAGAAAATAGAGTTAATCATAAAGTGTGTGCAATGAAAGGCTTAGACCTAGAGTTTGACAAAAACACGGGACAAAACTCCTTGAAGCACCCAAACTTAATTTGATATAATTTAGTGTTGTATTTCTTTTGTATTATCTTTAGTTAAGGCTTCCTTTGACACCTCTTCTACGAATTGGCATTCACTTTATAGTTAATTCCTCAAGGCCCAACAACTTTTTGACAATGGAGGTTTTCAATGAACCGTCCTACTTTGATATTTATTTGCACATAGATGTGTTTGAAATTTTTAATTTTAATTGTACAATAAGTGAAGACTACTTTGTCTAATATGTATGGAATTAATTGTGGAAAATATTGACCGTTGGATTTTTAGATTATAACAATTTTGGATGATCAACTTTATGGGCAAAACATGTAGCTTTGGGAGAAGAAAAATTATAAGAAGATGAATCATGCTTTTGTACTCCTCCAAAAAAATTCTATTGGAATCTTAAAAAAAATCAGTATGTTTTAATTTAAAAAAATTTAAGAAAAAAACTCTCTCAAATTTATACATATTTTCATACAAAAGGAGAAGAAAGCCAAAATTGACCAAATTGGATCCTACAATTATTTAAAAAAAACTTATATATGCGTCAGTTTTTGAAATTTAACAATTAATATTATTAGCATATTGTTTGGAACATCTTTAAATTTTTTTGGAATCATGCTAATTATTTTTGTATTCTTAATCACACTGAACCTTGTATTTTTTTTAAATTGCTAAAAATGAAAATTTGAATCTTTTTCTTCTGACCCACTTTGTTTGTACAAACTGAAGACTAGAAATGTCTAATAAAGTTTTTATTTCCATCCCTGCTATTCTTTTCATTGTAAAAAATTATTTTGCTCCCATTTTCTATTAGACTACATTTTCTAAGTAAATTTTTGAATACTTTCCACATTGAAATTTTAAGAATCAAAAAATGCAACAAGTATGACAATTTGTTACGCTACAAGTCCCTAGTTTACAAAATATTGAGATTTATTTCACACTACAGAGAATTTGCCATGGAAAATTTGAAGAAGACACATTTTGTCTTCTTTGTCGTTGAGGTGTTAACTCTAATATGTAGGTGGGCTTCATGATGAAAATTCAAATATAGAATTAAAATTGAACCTTTAAAACAATCAAAGCACCGCGACTCTTTGATTAATGTATTATTAAATGAGAGGTTTCAAAATCCTATATCTTCAAAATAATTTGTTTTCACAAATTAAAATTTCAATATATTTTTTATGTATATATAAATTTAAAAACTGATCCTTTAAAATTTGTAATCATGTAATGTTAAAACCAAAGTTCTATCAATAGGGGTGGTCACACCTTCTCCAAAAATGAGGTTTTGCTAAAGAATGAGCAATTGAGGACAGAAACTCAGAGCCAATCAGGACCCAGAATTGCTAAAGGAAGCCTAACACCCTTTTTGTGTCGTTTGGAGGATTTTTCTGAAGAATGGATCTACCTGAACTAAAAATACGCAAGCCAGCTTGCAAAATCATAGGTGTCGCAAGGAGCATAGGCTAAAATAAAGAGCGCAAATGAGAAAATTCGTTTGTGAAGGCTTCACTACGCCCATTATTCACCTCCGCAGGAGAATAATGGACGTTGCAAATGCTTCGCAAAAATAATATATTCTCCCTGCGACAAACCAACCCTAACCTAGCACATCCCCACTTTTCAGATTTTGGGCAAAGAACAAAGAAGATGTGACTACCCCTAATATAGACAACAATACTTACTAAGATTGCAAGAGTGCACAAGTAGTTTGTCAAAAATTAGAGGACCATAGCTTGCAACTAGCTTTTGTTAATAAAGAAAAATTTATATGGTTTCATTTGCATTACATCTATATGTTTTTATTAATAAATTGCTATCACCAATATTTATAAAATAAATTTGGAACCTACTTTCTTAAAATTCCATAGAAAGTTTTCCTTCCGTAATAAACTACAAATTTAATATTTCAATTTTAGAATAATCTTTTAATATACTTGTAATTTAAAATTCTAAATATAATTTGTATTATTTATTAATTATTTATTAATAATTAAAAACTAAGACTTCACTACTCTTTGCGCCACTCGAGACAAATATATGATGATTTCAAGACTTAAAAGACTTTTGAAAAATTGAAAATACAAATAATATTTTTTGTATGTGTGTTTATTTTTGTTATATTATGGTGATTTAATTTGTATAGATACACAGGGTATAATTTGAGTTTGATATTGATTGCAAACATAAAGTAATGTATAGGATTGTAAGTTGATTAAAGGTGTTTAATTATAAGAAATAGTATGCATGTGCAGTTGCCACATTATAATAAAATAAAATTATAAATAATTTTCTAAGTTTTTAATTTTTGATTTTTTTTTAAATTCATAATTTTTTTGCCGTGAGTTGGAATGCAATGAAACAAAGTCCATGCACCCTTCCTTGTAGAGGACTTTCTAACCATACCAAGAATGCAATTGGGAGACATATTATTTTAAAAATCTCATTATATCAAACAAAAGAAAATAAATGAAAAAAGAAAAGAAAAAGAAAACTAATTTAATGTATAGATTTAAGATAATTTGATTAAATTAAATATTATATGGGGTACTATTTTATGTATATAGATACTTGTTGAGCATTGTTTAACTTAAGAAGAATTGAAGGTTATTGCTTTCTCACTTCAAACTTCAGAAATTGATTCTTCAAAACTTGAAAACTTGAAAATTTAATCTCCATACTTCAATATTTATATCTTTGAAGATAAACTCATGACGACTTTGTCAAACACTGAGTCACTTCCAAGTGCATTTTAAATTCTTAAATGATATGCCACACACTCTTCTATAAAGAAAAACTAAGTCTCTTTAAATTTTTGAATTTAAATTAAGCTTTTAGATTCTAATTTTTTAAATTTATAACAATTTGAAATGTTTTAATTGTTTCATAAAAAATTTCATGAAAATTTAAATTACAAAAATCTTTTTTAGTTTTCAGTTTATAAAAAGATTGATAATAATTTGTAATGTTTTAAAATTTTAATAAATTTATATATATCAATTTAAACTCTTCAACTTTCATTGTTTGCTCTTAAAAACTTGTGGTAGTTTTCATTGGTGGTGTAGGTGATTGTTTAAAGTCCAAACAAAGATAAAAGGATAGACATAAATGACTTCATAACATAATTTTCTGCAATAATCTTGAGAGTTGCAATGTCTTTAAATCAAGGCCACAATTTTTTTAGAAATTCATCATATATGTCCTATAACTTGTGTTGTTTAGTCAAAATGATGTAAAAAACAAATTGTGAATACTTGAAAATAATCTAAAAAGAAAAAATCACTTTAAAGAAAATTCTAAATTACAAGGTAGTATATGATGAAAGTAAAACCAATCTTGCTAATAACTTTGGCAACCAATTGAGAATTGCAAATTCCAATTGTAAGTTTTAGTAAGCAATATATATCCCATATTTTTGGTTTTATTTGAAAATTTCAGAAATTGCTTATAAAAAAAATGACTTTAAACGTTTTTTTTTAACTTCAATGCCATCAAAATTAAATTCTTTATAACTTTCATTAGTCTCATTAGTTGAAATAGATTGGTTCAAATGTTTTTTGTGTAGTTATCTATCTATTCAATAAAATAAGTTTAATTGATCTTTTCTTAATATATATTATTAGTTGTTGTTTTTGACATTGAAATCAACAAACCCTAATAACTTTTATGATAATTATTGGAATGATATGAAACAAAACTTGAAAATAATGATTAGGAACTTTTCTAAAAATTCTATACAAACATTTTTAAAATTAACATAAAGTCAATATTCAATATAACTTGTTCAAATTTTTCAAAAAAAGTAAAGTGATTTCTTTTGTCATATAATCCCTAGAAGCCCAAGGGGTTTGGACAAAACACAAATGTGTTATAAAATATAAATCTTAAATTTTTTTGAAGTTTGCTTTAAAGAATTATGATGCTAGTGTGTGAGTAGAGAGACGTGAGCCTACAAGCTTGAACTTAGTTGTAGATATGTACCTGCAATCATTTGAAGGTGTTTATAACATATGTACCTATAACATAGGCATGCATATTATAATATGTAAAGAGTCTATAATGTAGGTACCTATAATATAGACACCAATAACTATAGAAGTTGTCTATAATATAGACTCCTAGGCTCATGGGTTCATAGATTTTATACTCACATGCTAGCATCCCCCATCAAAAAAGATAATGTAAAGCACAAAAAGTAGGAAGTATCCTGTAATTATGGTCAAAATTATAAAATTATTTTTAGATTCTCTTCAAATGACCCTATAACTTCAAAAAAAATTCAAAAGTACATTTTAGATTCTCTTCAAATGATCCTATAACTTCAAAAAAAATTCAAAAATACATTTTAGATTCTCTTCAAATGACCCTATAACTTCAAAAATTTATCAAAAATACAATTTGAATTTTTTTGATTAGTCAAAATTGTGGTTTCTATTGATTTTGAAAAATGCATAAGATCTAATAATGCAAACAACACTTTTTTCAAATACTATAAATTTTCCAACACTAGGCAAATTCTAAACACTTTGTATTATTCCCTTTATAATTTTTGTTTGATTGTAGCAATCTATGTTTTGAACATAAAAATTGAAAGACAATCCAATCTAGTTCTTACCAAATAGAAAGGTTAAAAATTAGTTTTTTTCTGCCAAAAATGCACTCAAAGTCAAGTAGCGACCATAAAATGATCATTTTAGCTCTTAGGGGTCAAGTTTTAATGTGAAGCATGATAATTGAAATAAGAATTAGGGCTTAAGTTTGTGACAATACATAAGCCAATTTGTTTTCTTTGAATGAAGTTAGAAAAAAATAATGTTCATTCATTTTTGGAAGAATTGATTGAATGCATTTGTAATGGCTCTCGTTGAAAATTGCTTTATTGAAGTATTATTGACTTTCTATAAAATAAGATGTTTAATTTACAAATCACTAATCATCTATTTTGACAACTTTTAGCAACCTACTTTGATAATCTCTTTTGAATTTGAGTCCAACTAATGAAATAAAGTTGATAAAGCCTATTCTCTACTTTAATTCACAAAACTAAAATATTCCTATTATTGAATATTTTGTTGCAATTTGAACTTCAGGCCTATAACATGGTGTTTTGATTTTCTAATCATAAAATGATCAGATATATGGTTTACACCTTGATATTTTACACTATCACTAACAACTATATAAAAAAAATACAATTTTCTCAAGTATATTTTGTATTTGATATGAATTTTCTTCAATTTTTCTTCAAAAATTTATGGTATCTATTGATTTATATATAAGAATTTAAATTTTTTATGAGTTATAAAATATATTTGATTTGATTTCAAAAATAAATATGAAATGACTATTCATAAGTAGTCACCAAATAAAAAATTATAGACAAAAACATTTTGAAATACAACTTTGTGCAACTATCTTGTCAAAGCTACTCTTTAACCCCTTAAAAACTAGAAATTCAAATTTTGAACAACAGATGAACTCAAACACATTCCTAGCACACAAAAATGCAGTTTTTCATCCATTGATTTTTTGGAAGATTTTTGTTATAAGTCTTTAATATTTATGTGGAATAGATTTTGAAGACTTTGCTTTGCAAATATTCTATAATTCAAAGAATACCTAGTAAGTTTGGCTTCAAAAAATATTTTTTCAATTAAAAAAAAGAACCTTTAAAAAAAACTCAAAGACAAAATAAAATAAAAATCTTCAAAAACCACTGTGATTAGAACTTAACATTTTGAACATAAAGGAAAAAATTCTTGTGATAATTACAAATATTCAATCTACAATCAATTTTAGAAGGAATTTTTAATTTTTGGCTTCAAATTTTATTGAAAAATATTGTTTGTTGTACAAATTGATCTAACCATGTAGATATGATGTATGGATCATATTTTACAACTATTGTTTGAGAATTGTCATTAACCCCTAAAATACCAAGGCATTTTCTGGCTCCGGAACCACTGAAAACTGCCATTTCTGCTGCGATCACTCCCTAAACCCAAAAAAACTTTTTTTTAGAATCTAACCGTAGGATCTTGTACTTCACTTGTCTCAGATTATGTGGTAAAAATTTCAAGACATTTGACCGTTCTGATTGGAAGATATTAGCATTCAAAGTTGGAAAAATCGTTTTTTTGAACTGTTTCCTGCAATTTCAGATGACTTTGACGGCCATTTGTGGATTTTTTTTGCACTACACAACAAAAAGTTGTAATTTTTTATCTTGATCATTTGAGTTGAGAGTCGGGGAAAATTTCAGAATGTCAAACCTTGATTTTCACATATAAAAAAATTGTTAAATAGAAGTAGGTCCAAAATTGAACGAAATACTAAATTGTTAATAGCTCTTAGGTGGAATTAAAACAACATAATTCCAATGGTGGGATTGTTCTCGCAAACAAACTTGACCTTGTCAAAAAAAAAAAATTGAAAAAATTTGAAAATTGCATTCAAAAATGAATTCTATAAGTTAGTTTTTTTGAAGATGCTTAAATTGCCCAAAAAACAAGATTGTCCATAACTTTCTCATTATTTGTCCAAATAGAATGAATCCAAGCTTCAGATGTAGACAAAAACATGATCTTTGAGGAAAAAGAATTAAAAAAATAAAAATCTTTTTTTTGTGTTTTTTTTTTCTGCCCGCCGAACTGCTTTTTTGCTTTAGGATGGCATAACTTTTGCTCCCAGGCACCGATTGAAAAAAAAATTATATTTTTAGAAAGCTAATGTGATTCCCTATCTTCAAAAAAAGTTTCAAAAAATCAGATCAAAATTTGAGGCCACACGGGCCTGCCCGAAATCTGAAGTGTCCCCCGAGGGGACTTTGGTAGTTTAGGGGTTAAATTATTATTCTAACTTCCTTTCTATAATACATCTATATAATTTTAGAAATCTGGACTACCCCTTGGTCCTTAACCTTGTGTAGTCCAAATTTTTAAAATTGTAGAGATGTATTACAAAATATAACTTAGAATAATATATAAAAGATGGATTTCCAACAAATGTTGAAAAATATAATTCATAAATCATATCCATATGATTAAATCAATTGTTGCATTCACCAATATTTTTTTACATTATTTGAAATTAAACATTGAGATTCTTTCTAAATTTGACAATAGATTGAATATTTGTAATTTTCACAAGATTTTTTTTTTGGGTTCAAAATGTTAAGTTCAATTTATTGTATTTAAAAAAAAATATTTTTTTATATTTATTTGTTGATGTTGTTTATGAAGGATTACTTTTTGAACTAAAAAAAATTAGTTTTTGAATACTTATTCCCCATGAATTCTAGAATATTTGCAATGTGAAGTTGTGCAAATCTATACCAAACAAGTGCAACAATATTAATAGAAGAATTTGCAATACTTAGATGGATGAATAAACAAAGATTTTGAGTGCTCTCAATGTATTTGTTGTCATATGTTGTTCAAAATTGGAACATCCAATCTTATTATAGAAGTTAATCCCAAAATGAAAGTTTCATGGTTGTTGCCCAACTCCGAATAGTGATTTCTAGGATTATATGCAAACTAGATTAGGATGGCTTTCAATTTCATATTCTAAACTAAAACCACTACAATCTAAGCAATTGTCTTGTTTGCAATTCATTTGAAACTACAATTTCGAACATTTAAAAAAAATTCTAAAAATAAAAGTTATGAAGCAAATGTGTAAGAATTTCTAAACTTAATGTGGATGAATTTGAAAAAGCAATATTTGCTCTAGAAAGTTTGATGAATATATTTTACATGACAACTTAAAAATTGCCAAAACTATTCAAATTCACCAAATCTCTTTTTTTTTTTTTTTTTTTGAACAAATGGAACAAGCCATTGCATTAAAAGAAAGAAACACAATACAAAACAGCCAAGCCACACAGGCTGGACAATGAAGAGATAAGAGCAAAATGGAAAAAGAACCAAGTAAGAGCCCTAGAAAAAAGAACAAGAGGGAGGACCCCTCTTATTCCAATAAATGGTAGAACCTTCCCTACTAGCAAGAATAGGGGATTCAAGCCAAATACTATCAAATTTAATCCAAATTTTACTCCTATTCTAAGGGTGAAGAAGAGCCCCAAGTTGAGCCTTCAACTGGGCAGCACGGCCGGAGTCGAGAAGCGCATCCCAAAGTGTCATCTGCGTAAATTCTAGAGGCCAAGAGTGTTGGGCGAAGACCTTGCTGTTGCGAGAGATCCACATAATCCACATTGCAGAGCCACGAAGCAAAGTCCAAATAATTCTAAGTGCTTGGAACCGTCGTGGAGTCGAGGACCCAAAAATGCATTGGGAGAAGTCCAATCTCTCATGACGTCCCAAGATTGGTTGCACCCCACGAATGTGGTAGGTAATAGATTGGGCATAGTCTCATATTTCCTGTGATCGAGGACATGAATAGAATCTGTGAAGGGAGGATTCTTCAATACCTAAGTTGCAACAATTACAAGTTGAATCAATGTCTAGGGAAATCTTAGCTCTCCAAGAATGGTTCACCAAATCTCTTCACTGACATTTTGCATGTTTCATCTATTTATAAAGATATAAATAACTTCATCACTCCAACAAAAGATCATTTTCTGCACTGTCCAAATTTTGATTTGAATATCTTTCTTACATGGTACAAATGACCAACCAATGCAAAATGCAGATGAACCTTAAATTATTCATCCAAAAAAGTGCACATTTATCCAAGAAAAGAGCAATATTATTTAAAGAATATGTAGCAATTCGGTGATGTACCTAACCATGACCTAAAATGCTGAAAACATCGGTTGAGGGTTAAATTACCAGTTCTTACCCATCATTATTTCACTGTACTGAGTAATGACTGTAGGTCTAAAATCCAGAAATAGAACAAAGTGACATAAATATGGCGAGATGAAATGGCGTGGCCATCACCAGAATCACCAGAGAGAGTGGATGAATCCTCCATCATCAGCTGCGGTATTTTGAAGGTTACGATGAATAAATTATGGATGTAAAATAGTACCCTGCTCCACAACTCGAACAGGGTACAATCAAACAGAATGCTCAGAGACAGACCATATAATGTTGCCTGTAAAGGTGTATACAATCACGAAACCGATTCAGTTGAAACAAAGGATAAAGGACAGGGGACTGGAAACTGAGTTCATAGTTCCAAGCTCGGGTCTCTTTTTCACTCTGCCTATATCAATTGCAAAATTTGACTAAAATTTCCGGTATCAAGATATGTCAAGGACAAGACCCTCCCAACCTGGATAAAGAATTTGAAGGGCTCCAGGATCTACATGCACTAAGCAAAGAGTTCATGACTCATTGAGGCAATTGAAACTCTTCCGTGCGAAGGACATTCACCTGCTTCTGTGAAAGGGAGACAAAAAGGTGATTGTTTACACTAGAGTTGAAGCAATATCGTACAAGAGTGAAAGCACAGATCAGGGCACCAGACCAACATCCTTGAAGTACTCGTGCTCCAGTGCAGCCCGTGCTGTAATTCGTCGACTTGGCTCCAGTATTAGCATTTTCTGTTCGTCAACAAAGAAAGATCACTGCTCAAGACCAACCGAAGCAAGGAATTGCATGAAATCTAATATTCGCAATTACAGTCGGAGCATTTCCAAGTAACGTGATGGTATGAATATCATAAGAAATAGAAAAATGCATTGAAGTACAAAAGTTCAACTAGATGTGGATATGTGGACCAAAGTTTTACAATCAGCCAACTATACACCGACATCAGTGAGGTTCGTATAAATCAAAAGTAGCCAGTATATGCGAAACCATCAAATCAAAAGTGCAGAAGATTCACGATAAGTTGAGACTCAGGAATAGATACTAACCGCCAATAGATCGATGCCTAATGGCTCCAGTCCTGGAACAACTGATCCCACACTCTGCCAAGAAAAAGCACATTTATAACACAAATGCGTTCAGACCTGGCAAAGAATCCAATCATACATTTTGTATTCATCCTGTTCTTTATCATTACTCTGCAACGCACAATAGGTGAAACAGGTGAAACTTCGAATGGCAACATACCTTGGCCGGCCACTTTGGAAAAGCTGACTTGAAATCTGGGAGGGAGGTTACTCCCGGCCACGTCTCCTCGGTAGGAGTGCCAAGCAATCTGCACGTTTCAATAGTAAGTGGAAAACTAGTGTAAACAATTCGTCGAACTCTTCATTCCAAAAATGTTGAACACATATTCAGAGAAAGTCGTCGGTAACGTAAGTATGAGAGGTAAGTAACCAACGAAAAAGAACAGAGATCATGTACAACGGACATAGCAAAAGGAATTCTGAGTTTCATGTAACCTCTCCTACGAAATGAACGGAGTGCTTGGCCGTTCCATGAACTTGCAAAGCAGCGTGTAAAATACCTGAATATTCTGAACAGCTCATCAATCTCTGAATCGCCAGGAAATAGAGGCCGCTGAGTCACCATTTCAGCGAATATACATCCAACAGACCACACATCCACTGGTGTGGAATAATGACAGGATCCTAGAAGAATCTCTGGTGCTCGATACCATAATGTCACCACCTATGGTTCTCCAATAGCAAGAAAACCAGTAAGCTACATTTATGACGTCATTAAATTGCAGAGAGAAGAGCAGCACAGCATCTCAATACGCAACAAAATATTAAGATGAAAGACAAAGGCGCGCTGAGACTTCCACAGCAATCGCCGAAAACGGATACAAGGCAGCGTCTTACCTCATGAGTGAAGGTCCTCACAGGTATGCCAAATGCTCGTGCAAGCCCGAAATCAGCGAGCTTCAAAGCATTAGTCCGCCGGTCAATCAGAAGGTTTTGTGGCTTTAAGTCACGATGGAGTACCCTATGTGAATGACAGTAAGCAATGCCCCTCAAGATTTGGTACAAGAAAGTCTGCCATTGATGAGAGAAAATTGTCAAGCCAAGCAGACAGTGGAAAATTCTCGCATAGCTGGTTAATTCTTACTGTTTCGAACACCCTGTATACATGTATAATTTACCTCAGTAACTTCGTTACTACTGCAATGAAAATAAAAACTGAATTATAAAAGAAGATCATCATGACTCAACACTCTTGAAAAACTCACCACTTACCAAAACAGTGTTGTTTCTAGACCATTTCGTTTCAATCAGCCTAGACCTTCAGGCCAAGCTAGATCAAGAAACGAGTGCAATTAGCAAAGTAAATCAACAAAAGATCTCACCGTACTTTGATTAAGCGTGGGTCCTTGGCAAGATCCGGACAGGTGTCCATATGCTTTTTCAAATCAAGATCCAGGTACTCAAAGACAAGATACAGTCGCTTTTCACTGTGAACAACATCTTGAAGCCTGGAAACGAGACGAGAACATGTAAATAGTTTAGGTAAGATAGATTATCACAGTTGTTAGCAGGGGGGTTCAAGGAAAAAGTATGGACATCAGGATTATATTTTTAAAACCAAAGACAGACCACTTAAGTGAACAATCCTCCGCTTCAGAGAGAACTCTCAAGTTAAGTAATTTTTCCAAAATCGTAAGATGTATTAAGGAAGTGATCCACATGTCAGAGAAAGAGAGCTCACAAAATACTCACGCAACTGGTAATTCTACAGTCAGGATGTGAGATTAGAATGTCCCATAATACTCTCCCAGCACACGGCAACTAAACCATGCAAACTTCTGAGGTAAAGCAGGAATACAAAGACTAAAGTTCCTCGATCACAAAGGTGAGCGGGTGTCATACCGGACAATATTCCCATGGTGCATTTCTTTGAGGAGCGAAATCTCTCGAATGGCAGTGCTGGGAACACCTTCATCTTCTTGCTCAAGCCTAATTTTCTTCAGGGCGATGGTCTCGTTGGTAATGCGGTCTCTGGCCTTATAGACCACTCCATACATGCCCTCGCCGATCTTCTCTACTTTTTCATACTGCCACATCAAAATTGCCGGCACACTGGTGAGATACTGCGAGGAACACATGCGCTTCCTCGAAATGAATAGAAATGACATTCTCGAAGAAGACAGCAAAGAAAAATTTAAGAAATTCTGACCTATTCAGTATCTAATTGAACTTTATCGTCACTCGAGAAAGAAGAAAATAGCAGGTGTCTGAAAGGCCTACACACATTCTAGCGTGCCACCCTTAAGACCGCAAAGAACGACAGTTCCCGATCGCACAAATCCTCGTTCTTCCAACCATTAGATGACTTCCGGAATCGAGGACTCACCTGTTCCATTGGTACCTTGGAGACAACCGGATGAAACCGAAATTCAGAGCACTTAGCAGTCCCACGCGCGAAGGAGGACAGTGCTCTCAACAGAAAAATACACGAAGAGCGCCTCTAAAGTCGAGTTCCAGATTCGTACGGAAGGCACTATGTCGCTCTAGAAGCCAAGGAGAGAATGACTCGGCAGGAGACACACTATGCTAATCTGAATCAAGACCTTCTCTAACTAAGTATCACTTACCCGCAAGGATCTTGGAACAGATGTAAAGAAACTTTAAGAGGTAAGAATTTCTTGATCGTCCGACGCACACTGAGGCAACAGAGAGGTTTAAGAGAAGAGGTGTAGCCAGTGGCAAGTATCTGTGAACGAAGGAATTGGACAAAAGACTAGGTGTCTGTGCCGCCGTCACTGAACCCCTAATAACACTTGGCGAGGCGCAGAAGAAATACTCCTAATGACTTCAATTTTCGAGAAATGCGTACCTCGGCTTGAATGTGGCTCCCTTAAAGAGATGGACAAAGAGACTGGCGCTCACAAACTGCGAAGGAAAGCCAAGTTCCAAGGCTAAAACCGAATAATGCCTCACTATACAACACAAACCCGCCACACGCGACGAAGGAAATCGCGGCTGATACACAGGACCGTTAGTTGCAGAGAGATTAAGAAACCGACGACTAACGAGAAATGCGCGAGAGTGCCGTTCCGCCGAGTCCAACGCCACAAAACCAAAATGTACTCCGAGTCAGCGGTAAACAATGTTCGTGACGCAGAATGAGTCGACTCTTCAACGAACAGTGTCTGTCGCGCTGAAGCGGACGCTCACACCCAGAAAGAACGACATGGTCTTCACAACTATGACAGCGACAAGTCGGCGAAGCCAATCAAACGACAGAAGTATCAAACACTCGCCGCTCTTGCTTGGAGTCAGTACGTCTTGCGAAAAGCACACTCTACTGTACCGCGATGAGCAGCGCAGAATTTTGGCGGCCAAACCACACCACCACACCACACCGTCAAGCGGGAAAGAATGGCCACGAAGACGACGCAGAAGCACGAACTAACACGAGCCGACGCTTCATAACTCCGGGCTGAAATGAGCTCCAATAGTACGTCACCTGACGGCAACGACAGATACACAGATCTTCGCGCCAGAAGTTCACGGCAGTACGGGAATCATCAAAGCTCGCATCATCAACACTTGCCTGCACTAACTTACCAGTCCACTCTTATTTAGAAGCGCCGGCATCCCACTTCAGCACCAACTCCTTCGACGTGCCTACGTCCTTACCCTACCTCGGGGCAGTTACCGAAAGGACTCTAGAACGGCTACCTATCCGAAATAACTTTTCTGTTGCGCAACGGAGTCTGGATTTAGGATCCACCACCAGGAAAACATTATAAAAAGTGGCGAAAGTTTTTCGATGTCGAGAAAGCTGACTCGACATGATATTTTGAGGCATAATCGTGAGCGCCTCTTTGCCAAGAATAGATACATTCACGTGAGGTACCCGACAGCGGAAGAGACCACGCGCAGTCTTTCGGTGGGAGTCAATGCTGCATGACGAAACGTTCCAATGCTCGATGTTAGAGTTGCTGCTGCACCGAGAATGTTCGAAACGTAGAAATGGAGCTTGGGAAGGCTGGAAGACCGGGTCACAATTATGCCTCAAAGTAGAGACGACGTGTAGTGCAAGAGATAAATGTTGGTTTACAATGGCCGATAAAAATGGAATGGAGGGGTGTCATTTGGCGTGCAAATCAGAATGGCAATGGACTTGAGGCAGTGCAAAAATTGCAGAAGAAGACACAGTTTCGCTTCATTCGTCTTTTACGGCAGATGAGCCGGATATTGAATTTGATACACCAGACAACAGCACAGCAAACTTCAGGAAAAGCTCCGACGCACCACCTACACTTGCCCATTGCAATTTCGTGCCATTCTCAACTGTAATGAAGTCACCGTCTCGCACATTGTTGAAACCACCCCCGAGCCAAGCCAGTTCGCCATATCCGGCCTTCCGCAGCTCCTCGATTGCCATCATGGACCTGCCGCGCACAAACCCCAGATCAGTCTTGCCCGAGTTTCCGAATGCGATGAAGACTGACCCAAATGTTAAGAGTGACTAACCTCATTCCCTCGCTACATGCAACCATAATCTTGTCGTTCTTGCTTGGGAGAGCTTCCTCGACTTGTGCAATAAAACTCATGTTCTGTCTCGTCAGTCGTTGTCCAAGCCATGCGCCACCGAAGCCAAACTGGATCTGCTTTTTCAACAGCGTCACGGCGTCAGTGGCCTCGTCTTCAACAAAGAGAGGCACATGGATGGATTCCGCAACATAGGCTTTCTCTCGTTCCCACATCGGTCGAACGTCCAGCAATTTGTACGCGGAGATTTCGTCAGATAGCAATGGCTGGGCATGTTGAGGGGCAATAGTTTGTATGTCACCCGATCGAAGCATCCTTTCCACGTCCTGCAGAGTGTCATAGAAAAGAAAAAACATTCAAAAATAAAATTCCTGGAAGCTATTCTACGATTCCTGCATTACTTGCAGATTGCTACTGAATCATTATTCGAACCATTTCTTGCTAATCTCACAAGTAAGGTCACACATGCCGTGTCCAGATCCTGATGTCAGAACAACAACTCCGACAGTGTGTATATTGATCTTTCCGACATGTGGATGCTAAACAGAGGTGATAAAGAACGTTGCTTCTCAAATTCGTAAGTAAAATCCTGGCACACAAAGTGTACAGGGTGAACCTCACTCCCTGACTAGCTCATTCGCTCCAAGGCGAACCTCGCGAAGACCTCAGATGCAGTCGGACAATTCAAGCACCGAACAGATTCATTCATTCACCAAATTGTCTTCTATTTCACTTCACATTCATTTTTTTGTTTGCTTACAAGCACAAGAAACTACGCGAAAAACAGAATTCTGAAACACAAGTAAAGCAACTTACCCTTCTGGACGCTCTCAGCCACGAATGCCTTAGTCGGAGCTTCTTCAATCTCATACCGGACCCACATTGCTGACTCTGCTGCAGCTGCTGCCCTACGCGGAGTGAAGGCCTCCCAAGGAAATCACGAGCTGGTCGGCCGCTAAATTGCGCAGCAACCACAGTCGACCTCAACACCAAACCCTCCATAGCTCAGTCACAGAATGCGCCAACCAGCACCAGTAGGAGCTGAATTGGATAAAACCTTCTAAGCGGAAAACAAGAATTCCATCACTGAGCGCCACAAACCGAATGACGCCATAATTCTGAACGGACGCAGAATGCAACAAGATCAAGGCGACAGAAACTAAAACCTCAGAAGCCCACAAGCGACTGCCTGTACAAACTCGAGCTTGCTAGAGAACAAACACGACTCAGAATGGCATTCGGACAGATTGTTGCGATGCTGGGCGGCCAATCCCCGATACGACCGTGTAGATCAGCATGTGCAGAAATGGAGATGTTAGGAAAAAGCATTGCGGATTGCCAGATTGCGATTCAGGGGCTCTGTTCTGATTTGTGTGCACAAACGGAACGAAGAGGGTTTAGGGTGGAGGTGCGGCAAGAGGATAAGGAAGGGGACTCCGGGGACGGACGAGCATCGTCCCTTCTAGAAACGACGTCCGTCGGATGTCCGGTTTCTCGTTGCCAATAGGAACATCGTCTTCCTGAACCGACGCTGGCAATAAATCCGTCGGATTCTCGTTGCGGGACGGATAGGAGACTTAGGCATTAGCCAACTGCCTCAAGGGCTGATGGATGGCGTTGAGTCTCATGTCTAATTTGAAAGTTTTCAACTTCATTCTATTCTGTATGAAATCAAATATTTGAGTATGTTTTTTTAATATCTTTGAATAGAAGGAAAATCCATGTCGAAAAGATATGTCCCATATTTGATAAGAGCATCCACTTAGTATGCCAAAATTTTCCAAGTTTATAAATTCTAAATGAATAGTGAGAAAGTAATTGAGGCCAAAAAAGTCATTGATGGATAACTTTCATGATTACCAAAAAAATGAAGAATGTATGCATCTATTGGCACGAGCTTAACAACCAAATTAGCATGCCAGGAGAACCAACTAAGACATGGTTTGAGTTTAGAAATTAAATTAAGTCGGTATTGTTGTTTTGAATCTATAAGCCAATTTAGATTCTCAATCATCCCGGCATGAGCCAATTTAAATTTTTAGCCATTCCATCTTAGCAAAGTCAACTCTTCTAAATCGGATCATATCAGCATTGGCCAAACTCAACTTCTCAAGAATGTCAGCCATCCCATCCCAACATGAGCGAGCTTAGATTGTCAGCCATGTCATCCATCCCATCTCAGCAAAGTCAACTCTTCTAAATTGTATCATATCTGTATAAGCCAAACTCAACTTCTCAAGAATGTCAGCCATCCCATCCCTACATGAGCAAGATTAGATTATCAACCATGTTGTCCATTCCATCTCAACAAGAGTCAACTCTTCTTAACCATCACATACTAGCATGAGCCAAACTCAACTTCTCATACTGACAAACTCTGACGGAATCCCAAATGCCTTCATAGATCTAAATGGGAAAGCCCAGTTGATCGTATCAAAAGCCTTGAAGTAGTCCAACTTGAAAAAAATCAGGAGTTGATTTGAATACTCCTCAATGATTTGAATGTTTTTTTTGTCAATGCTCAAGCCTTTTTTAAGGTTAATGGATTCCAATCTCTCATGTTTTCTATTAGAAGGGGGGTAAGGTAGGGTTGCTTGCTTACTCCCTACTTCTTTTTTTATTGTGGCTGTGATACTAAATGCGATGATGATGAAAAGAGTCACAGCTGGTTTTATAAAAGGAATCACTCTCCTTGGAGGCACAATACAATAAGTAATTGCTCAGTTTACCAACGATACTTCTATCACTTTGTTGGACAAAGAAGGTCTAATTATGTATATTATATTATTTTTGGGATAGTTTTGCCTATCTTTAAGGTTGATTCTTACCTAGACCAAATCTTGAGGGTATTGGAGTTCCAAAGCCCTAGCTACCCATCTCCCATGGACCCATCACCTCAAACATTGTGTGGGTTGACGGTGAGAACGTTTATAAGCTTCGAAGGGTGCCTTTTGACATGCACTTGTCTACTCTTTTGGTGAATGCCTTTCTGCATGGTAGGATCTACAAGAGCCTTCAATATTGGTACATTGCTAAGATTAGTTCTATGGGAAGGGGCATCATTGTTGATGAGGCCCTTGTGTCTTCTATTATTTTCTTTGCCTCCATTTGGGGAGGCTTTCAAGCTGGCATAAAAGAGGTGACCTCAATCACATAGAGCTACATCTGGTCAGGTTCCTTTCGCAAGGCTTGCACCAAAGTAGCATAGCAACAATGTTGTCAGTGAAAGGAGAAAGGTGACATTAACTTGATCAGCCCACAGAATGCTCTCACGGCAGTGATGGTTAAATGCATATTGAAAGCTTCCGCTGCATTTTTAACAACATACAAGTAGAAGATGGGCCCCTAGATTGGAATATTTTACTCTTCCTTGCTTCCAAGCACATAGAGACTCAATTGTGTGGAACAAGGTTGGATCTGCATGGAGAAAGATACATTTGGATATCCTGCCGATTTGCCCTAGCCTTCTTGAGGAAGTCATTGCCGAACTCTTCTAGTGGTCCTCGTTTGTCCATCTCATCAATCTAGGCTTCTCCAAAAAGTGGGCAACCCAACTTCATCAACAAGGTCTTCATAAAATCAGAGATGTTGAATGTAAAGGGCGCATGTTGTAGGTAGACGAGGTAGGAGCTAAGTTTGGCTTTAACGTGGAGAAGGCCGGAGTGTAGTAGGCTTCCACCCTTGCATTACAAAGGCATTGGAGCAAACTCCTTATCAATGCCCTGTGAGCTCCCAATTTGTCACTTGGGACTCGTAGAATTATTTTTTTGGAAATTTGCAATTTAAAGTTGATAAAAGTATACAAAAACCCATAAAAAGAGTGTAGAACCGAAATAGGGTTGTATCATACCCATTATAGTATTTGGTCTAGATTTGTATTTTTACTTAGAATCCCCCAAACCTTGCCTAAAAATAGTATAGAAATAACGAAAAGGTTGGATTTGGAGGATTCGAGTCACACAGCCCCAAAAGGGCTAAATCCCACCATGAATGTGGTGATTCATGGCTAGGTCGGTCCAAGGGATCCACAGCGAGGCCACTAGGTCGGGTCCTAGAGTTAGATTTAGAATTCCCCATTAGATCGACGAATTCCCAGAATCCCGATTGTTAGCATGCAGGAGCCACTCACGCAAGACCGGGCCCATGGAGGAATCTACAGCCCAAGGATGGTGTTCTAGGGTGAATCCCATGCCAGGAGTCCAACGGCAAAATCGATTCGCCAAGATTCCTCCACCTGCAGAAGATTCCCGCACCGTCGTTAATTCGAGGAGATGGCCAGTTTTAAATCTCCATTGACCAATCGTGCTAGGTACGGAAACACACCCACACGTCTTTCATGCGACTCCCTGAGAGGTCACGTGAAAAATCCCGGCATCTTCCAACTTGCAGAAGAACCTTTTCCGGGTGGTCAACCCTCCTAACCTCCAACGGGAATTTCATGGAAATTACCCAGGTTACAATAAAATCTCACTAAAAATTAGACTAGCTTGTTTTATGTTAATAATGCGCTCCGTGAAGTTTCACAACATTCTGATAGCGGCAAGTACCCGAACCGGCGAGATTCCTCGGGAATTAACCACGTGACGGGGTCCCGCGTTGATCGGCATTCCGGGACCATACGATGGCAAAACAAAGTCAACCAAAAGTCCTTCCCGATTCTCTTGCCCTTGTCGGAGACCCTAGGCTATTCACATTTCTGAAAATAGGAGACCCCCAAGATCTAGGATTTTACCACGATTTGGTTTTTAAACTAAATTAGCCTACGATGGGTTTTTGGCCTTGGTCCGGGGGATAGAGGGGTCCAGGATTAAACGCGGCGATCTGGATCCAACGGCGCAATCCATTTGGCGATTGGAGCTAATCTCCAAAAGTTAGGATGTTGGTCCAACATAGATGGTAGAAGTAGATTTTTAGGATGTAGGATGAAAACCTTTGAGGATGAAGATGAAAATCCTCGTTGATAAGGTTACCTTAGAACTCTAGAGGGAGGGGTAAGCCCTTGGAAACCTATATAAGGGCCCCATTTCTCTCTCTAGAACACCCTCAATTCTTGTTTTGGGTCCGTGGGTCTAAGTTATTTTGGATATTTTGGCGTTTGAAGCCAAAAACCTCTACGGTGTTTTCGGAGCACTTTTGGCTCCATTGTTACTTATTTTCAAGCTTTGAAGGTCCTTGGGGGTCCTTCTACCTTGCTTTGTGTACTCTTTTGTGAAGTTGTTGGCACCTTGTTGTAAGTGGAGAGACTCTCTCTCTCTTGTACGTGTTGTGGTCTAACTTGTGAAGTTTTAAGAGTCTTTTTGTATCTTGCTCTAATCCTAAAGTCACCCCCCACTGTACCTTGGCGATGCCGCTTTGGGGGGCCTTTAGCGTGTGAGCTTTGTGTTGCCACGTGGTCTAATTTGTGTATTTTTCTCTTTGTGTTTTTTTTCTTACACCCTCTTTTAACCTTCTCCTTGTTGAGTGGACCCCCCTCCGGGACGGCGAAGCTTTGAACCTGTGTGTGTTTTCTTTAAAAGTTTAGTTTTTTTTCCCTCTTCTAAAGTCTCTCTCATTGTGTGGACCCCCCTTGGAAACGGCGAAGCTTTGAACTAGTGACAAAGTTGAAGTCCTAAAGCGTGTGTTAAAAGTGTAGACGGCGGAGCTTTGAACCCCCGAGGTGTCAAGTTGAAGTCCTAAAGTTGGTGTTAAAACCAACTTAACGGCAAAGCTTTGCAGTTCCCCCGTGTTTAGTTCCAAAGTCTAGTTTCCAAGACCTTTGTGGAAACCTCCAGAGTTTAGCTTCCAAGACATTAGAGTTTAGTATGAAGTAGGAAGTGGTGGTCCAAGTTTAGCTGCCTAGCCCTTGTATACGTGATTTTTTAAGCCGAGTGTCTTGCTTCACAAATTCGGGCCTAACCCCCTGGACGGCGAAGCCTTGGTTCTAGCACTAATTTTTTCCAAAATTCCAATTTTTATTTGCTAAGTGGGTTTCCCTGAGGGAACCCGTTGAGGTGATTAAAAATTTGGTGGTGACCAGCGTACCAAGCCAGCCAGCGTACCAGCCAGCCCAGCGTACCAGCCAACCCAGCGTACTAGCCAGTCCAGCGGCAGTAACGGAGAGCCAGCCGGTAGAACCAGGAGCCCAGCGGCAGTAACGGGGAGCCCAGCCGGCAGTACTGGGGAGCCCAGCGGCGGTAACGGGGAGCCCAGCCAAGGCCGGTACATTGCCTGTCCCAGCGCCCACTTTTGGCCGGTTTGGTGATTCGGTGGATTGGACCATAACTTACATACATCATGGCTGATTTCAGACCAAAAACGGGATGATGCCCTGCGGGGCCCCAATTTTGATTTTTTGTTTGAAAAAAACTCTCCACTAATCAGGACCTAGTTTAAGAAATTAGTTATAGATCTAGTTTAGGAAATCAGTGATAGATCTAGTTTAGGAAACCAGTGATAGATCTAGTTTAGGGAATCAGAGATAGAGCTAGTTTAGAAACCAATTAAACCCAGTGGGGGTCCAAGGCCAAAATTCCAAAACTTCCAAGTTGTGACTAAAGGACAAAGGGAGGGGAAGAAAGAGAGTCAACACCTCACATCACTCTTACACACATATTTGCAACCTCCACGTCACACCTGCACGCACACTTGAAACCTCCATTCTAACCAACCAAATACACACATGAGCAATGGAGGGAGATTAGGAAGAAGGAGATGAAGTAGAGAACAAAAAAGAGAGAGACGATAAATAGTGACCTAGGTCTAAGCCTAGGTAGACTTAGGGAAGGAAATCTTGAGAATTTGTGGTGACCGTTGGGAGGAGGATTAGGATGACACAAAGGCAAAATTGTGTAAGAGGATAGTTGGCCTCTTAAACCCCTCCTTGGAATTTGAAACCATAGTGTAAGACTCATAAAAGCTTAGGTGGAATAGTGCTCGAGTAGAAGAAAGAGGAAGAAAGAAAAGAAGGGGGAAGAGGAAAGAAGGAGTTTAGATCATCAAAAATTGTAATATTTTCTAAAATAAGCGGTGAGCTTGGGAAAAATTCAAAACAAAGCCAAGGACTACCATGGAGCGTGAGGATGTACACGTGGACGTGGACGAAGTTATTTCCGACACCGGTAGTGAAGAGGTGAGTTTTTAATTTAATCTTTGATGTTTCTCCCTAATTAGCATTTATTTTCCTAATCAGCCCTTAGAGCGTGATTAGCATCCAAGATTAGTGCAAATTAGAAGTTTAGAGTCAAAAAGATATAGATTAGGAATAGAGGTTTCCGAAAACATCTTATAATTAAGATTTGACCGTAAACTGACCGCGTTAGGCTAAGTTAAGCGATAGGGGGTAGGACAGAGGAATTTTGAATAAAATTTCATCTAAAAAGAACCATGGACGGAACTTAGGAATTTAGGGTAAAAAGAGGATTTAGATTAAAATTAGGGATTAATTAGCAGTTAGAATTAGAGTCAAATTACATTTTAATTTTTAAAGTTAAACTTCTAAGGTCAAAATCTAGAGTTAACTTTGGGGAGTTAAAATATAGAATTAATTTGGAATTTTAACTTAGAGGTTTAAACTCTCAAGTCAAATCTTAGGGTAGGTTCATGTAAGAGTTTAGAGTTAATTAGGGAGTCAAAAATTAGAGTAGAAAGTAGAGGTCAACAGTAGAATTAAAAATCAACTTAGGAAGTAGATTTTTGAGTTAGGAATAGAGTAAAAATTAGAAGTCAAAACTTGGAGTAAATTGTGGAAGTAAAATTTAGAAGTAAAGCTTGGAATAACATTTAGAGTTCATCTAGGATTAAAACGATAGGGTTAAATTTGGAAATAGAAAGTCAAAAGCCTAAAGTCAAAAGTTAAGATTAAATTTAAAGGTTAAACTTTAGAGTCAAGGGGGGAAGTAAAGAGTTAGAGTAAAAAGCTAAAGTGAAAAGTGAAAAGTTATAGTTAGATTTAGAGGGTAAATCTTAGAGTTAGTTGGAAGTAGGAAATATCTAGAGTCAAAGTGAAAACGTAGAGTCAAACCTAGAGGTTAAAATTTGGGATTAATTTGAGAAGTAAAAATTTAGAGTAAAAAGTCAAAAATCTAGAGTTATACGTAGAAGGTAAATTTAGAATAAAATAGGGAAGTGAAAACTTGAAGTTAAAGTCAAAACATAGAGTTAATTTTCGAAGGTAGATTTTAGAGTTGGTTAGGAGCAAAAACTTGGAGTCAAAAGTTAAAACAAAGTCAAACGGTAGCATTAAATTTTGAAGTTAAATTCTCTAATTAGTTTGGGACGTTAAAAACCTAGAGTACACTTAGAAGTTAAACTACTATTAGAGTTTCAACTCTTACTCTACTTTTAGAATCTACCCCTAAGGTTTCATGGTTCCCCTTGCCTCATGTACCCTTCAGGCCTTGCCTCCAAGTACCAGAGCTGGCAGGCCCTCATCCCAAAGGTCGGTTTGTTCCATCAAGCCAAAGTCTCCTCTTTCCCCCGCAGCCCCAAGAAAAGTAAGACCTTGGCAAATTCAAATGGGATTCCAACGGCAATGCACTACAAGAAAAACGGTACCTAATTAACAGAAGATCAATTATTTCATGTTGATCCTGACAATTTTAAATTTTTGTCTCTTGATTTGGCAAGTTTTAATTCAAAATGAAGGCTGAGTTTCTGCAGAGTTGAGGCCCTCATGAACAATTTGCCTATGTGGCGTGCTTAGTTGGCAGGAATTGAAGAATTTATTGTGTGTACAGAAGTTCTGGCACCACTAGTAGAAAATTCAATTTTTCTGTTGTTTTGGTCGCGTTGTTGAAATCTGTTGAAATCAACAGATTTTTGTCAAATTTTGTCCGAAACAACACGACCAAAACAACAGAAAAATTGAATTTTCTACTAGTGCACGGCCTATTCATTACAGGATACATAGAGTGCTGTACATGGGTACTTCAAACAGCTTCCACATGCCATTGTTAAAGCTTAACGGGTTTTTTGGGATTCTTTCCCACTCTATTGCATTGAACTCCTTCCTTTTTAAATTTAAAAAAAAAAAATTGGCAGATTTTTTAGATAATGTATTTATTTACTTTTTATTTTTTTATTTTTTAATATTTTTTTGCAATTCAGATCTTTTTTTGAACGAATGAAACGGAATTCAATGGCTCTGGAGAAATAAATAAGCACCAGTCACGGCTTGCCTGCTGGGGAGACTACTATCCACATGCACTTTCATTTGCCACCTGTCATTCACGGACTAAAGAAGGTAATAGACCCTCTTCCGTCAGATTCCTAATTTTTTGGAAATAGGCATAAATTAAAGCCATTCATGCAAATGAACCTTCACGTCACTTACATATAGCTACTACATCAGAAAATTTAGAGCTCCGTTGTCAAGCAACTGCAGAGTCTTCCTGAAGTGAACAATGCTAAAATTTCCAAAATAAAAATTAATGCCTTCTGTTTCATGTTCAAGTTCTATGAAGGCCCTCCTCGAGGCCCTCCAAGGAAGCCTACACTGATGCCAAACTATTCACTTCTTTCCAAAAACACTAACACTTCGGACCTGAGCAGCCTCCACTACTTTCTGTTATTTTTGCTATATGGCCTCATAAACTTAGTACTGCACGTATGTCCTAGTGGGTTGCACATTTCTACCTTCCACATATGTAGCACTTGCGTTCAATTTCCAACCGCTCCATTCACAAGAACTAGTAGCACAAGACCCAAGAAAATAGACAAATCTATAAATCCTCTGCAAAATGGTGCATCGCACTTGTACCACTGAAACCTTCACAGCTTAGTGCACCTGATATTGCTACCTCATACTAGTTCCCTCATACGGCTATTGCTCTGGAAGGGCGAGCAATTGTTGCTTCGTTGCCGTTGGTACTTTGAAGTGCACCTGCAAGAAAATGCATTGACAGACACCACAAAGAAAACCACAGTAAGGAATGGTGTCATGTCAATATAGACCGACTTCTCTACTGCACAATGAAAACATTGCAGTTGAGGATCGTCATTTTGGTAACCAAGCCATTCTGAAATGTCTGCACCTACTGGGCTATTCATCCAAGTCTCGAATTTCCTGATGTCAGAATATTTTCTATTATTCCTGTGATTGCAAACATAGCCCTTCTTTGGAGGTCACCTCTTACCTAAACGGCTGAACAAGTGAAGCCCTCATTCCCATTCTCCTTCGGATGATGACCCTGAGTCTCCGACATTGGCGTCAAAGACTAGATTCGGGTCTTCCCTCCACTCCGCAAATGCCTCCTCTCTATAGATAGTCTGCCCTATCCCAGACGGTAAGGGATTCTCCTCCAAGACTACAGCGGGCGCCCGAAGACCTTCATGGTTCGCATCCAGGCCGATGTCGAACAGTCCGCCACCCTCCTCCGCTCCTACAGATTCGTGAACTCTTTTGCCTCTCACTTCTTTTCGAAGTATAACTCTCCATCCTGGCTCCTCCCGCGCATCGCTGTAGAAGACTTGCTCAATGTGTAGAGGAAGAGCAAAGCATTTTGGGCCAAACGGAATCAATCTCTCGAAATTAGCAATAGAAAACCCCCATTTGCCTTTTTTAATAGTAGCCATGTTTCCTCGGTAATTGGCATTTACCCATGAGCATATAAGTACCACCATGCAGAAGCCCCTATAATTGAGCTCTATTATCTCCTCGAGATGCCCAACGTACTCGATTTCAGCCATGACAGGGTTTGGGTCCCGCAAGCCTACACGACAAGGTCGGCGAAAGGTGGCCGCCACCCCGGAATCACAGGTCTTTAGGTGGGCCTCCACAGTAGCAACTCGTAGGTGATTCCCATATGCCCACATGCTTCTATACTTTGTGGCCCGATTAGATGGTGGACGGGACAGATGCACAACATCTGCCTCAGATTTCATGTCCTTACCATGTACTTGCTCAGCTTCAACCTCCAACTGCAGCCAATCTGGGAATTTCAAGGGCTGATGTAGGTTCGCTAGGTATGGCTCCAGTTGGCGGCCTCTGCGACGTGGATACTGTCTCCAAAACGCTAGTCGAGATGCGATTCTTGCCGAGTGATACTGTACATACCGTCTGCACAAGATATATACACCAATAGCAGCAGCGTTCAACAATACAACACTTGAAGAAGCGAAGCGATAACTAGGAGCAGTGCAATTTGCACTTCCTCGCAATTAACATATGTTCGTTTGGCAAAAAAATCCCCGCTCCCTCCTCTGTGTCCCGTCTACGGCACTGGCTTGCACCTCTTGGCTGCTCTTTGCAATGATCAGTGCTAGTTCTTTCTTGACACAATGCACAACGAGGACAAAAAACGGCATTGAACATGCACAGGAAGAATAGGCAACCAAAACTAGGACGTCCATGTCATATTTTAGTAACTTACACATCCCATTTCTGAAATTACGGAATGCATCTGCTCACGCCAAAATTATTAAATTCTCTAAAATCCTTCTCCGCTTATAAGTTATAATTGAGGACAGCACAAATAATTGAGGAAAAAAACTGAAATAATAGGAATAAAAACTTACTCCCAATACGGCTCCAACAAAGCGGCATTGTTGCAAACAAATGCATGCAGCGAGTCCTTCAGGTCCTCGGATAAAATCCTTGTACACCCTTTCCCTTCTAGAATTTCATCTGTCATGGTGGGGTCTTCCTTATCATCCTAGACTCGTCTGCTAGTGGGTCGGTATTGCGCCATGTACTCTGTGATGAATCTGAGAGCCTCTTCTACTTGATACCCTTGTGCGATGCTCCCCTCTGGCTTCGCCAAATTGCGAACAAACACTTTCAATCCCTTATAGTACCTTTCAAATGGGTACATCCACCTTGTCTGTACAGGGCCACAGATGAATAATTCTTCGACCAGATGTACAGTCAAGTGCACCATGATGTCGAAGAAAGAGGGGGGGAAGTCTTTCTCCATGCTGGACAGTACCTCCGCTGCATCAAGCATCATCTGCTGCTGACTGTCACGGTGCACAGATTTTGAACACAGTCGTCAATAGAGCCGGCTCACTCGAGTAACAGTGCCAACCACACGGGGATCTCCCAGTCCCCTCAAGCATGCAGGAAGAACCTGTTGCATCAACACGTGATAGTCATGGCTTTTGAGTCCTCGCAGCTGTCCATTGGACACTCGCTTGTGTAAGTTGGATACATATCCAGATGGGAATTTGATGTTCCTCAAGTTCTCCAGGAATTCTATGCGATCACTTCTAGAGAGCACATATGGAACATCTGGTACAAAGAACCTGTCACCGTTACCTCCTACAGACTGAAGCCACAAATTCGGTCTGATACCTCGTACCTGCATATCCATTCGCGTTTGGGGCTTATCTTTTTCTCCCATGAATGTCTTTACTATGTTCTCACAAAGGTTTTTTCACAATGCATAACATCGAGGACATGTCAAATTGGCAACTTCTGCAAGACCAAAAATCGTACAGAATGCGGTTCAAGATATTTCTCTGACTGCCCTAGGCATGGTAAACGTCCAGTCGATAAACAAGAACACATGTACCTCAGAATGGACCCTGTCACACGTGAATACCTTTCACACTCCGTCCACATTGAAATATATTACGCCAGACAGAAGTCGAAGCAAGGTAGACAATATCGTAGCCCAAGAACATGCGCTCGAGCATATAAAGCAGACTTCACACATATCCTCTTACCTCCCAATACGGCAGAAGGAAGAAGATGCTTAATCTTTTGATGCCATGCTCGAAGATTGGATAACGAGCGTCATCTTCAAGGCCGCCTGTTTCGAGGAATTGCTGACGTTGTTCACCGAAGTTCTGGACTTCTGCGCCAGAAGCTCTTTGGGGTGCTGGGCGCATCTCCTGCTGCCCGTTAAATGCCACCCTCGCCCTCCTGTATTGATGGTTCATTCGTAAGAAGCGACGGTGACCCATGTATATAATTTTTTTCAGAATGTTCGAATGCTCAGCGCATGTGTTGCCTCCACAAACTGGACAACCTTTGTATCCTTTCACTTGATGCCCTGATATGAGCCCATAAGCAGGCAAATCCGGTGGATTAAATCGAGTGAAAGGTTCACAATAAGATTCCCCTATATCTGAAAGCCAATCTTCAACTGGCTGCGACATGTCAACCATTGGAACCCCTTGCCAAAGCGTCTGCAGCTCTCGTACGAGGGGACCTAAGAACACGTCGAAGACTTCCGCTGAAGGAGCTCTCTCACCTGCAAGACCTTCAACTGTTACAACATACTTTTCAACCTGTAGTTCTTCTTTGACTTTCTTCATTTCTACCATGTGAAGGCATTCCTACTTCGGACAACATTATTGGAAATGAATACACCGCCGTAAGATTCTTCAGCACATGTACAGACCGTGTTCACTCCTAGCCTAACAGTACATGTGCATGGAGAGGCGCCTCATAAAATATGAATCCCTATCTATAGGCAACTGTTGTTTTTAAGTATGCAGCCTTCCACAATTAGCAATTATTTGTCGCCATTACCAATTTCAAACCTTCTAAGTCCTGTCAAAGTGCAAAATACAACGACTGTAACATACCTGGGATAATCATCGACAAAGTCAGAAAAAACTTCCGTGTCGCCAGCCACGGCGGTAGATTGTAAATCACAACCAGTAAGGGCCATACGGATTGCTTCACGCTCTGGTTACCAAAAGGATTCACTCCATCCGCAATTAAACCCAAATACACGTTCCTCTGTTCAGTTTCAAAATCTGGGTCAATGTCTTTTATAGCAGCCCATTGTTCACTATCCACCACTGAGCGCATGATACCATCTGAAGAGTGGTTGGCAGCATGCCACCTCATGAGTTTTACAACCTCGGGACAACGGTACATCCGTTGCAGACGTGGTACAATGGGAAAGTACAGTAGCACTTTCACGGGTACGGTGTCCGACCCTGCTATGTACCGTTGAGCTCCACAAGTTGGACACTCCATGAGGTTCTCATTCTCCGAGCCCTTGTCGTACGCGCAATCTAGGCTTAAGTATCCTTAACACCAAAATGATGATAAGATAACACGAAATATCGTCCCAGGAGAATCTAGTATGTTTCAGCAAGCTGAGGAATATCCGAATTGTAATCCAAACAACAAAACCCCAAGCAACACCTCTTTCTTTTCCTATTTCTTATACAATGGTCTTCCGGATCCCAATTCGGATCTATCTCTTTCCGGTTTCCGGTATGATCCGGAATTCGGGTCTCACTTCTCGACTTTAACTGGTTTTCTATTCCCCTGTTTTACCCTCAGGGTGTCCGCATTTGATCTTTTAGAAGGGTAGGAACACACCACTCATAGACATCTATTTCTCTGCACAAAACTTCACACAAAACAATCCTAACCGAGTTTTTACTGTAGAATAGAGAAAGTAATCATCCTCACAATTCCCTGGGTAGCTTGCCCGGAAAACAGGTCACTCAGAATTGCATCCTTCCGCTTCTACTACAACGACAGATCAAGACAGCCGGAATTGGAAGAGATTCGTGCATCTATCTACCAGACTGATCCTATGGTTGGCAGACCTTCCGGTGAGTGGGGATTTTCCGCTGGCGGTCGCTTATCTCCGCTCGGAACCCTCCCTGGATTCCGGACTCGCATCCCCACCACTCCTTAGAACCGGATCACCGTTACGGCAATTTAAAGGTACCACGCACAAGTCCTTACTCACAAGTCCTGTAAAGTTTCCTCACAAACTTACTCGCTCAAATCAGGTCCAACTAATTCTCAACCCGGATTCCCCCTCATCTGCCTTCTCTCACACTTTCACCATTCATAAACGACTCAAGAAAACGCACACATAGCCAGAAATCCGAATGTCCACTTAGTGGCTCAGATTAGAGAAGAGAGACTATGAACATAAACTAATGCACACAAAATGGGCAAGGCTAGAATGAAAGGGCAACAAGCTGCCCTTCACTTAAAAAGCCCAAACAAAAAGCCAAAAAAAGAACACCTGAAAATCCAGGTGACCAATCAGTAACTAACCGTAATATCCGGAAAGTTCAATAGCATTTGGTTCCTTATAGGTTGTTTTCCCCCAAATAAATCCTATTTTCACTTGTACATAGGTTAAAACGTGAAAATATCGGTAAATAGTAGAATTAAGGGCTAACAGGCCCAAACAGCCTAAATCTACGGGACATGTGACATCTTATGGCTAAAATTGGTTTGAGGGAACACCGTTGAGGTCCTAAGTCCATTCCCAGAGATAGTTTTCACTTTCCCCATAGCATCGAAGAAATAGCGGAAACCCCAATTGTTGGCCTGTAGAAGTTACAAACTCAAGATGGACCCATAAGAGGAATCTACGGGTGGAATACGAAGTTTTAGGGTGGAAATCACATTTGACACTCAATGGCGAAATCGACTTGCCAAGATTCCCTTGTATGTGAAAGATTCCCTAGTTGCCGGAATTAAAAGGAGATGACAGAATTTGATTCTCCTTTGACCTTTGTGCAAAATAAAAATATAAGCTTGCAAATCCTTTGTGGAATTCCATGAGAGGTTCCATAAAAAGTTTCTGACTTTTTTGACTTACAGAAGATGCCCTTCCGGACGGTCAACCGCCAAAATCTACGATGGGAAATTCCTAGAAATTACCCAGGTTGCGGTAAAATCTCACTAAAAATTAGACTAACTTCTTTTATGCTAATAAGATGCCCCACCAAGTTTCAAGACATTCCGATAGCTAGAAGTGCCCGAACCGGCGAGATTCTCCGATAATTGGCAAATTTGAAGTTTACGGTGGAGTTGACTTGCGTATCGGGAGTATACAAAATTGGAATGAGGTCAAAGCTAGGTCTTTTCTTACTTCCCCATACCAACTAAAGAACCTAGGCTAGTTACTTTTCTCAGAAAAGTCAACCTTCAAAATTTGAGTTTTTACCCCGTTTTGGCGTTCAATTAGCAGTAGGTTATGTTGCGTTTTTTGGAGTTTGGTTAAGGGGTAGAAAATTAATCTAAACTAAAAATGGCCTTTTGAAGCCAACAACGCAATCGGTTTTCAATTTGGAGTTAATCTCCAAAAGTTAAAAGTATAGATCAGCGTAGAAAGTCAAAAATTGAAGATTAAGATGAAAGTTTTAGTTGATAAGATTACGGCTTAAGAAAAGAGGGGGGTGAGCACCCTTGAAAATGTATGTAAGGGGGTTCATTTTCCTCTCACAAACACCCCTTGTAGCCATATTTTGGCTCACTTTGCACATTTGGGTCCATTTAGTTGGATTTTGGCCATTTTAGGCCACGCTGCCAAATTTGTGAGTTTTAGAAGCATTTTTAGCTTCATTGTTGGTGTTTTCGGAGCTCTCTTTGAAGGACATTGGGGTCCCTTCAAAGTCTTCTCTTATTGCCTTGTTTAAAGTCTTATTGTGAAATTGTTGTTAATTGTTGTTGTGTTCTACTAATTTTAGAATATATCCCCCTTCGTACCTTGGCGATGCCGCTTAAGGGGGCCCTCTAGTGTTTTCTTTGAGAAAGTTGTATTTTAACCTATCTTAACTAACTTGTGTTCGAGTTTTAGCGTCTATCAATCATCCAAGCTCTCCTCGTGTTAGTTTTGTGTTGGTTTTTAGCCCTTGTAGAGTTGTACTAACAATCCTCCTTTGTTGGTTTGGACTGTTAATATTAGGAGGTTTTCTAATATGGCGGAGCTTTGACTTTGTTTTGTTCGAATTGTCTAGAAGTTTTGGAGATTTTCTAAAATAAGGTGAAACTTTGACTTTGCTTTGTTCGAATTGTCTAGAAGTTTTGGAGATTTTCTAAAATACAGCGAAGCTTTGACTTTGCTTTGTTCAAATTGTCTAAAAGTTTTGGAGAATTTCTAAAATACAATGAAGCTTTGGCTTTGACAAAAACCCTTAAAAAATTAGAATACCAAGAGTTGTTTTCTTTTAGCTAAGTGTGTTAGGCAAGCTAGTTCTTTGTTTATAAGAACACCCCAAAAATCCAAAAATTAAACGAACAAATCCGAACTAGGCAAAGGACGTGCTGGACTGTCAACTGGTCTCAAAACTCTTTGCCGAACTAATTCCAAAACTTTCTTATGAAAAAAGAAACTCTTTCTTTTAAAAACAAAACAAAATAAACTAATTGCCACTTAATCCTCCACCTAATCTTGCCTCTTGAAAGTAGAAATTTTAGTAGTTAGGAAGATAGAGAAAATTAGAAGTAGGATATGGAGGAAGAAAATTAAGAAGGTAGGAGACTAAGGAATCTCAATTTGCAACGTTTTCATTGCAAAAAGAGGCTCAAAAATCATAGGAAGTAGAACACTTGGAACTTTCAAAACCACTTTGAAAATGGAGAGAGATGAAGTGACATTTTAGGAGGTTGAAGAGAGTTTAGGAAGAGATAGGATTAGGTGGAAATCTAGAAAGAACAATTAGAACCATCAAAACTTGGATAGAGTAATAATTGACCAAGGAGTTGAAGAGTCAACCATTAGTTGGGAGTTGATTTCAATTATTTTAGTTTAAGACTAGTCAATCCTTGGGATATTTAAATAATTGAGGTAGAATAGTAACAAAAAAAAAAGAAGGAGAAGCAATAGGAAGAGAAAGAAGGAATAGGAAGGAATTAGGAAATTTGTATCCAGCACCTATTTTCAAGCAATGAGCAAAATTCTAAAATAATCTCCGAAGATGGCAGACTAGGAATATTTTGAAGAGTTACTCTACAACACCGTGGATGAAGGACAACTCGAGGTAAAATACTAAACACTTCCCCTTCTTTTTAATTGTTTAAATTAGGAGTTTTAACACTTAGCCAAAGTTGGAGACCGATTCAGAGCATTAAACCTAGGTTCTTCCTCAAGTTTAGAATTCAAAACTTGTAGATTAGAATCAGGTCTTTCCAAAACCATCTCACACTTAGGATTTGGAGCTAAAACGAGTGAGATATGGAGGGATGAAGTTTAGGACCTAATTTGAATGAAAAGTGATTAGAAGATAAACAAGACAAGTTAAATTAGGAAATATCAACTAGAAATAACTTAGATTTCAAAAGTAAAATTAAAAGTTAATTATCAAATTAGGGTTAGGAGTAATGAACGGATGAAGTTTTAAACACCGATTAGCGGTCAAACTTCATCCATCAACAACTATTGATAGGATAGGTGGATTTCCAAGTAAGATAACATTTTGGAAAGCTTAAGCTAGCCTCTAGAAGGAACAACTCTAAAAATTCTAAAAATAGTAACTGTTCAAAATTCAATCAAAACCTCAAAGAACAAGGATAAAAAGGACTAGGATGTTTTAACTTGATCAAAGGAAGAAGTTAGCATTAGTAAGTCATAGTACGACCCTTAAGTAACCCTAAAGTGGGTCAAACTTCAAGGAAGACCAAAAACCCTAGGAGATATTCAAGGATGAAGTTTGGGTCAAGGAACGGATGAAGTCAACCTAAAATAGTTCATCCAAGTCAAAACCTAGGATTTAGGTAGGTCCTATCCACCTAAATCTAGGGATCAATTTTTAAGGGTTATTGAATTAGGAAGCACGTCCTACATCATGAATGAAGTTTAAATAGCCTCGCAAGGGCTAAACTTCATCTGCCCATAACTTCTGCTAGGAGAAAGGGGTAGGGTCGAATTTTATGTTTTAAGAAATGGTATGAAATGTTCTATCACTTAAGGTTATTAAATTTTGACTGTTACTAGTTCAACTTCAAAACCACCGTGACCTCTGTTGATTAAAGAAGTTAGAGTAGAAATTGCCGTGTTGGATTTCTTTGGCTTTTGTGTACATTGTGGATGTTAGGAACTTAGAAAAAAGATCCATTGCTTGGAAGGCACAATGGATTTACGCTAGGCACCCATAGGACAAGAATTGAACACCAAAATACTTAGAGCCTGGTTGTGCTCACTTATTTACCAAGGGTGAGTAAATAAGCGCTTACAATTGGCGTGGACTCAGACGAGCGCGGGCTTACAGTGCTTGGGCGCGGATGTGTTTGGTTGGGTGGAAACGCATAATCATAGGCACGGACTCTGAACGGCGGCAACATCAAATGTCGGGGCGTGGATTTAATGGTTCGGGCGGAAATGTTGTTGTCCGGGCGTGGACTCTGATAGGCTGAAATGTGCAGCGTCTGGGCGCGGACTTAAGAGTACAGGCGTGGACTTAGTATGTCTAGGCGTGGACTCTATTGGGCTCGGGCGTGGACTTTGAAATAGCTTTATGTTTTAAGGGTTTAAGGGTTCTTTTTTCGTGGAATTAGGATGAAATTAGTTGATAATAAAAATTTGTGGCACTTTCAATTAATCTTATCCTTTAAGAAATGTTAAGCATGTGCTGCTAGTTACAGTTGACCAACGGATTGAAAATACATCACAAATTCAACATGAGTACAAAACTACAAATGCACGATTCTTTATGAAAACCAAAAATGTTTATAGATTTTGTGCATTGCAAACCACACAATACAATGAACACATACTTCCATAAAATGCAAATTGGTTATCTAAAGCACTCTTGCTCTTCCTGCTGAATCTTCCTTTCAAGTGCTTGAATTTCCTTGAACACCTATTGTTGTTTCCCCTGCATTATTCAAAAAATTTGATCTACGATATTTTTGGATAGTAGGTCCTGCCAAACAAGCATCCAGAATGCGCACATCCTCATTTACTGGTGCTTCATCACAGTCGGTGTCAAACTCGTATTCGTCCTCTTCTTCATCTTCATCTTCTGCACTACCGAGTGCCCCTTCTTTGTCACCATGAGTCAATGTTCGAGGGTCCTCAATTTCTGAATTTTCATTTTGGAGCTCAGTGGTTCCACCTTTTTTATTCTTCCTGCTCACTATTTTCTTGTGTCGCTTCGCCGCAGGATCCTCTGCATCAGAGTTTATAGTTGGGCCCTTTCGAACTCTAGGAACAACAAACGCTCGGGTTGATAAGGTGGGGCCCGGAGTGTACGTCTCTAGGAATGACGCTATCACCTCATTAGGACGTCGTACTCCAATTCCCCGTAGAGGACATTTTGGCGCCCTTGATGATGACGGAGCACCTGTGGCCCTTCCTCCACGAGAAACGGGACGTGGCAACCTATACTGGCCCATTGGGCGAGGACTAGGACGAGGGGGTTGAAGGGGTCTACCACCCCTAGTAGCATTTGAAACATTATTTACAATCACCTCAGCATTCTCTACAGGGCTTATTCCTTCATTGAAGTTGAAAATGTCCATGGGGTCAGCAGCTTGGATAGGGGGTGTGGAACGTTGTATCGACGGTCTTGATCTTTGACCAACAACAGAAACTGAGGCACAAGCTGGCACGTTCGGAGGACTGTGTGGTTGTCGACTGTTGTCTTATACATGCTCGCGGTGTAAAGGCCTTCCACCACCAATGTTGGGAGGATTTGTGGCAGTAGGTTCAGTTGTTGATGTACTCCCAATGTTTGGTCTATAGCACCCTGATACAAATGTATTGCCACCCTGTTGGCTACTCGCCCCACCACGTCGGCCACCCGCCCCACCACGTCCTTGACTACTGTCTCCATCATGGACAGACCCTTGACTATTTGGAGTTGTACGGTTACCCAAATTCCCTCCATTGCCATCGTTGCGGTCATCTCTATTTCCGCCATTATTTCCAAGGGGATGATTGCCGTCATTGTTGTCATCGTCGTCGGGGTTATCAGGATTGTCACGATTTGTTGCATTCGGTTCATCGCTCTCTAAAGAAGAAGATAAATTGTTCACCCCAACAACACCTTCATTTTGATGGGGGGGAGGCAAAAGACTGCGACGGGGCATGGGCCCCCAACGGTCATGGGGAATATTGTCCTCCGCATCATGTCCGTCCTTGTAGTAGTTCCTCGCTTCTTCAAAGTGATCGGCACCCTCCCTCCAAAGATCGCGGTTCATTTGGGATGCCGAAGGGGCTCTGTTCACTTCTATGTTGTCTTGAGCTTCATCCTCTGCATGCATTGCATTAAATACGCGATTAGGTTCACCAACTGGAATGGGGCCAAGGGCATCCGGATCAGAATCCACCGAGTAAACATTTGCGTCATACCAATGAACTGGATCAGCCCCAGGTTTATGACGAAGGATACGGCTATTGGTATAAATGTATACCAATGATTTTGTTTTTTCCACTGCAAGTCGGTTTCGGCTTCTATTGTGGATAAAAGAATACATACTCCAATTCCGTTCACAAGACGATGCCGAACACGTGAGGGATAGAACACTTACAACAATCTTTGACAAGGCGCGGTCTCCAATCCTATGCCACCACTAGTGGGGGAGCATGATGGCCTCATGGATGTTGGGGGATTCTTCAGGGCTATATGGTCCAACGCCCTCTTCATATTGTGTTAATTCCGCCAAGATAGCATCAAATCGTACACCCACTACATCCTCTAGTTTACGGATGACCCGATACAACGCTTGAAGGGCAACTCCATCAGTCTTAAGATGCAGGTGATCTGTGATGTATGGGTTTAATAGTGCACTTGCATAGTGAAGATCAGAATATGCCATTGCCCATCTTTTGTCGAAGGACGCCTCGAGAGCGTCAGCCACTTGAGGCGGCAGAGAGAAAGGATTTTCTCTCAATGAGAATACATGTCCCTGCAAGTTGTGCATCGTGAGCCATGCCTTGCCCATGGCAGCTTCGCGACCATCGAACACTCACAAGGCCTTCAATACATCTTCCACTATGTGCACATCGTTTACGCATCGTTGCCAGAAGCCAAGATTATTGATGGTGTCAACCACAACATCTGCCAAGGTACGTGGTTGTTCCCCATTCTGTCTATTCCGTAGCCCCGCAACATAATTAAGAACACGTGGTTGTTGAACCAAGGCCTCTAGTTGTGGTCTTAGTAAGACCAAACGTTGCAGCATGAGGAAATTGCAAGCAAATCGAGTTTCCGCAGGTACTAACAGTTGTTTGTTTGAGCTCAACTCGCGAAAAGTGGACATTGTCGCATGATGCCATGATGGCCCCTAATGTATTGGCACACCCTTTTTGCCATGAGAATCAAATCTTTAAATTGATCGACCTTGGCCCAGTCTTCCAACAGCAGATCCAATGCGTGCGCCATGCAACCCAGCTTAAAAATGTGCTTGTATGTGAGGATAAGATCATCCACTGCCCCAAGCATGTTTGCTGCATTGTCTGTACAAATTTGAGTTACGTTTCTGGCATCCACCTTCTCGATGAATACTTTCAATTGATCTGCTATATAGATCATACTTTTTGTATGCCCAGAAGTGTCTATGGATCCGAGGAACACATCACCAGTGGGGCATGACATCATTACATTCATGAGGGAATGTCGATTGACATCATCCCAACCATCAGTGCATATTGACATCCCATAATTTTTCACCGCAAAAGCTGTTTTCGCTTGAATCTCGTTCTCAATCTGTAACTTCTTCGGTTCAATTGATTGAGTCCTCAACTTATGGTAGGACGGCGGAGAGTATTCAAATCGTGCCAATGACGTTGCCTTCACCGCCTTGATGAACGCTGGATTCCTCGCCACATTAAATGGCACATTCGCTTCATAGAAAAAGCTTGCCCACTTTTCATCCAACTCCTTCCTCTTTGCAATATTGAGGGCATCGCTCATGCGTTGCTGCTGTAATGGGCCAGATCTTGTGGAATTCGATGCAGCAAGACTTGAGGATCTATGGGGAGGTTGCGTTGATTCATTCGTGTTCCCCTCATCTCTAGTCGTCCCTTCCCTTGCTTCATTTTGAGTGGATTGGCTCGAACTAGCTGTTGGAGGTACTCAGGACGGCCCGCTGGGAGCTGACAGAGCATCCTACATGTCCTCTGTACTCATCCGTTGTGGAACAAAGTTTCCGCAATTGGAAAATTTCTGTCGTATAGCCCGAGGTATATTAGGACACAACGACCTCTCTGACTTTGACCTGTATCCAAAATACGCAAAAGCATGCTCACATTTGTAGCTGAATGTCGCATTGCAGAAATTGCAAATCACTTTAATCCTACAATCTGAGAACTCATACCACGGTTCCTACTCTTTTGTTTGCTTCCGCGAACTTGCCATCACGATTCACGATGAATGTAAATGTTCTCCTGGTATAGGCCGGAACTTCAACGCTAGATTAAGGCCAGTAACAACAAAATAGTGCTAGTAACAACTGTTAGTGCTGGTCGTCCACTAGAAGTGATTTTGACATCACCTCAGCAACAAACCAGGGTTGTCTTTCACCCACTATCTCTATCAACCTAAGAGTCCAAAATGGAGTCCTAGAACAAAGGCACGGGTGAAAAACATAAGGCCTTCTCATGCTGCCTGCCGCTTATATACTGTTTTGTTGTAGGGGCGGGGACCTACTTCGTATGGGCGTGAACTTAATGCACTGGCGCGGACGCTGGAGGAATACGAGCGGACGCAGTGGGCCAGGGCGCGGACGCTGCAGTTCAAGCACATATGTAATCGCGTCACAGAGGACGGGGCGAGGATGGGAAGGCACAGGCGGGAACTTTATCGCATAAGTCCGGGCCAGGCTGTAAGTCATTGCCCAGTAACGTCCGCGCTTGGACGCGGGATCGGGGCGCGGACTGAATGCGCACCCCGCAGAACGCGCGCGCGCCACTTACCATAAGTACCCGCCCGTCCAGGGCACGGTCCCCAATCTTGCCTTGGTTAGCCCCAAAATCTTGGAATTCGCCTTTGAGCTCTAAATTGGGGCTTTGGACCTCGGCAGCCCGGACACATGTGGCATCACTCCACTCGTCTATTTCACTATTTGTGACCCTGGCTTGTACTTAGCCTTTGTTGACATCTTTGTGAAGTATATCCCAACAAAGTGAAGCATCGAATGTAACAGTAGTTGTTCCTCGTACTATGAGGCCTCGTGATGTTGGGAGGAGTCGCAATTGCAAGGCATCCAAAAAGCGGTTGCATATCCTACTCGATGTGAACAACCTTGCTTTTGCTGGTTGGAAAATTGAACTGCAACCCTGGACCCAGAAAACCTGTGACAAATACATTGAATGGTGCCACGTAGATAAATTGTTTCCACACAGTGAGCACAAGAAACACTGCAAGGACCAGGTGGCCAACCTTCACTACTGCAAAGACCCGGAATTCCTTGAAAGATGCATCCAAGTGTCTCAACACGTCTATGATACCACATATGTAGGTAGGAACGAATGCAATCTTGCCATCTTACGTATGGTGTATGCGGAAAAGAAACTCCTTCGTAGAGTAGACTGAAGTACGATAAAGATAGGTTCGACGCAAATTGTGAAAGCTCTAGAAGGCATTGACATCCCACAAGAACGGAAGTATAAAAAATACGAGGGCCTCAGTAAGGCAAAAAAAGACATACTAAACATTCCAGATGTGTGTGTCGAGTGGTCCAAAGACTCTGATGTTGACCTCAAATTAGGATGCACGAAAGAGGAGAAGGATGAAAGACTTAAAAGTCTTCGAGACACTCAACTACGTTGTTACTGGGAGTCTCTAGTAGAAGACGGAGGCATTGAAGTTATTCATGTTGGAAAGGGAGAAACAAAAAATGACAGTGTGGTACCTGCACCGTCATCCAATCCAGTTGAGAATTTTGACAAACACCTCGCCAAACTTGACATGTGGGACCAAGTGGCACTAAGGGATTCTACCGAAGGAACTATGTCAGAGCCTCCCATGGTGGCACAAGGGTTATTACACTCGGTGGACAAGGAAACATGGATGTCCAGCCGAGACAACGCATCCTTGCTCAAAATGATTGAAGACCTGCAAATTGAAGTCTCACAACTCCATCAAGAAAAGGCTGACCTCGATATGCACATAGAAAATATGAAAAGAGATTTTTGTATTAAGGAGGAAGCATACAAGAAGAATATTGCTGACCTCGAGGCTCGAGCACGCATGCCACCATTCTGAGGAAGCATGACCTCATTGGATTGACACTAAAACCGCCAACAATGCGGTCAGGGATTTACTGAGATAAACCTGGGGACATAGGGGCATCGTATTTTGGTAGGTACGATTAAACTTAAGAACATTCATGACCCAAAAAAAGGTCATGTCCTCATGTGTGAACAATGCTTGTTTTATAAAACTAACTTTGAGCTTCAATGCCAAACCCCCTTGTGAATGTCAAAGGTCATGATTGTACCCACAACCCCATGTTGCTTAATTAGTGTGTGATGGTCTATGAATGCACTTTTTTCCAATTGAATGCCAAAAAATGTCTAAAGCACACCTTACAGAGGTTTAGGAAAGTTAGATTGTTTTAGGTTCACATGATCTTTTATGAATGTTACTTTGAGAGTTTGAGTTGAATAACATTTAAATTTTTTGAATATATTGTCAGCATCACCAACTTATGCCGGAGGCCACTTCAATCATTAAATTTTTTTCATTTTGAGCAAAGGACATTAATTTTTGTCATAAGGCTTGCCAAATTTTTGTGTGGACCTAAAAATAAAGTGAATGCCAATCCAATGATTTAAAATTTGACTCCACCACTTAAGCATTTGGTTCCACACCCTCCCCATTTAAAAAAAAATTGAATGCCAACCCAATGATATGAAATTTGACTCCATCACTTAGGCATTTGCTTCCACTCCCTCCCCATTTTTTTTATCACAAGTAAGTCCCCACTCAATGATATAAAATTTGACTCCATCACTTAGGCATTTGCTTCCACTCCCTTCCCATTTAAAAAAAAAGTGAATGCCAACCCAATGATTTAAAGTTTGACTCCACCACTTAAGCATTTGGTTCCACTCCTTCCCGATTTTTTTATCACAAGTAAGTCCCCACTCAGTGATATAAAATTTGACTCCATCATTTAGGCATTTGGTTCCACTCCCTGCCCTTTTTTTTAATCAAAAGTGAATCCCCACTCAAGCATCTAAAAGCTTTCACTTCGGGTTTTGGGGACTATCCGGGCGCGGACTTAAGAAAGTTTCTGAAAGCCTTCTGGGTTTCGGAACTACTTGGGCGCAGACTTAAGGCGCGGACTTAAAGGAGTTCTGATTCACTCCCGAATGCTCCTGGTTTTCGGGACTCTTCGGGCGCGGACGTAGGGGCGCGGATTCAATCGCGGGCGCGGACATAGGAACGGGAGCGGACATAGGGGCACGAACTCAAGAATCCAGCAGACCGCCCGCTCCCAGCCACTTTGACCTCGACATGGGATTCTCCCTCCCCAATCGAAGTAGTCTCCATTAAGTTTGTAGAAGCTCATTCTTGCTCCCATGTTTGGATCATTGAATATGCAAATGAAGGAGTTCAAGACCTTCTCATCAATTGGTCCGGGTTCCTTCACCACCCTCCCCATTTAATTTTCAAAAAAGTCAATCCCAACTCAAGGCTAAAGAATTTGACTCCACCACTCAAGCATTTGGTTCTACTCCTTCCCCATATTTTTTTTATCACAAGTAAGTCCCCACTCAATGATATAAAACTTGACTCCATCACTTAGGCATTTTGCTTCCATTCCCTCCCCATTTTAAAAAAAAAGTGAATGCCAACCCAATGATTTAAAATTTGACTCCACCACTTAGGCATTTGCTTCCACTCCCTCCCCATTTTTTTTATCACAAGTAAGTCCCCACTCAATGATTTAAAATTTGACTCCATCACTTAAGCATTTGCTTCCACTCCCTCCCCATTTAAAAAAAAAAAGTGAATGCCAACCCCATGATTTAAAATTTGACTCCATCACTTAAGCATTTTCTTCCACTCCCTCTCCATTTTTTTATCACAAGTAAATCCCCACTCAATGATTTAACCCCAAAGTGACATTCAATTTCTGGGGTTCAAAAACATCATTGCTTTGAAGCTTTATGGATCTAAATGTCTTCAAGTTATACAAATCTCAACCGTACAATCTTGTAGTGTACATGTTGTAGATGACATGTACAAAATTTGAAGTCATTTGGCCACATAGATTGCAAGATCATAATGTTTTAGTGTTGAAAATGGATGCTGAAATTTTCCCAAAAACACATTTGGAGGTGAAGTTTGATTTCTAAACCTACTCAAATGAAAAAACTTTACACTACAAAAAGATTCAAAACTAGTATACAAACACATTGGTGAAAAAAAAATTCATTTAATTGAATCATTGTGTCTACAAAACGGCTTTGAAATGTCAAAAATCAGCAAGAAATTTTTTTTAAAAAAACATCTAAAGCTGAATCTCCTCCTACTAGAATGCTTCTCAGCCACTCATTAATTCTTGGATTAACATGAAATTTTAGCCACAAAAACTAGACTAGTATGCGCAACTTTTCCAAAAAGAATTATTGAAAATGGACTCTATATGAAGAAGAAACAAGCCGCCAAAGTTCACTACACTCCAAAAATGGCAGGATTTTGAACTTCGAATTGCTTCCAAACATTCAAAACAACTTGCATTGACATGAAACCTTTACCACAATAAGTATACTTCAAGGGGAACAAAATCCAACAAATTTTATTGAAAATGAGCAATGGAAGAAGGAGATTTAAGGCCTTGAAGTTGCAGCCCTAAAATGCAGTTTGGTGAACTCAAATTGAAGTTGTGAACTTCGATTGGCTTCCAAAAAATCAATACATCTTGGATTGATCTGAAAATTTTACCATACAAACTAGAAGAGAGAACGCAACTTTTCCAACAAGTCTTATTAAATTTGGACCTGGAATGCAAAAGTTACAGCTTTTTGAACTGGACTTGAAACTCTGTGAGGACACTTTTTGTCCTCTTTGTCACTTTGGGGTTAAAATTTGACTCCATCACTTAGGCATTTGGTTTCACTCCCTCCCCATTTTTTATCACAAGTAAATCCCCACTCAATGATTTAAAATTTGACTTCACCATTTAAGCATTTGGTTCCACTCCCTCCCTATTTTTTTTATCACAAGTAAGTTCCCACTCAATGATTTAAAATTTGACTCCATCACTTAGGCATTTGGTTCCACTCCCTCCCCATTTTTTTTATCACAAGTAAGTTCCCACTCAATGATATAAAATTTGACTCCACCACTTAAGCATTTGGTTCCACTCCCTCCCCATTTAGAAAAAATAAGTGAATGCCAACCCCATGATTTAAAATTTGACTCCAGTACTTAAGCATTTGCTTTCACTTTCTCCCCATTTTTTTATCACAAGTAAATCCCCATTCAATGATTTAAAATTTGACTCCACCACTTAAGCATTTGGTTCCACTCCCTCCCTATTTTTTTTATCACAAGTAAGTTCCCACTCAATGATTTAAAATTTGACTCCATCACTTAGGTATTTGGTTCCACTCCCTCCCCATTTTTTTTATCACAAGTAAGTCCCCACTCAATGATTTAAAATTTGACTCCATCATTTAGGCATTTGGTTCCACTCCCTCCCCATTTAGAAAAAATAAGTGAATGCCAACCCCATGATTTAAAATTTGACTCCACCACTTAAGCATTTGGTTCCACTCCCTCCCCATTTTTTTATCACAAGTAAATCCCCACTCAATGATTTAAAATTTGACTCCACCACTTAAGCATTTGGTTCCACTCCCTCCCTATTTTTTTTATCACAAATAAGTCCCCACTCAATGATTTAAAATTTGACTCCATCACTTAGGCATTTGGTTCCACTCCCTCCCCATTTTTTTTATCATAAGTAAGTCCCCACTCAATGATTTAAAATTTGACTCCATCACTTAGGCATTTGGTTCCACTCCCTCCCCATATTTTTTATCACAAGGAAGTCCCCACTCAATGATTTAAAATTTGACTCCATCACATAAGCATTTGCTTCCACTCCCTCCCCATTTAAAAAAAATAAATGAATGCCAACCCAAGTATTTGAAGGGTTTAAGGTTTAGGGTTTAGGGTTGTCCGGGCGCAGACTCAGGGGCGCGGACTTAAGAGAGTTTTGGTTCACTCCCAAATCCTCCTGGTTTTCGGGACTGTTCGGGCGCGGACGCAGGGCAGGGACTCAATCGCGGGCGCGGACTCAAGAATCTAGCAAATCACGTAGTCCCAGCCACTTTGACCTGGGCATGTGTGAGCTCCCAATTTGTCACTTGGGACTTGTAGAATTATTTTTTTTGAAATTTGCAATTTAAAGTTCATAAAAGTATACAAAAAGCCATAAAAAGAGTGTAGAACCAAAATAGGGTTGTGTCATATCCATTATAGTATTTGGTCTAGATTTATGTTTATACTTAGAATCCCCCCAAACCTGGCCTAAAAATAGAGTAGAAATAACGAGATGGCTAGATTTGGAGGATTTAAGTCACATACCTCAAAAGGGCTAAATCCCACCATAAATGTGGCAATTCATGGCTAAATCGGTCCGAGGGATCCACAGTGAGGCCACTAGGTCGGGTCCTAGAGTTAGATTTAAAATTCCCCATTAGATCGACGAATTCCCAAAATCCCGATTGTTAGCATACAAGAGCCACTAATGCAAGATAGGGCCCGTGGAGGAATCTACATCCCAAAAATGGTGTTTTAGGATAAATCCCATGCTACAAGTCCAACGACAAAATCGATTCGCCAAGATTCCTCTACCTGCAGAAGATTTCCGTACCATCGCTAATTCGAGGAGATGGCCAATTTAATCTCCACTGACTAATCGTGTCAGGTATGGAAACGCACCTACATGTTTTTCATGTGACTCCTTAAGAGGTCATGTGAAAATCTCCGGCATCTTCCGACTTGTAGAAGAACCTTTTCCGGGTGGTCAACCGTTCTAACCTTCAACGGGAATTTCATGAAAATTATCTAGGTTACAATAAAATCTCACTAAAAATTAGACTAGCTTGTTTTATGTTAATAATGCGCTCCGTGAAGTTTCACAACATTTCAATAGTGGCAAGTACCCGAACCGACGAGATTCCTCGGGAATTAACCCACTTGGCGGGGTCCCCGCGACGTTGACCGGCATTCCGGAACCATACGATGGCAAAACGAAGTCAACCAAGAGTCCTTTCCGACTCTCTCGCACCTACCGGAGACTCTAGGCTATTCACATTTCTCAAAATAGGAGACCCCCAAGATCTAAGATTTTACCACGATTTGGTTTTTAAACTAAATTAGCCTACAATGGGTTTTTGGCCTCGGTACGGGGGATAGAGGACTTAGGACTAAACACGGCGATCTGGAGCCAACAGCGCAATCCGTTCGGCGATTGAAGTTAATCTTCAAAAGTTAGGATGTTGGTCCAGCATAGATGGTAGAAGTAGATTTTTAGGGATTAGGATGAAAATCTTTGAGGATAAGGATGAAAATCCAAGTTGATAAGGTTACCTTAGAACTCTAGAGGGAGGGGTGGGCCCTTGGAAACCTATATAAGGGCCCCATTTCTCTCTCTAGAACACCTCCAATTCTTGTTTTAGATCTGTGGGTCCAAGTTATTTTGGATATTTTGGCGTTTGAAGCCAAAAACCTCTACGGTGTTTTTGGAGCACTTTTGGCTCCATTATTGTTGCATTTCAAGCTTTGAAGGTCCTTGAGGGTCCTTCTATCTTGCTTTGTCTACTCTTTGTGTACTTTTGTTGTGAGTTGAGCGGATTTCCTACACTTTGTGTGTCCTTTTCGTGCCCTTGTAAGCTAGTTTTTGGTGGTTTAAGAGTCTTTGTGGATCTTGAACTAATCCTAGAGCAACCCCCCACCGTACTTTGGCGATGCCGCTTTGGGGGGCCTTTAGAGTGTGAGTTTGTTGTGTTACCACGTGTCTTAACTTGTGTGTTCTCTTGAGTACGTTCTTACCTTCATTTAACGTTCTCTTTGTTAAGTGGACCCCCCTTCGGGATGGCGAAGCTTTGAACCTCCTTTTCTTAATTTCTTTAAGTTTATTCTAAATCTTCTTCTAACGTTTCCCTTGTTGAGTGGACCCCCCTTCGGGACGGCGAAGGTTTGAACCTCCTCTGTGTATGTTTCCTAAGTTTACTTCAAACCTTCTTCTAATCTTTTCCTTGTTGAGTGGACCCCCCTCCGGGACAGTGAAGCTTTGACCCTATGTGTATTTCTTTTAAAAGTTTTGTTTTTACCCTCTTCTAAAGTTTATCTCATTGTGTGGACCCCCCTTGGAAACGGCAAAGCTTTGAACTTGTGACAAGGTCAAAGTCCTAAAGTGTGTATTAAAAGTTTAGGCGGCAAAGCTTTGTACCCCCGGAGTGCTATCAAGTTCTAAAGTTGGTGTTAAACCCAATTTGGTGGCGAAGCTTTGAACCTCCCCCGTGTTTAGTTCCAAAGTCTAATTTCCAAGACCTTTGTGGAAACGTCCAGAGTTTAGCTTCTAAGATATGTAGGATTTCTTTGTGTTTGGCAAGTCCTGTGGTTCCAAGTTTTAGTTAGTCTAAGTTTCCCCAAGTTTTAGTTTTCCCCCAAGTTGGATTAGTCTAGTCTTCCCCAAGTTTTAGTTTTCCCCCAAGTTGGGTTAGTCTAGTCTTCCCCAAGTTTTAGTTTTCCCTTTAGTTTTTCTTAGTCTAAGTTTCCCCAAGTTTTAGTTTCCCCCAAGTTTTTTACTTTGTTTATTTAGCCTAGCCTGTCCAAAGTTTGTAAGAAAAAAACAAACCAGTCCGAGTGCACAGTCCAGTTCATCGTCCAGTTCACAGTCCGGTCACAGTCCGGTCACAGTCCAGTCCACAGCCAGTTCACAGCCAGTCACAGTCCAGTTCAGAAAAACAGAACATAACAAGAAAAAAAGTAATTATTGATCCGACCTCCTCCAGCCAACAAGAGGTCGGCTTGGCTCGACTAGCTTGGCTCGGCAGGCTTGGTCCAAGGCCCCGGGCTCCACATTCTCCTTGTTTTTTTTGAACTTTTCCTTTCCTAAACAAAAAAGAGGTGCTGGATTAGATGGGCTAGGGGTAGAGTAGGAACTAGGGAAAAGAGTCTAAAAAAGGAAAGAGGGGGAAGAGAAGTAACACCTCCACGCGCACACCTGCAAACAAGCACTCTCAACTCTCTCACCACAAACACAACACAAACAAGAATGGAAGGAGATTAGTAAAGAAGAAGTTGAAATAGGTGGGAGAAAGGGAGAGACGATAAATAGTGACCTAGGCCTAAGCTTAGGTAGGCTTAGGAAAGGAAATCTTGAGAATTTGTGGTGACCGTTGAGAGAAGGATTAGGATGACACAAAGACAAAGTTGTGTAGGAGGGTAGGAGGGACATTAAAACCTCCTTGGAGTTTGAGACCATAGTGTAAGGCTCCATAAAAGCTTAGGTGGAATAGTACTAGTGTAGAAGGAGAGAAGGGGAAAGAAAAGAAAGGAAGAAGGGAAAGAAAGCATTTAAATCGCACGGGTGTAATCTTTTCAAAAAGTAAGCGGTGAGCTTGGAAAAAAATCAAACAAGACAAAGGATTACTATGGAGTACGAGAATGTGCATGTGGACATGGAAGAAGTTATTCCTGACACCGGCAGTGAAGAGGTGAGTTTTTGAATTAATCCTTGGTGTTTTTTCCTAATTAGCTGATAATTGTCTTAATTAGTCTTTAATCCACATTAGCAAGCCGAGATTAGCGTGAATTAGAAGTTTAGATCCAAAAGTCTATAGATTAGGGATAGAGGTTTCCGAAAACATATTACACTTAGAATTTGGCTTTAAATTGACCGTGTTAGGATAAGTTAAGTAATAGGGGGTAGGACGGAGGAATTTGATTAAAATTTCATCCAAAAGGAACCATGGACGGAGCCTAGGAAATTAGATTAGAAGGAGAATTTAGGATTAAAAATTAGGGATTAATTAGCGGTTAAAAACTAGAGTCAAATCAAGGTTTTAATTGGAAAAGTTAGAGTTAATTGGGAAGTTTAATCTAGGGTTAAATTCTCAAGTCAAATCTTAGAGTAGATTAAAAGCAAGAGTTTAGATTTAATTAGGAAGTCAAAAATTAGAGTAAAAAGTAGAAGTCAAAAGTGGAAGTTAAAAATCAATTTAGGAGGTAGATTTTAGAGTTAAAATAGAAGTTAAATTTGGAAGTAGAAAGTAAAAATTCTAAAGTCAAAAGTTAGAATTAAATTTAGAAGTTAAATTTTAGAGTCAATTGAGAAATAAAAAATTAAAGTAAAAAGCTAAAAGTAGAAGTTAAAAGTTAGAGGTAGAAGTTAAAATTTAGAGTTAGGTTAGAAAGTAAAAACTTAGAGTTAAAAGTCAAAATATAGAGTTAAATTCCGAGGGTAAATTTTAGAGTTAATTAGGAGTAAAAATCGAGAGTAAAAAGTCAAAACATAGAGTCAAACTTGGAGGTTAAAATTTAGAACTAAGTCAAAGGAGTAAAAATCTAGAGTTACATTTGGGAGTTGGGAATTAGAGTAAAGGTTGAACTCTAGGATTGGTCTTTAGAAGTAGAACTTCCAGGTGGAACATTACAACACAAAAATAGTCTTAGGGGTTCATGGAAGGAATATAGGGGTTCCCATTTCACGTAGTTAGGGACATTAGAAATGACACCAACAACCCAGTCAACCCTAGATATAGGATAGATAGTTAGGGAGTTAGAATTGCATTATCACCCCCGATCATTGCAGTTAACTTGGAAGTTATCACATGCATTTCTAGTCATTTCTTTTGCCCATCCACGACACTTGGGAATCGTTAGCAAAAAAGATCCATTGCTTGGAAGGCACAGTGGACCGCGCTTAAAACACCCCCATATATTAAAAAAATGGATAAAAGCATAGAACCTGGTCGGTGTTTGCTTTATTACCAAGGGTGGGTAATCTAGCACCTACAGCATGGGATTCTCCCTCCCCATTCAAAGTAATCTCCATTAAATTCGTGGAAGCTCATTCTTGCTCCTAAGTTTGGATCATTGAATATGCAAATGAAGGAGTTCAATTACTGCAATTTTCAAATGATTTCACGCCCTAATTTGAGCTCTCTGGCCTAAAATACTATGTTGTGTTTCCGATTAAATGCTATTCTTGAATTAGACATGCAAATTTCCGGAGGGATTTATTGGACTTCCTTTGCCAAAAAAGGTTATTTCTAGACAAGCATTTCTTGATTTCATTGTCGAATTAGGAAAGAGAGGATGACGACCAAGGCCCTTTTATTTATTTTTCCTTCTTTGAAGTAGAATGTTTTTAACTTTTTTATTCATAATGTCCTCGATTTTGAAGTGTTCATATTCAAGAAATAGGATTTAATAGTAAAAGCTTAGAAACAATTAAAAAATTCCTTTGGAGCAAATTGTTTTCCCTAGCAAGGCTTCATTTATACTTTTAATTCTTTAAATTACCAAGTAGGGAAGTTGGGATTAAGAGGAGGGCACTTCAACTATTAAATTTTTTGTCATCTGGACTTCAAAGGTTTCTTTCTCATAAGGCTTTGAACATTTAATTATTGGATGAAGAAAAAAAAGGTTGGGGTGTAATCCATTAAGCATGCATTATTTTTTAATGTGGAGTATCCACATTACCTCCTTGGAACCTCCTTGGAAGGCTTTGTAATTCTAATTGTTGGAAATAAGAAAGAAGGGGTTGATCGGGACTCGGGAAACCCTTCAAATATTATTTTTTTTGAAATCGAATTCCATAGGAGGTAATCTACGCAGAAGGCTTGAAATGTAATTGTTAGAAAAAGAAAAAATGGACAGATAGGGAGGCTTTCAAAATATAATTGTTAGAAACTTAGAATAAGAAAATGAATTCTATTTTGCTTGAAATTTGTCCAATACTTTGAAGGCACTCCTTCATTTTTATATTAGAGAGATTTAAGTGCCTTACATGAGTTTTAAATGCCTTGCGACATCTCTTGCTATCCATAGCAAATGGTAGCAAACATGTAATTGGAAGAACTTCAAAAATCACATAAAATAAATACAAAAAAATTTGGATTTGAAAATTGGATCCAACTAAATCCAATTCAAATTAAAAATAAAGTAGAAGGCAAAATTATAGAGATAATGACAAATTATGCTTAAAAAAAGAGAATCATAAAATTGCATTGGCATATGTCATCACTCTCATGGCAAGTGTAAAACTAGGGTATTTGCTTCAAGAACAAAATAAAAGAAAGGACATTGAAGTTGAATGATATTTATTCATCAAAATCCAATTATTAGTTTTTCAAGGTAAAGAACATTGCTTTTAGTGAGGTTATCATTCTTTAGATTAGATTGGAAGGAGAATATGACAATGACAGGTTGTTGTTTTGTGATTTGAGACATGTTGCATCAATGAAATTAACTAGAAGACTTGACCCTAGAAGAAGAAGGCTTATGATTGAAGTAGTCAATCATAAATGATTACATATTTGAATAAACATATACATTTTTCCGTTCTGTGGTAATCCTCAAAGCCTTTCATTGAACTCTTTTGTACTATGCAAAAACACTTCCCAATCATTTTGCTAAATAAGTAATAGGAAGAGTCACGATAGGGAGCCCTTGTTCCCCAACTTGTTGTATAAAATAATGTCAAAGGAAATGTATGAATCATCCAAAATCCTTCCTTCAACTCATTGAAAACTCTTGTATTTGTTCATAACGGTGAATAAACAACTTCTTTCAATTTGCTTACCTTAGGTGGATAGGCCCATGATCATTAAATTTCAATCTTCACTATCCATCACTCTATTTGTTGTCATTTTGCAACTAGATATGAATTAAAAAATTTATGGTAACTTTTCAAGGATGAAATTCATATGTCTACTACAAGTCCTAAAATTTTCAGATTTTTGGGAAAAAATTGAAGCTATTGTAAATTTTTATGATAAAAATGAAAAAATTAAGAGCGAATACGAAATATATTAAAAAAATCTGAAATTTTCACCACAAATGTATTGTATAACATCCTATTGTAAATCAAAATTACCATGTCACTCTAAAATTAAAAAATCAACAAACTATAGTTGTAAAATATTAAAAGTTATAATTTAAAAAAAAATCAATTTTAATAGAAACTGCACTTGATAAGCTTCATTTCATTAGTTGAAGTTAAATTCAAAAAATATCATTTTTATAGCTAAAATTCATATGAAGAGTAAAGAGCAAGAAATGGCCAAAATACACTACAAGCATGGTGGTCTCTAGATTAAGCATGTTCTTCTTCAAGAAAGTCAATGATACTATTATGAGAGAATTTGCAATACTATCATAACCATAGCGCAGGGTCAGCACATTGATGCCAAATATTTAATTAAAGTTCCCAAAGTAGATTTGGCACTTTAAAATTTAATTTTTATAAATTCAACATCACATTCTAGTCAATTTTTAATGTTCGGCACTTTCCATCAAAAGTCTCACAATTTGATGAGGTTAATGTGGAGAAGACAATCTCTTTTATACAATTGGGGTGGTAGGAGGTACAACAAACAATGTGGGATATGTAAATTAGGATTACTAGGAGCTCAACCATTCATAGTTAAGTCAAAAGCAAAAATTGTATACAAAGTAGAATTTTAGACCTCATTTTGGCATAGTAGAATAACTTTTTTCAAAAAACCTGTGAATTGAGTTAATGTAGGAAATCAACCTGACTTTCAATTCCAAAAATCCGTTCTAAATTTCAAGCCTTCAATCAAAAGTTATGGTAAAATTTCAAAGAGGGTTTGGAAGGGGCATTTTCTTCAAACGTACCCTTTGAAATTTATTCATAACTTTTTATTGGAGGCTTGAAATCTAAAACGAATTTTTGGAGATTAAAGTTAGCTTGATTTCCTACATTAGTTTAGTTCAAAGTTTTTTGAAAAAAGTCATTCTACTATGCCAAAATAAGGTCTGAAATTATACTTTGAACACAATTCCTGTGTTTTGACAATGAATGGTGAAGTTTTCATCTTCAAATTATCCCATATCCTTTGAGGGTTCATGATGGACAATGGATTTTATTATAAAAACGACCTCTTCACCCTTCATCTTCACAATGTGTTATTGAAAAAAATCTTTCATTTTGCCATCAATATTTTTTTATAGTAGATGGTCTTTGGATTTTTGGACTAACATTAAACATTTTCTTTTTTTACAACAACTTGGTCATTTAATTTTTATTGAATTCAGCAATTTTTCATTTTCATTTTATTTTTTTTCCGGCATTCATAAAAATAATTAATTTCCGCCGATCCTGCCCTATGGTTAACGGTATTCACTCAAAGTGTACTCAAGCAACTTCCACAATATTTTTAAATATTGGATGAAAAAACGGTCTCGGGTGAAGTCATCCATCGGACACGGCGTCCCCGCCGTCCTTCTATGTTTATGTTTTTAGGGCTAACCTCAAAAAGCTCCTGCAGCTCCACGGAACATATGGCCAATTGAGAAGACGACCCCATTTCCGAGCTACCCCTATAACCGTGGCCCTGGCTTGGCTGCCTCCGTCCCCTGTTCCATTTGTTTTGCGTAGAATCCCGTGCGGGGTTCAAACCGCGAGCTTGATGAACTGAAGGTCACTGAACTACTGCTTGGTCAAGCTTCTTGTTGTTGTTGTTGTTGTTGGATTGCCGAGTATTGAGCGAGAGGACATGATCGAGTATGCTGGGAGCAATACACAACCTACGACAGAAAGGTGGGGGTGCAGCTTTCGATGCAATTCGTCTGGGGCTGCTCTTGCCTTCGGATTGCATCTCCTACCTTACCTCCTGATTGACACTTTGGAAGCATGAGGGCGCTGTGAAGAGACCGCCCGTGGGGTTCGCAAGGCAGAGGCAGACAACATGGTACCCATCTCGGGTACCAGATTCGCAGGGCTCCTCCTGACTCTACTCCTGGGTTCCTTCACTCGCGTTGCGCTGGGGAGAGGAGTAACCTCTGGGGAAGAGGTGACTGCGAATTGGCAGACTGGAAATGGAGCGGTAGATGAGGGGGAAAGTGCAGACACAATTATCGGTCAAGGGGCGGGGGATCACAATGCTACCGGTCATACAGAGGTATGTTTATGGGTTAGTGTATCCCTGTTTCTTTTAGGCATTATCGTTCGAAATCACCGCCCCGCTTCTTTCTTTCTTTTTTGGTTTTCTATTGAATAGTTGTAGAGGTGGCTCAAGGTCAGAGTTGTCACGAAGATGAAAAGCCGGCTCGGAAAAGGCTTGCGTTGCCCAGAACCTCCTTCGTGAGAGAACAATTTCTAAAACCCTAATTCTGGACTTGGCTAACGGTCAATGTCGTGTCAATTCAGCATTTCGTTGATCCTTTCGATCGCTCTTCTCTGTATGGTTTTCATGAGATTGTCGTTTAGTATGTGAAATTACCAGTAAATTTCAGCGTACTCATTGGATATGGCAATTATCGGACATAGTCTTCGATTAGAAACTTGTATAGATTTATAGCATTGTTATAATATTTGAGGACCTTTTCAAGTGCACTCATGCCTGTAGCTATTTTGAGAGGTTTTCATCATTAGAAGTGATTGTAATTGTTGGCTGTTTTTTGGTTTTTTGGGGGGGAGGGGCTTTTCCTTAATTTTGCGAGGATTCCAGTGCACTAAAATATATGTATATCGTTTGGATTCCGTATGAGTACGAATCAGCTATGAATTGTTGAAGTTTGAAGGAATTAGGTTTGAAAAAGGAATCCAATCACGATTGCCTAGACTAACCTTAAGCCATGCGTGTTGCATCTACAATGTATCCTATGGAAGCCTCTCGGACTGACAGAACCTCGACCTATCCTGTTTCTTACAAGTCTCGTGCTAGACGTATCTCAATTCTCCCAAGTCTCGTGGGTTGGATGACAGCTGCATTGTAAACGTGTGACCTTTTGACCAACAGAAAAGGGACCGCATTCAAGTGGGTTCCCTACCTAAACTCTACTTGATGTGTATTTCAGGCTAAACGGGTAGGTGGAGTGAGGTTCATGGCAAAGGATGTGATGGACGTCAATTCAAAGGCTGCAAACAATTCAAAGGTAGGCACTTCCAATAATAATACTATTGGTGCCTCTCCGCCGATTCTACCGGCACCAGATAAATCAAAAAATAATATTGTAGAGAAATTTCCTCCTCAAAACGTCCTACGTGCTCCTGCACCTCCTGCTCAGGATGCAAGCACAGGCGATGAGGCGAGATCAGCCCATGGAGGAACCTGTACCCGTGAACATGGACCAGTGATTGGCAAGCTGGCGGCCAATGGGGGGGATGATGAAGATGGTGAGGATCAAGTTTGCCAGTACACCGTTTATTCAGTTTAGTTTATGATCCACAATTTCTTAATAAACCTGAAATACACCATGAACGCCATATATAAGTAGACCTATGGATGAATAATACCATTTCTGAGCTTTGGATCTCTGGCCGCTTGTTGACTTGCAAGTTGTTGCTTGAGTGACTATTCGCTCTAATGATATTTGATAATGGTCCCTCGTTACAGAATTTAGCAAAAGAAATCCGTTTACTCTATGGCACTCTAGTTTCGTGTTACATTAAATCATGGATGAAACTAAGTAGAAGGAACGGTGTCGATGGAAAGCTTTCTTCATGAGAAAATTGAAGTCTTTAGAATTAACAGTTGTGTGTGAAATGCGAGATTCTGATGAGTGGTCCTGTTCCCTTTGCAGGCGACCATGATTACACCCTAACAGTTGAAAATGGTGGTGGTAAATCACAGCTGGACGTTACTATCAAGACCCCTACAGGATGGAAAGCAAATCCAGTGGACTTTGTGTTGACCAAAGGAGAAATGCTGCCGGTAAGGTAGATGGATCACTGGGTTGAAGCTTGTCAAGAAAAATGGCCTCTCAGCTTGTTGCGAATAGGCATGAAACTAAATCTTTTATTGGGGGTTCGCAGGTGACCATCTCAGTGGTTGATAGGGAAGCTGCGAAGCTGGGAGAGAGGATTAATGTAAGTTGGGGTGAAGGCGATTGTTACGTGAATCTTCCTCCTGGGAATTTTGTGGACAATCTGACCCGATCATCATATTTGTCTCTCTTCGCTGCTCCAGGAGCTTTCCTTCTTGTTCTCGGAGGCGTCTTGGTGTTCGTTCTTATATTAGGTACGACATCCTTTATTAGATCTCATATTTAAGGATTTGGTCAATTACCCTTGTCTGTTGGGACAAATTGTCAACCATCGCGTTGAATGTTCGTAGATCACGAGAGTTGCAACCCTGCCCATAGAGACGCTTATTTCTGCCCTGCTAATTATTAATGAGGACTGAATCTAGACCTCTTGGGTTACAAATGAGGATGGATGGAGACATCTTTGTTTTATCGCACCTACTAGGGCTTGACCCTGAGATATACGCTTATTCTAAAACCCAGTAGGTAGAACATAATAGACAAATATCAGGCAGGTCTTCATTATTTAGATTCGCATATCAGTTGTAGGGCAAAACTACTTGCAGACCTTCTTTCAGAATCCTTTCAAGTGTGTCTTGGTGTGCAATCAGTCAGGTTAATGCTAATGGTAGGAAGCAAAGGGCTAGTTAAGTGTTTAACATATTATTATTTGCAGAGGAAGCGCTAAAGCTGGTTCTTCTGGTTTTGATTTGAGTGCCCAAGTTCTCAAAATCTTACCTTGTAATTACTAGGTGCGGTGGGTGTTTGGAGATGCATTGCATGGCGTGCTCATGCTCGGCAGCATGGTAATGCTGAGACGAAGTACCAGGAATTGGAAATGGCCTTACCCTCGGTGGCAGCCTCGAAGCAGGATGATGGGATGTCTCCCTCAGCTGATGGCTGGGACGAAGTCTGGGAAGACGACGACTGGCAAGACACCGAAGCTGTGCGGTCTTCGTCCTCATCTCTCACTCTTTCTTCCAAGGGACTCAACTCCCGACGAGCGAACAAGGACGGTTGGGACAACAGTTGGGATGACTGACCACTCAAGCGTGTTACGCTTGGCACGGAGAGAGCATGGACAGTCTTCATTTTTCGGTTCTGGGACTCTGATAAACTGGAGTCTTCGTAATGCTCCTGTCTCGTCTGCAGATATCGGGTTAACAAAGAGAGAATTCTTATTTATATATCCAACTCTCAGCTGCCGAACTGTACCGTATACAGTAGTATAGCTACTGTATTCGCATTGAGAGGGATAATAAGCCGGAAGTGGCCCTGAGACGCCTTGAATGAAAGCGCTCTGCGGGGTTACTTTTTCAATGTCACCTGCCATGCGACTTCGAATTGATGCCAGGGGGTATCTTGGTATGTTTTGTACCGTTTTGCAACTGGTGCAGTGTAGTCAACTATGAGACCTGCTCTTTTGCGGCAGATGTGAGCTTATCATCCCTGAACATCCAACTAATTCATGCAGTTGGCCTTTGTTACTTTTCGTGTTTTTATGTAACTGGAATATGGGGCTAAAGTTAACGCCCTTTTGAGTGTGTACTCCGATTTGTTTATCGTTGTGCAGCAGATGAGATCCTGGGTGTCACAATGCTAAATGGGAAGATGCACAGTTCGCACACTTCTTAAGAAACTGACTGTTGAAAATTTCCTCTTGCAAGCCAATAAGGTCCAAACCATGTCAGGAACTATAAACTTCATGAGACGGTTCGATTTATTTACCCTTGTTGGGGTTCTTGAGAAACCCAAATTTTGGCTTCTCAAGGGTGGAAAGCCTAATTCTCACTTGTAACCTTTTGATAAGACGGCAGGGGAGTCGTCTTGCTGATGATTCCCTGCAATGGTTACAAGCCTTGAAGCTCCAAGTGGTTGGAGCTTGCCGCTCTGATAACCGTCTGGTTCTCGTTACAGTGGAATGTATCATGCCTGGGATCATACTGCTGGCTCGTGTTCATCTTGGACAGGTTAATTTTTACTATCTCGAATCCAATCCTGTCAAGCTTATCAAAGGTGAGCAGTGTAGTGACTTTTATTTGCTTGAGGTTAAGAGTCTAGCAAGTAAACAATATTCAGCTTCAAGTCATATATTTTAAGGACTTGCTTAATAATGGTACGAGTATAGTGTGAATTCTCATAAATGAATTTTATAAATTTTCAATCTTACGCCCGTAGTAGCCTGGGACATCTCGAAAGCTTAGGACGACAATGGGATGCTCACTATACACCTGATTTGGTATTTGCTCACTGATTGATGAATTAATAGCAGAATTATTAATGTACTGTACACCGGTTGACAACTGAAATATTGAGATTCTAAGACTCGGAAAATCCCGAAGCTCTTAGGAATGAGCACCCATTATTGACCCTGCCTAAATACCAGCATCTAAATATGGTGCATGGTTATCCATCAATAGAGGAAACCATTGGAAGAAATCACTTGGAACATGTGTCCTGACAATATTCTCTGAATCCACCATTTTTGTGCTCCTTACGTTGTTTGCAACATTAGTTGTGCTTTATTTATGGGTGATCTCATTGTCAATGCTTGGCACTCCTCGTGAACTTTAAACGTGAATTTCACTTCATTTGGGGGTCAGTATTCTACCATAACATTCACTAGCAGTCACTGGCTCTGCCCTCCCCCGAACGAAATGGTGTGGAATATACCACACCATTTCATCCACGGGATGAAATGGTGCGATTTATTCCGCACCATATCAGTAACTACTGATTTCATGCAGACAGTTGTCAATATTTGTTAGAACCGAACTTCGAGCCCGCGCCACGACTATAGCCTGAAGTAGTGGAAAATTAAAAATTTCCAAGTAAAACTGAATACAAAACAATACGAACTTTAAACGAAATGCTAATGGATTCATTAAGAGTATTGATTTCTATGTTATTATAGAATTACCTCACTTTGAATTGGAACCCATTTATGCATTGTGTTTTAGAAGTGAGAAGACAACTCTTTATATGCACATGGAGTGGTAGGAGGTAGAGCAATCCATGTGGGATAAATAAAATAGAATTTGTAGGCTCTCATGCACTCATAGTTAAGTCAAAAACAAAAAATTGTGTTAAAAGTAGAATTTCAGACCTCGTTTAGGCATAGTAAAATAACTTTTTTCAAAAAACTTTGAACTAAAAAAAGTTGATAAATGAAGATAAGTTTCACCTCTAAAAATCTGTTTGGGATTTTGAATCTCCAATCAAAAGTTATGAATAAAATTCGGAGAGGGGTTGGAATGGATTTTAAAATGACTTTGTAGAAAATGTTCATTAAAAATCCTCTCCAAATTTTATTCATAAATTTTTATTGGAGATTCAAAATCCCAAAAGTATTTTTTGGACGTGAAACTTATCTTCATTTACCAACTTTTTTTAGTTCAAAGTTTTTTGAAAAAAGTTATTTTACTATGCCTAAACGAGGTTTGAAATTCTACTTTTAACACAATTCTTTGTTTTTGACTTAACTATGAGTGCATGAGAACCTAAAAATTCTAATTTATTTATCCCACATGGATTGCTCTACCTCCTACCATCCCATGTGTATATATAGAGTTATCTTTCACTTTGAAGTCCAAAATAAGTTATTGATTGCAAATATTAACAAGGCATTAGTGTATTACTCATTGGATTCTTTGCCGACATCTTTCACTACAATATTTGATGATTTGTAAGTCTAGTCCTAAAATTAAGAAAAGAAAATGAAACATACCATAATGTACTGTCACTATCCCGATATCGAAGCTTACATAAATTAAGTGGGGATGAAAGTCATGGATGAGGACTTTGGAGAGGAAAAGGTAGCCTCTCTGAAGGCTACTGAATGTTATGTACTTCCCTTCAATATTGTTTCACAATATTCCTTCATCCAACTCCAAGTTACTATTTGCTTAATTGCAATACGTGGCAATCTTACAAGCATTCAATTGTCCAAATAAGAATTTTAGTACAGTATAGAATATTATATAACCTTGAAACAATGTTGAAGATACAGACTTTCTATGTTTATATAGAAACAAAGAATGCACCCATTAGTTCAAAAATTGAATGTCATCGAGGTAGCATCCTTCTAGAGTGAACCTTGTAAAAACACTATGAACCAAGAGTGGTTTGATGGATGATAGAGAATCCTTCTATGGAAGATATTCATCCTTGAAATTTTATGCAAAAAGGGAAGGCCTTGCATAGTAGTTTGGCCTCCAATGAGTATTTTTTTGTTTTTTTTAAGTACAATGATTCACACAATACCAAGAAAGATGATTTCTATAGTGACCTACCCATCCTACGGTTAACCACATTATGTTGTGCTACATCAATTGCGACTTAACCCTTAACCCCTATAGGACCGAGGCCTTTTTTTGCCAAAAAACACTCAAAACTGCCATTTCTATAGCAAAAAGTAAAAAAAAATTAAAATTATTTTTTTTCACATCTAACCATAGGATATTACACCTAATTTGTATGAGAATGTGTGAAAAAAATTTCAGAATTTTTGACCGCACAGATTGCAAGATATTTGTGTTTAAAGTGGAAAAAACAAGTTTTTCAGCACATTGCAGGACCAGATTTTTTGACTTTAAACATTTTTAACTTAAAATTTTTGCACTACAACGTTTTGAGCTTTAAATCTTTATAGTGGAGAATTGATTTGAGAGTCTAGGGGGAAAAAAAATTCAAAAAAACTTAATTATCATTCTTAAAAAAATTGTTAAGTAGAAGTAGGTACAAGATAGAAGGAAAATCTAAAATATTCATATATTTTAGATGGAATTAAAATGCACCAATCCCAATGGTGAGATTGTTCTAGCAAGTAAACTAAACCACTCCAAAAAAAAAAATTGAAAAATTACAAAAATTGCATTCCGAAATGAATCCTACAAGTTATTTTTTTCAAGAAGATGCTCTAATTGTCCGAAAAACAAGAATGTCCATAATTTCCTCGTAACAAGTCCAAATGAAATGGATCAAAGCTTTATAGATAGACAAAAATGTAATCTATGAGGGAAAAAAAATTAAATTTCAAAATTTTGCAAAATTTTTTTGTTGCCCCTCGTCCCCATGCATTCCAAGAAATGGCATAACTTCTCGTTTAAAGGTTCGATTTCAAATTTTTTTTTCTGCCACGTACCTCTCTCAATTCTTCATGTTCACAAAAAGTTTCAAAAAATCAGGAGAAAATTTCAGCCCGTAGGTACCTGCCCGAAAACGCATTTGTCCTACGAAGGGACAACGGTCCTTTAGGGGTTAAATGCCGTGGCGGATGTTTTGAGGCCGATGAATGACAAGAAAATCTCCTATGTAGGATAGAAGTGCAACTATTCATCTTCCAAATTTTGTGGGGAAAGGGAAGATAATCTACAGTAGTTTGACTTCTAGTGAGTGCTTTTGCATTATTTTAATCCAACAATTCACACGGTGCCAAAACAGATGGTTTCCACGGTTATGAGCCCGTCGTTTAAGGGTTAAAGGATGGATCACAGTTTGTCATCAAGAAGAAAGAAGTGGATGCAAAAGGCTTGGAAATTAGGGTTTAGAAACCGCTCACCTACTTCTTACTGTCACTCAAACTGAAACAGCAAGACTGAAATGCTTCAATCTTGGCGTGAAATTGTGGTTGTATCAGCATGATTTCCTCAGAAGGTGCCAGAGAGCATTGTGAACTGTACCTTAAATTATATCTAACATGACATATATTTCCAAAACTACATACTGAAATGAATGCCACAATCACCATCTCATTTCAAATCAACTATACAAATTTTTAAACGAATTTACACTGTAGTCTGCAAGTCCAATTTTATTTGCATGCTTTACAAAGATTCGAATGACAGTGCGTCCAGAAGAGATATACTAAAGATATTAATTTCCTACGATTTACCTTCAAAGTTGTGCCAACACCAAAATTTGGTGCCTCGGGCGTTTCGTGGTTACGGACAGCTTCATAACATCGTATTCAGTGTATATGAATACAAACTAGTTGTATTGAGACTACACTAGACTTTGAAAGGATCACCACTCTGCTTCACCACGGTTCTGCTGGTCAAATGACTTCCCATGAGGACCACCAGGCGGGTGCAGAGCCAGCCAAATGCCTGTCATAGCTGCTTCTTCAAGAGTGTTTGTCCCTCGATAATCATTTAGGTTAGTTTTAGTGAATCCAGGATTGAAGGCATTTACATACACCTTCTTGGTTTCTGCCTCTACCTCGCGAGCTAACACACTTGTATAGCCATTCAGAGCAACCTTAGTCATGGAGTAGGTAGTATAATGGTCGGGCCAATCTCCAGTTTTCGATGTCTCAAGATACTCTTGTATGAAGTGGTCCACTTTATCCTCTGTAATTTGGTCGCGCTGCTTGAATTCCTCACGATATTTGTTGGAAAGGCGCTGATATTCGCACCAGTTGCATGTCAGAGACCGACATGAATGAAAAACAATTGAAACTGTAAACACTAACGTGGATAATGTCCAAGTAAAAAGAAATTTGCACAGAGATTGGCTCTGCTGACAAAGCACATGTATGTGGATTTCCTCCCATGGTAACAAGGAATAGAATCATATGTCTTGTATATCTCCAATTTGATGACTGTCTTCCATTTCAGCAAAATACTCTTAAATGGCAGCAATCAGCATAGACAGTACCAACATTCTTGCAATGTTCCATTCAGTTTGTTCAGAACAGGATTAAGGAACAACATGCAACTTACCTGAAGCATTCCCAAGGACGAAGACACCATGATGATGCGAGCGCCTGCAGGAGATGGGCGAAGCAGAGGTAAGATGGCTTTGGTGACGCGCTTCACACCATAATAGTTGGTATCAAAGATCTCTGCTTCGGTTGTGGCATGGGAGATGCCTGCGTTGTTCACCTGTTCCAACCCCAAACGCCCAGCATTAGTATTCAAACCTTAAATTTAGTCACCTAGCTGAGACTTTTGTTTGCCGACCGGCTGGGTTTAGGGTTTAGGGCTTAGGGCTATGTGCATGTTGAATCTAACCATCCTGTGCCATATCTGTCCTGACTTCGGTTTGCAAGATAATTCAGAATACAAATCAGTAAACAGTCATTCACTTCTTGCAGAATTAAAGAGCCTCTAATGAACAGAAAAACTCCATTTATGAGCAGGGTTGGCAATTTGAAAAGACAATGGTCAAGAAAACAAGCAAGAGCAAGAGCAATTCACAAACTTCAAACAGAAATATTCCTAAAACTCATCCACTGAGACGGGTTACAAACAATTTATATTGATAGAGATGGCATATTGATGCTTTTTTAATTGTCCAGAATCACCACACAAAATGCTCAACTAATCAAGAAAACCTCTTCCCAGAACTAAGAAATGGAATTAAGTGAATTCCTGTCATCATTCCACATACCCTTGCAATCCAATATACAACACGTTCATCACACTTTGCACATTTATACATTGCACAGCAAAACTCTAAAATTACGCACCGCCTCCCCACGTGATGCAGAAAAATGTTGATACATACCAAGATGTCTACGCCCCCATATGTTTGACGCAGCCATTGGACCAGTGCAGCAACAGACTTGTCGCTGGTGACATCAAGGGGATGGAACGCAATGAGGTCCTTGGATAACTCAGCTGGAAGTTCTTTCTTCAGGGTCTCAGCTGCAGCTTTCCCTCGCTCTTCACTGCGTGCAGTTAACACTGTGGTAAGCCCGTTTTGAGCAAGTTGGCGGGCAATTTCGTAACCAATGCCTTGGTTGGCACCTGTTATCACTGCAACTGTATCCTTTGACCACCACCTGCACATTACATTACATTGCACATCCACGTGCCTCTCAAAGACTGATTTCTAAGACATTAGCTACGCGTACTAAATTATCTAATAGAGCTCAAAGTTTAGAAATGCGTGTCCATTGCCACGAATCTTACGTTTTAGAGCATTAAGCTAATTTTTGGCACCCAAGCTTGCGCCCATTTCACAAAATTGAAAGATACAGGCAGTACAGAAATCAGTTCTAACCACAAGACAAGATGGACAACTGCTTGAATCAACAAACCCAACTCACATATTCCTACTAGGACGTCCCTTTCTACATCTACCACATCACATCTGTGCCAGTTCGTGTTGAAAGAGGATCATTACTTGGACTGTGGTGACGCCATGGTGATTCCAACTTGGAACAGTATCAACTTAATTGCTAGCGTCTCTCGACAATGTTCAGCCCAATTTCAGTGGGATCGTGCAACAAGTTAGAATTGGATGGCTTTCACAGAGCTTATATAGCAGGCGTGCCTTCATATGCAAGAAATAGGATAGGCAATGCTTTTGGAAGTTTCGAAGGAACCTTCACGGTGTTGTGTTTGGCTGGAGCTTCCTGCAACTTCTTCCACTTGTGTCCAACTGGAAGGGGTTGTCAGATTTTCTTCCCCTCGCAACTCTAGGTGTCAAGATATGAGGATGGCTACGTGGATGACTGAAAGAAACATGGAAAAGACATTCTACGAAGCGGGAGGTGGAATCAGACGCATGGCTGGTTTGCCGACAATAACCGCAGTGAAAGGCCGGGCCGAAGACCACTGATTTCGAGCCTCACTGTCCATCACAGTCTGTTTGCTGCCATTTTGTACTACAGTAGAGAACGCGCCCTCTGGGGAGCATTCTGCAAGCCGGCTCATGGGCAAGCCGTGGCTTGCAAGCAGGGCAGAAGCGCCCTTTAGGGCGCATTAAGAGTAGGTTCCTTAGCATTGGAGCAGCGTTCCATGCATAATCGCCTCCTTTGGCGCATTCTGTGAGACCCTGCCAAGCTTGCAAACCAATTCAACTGTAAACTAAGGTTACTACACCTAAAATCGCACAGGTAAGCTCTATGGCATGACCAAAATGCTCTAGAAAATGAACAACAATTTTTGTATATAGGTGAAGGACTATGAATCAAAATGCAATTGGTTCCATAATTTTTTGATGCATTGTGAATTAGTTAAAAATTTTCAAAGATATAAGGTGTAGGGTGCTAAAAGTGTCATTTAGGTGATGCCAAAATCAATTTGATGCACATGAAGAAATGTCAGAGAGAAGAAGTTAAACCAACGGAAAGGGTACCCAAAATGGACCACTTGTGAGGTAGCCACCTCTATAGTTCTATTAATAAAATTGCACACTACTCGAAATGGGCCTTAACTCCATCTTACACTTGTCCTTTAATGTGCACCATTTTGGGTATCCTCCCAATTAGCTTTCCCTTCAAAAATAGGGGTTGCTTTTGAAGAGCGGTCCATTTTAGATATAGTTACCTTAGTCTATATCGCTCACATTTAATCTTAAGTCAAACACATAGGAATGAAAAAAATTGTATTTAGTTTTTAGAGATGAAGTCATATATCTAATACAAGTCATTAAATTTTAAAATTTTGGGGGGAAATTATTGTGAATTTTTAACGAAAAAAATGAAATAAAATTCATATCAAATACTAAATGTATTCAAAAAATCTGAAATTTTCACCATAGATGTATATTATATTGTATAACATCATGGATAAATCAAAATTATCATGTTATTCTAATATTAAAAAATCAACAAACCATGTTATAGGTCCACAATTCATATTATTGCTATAAAATATTGAAATTTATGAATTTTTCAAAATTTTCAATTGGAGTAGGAACTGCACTTGGAAAGCTCCATTTCATAAAGTAGGCTCAAATTTAGAAAATATCATTTATATAACTAAACTCACATCAAGAGTAAATTGCAAGAAGTGGTCAAAGTACACGGCAAAGGTGATCCATGGATTAAGCATCTTCTTCGTTACAAAAGTCAATAATACCATAATGAAGGAATTTGCAATACTATTCACTGAAAATGTATTCTATAAACTTCCCAAAAACAAGTTGGGTGAAGAAACGTTTTTTCCATCCTATAATCTTAGGTGAAGTCATCCAAAGGTTTGGAGATTTTGTATCTTTAGCAACATTTTCAAGGTTAAAAACAACAATACTATCATTTTTTTATTGCAAACATTGCAAAAACATTATAACATTCTTAAATATGAAGGCTTCAATGTCCTCTCTACAATGCTACTACATTTGGAATAATTTGGTGTGATACAAAATCTTTGGTCAAGCTTGGGTCCGATGAAAGGAGGCAGTGATTAAGGTGGCCGACCTATTTCCAACTACTTATAATAAGTAATTACGCATGTTTAGAGTGCAACTTTTTTGAGTGTAAATTTTTCTTGTATACAGAAATAGAGTTTGGAAAGATTGCATATTGTTTCAGAATTTTATTTCAAAAACATTAAAACTATGAATTTTTTAGTATTGGAAGATTCTTTTTGACCTATAATGGTAATACAGACATTTATATTTTTGATCATAAGTTGATTGCAAAATCGATCAAGGGCTAGTTGTAATATTGAGAGCCTTGCAACCTTGCTTGCAACCAATTATAATGCGCCACACTTGTTCTAAGAATTGAGACACAAATTCACAAAAAGAAAGTAGCCTATAGATTGAAAATTGGAAGGTGATCAAAAATGGATCGACTACTTTAGAGGGTTTTTGAGACCCTTGAAAGACCACAAGTTCCCAACAAGTTCTCGGATTGTGGGGAACGTGGAAACTATGCCACATTAGCAATCTAACATGGCTAAGAGACAATCATGTTAGATAGTGATATTTTTATTTTTTTATTTTTTTATTTTTTTATTTTTAAATATTTTTTATAATGATTAATTTTTAATAAGGTTTTAATTTTTAATATTTTGACAGCATTGTAGTGGTTCACAACAATGGAACAACCCTAGAATAGTCTTCTAAAGCCCTCAAATTTCCTCTAATGCCTAATGCTTGGGAAGCAATGTATTCCAATATTAAAGAATGTTATCAATACTAAATCCTTGTAACACTTTTTTGGATGAACCTTTGAGTTTTCCTTATGAATGTTTTGAAACATGATTATTAGAAAACAAGGAGCTAATTGCAAATACTGCTACCCAAATAAATATGTATAATTTTTGTATGTCTCTTTTTATATGATTTTTTTTGTATAAACCCCTTATGTAATTATTGAAAACCAACTTATAATCTTAAAATGCTATAGTTCTTATAACTATATGAAATAATTCTTAAAATCTTCACTCCTAATGTTTCTTTGGATGGAATACCAAGATGGTTCATGACACTATAAGGAACCTGTGTATAAGTTGACAGATATTTTGGACATCTAATGTAACAACCCATGTTTTCATGTCAACAACAACGTCCAATGTAACATCTTCATGTTGTATTGAACATCATTGTTGACATAAAAATACGGGTTGTTACATTGGATGTCCAAAAAAATCCGTCAATTTAGACATTTGAAGACACTAGTTTTTTATAGTATATGCTTGTCTAAAATTAGCAATGCTAGTGGTATCACTATAAGCTTTATACTACTAGTGGAGTCTATATTGTGAAGTGACCACACATTCTTAGAGTACATTGACAAGAATAGTAACAAAGGAAATTGCAAGCTTGAAAACATATCTTAGTGTAACCCCTTCTTACCACCACTAAAGAATTTTTCTCTACAAAGAAATCAAAACAAAGTATTCAATATTGAATAGAGTTAAAAAATTACTATTAAAGAAATGTTTTGATGTTGTCATCATTTCATTTTTTATCCTTTTTAAAAAATGATTGTAACTAGCCAATGAAAAAATAGAATTAAAATTTCTTTTTCTTTTGAAATTATTTTTTCTTGTGAAATGGAAATAGAATTTTTAATGAAATTTTTTTTCAAAAAATGTTTGAAATGGATCTATAAATATTTTTCAAATTTTGACCATGTGTAATTTCTAATTTAGATGCATTTCATCTTGTCTTTTGATGCCAACATCAAAAAGCTTGAAAAAACATATTATAGAACACATCTAAGTTTTGCCCTAGAAACTTGTCTTCTAGTTGTAGAAAGACCAAAATATACCTACATTGTTGTGAATTAATCCCTAAAGGACAGAGCCTATGAATGTGTACAGTCAAACTTCAAAGTCCTTTACACTATATCCTCTATTTATTTTTTATTTTTTATTTTTATTTTTTGGTTTTATTTTTCAGAGATGAAATTATAAGTTTAATATATGTGGCATAAAAATTTCAAATTATTATGAATTTTTGAAGAAAAAATGAAAAAAATTCATATCAAATACAAATCATGCTTAAATTTTTTTTTAAATCAAAATAGAAAAAAATTGCAATGTGTAAAACATTGCAATGTAAAGAATGTTTTTGTATCATTCCATGTTTAGAAATGTGATTATAGATAAACTTCAATGAAATGCTTCTTTTTGGGAATTTTTTTTAAAATTTTTAAAATTTTCAAGTGGTATAGAAACTACACTTTAGAAGCTTCATTCTGTTAATTTTGCTCAAAAGCAAAAGAAATCATTTTGAATGCCAAAATAAAGCTTTAAGGGAAAAAAAGTTCAAAGTATTGAAAATATAGTGACTAACAAAACTGTATACAAATTTGAAACGTTTTCATTCAAACGACCATACCATATTAAGTATCAATGGACACAAAGTCCAAAAGTGAACATATGAGAGTTGTAGTGTGCAACATACTATACGTTACTATAGAAGCTTGAAGAAAAAATTAGTTGTAATTTGAAAGAAAATTATTTTTAAAGTTAGACATGTCTAAAAGTCGGTTTTATTCACCATGATTTGGAATTACTTTATCTATTGTCAATTTTTTCTTTTAACTCCAAACAAGACGTGTGGGCCCTCAAGAATCACCTACAAAATCATACGTATTGAAAAAAATTCAAGCTATTATAAAGATTATTACTTTCAACAAAGATGAATTGATTTTTTTTTCCACTCAATTGAAGTAATGGTTGGAGTTCTATTTTCAATTCAAGTTTCTTTTCGACGTACTTGTAGCATCCGGAGTCTGTAAGCAATTCAAATTTTTTTTGTCTCGCTCACAGAACAAAAAGACGTAGTTTGCCATTGTTTTCCGCCAGCTGAAGAATAGTAGAGTTCGGCAAAGCTTCAACACTCCATTTCGTCGACCAAATTCAGGACTTCTTCCACGTTGTATCCCAGGATGCCCTTCACTGTTTGATCACCAAGTTCCACAAATCCAATGCAGAAAATGTTGCCATTTTGAACACACCGGATTTATATTCATTCAATACAAAAGCTGGCATAGGAAAATCCCCCTTTCTCTCCCACTGCATCTGAATGGGCGTAGTCTATACATACACTCACACCGAATGCACTCCCAAGCATGTCTTCCATACGAGTGAAGTTTTTTGGACCCATTTCATGGACTGACTCGGCCCTTCAAGAAACTTCATTCAACGCAAGGTTTTGAGAAAGTGAGCAATTACAATGTCGTTTCCTGAACAACAATGACTGGCTTGTATTTGTAGAAACAAGTTTTAGTGTTGAAGTATATAAATTCAAACACTAGATATTCACTTCTATCAGCATTCGAAATATATGAATGTGCAAGCATGAAGACTTTGGTGTTGGTGAAAGGGGTTCCCGGCCATGTATTGGAAGCAGAACTTGAATCAAATTTGCATGTGGCCTATGTGCTTGTTCAAATGACTGGGGAGTTTTTTGTATTTAAAACGGTTGTTAATTATTCCCCATACTCAGCGCACTTGCTTTTGTTATTAATTGCAACCATGAATTATTATTAGAACTATTATTATTAGAGAATTTCATGAAATTTCAATCAGTTTCTATCATGTAGTTTCAAGATTCAATCAAGTTTTTTTCTTCATTTTCACCACTTCACAATACTCTGATTCTCTTCAACTAGTGATGCAAAGAGTGGTACTCCTTGTGATGGTACTAGCAATGCAGGACTACTTTGATAGCGGAGGAATGAAGCATATGGTTTCACTCTTACTCCAAATGCAATGAGAGAGTTGTGAACCAAATGCCACAGTTAATATGAATTTAGGAGTTGCGCACTAGATTGAGCAAATTGAGTGAAATATCAAGGCTTGTAGAAGGTTACATTCTTGATCCCAAAGTTTCAAAATCATGAGACAAGCAAGGAACTAACTCTTTGCTCTCATAAGATATGCGCACCTATAATCATCTCGGATCACAACTCAGCATACTTACTATTGTTACACATACCAATCTATTATTTGTAGAATCTTATTGGCAAGTGAAAGACAATTCCAACATACTTTGGCATGCATTATTTAGACACACCGTATGAATAAGTTACGAATTTTCAAATTTGGATAAAGAAAGTTGAATTCATTACGAGAAGCTATGAAAGCAATTTGAGATGAGATTCAAAATCTCAATGTCCGAATTTGGAATCAAAAATCAAAATTACACATCTGAAAACGCAAAAACTCTCACAAACCCTATTCTACACATCTCCCATCACAACGGCTAGGGTTTAAAATACAGACAGAAGGAAATGGATCACCGAGCAAACCTAAATGCTGCAATGGATCGAAGATATTTCACCTGTCCCTGATTATAAAATGGTAGCAATAGAAGCTGCTGCAAGAAGCCACCTTGGGGGGAAGACATATATGAATTACAAAAAATAGGGCACATCCACAAAGGCAGGCAACCTCAACGACCGATTAATCCCACTCAATTGAATCCTGGTAGATAAAAAATAAAAAGCCTAAACCCTCGATGACCTAATAGTGAACCTCAAGCAAATTGTCTCAGCCGCACGCAATGCAGCAAATTGCAGCAAATTCCAATGCAATGCCTTACTCGATTTCCGACAATCTATTTAATGGTACCGAGGCTGCGGGCAAACTTTCAAATCTCTCATTTACTCTAAGAAAACAAATCACAAATAACAAGAACACGAACGCGATGATGAGACAAAGTTCACGGCTACCTCTTCAGCCGAAACGGAAATCGAATCGGCCTTCTCCTCCTGGCGCATGAACTGCACCATCTGCTACACTTGCTTTCAGTCATCATCTATTTGAGAATTTTACGCCATGTAGTGATCTCACTTTCACTGATTCCAAACCGTTCTGACAGCTGGGACTCTAAGAACCATACGGTACTATAGTAAGGGTGTTCCGCTAAACTGGAAAAAAAATTCCTTGCTGACGCAATAGGTGATTACCCGATGGACAAAAAGCAGCTGAGGAGGTAAATCTTCAGGAACCTATGCTTGTTTTTGTTTCAATTGGGCTTAATACTGAGCCTCTTCTTAGGGATCCCTTTCTAATGCAAAGTTCCATATTCTGAAGTCATGAACACATTAATTCAGAAGCCACAAACAGAGAAAATTCCAAGAATTATAGAAAATAATGCTAATAATAAAACTCCAGAAAGACAAACTTCTAAGAGCTGGTTTAGAAGAATACGTCAATTGTTGATCAGCCGAGGTAACAGCAAGTGTGGACGATTCTTGAGATGTTGCGGGGGGCGTGTGGGACTCGAAATGAGCCACAAATGTATTCTCTTGCAATTGAGAGATTTAGTATGCACAAGAAGATAGAGGAATCCATTGATCCTCTACTCATTTCTAGAAGTGAAGTCATGAACAATAACTGAAGATTGTATGATCCTTGTAAAACAAAAAGTGTACCTTAAGGTTTCTCAAATCCCAAATCCTGAAGGTTCCGTTATCACAACCTGAAGGCAATAAACAACTCGCTAGCCTGTTACCAGAGAAAAGAGTTAGATGAAATCATTTCGCTGATGCTTTTTTCCTACTGCTACCTATTCTGTTGTGACATTCCCTCATCTTGAAAGATTACAATCTGCAACCCTTAAAATTCACGACGACCGCTCATAAACTCGTGCTTGTTCGAGAAATTCGAGGGTTAGATCGACTTCACTGCAATTCGCACCCCTAATTTCACGATGACCTCTGAAATGCGCTCGCTTGTTCGAGAAATTTGAAGGTATCAAGGACTTCGCTGCAATTTGCAAACCTAATTTCACAACTACACGCTGAAAAATGCTCTCTTGTTAAAGAAATTTGAAGCTTGCAACCACTTCACAGCAATTCGCAACCCTAGCAACCCTACTACAGCGCAGAAATACGCCTCTTGTAAGAGAAATTCAAAGGTTTCAATGTCTTGCCAGCAAATTGCAACCCTAATTTCCGAACGAAATGCTGAAATGCCCTCGAAATTGCATCCCCAACGTTCCCCGCTCTCCCCGTTCCCGTTGGGCCGCGGCGTTCCCAATGTTGGGAGCGTTGGCGTTTCCAACGGGGCCCATAAAAAACTGTTTGTGCCTTAGCATATTGGTATACATCATTTTAGATTGTTGTACACAAAAATTGAAGGAAATTAACATTTATAGAAATTAAAATATCAACAATTTGACAAACATGCTAATGATGTTGGTTCTCATACAATTTGAATTTTTTTTTGGAATTGAGAACATGGGATTGCATAAGCCATTGTAAAAAAAGTATAGGTTGCAATATGGACCATTGTTATATCTTAATGCCCTTGTATTTGAAATATTTGTTGAAATAGACAATGCGTTCAATTTATATTTTATAGCCATACAATGCATTTTTAGGTTCAATTTTTTGTACAAAGACTAGAGTTCATGATGTACATAATTGATCCAACAAATCCTAAGAAAATTAAATTATCACCATCCATTTCATCAAAAAACTGAAAATTGTCAAAAATTACACTAACCATCATAAAAATTTTAGTTTTTTTATGAAATGGACAATGATAATCCACCTCAGATGGATAGTAGACTTAAAAATTAGCCAACTGCTTCAAAAGTTGATGGATGGCATTGAATCTCATGTTTGTAATTTGAAAATTATCAACTTCATTCTATTCTATATGAAATCAAATATTGGAATATAATTATTAATATCTTTTAATAAAAGGAAATTCCATGTTAAAAAGATATGTCCCATACTTGATAAAAGCATTTCTAGTGTGCCAAAATTCCCAAGTTTGTTGTTTCTAAATGAATCGTGAGCAAGTAATTGAGGCCATAAAGTGGCCGATGGATGACTTCCAAGATTACAAAAAAATGAAGAACATATGCATCTATAGGCAAGAGCTTAACAATCAAACTAGCATGCCAAAAGAACCAATTAGGACATGGTCCAAGTTTAGATAATCAAATTAAACATGGTCGGTATTGTTTTTTTGAATCTATAAACCAACTTAGATTCCTAATCATCCTAGCATGAACCAATTCGAATTTTTCAACCATTCCATCTTAGCAAGAGTCAACTCTTCTAAACTATGTATGTCAACATGAGCCAAACTCAACTTCTCAAGAATCTCAGCCATTCCATCCCGTCATGAGAAAGCTTAGATTGTCAACCATATCAGCCATCCCATCTCAGCATGAATCAACTCCTCTTAACCATCACATATTAGCATGAGCCAAACTCAATTTTTTAAGAATCTCAGCCATCTTATCCCAATATGAACAAGCGACTTAGATTGTCAACCATATTAGCCATCCCATTTCAATAAGAATCAATTTTTCTGAACCATCACATATTAGTATGAATCAAACTCAACTTCTCATGCTGATAAACCCCAACGGAATTCCAAATGCCTTCATAATTCTAGACAAGAAAGCCTAGTCGATTGTATCAAAAGCCTCGGAGAAGTTTGACTTGAGAAAAATTAGGGAATGATTCGAGTGCTCCGCAATGATTTGAATGCTCTTTGTCAATATTTGAGCCTTTGTTAAAGTTAACGGATCCCAATCTCTCCCGTTTTCAATTAAAAAGGGAGATAAGGCAAGGCTGCCACTTACCCCCTACTTTTTCTGATCGTGGCCGAGGTACTTCATGTAATAATGAAGGAAGGAGTCATAGTTGGTTTGGTAAAAAGAATCACTCTCCTTGGAAGCGGGAGAGAGTAAGTAATTGTTCAATTCACTGACGATACCTCTCTCACCTTATTGGACAAAGAAAGCTTAGTCAGATACACAATATTGATGTTGGAATAGTTTTGATTAGCCTCAAGGTTGATTCTTAACTAGACCAATTTTCAAAGGTGTTGGAGTTCAAAAGTCCTAGCTACCCGTCCCCATGGACCCATCACCTCAATATTGTCACTACAAGAGAAAGAGGTGTTTTAAGTAGTGTCCTATACATCACGCCTTTTAAGTAACGTCTTTTAAGTAAGTTTTTAAGTAAAATTTTACTAAAAAGATTGTCTTTTTAGTAAAATTTTACTTAAAAACTTACTTAAAAGACGTTACTTAAAAGACGTTACTTAAAAGACGTGATGTCCAGGACACTACTTAAAACACCCCTTTCTCTTGTAGTGTGTGTGCGTTGAAAGTAGAAACATCTATAAGCTTCTAAGGATGCCCTTTGGCATGCACTTGTCTGCTCTCTTGGTGGATACCTTTCTACAAGGTAGGATCCATAAGAGCCTTTAATACTAGTGCAAGGCTAAGATTAATTCTACAAAAAGAGGCATCATTGTCAATGGGTCTTTATGTCTTCCATTATATTCTTTGTCTCTATTTGAAGAGACATTCAAGAGCTCTGGCATAAAAAGGTGACCTCAACCACAGAAAGCTACATGTGGTCAAATTTCCTTTAGAGGACTTGTACTCAAGGGATGCCATAAGCAATTGAAGTAGAAATATAGGTGAAAACAAATGTAGGGTGCAAAAAAAACATTGGATCAAATAAATTATAAAATATTATTTATATTATTATATATGTAAAATGTCATTGAATGTATTCTAAATACTATAGGGTGTGGAATAATTGGATGCATTAGAAAAAAAAGTAGAGTTAGGATACCCCCTTTTATTTTCTAAAGGACCGTTGTCCGTTTGGGGGACAAATGCGTTTTCGGGCAGGTATCTACGGGCTGAAATTTTTTTGTGATTTTTTGAAACTTTTTTTGAAGATAGAAAAACTGATAAGCTTTGTGGGAATATAATTTTTTTCACAATTGGTGTCCGGGAAAAAAAATTATGACCAAATAAGCTCAAACCAGGGGATGGCGGGCAACCTGGGCAGCAAAAAGAAAATTAACAAAAATTTGAATCTTTCTTAATATTTTTTTTCTCATAGATTATATTTTTGTCTATCTGAAAAGCTTTGATTCATTTCATTTGGATTTGTTATGAGAAAGTTATGGACATTCTTGTTTTTCGGGCAGTTAGAGCATCTTCTTGAAAAAAATAACTTGTAGGATGCATTTCTGAATGCAATTTTTCAAATTTTTCATTTTTTTTTGCATGGTTTATATTACTTGCTAGAACAATCTCACCATTGGGATTAGTGCATTTTAATTCCATCTAAAATATATGAATATTTTAGATTTTCCGTCTATCTCGTACCTACTTCTACTCAACAATTTTTTAAAGAATGATAATTAAGTTTTTTTGAATTTCCTTTTTTTTCCTAGACTCTCAACTCAATTCTCCACTATAAAGATTTAAAGCTCAAAACTCTGTAGTTCAAAAATTTTAAGTTAAAAATGTTTAAAGTCAAAAAATCTAGTCCCGCAATGTGCTGAAAAACTTGTTTTTTTCACTTTAAACGTAGATATCTTGCAATCTCTGCGGTCAAAAATTCTGAATTTTTTTTTGCACACTCTTTTACTAGTTAGGTGTAAGATCCTATGGTTATATGTGGGAAAAAAATAATTTTCAATATTTTTTACTCTTTGCTAAAGAAATGGTAGTTTTGAGTGTTTATTGGCAAAAAAAAGGCCTTGGTCCTTTAGGGGTGAATGGAACGAAAGTCTTAATTTGTGATTTAAGTGTGGTAGCTGACTTCTTAATTTTGAATTTAGGGCTGGCAGTTGGCATTTGATCTAGTGTCTTGGAGACTTTGATCCACATGCAACAATCTTGGCCGTTGGATGGACGTCCGACAAATCCACGGTGTCAAATCAATAGGACTTGACATACAACTGTTCATCGCATAGAGTCTGCTGGACTATAGAAGGCTTAGTGTTCTACTTATGTGTTGGTTTCAATTGTAATTTATGCATTAGAGTTTAGGGGTTTGGCTTAGTAGTTGTTGATGACTTGCTGTGGTTTCAAGCATGCAAACTGAGTTTGAATTTGAAGATCAAGTTGTATGCACTTATAAATGACGGCGTGCAGTTAGAGCTTATGAGGCCAATTTTTGCCAAAGTGGTGACACTTATGCAAATTGTGGGTGCATTCGGAGAAGGGGGGATGTTTGAATTGGTTGTTCCAATTTTGAGACTTTGATGACCAATGTCGCATCTTGAATTAGTTTGAGGCGATGAATCCAGTATATGAGCGAGTTTACATTATTCCTCAAGAGGGTGATTGCATTGGAGGGGTTTCTAAGCGAAGTTGCCTTAATAGTCGGGGAGAAATTGGTAGCAATGTTTTTGTGGTACCCCCACCATTGGAGTTTTTTGAAGTTGATGTCGCTCCAGCAATTTTGACCTGGCGTCTAGGGACGCGCGAGAACAAGGCACTTGCACAACATTCATAGTTCGTCCTAAACCCTAATTCTTTTTTGGTTTAGTTGTATCGGTTTGATAGTTCTCCTTCTTTTTTGGCTTCCACAAGGGTTTTGCAATAGTGCGTCGTTGCCTATTTTCATCGTTAGTTGTTGCATTTCAATTTGTTTCCAATGGATTCTAGATTTTGGTCAATTTTGTGCAATTCTATCATGGTCTATTGCGTGGGGTTGTAGAAGTATTTGTGGTTTGTTTTTGGCACTTGTTTGGAAAATGCTTCTTTCTTCTTTCTTTTGTGAACTGCTACTACATTTTCCATTCTCATCGCCCTAATCCATCTCTTGCAATTCTTATTTGTTGTGATTGTGGGGCATAGCAAACCTTCAAATCTTGAGATTCTCAGTAATGTTGATCTCGTCAAGGAGATTGCAACAAATGTGATATTGCCTTGACTCGTAGTGAGATATAGTGGTGTTCAATGTGGTTGGGACACTGGTGATCAAGGGACGCATAAATGAGTATATGGATTGTAAGAGTTGGCTCAATTCTTGATGATGAAGAAAGAGTGGCACGATGTGCTCTTCGCCCGTGTTGAGTTTGCAGCGCTTTGCTTGGCCCAGTTTGACCTTGCCTGGGAATAAACAACACATGGGGGATCTCGTCGTCAATACTTCTTTTCTACATTTAATCTCTCTGTGGATATCTTTACGACTACGTGGGCATTGGCAAAAACAATGCCGGAGCGCCTTTCACCGTTGTAGGATCTATCGACTCCCAAACTGTCTTGCTTCCGAGACATCCTCAAGGAAGGTTGCCAGGTACGGACCTCAATCTAACAGGGTGTAGATTGGCGCATGATGGACTTCATGTGGGTTGCACCCTCATAGTGGAAGCAACGCTTTTAGGCGGCAGTTTTTTCCATTTTTGTTTTATTTGACATTTTGCCTCTTGCTACAACATTTTTTTGGGCCATGTTGCATTAGTATATTTTTTTGGTGATATCTTGTAGTGAAAACAAAAAAATTGATGTTAAAGGCAGCATTTTGTCAAAGCATGTAGATACACCCCATTATAATTTCTTTTGTGTATTCCTTGTATTTTTCAACACAATATGAGATAAAAATAGTTTGAATTGGGTTGCATTTCTCTTAGATTAGTGTGGTGCTTGCTTTCTATTTTTTTTGAATGTGTGGGCTGATTTGCAAAGTATTATGTCAACTTCAAGTGTTAATGTGTTCATTGTTTTGGGCTTTATTTTGTATTTGAATTTATTGGCTCAAGCTTCCGCAGTACTTCAATGCATGCTTGTGTTTCTATTTTGTACCTGCAATGTCTATTTGGACATTTTATTCTGCAATGCATGTTCCCTAAACTACATGTTTTCCCAAACTGCATGTTTGAAGTCCATAAACCGCCCATTTTAGTGCAAAAACTAAATTTTGGGAGGTAAGACTTTTTGAAATATTATCCTAAAAGTTTTCCTTCAAATACAAATGGAATTGGCATCTATCCTATGTTGTTTCATATTTTTTTTGAACTTTGTGGAATTACATATGAATTTTGAGACAATTAAAATTGGCATGCACCCCAAGTCATTTCATATTTTTTTGAGCTTTGTGGAATTAGATATGAATTTCAAGACATCCATGCATCAAATAGTAAGTAGTTCCAAAAAATTGAACAAATGTAGCATATGATATATTCATTGCAGTTGGAAATTACAATTAATGTACACCCCTCCTTTAATGACCCACATTAGAAAATTACATAATGATAGGGTACAAAATAATTAGTAGAGAAAAAATATCAACCCTCATATTAATTAGTTGGGGTTCACACTTATATCCTTATTTTTTTTAAGGATTGCACCCTCAGATACCCTTTGCAAAGTCAACTAGCTTTACGGTTATATTGCACAATATTTTATTTCAAGACCAATAATAATTACCAATCGCAATGAATTTATTTAAAAGATCATAAATTATTAATAAATGAATTTATTAAAAAGATCAAAAATTTATTTTTTTGAAATTTTCTCATAAGATAGAAAAACCTATCAGCTTTGTGGAAATATAATTTTCATTTCAAGCGGTACTTGGGAGCAAAAAATTTGCCATTACCGCTTGAAATGAAAATTATATTTCTATAATTATGCCATAATTGTCACATTACCAGCCAAAAAAATCCACAAAAAATTGAAATTAATTTTTATTTTTATTTCTTATAGATCTTACTTTTGTTTACATGTGAAGCTTTGATTCATTCCATTTGATTAGTGATTTGAAAGTTATGAACAATCTTGGTTTTCGGGCAATGTAAGCCATCTTTTTGAAAAATTAACTTATAAGATTCATTTCTAAATGCAATTTTCACAATTTTTCAAAAAAATTGTTTGATGAGGTTAAGTTTGCTTGCTAAACACTCTCACCATTGGGATTATTGTGTTTCAATCCCATCTTAGAGCTATTTGTGATGTAGTTTTTCTTACAATTTTGGACCCACTACTACTTTGTAATTTTTTAAAGAATGATAATCCATTTTTTAAATTTTTTTTTAAATTTCTAGACTTTCTATTCAATTATTTAACATACAAAATTTTAAAAATTCAAAGTTTGCAGCCCCCAAAAATTCCACAAATGGCAGTCAAAGTTGCAAGCCAACATTAAAAAAAAAATTCCAACTTTGAATGGTAATATCTTCCAATTTGTATGGTCAAACTTTGTGAAATTTTCGCCGCATGATCTGAGACAAGTAAAGTAAAAGATCCTATAGTTCAATTCTACAAAAGAAAATTCTTAGATGAATGTTGCAGAAATGGCAGTTTGAGTAAAATTTTTTTGAACAAATCGGAAATCCCATGCATTAAATAAAAACCAAATACACATCAGCCAAGCCACAAAGTCTGGGCAGTGAAGAGAAAATGAATATGAAAGAACACAAATGAAGCACAAACCACTAAAAAACTATTCAAAGGAACACATATGAGGGCCCTCTCTATTCTAGAAGATAGATCCCTCTTTCCTATTAATCAGGACCAGTGACTGAAGCCAGACCTTTTCAAACTTAGCTCGCACTTTATCCGTGCGATGAGGATGCTGACGGGCAATGCTCTGTGCTCTATTCTAAGCCGCATGACCCAAGTCCAATAACTCCTCCAATAATGCTTCCCATAAGGCTATCTGAGTGTAATCCCATGGCCCGCCCTATGGCCACTCTGATTGTGTAAAGACCTTATTGTTACGGGAAATTCAAATGATCCATAATGAAAGACCCTCTAAGTAGAGTCCAAATGATGCAGAGATTGGCAAACCTGTGGAGAAGTGTGTCTCTAATAATGCACTGGACGAGATACTAGGTAGAATTGAATCTAGTGTGGGGTCCCATGATAAGTTGTGTCCCTCAAATATAGTAAAGGATTGATTGGGCATATTCCCATACCTCTTGTGGCTCATGGGCAATAATAAAATTATGGATAGAGTCTCCTTGAAGTTGCAATGCAACAATTGCGTCAATACCCGGGTTGATAAGGGCTCTCTAAGAATGGATTGCAACTGCATTGTGCCAGACAGATCTCATAAACATTGCTTCTTTTTGAGATTGTGTCTTATGCCAAAGGTCCTTCCAATCAGACCAAAAATTGAGGGGAGTTGAATTATCCACTTGGAGTTTCGAGTGTTTTTTTTTACAGAAAAATGGCCTTGGTCCTTGAGGGGTTAAGAACTGTATCATATTCCTTGTGCAGTTAATATGCAATTAACTTATCATCAAACTTTTCAATTTTCAATAGTAGTCTGGAGATCGAGCTTTTAACTGCAGAGCACTTTGATTTTCCATGAGATGTTACAGTCAGAGGAGTCTCCATCATTCACCGTCAAATTTGCTCTCTCCAAATTGGTGACTCTTAGTTGGTCATGCAATATTAATGGAAGGATTCTTAAACACATCAGTCTTTTGACAAGGATTTCTACTTCCACCACTCCAGTCTAAGCCGTTATGACATTCTTAGTACCTCTCAAAGAAGAAGAACTCCGGTCCAATTGGGTTGGCATGAAGGAAGTTCAAGACCCAAAATCAAAGTCCACATGACAAAAGGAGAGAGTGAGAGAGGTCCAGAGCTAGCATATTTTCTTCTCGTCATACTTCCAACATCTATCAGTTGTCACCTTATATTTATTTATGTACTCCTTATTTTGCAACCACATTTGCCCCCGAATTATAACTGTTTTGGAGAGGAAGTTCGCCCATGCATGGCTGCCGTGGTAGGCATTTATTTAGTGGGTCACCTTGTCCTCAATTTTACAGACAGTACCGGTATAGCGGAAATTCAGCCCTGGGTAATAGCAAAATTCAGTTGATTCCGACATAAAGTTGAAATAGGGTACTGGTAGTGTTTGTGACAGAGAGTTGGCACCAGAATCCAGCTCTTGAGAAGCTGTAAGTTTAAAGTTGGATGGAGAGAGCACCAAAACTGAATTGACAAGCTACAGGAGAAATCCCGAGTGTGATAAAGCAGAATTGAACTTCTAAAACCTTGATAAGTTATCAGTTACGGGTTTTGTGAGAATTGCTAATAAGTCAGTACCCTACGTGAAGGTCAGATTCAGACATAAATTAGGCATTTTTTCGGATGTCTAAATTTTTGAAAATATTAGAAATGAAATTTTTGGAAGATTACAAGTGAATTTCTAGTAAATCCTAGAATATACCACCTGCCGAATCCCTTTGTGCCTGAAAAAGAAACTAATTCAACACTTCACTGCCGAATCAGACCTTCACATACGGTACATGGGTACTGGGAAGGTGTGCATACTCACTGCAAACCTTCTCTCCAATTGTGTTCCTATCTACACCAGTCCTAGATTTCAGTCCCTTGAAATGTTTCTTCGAGCAATTGGAAGAGAGTCCATAATGGGTGTGCCTAGCCTATGTGAAGCTTCATAATTAACCCCATAAGTTCCTTGACTATGTTTTCCCCAAAAACGCTCGAAAACTACCATTTTGAGCACAAGTACCAAATTTTGGAAAAAAAAACATTTTTGGACACATGTAACCGTAGGATCTTGTAGTACGTGTTTCTTGCACGACCCTTCTAGATTCTATTAGAATGCATTTTTTGGACACCGCATGATTAACCCCTAAAGGACCATGAGTGCAGATTTTGAACAACGAATGAATGCAAACACGTCCCAAACTCACCGAAATGCGTTTTCTCATCCATCAATTTTTTTTCAAGATTCTTATATTAGTTCTTTAACATTTGTACGCTTTAGATTATGAAGATTTTGCTTTGCAAATATTCTATAATTCAAAAGTTATCGGGAGGTCTAGCCTCAAAAAGTAACTTTTTCAGTTCAAAAAATGACCCTTCAAAAATGACTTGAATCAAAAAGTCAAATAAAAATCTTTAAAAATCACTATAATTAGGACTCAATATTTTAAACTTATAGAAAAAAAGAATATTTTAAAAATCATAAATATTCAATCTACAATTGATTTTAGAAGGTATTTCCAATTTTTGGCTTCAAGTTTTATTGAAAAATATTGGTATGTATTTTTGTTGATCTAACCGTATGGATGTGATCTATAAATAGCATTTTATAACTATTGTTTAAAGTTCATCATTAAAATATTCTTCTAAATTGCATTTTATAATAGATCTTTACAATTTTGGAAATCTAGACACCCCTCCGGTCCTTTAGGGGTTAAACTATGAATATATCAAAAGTGCTAAAAATAGGTTTCTCCAAATCCTAGACTCTCATGAATAGTGAGAGTACATTTTAGGCAAAAATTTGTAGGGGTCAATTTTAGAAAGGAGTCAAAATTAGGTGTAATGTAGTCTACTCTAAAAGCACCAATCTCCTTCAAATTACCACTACAATTAATTGTAGAATGGAAATGTTAAATGACACACTTTAGTTGTTGAGTGAATTGATAAAAAATTGTTTTTTTTTAATTGCAAGAGCCAATCATTGTCTTTGATTTCCTCACATTTCTTTACAAGTTGCAAGTGGATGGATTTTGGGAGATCCACAAATAGGTGCCTATGCCCCAAATCTTTGAAAATTCATAAGACAATAATTCAAAAATGCTTGAAAAAATACAAAACCACTTCTGTTAAGTTCCACATCTTTTTTTTCTGTCTCTAAAAAATGAGCTAAAAATATTTCTATTAATGAAGACCTATAAAAAAAAAAAGTAGACCACCCCTCAAATGGTAGCCTTTTAGACCAGAATACTTTAGTTACTTTAGTTACTTTAGGACATTAAGGGCCGCTTTATACTTAAAGGCTAGGCCAATTTGTTGTGTCAAAGGCCAAGAATTCTTACTTATGATTGGACAAAATGCTAAAATCAGCCCCAACCCCTTCACAACTAGAGGCCAGGCCAATTTGGTGGAGTGAATTTTTTATTCAAAAAAGACATGATCTTACATGGCTTGAGCTCGTTGAATATGCACCAAAAATGGTTGGCCTCGGTGCCAATGTTAGATTTCAATTAAAATTTTTATTTATAAAATATTATTATTTTTCAACAAATCAAATGCATTGGATTGTGTGCAATCGGCCTCTAGGTGTAAAGTGGCCTTGAAAATTTCAATTCCTCTCTCCCTCTTTTGTAGGTTTTATTGAATCACCTCGGCTTTTTAGCCTTAAGGCCTTTACATATGGGAGAATTGACCCCCATTATAATCTTATTCTAATGGGTAGTTGAGGACTGCCTCTAGCCCAAAAGGGGCTGAAATTTTGTGCAATTGGCTTCAAGGAGAATTGGCCTAGCTTCTAGGTGTAAAGTGGCCGTAAATGTCGTTTGCAAATCCAACCCTGATGCACATTGTATAGTCCCCTACCAAAAGTTTTTGTGATTGCAATTTGGATCATTCACTTTCCTTTGCACAATGTAGAATGCACTTGATATTTTTTGTTTTGTACAATCAACGTTCATATCTTACGCAATTTCAATCAAGCATATCAAATTTTAGTTTAAAAAATCCATAACTGCATTTTTGGTGAATTTTTTCATTTAATTTTCATGGTCTTACATGATAATTCATTGAAAAATATTGGTGACAAATTTTTTTAATTCAATTTCGGAGATATGTAGGAAGCATCCATATGCGCATTTTTTCTTCAACAAGCATCTCCAAAAAAGTTTCACAATTCCCTCTATAGAGATTTCAATGTTGGCGTGACAATGCCCTAAATTTGAAAATAGATATCTCTTTATTGTAATTAGATTTTGCTTTTGTCCTTTACATTGTAATTGATTTTGTACATTTGAACATGATGGAGCAATTACTCAGCCAAAATCTAATTACAATAAAGAAATATTTATTTCCCAAAATTAAGGCATTGTCACATCAACATTGAAATCTCTAGAAAGAATATTGAAACTTTTTTGGAGATGCTTGTCGAAGGAAAGATGTGTGTATGGATGTTTCCAAGAGATATTCACAATCAAATTTGAAAAATTCATCACCAATATTTTTCAATGAATTATCATGTAAAACCATGAAAATTAAATGAAAAAATTCACCAGTAATGGAGTTTGGGGTTTTTTAAACTAAAATGTGATATGCTTGACTGGAATTGCGTAAAATATGATTGTTGATTGTGCAGAACTAAAAATGTCAAGAAAAACGGAATGGTCTGAATTGCAATCTAGGAAACTTTTGGTAGGGGACTGTACTGTACAGGCCACCAATAAGTTGAGAGTTTCCGGTAGCTGCAGTCAGTCCTGGTTGTACGTAAAGTTGCCAGAACTCCAGAGGGCTGATTCTGCCAAAAAATAAGTTGGATTGCAAACTGAAGTACTGTTTCATTTGTATCAAAAAACAAACAAAAACAAAAAACAAACTGAAGCACTGAGTGTCTCCCTGCCTGTTTGGTCCATCCCCAATCCACCATTGACAAAGATTTTCTGATCTCTCCCTTCCGTCACATAATTGCCTGGCTGCCATGCCAAGGCCAGTCACACGGATGGAGCAGCTTACAAGGACATTCACAATTGGACTGGAAGTTATGATTCAAATGATTATGCCCCGATTTAATGCACTGGCACCCCTTCTTGCCCGCCTTGGGACTGCTGGTTGGTAGAAGTTTAATTCTGCAAGTTGCAATTGGTTTCAGAAGGGAAAAGCAAAAAGCAAAAGAGAACACATACAAAGAAAGGGAGGAAGTTTCTGCAGCAGGCGCTCATGAATTTGGGCCGCTTCACTTTTCTTGCGCCATCGCTGTAGCACATTCTATGTGTGTACTCTTCCAATGAGTAAAAACAGACAGAGATGAGGATTCAATTCGTTCCAGAGCAACCCTGGAGCCGCGCGCGGAGCCTAATCAACTGAGACACAAATTAATCTGTGGTAATGGAGTTAATTTGGTGCCCAAGACCTCCTTTCTATTAGTAGATAGATATTATGACTTCACTTCTGTAATGTGCATCACCTGGTTGGCACGATTTTCCGCTTCCTGCCAAAGGAATCCATTTAACTAAGCTGGAATTGGTCACTAATAGCCAGTTCCACTAACAGTGAGTTCCAACCAAGTTGGGTGGACAGGGCCAAAATTTGCAGTTGCTAACTTAGCAACCCTAAACCTGAACACAATTTGGTGCGTGTTGAAGAGCTGTTGAAGAGCTTTGAAACTGAGGGTTATGGAAAATATAAGCGTAAAGTCTGACACAAACATTGGAATATAAACTGTGATGAATTTGGAGAGAGAAGTTAGTTTCTGAATTTGTGCATTGATGCTATCGAAAAGAACTACTGGCAGCCATGGTTGTGAATTGCAAAAAACGTGTGGTGTAAGTGCATTCTCAGACAATTATGTGACTGCGTCCAATAGGCTGATGCAAGTCCTGAATTTCATTTCACTTTTGGACGCAAATGTTCTAAGGAAGCTTCATTGCAATTAAGTGGCAATATTTGAGCTGCCAGAGATTGAACATGATTAGGGGCACTGGCGCTTTCAGAAATGAACACGCAAACCTGATCATCAGACAACTGGGTAATGTTGCTTTCAAGCGTTTTAATTTCTTAGCATCTAATTAATCTTCACTCTTGAGCAAGTCTAGCTGTTTGTGCTTGACCTCCAAGGCACAGTCATTCACCCACACCCTAGCCAGCTGGGTCAAGCACTGCTCTGGAAGAGCGGCAGCTCTTTAATTAAGGGCCAGCCCCTTCATCCCGGTTGTTACCCTCAATGGACAAGTTCATTGCAGACTTTCAAAGCCTCAACCATAACACCCTTTTCTCAAATGGAGACAACAGTGTCTGCGTGTTCCTCTGACGTTGAACTGAATTATTGAGCAAAATTCATGACCTCAAAAAGATGGAAGTCAATGCGATAGCACCTGAGCAACATAACAAACATGACCCGCCCCCTCCCTTTTAAGCAACTGAATGACACCCTACCAGGGAAAGCAGACTTGCAAATCTGCTGGTAAGGTAGAGCCACATTTTCTTGAAGGTTTAGCAAGAATTACCTTGATAGTACTTACGTTTCATATTAGTATTGATCATCTAAGTGATACATAAGTTCTCAAAAACAAGCGTTTCACGGCTTACTGGCCTGCAGGAAGCCTTGTATGTGACTCAAATTTCAAAATGTACTTCTCACTAGTTGCAATTGCTCACTACTGACTAGTTTCAGCCACAAAGGGAGGTCTCTACAGGACATGCTTTCTAGCGGAGTATAGATATGACTAAACAAAAGAGCTGCACAAGAAATGCATAGGCAGCCATTCTTCCATGCCACCGGTGTAATAAACTCCCTAGGACAGGAATTTGCTTTTAAACAATGGAAACTGTTGAGTCGGACAACTGGCTACAACAACCAGGAGTTTTATAATACGTCTTCTTTTCTTCTGGAATCAGTGATTTTATCACTCTATCATTGACTGGCGAGAGAGGGAGCGAAATCAGATGATACTCTTCTTTGCTTGCAGTCACTCAAGAGGAAGGTTGAAATCAAGAGGCAAATCCTGAAGCTTCTGATGAGGAAGTTGAAGGCATTTATTATTAAAGGAATTATGATGAATAAATCATTCGGCACATTCAACCGCAGTTGTACCCATCAGTGTTCTCAACTGTGACTACATTTAGCAAAACTTCTTCTCAAAAATATTAACAGCAACAGAAAGTGTGAGCACCGCCGTGCTAAATTTAAATTTTCAGCACATCTAGTCCGAGTGCTTTAAGCAACTGCAGCTGTTTGTGAAAATCACATTTGGGACCACTGGTACCCATGAACTAGACTCACAAGTCAGCTGGAAAGCCCTGAGTGGAAGTCAATTCATGATCAAGATATATCAATAATTGATGAGTAGATCGAAGTACAATAGGCAGGCCGGTACTTACCTGTCAAATTGGACCATGCGGCTACTGTGGATTACGGTAGGAATTGAAGGCTGTGACTCGCCGCTCACTCTTGGAGCCACTCAAGCCACTACGATGAAAACCAAAGTACTCTCAAACCTCTTTAATCTAATCCTCCATTCAATGACATTCCGGAATATCTCGCACGGTCCCTGCCACATTATCATCAACACACAAGCATACTTGTCTCCCATTCAGACTATTTGACCTTTAATAAGACTATTTTCCAAGCAGTCAGATTAAGGGGGTCAGAATGCAAAGCAACGAGTGCAAAAGAAGAGAGAGTGTGATGATTTCAGACAGTGGTGGGCCGGGGCATCACCTGGTGTGCAGTACGTGACTCAAATGGGCAGGGGAGCTAGACTTGCAGGGCGGGCAGGTAAGCGCTGGCCCACCGGGACGGGTTTTGGCCAAGCTTGCCGCGTTGGATGTGCAGGCATCGCTTTTCTGAGTCATGTGGGTGATTCAAAAGGCACCGTCACTCTTCACGCTGCAGCCGCAGCTGCTGCTCATGGAATATGGCCAGGCTCATGAGTCGAGCAAAGCCTCTTTAAGTACGCCTGCCACTCCACCACAATCCTCACATGGTTGGCCACTCCTGCAGCTCGCCGCTGTCAACGCCTTGCAGCTCACTCGGCTGTCCAGAATATCTCTCATTATTCTGGCTGCACGGTCAGTCCTCTTCCAGCTCGGGCTGCAGCAGCTTCGAGGGAGCCTGGAGTTTTGCTGATTTGATCGCTCGCTCGTTAGCTCTGCTGGAATATCTCTCAGGCTGCACGCACACAGCGCAGCTCGGGCTGCAGCAGCTTCGAGGGAGACTGGAGTTTTGCTATCTCGTTAGCTCTCGAAATAATGAACTAAACTTCCAGTGGAGGATCTGCGAGCCTGCCTGGGTGCAACTAGTTTCAATCTTGCTTGTGGATGAGTTTAGGGTGTGCATGAGCTTGTGGTACGTTGTGACTGTGAAAATTGAGTGATAGAAGGTGAGAAGGATCGATGGGGAGAGTGAATATGGTGGTACTAGTACTAGTACTCGTGGCGTGGACGATGAATCCCGTGGCAGCGCAGGGCTATTACGAAGTAGTGGTGCCAAATGCAGGAATCGCGACCATGCACGCGGCGGTCACTCATTACGGAAATGTGGTGCTGTTGGATCGAACGAACATCGGCCCCTCGCAGCTCGCTCTTCCGGATGGTGTCTGTCGGGACAATGCTGAGGATCGGGTACGAGATTACTCAGCTTCTCTGTCAGCCCTGCTTGCTTCACTTGCTTTGTGCAATGAATGGATGCACGATTTGGGATTGTCGAGATCGTGACACCGGAATGGTCAAGCAGCGTCCTCGCGAACGATCCAAAACTTGAAATTCGCACGGGCCAATGCGGATTTGAGCAAAATTGCTGGCCACCTGTGGTGAGTTATGGCCAAGATAATTCGTATAGAGTAGATTGTGGTGGGGTTTCATATGTTGTGTGTACATGTGTTCGTTCGTTGAATGCAAGGATGTGATGCGTGCAGGCGGCGCCGCATGATTGCTCCGCGCATTCAGCTTTGTACACGCCTGACTCCAACTCAATTCGGCCTCTCTTTATCTTCACGGACACGTGGTGCTCTTCTGGGCAGTTTGATGCGAATGGCCAGCTCGTGCAAACAGGGGGCGACGCTGATGGGCTGATGAAGGTAACCAAATCTTTTATTATCTCTCTCTTTGATCCCACGGCATGCCGTCAATGTGAAAGTATCACCATTGTTATGTTCATACTGTAGCTTGTTTCGTGACATCGAATTAGGGATGGAAGAATATATAATCAATAGCGAGTAGCAATTGAATGACGGCCATTCGTGTGCAGATTCGGTCGTTCACGCCGTGCGGCGATGGCGCATGCGACTGGGTGGAGCAAGACACCCAGTTACAGAATGGACGCTGGTACGCCAGCAACCAGATTCTCCCTGACGGGACGCAGATCGTCGTGGGTGGCCGCAGCACTCAGACCATCGAGTACGTCCCGGCCAACGGCCGCGGCACCGTCTTCCTCGACCTCCTGGCCAAGGTACCCTCACCCTCGCCGGAGTCCATTGAAATCTGAAGCAAGCCGCGCATGCATGCATTCTCATATATAATTCGTGAACTCGAAAGATTATGCCGTGGAGAATCAAATCGTCGTGATCCACATCGAATCTCCAAGGAATGATGTACTAAGCATCGGACAGTCGGGTTAATTCAATTCCGACCCATTTGAGTTGCTCTCCTATAAGCTGCCGTAAGTTAGACTGTAAGTATTCGTAAGATCACCCATGGCCAGTAACAATTTTCTTGCGCACGCGGACAAGTAATTTAATAGAAAAATTCAGTGTCTCCCTAAGCACGAACCACTCGTGTGCCTACTAAATTGAGTTATGGAATTTTGGAATTTAGAGTAGCAGTACTTCCGTCAGCGACACCTGACAAGTAGCTGGAGGCCGGCCACTAATAATTAAGTGTACCGGTCGTAGTGTTGCAGACTTGCAGCCTTTAAATTTGCAACGTGTTTGGTTCCTTCGCCGTGGACCTGTGACGGGGATCGTGAACTCACATGGGAACAAATGATTCTTGCAGACTGGTGACCCCAATTGTGTTCGTCATAATTAGCTCGAAATGCCCCAAACAATAGGGAATGTTCTAACTTTAACACTGCGTCATTCACAATTTGTGTAGCAAGCAAAAAGGTTTATTCGAAGCGTTACTAACTTAAATTTAACTACATTTGTCAACACTCTCGCAGACCAACGACGCGCAGATGGACAACCTTTACCCCTTCGTGCACCTTCTCCCCAACAACCAGCTCTTCATCTTCGCCAACCGCGACTCCATCCTCTTCGACTGGCAAACCAACAGCGTAGCGAAGAATTTCCCCACCATCCCCGGCGAGCCCCGGAACTATCCTTCCGCGGGAAGCTCCGTGCTTCTCCCGTTAGCGGCAGCCGCGGGCTTCGCCAACCCTGAAGTTCTGGTATGCGGCGGGGCGCAGTACGGCGCTTACATGAGCGGCAACGCAGGCGCGGATGCGTCCCAAACCTGTGGCCGCATCTCCCCGTTAGCCGACGTCGCAGACTGGGCCATGGAGGCTCTCCCCCAGAAGCGCGCGATGGGAGACATGGTGCTCCTGCCCACGCGCGACGTGCTGATTATCAACGGTGCCGCGAACGGCGCGCAGGGATGGGGGGCTGCGTCCAACCCGGTGCAAGCGCCGGAGCTTTACAAGCCGTATAACGCCGCGGGTACAAGGTTCACCACGCTCGCGGGGACGGACATTCCGCGCGTCTACCACTCCACGGCGAATCTGTTGCAAGATGGACGCGTCCTGCTCGCGGGGTCCAACACGCACCAATTCTACACGCTCACGGGGTACCTCCCCACGGAGCTGCGCGTGGAGGTTTTTCACCCGCCCTACTTCGGAGCGGGCCCGTCAGGATTCTCTGCAGCGCCAGGCGCGCTGGGATATGGCGAGGCGTTCACCGTCGTCGTGAAGGCCGCCACGCCCACCACCATCGAGCTCAATCTGCTCAGCGCGCCCTTCGTCACGCATTCTTACTCCATGGTACGTCATCACCCACCCACACCCACCTACACCCATCCACATGATCTCTTGAACACCTCTGCATGCAATGCTTCAATCGTCACGAGAGCCCTGCAACTTAATCCGTAAGGGACCAGGATGTCTAAATTTGGCCTCATGTTTTTGGAGCCAACACGTGCAATGGTCTTCACTGATTTTGGTGACAGAAAATATGGCCTCATCTGAATTATATTTTTCACAATACGATCATTGGAATCGGCCCTTTTCAAACTTCAGTTGAAAGATTTCCTTTGTCCATTAGGAATTCAGCATCCCGTATTCTGCACTACAGATCTACAATTAAGCCATCCACCTTGATCTTGCTGTGGTTCAGGGACAGAGACTGTTGCAATTGGCCGTGACGGCGCCTGCAGACAATGGCGAAGGGAATTTCGGTGTGTCTTCCACGTCTCCGCCGTCGGTGCAGCTCGCACCCGCGGGGTACTACATGCTGTTTCCAGTGGCGGATGGCATTGTGGGCTACGCGTCGTGGGTGAAAATCGGCTGAACCCACTCCACTCCAATCCACTCCATTCCAGAGTCCATATTCCAATCCAGTTCCATAATATATCCATTCCACATGTCTCAATTCAAGACTGTCTTAGCGGAAAGAAAAATTCTTCAATTGAATCTCCCATCTGGGAGATGAAGATACATACCGATTGATCATGACGATTGTAGCGTATTAATTCCACGGCGTCATTGAGCTGCTAACGAAGTTGTAGAGAGCTAGCATTGCTGAGAATAAGAGGATTCCTCTTTCCTGACCGCTTCTGCACTGTATTTTGTGCACGTATATTTGTGTATTGGACATTTGGTTTCGATCGGCCCCTTGTAGTGACTGAGCCGAGCCTCCCATGCCGTGAGAGCGGGGGGTTCCCATTCTTCAATTCAGACTTGGTACAGCTAGTCGAGTAGAACATTCCAGAGAAATTTTTATACAATAAAATTGTTGAGGCGAATTGCCTCCACTTGGAAGAAACGCCAATGGAGTTTCTTCAGTCGGAGATCTGTGCAGTGCAGCAGTTGTGTCACTCTTTGCACAATGATCAGGAACTGATCTTTGGTCACTCTCCCATGCCAGTAGGAAAAGGCTTTCAAATGGAGGACCCAGCTACAACGGGGGTTGGTGCCAGACTGCCAGGGGGCCAAACACAATAGTCTGGAGGAGGTGTTTGAGCACCAAGCAATGGTGTTAGAGCTAGCTTTGTGCCAAAGGTCTATATCCCTTAAAGGACGGACCCATGATCACTGATTTCAAGCCTCATTGCCCATCACTCAGTTTTCTACCATTTTGCAACTAGATATGAGTGAAAATTTTTATATTTATTGTTCAGAGATGGAACTACATGTTTTCTATACTTCACAAATTTTTTAGAATTTTTTGTGAAAAATTGATTTTTTTGAGAATTTTTGAAGGAAAAGTGAAGAAAAATCATATAAAATAGAAAATATTTCAAAAAATCAAAAAATTTCACCATGTGTGTATATTATAGTGACAAACATCATGGTGTAAATTCAATTTCCGTATCATTCTGTAATTAGAAAATAATAGACATTGAAAATGCATCCAAAGTTCAAATTGCAATAAAATATTCAATACTAGGAATTTTTTCAAAATTCAAATTGGAGTAGAAATTAGAGTAGATGACCTTCATTTTGTTAGTTGGGCTCAAATTCAAAAAATATCATTTTTGTGAAGAAATTTCAGATTTAGAGCAAGGAGCAACAACTTCCCCAAATACACTAAAGTAGTATATTTTGTGATCCGTTTTTTTTACTAACTTCTCATTTACTTGAAGACCGCTATGAATGTAGCATAAATCCACAATTGCTTTAAGAAAATATGGATGAAAAATGGCCGTTCTACGCTCAACAAATGATTTTTTTGTCATCCATTGGATAAAAACGACCACCCCGTTGTTCAAAGGTTAAAAAAATTTGGATGAAAAATGGCCTTTTTTTGCTTAACAGACAATTTTTTGTCATCCATCGGACAAAAAACATCCGCCGCGTCATCCAAGGGTTAACAAGACTCCTTCCACATCATCTTTGTGGCCAAACCAAAATCGGTTGAAAAAGGTCTTGTCATTCCATTCATGATCTTACATGAGTTGTTGGAATTTAGCATCATAGATAGATGAAAGGCATGATACTATCACAATTTTTGCTTTTAGGGCTCTTAAACTCTTTCATGACCAGTACTTCCAAACATTGTATAGAATGCTTCCAAAAATGACCCTAGATCAAGAAGTAATGGAGAATTTTTTTTTCATTAATACAACAAAATAAAAAACAAAACTCCTATATAAAACAATATTACAAAATCAACCAAGATAGCTCCATTAGGGTAACGAGTACAATCGGCATACACAAGAACAATTGCAACCACTATAAGAAACCCGCGTTTTAGGTGATGTTAGCATAATTTTAGGAGACGGATTTTAGTGGACGTCCGAAAAAACAATTTATGTTTTTATGTCAATAATAACATCCAATGTAACCTCTAGATGTTACATTGGATGTTATTATTGACATAAAAACACAAGTTTTTTTTTCGGACGTCCACTAAAATCCGTCTCCTAAAATTATGCTAACATCACCTAAAATGCGGGTTTCTTATAGTGAACTCCATCGAAAAGCTACAAAATTTGGTGTTCGTACCCGATGGCAATTGTATCCAAACTCGATTTAGAATCTAAGGCCTTAGCAATATAACCTAGGAGCCAATCAAACTTGTCGCCTTGCAAAACTAATAGGTTAAGGCACTCCCTTCTAGAAATGACCACCTCCACTATCCAAGTTGACTTCTCTGGGAAAACAGGGTCAGTGCCGTCTACACCCAAGATCATGTAAAATAATCTCTCACTGCATACGACCAGCTGCAGCTCCACCTTATTGTCAACCTTGCTGCCGGAAGAGAATTTTATCCCCAAATCATAAACAACACTTGTACGTCTGTTGAAAGACACTAACCCGACAGTCATGTGATCATGTTGTAGAAACAACCCATAAAAATGAATGCTTAATACCGTTGAAGTAGAGCATGACATTTCTCTACTACTAAGAGTATCAAGATGCTCTTCTGATGCGTTCCAGCTGTCCGTTTTTGACTGGTAAATATAAATAGTATTTGCCTTTAAGGCATCTTCAGCCACGATGATGAAGTAAATTTCATAATCCATAGACACGCTCTCCACTGCCATCAAAATCCATATATGTCTTTTGACCCATCCAGCAGCTGGAAGCCGCTTCATTGATCTACAAATGGAATTGCAGACCAGTAACAACTCCATTGATTTAAGCTCACAACATGATTGGCATTCTTGGCTAATGGATAGACATAAACAAATAAGCCCTCTGTCAGATGCCAAGCTTTAAAAAGCACATAGTCCTCAATAATAGAAGCTCCAATATACCAAGAGGTAAAGTTTGGGTTACTAAGCCATCTGGTCTAGTTCTTTGACACACACCAAAACCTGCACAAAGAAGCCAAGGGGAGAAATCCAACAACCACCTCTAATAAAACTCCGGAAAACTCTTCCCACAATCCTTCCATCCTTCATGAAAGTCTCTAATGCTTGAACCAACTTCACAGTACTTCCTCCTTGGCCAAAAATACCCAAAATCAAAATTAGAAATATGAAAGCAAGCATACTTCACACAAAAAAAACATTATTAAGGCACTCAAGGGCTAACCTTCAGACACCTTTGAAGAGGGTCACACAGATACTCTGTGATCTTGTCGACCCTAATACAACCCATTGTCCTCACAACCAATGCTTGTATCAAGGGATTTGGATCTTGAGAATCTTGCGTAAGAAATTCATGAATGCTATCATTTTCTGTCAATTCGGACACTTTTTTTGTCAATTCGAACATTTTTTTTGTCAATTTGGACATTGTCTATCAATTCGGATCCGTCAATTCGGATGTTGTTTTCTTGTAGTATCACCAGCATCGTCATCATCATCAACGCCGACATCATAACCAAAATACACAATATCCTACAGGTTGCGTCAAATATTACTGAACATCAGAGGATGAAAACCTCGTGGCATCTAAAACACACACACAACAAGAAAACTAAACTCTAAAACCATAAAACCCTCGATCCTACTCAATACTGCTATTTGCATCTCGCACACCCTGAGATGGAGTACCACCCTTCTCCGCCCGAGACAAGCTTCTTACACCGAATTAATGCGCAAGACTGGGAGGTGCATTGTTTTTTTGAAGTTGTTGGGTTCTTTATAACATACATCATGATAAAGACCCTGGAATTCATTGTTCCTCAAGTTTACCAGTGGGCTACACTACAGGTCAATGCGTCCGTGCTTGGCTGCGCCAATGGTGGCTTGCTCAGATTCAACATGTGCTGGCGGCGGGGTGCCTACGGAGGCCGCACCGGAAGCGGGCGAATACAAGGAACGCGACGGTCGACAATGCAAGCGCGAGGCTGCGCCGATGGTGGCTCGGGTAAGTTCAACGTGCGATGGTGGCGAGGCGTGGAGACAGCCAGCGCAAAAGAGATTGCGAACGTAGGGCATACACTGGTGGAGCTGCTAGCAAGGGAGACGCGCTTCTTAAAATCAAGCCCCAATGACATGGAATTAGGGTAATCCTAGTTTTCATACTACGTCTATTACATTTCTTCAGCGTAGGTCTTTTGAAGCACTATAAGAAACCCGCGTTTTTGGTGACGTTAGCTTAATTTTAGGAGACGGATTTTAGTGGACGTCCGAGAAAACAACTTATGTTTTTGTGTTAGTAATAACATTCAATGTAACATCTAGCTAACGTCACCAAAAATGCGGGTTTCTTATAGTAAAGATATTGGTTTCTTAGCAGGCGATGGGGACCGCTCTTCCTTGTCCCTCTTCTTCTTTCTGTCATCTTCCTTCGTTCACCACGCCTTCTATCCTAGAAAATCAAGGCATGTGTAAGAGACTTATCAAATAAATGCAATGATAAGTCTAGCTAACATTTTGATTAGCTTTTAGGAAGATAAGGTCCACAAGAAAGTCAGTCTTCAACAGTGAAAGAAAATTAAAACCAGTTATGGATGAGTTGGTCAGACAAAAATATCTGATTGAATGATAGTCACATAGCCTACAAAGCAGATTTCTTACTACATACTAGCAAGACTACAAACTTAATTGAAGACTCTTCATAACCCACCATGAAAGGTCAACAACAAAAAAGTAGATGAAAAAATGCTTCTAATCTTTGTGTAGACCACAGTAATGTCATCCAAAAGCCACAAAATGGCTCTGGCGGCATTACTGGGATATGCGGGGCACCAAGCTAATGTTCATATGGGCTCTTGACACCAATCGCTAATATTATTGCTCAGTGCTCAAACATTTCATTTTCTACTAGTGAAAGTCTCGTATTGTCACCAAGGACTAGGGAGAACTACTCCATAATTAGGCTTGTCTAAATTTTTCATTTATGGCGGGAAAAACTTTGGAATCTATTATTTATTGTAGTTGATAGAATTTGAAGAATATGAATTCATATTTGAAAATCAATGAGAGACCACTAATTAGCAATATAAGCAAATTTTGTGAATGCATAAATATTGCTTACTCCATTTGCTTGTAAGTTAATCCAAATGTGTGAAGATATGAGCAGGTATAAGTGTTGTGGGGGGTGATTGCAAGAAACACTTGTCCTATTTTGCGTCACACCCTATGTGTTGATTTGTTTTTTGGCCATAACTTTTGCATTTTGACTTCAAATAACTCATTTTTTTGGCCATAATTGATTTGACCAAAAAAGTTCAAAATCTACACGCCATCCTTCCGAGGATTGTTAGGGGTTAACAACTTTGTATCTTTACCTTACCGAGCTGGTAACGAACTTCTTTATGAAATTGCAAGATTGAGTGATCAAATATAGTCTTCATTGTTACAGACAAAGGCATGTTTCGTCCACAGTTTGCTTGGCTGACTACTGAAAAGCAAATAGAAGCTCATGGCTTTGACAATTCTAGGTGGCAATGGATTGACTGGAGGATTTTCAAATGCTAAGATCTTGTGAGATTATGAACTTCAGTAGTGGGGTGACCCTCTAAAGCAGTGAGCGTACTCACATAATCCAAATTCCCCACACTTGCCGATTATGAGATGCGATGCCTTTGCTCCCAACGAGATACCGTGCATTAGGGTCAGATTCATTAGGCCCCATACGAAATTATTTCTTTTCAGTTTAATTTTATTTCATTAGCTCAATTTAGAATTTTTGGAAATTCATTTTATAAGTTTTGGAATATTTCATGACTTTTAGCATGCTTTAGAAAATTCTTTGACTTATAGCAGTATTCACAACTTTATTAGTACTCAAGGCTTTATCAATTCTCACGGCTTAGGTTTCATGGGTTTTTTTAGGATTAAGATTATTTTCATTAATATTTTCTACACTATTCAGGTATGTCACGTTATAATTTCTGAAAATTTCATTAGATGCCATATTTAATTATATTTTGAATTATTTTTTAAGAATTCTGACCCTAACCTAGAAATCCTCTTGCTTTCAGAGATAGGAAACAATCTGCCAAGTGATATTTCAACACTGGAGGCACAATCATGGACAATGCTGATGCAGCCATGGACATGTTCTCTAGAAACTCCTGTCTACTGTTGGGTTGGTGCCATCCACAATTATATCTGTAACAACCTTCACAGAGATCACAGGAATGGCCTACAGGCACTTGCCACGGATGCCACTGCAGCACCCTGGCCTGCACCATAAAAACATGGCATGATCCCGAAAGTTCCTGGACTTTTTTTCACCAAAAACGCTCAAAAACTGCCATTTCTAGTACAAGTATCAAATTTTAGAAAAAATAAAACATTTTTGGACACATGCAACTATAGGATCTTGTGGTATGCTGGTTTGAGAAGAGGTAGAAAAAATTTCAGAAATTTCCACTATGTGGATTGCAAGATAGTAGCGTTTGAATTGACAAAAATCTTTTTTTTGCTGTGTGAAAAATAGGGCAGTTGCACTTCACAAGGTCACATTTGTATGAAAAAATGTCCAAAATGGTGGTGCTTCTTTGAGTTCATTCTTCAAGGCAAGTTGGCAACATGCTCAAAAATTTTAGATTATTTGCAATTGTACAACATGTAGGAAAAAAATAGTAAGTAGAAAGAAGTAGAGAATGATTCAAAATATCAAATTGTTAAAAAATTAGTTATGGAATTGAAAAATGCCAATCCCTATGGTTTTAATGTTCTAATAAACAGTCTACATCCTACAATTTTATTTTTTTCCAAAAATATTGAAAATTGAAAAAAATAAAAGACTTAAAAGTTTATTTTAAAGTAGAGAATCCATAATTGCCCGCAAACTAAAACTCCTCATAACTTTTGACTCATTAATCAAATTGGAATGATTAAAAGCTTTCCATGTGTATATAAATCTAGAAAACCAATTTCAAATTTTTGTTTCTCAAAAGAGTGTTTTTTTCATTCTATTTAGACTGCCTAGCCAAGGGGAAAAACTATATACCATACAATAACTTCTTAACCATGTAGTCAAAAGTAAAATAAATTATTGGGCCTTAAAGAAAAACTTGGTCCCTATATTGTGTGAAAATTTCAAAGAAAAATATAAAAATTCCATTTGTAATAAGTTGTTGCTTATTACTATGTTGCCCCAAAACATAGCTTGGTCCTTTAGGGGTTAATTACTAAGTGCTCAAACTAAAGATAATAAGGTCATTTTAAAACATTCATAATAAAAAATATTAAGTATTCTAAGATATCTATTTCATGGATTCATGTAGAATATTTTTCCTTCTTTCTATCAACATATTATTAAATTACAATATCTTTCTTGTTGAAGCTTCTTTAGAAATGTTTATTAAATGAAGTGCACTTTTCATCATTCATTGGATGGATGGTGGAACATTCAAAAGTTAAGGACCTTTTAGAAGTAGATATGTACTAGACATGTATGTATTAGGTAGCAATTAAGGGATGAGTTCATCTTTCATCAATGTTGATATTTAGCATGGTTTAGAATTTTTTCTAAGTTATACAACCTATAAAAAGACATCTAATATAATTCCTTTATATTGGCAAGAATTTCACACATTGGTCTTCTTGTAGAATATATCTCTCAAAGAAGTAAGTTTGGTACAAAGCAATTCTTCATGGATGAAAAAAAACATTAACAAAAGAGGCTACTATTACATATTTCCTCTGTCCAAAAATAAGTGTCCACTTTGGACCATATAATAATGGACTGGCCAACAAATTTTACACATGGGAATAAGAGTGATATAATATTATACTAAACTTGTAAATATAAATCTATTTGTAAGTAACTTTTAGTCATAAAACGTTAGACTGATTAAACCTTTCCCTAAAACAAAGAACCCCTATACTATTGTTTCCTGGGTTTTGTAGAAGTGCAAAATCTAGTTCACAGTGTCCCATCCTTTTTCCTCTTACAAACACTACTCTCATTTTAATTACCACTGTACATTGCAAGCTCCACCATGAATTGAAAAATGCTTGGAATGTTGTGAAATTTTACATGTGCATTTTCAACTCTCTTATCTTTCACTAAGCACAAACAAGGCATCATTTCAAAAAATTCTCACAAAGATATGCTCCTTCAAAGTGCGCCACCTTGTATTTCCATTAACCCAAATAAAACTTTAAACTTAAATATCTCCTAAGCCGTGCAATCAAATTATTTGAATTTTTAGTTGATTGAAGGGGGGAAGTAAGATACCACCAAGAAAAAAATCAGTGCAATAAAGGACCAATGAAAAGTGTGTCAAAGCCCTACACAAACTTCCTAACCTTAGCTAAACTGGTATATCTTCTACTGTTGCCACAACCAAAATAAAAGTAAAAAAAAAGTTCTAATTTTTTAATTCATAATTTTTTTGAAATTCAATAACTTTTCCATCAAAAGTTCAAACACCACAAAACAAAGCCCATGCAACCCTCTTCAAAGAGAGCTTTCTGACAGTACTAAGAACATGATCCAAAAACGTAGTTTTTTTGAGATCTCATTGTAATAAACAAACATAACAATACAAAACAAAACAAACAACCAAATTTAAGGTATGGACTAGTGTGCTATTGCTATACTATAATTTAAAATAAAATAAAAATAAAATTTTTAAATTTTTAAGTCATAAAAACTTCAAAATTCAATAACTTCTACAACTAAAGTCCAAACACCACAAAACAAAGTCCATGCATCCTGTCTTACCAAGAGTTTTTTGACAGTACCAAGACTGCAACCAAGGGACTCACAATTTGAGAAATCTCAATGTAATAAACAAACAAATAGCCTCACGTAAGGTAATGGGTGGATATAAAACCAACTTAGACTAATGTGCCCTATGCCATTACCACAACCAAAATATAAGCAATAGTAATTTTTTTAATTTTTTTAATTCAGAATCAACTCAAAAATCTATAACTTTCCCACCATAGGTTCAAACGCCACAAAGCAAAGCTCGTGCACCCCTCCTCGTTGAGAGCTTTCTAATGGTACCAAGCATGCAATCAAGGGATGTTTGGTCCAGGAGATTTCAACGTAACAAATAAGACAAACAAACAACCAAACTTAAGGTATGGACTAGTTTGCCCTGTGCCGTTGCCATAGCTGAAATAAAAATGAAAGTATTTTTAATTAATTTTTTTTTTAAAGTCATAATAAAAACTTTGAAATCCATAATTTTCACACCGTAGGTCCAAACGCCACAAAACAAAGCCCGAGCACCCCTCCTTGCTGAAAGCTTTCTGATGGTAACAAGCACACGACTGGAGGACGCACGATCCGAGAGATCTCAATGTAACAAACAAAACAAAACATACAACCAAACTTAACCCATAAACAATGTTGTAGATGTCTGGCGTCCAATAAATGACAAGGAATTTTCTTGTGTAGGACAAAAATGCAACTATTCATCCTCAAAATTTTCTTGTGAAAAGTAAAGAACTTCTATAGTAGCTTGACTTCTGATGAGTGCTTTTGAATTTTTTTATACTAATGATTCTCACTATTAAAAAATGGATGATTTCTATGGTCACATGTCCGTCCTTTAAAGGTTAACCCTTGAACACCGGGCTGGTGACCGTGAAAATCATCCCTTTTGGCATCAGAGGACATCATCTTCTTTAAAAAAATCAAAAGTGCTTACTAGAGGTCAAACTACTATTCATGATCTTCCCTTTCTACACAAAATTTGGAAGATGAATAGTTGCACTTCTGTCCTACACAATAGATTTTCTTGTCATTCATTAGCTGCAAAACGTCTGCTTTGGCGTATAAGGATTAACCCCTTAAGGGCCATGAGTGCAGATTTTGAACAATGAATGAACGAAAATACATCCCAAACTCACCAAAATGCATTTTTTCATCTATCGATTTTTCTTCAAGATTCTTACATTAGTTCTTTAACATTTGTATGGTTCTGACTATGAAGATTTTGCTTTGCAAATATTCTATAATTCAAAGGATATCAGTAGGTCTAGCCTCAAAAAGTAACTTTTTCAGTTCAAAAAATGACCCTTCAAAAACGACTTGAATTAAAAAATAAAATAAAAATCTTAAAAAATCATTATGATTAGAACTTAGCATTTTGAACTTATAGAAAAAAAATTCTTCTAAAAATCATAAATATTCAATCTAAAATTGATTTTAGAAGGAATTTTCAATTTCTAGTTTCGAATTTTATTGTAAAATATTGGTTTGTGTAATTGTTAATCTACCCGTATGGATATAAATCATACTTTACAACTATTGTTTGAGAGTCATCATTGAAATATTGTTTTAAGTTACATTTTATAATAGATATTCACAATTTTGCAAATCAAGACACCCCCCTAGTCCTTTAGGGGTTAAGGTACATAACATTGTTAACCGATGTTGGCGTCCCCTTTTGCTTCCATTGAAGGCAAGAGCCCCCCAACATTGAAACTTCGGAAATCATTGTTGAGCTAAGCAGAGTAGCCACTCACAAGCCCGCAACCTCTGAAAGAGCTTGACGTGAACCATTGGTTGTATTATAACTGAATACCTCCCAGGCATCCAGGGAGGGATTATACCTTCCTGCCAGGGGAAACTTAACAATGTTATGTAATGGATTGCAACCCAATTATCAGTTATCAGGCAATCACAGCTTCAACAAAGCCGTAGTAAGTTACAAGCACCTCTCAAGTCGTAGACTCGCAGGTACTTCCCGGTTTAAATCGCCACCATCGAAAGTCAACTGCCATATCTTAGTGGAACCGCCCCGATGCGTCCGCCCCATCCCACCCGTCCCGTCCCGTCCCGTTGCGTCCCGTCCCGTCCCCGCTCCCTAATAATCAGTCGTTTCCGGCTCCTCTGCTTCCCGAGAATCGCGACGCTCAAAGGCGTCCGTCAGTCAACTCAGTCCCCACCTCGGCACCTCCATCTCCGCTCATCAGTCCCTTGCATTCCTCGCAGTCCTCCATCCTCGCGCAGCTCGTGCGACGGATTCTCACCCTGGCCTTGACTTCGACGTGCCTCTGCAGAAAAGAACTTCGGAGTCAAAGAACCTCCCCTGTAACATAATCAGTTTTGGAGCCGCACATTCTCGTTCAAACATGGCGCTGCGGAACACTGACGACTGATTGCGAGGTGGAGCTCAGTCTCGGGGAGGAGTGAGCCGAGGGGAGGCGGAGCCGCGAGGGGCGATGGAGGTTTCTGCGTGTGGAGAGTGGAGTCGCAATTTGTAGGGTTTTGTATGGAAGGATTAGATTGTCCCTGTGAAGTGACGGATTGTCTCTGTAGTTTTAATTGAGAATTGTGTGGAGTATTAGTAGTGGGGATTAGTTGGAGAGGTTTGGCGTGGGGGCCGTGGATTCGATGGCGCAGGCTGTGAGGGGTTCTTCTGGGAGGTCGCGGCCTGCGAGCGCGCTCGGGAGGGCGCCGACTCCCAAGTCATCTTTTAATGGGGTCCGCGACGAGAAGGAGGCGACGATGGGCAGGAAGGATTCGAAGGAGGCGTATAAAGGGCAATCTATGAGTGAGAAGGTGTGTTAGGGTTTCTGTCTGTCTGCGAGGGCTCATTCGGACGGGATTGGGGACTTTGCTGGTTTTCTTCGGATTTGTTGTTTGTTGTTTGATGAGGCCACTTTTTTGGTCGGAATGCGGCTTTTAGGTTTTAAGGTAGGGACACCTGAATTGCCAGTGAGCATAGTTCCTCTATTTTAACTGGAGAGAATTTTATATTTTCTTGTCGGTAAATGAAAGCAAAGACGATTCCAATGCACCAAAGAATGTATTATTTGGATGCCATATGCAAAAGTTATCGAGGTTCAAAATTGTAGTGGTAGTTGACCAAAAAATCGACACTTAAACAGATGTTCAGGTGGTCTCTTTGCTCCCAGTTAGTATGCATCCATAGGGTTGTGATTTTGGGTGTCCTTACCTTTTAAAGGATTTTAAAAGTTTAATTGCGTTGTTTGTTGGATTTTCGTCGACGAAATTCAACAAGCTAAGGTAGGGGAATCTGTCCCTGGTTTGAGTGGATTCTCTTATTAGAAAGGAACCTTTTTAAACTCCGGCTTGTCCCCATTGTTAGAGGATTCCAAATCGCTTACTACGCATTTTTTGGATAAGTTTTGAGTTTTCAAAGTTTTACTTGAAGGGTGATAAAGACCATGGGTAGGTTTTGACTTTTCATCTGTGTACATTGTCGTATTCGCTACACTGAATAGTGAAATTAGGTTGCCCCACACTAATTTCTTGACATTCAACACTAAATCAATATGTAGAGTTACTTTAGAAGGATGCAGTAAAGTAAGAGCATGGGTTGGTGCACTGATTTGTGGCCCGGGATTAGAGATTGGCATGTGCCTCCATCTTGACAAGCATTAGTCATGAGGTTACTTCTCTCAGGTAAGGCAACCTAATTGTCAAGGCAACCCAATTTCACTATTTAGTGTAGATTATAAAGATGTATTTGTCGGTAACGTTTACTCCACTTATGGTTTGCTCATAGGGAAAGGTCTCTCGTCCCTACCGTACTGCAATCACCCGCTATTTGTGAGAGTTGGATTGACTTTTAATTTGGTTTTGACAGGGCATTCGGATGATATGTGAGGAGCTTATTGAATTGCAGAAAGTGTCCGCTGATAATATGCGAAAAAGTGTCTATGAAAACTACACTGTATTTATCAGGTTTTGCTCATTTACTTGTACCTAAGGAGAGATATTTTTATTGACTTGGCCTCTATCCAATTACTGAAACATGACTGCTTTTAACTGTTGACACGCTGGCAACATTAGTGCTGGATAGCTGCTGTAATTATGCGTCGCAAGTCTTTAATCTCTTTCGATATCAATATTTTAGTGCTCCAAATTCAACAATCGAAAGGGTGCAAGCTATATTACGAGTGTTAAACGTGAAGTTACCAAAATATGTTAATTACCTCCTCTTTTAATTTGATGCACGTTACGTTGTTTGTGAACGCAAATAATTAACGAAGATTTTCTATTTGCTTCTGAAGGACTTCACAAGAAATCACAGACTTAGAGGGTGAGATCACAGCAATGAATGAGATGCTTCAAACCCAAGCAGCTCTGGTGCGCACTTTAGCTGAAAGTGGAGCTTCAATACCATTAAGCTCACCTGGGGAAACTCTTGCAAGGGACCATTTCAAGGATGATGTTGAACCCACTGACGTGGTGAAGCGAATAGAACTTCTCCCTGAGGCACTGGACGTGCTCGTGGCCGAAAGGAAAGTGGATGCTGCACTTGCTTTGCTTGCTGAAGGTGAGGATTTAGTGGCACGCGGAAATGTGGGAGTTGAAGGTTTGAGTGACGACAGGATTACGCATTTAGAAGAGAAGTTGGCAGAAAGGAAATCGGGTTTAGCTGCTTATTTAGCCGAAGCAGTGCAACAGCCTGCTGTTAGAGGACTGGAACTCAGGTCTGCAATTTCGGCTTTAGATAGACTAGGTGATGGTGCTCGTGCGCATTCACTCTTGTTGCAATCCCATGAAGACAGGTTGAAGCACAATCTGGATTCACTGCAACAGAGTGGAACCTCATATGGAACCATATATACAACTGCCGTCTCACAGTTGGTTTTCTCTGCCATCTCTCAGGTATGGATTTTCTGTACAAATCTCCAAACTCTATTGTTCTCCAGAACATCTGTCGTTAATTTGAGCTGGGTTTTTAGTCATTTTAGTATCTCTCTGTTTGTAAGGTAGAGGATACTATTTTAGCGTTTTAATATATATTGGAGTGTGATTTGGGGGAGGTTTATAGAGCTGTGGAGAGATTTTGGGTAGAAGAGCCAAATCTGTTGAGGTCAATTTTTTTATCACTAAGTATGAATATCTTATGCAATTTCAAAGTGGTAGGTTGTAGATCAGTGAAGTGACAGTAGCCAACCTCATTTGCAAGCAAAGATCAGTGGCCATAGACGATTTAGCGAAGTCAAGTGTACACCACTTTGCTAATATGTCCACCCCAGTTTATGCGTTGATGAGTTGCTGTCGGTAGCAGGCTCAGTGTAGGAGACTGGATCAGGTCTCTAACGGTTTTAGTATGTTTGCAGGCATCGAGAGATTCGGTGACAGTATTCGGTGAAGTCCCAAAGTATGCTTCAGAGATAGTTCTCTGGGCAGGTGAGGTAACGGAAATGGGTGCTTCTGTTATCAAACGGAATGTACTGATGTCATCTGCTGCAGCTGGAGGTCTGCGCGCCGCTGTGGAATGTGTTCAAATTGCCCTCGGACACTGTGCTTTGTTAGAAGAGCGGGGTTTAATGCTCTGCGGAACACTTTCGAAGCTTGTGCGACCCAGTGTAGAACAGGCCTTGAAGGCGAATTTGTCTAGTGTAGTGGAAAGTGTGAGCTCATTCGTTGCAGTTGACAACTGGACCCTGGATACCTCTCGCCAAGGGGGTCCCCGCGGAACTGTGTCAAATCTAAGACTTACCACTAGTGGTCACCGCTTCCTCTTGCTAGTGCAGGTGGGTGTGTTCATCTTTGTATGCTACAGTATTGTTCAGCATCTTACTTGCTTCCATTCCTGTCCCATTTTTTACTGAACGAATTCTATACTTAGTGGTTGTACTTGTGGTGGGTCAAGCCAGCGTCTATAATGGTGTCTCGGAGTCTGTAATGATCTGTTGTTGGAAAATATTGCGGACTTAGGACTTCTTGGAAGACTTGCCATCTCTCGTCAGCATTCAGTTGGGTGGAGCTGCATTGGAAGGTGTAGCTGAAACGTTTGAAGAATATATGTTCATGCTTCTCAAGGCGCTACCTGGTCAAGAGGTCGAGGAGGAAGGCAAAAGGAAGGTCAGTTTTTGAGAAGCATATACGGTTGTTACTAAACATTATCTCCTAGCCAAACTTGACAAATCTTGTGCTTGTGTAGCAAATGATTAAATGAGCTTTCTTATGATTTTACCAGTGTAATTGGATTCTCTTATTTAGTCTCCTCTAAAATTTATGCAACTGGATTTTTCTTCTGTAGGTTCAAATGGCAGCCAGCGAGGACCAGCAGCTGTCACTCCTGGGTAATGCTGCCGCTCTCGTTGATGAGCTTGTGGCAGCTGCGGCTTCCAAAATTTTGCCAGGTAGCCTGCAAGCTGGAGATTCAAAGCCTCCACGCTCCTCAACTTTGACAGCCCGTTCACCCGAACTCAAGGACCTGCGGCGGCAGCTCCAGATGCATGTGGAATCACTAAAATTCCATCTCTGCAATGGGATAATCATAAGCCTTTGCTACGATGAGTATGGAAGCAAGTTAAGCGCAACAACTTATTTCCAGGTTGATTCCGAGGTGCCCACATGGCCGGAGAATCCCCAGCCAACAATTCTTTTTCAGGTGTGTTCCTATCTTTTCTTCTAATTTAGATTGGAGCATCTCTTACTAATAGAGAAGTTTGAGACATGTTACGATTGCCATGGTTTACATTGGGAACTGCTTTAATGTGCGTTGCAAGTCCCTGGGTTTAACACGGCTAGGTTTTCTAGAACATCCCCGTTTTCTGGGAGAGGCGCGGTGTGGGAGTTCTACTGTGTCTCTGTCGTGTTATTTACATCCCTGATGTTCACCGTTACTGACGTGAATTTTTGGTGTGGCAGTCTCTATTTCAAAAGTTAGTATCCGTTCATCAGGTAGCGGGGCATGTGCTAGCAGGGAGGGACAGGGTTACCCAGCTTTTCCTTATACGTCTCACTGAGACATTTGTCAAAGATTTGAGTACAAACCCGGAGCTCTGGGTCTTGATTGAAGAGGATCCAGGCAGTTTGGGTCCACTTGGCTTGCAGCAGTTTATATTCGACATGCAATTTCTTACCCTGCTTGCAAGGAACATGGGATTTTTATCGAGGACTGTGATTCAAGCCATCTCGCAGGAAGAAGAGCGAATGAAGGAAGCATACATGTTTGGTGGAGCTGATCTTGACAGGTCTGTGTCGCCAATAAAACCCCCAAAATGTCTCCAATTTATCTGAAATTAGACTGATTTTATAACTTCGGATTCTACATATTCTACAATCATGCATACAAATTCATGTTTCTACATAAACCTTAACTGCCCATGTCCAAAATAGGAAGTCCACTTTAGAAGCTTATGGTCGATTACAATAACTTTCAAAACATAATTACCTTCAGAAATAAAACATTTTAGGAAGCTTCAAAGAAGGTAACAAAATGTACCAACAGAAAGAAATTTTACTTCCATTTTTAACTCCTGGAGATATGGAGGTGGCCGCTTTTGGCCCTTTGGGCACGTAAGGGTTTAACAGTCGGGGGTTCAGAGATTGCAGTTCTGTAGTCCCAGGCTGTTTAAAAGACCATGATCTGATGGCAACGCAGGGTATTTTCTATTTTGGTTTTACTCCTCCATTGTGCTAATTCTTCAATCATGTGGTTTCCAATACAGAGATCTGCCGGATCCAGAATGGCTACAGGCTACACTGCGCGAGACTTTCAGCAAATTGATGGACGAGTGGTTTGGAATCAGTGGATTTGCAATTCGGGATGTCAGTGACGTTCAGTCGGTGTCATCAATGCGATCCGAATGAGATTTAGGATGTGGGATTTGGGATGCGGGCTAATTCATTTTTCTAAATCTAACCAGCTTTCATGGATTTTGAAGAGTTTTGATGTATGGTATCGCCATAAACCCTAAACCCATGAGGGGAACTTGGTGCATACCTACTCTACCCCGAAAATGAATTAGGTACAGTAGGCTGGGGTCAGGTGATAAATTTGATGTTAGTATCAATTGAAGCCATTTTTTCGCTGTCCAAGTGAGGGCATGCATTTTTGCGTTCGCTATCGGGGGGCGGCATTGAAGGTTGCAATCCGCAAGGAGTGCTGTTCGTGAATGAATCTATGGTAAATTGACAAGTCTGTACCAAAACTTTGAGTACCATCGCCTTCTACAATGTGGACAGCTGGAGTGACTCGTGCTTGGGCAATACCATACATTTCTGATTGTGCATCAACAATGTATACTAACTTTCCCTGAACTGTTTTCTTCTGTACAGGTACCCATGTGAAATGTACAGTACACATGCTGAATTGGTGCGCAATTGTATAGAGAACTTGGTGGAAGCATGCGAACTTGGACGTAAGTTGCGTGTTCGTGAATGAGTTTGAAGTTCATCTTGTTTCTGCTAGTGTCTGCCATTCAAAATCACTTGCATTCACCAGAGTTCTGCTGTGGGTTGCTGCGGAACTGTTAGTACAGCTTTGGGGATTTTTTATTCTGCATTTCATGCCTTGACATGTGGAAGGCAGTCACGTAGAGAAATGACAGCCTATCTGTGTAATTATTTGATATCTTAATCGATATGCCCAATTTGTGCAAAGTTGGAATATTTGCAGCTGAAATATTGGCTATCCTACCGGGTTTAGACCTTAAAGTCAACATCTTCTTTGGGCCTATGCTGACCCTACAAACTTCAACTCTTGTCGACGTTTCAGTACTCAACTGTAGAGGTGTTCTTGCCGTGGGAGCTGCAGTTGAATTGGCAGCGAATTAACTTTAGTGAAGAAACTAAGAAGTGAAAATCCTGAAGTTTTGGAATACATGTCTTGTGGGCACTCTGTATGAAGAAATAGGGGATGCCAGACTTGTGCTTTCATCCTTGCAGACTGTGTTACTTGTTTCCTAATCTGGCTCTACTTCATTCTGAGCCTCAAAATATTATCTCCCAACTATCAGTCCCCTTAGTATAGAGACTTCAACAAGTGCATCTCTATTGGATTCACATTTGGTCCCATAAGAGCATGGCCACCAAGGCGTGTTGGGCATGGCCACAATGCTTCCTAACTTAGTGGGCCCTCGATAGAAATCACACCCCACTGTCACTCTTCCAATAGAGCGACCACTTCAAAAAAAGCACCGGCCATTCAATAGTTGAGGGCCTTTTTAGTGACATTCAACCATGGAATGAGGAGAATTTTTGTTTGAACATGCCAAAATAAACCTGTCTAGCAGCATGTAACATTTCACTAATGAGGAAGAAACCACCATATGGTTCATGAATCTCTTGAAATTGTGCTTGCGTGGAGTCACAACACCTAAGGGTGGGGGTTTCAGCTCCACCCATAGCTCAAGGGCTTGTAGCAAGCACTTTGACGCATCATTCATGCCTACGTGCCTCGGTGGCCATGCTCTAAGGTTGGTGGTTCAATTCCTATTACTAGCTATAGCCTTTGTTGGCATTAAAAATACTTGCTACATGTGCTTAGTCTATTCTTAGCCCTGGACCACCAATTTGAAGCCTCATTGTCCATTTGTTATTGTTTTGCAACCAGTTATGAAAGAAAAATTTTCTATTTAATTTTCAAGATGAAGTCATGTGTATACCCCACAAGTCATAAAATTTTCAAGTTTTATTGGGAAAATTTGATATCACTGTGAATTTTTTTAAAAGAAAATGAAGAAAATTCATAATGAATAGAGAATATACTAAAAAAATGTATATTGTAGTGTATAACATCATGATATAAACCAAAGTTACCGTGTTCTATACTCAAAACAGTGTGATCAGGACATAAAAGCCTGTAAACTCACACGACCCACCGATGAAACTATTCATTGGTCAAAATTTCCTCAGTAACAGAGATTTCTTTTTTCAATTTCTTTGGCAGTGCAAGTTGCGATCTGCAATCCTGCATTGAAGCGGTGATGCTACCCACGTCCATGATTTCAGATGAAACATGTAGAATATGGATGTAATGTAATCTCCTCATCCAAAATGTAGTGATATATAGCAATTTATTTTATGCATTGAGAAATGAGAAATTTCTACTGAATATGTTCTTTGTAAATATTTACATTTCCTTTGGAGAAAAGAAATTGCTCAAAAAAAGAGCTTGTCCATATGTCGAATGAAGGGATTTCATATTATTTAATTCTCTAAGTCCCAAACACAAGGAGGTTATTTACCGACAATTCTTGGTGTATTAAAAGCCAAAAAATGACCTTCACCTTGTAGAAGATTTGCAACACCCCCTTTTTTTCTTCCTACTCAGTATGGATAAAGTGAGACCACAAGAAATTCTAGGTGTTTCCGTTTCAAAATATTGCATGTGGCGGTTTTGTGGATATTTCCTTGATATCAGAGGAAATGGGATGTAATGCATATTTAACTGGTCTCATTGTCCCGCATCAGACACTTCTTCTTTGAGAAACAATGTCCATGAAATTGAATCAAACCACTCAATATCCGTAGTTCCTATTATGAATTGCCTAATTTTTCATTGATATTTTCCTACTGTTTCAGGTACTCTTTTCTTTCCCCCCGGGTAATTTTACTTTCAACAAATTAAAAAATTTAGTAGACAAGCTCTTTGTACATTTTTGTTAGTTTTGGTGTACATTTTTGTTTTTCAGTGACCAGTTTTGATTTTGACTTAAGCACTTGTATAATGATCATCTCAATTTTCAAGGGAGAAACATCGGTTAGAAGTTCATTGTTACCTGATGGAATTGAGAAAAAAACTGATTGCAATTTAAAAACATGGGAAAAAACTCGGTGACAAAATCTACTAAAATTTCTATTTGGAGTAAAGCATAGAGACTTCGTAAGCTTACTTGAAAAATTGGTTCAATTAATTTGGAAATTGAAAAATATCTTGTAAAACTTAAAAAATATCTCGAACCGACTGGATCAACTCATCTTACATGAGCACCCGATTCCCCTTGTAAGGTGGGCACCCAGAAATGCACCACTAACCCTAATTTGCAATCTTCACTCTTGGAGAAATCACTATTGGTTTTTTAGAAAACTACGTGAGTTAAAAGATAGGGTCCATTTAATTCAAAGCAGAGAAATTTTATATAATGTTTAGGTCTACTACTGATAGGGTTAATGTAATGCTACATACTCTATTATATATAATTTAGGATATATAAAAACATCATGTAGTAGATATTTTTTATTAATAATTTAGCCTTGACAAATAGAGGCCGTGCAAATTTTTCATAGTATGATGAGTATAGATGTAGATAGATAATTTCAAGTGGATGATAAATTTGACATAGTAAAGAAAATCTACAATGAAGCGTGGTTGACAAAATTTGTGCAACGGTACATACCAATAGTGTATATACCAAAAAAATTAAGTGTCAACATAAAGCATTGACCGGAAGTGGCAAAAATTGTCACATTGCATGAATATGATTAGAAAGGATTTGGGGCCAAGAAAGGGCCGTTTCAGGCTTGTTCCCTAATCTGTCCCCATGCTGTGAACAGTGGTATGGGCTGTCAAAAAAAAATATTAAAAAAAAATATATATATTCAAATCTCATTTAAAGAAAAATAATTATATATATATTGTTTTTTGTTTTTGTTTTGTTTTGGAAAATCTGATGTGGCCAAAGCTCGGCCATATCACCCTGCTGTAGTGGTGCAGTTCCAACAGTTGGGAACTCACCAAAACTCATGGGAGAACTCGTGGGAGAACTCGTGGCCCTTTAGAGGGCCCGAATTCTTTCACTTGAAGTGTTCAATAGATGGCTTTATTTTGAATTGTAGAATGGAAAAAATAAAGTTTTTCATCCACTATTTTTTGGAGAAGTATGTTTTCAATTAATAGTATTGCAAATTTCCTCATTATGATAGAATTGACTTTTCTGAAGAAGAAGATGTTTAATCCACATATCACTTTTGTAGTGTATTTTGACCATTTCTTGTTGTGTTCTCTTGATGTGAATTTTAGCCATAAAATGATATTTTTTTGAATTTGAGTTCAACTAATGAAATGAAGCTTATTATGCACACTTTCTACTCCAATTGGAAATTAGTGAACAATTTGTAAATTTCAATATTTTATAGCAATATGAACTTTGGGCCTATAACCATTTAAAAAAACGATTTAGAGTGACACCATAACTTTGATTTGTACAAGGATGTTATAAACTGTAATATACATCTATGGTGAAAATTTTAGACTTTTTGAGCATATGTTCTATTTCATATGAATTTTCTTCAATTTTTTTAAGAAATTCACAATAATTTCAAATCCCCCGGTCCCCCCCTCCAATTTGAAATTTTTATGACTTCTAGTAGTAAGACAAATGATTTCATCTTTGAAAAATAAAGATAAAATTTTTTCATTCATATCTAGTTGCAAAATGGCAACAAATAGAGTAGGGTGAATGCACGAAACACTTGTACTATTTGTTGCGTTTTGTCACACCCTAGTTTTTTATTTATTTTTTTGCCATAACTTCTGTGTTTTAGCTCCAAATGACTCAAAATTTATAGGGAAGCTACTCATAACCATTATACACCTTTCATAATTTTTTGGTAATTTCCAAAAATACATTACTATTTTTAAACAGCCTCGATAATTTCTCACAATGGGTGATTTAGGGGTTTTTTGCACTTTTTTAAACCCAAAAAAACGAATTTTGAGCTGAAGTTTGGAGAGAATGGTCTTCTAGTAGACTTATAGCTACAATCCAAAGGAATTTTAAAAAAACTTATTTTTATGTGGTGTACAAGTCTACAAAGGGAGCTCCTTTCTGCATTTTTTTCCAAAGGTATAAAACATTATTTTGGTGCGTTTTTTGGTCACAACCCATCGCCAAAAAGTTTTTTACTCAAATGGAAAAATTTTATATTTAAAAAAAAAAATCCTATTTTTTACAAATTAAAATGTCAGAAGTGGTATTTTCTTCACTAGAATTTTGGACTTAGAATTCACCCCAAAACCGGTGAAGAAAATACCACTTCTGACATTTTAATTTGTAAAAAATAGTTTGTTTGTTTTTAAAAAAATCTAAAAATTTTCCATTTGAGAAAACTTTTTGGTGATGAATTGTAACCAAAAAACGCACCAAATTAATGTTTTATACCTTTGGAAAAAAATGCAGAAAGGAGCTCCCTTTGTAGACTTGTACACCACATAAAAATAATTTTTTTTTAAATCCTTTGGACTGTAGCTATAAGTCTACTAGAAGACCATTCTCTCCAAACTTCAGCTCAAAATTCGTTTTTTTGGGTTAAAAAAAGTGCAAAAAACCCCTAAATCACCCATTGTGAGAAATTATCGAGGCTGTTTAAAAATAGTAAATTATTTTTGGAAATTACCAAAAAATTAGGAAAGGTGTATAATGGTTATGAGTAGCTCCCCTATAAATTTTGAGTCATTTGAAGCTAAAACACAGAAGTTATGGCAAAAAAAAATCAAAAACTAGAGTGTGACAAAGCGCTTTAAGTGTTTCATGCATTCACCCAATAATTGCCAATGAGGCTTGAAATCAATGGTCGTGGGCATGTCCTTCTAGGATTAACTATGCACTCCATCCAAGCTTCATTGTTACTATCTTTGGAGAGGATGTTTACCATAACACATTAAACTAAATAAAAAGCAATTAAATAACCCCAAAATGCTCCACCATCCACCCACTCCATGATGAATTTTTTGAAACTTTTCACTTCGTCCAATTAATATTCTCTAAAGAAGCTTCATTACAAGAAAACTATCTAGTGACATAGTACAAAAAGGCTTCATGTACTATGTCACTAGCTAGAAAGAGGGAAGAATTCTCAAATGAATTAAATGATATACGTACATATTTTGGAGAAGTTCAATAATTTATCATGAATTCTTTATTTTACCATTTTTGCCGTTGTAGCACTTTAACCCTGTAATGTTGCTGCAGACACAAACTCACTACGTGTCATATGGATGACAAAGAATCCTTCTCTACAAGATAAAAGTCGGTGTAGATGTTCATCCTTGGACTTTTGTGTTCACGAAAAAGAGAGGTCTTGCATAGTAGTTTGACCTCCACTGAGTGCCCTTGCCGGGTTTCTTAAGCAAATGATTCACACCATACCCAAAAGGATGGTTTCCACGGTGAGCATCCCGGCGTTTCAGGGTTTACCCCGTCAGGACGCGGATGCCGAAAAGGAGATGCCCCATGCGCGTCCACCAGAATCGAATCCTGCTGAGGCCAGTCCGTCGGCTACGGTCTGAGCCTTCGGTTGAGCCTTCGGGCGGAGAAAAATTAACGAAGTTAACGGTGCAGCCCTAGCTAGCAATCTAGATAGCCATCTAACTTACTGTAGCCATCTTGTCTGGAATGTCTGCATTGTTCAGTTGCCGTGTGAGTGTGCGATCGGGCGACTTTGCCATCCTCATAACCTCATCCGGCCTAATCAGTAGACGGCCGGGACCTCCAACTCGCCAACGCATGAGTGCACTCCTGAAGTTATCTTTGACATTTGTGCCCACAAAATCAAAAAATTCCACTCCTGATCGATCGTCGACCTGAAGTTCCGGAGTACGGAAGCATCATAGAATTGGATATGGAACTGGCAATTGGGCGACCGCAAATGGCGCCCACAGTGCGTTGCTTTTCTATTCGAAAGCAACGGTAGAAGTATTCACATTGAGCCTCCAAGTCGGAATCCAACCATCCCGGACGCGAAAAGAAACGGCGTGAGGCTTGGCAAGTTGCCCTCGGAGCCCTCGGAGTCAAATGTCGATGGGCTAGGATGGACCTACGGTACCGTCTTTCAATTCGTCCGGGGCACCGTGTACTGCATGTACTGTACTCCGTTGTACTGAAATCGTAGTTTAGGGTACCACAATGGTACAGTTCTGGAAAGAGTTTAAGGGCCTCCTTAGGGCCTCCTGCCATGTATCGGTGACCGGGGGAACTTCACCGGGGTTCTACAGTTGATTAAAAGTTTGGGTCCTTCCATGTGGACCCGGTGGGTGGAGAGGGATACAATTAGAAAACCACACGTATTAGATTCTCTCAACATAAATAGCCTCCACCAATGGGAATGTCCACCGATGATCGGTGAAGCTTCAACTCCTTCTTTCCCGCTTGCCCACCCCGGCAAGACAATTGGTGAAGCTTGTTTGTCTTGTTGCTTGAATTAGAACGGAACCCACTGGCCCGACTCACATGGCAGGAGGCCCTTACATGTATCGGTGGGTGGGAGGAGTCAACAGGGTCGAATTATAGAAAGCACTTTTATGCTGCTTCTACAGTGTGGAATACACTGGGATCGGTAGAACTCTCTCTCCTACTTCCACGCTTGCCAATCATCGGTGCCATTGTTCTTGTCATTTACTTGCTTTCTTTGCCCACCGGGCTCACAGTTGGCCCTTAGGACAGGGATCAGTTACTAAGTTAAACATTCTATAACTAGCCAATGAACAGGTCTGGGCCTCTAGGCGGGCTTACGATTGTGCAATGAGTCGAATGGGTGTTTTAGGCAAGGGTCAAGGTGAACTGGCCCCTCCTCGCTTGACCCCTCCAAGTCATTCTAGGGGTGCAAGTAAAAAAAAAGCCCCCTATTTTGTGCTTGATTAATTTACCTTGTATACCTCTCTTAAATAATTTAAGGCCTTTGATTGCAAGTATGAATTCAAAATTTGCAAATTATATCATGCATGAAAAAATAAAAATTTCAGCGTTTTCTCAAGGGGCTGAGCGAGGGGTCAATTCACCCAGCCCAACCAAGGAAGAATGTAAAAAAAAGACATCCTATTTTGTGCTTGATTAACCCCTCATTGCCCAAGGGGACCAAAAGTGTCCTCACATAGTTTCAAGTCCAATTCAAAGTGCTGTAACTTTTGCATCCGATGTCCTAATTCAATAAAACTTGTTGGGAAATTTGCGCTCTCTTTTCTAGTTTGTGTGGTAAATTTTTTGGATAAATCCAAGATATATTGATTTTTTGGAAGCCAATCGAAGTTCACAAGTTCAATTTGAGTTCACCAAACTACATTAGATGGCTGCAACTTTGGAGGCTTGTATATCCTTCATCCAATGCTTCTTTTCAATAAAAAAAATTTGGGTCACGTTCCTCTTAAAGTCTATTTATTGTGGTAAATTTTTCATGTCAATCCAAGTTGTTATGAATGTTTGAGAGCAATTCAAAGTTCAAAATCCCGACATTTTTGGATTACAATGAACTTTGGTGGCTTGTTTCTTCTTCATACAATGCCTGTTTCCAATATATAAAAAGTCTCGGGGGGTGCACTAATCATTAGAAGTAGCCATATAGGTGCGAACAAATGTAGGGTGTCAAAAAAACTTTGTGGTAAAAAATTATAAATTGATTTTCTATAATATAGTGTACATAAAATGTCATTGGATGTCTTCTAAGTACTTTAGGGTGTAGAATAACAGGGCGCATTAGGAAGAAAAGTGGACTTAGGATACCCCCCTTTATATTCAGTTTTTGGAACATAAGTCTTTAATTAGTGTTGCCTTGTGAGTTGGCGGGTTGGTTAGATGATTAATTTGAGAACATTGGACAAGCTGTTTTGGGTGGCTTCTCAGTGTCCGTCAGATGGAACATACATTTAGCTTCCAATTTCACATTAAGTTTGTATGTTGTTGGATTCCATCTTTGCATTGAATGTATGTTTGGTAAGGGAATGTATTTCAGCTGAGGTAGTTGTGAATTCTAAACTTTATGCCAGATTCACTAGTAGTGAATCAAGGAAAAAAAATAGGAAGTGTAAAAAATAATGTTGTATAAAAAAATGCAATAGAAAGTAGTGAGTAGGGGGGAAAAAATGGGAGTGGAAAAAAGGCAATAGAAAGTAGTGAGAAGTGGAAAAAAATGGGAGTGGAAATTTTTTTTTAGTATAAACCCAAAAAAATGCAATAGAAAAATTATATATTGTAAAATAGCATATGATATATTCATGGCATTTGGAAATTAAAATTAATGTATGCCCCTTTTTTAATGAGCAAATATAGGAAATTGTATAATCATAGAGTGCAAAATAAACGATGGACAAAAAATAATACCCCCCCTAAAAATACCCGGTGTTCACAACTATATCCTTATTTTTTTGACGGACTGCACCCCCCGAGAAAAAACTGGAAAAATTGCGTATACTAGTCTATTTTGTGTGGCTAAAATTTCATATCAATCCAAGAAGTTATGAGTGATTGAAAAGCATTTCAAGAGAAGGAGGTTCAACATTAGATGTGCTTTTTTGCAACTTTCCTTGCTATTTTTTGAAATTTCAAAGCCATTTTGAATACAGCATGAGTCAATTGAATGATATTTTCTTGCACCAAGCCACCAATGTGTTTGTATGTTGTTTTTGAATCACATTCTAGTTTAAAGTTTTTTCATTTGAGTAAATTTATCTAGATATCGAATTTCACCTCCAAATGTGTTGCTAGGAAAATTTCAGCATCCTTTTTCAACACTAAAACATTATAATCTTGCAATTTGAGTGGCCAAATGACTCCAAATTTGATTTACGTCATTTACAACATATACACTATAAAATTGTATGGTTGAGATCTCTATAACTTAGTGACATTTAGATCTATAACACTTCAAAAGCAATGATGTTTTTGACCCAAAAAGGCCTTGGACTTTGAGAGATTAATCTATTTATGGCCAATTTCATTAAAATGGCGGTATTCCGTTAATTTGGCACTTCTAGCAATTCAGACCGCACAGTCTAAACCATTTTTTCTGTACCAGAATCTATACTATTATTAGATTTTTGAAATCTACATTTGTCCTAGATATGTGAAATCTATACCATTCCTAGATTTTTCAGACTGCACAGTCTGATATCTATGCCAGTCCTAGATTTCTGAAATCTAAAACTGACCTAGATGTTAGCAATGTATACTAGTCCTAGATGTCACGGTGTGAAAATGGCACATGGAATACCGCCATTTTAATGAAATTCGCCATATTTTCTACACCTCTCCTTGCTAATTTGGAAGCCATTAACTGCAAATATGAACTCAAAATTTGCAAATTTTATCATGCATGGCAAATAAAAACTTTTTGTGTATTCCCCAAGGTCGAGGGATAAAATGTGGGGGCAAAACGAAACCTGGGTCATTGCACAAAACACTTGTACTACATTAGAGAAAATTTCAGGTCTCTGGAGGGCTGCTCCACAATTTCTAAGGTACCTTGAGATTTGTTTTTAATTTTTGGGCTGAAAAAGTCATTTTCCCCCTATTCCCACCTAGCTGAAATTGCAGTGGCAGTGGCGCAGGAACCGAGTTTTAAGAGTTTAAAATTTATTTTATTTAAAATAATAATAATAATAATCTTTAAATAAAAATTTAAAAATTTAAAAAAAAATCAAAAAATTAAAAAATTAAAAATCAATCGCGAAATTTGACTGTTTCAGCGAGCAATCAGCTTGGATGACTGCTCATTGTGGCACATTTCTAGAGTGACAGACCAAGCTTTGAAATAGCTTGGTTTGTCACTCTAGAGCAACCTTCTGGACTCTAAAATTTTCTCTAATGATTTTTTGTCACACGATGCATGCTAATTAGTTTTTTGGCTATAACTTTTGCAATCTGGGTCCAAATGATTCAAAAAATTTAGACAAGGTACTGATGACTGTTATACACTTTATATAATTTTTTTGGAATATTTCAAAAATGTTTTATTGCTTAAAAACAGCCCCCAGTAATATGTCACACTTGCCAATTTGGAGGTTTTTAGAACTATTTAGTACCCAAAAAAATGAATTTTGATTTGAAATTTGGAGGATATGGTCTTCTAATAGACTTGTAGCTATTTTCCAAAGGAATTCTAAAAATAATTAATTGTATGCTGTGTGAAAGTCCACAAAGTGAGCTTCTTTCTGCTTGCATTTTGAAACACATAAAACATTATTTTGGTGTTTTTTTTGGTGAATGATCTTCTCCATAGAATTGTTACAAATGGCCAATTTTTATTTTATTTATTTAGTTTCATGTCCTATTTTTAGCTAATTAAAACATCAAAATATCTATTTTCTTGAGATTTGGCACTTTTCTAGTTCTCCTACTTAGAGAATTTTTCTACGCATTTCCTTTGATGGTTACCTTCATCTTAAAGGTTTATATATTAGTCATATTTTATATATTTTTTAGAAATTATTTTTCTATTTTTAAAGTACTCCAAAAAAAATCATGAGTACTATTCGAAATGCAACAAAATCAACAGGTGTTTCGTGCAATCACCCACCTGTATTTGGCTCATACCACAACTACTAGCACAAACCAATGGTCCTCCCCATGTTGGGAAGATATTATTCTTTGGTAGGTTTGTTAGATGCTTGGGAAGGACTTTTCAATTAATTTAAGTTTTGAGGTTTGCTTAGGAGCCATATAAGACAATTTTGTTCACTGTTGGAGTCTGCTTTTTTAAAGAATACGAAGGGAGCCCTACCATATTGGTAAAAAATGTTATGCAGAGACATGGATGAGGCTTAGTTTGCTAGTAAGACCTTTTGTTAATGACCTTTTTTGGCTTTTAGCAAAAATTATAAAATTTTAGTGGAATTTTGTATGCAAAGAATGTAATTCGTGAACAATCTCATGTGACTTCGGTAGCTTGTGGTGTATTCATCAAAACTCAAAATGACACTTCATAAATATTGGCCCTTCAAAACAAGAGCAGAGTTGCATGTCTTGCAGGTTGGGAGTATGTAGATTCTTCTTTTTTATTATTGTCTCTACTTTTCAAAGGTGAGACATAGCAATTGAGTCTCATTTCAAAATTTTCATTCATTGATCAATGATGTATTTATCAGTGAGAATTTTATCATCCCCCCAAATCATTTTAAGGATAATATCTCACAAGGAAGCCCTTTGATCTCCTTGTAGACAAGAAATGTAGCCAAGATTTCAAGTGCACCATTTTTAGTAGTTGGAATATTTATAGCTTATTCTTACAATGTTCAAGAAAAACATTCTTAAAGAATCTAGAATCTTTTTTTGACTAATAATAAGCCCCAATTTATTTTTCACAATTTAATAATTAGAAGTATGCTTATTTTATATAGATATTGCTTCAATTTGTTTTCTTTCATTTAGGTGTAAAAATATAAAAGTACAATTTAGTTTTTTTTTAAACAATGAAAGTTTCTTAACTTGTTTTTTCAAATATTTTTAACTCAATTTTCCTAAAACATCATGAACTTGTTCAAGTTGTACATTCAATACTTGCACTTTTCTTGAAAATATTGAAAGATAGAATTAAACCTTTCTTAGTTAAAACTTGGTTCTTTAGGTTATTACGATCTTGCAATTGGTTGGAATCTTCCAACTTCAAAAAAATTAGAAAATATACTTAAAAATATTTTTGATTTTGAAGAAAATCTAAATCTATAAAAGAATTTGGCAATTTATTTGATTTCAAATTTTATAATCATTGTCATGTTAATTGCTATCAATTATTTCACACTCATCTACATATTTTCTACTACTTTAAATTCCTATGATGGTTTAGATTACAATGTTCTAATGTTGAAATGGGAGGCAATACCCGAGGGTTGCTATTATGTGAGCATAGTCTGAGTGTGAGCCTATGAGCCTAGAATACTACACACCTATGTTATAGGTGTATATACTACAGAAATCGTCTATAATTATAGAGTATATATGTTACAAATACCCATATTATAGGTGTTTATAATACATACACCTTCTATAGTGTGTGGTATCTATATTATAGGTACCTATATTGTAGGCTCAATGTTCACAAGCTTGCATTCTTGGGCTCACATACTAGCACCGTTGGGCAATACCCCTCATGACTCATGACCAACTTTTTCAATAGAAAAATATTCCTTAGACAATACCCCTCGCGGCTCACTCCCTAGTAGAAATGTACTCCATAGGCAATACCCCTCACAACATACTCCCTCTGTCCCGAAATAAATCTTGGGTTTCTTGGAAATGGCTAGATTAGTGAGTGAGTTGCTTCTATTCTCAAGGGATTGTGCAATTATTGTAGCTTCGAGTCAATGCCACTACGCATGAAAGGATGGAAGTCAACTATGAAGTGGTGCATGTTGAAAAGAGGCGTCAAAATTGAAAAAAAATGCCCCTTTTTGGAGCTCTCCGGTACTATGAATTTGGTTCAATTTCCTACTAGTGCTGTTGCTTTGAACTCTGATGGCATCTTTTGAATTTAGTTCCGAGGATGCCTTGTGAGGCAACTTCAGGAATTTTTCGTCAAGTAGCTTTGATCAAGTGCATGTAGAACAACCTGGGAAGTAAGGATGCACTTAAGGCAACTTCGGGAATTTTTCGTCAAGCAGCTTTGATCAGGCACATGTTGAACAACTTGGGAAGTAAGGATGCACTCAACTAGCCTGCAACTTGGAAAGGATGCACTGAACGAGGGACTTGGTAGAGAGGACTTGGCAGAGAGACTAGCCTTACTGACTTCAGTTCGTTGAGTAGAAATGTTATAATTATTCAATTGCTATTCTGTTTTACAATCAGACCATTATCATCAATGTCTGCTTATCAGTCAACAGAGTTAAAACTTTCAGAAACTCTTAAACTTCAAATACAGAATATTTTCAAGTCTCCCTGTGTCTCTACTGTGATTCTAAGTTGTAGTCTACACAATAGAGCAATTTTGATCAACACTTGGAACAACACTAGAAATCTGGAATAGCTTTAAGACTCGCATCGTTGTATGCACGTACAGTATGCATAGCTAAACCAATGGAATTAGTGAACCATTGAAACACCAAATTTAATTTGGGACAAGTATTTTTGGAAACTTTGCATTTATTTCGGGACGGAGGGAGTACTACTTAATAGAAAAGTACTCACTATTACATACTAGGGTGTTTGGCAATACCGCCCCTCACAATTGACTTCCTACTAGTAGAAAATACTCACTACTTCCACCTATTGGAGTATTTGGAAGTTTATAAAAGTCAAATGTTTTTAGAAGGTTAGGTCTATTTTTTTTCTATTTTAAATGACCTAGATTAGAATACTTTAAGTGACTATTTGAAACCTCCATTCAGTGGCTCTTCTAATTTACAAATGTGGTTAAAAAATCTTTGGAGTTACTTGGAATTATATTATACATTTCAAATTCCAAGGTTTTAAAATTTTCTATGTCAAAAAATTATAGAATATCTAATTTCCAGAAAGGCAAGAATCTTTTTGTTTTTTTGTTTTCAATTAAAAAATCAGAGATCAAAAGTTTGTCTTCAAATATATTTCATCATTTAAAGATATTCAAAATTTAAAATAATATTATAATTTATAGAAGTCTAATTTTTTAGATGAGTAGGTATATTCTTTTGATACTTGGATGTGCACTTGTATTTAAAGGACCTCTAGCGCTTACCCCCTAAAGGACCATAAGGCCATTACATGGCTTCTATAACTACATTTGTAAAAATTTGATATGGGAACCTCACTAACAATTTGTAAGCAACAAAAAGATCCTAGATGATTTTTTTTGCTGAATCCATCGGCGCAATCTGATCGAGAAATGATTGAGTGTGTAATTTTTGGTGAATTTTTTGAGAATAGAAAAGGCATTGTGGGCCGTTACTTCACATTCTCATATCTTTTTTTCTACATCTCAAAATGATTTGAAAAAATTATACATCAATATTATGATGATATACATATGTGGAAAAAAATCAGAATTTTTGGAGCGCTTTTGAGCATTTTGATTCCAACATTTTGATTTCAGCGTACATAAGAAGTACTCCCTAACTAAACATCTTTCATCAATCTTGTCAACAACGGCATTTTCTCAAAAATTGTGGGATTTTGTTGATTTTTTTTCTATAGGAAAGCTAAACAAGTCTTGTTTCATTTCAACAATGGCGATCATCAAAATTATTCCACACAAATGAAGAATTATGCTTGTTACAAGAGCTAGTTAAAAAAACAAGGACTATGCTCAAACACCCCCGGTCCTTTAGGGGTTAAGGAGGGATCTCTTAGACCATTTCCTATTACATATTACAAATTTCTAGTTAGTTTTGGACTATGCACATCCAATGACTATGAACATCTATTTAGTTTTCATGTCTCAATTTTAGAAACCTATCAAAAATCTAATATTTAAAGAATGAATATTGGACTTCAACTCCAATCCTTTCAACTCCAATTCCAATCAAAATTATTTGAAAAATGGAATATGACGTTGATGAAATTTTAGACTCACAAATCAAATGCAGACACCTGAAATATTTCATCCACTAGAAAGGTTACAACTTACATTAATAGAAATTACATATAAATTTTTTTTGCCAATATAATCCATGTACCTAAAAAGATCAATGAACTTCATTAACTACATTATGACAAACCAGAGTCTCTTCAAATGAATGATAAAGATTCTTAGTAAACTTCATAATGAAGACTTTATGGCAGCGCATAAGAGACATATATAAGAAGGGGAAGCTACTATAGAACCTCAAGATAGTTCAATCATAGTTCTCAGTCAATGTTTGAGTTTAGCCTCTTGCATCTAGTTTTTGTTTAGTTTTGAAGACTCATTTCCTTTAGCATGTCTAATTAGAGGATATTTGAAGTCTCAATACTACAAGAGAAAGGGGTGTTTTAAATGAGTTTTTAAGTATAGTCCTAGACATATGATTTTAAATAATGACCTTTAAGGAGATTTTCAACAAAATTTTACTTAAAACACATGTGGTAACGCAAAATAGTACATGTGTTTCTTGCTATCACATTGTTTGTCATATTGTATCTTTGATTTTTTTGCATATGTAAAATAAGAGTGCTCCTCTTAACACTAGCTTGTTGCTAGAAGGGGAGGTGATTTCAAAAACATTCGAGGACCTTTTGGATTATCTTGATAATCTTCTAGTACCTTGTAGAACCTTCTATGATATTATAGTAGCTTCTAAACTATTCAAAAAGCTCCTATAGATTTCTTAGGATTTTGCTTTTCTTTTAAAAAGTGGATTTGGCATATATTTGAAGGTATGTGTAGTAATTAGACTACATCAATTTATAAGCTTCTAATTTGGTTGAATTTTGTAGTGTTTGATAGAATGTGTTCAAAGTTCAAATCTTTGAACTTGATTAAATGCATGCATGAAGTGACCTAGTATTTGTCTTAATGAGACATTTTAGGCAAGACATTAATTTGTTGTACCAACCAACTAGCCGCATTCCTACCTCTAGACTAAGTAAAAAATGCTAATAAAGATAGTCCTCCTTCAATGAGGGTTGATTATTCACACATTTAATTGGGTGGCTTGAGTGACAAGTGCTTCATAATTTATACTATACTAAACCATTCTTCCTTTTCATCGTTTGTAGATTATAGACTTTGTATTTAAAAGTTATTGTCATTTAAATTATTATGTTTCATTCTTAAATCATCTAAAACTATATTATACAACAACTTCCAAAGTTTTCCTAATATATTCAAAGGAGATTTAATATATCACACACATCATCAATCTAATCAATAAAATTTACAACTAATTGTTTGATTTAAGGTATTTGTACTTGCATCTATACAAACCTAAGTTAGAAGTGTGTTTCAACTTAGCATCATTGACGCAAATGCAAAAAAAATTCAACCTTCTTTCTTATATTTGAAAAGGATTGAAATTATCAACAAATTAAACAAATTTAAAAAAATAAGATTATTGGTGTAGAATTATATAATTTTTTAGTCTTGAAATTGCGTTTGTAGTTTTACAAATTTATAATCACCTTGTAGGGTTATTGAAGCTATATTGTTGATATATATTGAAGATAAAATTTATTTTTTATCATTTATAATTTTCCATGCATATAAATTAGATTTATAATGATATATAATCACATAAAGTAGCTTTTATTTCCATATGTAATTCTCATAGGTTGTTGTAAGAAAGACCTGCCATTTTTGTCTCAAAACGGCCTATATTAGTGAGTACTATGATTTTTGGAATAAAATTTTTAAAACTAAATAAAATATGTATAATTTATAAAGAATTTTAAATAAAATTTGTATAAAAATTCTGGCCTAGAAAAATTTATGCAAAGAAGAAGAGTGATGGAAAATGCCAAGAAAACAAATATTTTATTATTTAATTTGTAGAAAATAGTACAAAAATTCTGATAAATAAAATTAAAAAAATCTTTTTTTTGTAAACTTAAAGATTTTCCTTCTCAACTATTTGCATCTTTGAAGAAAAAAATTGTGCTCTCTACACTTGCACAAAAGTAATGCATTTTGAATATATGTGGAAGGTGGATACATTAATATTTTTAGAAAATCTCATGGTGGTCTTGTATAATTTTAGTAGAAGTTCTCATTTTCTAATTTGACCTTCGAATTTGCATTTTTGGGTCGAATACAGTACTAAAATCCCCCAAAATGTCAAAGGTAGACATTCAATCAAGGGCTATTTTAAAATACTAAACTAATTTTAAAAAATGAAAAGAATTACTCAAAGTCTACAACTACCACACATACCTTTATTTCAAATTTCATATAAAATTGACATATGACACAAAAGTTATGAGCAAGAGACCACCTATCCAAGGCCAAGGGGACAAAAAAATAATGCCAAGTGTTTCTTGCAATCACTTTCACATGAAATGGAAAACATATATAATAGGGTAGAGACACTTGCAATTATAACCATGTGCATGTTTTTCTATCGGTATTTTATGGGTTTATTGCATAACATTGTATATCAAGGCAATGATTCTTCAAAATGTTGGGAAGGTATTACGTGTTGCTAGATTGCACAGAGGTACTTATTAAGGATTTACCCCTAAATGTTTTTGACTATATTTCACCAAAACTGCTCCAAAACTACCAATTAAAGTACAAGTACCAAATTTTTAAAAAACAACAGTTTTGGAAACATGTAACCGTAGGATCTTGTAGTACCCTGGTTTGAAAAGATGTGGAAAAAATTTCAAGGATTACGGTTCACAATTTTGTTCACTGTCAGGATGTTAAAGGAACCCCGCCTGCCTCTTTGGTAAACAAAGCATGTTATGTTGAGGTGAAATCGGTAAACTTTTTTTCGATTTTTTTTCGATTTGCGGCAAAAAAACAAAAGAGGAAAAAGGAATCGGTGTGGCAGCATCGGTAAACGGGACCATGGGACCATGGGAGGTGTCGAATTTCAACACAGTGGCGCAAAATGAGGAATGCTCTTGATCCTTGGAAACTTCAAACCCGGTCGGCACGTTACCAATTAATAGATGAGGACAACGCTTGAAACAGTCGACGGGAGGCGTACGTCTTGAGACACACATTGGCAGAAGAAGGGCGAGGACACGAGCGGGGCTGCAGAAACCATTCCTGACAGCGATCAGAGTCTTGTACGTCAGTCTCAAGGATCTCCAGCGATGGAGGGATACTGGGACACCAGGAGCAAATGTTGCTGGAATTTTGTGGTTGCCACACTTCTGCTTTGGAGTTTCAGGGTGCCAGCGACAGTAGCTCAGACGACTCATCCAGGTTTGTCACCCTCGGGGTCACCCTATCTACACACTTCGGGTTGCATTTCACACTCGCTGCAACAGAACAAATCGTGGTTGCAGAACTCTGTTTAAATTTTAGTGTACTTACAAACCCATGGTCACTAGCTCGAGACCGAATCCTCTGGTTCAGGCTCTCTCCAGAAGCACGAAATCTTGTTACTTTCCTTCATCTGATTGTGCAGTTTTGCGGTTAACGTCAATTTCGTGAAAGTGGCGCGATTCCAACGCCACAAAATGGATACTTTACATGTACATATAGGTCTAAAATCAAGGCCTGGTATGGATTATATTTCAGAATAGGTGTTCTGAGAGGTGCCAAAGTATTGGAACACCGCCAGTTTAACCATATTGACACTGGTTTCAAATTTCCATCGAACGGAACTTGTCGTCCACACAGATCGAACCATTGGAAAATCCTCCGACTCGCTTGCGCAATTGCTAATCTCGATGTGTACGTTTGGATGGCAGATTATCTGAACATCGACTGTGGTGCGAATGACACCTACGTCGACCCCGTTACCAGCCTCACTTGGGTCCCCGACACTGCCTACATTTCCACAGGGAAGCTCCAGAGACCTGCCGTCCCCACTAATCTCCAGAACTTCACTGAACTCAACGGACTCCGCTACTTCGACGACCTTCGTCCCAAGAACTGCTTCACCTTGCCCGTGGTCTCTGGCAGCGCCTACTTGCTGCGGGCGACGTTCTTCTACGGCAACTACGACAGCAAGAACCAGCCGCCGTCGTTTCAGGTGGCCCTCGACGCCACTGTCATGGACAACGTGACCGCTTCGTCGGGTGATGATGTCATCTATAGGGAATACCATTATGTGTCGCAGGGGAACGTGAGCATCCTGTGTCTGTTGCGGACGTCGCCGGAGCAGGCGCCGTTCATCTCCGGAATCTCGCTGAAACCGGCGTCGGCGATGTCCAAGGGGTATTTCGACGACTATGGGCTGCTCCTGCAGAACAAGCAGGTGATGAAGACGCGCTCACGCGTGAATTACGGAGAAACGAAACTGATTCGGTACGCACAATTGGCATGGGACCGTCACCTTGTCTTCTTTTCAATTCTTGTGAGTCCATAAATTGGGGTAAGGGCTACGAATTCCGGCGAATTTCGCACAATTTATCTGCTGCTATTATGGCAATTAATTCCCAACAAATTAATCTGACTAAGGAGTTTTTTTTCTTTATGCGTAAAGTGAGCTAGACCCAAGAGTTGATCGAAATCGTGCGCACTTTAGTTTGCCAAGTTATGGTTGAATAGATCCGCAAACTCTATGTATCAGTCAGTGCTTTTACTATTTGAATTCGTTTGCTCTGATCACGATAGTGCGAACTGCGAGGAATAGCGAAGCATGGCTGTGGGGAAGTTGGCCAGTCAAGCTAGCTCAAATAAGTTAGCGTCCGCAACTTTCACGTTGAGTAGCATAGGACCGAATCTCCGTGAACTCTGCAGAATTCCTCTCTTTTTTTATTAATTTTCTTTTCCTTTCGGCTTCTCTCGATAGATAGCCCCAGTGAGCCCCAGTGACTATGTCTGATCTCACTTGATGAAATCAGACTGGGTCATTGGGAGATTCCAATTCTGCGGCCAACTCTTGCAAATGAGACTTGTAAATGTCAAGGGCCTGGAAAAGCTTGGAGAATTGTTAGACTTCTTTTGCCTCGCTACCAATCTCCAAATTTGTTTGGGCCCCTGGGGATGTATATACCAATGAGACATCTCCCACTAGCTGAAAATTTTGAAGATATTCATTCATGCTCTTGGGCAGCGTTTTGGGGGGGGGGGATTTAACCAACTCGCTCATCATGTGGCAATCAGTTCGACAATAAAACTCCTATTTAGGTAATATAAAACTATAATCATCTATTTAGATTATGGAATTTACTGTATTAAGAAATATCAGGCGAACACTTCCATAGATAGCTAGTTTCATCTCATTCTGTACATAGTAATATTGCAACTCTACCTGTAAGACTTTGACAAAGTATTCGTCTCTCACCTTAGGATTGCGACAAGGGTACAAATCCCCTCGGGAGGGCAAAAACAAATGTTTCTACCGACAACAAAACCTTCATGTCACAGGGCATTTAAAAAACCGTAACACTACAAAAGTTTAATTGACATCCTGTTAAATATAATCGTAGAAGAGAGAATGTCTAATGTATGTCACCCAAACCAATCTATTAGAGGAGATTTGAAGGGTCTAAGAGACTGCGAGTTCCCGGGCTATGGGAACTGTGGGAACGCCCTGGGAATGGTCTGGGAATTGTAATCTGATGTGGCCAAGAGATTGCCACGTCAGATATTAATAATTAATTAATTTTTAAATATTTTTGAAATATTTTTGAAAAAGATTATTATTTTTAATATTTTTAATATTTTTATTTTATTTTTATTTTATTTTATTTATTTAGACAGCAGGGAGCTGGTTCCCAATAATGGGAACAGTCCTGAAATAGTCTTCTAGAGGCTCAAATCTCATCTAATGACTTTGGATTCACACGCCTGCTCTCTCATTCAACTAACATGGCAAGGTCAAGGTTATATTGACCATACAATACAAAAGAAGCTCCATTCATTGACCACAAATGTGAGCCGGCTTTGCTTTGTGCCAATTGTGAAAATACTTCCATGTACCTCTTGGCACTTCATTTTTGTTGCAATTGATTTCTAGACCCGTGATATATAATAAATAAAAGTGCAAAAGTGAAGATGTGAGCATGCAAGCTTGCAGATTGTGGTAGGACAAAGTTCAAAGTGAGCTTTGATTCCTTTGTGCCAAGTGTGAAAAGACTAGCTTCATCCTTTGACGTTTCCTTTTATGCAATTAATTTTGAGTTGAACCCCAATTGAATGTGTAAGGTGTAAGATTGTGTCAACAAGTTTCTAGATTGCTAGTAAGATTATTGGAGGAAAAGATTCAAAGGTTACATTGTGAATGGAAGTTCCTCTTTCTTGATCCTTTACAATTTGGTGAATGTAGACTATCTTTTCCATTCTGACTATCCCTTTTATCCATCTATCTTCCTCACCTAACCTAGCTTGTGTTGTTTTTCTTGCTTACAGAGCTCCGGATGACTATTACGACCGGTTTTGGTTCCCAGAGAGCCCCATTGCAAACATTTACTTGGCCCCCACAACTGGCTCTAAGGAGTTTTTGTCCACGACCATTCAATTCACTTATTTGGTGAATCAAGCCATTTCACCACCATCTTCTGTGATGCAGACGGCCGTAAGCAGCAACAACACCCTGGCGTCCATGCTCCTTCCTTCGAGGGCCAGCACTGACGAGAAGTCGTGGTATGTAGCGTTGTACATCGCAGAGCTTGTGCAATACAAGGGGACGCCATTGCCCAGGAACTTCACCATTAATGTGCTTGGTTATTCTTTTGTCCATAACATGGCAGGGCAGTTCGAGGTGGGTTACCATTATGAGAATTATAATCCTAAATATTCGGTGGGGGCAAATGACACCATGACCATGACACCCACTTCAGGGACACTGAAGGGGCCCCTTTTGAATGCTATGGAGTTGTTTGCGGTGTCGAATCCCACGATGAATAAAACCATCCAAGGAGATGGTAAGTCAAGTCTAAACAAATGGATTTTTTTCCTTTTATTTTGAAGGGGGGCTGATTTGGCCAAATGACAAGGTTGATCAATTTGGTAATTTCAAATATGGTTCAGGCTTACAATGGATTAATTAAGCAAAGACATCCTTGAAATGCTCGCAAGAAATCCATTCTATGTGTGTACTTTTTGTATGCCTTGAGGTTCAAATGCTTGCCCCTATTTTATAATGGAGTTGAAGTCCCGCCTTCCAAGGATCAAGGACAATAGAAGCACATTGAAAGTTCACATGTAGAAAGATTACCTCACTGAGTGTTACATTTAAGCTTATAAAGATCTTAAAGATCCTTTTGGGTCATGTATTTTGGCTTTTATATTTGTGTTTTGATACTATTGTACTTGACTATATACTCATGTTATAGTACAACTACAAGAATAATAGAATGTTGTATAGTTTGTAACAAGATTTGGAGAAACATGACTTTATATGTAATGTGCATATATACAGTCCTAAATGGGAGTTTGGAGGTTAAGTTGTAGACATCCAAGTACTATTTGCAAAATGAGATTCATGCATGTAGGAATAGAAGCTCTTTTTGAGTGTTTTTAGATGCTAACAAAAAATTGATGGAAATATTGTGCAGCATTGGCTATTGAAGACATCAAGAAGGATTTGAATTTAACGGAATGGACTGGTGATCCATGTTTGCCTACCCCTCATGCCTGGATTAGTTGCTTCCTTTCAGATGGTAACACACAAGAACCCCAAATTACTTCAGTGTAAGTATTCTTCAATGAATATGATTTTTCTAGAATAGTCTTATAATGACTTTATAATAAATCCATCCATCCATTATCTTAAGTTGGGCTATTTGTTTTGTTAACTTGTTTGTTACGGTGAGATCTACTGGACCATGCATCCTCTAGTCGGGTTCTTGGTACCATCAGAAAGCGCTTGGCGAGGAGGGATGCACAGGCTTTGTTTTGTGGCGTTCAAATCTACAATGTGAAAGTTATGGATTTTTGAGTTATTTTTGAATTTAATGTATAGAAAAATTACTTTTATTTTGGTTGATCAATTATTTCTGAGGAAAAGATTGCTGGAAGAATGTATATATATATATATATATATATATATATATATATATATTTTTTTTTTTTTTTTTTTTTTTTTTCACAATTAAATTGTGCAGTAGTATTGGTAGATAGTTCAGCAATATTTAATATATAGATCTATTTGAGAATGTGCAGGATTCTTTCAGGATATCATCTCGTGGGTTCAATTCCAGCTAGCTTTGCCAACCTTTTGGCCTTGACCAACTTGTGAGTTCTCCAACTCTTTGAAATGCAAAATATTGTTTCATAGAACCTAACTTGTGACTCACTGGTTATAATCCTCCACTTACCCAACATGCACATTGGTATGAAGGTCAAGTTGTTCAAAGCCTCTACTTATGTTCATTTGAATTGTACATAAAAGAAAAACATTAATCTAAAGATCAATACTAATCCAACTCCTCCAAATACTCTGCAAGATTTCTATCCTAGTGTGACAAGTTTAGTTAGTGCAGTGTTATATTTGTCTTGTGATTAGTCAATTCACTATTTAAGGGTCACATTTGATGTGTAAGGATGGGAATCAAGAAGTTAAAGGACTCTCCAAATATGCATACAAAATTATAAGTTGTGCAACATAGAGTCACTCGTTTTGGAGTCATTCATAAGACTGCCAGTGAAGAGACTCTTAATATACAGTACTGTACAGCAATCTTACATGGTTGGAGTTAATCTCTGTCTCCGCAACAATGCAAATGCCCTTACCGCTTGAATGTACAGCTCGCATTCGCATTATAATGCGTTGGATGTCAACAATTGATGTATCCCAGGAGTTTGGATAACAACAGTCTAAGTGGCCCGCTACCAGAGTTTTTGACAACAACTTTAAAAGAGCTGAAGGTGTTGTAAGTGTCGACCTTCACTCTCTGGATGAAATTCTTTAGTTGCCAGATGCTTGATCGTCTATTAACATGTTCACCTGTTCTGTTTTATGAAACTCTGACATTGTCTATGAAACTCGAATTGAGATGTGCTTGAATTCCTTGCAGGTCTATCCAAAATAACAACTTCAGTGGTTCTATTCCAGAGGCGCTTCTTGCAACCAATTCTCCGATCCTGTTCACGTAAGTTCCTGCATAAGTGTCTTTTCGGTTTTGATCACAAATGTTTGCATTTAATGATCAGACCATATGTTCAGCAGTTCGCGTGTTAGCTTTCCTGGCATTTCTTTTATTGATGACCTCAGATATGTAGATTTAGTCGTCTTCAACCCCCTCCACAGAAGTTCACAATTGCACCACCCTAAACCCTGTACTCGCGATGATTCTGTGGGATGTGCAGGTATAGGCCTGGGAACCCTCTCTTAGTTGCGCCCAGCGAATCGAGCAAAACATCTTCGAGCAAAAAATCTTCGAACGTTGGAGCCATCGTCGGTGCCACCATCGGCGGTATTTTGGGAGTCGCTTTGATTCTCGTATTAGCAATCATTGCACACCGTCGATGCAAACGCAAAGCACTGAGTCCTTCTGATGGTGAAGGGACACCGATCATGAGTGAGCCTTGGTTTTCGCAACTACTATCTGAATTAATTTGCTAAAGAGTTCACTTTTCTTTGCATTTGTAAATGATGTGCTGAATGTCTAGAATCGATCCTCAGTAGTTGAGATTCGATTCTTGTGCTTGAAGCGTAGCAATTTCCTTCGAGCTTGAATATGCTTGTCTTAATAATTTCGATTTGGGCCATTGCAAGAAATTCAAGAACTCATAATGCACTTGCGTGTTTGATCAACAGAAATTCCTCACCAGGGTGGTGCCAAAGCTTACTCACGTGCAGAAGTCGACGTTGCAACTAATCACTTGAACAGGGAACTTGGAAGAGGAGGATTTGGACCTGTATACTATGGAACGCTCCCTGATGGACAAGAAGTGGCAGTCAAGGTTGCTGATAAGTCTTCAAAACAAGGAGAAAAGGAGTTCTTCAATGAGGTTTGTTGTACAACCACTGAGCGATCCATTTGTGGAACTAGGTTATATGATTTCGGATTTTAGGCGCATTTCAAACCCTAACTCAAGAACAATTTGGGCCAAGAATCGAGCGTTCCAATCGGTTTAGAGTTTATATTCAATCACCTTCTCTTTATTTATCGTCCCGAGTGTAGGAGTTGAGATCATATGTGAGGTTGTAAACGAAGAAATCTCTTGAGCCAAGCCCAGAATTTTAACTCCTCCAAAAGAGGTCCGAGTCTGGCTAAAGTCAAGAGACCCAAATTTGAAGTTGAATCCTTTGGGGGCCTTCAACTCCATTGTGGACCCAAGCTTTTGCATTTAGGGTTGGCCCGTCAGCCTAAGCCCTAAACCCTGAGTACGAGGGCTTATGGTTTCTACATGTGTACCTTTACACCGCTGGGTCTAATCTCTTTTGAACCACAAGATCTTTCTTCTTTAGCAGTTTCGTGTGTAAATTCTTACAACAACTTGGAGTGAGCGTGGAATTAGCATGGTTTTGAAGTTTAAGTCGGACTGACCTTCCATTTTTTCGCAGGTGGATGTGTTATCGCGGGTGCACCACAAGAACCTGGTAGCCTTGGTGGGATACTGCCAATCTGAACACGATTCAATCCTAATCTATGAGTACGTGCCAAATGGTTCCTTATTCAGTCACTTACATGGTGAGTTTCATTCCGCTGATCGGGGAACTTGAACAGGAAATTTGAGCTTTGATGCTGTAGTCTTGCTCGCTGAAGAGTTTGGAGTTCTTGAGGGTGGGTTACAACTTGCATTCCAACTTCCAAGATAACTGGGGAAGCCTATCATTGACAAGTGAATCCAATGGTAATACAGGCACTACAGGGAAAGGCAACCCGCTTAATTGGAAGAGGCGCCTTCACATTGGACTGAATGCAGCACAAGGTAGTAGGGCGTGCACTTACCTAGTCGTCATCTGTGTTCGTTGCTCGGCGAACCTACTCTGAATCAGCTCTATTGTGCGAATGTTTCATGCCACAATCCAGTGTCGGGCTTTGCCAATTAACCCAGGGCTTCTTTTGCCAATACGAACCTACATCTAGGGCCAGTAAAGGACAGTCACTCCAAATTTACTGCCCTTCATTGGGCTTTGTTGCAGGCTGTATCGCCAGAGTAGAAAGCCCATTGCAACCTCCATGTATGAAGCTCTTGAATTGTCCAAAATCGATATTTGCAGAGTAAGACGTAAATTTTATTCAGATTGATGAGTGCCTTGAGAATGTGCAGGCTTGGAGTATCTGCATACAGGGTGTAGTCCAAGTTTCATACACAGGGATGTGAAAAGCGGCAACATTCTGCTCACTTCTAAATTGGATGCCAAAGTTGCGGACTTTGGACTGGCCAGGTTGATGGGTGACACTGAAGGCACACGAGTGCTGACTGATGTCATGGGCACCGCAGGCTACCTTGATCCAGAGTAAGTTCGAGATCTAGTTGCATCAATTCTTGCCTTTTTTGTTTTATAACTTGAGCCTGAGCGCTAGGAATGGTAACTGCTTTCAGAGGTTTCTTGCAGATCTCCACAACTGCTCAAGTGTAGTTGTACTGTACATTAGAAGACTGTTTTGTAGCAAAAGTAGAAAAATTGGACAGTGAAGTACAAATGTGTGTATCTTATTCGAATTAGTGCGTTTTCATGGTTTTCAAATACCGTTACTTACATTTCAAGACTTGGTATACCGCAGGTACTGTACAACTCACCACATACATACCAAAAGTGATGTGTATAGTTTTGGAATCGTTCTCTTGGAACTGATCACAGGACGTCTGCCCATTGATCAATCCCTGATGGCTATGGGAAAGAATCCTCATATCGCCCATTGGGTCAGTTGCTGATTCCTTCGTCTGCACATTTTGTTTTTCAAGTACTGCGTCAGGTGTAAATATGCCGATAGGAGCATCTCAAGACAGCACTATAGTCTGGCATTGATGATCTCTGACTCTCGTAGTATATTAATAATCTTTGCAAAGCATGTACGAACTAAGTTAATGTTTCAATTGCTGCTGACCACATAAACTTGTTTTCCAGGTTCGGGAGAGTCTCCAAAACAACGACATCGACTCAATATTAGCACCTGCAGTGAAAGCTTCAAACCCTGACTTGGGAGCAGTATGGAAAGTGGCGGACATTGCCATGCAAAGTGTAGAACCCAAATCGGCACATAGGCCCTCAATGACACAAGTGGTGCAAGAGCTTCAAGGCGCATTGACACTAGAAGGAGGGCCAATTGCACCACCTGCAGTTCGCTCTGGACACTCGGACAAATCTTCAGGGCTTGAAATGGGACCCTCAAGCTTCCCAATGCCAAGGTAGGTATAATTTTAAGGAGCATCGTTTACTTGTTGCCTTGAACCTTCAAGTCACGCACCTTGACGTTGGACCTGTTTGCATCGATTAACTTTGTAGAGACACAATGGTATGGTATGATCGTTCTCACCAGCATCGAAGTGGAGAAGTTTTGAGACCTTGAGGAAGTTCATGTGTGCGGTACAATATTGGTGCTGCTCCAAATCCTGGCTCCAGTCCGTAACATGAAAAATTGCAGTCTTCTATGAATATTTTCTTTCACAAATTTACACATGGTGAAAAGAGCAAAGTGAGATCTCAATGTCTTTAATTGCATGCATGTCTGATGATTACTTCAAGTCCAATGGTTTGTGAGTGGTCATCTAGTCCATAATTTCCAATATTTTTAGTGAAGGGTGCAAGCACTACATTTATTTGTCCTGTTAGAGAGAATGCAAGATTAATGTTACTTCCAAAGAGAATTTAGTGGAAATGGGTACAATCCAGTAGTAATTTGACCTATTCTACTTAATCATTTTGCAAATAGCATGAATTTTGCAAATAACATGACTTTTGTATATTAGTGTCTCATGCGCAATTTGGACAAATTAGAGTAGTTAGGGCCCCAAGGTAAGGTTGGTTCTATTAATTTACTCCAATCGACTTATGCTTGCGATTAATTCAATCGGTACAATGATTTGAGGAGTGATTTACACTAAGGTCAAAGTAAGTTGAGGTCTATATTGCTACAATTCTCCCTTTGCAAAGTAAACCTCAAATGGACCCAAATCCATTCAGCTCCTAAAACAAGCAACTACCCTACAAGACACTATGCCCTTGTAGTACAGTACAGTACAAACAATCATGTCATTCGAACTTCCTACCCAATCTCCCTTGTATGCAATTCAAAGGTAGAGGGACGTCATTCAGTTCCTAGACCCAATTCCTCAACGACGACCGCAATGCAAGTCATGTCTAGGTGCGAATTGCGAAGAGAAGCACCCAAGCAGGAAAGGGAACAGCGGCGGTCCGAAAAGTAGTGCTCAGCCAAATAAAGCGCAGCGAAATTTCGACTCCATTATGGAACTCAATCAACTACCCAAACAAACGCAAGCCTTTGGAACGACAGGAAGGAAGAGAAGAAGCGACACCGGCCACGGAGGAGCGAAAAGACTAACATAGCCGAGCTCAAACACGGCATCTCTTCAAAAGTCAGCCGGATCGGCAAAAGACTAACAAGTTCGTACAGTATGATCCAAGGTCTGGGGACACAAGAAACTGAGTATTGACAGGGCAAAAGCCTTCTCTCAAGGAATGACACGGCGCGACGAAAAGAGCGGGCAAGCAATAAGCTCGAAGCACACAACAATCGAACATTTCAACAAACACGTCCACCCACGACCAATTCATCTCGCAAACAATCCCCTGCACAAAATGTTCTCTCGCAATCACAAACCATAATTTCTGGGGCAGAACCGACGTCTCCAAACAATAGCATTCACTCGATCTCGACCCTACTTACTCAATCTTGTCTCTCACACCATAGCCAATGGCCTCCACTCCCTCAAAACCATCACCCTCCACGTCACAGCCATGCTTCCCTGGAACAGATCATAGACAGCTCCACCACTGACACAAAAATCAGTCCTCTCTGTCACAAAGAAGTTCTTGAACAAACCCATGAACCTTGCTCAAGTTGAGTAATCAGTGAATGAGGCAGCCACCAAACCAACAAGCAGTGATGCGGCTTCACCTACACAAAAAAACCCATCAGATAGCGCAGAGCAGCTCCCAACCATCGCCACAAAAATAGAGCAATCATAAAAAATGGCAAGCGAAAGTGACGCATCTTCACCTGCATGAATGGCAACATCATGTGGTGTGATACTACTTTGATTATTCTAACGGGTGCGGTGTACGAATTTAATTAATAGGGTGGTTAGATGTGCAATTTCTGCGTGGCATTATACGTACGTGGTAAGGTGGGGGTGTGCGAAAAAAAAATTCATTAAGTCCTTTGTTGGCTCTGCATCGAAGGCATTAGTAGAAACATGGTTCGTGTCTCCGATTTTTTTCTGGTTTCATGATGGTTGTGGTGCCGTAGTCTGAATTCTATTGCACGGGAATGAATATGGGAATTTGGAAGTGGCCCCATTGGTACAGCGTTGCTGCACAACACCGATTCAGCTCTGCCTTATGACTTTCCTACCATAGTCGTGAAACTCTCCAGTCGTCTTGGGTCTTGGGGTTCCAGGGCTGCTCTTGGAAGAAAGAGTGAATATTTTGTCCGTTTCAATTTGACATGCATTGACAGGGTAATGGATCTATTCTCACAGAGATGTGACTGCTCCTTACAGGAATCGTACCACCGTATGCTTTGGAAGTCGAGATTCAATGGAAAGAGGATAGTAGCGAGAGAGAATGGGTAAACAACTGATACATCTGATTCTCTTGTAATAAGAATTGTAGTCGCTTGAAGTAGGTCTTGGGACTAAGTTGGATGAGTTGAGCCTATATATAGTCTTCTTGGTAGATTGAGCCATGGCCACCAGTTCTGCAATCATCTTAGAATCTGCAGAGCAACCTTTCTTATGACTCCCCCCAGCAATTGTTGTAGAGCCCAAAGTGTAAACAAAACATCTATAGATTTTTTGATCATCTAAATCTCCACTATAATCTACATCAGCGTAACCTCCTCCGTGGAGGAGCAGATTGACCATAATAATGAAGACCGAAACGCGTAAAACGCTTAAGATAACGCATGATATGCTTAACTGCTGTCCAATGGCTCTGTCGGGGTCATCCTTGAAACAAGAAAATTTTGTTGATTGCATATTTTATATCACAATGTATAACAAACTCACTACTACCTTGCTAAAAATCAAATAATTATTGTATACATGAGACAACCAACACATTGTTGATAAGGAACATCCACCTCAAGTTCTTTAAGGTCATTGTTCTTCCAAAGTTTCACATGTATATCAGCTAGGGTTGAAACCTCATGAGCGTCTTATAAACCAAAACAAAGAAGGAAATCTTGCATATATCGCTCTTGATGAACAAAAATAGAACCTATAAGTGGATAGCATTTGATTTGAAACCCTACAAAATAATCCATCTCTCTAAGAGTACCTTTGAAAGTACTCTCCAAATATAGAATGATATTTTCAACATAAGCTGGATTTGCAAATGCTATAATTCCATTGTCCGCATAGACCCCAAGTATTGTATGTAATTTGCCATAATTTTTGTAGACTCAACAATCACCTTCACTTGCAATGAGTCAAAACTGCTCTATGATGAGAAAGGTAGAAATCTGTAAGTTCCATTGTTTGGTAAATTGGCATAATCCATAGATGCTTCTCTTAAACTGACACTAATACTTGGGCTTTTGGGCATCCACATGTATATTTCTTCTAGAAGGTCACCATTGTAGAAGGCAACACCAATATCAAATTGCTGAAGAAGCACTCTTGTTGCAACTACAATCGCAAATATAGCTTGAACTGAATCATAACAAATGACAAGTTAATAAGTTTCTGTAAAATCAAGTCCACGTTTTTGTGTAAAACCTTTTGCCAGTAGTTTGGCTAGTTCTACTCTTGGAGAGATAACCAATGTATCTTGTGTTGATTAACTTCCTTTTCTAGTGATGAAGTGTTAAAATCATCAAAAAAAAATTTAGGAAAATCAGCAACCAATGAAGTTGCTTCAACATGCACAAAGACATTGTTTGGGCATGAAATTTTTGACCAACTTCCACTGCTATTCAAATCTCTTCCTGCTCCATTAGAGCTATCGCTAATGATCCAAGTAGCTATTGAAGTTGAATAACATGATCAATCATTTGTGGTAACGGGTCAATTATTATATTAGTATATTCTTCACAACCAAGGTGTGGAGGAAAACCTGGACAATACTTACTAGACTTCTCATTGAGGGTATTATTTGCACTCTCAATAATCTTGTCAGTCATAAGCTCCCCAAAATAATATGCTCAATTAATTGAAGAATATCCCACAAAGTATGCCTTGATGCTTTTAGGATCAAGTTTTGTCTTCATTTCTTTGTTGACAAAAACCCAAGTTAAAGGCCAAAAACTTTGTAATGTTGAACTAAAGGTTTCTTCTTAAACCATTTCTTGTAAAAAGTGATATTGTTAAACTAATGATTAATAATTCAATTTAAAATGTATATTGCCATGTTGATAACCTCAACCTACAAATTTCTTTGGCAAATTTTTAGCATGAAGAAGACTAAGTGCCATTTTCATCACAATTCAGTTATCTTGCTCTATATAACCATTTTGTTTTGGGGGTTATTAACCTATACTAGTTTCATGAGAGATATTCATGTCTTCAAGGTACTTATTGAAGGCATCTTTTAGGAATTCTTTGCCTTCATTGTTGCGGATCATAAGAACATCATCACCTATCTCATTTTTAACCACCTCAAAAACTTACTTGAAAAATGAAAATGCCTCAAACTTTTGCCTTAGCAAAATGGACAAACTGAAAGGCTATCGCATCATCCTTATATAATATGTAATACATGGAGTCCTTCACTGATGGAGTCTTAGCTTTTTTCCAAAAAACATCTCTATGAATCAATTGACTAGGTGTAACAGATCACTACTTATTTGGATCATGTTTGTAAGTAGACAAGTTGTATTGCTTACCAAGCATGCATTCTTCACACTGGTGTTGAAGTTAAACATGCTTATCCAGCTTGAAGTCATGAAGACTATCATTGGCCCTTTTGTTCATGCTTGAGAACGAGGTCTTCATGATCTTTGCCACAATCAAGAGCATAATCAACTTTAGATGAATACGACATGATCAAATTTGAAACACATGCTTCTTTTATAGAACTCAAGTATTTGACACAATATGAGTAGAGTCAAAGTGTAGAGATGTTGCCATTTGTTTTGGAAGAATCACCATAAGATACAACTTCCAAAAACAAGTTCCTTCCCAAACCTTGTTACCGGAAACAGTAGAAAATTGACATCGGCCTAGAAAAGTAACAAAAAAGAGATTCCTCTCAAAGACAAGTCCAACTGAGAAAAGGTTACATTTCAATTTTGGAACAAATACAACGTCGCTCATAAGTCCACTGTAATATTGACCATCTGAATGTCACCTTTCCCTCAAACCTAGAGCTTGATGTTGTTTGCAATTTGGACATATATACACCTTCAAGATTCAATTGAAACTAGAAAACCACTTGAGTTTATTTGTCATATGTTTACTTGCTCTACTGTTAGCAAACCACATATCAACATAAGAATGTACTACAAGAGCATAATTTGACACGATTGATAAAACCACAAAAACAAAGTCCCCATCATTTGAAAGAAATTTAGGGGTTGTTGCAAGAAAGAGTGTCCGTTTTTGTTCCACTTTGGCCATTATCAGCCTTTTTTTCCAAGAGTACTATAAAATTAGAAAAATATTTTTTTAAATATTAAAAAATACAATAAATATATACACATGTAAGAAGAAGGTGTCCTAGAAGTAGGAGAACTAGAAACTTACAAAATTGCTAGAAATGTATAATTTGAGGAATTTTTTACAAAAGAACTAAAAATTGTCCATTTGGGAAGACTTCATAGTGAAGACATTTCAGCAAAAGAATGATATTGAAACCATCTTCAATGTTCAAAATTGCAAGCGCTAGGGAGCCCTATTTGCATGAACACAGAGGATATAAAATAAAGTACTTTTAAATTTTCCTTCATAGGAATATAACTTCCTAGATCATGAAAATAGACCATAGAAATTTCAGTTCTAGATCATTAAATTTGGGGACTCTATAGTACTAAAATCCCTTAAAATTCAAAACATGACAAATTACTTTGATTGATTTTTAAATATAAAATCATTTTTTTAATTTTTGAAAATATGAGATGTGATTACACTCAAGACAAACATCGCTAATTAAAATGTTCAAATTCATGCAAGTTATGCTTCAAAAGTTATCGCAAAAAAAAGCTTTGACATTTTTCCTGTGACAAATAACCACTACCACTCTTTCTTGCAACAACCCTTAGAACCATCATCAAAATTGCTTGAAAGACATAGGCTTTGAACAAGATTTGCCTTGTTGAGTCCACCATCAATCTTGCAAATATCCTTTACGTATAGACGTTTATTCTTCAATTGATCAACGTCCAAGTTCATGACAACTGTAACACTTTTTGCTTGCCTTTAGGTCTTGGATATAACTCAGATCCTTTTAATGCTACTCTTTCTTGGAGAATGGACAAACTTGTGAGACAAAAGTTGAGCGGGTAAAGAAAGTTTGATCTGCTTGGCTATTACCACTACCTTGCCGGCGAAGCAAACTCTCATGTCAAAGTATTAGAGGAGATTTGGGCTTTAAGAGCCCGCGAGTTCCCAGATTGTGGGAACTCTACAGGACTGCTGGTACACTGCCGCATGGCCAGTCTGACGTGGCCAAGCGACTGCCACATCAAAAAAAATTTAGAATTTTTTTTTTTTTATAGAATTTTTTGTATTCTTTTAACATTTTAATAACTTTTTTTTTTTTTTTTTTTTTTTTTTCCAGATTTCATTTCTAAGCATTAGTCACTTGACATGAGTTTGGAAAATTATCTCTAGGACATGTTATACATTGAGATATGGATATAGATCTTAAGAATTCTTAGGTCTTTTGAATTATTTATATCTAATTTTTTGATAATAAGAAGCCTTGAGATTTAATCTGATCGCACCAATTCTCTCTTTTGAATTGTAATGTACTTAAAATACAATGACTATTTGTTAATAGTCATTAGTTTATACTATTAGTACATGTTTTGAGAAGGATCTATGCAATTTATGCTGGATTTATAGCTATATCAAAATGCTTATGTAGCAAATTTTATTGATCAAAGCTTTAATAGCTCTTACTGATTTGCTGGTTTAAGTGCTAGCTCACTAAATATCTCTGTCATCTGACGAGAACATGAACAGCCTTAGTTTATTGGGATATTTAAGCTTTACAGCAATGGTGGCTTATTTTTCCAATTTGCAGGTGCCGTCAATGTTCACAATTGTGACAAATTATGACAATTGGACAATGGTATTGATATACTGCTATAACATACTGGAAGGAGAATAAAGGTGCTTTCGCACTTGGCGCTAAGGCAGGTGTTACATGTCTGTGTTACGTAAGACTGTGGGAGGGCTTCCACACTTGCGGCCATGTGTATTGCCGAGCCTACGTGGAGGCGTAGCTGGCAGCCGCTAAAAGCAGTGTAGTTGGGCTTCCGCGGCAGTGCTATTTTTTAAGAGAAGTGTTAAGTGCAAGATAATTTGTAGCAGCGAATCAGGCGGAAATGAAGATTCCGGATCGCAAGCAGCGGTGCTACGTAAAGGGACCTTGAAGGCGCGATTAAGCTGAAACGGCGGTTAAGCTGAAACCCCAGCAAGCGCGCCGACATGAAAGAGATTAGTTTTGCGTTGTCGAAGCTGTGTCAAGCTTCGCACGATTCGTCCAATTGTTCAAGCATTCAAACTTGGTGATCAGACCTTCACTGTCCAGCTTCGGCATTCTCAAGCGTGAGGACCAATTAACGCACGGAGGCAGTTCCTTCTTCCGGAAGAATTCATTTTCGACGACAGCTTCTATCGACAGATTCAATAGAAATTCAGACGCCCTGTGTGTCGACTGCATTGCTCGCCAGTGAACAGTTCAGATTAGTAAGTAGGGCTAGATCGGTAGCACTGTCAAGCAGATGAGGTCTGTCTCTTGCACCTAGCAATCGTGAGCCTGACTTTCGTGATTCAATTTCGGATGACGACACTCATAGGATTTCGCGAAACTCATGACTGGGTTGTGTTTGTGCATAGGGAGCGGGAATCATGGAAAGTCATCCTGGGTCATTTCCAAATCGCCTATCGATTAATAATACATTCAAGATTTAGCCCAATCCTGAATCTCAAGGAGAAAAATACGGCCAAGTTAACTGCGAGGATTTCGAAACACCAATGTATTGCAGGTCTTGAATTTAGTATTCATCAGCAAACTAAAGAGCAAGAGAGAGATTTGCATAAACCTTGTGCTTGACAAGTAGGTTATGATCTCCCAGGGAGTTGGTAACCACAGAACGCACACTATTGACGTCGACGCTCAAGAGGGGAAGTGGACGGTCCCAGCTTTCACCGTTCCTAAAGGCACCTTGTGTGAACAGGAAGGTCATAACTATTGCGTACAGTAACTACGCCGTCCATCTAGCTCAGGAAATGTACCACAAGCGCAAACTCTGCGGCAGTCGCCGTTGGTTGACCACTTTAGCTTCCTGGGACCGCTGTTTACAAACGCCAAGTGTGAAAGCACCTTAAGAGAGTGGCACTCCATCAATAAAGCTACTAATTATTATAGTTAGTAACTTAGCTTACTAACTAACTAGCATATTCATCTACCCAGTTGCTTACTTAGCAGCGGGTTTTTTTTCTAGCGACAAACTCTACAGTAAAGCCCTGCGTGCCCTCCCACCAAAGGTGAATTTTGGGAGGGAGTTAGGCGCAGTGGCTTACAGGCCTAACAACCTAGCGTTTTGTCGCCAAAAAAAAAAACGCTATTATTTAGTGCTTGATTTACCATTGTTGTAAGCAAACAACACAATTCAACTTACTAATTGTCTGAGATCTCGAATCATCTGATTAAGGATACGGAGACGGCCCTGCCTCACCATTATTAGTTATCAGTATTCAGAGCGGTTAAGTTCTCAGTCACGTTCTTAATGATACCTTTGTTCATACTGCAAAATGGAACTTACCTTAATTATACAGTCTCTTTCTTCTTACGGCTTGCAGACCTTACAGGAGCAGTAAAACGATGAACTTTGAGTTAAACTTTTGAGTTGAACTTTGAGTTAAACTTTTGAGTTGAACTTTGAGCTGAACTTTTGAGCTGAACTTTGAGCTGAACTTTTGAGCTGAACTTTGAGCTGAACTTTTGAGCTGAACTTTTGAGCTGGTCTCTAGTGCTAAATGTGGAGCTGTGAGACGTAGTGTTTGATAATTGTTACCAGTGTGTGCGGATCAGATTACTCTCTCTACTACACACAGATCTCATGGCTTCCTCCCAGTCCAATACTTCTCAGGTTTTGTGATTTATTGAGTTTTGTTGATTGTATGTTGTTGTTGTTTATGCATTTTCCAAGTGAAAGCTATAGCACGCGTTTGAGGGCCTAAGACACCTGCTGTATCCTCACTGACCTCTCATTTGTTTGTGTGGTTTTTGGGACGAGCACAAGTGAGGCCCCAAACCTCTTGGAGGAATTTTGGACTCAAGACAAATGCAACAATCCTCAAAACTCTTATTTCTTATTTCTTATTGCTTGTTGTTGGTTTATGTTTTAGAAGCTCTCCATTTCATAATGGTTGTAAAAAAAGACTCTATTACATGGACACCTATGGGTATTTCTTATCTATTCTTGTCTATTGCAGCTTCTCCCATTTTATGCATAGACTTGCAATAAACCTAATATAGTGCACTTCGTAGTACTATTTCTTGTGGTATGACTTGTGTGGAATTTGTCTTATTTTTGCCTTGACAAAAATACATACTATAAATGAAGCACAAAGCTGTAATTGTACATACATGATAAGTAAGTACTATCTGGAATGAAACTTACTTGTGCAAGGAGTCATACTGGAAGCAAGGATCATTAGAATAGGTACTAGAGAGAGAACTATTTCATGCTAGATTGAATCGGAGGTTGGTAAAAATTAAATAAGCGCCAAAATGCTTTGGGATGTTCCAAGAAAAAGCCATTTTTTAAAATAATTTTTTTTCCTGACAGCAAGGGCTGGTTCCCAGCATTGGGAACAGCCCTGAAACGGTCTTTTAGAAGCCCAGATCTCCTCTAATGAAGGATCTCTTCCAAATTATGGACCATTTGACTAGGCTCAGGAACGTTTGACCATGCCACAATAATGCTATTATAGTCGGAAGGAAGACTATATATTATTTTCAAAATGATCATCTTATCACGAATAAAATGACCTAGATCAATAAGGATCATTGCCATCTTAGTGATATTTTGAATGTGAGATGAAATATCATTAATATTTTGCATCTTATAGTAAAAGAACTTTCCTTAAAGTGTGAAGACACTCTTAGGAGATTTCTTAAGGTGTAGAGAACATAGCTTTTGCCACATAGTTGTTGCTGTAGTACAACTAGTCAACTTACTGAGAATTTTTTGAGAGATGGACTTACTAATAAACTTGCTTGCATTAGCATTCTTTTCATCTTAGACATCAATTTGAGTGAGCTCCTTAGGAAAGATACTTGTAGGATTAATCGGAGTAGGACGTTTCTTGGAACCTGAAACAACTTTCAAGGTTAGCCATGAAAATTAAGAATTTCAAGAAGATAAAAAAAGATCAAGAAACTCTACAAAAATTCTACAATTATCAAAATGTTGAATATAGAATTGATAAGGAAGGAAGAACTACATAATGGAGTAGAGAAATTATGCTCTTGTTCTTGGATCTAAGCCACTAGAACATGATGAAATAGAAAAATGAAATTGGAAACGATCGATGAAGTTTGTTAGAGGAACAATAGAAAACATTATAGTTGCTAAGTAAGGATTTGAAGAAATTGGACTATGTTGAAGGGAATGAGATTCAATAGTAGCTTGTAAAAAGAATTTATGGAAGTCATCAAAATGAAATTGGATAATTATCAGACCTAGTGCTCATAACCGTCAAAGATCTTAACTAAATCTGTTGGAGAAATATGAGAAGACCACTAGAAGAAACACACGTTTTTTGTGACAAGTCCCAAATGTGGTAGTAGATACGTTTTTTTGGACGTTAGCCGCATCAACTTAGATGTTCAAGAAAATGTGACATAGTGGATCGGATAAGCCAAAAAACATGAAAAATTATCACAAAAAATGTGATCTAAATTCAAAAAGATTTTAGAAGATGTCACAAAAACATGGTCTTCCAAGGTCATGAGAGGTTGCTGTGTGGTTGCTACTTTGCCTCCATGTCAACGCCAACGAGGCGAGCAGTGCCATGTCATCAATTTTTTCATCCAGACCCTAGCTGATGTCATATATGACGTATCCATTGCGTTGTGCCTTGGGTCTTGTCTATTTTGACATCTAGTGTGATGCGCATATGTTTTTTTGGACGTCAACAGTGAGATGAGGTTAATTCTTTTGAACATCATGTAGCATCCGCCGCATGTTAGAGCGCATTTGTTGAGAGATGAAAACATCATGGACGACGTCTTTTAGGACGTGCTTGATGTGCATGTCTTAGTTTTTTGAGATGTCAACCTAGAAGTGTGGATATTTTTTGAGACGTTCTTTGAGACGTTAGCTTAGACGTCCAATCATTTTGCGACGCCAACTTAGATGTATGCCATACACAATACACCATACAAAATAGGCCATACACAAATACAATACATCATACACAATACACCATATATAATACACCATATTTGGCAACTATGTTGTATGACTTTAAAAGCCACTTATTATGAATATGTTGACATGAGAAGACAAGCTATTTATATAAGTAGAGTGGTAGGAGAGAAGACAAACCATATGGGGTATGGAAAACGTAGGAATTGTATTGAAAGTAGAATTTTAGACATGAGCATCCTGATGAACACGACATTGTTTCAATTGATGTCGTAAAAAACATCTAGATGTCTTAGTTGACGTCCCAAAAAACATTTGAATGTCTCTTGATGTTGCAAAAAACATCTAGATGTCTTAGCTGACATCCTATTTACTAATCACAAAGAGAATGACTTTCTTATCATCCACTATAACTTTTGAAGCAAAAGTCCAATGAACATGAAATTTTTATTGGAGATGCCTAACTTGATGGTTATCAGATCCTTTATTTTTTGAAAATTAAAAAAAAATCATTTAATATTTAAAAATCATTTTTGTTATTTTGTCACAATGTAAGGTTTAGGGGTTTTTACTATGTTAGGAGTCCCCAAATTTAATGATCTAGAGCTGAAATTTTTATAGTCTATTTGCATAGTAGGAAATCATATTCCTACCAAAGGAAATCTAAAAATATATTATTTTGTGTCCTCCACATGCAAACAGCACTCCCATTGTCTGCAAATGAAGATGGTTCTAAGATCATTTTTTGGTGGAATCTCATCACTATTAACTCTTGTCAAATGTCTAATTTTTCATTTTTTTTTTAAATTTCCTATTTTTTACAAATTAAAATGTGAAATTACAATGCAAGTACCTATTTTCTTGAGATTTTGCACTTTTCTAGTTCTACTACTTAGAGAATTTTTCTATGCTTATCCTTCTTAGGGTACCTTCTTCTTAAAGATGTATACATTAAACATTTTTTTAAATATTTTTTTTAAATTGATTTTTAAAATTTTAAAGTACTTCTAAAGGAAAAAATGAGTCCTGTGCAAAACGCTATGCTTTTTGAATGTTCTTTCTTGCAACAACCCTTAAATTTGAGAATTTTTCCCTCTAGTAAATATAACTAGAGGGTCTTTATGAAGTCTCAAGATCTAAAACAACATCCAATGTATGAGCTTGAGCTTTCTCTGTCACAATGATCAAACCAACCGTTGCAACTTTTAAGTCTTTTACAATCACAATTTCTAGACAAAGATAGATCTTCTACACAATGAAAGCGACCTTGCATTGATCAACCTTAACATGGCAATCTTCAACCTAGCACTCAAGTTTTGGTGCTTATTGCAAGGTAGAAGTCACAAATCCAATGGTCTAGAAGTTACTTTTCAAGGATGTTTTGGAGGTCTTAGCATCCACTATTATCTTGGATTTTATTCAATAGAAGGAAGTCATGGTTACAATCATTAGTTGAATGAACCCGTATATTATTGCCAAGACATCAACAAATAGCCTACATTGCAATAAATGTTAGTCAATTCATTGATTTTCTTGCATACGTGAAACAAGAATGCTTTTTTTAACATTCATTTCTAGAAGAGGAAGTAATTTTATGGACATTCAAGGACCTTTTGGATTATTTTTATAGTTCTTTAGTACCTTATAGAACCTTTTGTAGTATTCTAATAGCTTTTGTAGTATTCCAAAAAAAATTATAGTATTATAGAAGCTTATAGAAGCTTCTACTAACTTTTAGAAGTTTTTGGATTTTGCTATTCTTTTAAAAAGTGGATTTGACATATATTTGAAGGTATTTGTGGTCATTAGAATACATGAGCTCATCAACTTCTAAATTGGTTGAATTTTGTAGTGTTTGATATAATGTTCAAATCGAAGTATTTGATTAAATGTATACATGAAGTGAGTTGGCATTTGTCTTAATGAGATATTTTAGACAAAACATTTGTTGTACCAACTACCAAACAACTAACCATGTCCCTATTTCAAAATCAAGTGACAAATACATCCATACTATGCTATAAAGATGGTCTTCCTTCAATGAGGGGTCTACACATTTCATTGGACAGCTTAGATGACAAGTGCTTTCATAATTCATCCTATTTCGAAATCATTCTTCCTTTTCATCTTTTGTGGATTTATGCACTTGAAGTTTATAAGTTATTGTTATATAAATTATTACGTTTCATTCTAAATCATCTAGAACTATATTATACAATAATTTCTAAGGTTGCCTTTTTTCCATGAAATTCTACTTTAAACAACCGTTTCTATTTCAAAGTGTAAAAACCTTTAGAAATTGTTTTTTTTTACATATCTAACCAAAGGATTTTGTGCTAGATTGGAATAAAAATGTATAGAAAAATTTCAAAAACTTTGACCACGTGGATTGCAACTTATCTACATTTGAAGTGAAAAAAAATCATTTTTTTGGAGGTTGTCTACCTACATTTTAAGACTTTGAATCTTCTTAGCTTGAATTTTTTTCATTACACTTGTTTAAATGCATCATTTAATTACTTCTGGACTAGTCGGTGAATTTTGGACAATGCACTTTAGATCTCCAGATAATTATCTCTCAATGTTTGTACATATCTCCCGATCTTTGTACATATCTTCCGATGGATCTGGAGATCTCCAGATAGATCCGAAGATCTCCAAATAGATCTGGAGATCTCCCGATGTTAATTATGTACTTGCAAAAATCCAGAAGTAGTTATATGATGCATTTAACTTAAAAAACTTTGTATTGAACAATTGAGTTGAAAGTCTAAAAAAAAAATTCAATAAAATACACTTGATTTTCATTCTTCAAAAAATTGTTAAGTAAAAGTAGCCTAAGATTGAATTAAAAACTAAATCTTTAATAGTTTTAGGATGGAATTGAAATACAATAATTCCACTAGTGAGATTTTTTTAGCAAGAAAAATTGACCTTGTCAAACAAGTTTTTTATAAAAGGGATGAAAATTGCTTTCAAAAATAAATCCTGTAAATTATATTTTCAGAAAGATGTTTAGATTGTCCAAAAGCCAAGATTGTCCAAAAAAAAGATTGTCCATAACTCTCTCATCATGAACTCAAATAGAATGAAACAAATCCTTCTATATAGACAAAAAAAAAATTGTGATCTTTTTGTGATGCCTACTAAATGCCGTTTTGGGCTGCAGATGGCATCACTTTTGTTTTCAAGCACCAATTGAAATAAAATAAAAAATTTATTTCCAAAAATTTGATGTGTTTTCCTATCTTCAAAAAAAGTTTCAAAAAATCATGATGAAAATTGAAACCGCAGAAGCCTACCTAAAATCTATTTTCTTTCCTAAGGAGATATGGGATTTTAGGGGTTAATCTTTAATGACCCAAGTAACCATTTTTTGCCCTAAGGTCTTTTCTGAGTTGCCCATTTTCAAATTTCAAATTTTTTCTAAATAAAAATAATATTTTTAAAAAGTAGAACATGAAGTAAATATTGTATCTTGTTTTTTGAGTGGGTAGTGAGAGATTTTGAGAGGTAGTGGTCTTCAGGTAGAAATTACCCAATTTTTTTTTATTCCCTAGACCCCCCAAACCCAGTCAACCAAACCCAACGCACATTTGTAATTTCAGATTGAGTTTCCAGGTGCAATTCATATGGGATTTTGTCCCCCCTCCGACAAAACCCTAATGGTTTGATCAAGGAGGAAACTAGCTAGGGGTTTTGGAGAACTTTTTTTAAGATTGACGGTACTACGGTAGGGGAAGGGCTTAGTTGTTTTGTTTTCCACCGATCAATGATGGGGGATTTTCTTGGAGGAGAGGAAGAGGCCAAACCACGTGATTTTTTGTCCAGTCCTTGTGGCTTGGCTGTTTTGTATTGTGTTTTCTTTTTTTAATGCAATGGTGTTACGGATCGGCTTGACCAAGAAGTCGATGCTCTACTTAGATTGCATTCAAAGCAAACCAACACTAAATCACCACCAAGTTACAATAATGACAATGGGAATCACACTTACACATTGTATCCAAAATCATATTATCTTCATTACACAAAATGTCAAGTGAGGAACAAGCCTCCTCACTTGACTATTAAAGGGAAGGGAGAGGCCAACTAACCCAACCGTTACAACCGTTCCCTTGTTACGAACGGATTCGTAACATTACCCCCCCTTCTAGGTTGGGGCCCCGGTGCCGTTGGATGGAGTTTATGAAAATCAGCAATCACCTCCGGTGCGTTTTCAAGATTGTCCACCGGCTCCCACGAATTCTCCTCCGGGCCATAGCCCTCCCATGACACCAAGTAGTGGAGTTTTTTCCAACGACCGAATAAACATGAATCAATAACCTTGTGCACCTCCCACTCCACATCTCCAATTGGGGTAATAATCGGCGGAGGTGGTATGCGGCGACGTCCGAGAATGGTATCCTCACGGTATTTTTCAAGTAGAGAAACATGGAAAACATTGTGAATACGCAATGTCTTAGGTAGTTTTAACCGGTAAACGAGATCGGAGAGTTTAGCTATTATTGAAAACGGTCCAAGAAACTTAGAAGCTAATTTGTGAGAGGACTCTGTAGTTGCAATATTTTCATGGCACAAGAGGACTTTGTCACCTGGTTGAAAGGTCGGTTGTAGTTGTACCCCTCGGTCGTAATTTCGCTTAGCTTGTTCCCCCGCAATCAAAATCATAGTTTTGAGTTCCTCATGAACTTGTTGTAGATGTCGAACCCGGTCCTCGGCCGCTGGAACAGTGGATGTTGTAGGTATAGAAAACGATAATGCCGGGTGGTAACCGTACGTGGCATAGAACGGAGAGAACCCTGTTGCCGAATGGCAGGCGTTGTTATAGGCAAATTCGGCTAATGGCAATAGATCCGCCCAATTATCTTGACGCTTTGTCGTGAACATTCAAAGGAATTGTTCAATTACTTGATTCACCCTCTCCGTTTGGCCATCCCCTTGGGGATGAAAAGCCGTCGTTGGTGATGGCTGGATCTTAAGGAGTTCACATAGTCTATGCATAAATTTTGACACAAAAACGGAGCCCCTGTCTGATATGACCTCCTCCGGCATGCCATGATATTTCCATACATTATTTAAATATAACGATACAGTGTCATTGGAGTCAATGGTCTCCTTTGTAGGTACAAAATGAGCTAGTTTAGTATTCTTATCAACAACCACTAGGATAGAGTCATACCCTTTGCTTTGGGGTAGTTTAACGATGAAGTCCGTAGAAACCCGCTTCCATGGAGCATGAGCGGCTGGAATCGGTTGTAGTAGGCCATATCGAGGATGACGTGTTGATTTTGACCTCTGGCACAAATCGCACCCATCAACATATTGATGCACATAACGACGAACAGTAGGCCAATAAAAAATTCTAGTTACCAATTCTAAAGTTTTAGCCCGGCCTTGATGTCCCGCGGCGGGAGCGTCATGCCTCGATCGCAATATTTGTCGCTGAACTTCGTCATCGTTTGGCACATATATCATGTCTTTGAACCGAAGAATTCCATCTGTGAGGTTATATTCTTGAAACCGTCGACGGATGTCATGCGGGCTCTTTTTTAATCCCCCTTTTAGAATTGCCAATAGTGGTTGCAATGCGGGGTCTTCGTCAATGCATAGTTTTATTTGTTCTAGAATTTGAGCATCGCGCCAAACGGGGTCACAGTCCTCCAATGATGCCAAACGTAGAAGGGGGCGATTCTCTTCATGTCGGCCTTCCATGAGATCAACCCTTCTTGAGAGGACATTTGCATGCCCATTTAATGAACCCGGACGATGTTGGATATCAAAGTCAAACGCGGATAAGAATTCTGACCATCGAGCTTGTCTTCTATTTAATTGCTTCATAGTCATAAAGTACTCCAAATTTTTATGATCCGAAATTACACGGACTTGATGAGGTGACCCCTCTAAATACACCCGCCAATCCTGGAAAGCTAAAATAATACTTAGGAGTTCTTTGTCATAAATGTCGTAGTTCTGTTCAGCGGGAGACATTTTAGAACTCCTGTATGCACACGGATGTAAGTGACCGTCATCCCCGTGCTACGAAAGAATTGCACCTGTTGCCATGTCTGACGCATCCGTTTCAACTATAAAAGGCCGTGCAAAGTCAGGATGGAGTAGTACCGGTACTTGAAGAAATCTTCATCGTAGGTCGATGAATGCTTGACTTGCTTGTAGGTCCCATTCAAATTGTTTGTTCTTTTGAGTCAGAATAGTGAGAGGAACAGTAATCTTGGAATAATCACATATAAATTGGCGGTAAAAATTCGCAAATCCAAGGAAGGCTTGAATTTCCTTAACCGAGGTTGGAACGGGCCAATCTTTAATAGTTTGCACCTTGTCTGGACACATTTCAAGTCCTTTAGCCGAGACAATCATTCCCAAAAATTCAACGGAATGCTGATGGAATTGACATTTGGATTCTTTAGCATATAGTCCATGTTCCTGTAATCTTTGTAATACGTCCCTTACCACTTGCCGATGCTCTTCAAGATTCTTTGAAAAAATTAAGATGTCATCCAAGTATATAACAACAGATATGTCCAAAAGGTCCTTAAAAATATCTTGCATTAACGATTGAAATTGTGCAGGGGCATTAGTCAACCCAAACGGCATAACTAAATATTCAAATAATTCGTACCGCGTTTTAAAAGCCGTTTTGAATTCGTGGCCCGCAGCCATACGAAGTCGATGATAGGCTTGTCGAATGTCCAATTTGGAGAAAATCGTAGCCCCTACCAACCGGTCAGTGAGCTCTGGGATAAGGGGTAGGGGATAGCGGTTCCGCACGGTAACCTTGTTGAGATTCCGGTAATCTATACAAACCCGAATTGAACCGTCCTTTTTCCGAGCAAACACAATAGGTGCTGAAACAGGAGACTTGGATCTTCGAATCCAGCCCTTGCCTAAATTCTCGTCTAAATACCTCCGTAGCTCCTCCAGCTCCACCGGGGACATTGGCCGCAACCCAGTGTTACGGGGCTCTTGTCCTTCTTTAAATTCAATCTTCATATCGCAAGTCCTATGGGCTGGCAACTCATTGGATGCCACCTCACTGAAAGCTGCTTTTAAATCATGATATTCTTCTGGAATAGAAGAAGATAGTGGAGTATCCACCTCGGAAATCTCGAGTGCATAAATTTCTGCCTCCTTTGCCGAAAGACGAAAAGCTGCCTCAGAAACCAATGCATACTTTGGAGCAATTAATTTTGAAAGTTGTTTTTCTGCCTTGAAATTCAACTCATGTTGTCCTTGAGCTCGCACCAAAAAATTCCGTCCTTGATTGGAATCCCCCGGTCCGGTAGGCTGGGATGCCGGCCCGGCCTTGGAGGAATTTCCTCCAAATGGATTCTCCTCCGAATTTGTGAATTGGGAACTTTCGTGGCACTCCATAGCTTTGCAATTTCCTTTTTCTCCTTGCACCCCATACCCCATGCACCAAGCCTGACAATATGGGGAATCAAATACCACACTTCGTTGAGACCACCGAATAGTCGGGTCATGACGGATTAACCATGGAATGCCTAAAATGCATGGATACTTGCCTGTATTCGTGACATCTGCTACCAATCTTTCACGATGATCTCCAATGATAACCTCTACAATAGCCTCGTGGGTTATAAGCCCGGAGCTGATCATTCGGCCATCAATCACCCTAACTTCACGCGGCACCGGCTTTAGTTGCAGCTCCGCATTACATTGTTCCGCAAACTTGGGATGCATGAATATTCCTGTGGCTCTCGAATCCACTAACGTGAGACCTGGGACGGAATTGAGCTGTGCATCCAACGTCACATGTGCACTAGGGTCAATAGTGACACGTAAGCACAACGGATCTAATCCGCAATTTACCTCCTTCGAAACCTCGACATCCGTATTCGACCATATGTTACTCCATTGTAAATTCTCCCAAGCGGCCGACTCAAAAGGCCGCTCCACCATATTGCCCACCTTCCTTGTTGCGTCCAGCGTAGGTGTCTTGTGGATGATGGCAGCGGCAATTTGCACAGTGCCCGGGTACTGAAAAGTTTCCTTCAGTCCCGGGCTTTCTCTTTTCCCGAAGAGGTGCCTTCCGCTTCAATGGTGGCAGAGATCGACAAGGGCTTTGAGGGATTCGTGGGGCAACGCGATCGAATATGTCCTACTCCACCGCAACCCCAACAACGTCCTTGGCGTTGATATTCTTGCCGTTCCACCGCCGTTTTTGCCAAGGCTGTAGAAGGAGTACGCACCGCTCCAAGCTCCATTGGCACCGGCCCGGAGGTATTCCAGTTAGATTGTACCTTCCCCAGTGCATCTCGTGGCAAAGTTATTGGGGAGCGGAAACTTGAAGTCTCAAAAGGTGAACGGCGGTTTTGACGCCGACCCCATAATCTCTCATCGATTCGGGATGACATTGCCATCCAATCTTGTAGCCGGCGTGGTTGAGTCTCCGCCGTCGCCACCGAATCCAAAATCTCATCCTTGAGTCCTCCACGAAAGCGAGCTACCAAACTGGATTCATTCCAATCGAGTAGCGCCGCGCATTCATTAAACATAGAAATATAATTCGCGACTGACCCAGTTTGTCGAAGCTTCCGAATGCGATCCTCCGCATTGCTCCGACGGTCAATATCCCCATATACGGAAATCACGGACTCCCGAAAAGCTTGGTAATCGCCCAATAACTCGTGATCACGCTCCTCGTCCAAAGCTTGGAGAAGAGGCATAGCCCAATTTTGTGCCGCTCCAGTCATATACGAAAGCGCATAAGCTACCTTATCTGCATCAGAGTTATAAGTGCGCGGTTTACCTCGAAATACAAGACGGAGTTGTGCAAACCACCGGTAAACTTCATTTCCCTTCTTTCCGGAAAAATTTTCCGATTCTGCTACCTTCGATTCTTTGAGTTCCACATTGGATTCTGCACACCTCCCTCCTAACACCCCTCCGCTATTGGAGACGGGAGAGACCACCGGTCGTGGTCCTTGCGCTGCTCGACTCGAAATCTCTTGTATCAATTGAGGAAGTGTGGCTTGGAACACACTTTGGATTTGTTGTTGGATGAAGGCCGCCCACTCCGACCCCATCCCATCCGGCATCAATTCTTCCCCCGGTTGGATCACCGGTGGTACTTGATCCATCGAAAGAGATTAGGGTTCCGAATTAAATAATCCTACAAAATCTCTCATGGTAACGGCCGTTGTCCAAAGCCATCAATGCACCTTCAACGTGGAAATCCGAATTAGAGCATGGACTTTGCATGACTTGACATTATGTTACGGATCGGCTTGACCAAGAAGTCGATGCTCTACTTAGATTGCATTCAAAGCAAACCAACACTAAATCACCACCAAGTTACAATAATGACAATGAGAATCACACTTACACGTTGTATCCAAAATCATATTATCTTCATTACACAAAATGTCAAGTGAGGAACAAGCCTCCTCACTTGACTATTAAAGGGAAGGGAGAGGCCAACTAACCCTAACTGTTACAACCATTCCCTTGTTACGAACGGGGTCGTAACAGGGGTTCAAGATGGCATCAATTTGCACAATGCATGTGCACGCTACATTCTATCACTTTTTCCAATGTTTTAAACTTGATAATTGTTTGTATTCAATTGTGCTTTGGCAGGACTTTGTGATTCAAAGTCTTTTGTAGTATTGGCTGAGTTTTATAATTGAAGTTTGTGCTTGAAAATCATTTTACATTGTGATTGGAAGTACTTTGTGTATGAATCCACTTTGGCTTAGTCATTTGCACTTTGCTTTTGAACATTGATCCCAATTCTAACTTCTGGCTTTCACAATAGGACTTTGCTTTTCAAAATAGTTCCAAATTCTAACTTCTAGCTTTCACAATAGTTCTTTGCTTTTGAATCCAAAACCAAATTGAAAATGGTTTGTACTTACAGCTTGTTCCAAGTTCCAAGTCCTCAATATTCAAATCTAGTGTTTGAATCCAACATTCAAAATGTTGTATTTATAATGAACATAGGGTACCTAAAAATAGTGCAATTTTTTTAAAATGAAATATAGGGTACCTAAAAATAGTGCAATTTTTTTAAAATGAAATATAGGGTACCTAAAAATAGTGCAATTTTTTTAAAATGAAATATAGGGTACATGCAATTATTTAAAATTAAAAATTTAGGTAAATATAGTCCTATGAAAATTTCCAAAATTTACCTACATAGCCCCTATGTAATAGGGACTTGGTCGCACGGTACCCACAAACATACTACATAGTGCACCCCCCGAGCAAGTGTTTCTTGCGATGACCCTTCAAAGCTAAAATGTTAATTCATCAAACTCAATGTGAATCTTTCTATGAATGTCAAGAGTGTCAGAAACATGGTCTATGTTGTTAAAATCATCAATTTGAATGATGATAATTTGTTGCATATATGGACAACTTCTGTATCAACGTGCCTTTGTTGCATTTATCAAATTCACCTCTTTATCCATGTCCAATGGATGAAGTCTCTTTCCTAGCATCACAAATTCAAGCTACATACACAAACATGTAACACAAATAAGTGTGAAAAGTCAAAATAATTATCCATTTTAAAATTTTGTATTGGTATTATCAAAAATTTAAACTCATGGAAAACTTTACACTTTTTGGAATTCTAATTTGGCATAATAAAGTCCTAAAAATAATAAAATGTGGGATTTGTAAAGGACATTAAATTATAAACCTACTCTTTGCTTTTTGAACAAAGAACTCATCAACTAAAATATTGGATGAGGAAAACTAAAATATTTCTAAATAGTTCAAAACATGACTTACCACATGAAGTTAGAACCTTGCAAGGCTTGCAAGCAATTGTACAGTCTTGGATTTATTATATTTTTCCCTTAGAGCACTAGAGGCAACTATTGCTCCATAAATAGCATCCAAGCCATAAGGTCAATTGATCCATCTTCAAGAACAAAAATTCTCCACTTTTCCGATGTTCAACCCACCTCAAACCAAGAGGTTAAAACGTTTAGAAATTAATTATAGTATTAACATAGTATTTGTGTACTAAAAATCAAATGTGCACCATTGAAACTACAAACTTGCATATAATAAAGCAACAACATTTAAAGCTATTCAAAGCTCTTATCTCTTCGAAGCTCTTCAAGTGTCTTGAACCATTGAGCCAATTCTTCCATCTCTTTGTCATTAGGGCGTGGACATCTTAACAACTTATATAATTCACCTCTTGCCCTGGTAGTTATGGAACCTCAATGGTTACAAAGTTTTTTTTACTATAATCTACTGAAAGCCATTTGGTTTACACCACTTTTTCATGCAAGTTTCACGAGCACTTGTGTTGTCACTTACATTCAATGATGCAAGGATAGCTTCAATCATGACCTCATTAGTAGGGTACAAGGTGGCAACTTCTAATGTTTCCAAGAAGAGCTTTTTCACAATATCAATGACATTTTTCTACAAAAATCAACCATCACAAAATTAGATGAAACTACTATAAAAATATCACAAATTTGATTAGTTCAAAATTAGTTCAAAACTGATTACCACCATTAATTTTAGCTAATACTAATCTACATTGTTCATAATTGCTTTAGAATTAGTTACAAATCTAATTAGTTCAAAATTAGTTTATGAACTAATTAATTTCAAACTAATTACCATCACGGAATTAGTTGAAACTAATTACTAATTGGTGAAACTACCATAAGAACATCACAAAAGTCTAGTAAGATTTTAGTAAAATAAGCCTTTTTATTAAAATGCTAAGTCACAAGTTGTAAAATAGTGTTAGACCTTGACAAGTTCTTCTAAGTTCTTGGAAGTTTGTCCTTGAGCTTCTCTAATGCAACCTCAAAAGAAGAAGTTAGTGATTATACTTGCTTTAATTCTCAAAATTTTAAATTTCTTTTTGCAAGTACAAGTACTATAACCTTTGTCCTACACTAAGAGGTGCATTGTACACAATTGAAGGTTTGGAGGTACTAGTACATCTTGAGCTTGAACAAATACGTTGTTTTGCTGAGTAGGCCTAACTGGCTAACTAGTCAATATGAGCAATTGAAGGTTGTCCTTCTACATGTTGCCTTTTGATAGGTTGTCAGCATCTTTCTACCACTTCTAAAACAAAATAGCAACAAGTTGATGTGAATGGAAACCTTGTCCAACAAACGTGTCATTATAATTCCAGAGCAACCACTCACAATTAAGTTAAGGTGGGCAACCCCCAAACCGCCACTTTTTGCTATTGGGCCTATTTTCTATTAGACTAGTCAAATTTTCATATTTTCTTGTTGACAAGTGAAAAAAGGTTCCAACACACAAAAGAATGCAACATTGGGATATTGCATTCAAAAGTTATAAAGGATCAATTTTTTTTTGTAAATGTTCTAAAATTGTTTCTTCCACATAGATACATATTGATTTTGGATATGTACACAAAGTAATGATGCAACTTTGGGTCGGTGTCGCATGGAAGACGCTAAAACCTCCATTCGAAGTGGGCCCAATAGGGTGAATTCATCCCAAAGGAAAATTTAGGAATTTTTTATTTGCAACACATGATAAAATTTGCAAATCTTGAATTCAGATTTGCAATTAGAGACCCGAAATTAGCTACAGTAGGAGAGGTAAAGAACATTTGATCAACATGGCACCAAATATGGGGCTTTTTTTTCACATTTAACCCAGAGAACACAAAAATCACCGTGCTGGCCCCACTTTAATGGACGGAGGATTTAGCATCCTGCGTGGCGCATTTGGGGTGCCCTTACTGATCAAAACTTAGCATTAATTAGCACACATTATGTGATATTAAAGAGGCTTGAGTGTACCCTCCCATGAGTCATAGCATGTACTGTACAGAACATTCATTAAGCCGTCTCTGAATATCGAAAACAAAGAAGCAATTGATGAACGGCACTTGGCAGCCAACATGAACCGACGCGTCACTAATCCTCTCACTAATCATAATTACAGAACTCACTAAACGCAGATTAGCACTAATCTGAGAGCTTTATAAAGCTATCCTACCTCCCGGGTCTGGATCATCCACCATCGCCCTTTCCTCCGATATATCGTGTTTGCTCCGCGATACTATTGTCGTGCTCTCAGTTTCTCGAGAGGAATTCTGTGTTGTGTTGCTGCTGCTGTTGTTCGGCTTCCTGTATTGTGCTTGCGAAGAAGGTACTTGCTGCTGCAGCGATGGCCCCTATCGCAGTTGGCGACAAAATCCCCGATGCGACGCTGATGTACTTGGACGATGACAACCAAGGCCAGAAGTTCAACCTGTACGAGAAGCTCAAGGGGAAGAAGGCCGTGCTCATTGCCGTGCCTGGCGCTTTCACTCCCACTTGCAGGTGCCGATGGTGTCCTTTCCTTGTCTTTTGAGTGCTACTTAGGTCACTGTTGCTTTACGAAATTAGAGTAGTTCGTCTCTCTGCGATTTTTCTTCTTGTGGGGATGTTGTGGTGAGTTCTTTCGGAAAGGTTTCCTTCTCTGGGCATGTTGGAGGATTCGCACGTTTGCTTATGCTGAGCCTTGTAGTGTCGATTTTGGTTGCTGGGTATGTGTTGAGCTCGAATTGTTTCGTAGGTACTTGTTGTGTTTCAAACGCAGCGGAGTGTATGATGTGTTTCCATTTGTTGCCTCTTTCCCAACGGGGAGAGACTGTGGAATGTCTTCAAAGTTTTTGTGAACAATGAAAGTGAAACGTTAGAAGTAATTGTAGCGAGTTTGGGTGTGAGACTTTCTGATGTTAGTGTGAGGGGAACATGCGGTGCAAGGGTAGCGATGTTCTAAAATTGAATTAAATATAATACTGCTCAAGACGTATGATAATTCTGTACGGAGTTGAGATATTTGCTATTAGCCAGTTGTTTCGTGGTTTTCGGTGCTGTCTGTCTATATTTTTTCTTTATGATCAGAGTACATGTGGTTACTGTACTAACGTGAGTCCATGTGTGGCAGCCAGAAGCACATCCCCAGCTTCATTGAACTTTCCAAGGAGATCAAGAGCAAGGGTGTGTCTGACATCATCGTCATTTCAGGTCTGTCCATCATCTAATTACGAGTGACATGCAAACAAGTGCCTGTTGCTGAGGATTTCATTATCTTGATTTGCACCAGACACCTCGCCTCAGTGTAACTAGATGTTGAAGCTTGTGTTTTGCTTCGTGAAGATGAACGTAGCATTGCTGGGTTTATGAAATGTGAACCATGTGGGACCTGTTGGACTGTGCGCAGTGAACGATCAGTTTGTGATGAAGGCATGGGAGCGTTCTTACGATGGTGTCGATCATCTCAAGTTCTTAGCTGATGGTTCCGCAGAGTTTACCAAAGCCTTGGACTTGGAGCTCGATATGAGTGAGAAGGGCATGGGCAAGCGTTCCCGTCGATACTCTCTGTTGGTCAATGACTTGGTGGTCGAGGTTGCCAATATCGAAGAAGGCGGGCAGTTCTCCATCAGTGGAGCAGATCGCATCTTGCAGGCTCTGTAAATTCTTCAGGGAGTTGCATTTTTGAGGAATCCCACTTTTGTCGGACTTGTTGTCCTGTTCTGAATGCAAGGATGTCAACTAGGTACTTGCAGCGTTCTGCTGCCTAAAGGCATACATCAGCACTTGTAAAGATTTTGCGCTCTTACCGAGTTTAATCAAACTTCTTTAAGACCGTGAATAGTTTGATTGATTTGCAAATGTCACATTATGTTCACATGGATCAGTTTGACTTCTGCATTATCTCAGTATTCAGAATTTTATCGTGGCAGTTTTGAATTCTTGGCAATTGTAGATCTGCTCCGCCTTACCTAGATTTGTGTAATCGATAACGTATAAAAGCCCTCAGAAATAGGCCAGTTGTAGATTTCAGAAGACGACTCAGAAGTTTTCAGGTGAAGACTCATCACTCCGTTGTCAAAGATTAAGTAGGTTGTCTGCTGCGGGTCAGTTCTGGTCGTATTCGTTAGCTTGCTAACTTCTGTAGGTGTCTCGTGGGATGGAAGTTGTCCTATTAGGTAGAATTTTTTTCGTACATAAGGTAGTTCTATACACTGGCCAGGGTTTGAAAGCGCACATTTTTCTTTATTGCACCATTGCACCAGCAATGCACTGCGAAAATAGTGAACACTTCAGAAGGTGGATACTTTAACTGATCACTATGTTTCAATTTCAAAAAATTATAACAAATTTCAGAAAGCTTCAGAAAATATGAATCAAGCAAGGTTGGATGTAAAGTTTTATAAATAATATTTCTAGAAGTTTATCAGCACCAAATTGATTTGAGCTTGTAAATGAAGTTCTTACAAATCTGCAACCTTACTATCCTACGAAATACGAGATTGAAATGTGAATGTGCAGTAACCGTTGAGATGGATTAACGAAGATGTGATCCTGCTCCGAGACCACACCTCCAGGCCCTTGCTTGAAATGAATTTGAAAGGTAAGGGTAGGTTATGCATATGCGTTTGTTCATGAGATTACTGTAAAAAAATCTATACTACCGCGATAGACATGTAACGCTTTCAATTGCAGCCCCTCGTTATTCTTGCACCAACTTCATTGGTCATGCACTGTAGTAAATTTCATAATTCAAAAGGACCCATGTAAAACTGTTGTTTACAACATACCCTTACTGCTAACTGTAATTTAGAATGCATTTCAATTCTTCCCTCGAACTGTTGTTTACAACATGCCCCTACTGCTAACTGTAATTTAGAATGCATTTCAATTCTTCCCTCGGAATGTTGTTGGGAATGAAAACAATGCATGGGTGCATGATTCTAATATTGGATTTGTCTTCCTAGATTGAGGTTTAGTTTCCACCTTTACAAAAAGAGTGCAATTTATCTTAAGTAGGAGATTTTAGGACTAGAAACAATGTTTTTTTTTTTTGCTTTTATAAAAACAAAGAGAGAACAAACAATTAGTTCAACTCATGTGGCTGAGTCAACTTGGGAATGAGATTGGAGGTCATATTTAACTTAGGTTGGTGAAAACTACATGAACAAAAAAACTCATTTTTGCACCAATTGTCAAGAAACTCTTGGCAAATGATTTTCTAACACTCTTTTCCACATCTGCTAAAGTAGGAGAAAATGTAGTTTCTATGAGCCATGCTGGCAAGAATGGTATCATGTTAGGCAAGGACGCAAATCTGGGTGGAATTAATGTTTTCATCTCCAAAGATGAAACAAATCTATGTACACTAAAGCGTCCAGAGGATGGTAAAATGAAGAATGTTGCTGGCGATGTTTAATTGAGGTTGGAAGGTAAGCACTAGCCATCTTGGTCAAATGAGTGAGGGGATACCAATGTTGGCTTCTCTCCAAGATGGTGACTTGTGTAACTCCAATACTTAGCGGATGTCCTTGAATTTGCTCCACACCCTCTAAGCACGGCGACAAGATGTTCTATGGTCTTTATAATAGAGTCTTCTTTGCAGCTATGACACTCTGGAGGAAAATCCATGATCAAACTCAAACTGGTAGTGGGGCAGACCTTTGAATTTGCAAGCCAGAGAAGAAATTAGATCTTTGTAGGTCTACTTTTGTTTCTGATCACTTAAATAGTCGTGTTGGATTCCTGTTCAATCAACTTCAGCTCTGCAAATTTGGTTAGAAGTCTTAGAGGGAGAAAATTTCAAATTGGGTAACTAATGGCCCTAGATAGGGCCCGTTGCAATTAGAACACAGTCGTTTTTAGAGCAGACTACCTTATATGGTAGGGCGTCCTAATGTTGTACGTCCCCAAAATGTGCACATAAAGAAGTGCACAGTAGTAGGCACCTTCAAAAATTCAAAGAATATAGTTAGTATAAAACTCATAGTGCAATTTCTTTCTTGATTGACACTTGATGCCCCGAATGTGCAATATTAGAACACCACCAAAACTTCAAAGAATGCTGCACCTTTCATCCATCAATTGCTCAATACATCCAACAAAATTATGCATTTTTTGAACAAATACCATCCATTGAATTGGCTTTGAAATTGCATACAATGGCTCTCATAACTCATAAGTATTCATACACTTCAAAAATTGCCATAAGTAATTGAGAAATTAGATATTTTCAACAAATTTTGAACATGTTGAAGCACAAGTAACACGTTAGTGTAAAATGTTTTTTCAAAAAAATTTGAATTTGAATTTAAAAAAAAAAGTTTAATCAAATTTATTAGTGAAAAAAAACTTTTAATACAAGTAATTTTTTTTCAAGATTCTTTAGTAAGTCGATGCCCATTTCTTCTGTGAACATGGCTCGTGCCCCCCTCTCTCTCCTGAATCTGCAACCTCCAAAACGAAATTAGGAATTAGCAGGAGATCAAAATGAGAAATCGATTCAGTTTCTGAAACACAGTACAAGCCTGGATTCTCAAATTCACACATCTCGTCTGCCGCAATGCTACTACCCTGCTGCTGCGCGGAACCAACAATCTCCCAAACTCTCCATAGAAGTGACTTCCAGGCGACCCTCGCAGACTGCACGAAGTCTTGGGAGGAGCAAACGGCGTGGAAGTGGAAGAGTCCGATGAGATACAAGTGGAGGCTTGACGGACAGTCTTGTGAAGAGTCACGGAAGAGAAACGTACGAGAGCAGCCATGGATCGATCACTGCAGCAGACGAAGATGTTGATGATGCTGTTGACAAATGCGAAGCTCAGAACGCAAACGAAGTAATAGCACCTGCAACCCAAAGAAGAATAAGACTCGAACACAAACAGTTTGAAATCAATGTCGTCCGTAAAGGAGCTCCTTCGACAGAACTCCGAAAACAATTCGCGTACCGAAATCTGGGACGTCGCTGTATGCAGTGTCTGATTCCAACTTTAACGCCGGATTGAGTGATTCTGTCTGTCATCCACACTTGGAGTTCTTCCGATCTCCTGAGCAGCTTCGCCACTTCGCAACGAGTTCCTTCACCTGCTCGCCATATCCAAGGCAGCAGCTCCGTATCAGCAGCTGGAATGGCGTTTGCATTGGCCTCTATCACAAGCATCAAGCCATCAACATACTGCAGAACGAGCATTGCAAGCTTTGATTCTGGACCCGCTTGCCAAATTTCGTAAGCGAGTTCACTTGATTCAAATGCGAGAATGCTTAGCTACAAGTAGTGCCACTTTGGAGCCACTATGAGTCAGTAGAGTAAATTTGAAAATTTGGATTTACAATCTTACTACTGTACTGTAATTAGATGAGACAATGGGATGATTTTCCCACCACTTTAAGGTAGTTTGCTCTAAAAGCAATCATTTAAAGCCCAATCTGCCTTTTTCATGGGTTTACGTGGATGGAAAATTTTTAGCTCATTTTTCAAAGAAAGAAAAATAGATGCACAATGTAATCCAACTAGTTTTGTATTTTTCTATGCATTATTGAATTAGTTATGATTTTTCAAAGATTTGTGTCATAGTCACCTATTTATAACTGTACATCTCTCAGAATCCGCCCACCTACAACTTGTAAAGAAATGGGAGAAAACCAAGGTAAATGATCGGCTTCTACAATAAATAACAAATTTTTCTTGATTCAATTAATGGTTAAAGAGGTCCATTTAAGGACCAACTCATGTTAATTCAGTAGATAATTATAGGAGCAATTTGAAGAGGACAAACACTTTTAGAACAGACTACCTTATATTAGGGCCCAACTATTGGTTCAACTTCAAAACCACCAAAACCAACCAATAGGAATGTTTAGATCTTTAATCTTTAAAGGACAAATTGGTGATTGTGGAAATCATTCGTATGACTATTATTGGCTAATAAAAATGCAAAAGCACTCATTGGAAGTCAAACTATTGTAGAAGACCTCTCCTTTTCACAACAAAATTCTGAGGATGAATAGTTGTACTTTTGTCCCACTAAAACAATTCTTTATCATCCATCAGACTTAAAACATCCTTGTCAATGTTTAAGCGGGGTTAAATTGGATCATTAATCTGGGCCAAAGGTTTCGGAATAAAAATTGGCCCAATTTTCTTTTATATAATATGGTCGTTTATATAGCAATGTTTTGGTACCAAAAAATTGGGCTCAAGTGCAAAAAATTAGGTGGCCATATATCCTTGATCTAATTATTCTACTTAAGTTTGATTTGAGTTGGTCCTATGTTTGTAAATTGGGCATGGGCCCTAATATAGAGCCCCCTTTAGATGCATATTTATGATGAAGAATTGGATCTAGAAATGACATAATGTTGCTCTACCTTCAAATGCATATAAAGAAGTTTGAGTAGGAAGTTGAATGAAATGCTTGTTCATATTGTACTACAAGGACAAGGGTTGCTATTATGTGAGCATAGGAGCATGAGCCTATGAGCCTAGAATTTTAAACACCTATGTTATAGGTGTCTATATTATAAAAACCTTCTATAATTATAACATAACTATATTATAGATTCTTGTATTATAGGTGTTTATGTTATAAGTACCTTCACTAGTTGTAGGATATCTACTTATATATGTGCTCAAGGCTCACACGTTTGCATTTTCATGCTCACATACTAGCACCGTTGCTCTAATTTGTCCTATTTGTGTATAAAACACAAATTTACCAAAGTTTTACCATTTATGAAATAATTAATTAGAATAGGTCAAATTACTGTTGTATTGTATCCATTTCCACTAAATTTTTTTGGAAGTAACTTTAGTTTGGACCCTTACTAACATGACAAATTAGTGCGATGCTTGCACCTTTCACTAAAAATACTAGAAATTATAGACTAGATGACTACTCATAAAACATTGGACTTGAGGTAAGGTGGGATTATCTAAAATCGCACCTTAGCTAAAACTGCAATCATCATTTTCTGTACATCTCCAAAATCAATATACATGTATGTTGAAGGAACGATTTAAGAGCATCTACCAAAAAAACCCTATAACCTTTTGTAACTTTTGCATAAGATATCCAATTGTCATGTTCTTTGGTGTGCTGGAACCTCCTTTCACCTACCAACAAGAAAATATGAAAATTTGACCCGTAGTAATAATAGCAACTAGGCATCATAGCAAAAAAGTGTCAATCTGGAGGTACCTATGTTAGTAATCAAACATGCACGCAATTGAAGACATAGATCTCACTTTGCTCTTTTCACCATCAGTAAATTTGTGAAAGAAAATATTCATGGAAAGGCTGCAATGGTAGTGACCGTTTTGTAAATGTATGAAAATTGTAGTGGAGTAACCACTCACTGAAAACATTTCACCACAATAGACTCTTTTCTGTGTATCGGACTCCCCATTTGTATACAAAACTATAGACTGTACATGAGGAGCTAAAACGTAGTTCTGCCTGTTTCAAGGTTAATGTTTACAACTAGTTAAGTTACATGAAGCTTTATCTCTTTTCCTACTCCAGCTACAGAGCTACAAGAGGCAATCATAAAGCCTTTTTCATGTTAGGGACTGCAGCTAGGTTTTGGAGCAGCACCCATATTGTACCGCACATATGAAATTCCTCAAGGTCTCAAATCTTCTCCACTTCGATGCTGGTGAGAGCGATCATACCATACCATTGTGTCTCTACAAAGTTAATCGATGCAAACAGGTCCAACGTCAAGGTGCGTGACTTGAAGGTTCAAGGCAACAAGTAAACGATGCTCCTTAAAATTATACCTACCTTGGCATTGGGAAGCTTGAGGGTCCCATTTCAAGCCCTGAAGATTTGTCCGAGTGTCCAGAGCGAACTGCAGGTGGTGCAATTGGCCCTCCTTCTAGTGTCAATGCGCCTTGAAGCTCTTGCACCACTTGTGTCATTGAGGGCCTATGTGCCGATTTGGGTTCTACACTTTGCATGGCAATGTCCGCCACTTTCCATACTGCTCCCAAGTCAGGGTTTGAAGCTTTCACTGCAGGTGCTAATATTGAGTCGATGTCGTTGTTTTGGAGACTCTCCCGAACCTGGAAAACAAGTTTATGTGGTCAGCAGCAATTGAAACATTAACTTAGTTCGTACATGCTTTGCAAAGATTATTAATATACTACGAGAGTCAGAGATCATCAATGCCAGACTATAGTGCTGTCTTGAGATGCTCCTATCGGCATATTTACACCTGACGCAGTACTTGAAAAACAAAATGTGCAGACGAAGGAATCAGCAACTGACCCAATGGGCGATATGAGGATTCTTTCCCATAGCCATCAGGGATTGATCAATGGGCAGACGTCCTGTGATCAGTTCCAAGAGAACGATTCCAAAACTATACACATCACTTTTGGTATGTATGTGGTGAGTTGTACAGTACCTGCGGTATACCAAGTCTTGAAATGTAAGTAACGGTATTTGAAAACCATGAAAACGCACTAATTCGAATAAGATACACACATTTGTACTTCACTGTCCAATTTTTCTACTTTTGCTACAAAACAGTCTTCTAATGTACAGTACAACTACACTTGAGCAGTTGTGGAGATCTGCAAGAAACCTCTGAAAGCAGTTACCATTCCTAGCGCTCAGGCTCAAGTTATAAAACAAAAAAGGCAAGAATTGATGCAACTAGATCTCGAACTTACTCTGGATCAAGGTAGCCTGCGGTGCCCATGACATCAGTCAGCACTCGTGTGCCTTCAGTGTCACCCATCAACCTGGCCAGTCCAAAGTCCGCAACTTTGGCATCCAATTTAGAAGTGAGCAGAATGTTGCCGCTTTTCACATCCCTGTGTATGAAACTTGGACTACACCCTGTATGCAGATACTCCAAGCCTGCACATTCTCAAGGCACTCATCAATCTGAATAAAATTTACGTCTTACTCTGCAAATATCGATTTTGGACAATTCAAGAGCTTCATACATGGAGGTTGCAATGGGCTTTCTACTCTGGCGATACAGCCTGCAACAAAGCCCAATGAAGGGCAGTAAATTTGGAGTGACTGTCCTTTACTGGCCCTAGATGTAGGTTCGTATTGGCAAAAGAAGCCCTGGGTTAATTGGCAAAGCCCGACACTGGATTGTGGCATGAAACATTCGCACAATAGAGCTGATTCAGAGTAGGTTCGCCGAGCAACGAACACAGATGACGACTAGGTAAGTGCACGCCCTACTACCTTGTGCTGCATTCAGTCCAATGTGAAGGCGCCTCTTCCAATTAAGCGGGTTGCCTTTCCCTGTAGTGCCTGTATTACCATTGGATTCACTTGTCAATGATAGGCTTCCCCAGTTATCTTGGAAGTTGGAATGCAAGTTGTAACCCACCCTCAAGAACTCCAAACACTTCAGCGAGCAGGACTACAGCATCAAAGCTCAAATTTCCTGTTCAAGTTCCCCGATCAGCGGAATGAAACTCACCATGTAAGTGACTGAATAAGGAACCATTTGGCACGTACTCATAGATTAGGATTGAATCGTGTTCAGATTGGCAGTATCCCACCAAGGCTACCAGGTTCTTGTGGTGCACCCGCGATAACACATCCACCTGCGAAAAAATGGAAGGTCAGTCCGACTTAAACTTCAAAACCATGCTAATTCCACGCTCACTCCAAGTTGCTGTAGGAATTGACACGGGAAACTGCTAAAGAAGAAAGTTCTTGCGGTTCGAAGAGAGTAGACCCAGCAGTGCAAAGGCATACATGTAGAAATCATAAGCCCTCGAACTAAGGGTTTAGGGCTTAGGCTGACGGGCCATCCCTAAATGCAAAAGCTTGGGTCCACAATGGAGTTGAAGGCCCCCAAAGGATTCAACTTCAAATTTGGGCCTCTTGACCTTAGCCAGACTCGGACCTCTTTTGGAGGAGTTAAAATTCTGGGCTTGGCTCAAGAGATTTCTTCGTTTACAACCTCACATATGATCTCAACTCCTACGGTCGGGACGCTAAATAAAGAGAAGGTGATTGAATATAAACTCTAAACCGATTGGAACGCTCGATTCTTGGCCCAAATTGTTCTTGAGTTAGGGTTTGAAATGCACCTAAAATCCGAAATCATATAATCTAGTTCCACAAATGGATCGCTCGGTGGTTGTAGAACAAACCTCATTGAAGAACTCCTTTTCTCCTTGTTTTGAAGACTTATCAGCAACCTTGACTGCCACTTCTTGTCCATCAGGGAGCGTTCCATAGTATACAGGTCCAAATCCTCCTCTTCCAAGTTCCCTGTTCAAGTGATTAGTTGCAACGTCGACTTCTGCACGTGAGTAAGCTTTGGCACCACCCTGGTGAGGAATTTCTGTTGATCAAACACGCAAGTGCATTATGAGTTCTTGAATTTCTTGCAATGGCCCAAATCGAAATTATTAAGGCAAGCATAATCAAGCTCGAAGGAAATTGCTACGCTTCAAGCACAAGAATCGAATCTCAACTACTGAGGATCGATTCTAGACATTCAGCACATCATTTACAAATGCAAAGAAAAGTGAACTCTTTAGCAAACTAATTCAGATAGTAGTTGCGAAAACCAAGGCTCACTCATGATCGGTGTCCCTTCACCATCAGAAGGACTCTTTGCTTTGCGTTTGCAACGACGGTGTGCAATGATTGCTAATACGAGAATCAAAGCGACTCCCAAAATACCGCCGATGGTGGCACCGACGATGGCTCCAACGTTCGAAGATTTTTTGCTCGAAGAGGGTTTGCTCGATTCGCTGGGCGCAACTAAGAGAGGGTTCCCAGGTCTATACCTGCACATCCCACAGACTCATCGCGAGTGCAGGGTTTAGGGTGGTGCAATTCTGCACTTCTGTGGAGGGGGTTGAAGACGACCAAGTAATTCTGCGGTCATTATTAAAAGAAATGCCAGGAAAGCCAACACGCGAACTGCTGAACGTATGGTCTGATCATTAAATGCAATCATTTGTGATCAAAACCGAAAAGACACTTATGCAGGAACTTACGTGAACAGGATCGGAGAATTGGTTGCAAGAAGCGCCTCTGGAATAGAACCACTGAAGTTGTTATTTTGGATAGACCTGCAAGGAATTCAAGCACATCCCAATTCGAGTTTCATAGACAATTTCAGAGTTTCATAAAACAAAACAGGTGAACATGTTAATAGACGATCAAGCATCTGGCAACTGAAGAATTTCATCCAGAGAGTGAAGGTCGGCACTCACAACACCCTCAGCTCTTCTGAAGTTGTTGTCAAAAACTCTGGTAGCGGGCCACTTAGACTGTTGTTATCCAAACTCCTGGGATACATCAATTGTTGACATCCAACGCATTATAATGCAAATGCAAACTGTACATTCAAGCGGTAAGGGCATTTGCATTGTTGCGGAGACACAGATTAACTCTGACCATGTAATATGTAATAAGATTGTTGTACATAAAGAGTCTCTTCACTGGAAGTCCCACGAATGACTTCGAAACAAGTGACTCTTTGTTGCACAACTAATAATTTCTTAAGGGTATTTCAAGAGTCCTTCAACTTCTTGTTTACCATCCTTGCACATCAAATGTGACCCTTAAATAGTGAATTGTCTACTCACAAGACAAATAGAACATTGCACTGACTACACTTAACATACTAGGATAGAGGCCATGCAGAATATTTGGAGCAGCCCATCCCGGTTTAGTTTAGATCTTCAAATTAATGCATTTTGTTCAGATTTCACATGAACATGAATAGAGGCTTTGAACAACTTGGACTGCATACCAGTATATTGTTCGTGTTGGGTAAGTAGAGGATTATAACCACCGAGATAGGTTCTATGAAACAAAATTTTGCACTTCAAAGAGTTGGAGAACTCACAAGTTAGTCAAAGCCATGAGGTTGGCAAAGCTAGTTGGAATCGAACCCTTCAATTGATATCCTGAAAGATTTCTGCACATTCTCAAACAGATCTATATATTAAATATTGCTAAAATGTGTGCCAATACTACTGCAAAATTTAAATGTGAATATGTATACATTCTTCTAGCAACCTAGTCCCTAGAAATAATTGATTTGCAATTGATGGACATAAGCTCATAAGAGCTTTCTATAGCCAAAGAAAAGACAAATTCATATTTGAAACATTTGATGTTGCAAAAAGCAAGGATTTCAGCAAAATTTCTAAAAATGCACCATTCTTTATGATGATTGTGGTTCATAACTCTTTCTAATTTGTAAAATTCAATACAAAGCTCAAAATTGCATAATATATTTCAATAAGTTTCTGAAATAATAGATTGAAAATACCTAATATATATTGCTTTCAAATCATAGAATCAAATATTAAAACATACTTATTATAAAATATAAGACTATTCTAGAAAATCATACACATTGAAGAATACTTACACCGAAGTAATTTGGGGTTCTTGTGTGGTACCATCTGAGGGGAAGCAACTGACCCAGGAATGAGGAGTAGGCAAACATGGATCACCAGTCCATTCTGTTAGATTCAATTCCTTCTTGATGTCTTCAATAGCCAATGCTGTACAACATGTTCATCAATTTTCTATTAGCATCTAAAAGCGTTCAACAAGAGCTTCCATTCCTACATTTATGAATCTTATTTTGCAAACAATACATGATTGTCTACAATTTAACCCCCCAAATTCCATTGATGACCATACATTTGTATACTAGATATAAAGTCATGTACCCCCTAGTGATCTTGTAACAAACTATACAACATTCAATTTATAAACATTCTATACTATTATATTTGTTGTTGTACTATAATATGATTCTATAGTCATGTACAATAGCCTCAAAACACAAATACACAAGCCAAAATACATGATCCAGAAGGACCTATAAGGTCTTTCCAAGCTTAAGTACAACATTGAGGGATAATCTTTCTACGTGTGAACTTTCAATGTGCTGCCATTATCATTGACCCTTTGAAACTAAAGGCAGGGTCCCTACTCCAGTACAAAATAGGGGCAACCGGCCTTCATACTTTTGGACCTCAAGGCATGTAAAAAGTACACACATAGAATGGATTCCTTGCCAACTATTCCTTCCATTCATTTGTTTGGAATTAACTTACAGTCTCTTTGGATGGTTTTATTCATCATGGGATTTGACACCGCAAACACCTCCATAGCGTTCAAAATGGGCCCTTGTTCTGCGCCCATAGTAGTTGTCATGGTGATGGTGCTATTTGCCCCCATCTGATAGTTAGGGTTATACTCATTAAAAATGAACCCCACCTCGAACTGCCCTGCCAAATTATCGGCAAAAGTCTTCCCCACCACATTAATGGTGAAATTCCTAGGTGCGGGTGTCCCCGTGTACTGCACTAGCTCCCCAAGGTACACCGCCACATACCATGATGTCTCATTGCTACTAGTTCCCGAGGGCAGGAGCACGGATGCCAAGGTGCCGTTGCTACTCACGGCCGTTTGCATCACAGAAGACGGCGGGAGGCTGGCTTGATTCACCAAATAATTGAACGGAGAGGTTGTGGATAGAAACTCCTTGGGGTCAGTCGTAGGAGCCAAGTAAATGTTTGCAGTGGGGCTCTCTGGGAACCAGAACCGATCATAATAGTCATTTGGAGCTCTACAAGTAAGGGAAACAACACGTACTAGGTTAGGTGAGGAAGATAGATGGATAAAAAGGATAGAATCATAGAATGGAAGGAATAGTCTCCATTCACCATATTGTAAGGGATCAAGAGAGAGGAACTTCCATTCACGAATGGAACCTTTGAACCTTTTCCTCCAACAATCTAGCAATCTAGAAACTTGCTAGTACCATCTTACACTTTACACATTTAGTTGAGGTTCAACTCAAAATCAATTGCAAAAAAGGAAACTTCAAGGGGTGAAGCTAGTCTTTTCACACTTGGCACAAAGAAATCGAAGCTCACTTTGAACCTTGTCCTACAACAATCTAGAAACATGCATGCTTGCAACATCTTCACTTTAGCACATTTATTTATTACTAGTCTAGAAATCAATTGCAACAAAAATGAAGTGCCAACAGATACATGGAAGTATTTTTACAATTGGCACAAAGCAAAGCTCACATGTGTGCTCAATGGGTGGACCTCTTTTGTAAATGGAACCTCAACCTTGCCATGTCAGTTGAATGAAAGAGCACGCTTGTGAATCTAAAGTGATTGGTTTGGGCGACATACGTTAGACATCTTCTACGATAATCATTTATATTTAACGGTTTTAAAATGCATTGTGATATGAAGGTTTTGTCGTCAGTGGAGACTTTCCTTTTCGGCATCCTGCGCAGATTTGTACCCTTGTTGCAAGATGTCGAGCTCATAAGGTGAGACGAATACTTGTCAAAATCTTACAGGTAGAGTTGCAATCTACAGAATGAGATGAAACTAGCTATCTATGGATGTGTTTGCCTAATCTTTCTTAGAACAGTAAATTGCGTAACCTAAATAGATGATTATAGTTTTAAATTACGTAAATGGGAGTTTTATTGTCGAACTAATCGCCACATGATGAGCGAGTTGGTTAAATGCCCCCCAAAACGCTTCCCGAGAGCATGAATGAATATCTTCAAAATTTTCAGCTAATTTTTGGGATATGCAAATTAAATGGGAGGTGTCTCGTTGGTGTATATAACCCCAGGGGCCTACACAAATTTGGAGATTAAAAGCGGCGTATCTGCGAGGTAAAAGAAGTCTAACAATTCTCCAAGCTTTTGTGGGCCCTTGACATTTACAAGTCTCATTTGCAAGAGTTGGCCGCAGAAGTGGAATCTCCCAATGACCCAGTCTGATTTCACCAAGTGGGATCAGACATAGTCAGTGGGGCTCACTGGGGCTATCTAACGAGAGGAACCGAAAACGAAAAGAAAATTAATCAAGAAAGAGAGGAATTCTGCAGAGTTCACGGAGATTACGGTCCTAAAGTTGCGGACGCTAACTTATTTGAGCGCGCGTCCGATGAGCTAGCTTGACTGGCCAACTTCCCCAAAACCATGCTTCACTCCTCGCATTTCGCACTATCGTGATCAGAGCAAACGAATCCAAATAGTAAAAGCACTGAATACATAGATCAATTCAACCATAATTAGGCAAACTAAAGCGCGCACGATTTCGATCCAGTCTTGGCTCTAGCTCGCTTTACGCCTACAGAAAAAGCAATTCCATAGCCAGGTTCATTGTTGGGAATTGCCATATTAGCAGCAGAAGTATTGTGCGAAATTCGCCGGAATTCATAGCCCTTACCCCAATTTATGGACTCACAAGAATTGAAAAGAAGACAAGGCGACGGTCCCAATTGTGCGTACCGAATCAGTTTCGTTTCACCGTAATTCACGCGTAAGCGCGTCTTCATCACCTGGTTTTGCTGCAGGAGCTGCCCATATTGCTCCACATACCCCGTGGAAATCGCCGACGCCGGTTTCAGCGATATTCCGGAGATGAACGGCGTCTGCTCCGGTGACGTCCGCAGCAGACACAGGATGCTCACGTTCCCCTGCGACACATAATGGTATTCCCTATAGATGACATCATCGCCCGACAAAGCGGTCACGTCGTCCATGAAGGTGGCGTCGAGGGCCACCTGAAACGACGGTGGCTGGTTCTTGCTGTCGTAGTTGCCGTAGAAAAACGTCGCCCGCAGCAAGTAGGCGCTGCCGGACACCACGGGCAAGGTGAAGCAGTTCTTGGGACGAAGGTCGTCGAAGTAGCGGAGTCTGTTGAGTTCAGTGAAGTTCTGGAGATTAGTGGGGACGACAGATCTCTGGAGCTTCCCTGTGGAAATGTAGGCAGTGTCGGGGACCCAAGTGAGGTTGGTGACGGGGTCGACGTAGGTGACATTCGCACCACAGTCGATGTTCAGATAATCTGCCATCCAAACGTACACATCAAGATTAGCAATTGCGCAAGCGAGTCGGAGGATTTTCCAATGGTTCGATCTGTGTGGACGACAAGTTCCGTTCGATGGAAATTTGAAACCAACGTCAATATCGGTGAACTGGCTGTATTCCAATACTTTCGCACCTGTCAGAACACCTGCTCTGAAATATAAATCCAGACAGGTCCTAGATTTTAGACCTGTAGATCCATTTTTGGCGTTGGAATCGCGCCATTTTCACAAAATTGACGGTAACCGCAAAACTGCACAATCGGATGAAGGAAAGTAACAAGATTTCGTGTTTCTGGAGAGAACCTAAACCAGAGGATTCTGTCTCGAGCTAGTGTCCATGGGTTTGTGAGTACACTAAAATTTAAACAGAGTTCTGCAACCACGATTTGTTCTGTTGCAGCGAGTGTGAAATGCAACCCGAAGTGTGTAGATAGGGTGACAAACCTGGATGAGTCGTCTGAGCTACTGTCGTGGGCACCCTGAAACTCCAAAGGAGAAGTGTGGCAGCCACAAAACTCCAGCAACATTTGCTCCTGGTGTCCCAGTATCCCTCCATCGCTGGATTTCAGCTTGAGACTGGCAAGCCTCTGATCGCTGTCAGGAATGGTTTCTGCAGCCCGCTCGTGTCCTCGCCCTTCTTCTGCCAACCTCTGTCTCAAAACGTTCGCCCCTCCCATCGACTGTTCTAACTTAAGCGTTGTCCTCATCTGTCAATTGGTGCATGACTGAATGTGGGAGGTAAATAGAAATACGGGAAACGCGTCGACCGGGTTTGAAGTTTCCGAGGATCACGAGCAATCCTCATCTCGCGCCACTGTGTTGAAAGTCAACACCTCCCATTGTCCCGTTTACCGATGCTGCCTTACCGATTCCTTTACTCTCGTTTGCTTTTAACTGGAAATCGAACCACAGCCTGGAATACCGATTTCCCCTCAAAATAACATGCTTGTGTAATGTGTACCAGTGAGGCAGGCTGGCAGGGGTCCTTTAGCATCCTTGAAAAGGGGAACCTGACCGTGAACAAAATTGTCTTACAGGGCTCGTCTGTCAACCCTAGTCCTTGAATGAATCCGCAAAGGACCAACATGTTTAACCCCTAAATGCCCAAGGCACCCAAATGTGGTGTCGAAGAAACTTTGAAGTTAAATAAAACCTTACCAAATTGCTATTTTTAGTAGTTTATATTTTTGAAAGATTCTTTTTGAAGTCTAGTTTTAGCATCAAAAATCTGATTTTGAAAATGAATGATTATGATTTTTCTATTCAAGGTTTTGTGCAAAGGTACCCATTGCAATCTTGACTTTTCGTAGTGTTGAGGGCTCTTGGAAATGAGCCTCAAATACACTAGATCTTGGAGAAAAAATCACACTAGAAATTCATTTAAAAAAATTGTAGAATAGATTTTGAGAAGTTATAAATTGATTGGGGTTATATTTGTTAGGCCCTTCAACCTCATATTTTTTTGGTCTTGAACTTTTTAGATTTGAGATGCAAAAAGAGAGCTCAAAGATTTTCATAGTTTTAACACTTTGATGATCAAACATTATAATCTTTCAATCCTTAAATGATATTGTTGTGTTTTCTTTTCCTATGTGATCTCTAACATGTCTAGTTTGAATTTGTACGGTTACAATTCCAAATTAATTGATTCAACTTATCAAAATGTTGGATTTTTGTTCAATTTAGAACAAATTCTTAGAGGCTCAAAACAGGCCTTGGGCATTTAGGGGTTAAAGGCAACATGTTTTGAGGCCAACAAGTGCTTCAAAATGCTCGTCTCCAAAGCAAGGTCACCTTCCTATTCATTAATATTTGCTTTCAACAAATTCAATTGTAGGATCCTTTAGTTTACTTAGGGTCGCCCTTTAGAGTTTAGACTACAGTGGAGAAGTTCATTAGTCAAGAATTGTAGGGAAATGGAGCGATACGATTGGAACAAATTTTGTTCTTCACCGGATTGGATTTACTCTACGGCCAAGACTTCTCCGATGAAGAACCTCAAGCATGGATGAAAAAATGACATGGCTGCCTATATAGTAACACTTTTTGTGAGGGTAGTTTACTAGAGGTCAAGATTCTTGGCCAACCTCAACCCCTTGGACAAGAAATTTGGCCTTCAAAGAATTCTTATTCATTCAAATATTATTTCTAATGACAAATCTAATTGAATATGCTCCCCCTCATGTGTCGCTTTCTCTTGGCCATGCTCAACTCTCATGATTGTACCAAAGTTTCTACTCTATAGAACCTACAATATGTTCTTACTATGTATGTAAACAAAAATAAAACTCTTGATTCATTATAATGAATTGAGCAAGTTCATCACATTAATACAAATGTCAATTATACTTTGTGTTTTAAATGGAGAAGACAAGTTATATATACATATATATATATAGAGAGAGAGAGAGAGAGAGTGGTAGGAGGTAAAACAACCCATGAGGAATACTTAAATTTGAATGAGTGGGTCATTGCAAGAAAGGGTGGTCCTATTTCCTGTCACAATGAGAGTGACTTTTTTGTTATCCTCTATATCTTTTGAAGCACAAGTATAATGAACATGAAATTTTTATTGGAGATGCCTAACTTGATGGTAATCAGATACCTTATTTTTTAGAAATTAAAAAAAATCATTTTATATTTAAAAATCATTTTTGTTAATTTGTTACAATGTAAGGTTTAGGGTTTTTTACTACGTTAGGAGTCCCCAAATTTAATGATCAGGAGCTGAAATTTTCATGGTCTATTTGCATAGTAGGAAAGCATATTCCTACCTGAAAGGGAATCTAAAAAATATTATTTTGTGTCCTCCACATGAGTGCAAAGTGCAAACAACACTTCCATTGTGCGAAATTTTTGAACAATGAAGATGGTTTTCAAATCGATCTTTTAGTGAAATCTCATCACTATGAACTCTTTCCCAATGGCCAATTTTTAATTTTTTAATTTATTGTTTTTCCTGTTTTTTACAAATTAAAATGTGAAATTACAGTGACCAATCCTACTTTCATGAGATTTAATTTTTTTCTAGGTCTCCTACTTAGAAAATTTTCTATGTTTTTCCTTCCTAGGGTAACTTTTTCTTAAAGGTGTATACATTAAATATATTTTTTATATTTTTTAAAAATTGATTTTCTAAGTTTAAAGTACTCTCGAAAGAAAAAATGAGTACTGTGCAATACGCTACGCTTTTTGAACCTCCTTTCTTGCAACGACCTGAATAGGAACTCAACCGCTCATAATTAAGTCACGAGTAGGAATTGTATTTTGTAGTAGAATTTTAGACCTCATTTAGGCAAAGTAGAATTTTTTTTTTTAATTTGAAATAATAAAAAGTTGGAAAATCAAGTTAAATTTCATTTCCAAAAATCCGTTTTGAGATTTTGAATCTCCAATCAAAAGTTATGAACAAATTTTAGAGAAGGGTTGGAAGGGACATTTTCTTTTACATTTTCAAACATTCTCTTTGAATTTTGTCCATAACTTTTGATTGGAGGCTCAAAGTCTCAAACGGATTTTTATTGATGAAATTCAATTTCATTTTCCAAATTTTTTTAGTCCAATTTTATTTTTAAAAGATATTCTACTATGCCTAAATGAAGTCCAAAATTATACTTCAAACATATTTCCTACATTTTCACAATGAACGGTGAAGTTTTCATCTTTAAATTATCCCGTAGCCTTTGAGAATTTATGATGAACAATATATTTCGATATAAAAATGACATCTTTACCTTTCTTTCCTACGTATCTCAATGAAGGAATCCCTTCATTTTACCATCAAAATTTGTTTTTGATGGAAGATGGTTGAATTGCATTGGTGAACTAAAATTGAACCCCGTGTACTTAAATGATTCCCAAAAATTCAATACATAATGGTTTGATGTGAAAATATTACCACACAAACTTGACAAATAGACACATTTTTTCCAACAAGGTTTATTGAATTTGGGCATTGGATACAAAAGTTATAGCTTTTCAAAGTTTGCTACCGCCTAAAAATGTACAAAATATGTCTATGGGGACCATTAGGGGTTATGGTTCCTATTGTAGCTGGCTAAAACTCTCTTGGTGGTGAAGTTCACTGGTGGATGGAAGACTTCTCTAGTTAGTGTTTATACTACAATTGGTCAAGATTTCTTAATTAAGACATTATTTTATTGTCTTTCCATCTTGTCCAACATCCGGCCACTGATTACCTCAAATAACCATGTCTTGGCCAAAAATTTTTGACCAACTGGTGCACTTATGCACTATAGTCTAAAGCAACCCTTATTCAAGTACATTGTCTCAAAATTTTAGAATCAATATTCCCACCAATTGCAAGTTCAATGATAACATTGTTAACCAACTGAGTTGCCTGCCCCCAGGTGGAGGTATAATTTGTCCCTAAATATTTGGGAGATAATTCAATTATAATGTTGTGAACATCATTGGATGGGCATATGTACTTTGTTGTTGAAGGGCTTCCAATTTCTAGGAAAGAAAAAGGAAACCCCCCAGTGAATGTTAACAATGTTATAATGTACCTAAACTTCAAGTTTAGCTTTTCTAGCCCTTCCAAAAGGTGAAGTTTTGTCTTTTAACATTTTTAGAAAAAAAAACATATGTCCTATAACTTGTGCATTCAATATGTTGGAAAATGGATTGAAAACATATGTAAAAAAATTTAACCAAAAAAATTTCATATTTATTCGTTTACATAAATTGTAAAATAAAAGGTGGTACTAAATGAAAGAAAAAATTAATTTGCTTGTAACTTTTATAAGAAATTGAAAATTGTTAACCCCTAAAGGACCGGAGGGGTGTCTAGATTTCCAAAATTGTGAAGATCTATTATAAAATGCAACTTAGAAGAATATTTTAATGATGACTCTCAAACAATAGTTGTAAAATGCTATTTATAGATCACATCCATACGGTTATATCAACAAAAATACATACCAATATTTTACAATAAAATTGTAAGCCACAAATTGGAAATTCCTTCTAAAATCAATTGTAGATTGAATATTTATGATTTAAAATTTTTTTTTTCTATAAGTTTAAAATATTGAATTCTAATTATAGTGATTTTTGAAGATTTTTATTTGATTTTTTGATTCAAGTCATTTTTGAAGGGTCAATCTTTGAACTAAAAAAGTTATTTTTTGAGGCTAGACCTCCCAGTACCTTTTGAATTATAGAATATTTGCAAAGCAAAATCTTCATAATTTGAACCATACAAATGTTAAAGAACTAATATAAGAATCTTGATTAAAAATTGATGGATGAAAAAATGCATTTTGGTGAGTTTGGGATGTGTTTCTGTTCATTCATAGTTCAAAATCTGCTCTCATGGTCCTTTAGGGGTTAATCCCAATAGGTAAAAATGTTCTAGTAAGCAAATATAATCTTTCTTTTTCTTTTTCTTTGAAATTTTTTAAAATTGAGAGTAGAAGTGAGAGTAAAAGACAACTTTACATGTTTTTTTACCTTCATTGCCCACAAAATAAAATTCCTCGTAACTTTAACTACATTAGTCAAGAATTGAATAGTTCAAATGTTTTTGAGTAGGTATCAATCTTTACAATTACAAAAAAATAATTAATACTCTTCACATTGAATTTTTTTTTAAACTTATAGCTTTCGCAATATTTATCGGAATGACATGAAACAAACTTTGCATATTGATTATGATGAGTAGGAGGGTTGCCATTATGTGAGCATAGGAGTGTGAGCCTATGAGCCTATAATACTACACACCTATGTTATAGGTGTATATACTATAGAAACCGTCTATGATTATAGGGTATACACGTTACAAATATCCATATTATAGGTGTTTATGATACATACATCTTCTATAGTGTATGGTATTCATATCATAGGTACCTATATTGTAGGTTCAATGCTCACAAGCTCGCATTTTTGGGCTCACATATTAGCACCGTTGTGATGAGTAGCAATCATCTTAAAAATTCATGCAGAAATTTCAAATTACAAAGTCTCAAAAAGCCCAAAATGGGATCCTTGGTCCTTTAACCCCTAAATGTCCAAACATTGTTTTTTTGGGAACATAGCAATTTTGGGCAACTCACTACAAATGGAAATTTTAGTTTTTTTCTTTGAAATTTTTGCAAAACATGTAATCAAGGAGTAGCTTTAAAGTCCAACAATTTTCATAACTTTTGATTACATGGTTAAAAATTATTGTATGATACATAATTTTTTGTGTTTGGCGGGCAATCCAGGCAGCTAAATTCATTTAAATTTTATTTATTTTTTAAACTAAAAATTTGAACTTGGTTTTATAGATTTATATATATGATGAAAGCTTTGAGTCATTTCATTTTGATTAGTGAGATGAAAGTTATGAGGCACTGTAATTTTAGGATAGTTATAGAATTTCTACTCTAGAAATAAACTTTGAAGTCCTTAATTTTACTCAATTTTCAATATTTTTGAAAAAGAAAAAACATTGGGTGTAGATTGTATATTACATCATCAAAACCCGTTGGAATTGGCATTTTTCAATTTCATAACTAAATTCTTGACAATTTAGTATTTTGAATCATTCTCTATTTCTTTCTACTTATTATTTTTTTCCTATATGTTGTACAATCCCAAATGATCTGAGATTTTTCAAGCATCTAGCCAAATTGCCTTGAAGAATGAGTCCAAAGAAGCACTACACTAAAAAGGGTATTTAGTGTTGGATTACATTTAGTGTAATTACCACCCTACTTGACCCTACACTAAATGTCAATTTTAGGACGATTAGTGTAGTGCTAAACTTCAATGCGCCGCCTTTGCCTTCTCTTCCCTTCTACCTTCCTTTAATAAGTTCTAACACTAAATGTAAACATTTTCAGATTTCAGATTTACCATAGAGTATATTTAATGTTAGAAATTACATTTAATGTTACTTACTTTAGTAGGCTTAATGATATTTAGTGTCATGGTTCGCAAATAGTGTTGCCAACACTAAATACCCTTTTTAGTGTACCATTTTGGACATTTTTTCATATACTGAATGTGACCTTGTGAAGTGTAGTTGCCAAGTTTTTTGCAGGGACAAAAAAAGATTTTTGTCAATTCAAACGCTAATATCTTGCAATTCACAAGGTGGAAATTTCTGAATTTTTTTCCACATCTTCTCAAACTAGTGTACTACAAGATCCTACAGTTACATGTGTGCAAAAATGTTTTTTTTTAACATTTGGTACTTCTATCAGAAATGGTAGTTTTGGAGGATTTTTGTTGAAAACAAAGTCAAATACATTTAGGGGTTAAAAGTTAATTGATAAATTCCTCCCAAGTATATAATAAAAGGATAACACCTTCTCAACATGAGAAAGATCATTGCCTAGATATACAATGTTATGCGATTGCAATGTGTAAAAGATAAATAGAGAAACAAGTGGCTCTCACAAGTGGCTCTGCCCTAATATATATGTTTCTCATTTCATATTATAACTACATCTAGAAATTAAAGCCACTATATATGATCATTCATCAAATAATATATGAAATCCCAGTTATATATGCAAAATTAAAAAAAAAAAAAAAAAAAATTCTTTTCAGCATATATCAACAATATGGCTTCAGTAACCCTATGAGGTGATTATAAATTTGTGAAACTACAAACATAATTTCAAGATTGAAAAAATATAAAATTCTACTCTACTATAATTTTATTTTTTATATTTGTTTAATTTGTTGATAATTTCAATCTTCTTCAAATATAAAAAAGAAGGTTTAAAGTTTTTGCATTTGTATGGAGGATGCTAAGTCAAATATATTTCTAGCTTGGCTTTGTATAGATACAATTAAAAATACTTTTAACCTCTAATAATCTAAGGGGGATGTACTTTCAAAATGGGCCAAAACTATCAAGAACTTGAATAATTTGTTTGCTCATTTTTCTTCAGATCAATTCGAATTAACCCCTAAAAGGACCGGAGGGGTGTCTAGATTTCTAAAATTGTGAAGATCTATTATAAAATGCAACTTAGAAGAATATTTTAATGATGACTCTCAAACAATAGTTGTAAAATGCTATTTATAGATCACATCCATACGGTTAGATCAACAAAAATACATACCAATATTTTACAATAAAATTGTAAGCCACAAATTGGAAATTCCTTCTAAAATCAATTGTAGATTGAATATTTATGATTTTAAAATTTTTTTTTCTATAAGTTTAAAATTCTAATTAAAGTGATTTTTGAAGATTTTTATTTGATTTTTTGATTCAGGTCATTTTTGAAGGGTCAATCTTTGAACTAAAAAAAGTTATTTTTTGAGGCTAGACCTCCCAATACCTTTTGAATTATAGAATATTTGCAAAGCAAAATCTTCATAATTTGAACCATACAAATGTTAAAGAACTAATATAAGAATCTTGATTAAAAATTGATGGATGAAAAAATGCATTTTGGTGAGTTTGGGACGTGTTTCTGTTCATTCATAGTTCAAAATCTGCATGCATAGTCCTTTAGGGGTTAATGTAACCATAGGATCTTGAATTTCACAATGAAAGTGAGCACCTCAGAATACTCAGATTATTTGACCGTACATGGTGTAAAATTTAGTTACATAACATATATTTGAGTTTGAAGTTTTATTTGGATCAATGGAAATAGGATAGCGCACTTTGAAGGAGCATATTTTAGTGAGAATTAGTGTACCCTGTATTGTTGTTACAATCATAATAAAAAGGAAAGATTTTTTTTAATTTTTTAGTTTAAAAATAAATAAATTTTTATTGCACAAAGAAGTTTAAGGGCTTTGTTTTGTGGTATTTGGACATTTGATGAGAAAGTTATGTTTTTCTCAAAATAACAGAATTTAATTCAATTTTCTAATTTTAAAAAATCCATAATTTTTACACCGTAGATCCAAACTCTACAAAACTATCACGAATAGAAAACTCTATGTACAAAGAAATGTAATGGCTTCGTTTTCTGGCATTTATTCATGTGATGTGAAAGTTATGGTTTTTTCAAATATAATATAATTTAAGTAAAATTTTTAATTCATAAGAACTTTGAAATTCAATAACTTTCACACTACATGTCCAAACGCCACAAAACAAAGCCCATGCACTCCTTTGTGCATAAAGCTTTCTATTTGTACCAAGAATGCAACCTCTCACACTATATTGTGAAAGTTATTGCATTTCAAAGTTTTTATGAATTAAAAATTAGAAAATTATTTTTAATTTTATTTTAATTGTGGCAATGGCACATGGCACACTAGTCTATATCTAAAATTAGGTTGTTTATTTTTTTTTTTGTATGGTTTTTCCAAAATAAAAGATAATTTAATTCAATTTTTTAATTCATGGAAACTTTGAAGTTTAATAACTTTCACAATGCAAATTCAAATGCCACAAAACAAACCCCATGCATCCTTCTTCTTGGAGAGCTTTCCAATGGCACTAAAAATGCCACTAAAGTATTCATAGTTTTTTTTTATTTTAGCGTATCAAACAAACAAAAAAATCAAAATAAATGAGCTAATTTAAGTTATCAATATTTTGAAATGATGACTTGTTCATTGAAAGAGATTTTGGGGCAAAAAAAGATTGTGAGTTTCCAAACTACGGGAACCCTAAGAACGTTGCCAATTGTGCAGTCTGACGTGGTCAAGAGAGTGCCAAGTAAAAAATTAATTTTTAAATTAAAAAAAAATTCAAATATTTTTAGAAAAATTTAATATTTTTATTTATTTAATTTATTATTTTTTAATCTTATTTTATTTTGACTACTTATTGCAGTTCCCAGCAAGACGATTAGGGCTGAAATGACCCTCTTATATTCCCAAATCCCATTTAATGTCTTCTCATTGAAAGATAAAAGAATTGAAAATGCTCATCTAAAATTTCACAACATTTTAGGTATTTTGCAAATCATGGTGGAGCTTGCAACACATGGTGATTACTTAAATGAGGATAGTGTGTGTGAGAAAAACAAGAATGAGCACATTTGTTTCCTCCTTGAGCTCCTTGAATTTGCTCTTTGTGAGGTGGGCAACATTTGTAGTGGTTAAGTGGCTTTTTAGTCCATGCCCAAATTGAACCAAAAAAATGAGCTGTTAACTTTGAATTTACTATGCCACTCATCTTTACAAAATTCTACAAGGCATAGTTTAATTCTAAATTTGATGAAACTACCCCTATTGGATTTACTATCTACTCTGATTACAAAATCACGTGGTTTTTTTTTGTTTTTTTTTAACAAATGGAAGAACCATTTGTTACGGACCCGTTCGTAACAAGGGAACGGTTGTAACGGTTGGGTTAGTTGGCCTCTCCCTTCCCTTTAATAGTCAAGTGAGGAGGCTTGTTCCTCACTTGACATTTTGTGTAATGAAAATAATATGATTTTGGATACAATGTGTAAGTGTGATTCTCATTGTCATTATTGTAACTTGGTGGTGATTTAGTGTTGGTTTGCTTTGAATGCAATCTAAGTAGAGCATCGACTTCTTGGTCAAGCCGATCCGTAACATAATGTCAAGTCATGCAAAGTCCATGCTCTAATTCGGATTCCCACGTTGAAGGTGCATTGATGGCTTTGGACAACGGCCGTTACCATGAGAGATTTTGTAGGATTATTTAATTCGGAACCCTAATCTCTTTCGATGGATCAAGTACCACCGGTGGTCCAACCGGGGGAAGAATTGATGCCGGATGGGATGGGGTCGGAGTGGGCGGCCTTCATCCAACAACAAATCCAAAGTGTGTTCCAAGCCACACTTCCTCAATTGATACAAGAGATTTCGAGTCGAGCAGCGCAAGGACCACGACCGGTGGTCTCTCCCGTCTCCAATAGCGGAGGAGTGTTAGGAGGGAGGTGTGCGGAATCCAATGTGGAACTCAAAGAATCGAAGGTAGAGGAACCGGAAAAATTTTCCGGAAAGAAGGGAAATGAAGTTTACCGGTGGTTTGCACAACTCCGTCTTGTATTTCGAGGTAAACTGCGCACTTATAGCTCTGATGCAGATAAGGTAGCTTATGCGCTTTCGTATATGACTGGAGCGGCACAAAATTGGGCTATGCCTCTTCTCCAAGCTTTGGATGAGGAGCGTGATCACGAGTTATTGGGCGATTACCAAGTTTTTCAGGAGTCCGTGATTTCCGTATATGGGGATATTGACCGTCGGAGCAATGCGGAGGATCGCATTCGGAAGCTTCGACAAACTGGGTCAGTCGCGAATTATATTTCTATGTTTAATGAATGCGCGGCGCTACTCGATTGGAATGAATCCAGTTTGGTAGCTCGCTTTCGTGGAGGACTCAAGGATGAGATTTTGGATTCGGTGGCGACGGCGGAGACTCAACCACGCCGGCTACAAGATTGGATGGCAATGTCATCCCGAATCGATGAGAGATTATGGGGTCGGCGTCAAAACCGCCGTTCACCTTTTGAGACTTCAAGTTTCCGCTCCCCAATAACTTTGCCACGAGATGCACTGGGGAAGGTACAATCTAACTCGAATACCTCCGGGCCGGTGCCAATGGAGCTTGGAGCGGTGCGTACTCCTTCTACAGCCTTGGCAAAAACGGCGGTGGAACGGCAAGAATATCAACGCCAAGGACGTTGTTGGGGTTGCGGTGGAGTAGGTCATATTCGATCGCGTTGCCCCACGAATCCCTCAAAGCCCTTGTCGATCTCTGCCACCATTGAAGCGGAAGGCACCTCTTCGGGAAAAGAGAAAGCCCGGGACTGAAGGAAACTTTTCAGTACCCGGGCACTGTGCAAATTGCCGCTGCCATCATCCACAAGACACCTACGCTGGACGCAACAAGGAAGGTGGGCAATATGGTGGAGCGGCCTTTTGAGTCGGCCGCTTGGGAGAATTTACAATGGAGTAACATATGGTCGAATACGGATGTCGAGGTTTCGAAGGAGGTAAATTGCGGATTAGATCCGTTGTGCTTACGTGTCACTATTGACCCTAGTGCACATGTGACGTTGGATGCACAGCTCAATTCCGTCCCAGGTCTCACGTTAGTGGATTCGAGAGCCACAGGAATATTCATGCATCCCAAGTTTGCGGAACAATGTAATGCGGAGCTGCAACTAAAGCCGGTGCCGCGTGAAGTTAGGGTGATTGATGGCCGAATGATCAGCTCCGGGCTTATAACCCACGAGGCTATTGTAGAGGTTATCATTGGAGATCATCGTGAAAGATTGGTAGCAGATGTCACAAATACAGGCAAGTATCCATGCATTTTAGGCATTCCATGGTTAATCCGTCATGACCCGACTATTCGGTGGTCTCAACGAAGTGTGGTATTTGATTCCCCATATTGTCAGGCTTGGTGCATGGGGTATGGGGTGCAAGGAGAAAAAGGAAATTGCAAAGCTATGGAGTGCCACGAAAGTTCCCAATTCACAAATTCAGAGGAGAATCCATTTGGAGGAAATTCCTCCAAGGCCGGGCCGGCATCCCAGCCTACCGGACCGGGGGATTCCAATCAAGGACGGAATTTTTTGGTGCGAGCTCAAGGACAACATGAGTTGAATTTCAAGGCAGAAAAACAACTTTCAAAATTAATTGCTCCAAAGTATGCATTGGTTTCTGAGGCAGCTTTTCGTCTTTCGGCAAAGGAGGCAGAAATTTATGCACTCGAGATTTCCGAGGTGGATACTCCACTATCTTCTTCTATTCCAGAAGAATATCATGATTTAAAAGCAGCTTTCAGTGAGGTGGCATCCAATGAGTTGCCAGCCCATAGGACTTGCGATATGAAGATTGAATTTAAAGAAGGACAAGAGCCCCGTAACACTGGGTTGCGGCCAATGTCCCCGGTGGAGCTGGAGGAGCTACGGAGGTATTTAGACGAGAATTTAGGCAAGGGCTGGATTCGAAGATCCAAGTCTCCTGTTTCAGCACCTATTGTGTTCGCTCGGAAAAAGGACGGTTCAATTCGGGTTTGTATAGATTACCGGAATCTCAACAAGGTTACCGTGCGGAACCGCTATCCCCTACCCCTTATCCCAGAGCTCACTGACCGGTTGGTAGGGGCTACGATTTTCTCCAAATTGGACATTCGACAAGCCTATCATCGACTTCGTATGGCTGCGGGCCACGAATTCAAAACGGCTTTTAAAACGCGGTACGAATTATTTGAATATTTAGTTATGCCGTTTGGGTTGACTAATGCCCCTGCACAATTTCAATCGTTAATGCAAGATATTTTTAAGGACCTTTTGGACATATCTGTTGTTATATACTTGGATGACATCTTAATTTTTTCAAAGAATCTTGAAGAGCATCGGCAAGTGGTAAGGGACATATTACAAAGATTACAGGAACATGGACTATATGCTAAAGAATCCAAATGTCAATTCCATCAGCATTCCGTTGAATTTTTGGGAATGATTGTCTCGGCTAAAGGACTTGAAATGTGTCCAGACAAGGTGCAAACTATTAAAGATTGGCCCGTTCCAACCTCGGTTAAGGAAATTCAAGCCTTCCTTGGATTTGCGAATTTTTACCGCCAATTTATATGTGATTATTCCAAGATTACTGTTCCTCTCACTATTCTGACTCAAAAGAACAAACAATTTGAATGGGACCTACAAGCAAGTCAAGCATTCATCGACCTACGATGAAGATTTCTTCAAGTACCGGTACTACTCCATCCTGACTTTGCACGGCCTTTTATAGTTGAAACGGATGCGTCAGACATGGCAACAGGTGCAATTCTTTCGTAGCACGGGGATGACGGTCACTTACATCCGTGTGCATACAGGAGTTCTAAAATGTCTCCCGCTGAACAGAACTACGACATTTATGACAAAGAACTCCTAAGTATTATTTTAGCTTTCCAGGATTGGCGGGTGTATTTAGAGGGGTCACCTCATCAAGTCCGTGTAATTTCGGATCATAAAAATTTGGAGTACTTTATGACTACGAAGCAATTAAATAGAAGACAAGCTCGATGGTCAGAATTCTTATCCGCGTTTGACTTTGATATCCAACATCGTCCGGGTTCATTAAATGGGCATGCAAATGCCCTCTCAAGAAGGGTTGATCTCATGGAAGGCCGACATGAAGAGAATCGCCCCCTTCTACGTTTGGCATCATTGGAGGACTGTGACCCCGTTTGGAGCGATGCTCAAATTCTAGAACAAATAAAACTATGCATTGACGAAGACCCCGCATTGCAACCACTATTGGCAATTCTAAAAGGGGGATTAAAAAAGAGCCCGCATGACATCCGTCGACGGTTTCAAGAATATAACCTCACAGATGGAATTCTTCGGTTCAAAGACATGATATATGTGCCAAACGATGACGAAGTTCAGCGACAAATATTGCGATCGAGGCATGACGCTCCCGCCGCGGGACATCAAGGCCGGGCTAAAACTTTAGAATTGGTAACTAGAATTTTTTATTGGCCTACTGTTCGTCGTTATGTGCATCAATATGTTGATGGGTGCGATTTGTGCCAGAGGTCAAAATCAACACGTCATCCTCGATATGGCCTACTACAACCGATTCCAGCCGCTCATGCTCCATGGAAGCGGGTTTCTACGGACTTCATCGTTAAACTACCCCAAAGCAAAGGGTATGACTCTATCCTAGTGGTTGTTGATAAGAATACTAAACTAGCTCATTTTGTACCTACAAAGGAGACCATTGACTCCAATGACACTGTATCGTTATATTTAAATAATGTATGGAAATATCATGGCATGCCGGAGGAGGTCATATCAGACAGGGGCTCCGTTTTTGTGTCAAAATTTATGCGTAGACTATGTGAACTCCTTAAGATCCAGCCATCACCAACGACGGCTTTTCATCCCCAAGGGGATGGCCAAACGGAGAGGGTGAATCAAGTAATTGAACAATTCCTTTGAATGTTCACGACAAAGCGTCAAGATAATTGGGCGGATCTATTGCCATTAGCCGAATTTGCCTATAACAACGCCTGCCATTCGGCAATAGGGTTCTCTCCGTTCTATGCCACGTACGGTTACCACCCGGCATTATCGTTTTCTATACCTACAACATCCACTGTTCCAGCGGCCGAGGACCGGGTTCGACATCTACAACAAGTTCATGAGGAACTCAAAACTATGATTTTGATTGCGGGGGAACAAGCTAAGCGAAATTACGACCGAGGGGTACAACTACAACCGACCTTTCAACCAGGTGACAAAGTCCTCTTGCGCCATGAAAATATTGCAACTACAGAGTCCTCTCACAAATTAGCTTCTAAGTTTCTTGGACCGTTTTCAATAATAGCTAAACTCTCCGATCTCGTTTACCGGTTAAAACTACCTAAGACATTGCGTATTCACAATGTTTTCCATGTTTCTCTACTTGAAAAATACCGTGAGGATACCATTCTCGGACGTCGCCGCATACCACCTCCGCCGATTATTACTCCAATTGGAGATGTGGAGTGGGAGGTGCACAAGGTTATTGATTCATGTTTATTCGGTCGTTGGAAAAAACTCCACTACTTGGTGTCATGGGAGGGCTATGGCCCGGAGGAGAATTCGTGGAAGCCGGCGGACAATCTTGAAAACGCACCGGAGGTGATTGCTGATTTTCATAAACTCCATCCAACGGCACCGGGGCCCCAACCTAGAAGGGGGGGTAATGTTACGAACCCGTTCGTAACAAGGGAACGGTTGTAACGGTTAGGGTTAGTTGGCCTCTCCCTTCCCTTTAATAGTCAAGTGAGGAGGCTTGTTCCTCACTTGACATTTTGTGTAATGAAGATAATATGATTTTGGATACAATGTGTAAGTGTGATTCTCATTGTCATTATTGTAACTTGGTGGTGATTTAGTGTTGGTTTGCTTTGAATGCAATCTAAGTAGAGCATCGACTTCTTGGTCAAGCCGATCCATAACAACCCCAAATTTGAAGCACTTTGTGCAATCGTTACCACCAAGCCTCACTTTGAACTTCAATCCTAAAGCATGCACAAACTCTCTCGAAAACAAAACTGTAATCCTAATTGCATAATCACACTAGTCGAATCTTGCAATCCAGTTTCTTTGTTCACCAAAAGCAAATAAGGAGATTGAAAACCTAAATTTTTTGCTTAGATCAAAGCCAACAAGCGCATGTGTCAGCATCCAAGGTGCGCGCTATCGCCCACTCCTGCCACTTTTGCTATTCACAATCCAATGACTACAATGTGGCCAGTACACCAATCCACCATGTACACTAATTATTCACATACAGCCGAGCATACAACAAATAGTAACTGGTTCCAACCTCAAATACCACATGCCTTGTTAATAAAGTAAATACCACATATTGTATACTCCAAAAGTATTCCTAAAAAGTTCAGATTTTATTTTTTTATTTTCAGCAAGGCTAGTTTAGAATATAAAAATAATTAAAAACTCGGTATCTTCTCCTATCCTTCATTACTTATAAGGCCCCCAAACCCAATATGATGACGCTAATTTATTTCTAAGCCATTTCTAAAATTTAGGAGCAAGGTAATTATAATAACCCTTCATTTGATTGCACATCTCCAACAAAAAAATGGGAGTACAACCCCCGAGAACACCTGTAGTGGAACATTGTCACAAAAGGAGTGTGGAAGCTCTTTTTTTGCAATAACTTTTGAAGCATGACTTGCATGAAGTTGAAATTTTTATTGGAGATGTTTGTCTTGAGTTTAATCATCTCATATTTTTCAGAGATTTAAAAAAATCATTTTATATTTTAAAATCAATTAAAATAATATGTCACATTTTGAGTTTTAGGGGTTTTGACTACTATGGAGTCCCCAAATTTCATGATCTAGGGCTGAAATTTCTATGGTGTATTCCCATAGTAGGAACTCATATTTCTACCATGGGGAATTTAAAAATATTTTAAATCCTCTATGTTCATGCAAATAGGGCTCCCTTGCGTGTTCAATTTTGAAAATCAAAAATGGTTTCAAGACCATTTTTTTGGTGAAATATTTTCACCACAAAGTCCTTCCAAATGAATTTTTTAAATTTCTTTGAAAAATATTTTTGCTATTATTTACAAATTAAAACATCCAAGTATCTAATTTTTGGCAATTCTGCACTTTTCTAGTTTTCTTACTTTTAATGAATTTTTTTGGGCTTTTCTTCTATAGGGTACCTTTTTCTTACAGGTCTATACATTATTATTATTTTATATATTTTTTTAAAAATGTTTTTCTAATTTTATAGTATTCCCCCCGAAAAGGCTTGAAATTACCAAAGTGGAACAAAAACAGGAAGTCTTTCTTCCAACGACCATGAGCTTCCAAATTATAGAAAGCATAAATGGTGAAGATTAAGGGACATTTGCAATTCAAGTAAAAAATCTAATAATTAGAACATTATGAAAATTGAAAAATGATCGCCCTTTGAGTACCTTGTCCAAAGCTTTTGATGTATTTGGTATAGCAATTGACCACTAGAAAGGTAGGAGAAAGCATAAGCAATTTTAGGTCTCAAACTAAGAATCAAATCCAGCCACGGCGGCAGCACCATCCATTCCAAATGCTAGCGTTCTACTTCTACTTTTGAATTTGAATATAATTTTTTTGTGTACACATTGTATCAACATTGAAGTAAGTGTATTGAACCTTCCAACCCGCCTTTGAACTTTGTCCATAACTTTTGATTAGAGGCTCTAAATCTCAAATAGACTTTTGGAGATGAAAGCTATCTTGTATTACCAACTTCTCTTAGTCTAAAGTTTTTTGAATTTTTTTATTCTACTATACTTAAATGAGGTTTGAATTTCTACTTTGAACACAATTGCTGCTTTTCAATTCTTAGTATTGAAATTGTGAAAGATAAAAAAATGCAATGTTAGTGCAATACCTATGCACAAACGTGATGTTGTGTGATTATTGCACTAACTTGATATGTCTTAAAAAAGCACTAATGCTGCACGAAGTTAGTTGCCCATCACTAAACCACTAAAATCATACATATTTTATCATGCATAATTATCATGCAACTTTAGCACTTCAAACTCAAATATCAATGACATGCCTAAATTGCATGGTATCAATGAATGTCAATATCACGTTGTAATAATATTTTCAAATGAATGTAATATAAAAGTAGTGTCTGACGATAATTGTATGATTTTTATTGACAATTTATAACATGAGAACTTTGTAATGAATGGCATGACATTTTTTTTATAGTGTCATTTGCATCATTTTTCATTTTCATGCATGATTTGATGAGATACAATGGGATCCTTTGAAATATTCTTAAAGTGCCCCATAAAAGTGAGGCTCAAAAAAATCAATTGTTCTTAATTTGAAGGAAGGAAGTGTGCACTTCATCCTTCAAAAATCACATTCTTCATGGATAATTGGGCTCTTTTCTAGATAATTGAATTTTTTTACCCCTTAAAAATTAAAATGTTATTACTAGTATGAGGGGCTTAATTTTCAAGAAATCTTAAAGATATTGTCTCTAATAGTCAATTAGAATCCAACTTTTCAATATCATTCATTTTGTCTTCAAGTGATGCATCTACAAAGCTAAATTTTGTATTTCAAATTACACATTTGAATGTGTGGTTTTTGTAAGAGAAATTTTGTTAGAAAATTTATCCTACAACTTTGTAGTTGCTAGTTGCCTTAATGAATGTAGAAGCTCATTATTGATTGGCCATTTGGTCTAGCTTAACCCCTAAAGTCCCGTTGTCCCCTTGGGGGACAAAATGAAAGAATAACTTGTAGGATTCATTTCTGAACTCAATCTTGACAATTTTTCAAAAAAAAAAGTTATACAAAGTTAAGATTTCTTGCTAGAACAATCTCACCATTGAGATTAGTAAATTTCAACTCTATCTTAGAGCTATTAATGATTTATTTTTTCCTTCAATCTTGAACCTATTTCTACTTAATATTTTTTAATAAGTGAAAACTAAGTGTTTTTGTTTTGAACTTTTTTTTCTAGATTCTCAACTCAATTTTTCATCATATAAAATTAGAAATTTAAAATCATTAGAGCAAAAATTTTAAGTTAAGAAGGTTCAAAGCCAAAAAATGTAGTTGAGCAAGGTGCAAAAAAACTTGATTCCTTCACTTTAAATGCAAATATCTTGCAATCTACATGGTCAAAGTTTTTGAAATTTCTTCCACACATTCTTACACTAATCTAGTACAAGATCGTACGATAAAATGTGCAAAAAATACGTTAAATTTTTTTTTGCTCTTTGCTATAGAAATGGCAGTTTTGAGTGTTTTTTGATGGAAAAATGGCCTTGGGACTTTAGGGGTTAATGATATATATACAAGAAAGATTTCCAAATTTTATCCAATCCAAATTTAACCCTTAAAGGGCCTTTGCAGCTATATAGTATATTATGAATTTGTTGGTATTTTATCAGAAAAACATGAACTAAATACTTTTTAGTATAAAATAAATTAATGATCTTGATAGTACGTAAATAACAATGTATTACAATTCATGTATTAAACCACAATTGAAGAGTTAGAAGGCTAAATATGGGTTGTATAAAAGGACCTCAATTTTTTATTTTTTATTTTTGAATAAATGGCAGATTCATTGCATTAAAAAAAAACAAAAAACAAACCAAGCCGTGAGGCTGGACAATGAAGAGAAGGAGGAACCAAGGAGACAAGAAACTATTGAACCAGGCAAGGAAGAGGACCCTCGTTTAAAAGAACCCCAACTTTCAAGGGTTAACGTTAAATGGAAGGCTCTTGACTTTCATTAAGAATGTTATGGTAGATGAATACATCCATATATTTCATTTTATTTTAGAAAATAACTAAGGCGATTTCAAGGAGTGTCAGTAGAATATGTTGCTCTCACCTTATGAGGTCGATGTTTTACAATAATTCTAAACAAAGATTTAAGTATAGGGTAATGCCCAAGTTTGAGGGTATTCTGTGAAAAAGGGCCTGACGAGGAGGGCGGAGCCTGATGAGGAGGTCCATTTTTTCACGGAATGCCCAAAGGACAAGGGCGCTACCTGGCGTAAATCACGAGCATCATGAGCAGAAAAGAATGAAAATCAGGGATGAAAAATCAAAGTCGGATGAGAAATCTGTAATGCTCGATTACGTAGGAAAATCCACGCAATTGAACATTACGTTGCAAAAGCCTCCCAGGAAATGAACAGACAATTTTTTGGAAGTGGTTTACGTAGAGGGCAATGCCCAAGGAGGAGATGATTCTGCAAATTAAAATGCCAACGAGGTGGGCGGAGCCCGACAAGGAGGCATTTTAATTTGCAGAATCTCCGATGACGAGGGACATTGGCCGGCGTAAACCTTGAGCAAAAAACATGAAGTTGGATGAGAAATTGAAATTGGATGGACAATCCGTTATGCCTGATTACGCGCGTAATCGGGCATTTACGGCCTCGTTGCGCCCCAGAAGCCTCCCAGGAATGAACGGCGCATGTCCTGGGAGTGGTTTACGACCCCACTACTCATTGCCGGTGCAAAGTCCGTCTCCTTCTCCACACCGCATCACTTCACTTAACGCCCTGCTTCGTAGCAATCAATCCATCTCACTCTGACACCGCGACCTCATCCCGCAGATGTTTCCATTTCAACAATAAAGTTAACATCTTTTAGACAGATGTTAAATCAGGGGCCACTCACTGTGAAGTACGGAATAAGTATCTGAGGTCCGTGCAGGAATTTGCGGTCAAAAAAGCAAGGCAAACGCCAAACGGTCGTAAGTGCTGCTATTTCTTAGCGGAGTTGACGAAGATTTTTAGTTAAACATTTCCTCGGACAGCAACTACCGTACCACGTAGCATGAGTGGCGTTCCAAACTCACCTGCAATCTAGATCGTCCTCCGATCTGTAGATCGTCGATCCAGATGGGGTCGGCACTGTAACTTGGGGGTCCCTTCGAAAAGCCGATATTCACGCCCACGTACTATTTGTGATCAGAAGCTTTGGACGTGTTTTCCTTTATTAGAGTACTGCTCTTTCCTTTTTTTTTTTTCCGTTTCGATCCGTTCAGTCTGTTTGCAGTAATTTTGTGTTCTTTCAGTTGTGCATGCTCTGAATGGATGGCGCAGTGCTATCTGCTCACGGTGATTTCGTCTAGAGACTCATTTTGTTTCTAAGGTGAGAATTTTTCGCTTTCTGTGGGTAGCAGTGCCATTGCCATATCGTGTTGGAAATTCGGGATCCATTTGGAGGATGGATATATCTTCGCTTGCTGTTTCATTCACGTAGTCGACAGGGTTTCGATCGATGTCTCCTCTGAATAAGAATCACAGAATTCAGTGAGATCGCGCGTGTTGTTTTTCGAATCTGTGAGTGCTCGACAGAAATGTTTCGAATTAGGGTTCAGAACCTGGCCTTGAGATTCCCGACGTGGACCCCCACGTGAGGAGAGACCCTAGTGTCTTGCCCACAAGCTAGTGAGCCGTCTATCTACAGTGCTGTCGAACCGTTGCCTCGGATTGCTCCAGTCAAGATTTTTTCAACTGTAGAACGGGAATTCAGGAAGGTCCGTGTGGTATCGTTGTCCCCGAATCTTGAGCATGACTTGTCGCACGGGATGTGTCTGGCCAAAATGCCAGACCGTTTAAGAGTTGAACTGAAAGTTTTGAAGTTCGGGAAGGTGAACTGCTAAGTTAGTTTATTAATTTCCAGTTGGTGCCATCTCGGCCTTTCTTTCTGTCCATTACCAATTTTCCTCAAGGGTGACTGGGTTGGAATTGCAAAGGATTTGGCCCTGTCAATGCGAGTTGAAGGAGGACTCCTCTCATCAGGCGTCGGGACATGTCTCAAATTCCCACAATTCTTGAGGCTCATAATGTGACGGTGCGGGGGCAGGGCGAGGAGGTGGTGTTTCTGGGCCATGGCTTCGGCACCGACTTGTCTGTGTGGAAGCATGTCATCCCTCACTTCGTGGACGAGTTCAAGCTCGTTCTCTTCGACAGCATGGGCGCGGGCACCACGGACCCCGAGTTTTCCGGTGCGCTCTGCTACTCTACGTTGTGTGGTTGCGCGGGAGACTTGGTGGCAATTCTAGACGAGCTGGAGGTCGATTCGCCGGCCACTCCGTCGCAGGCATGGTTGGCTGCTTGGCCTCCATTGAACGCCCGGAGCTCTTTTCCAAGATTGTTATGATCTCGTTCTCCCGAAGGTGCTCGTCTTTCTCTAGATTGTTCCACTTTTATGAATGCAGGGGACATTTGATATGCATGCATGTGAGAATTTAGAGTGAGGGTTCCAATTCCTTCAATTGCGAGATTCTCGTCTTTCTTTCCATTTTTGAGCCCTAAACTCTGTAATGGCCCTCAGAGGTAGAGTTTTCGACTCTTGTTTGAGAATGGCCTCTATTTGTGGATTCAAGCAAGTCGCACACTCTGACTGCGCCACTATGCTGAGAGCCGCAGAGCGTTTCTAAGATTGAGGATACTATTTACCTCCCTTCAACATCTACAATTTAAGTGTGATTCAGGAGATGTATGACGCAGCAGAGACCTTTGGGTACGAGAGGGTAACCTGCTTAGATCGATTTTTTAATCACTATGTATGAATTTCGTATGCAGTTTCAAAGCCGGAGGTGTTCAAAAGACAACTATCTAGTCGCTTTTGGTAGACCACCCTATTTTCATTGAAATATTCGTGGCCATAGAAATTTAGCCAATTCATGCATTATACAAATTCCACCACCAAGTCCAATTTAGTGTATATTGAATAGATGAGTTGGCATCTGCGTAGGGCACGGTATCAGGCCCCTACTGGTTTTTTAGCGTCGTCTACCTGAATTTGTGCAGGTATCTCAACGCTGCTGATTATTTTGGGGGCCTCGACCAAGAGGATCTGAGTCAATTGTTTCATGCTATGTAACGCAATTTCGAGGCATGGGTATCGGGTTTTGCACCTCCGGCAGTGGTAGCGGACATGGACTCAATGGCCGTGCAGGAATTTAGCAGGACACTTTTCTGTATCCGTCCAGACATTGCCTTTAGCGTGGCCAAGACAATTTTCTCGAGTGACATGCGCAGTGTGTTACCTCAGGTCCTCTCCCACATCTCCATATTTGCCATGTTACATGGTCTTGGTTCTAATATCATAGTTTTCGCATTCAAAACAAATGCCTAGCAGCCTGTGTCAATTTTTGTGTCAATTTTTGTGTCAATTTTTGTGTCAATTTTCTCACCATGCAGTACTTCATTTCAGGTTCAACTTCCTTGCCACATTCTCCAAAGCGTCAAGGATTTGGCCGTCCTAGTTTTCGTTGCAGCGTACCTGCACCATACACTCGGGGGTCCGACCACGGTGGAAATCTTGCCAACTGAGGGCCACTTGCCTCAGCTTAGTGCAGCAGATGCCGTTATTTCAGCCATGAAACGGCACCTTCTCAGTGACATGCATTAATTTTGGGAGATGACTTCAGCTACAGCATTAGGACCGAAATCATTAAAGTCAAAGTTATTCTTTCCTCTTTAGTTTAGTCTGTGCACCAATTCTCAACAGTAATCTTAAACCAATTAATTTCCTGTAAATGCTCTCCTTTCCCAGTAGTTAGCATGGATAAACGTTTAGGTTAGTGTTTCCTATTCCAACATGAAGTAAAACCGCAGACTCCTCAAATCACCTGAAGAGTTCAAACTACCCATTTTCAATGGAGTTGGATTCGGTTGGTGCCAGTGATCCGTCGACCTTCTCTGCAAGCTCGGTCGTGTCCGACACAAACTCCACAAAGGCGGATTCAACCGGCGTCTCGTCCACACCCAACAAGAAGCTCAAACGGAACGAGGGGAGCCAGGCAAGCTGCGAGAATACTGCTTTCTTGACAGACGAACCAACCCTTGTTGCAGGGCCGGCACTTGCTTCATGTTTGTTGCCTACCCAACCAGAGGGTACACCGAACGCAAAACGCAAACTCCATGAGAGGAGCCTCAAGTCCCATGTGAGTATAACTCCGAAACCGGCCGATGTGAAACCAGAAGCTCATGATTCTCCCACCAAGAAGCGCAAGCTCTGGAACGATGGCAGTCTGGAGTCCAGTAGCATGAATGTGTCTGGGCTCCCGACTGGTCAGGCGGATGGCTCGGGAATGGGGCCTGCCAGGGCTGATCCTCCAGGGGTGGCTTCCGGCCCCAGCTCGACGTATAAGCCAGGTGTGCACCCATTCTTTTTCAGTTGTCGCTGGCAGGGGTGGCTCCGAACATTCATTTGGTGGAGGCTTGCGTACACATCCCATTCACCAAGAGCTGACCGCTCACCGTGCACTTCCGAGAATTTGCAATTGAATTGAACTATGCTCGTTGCGCGGTCCAGGAAATGAAATATGTTTGGTCATTGGCATCCTTTCTATACAAACTCTTGGCGATTTCTGTATTTTGTTTTTGGTATTTTAGTATCCCTCGATGCAATACCTAACTACTTACATCAGAATTTGAACAAATTTGCTATAAAATCTAGCTATAGAATCCCATTTTCTTTCTTCTTGTAGGCTTGTAGCAAGACCAAGTAGTTGTTGAAATGTGGTAATATTTAGCTCAAGAAATGAATGGTTGCAGCTGTGGGTGGCGCTGCAGCTTCGGTGTTGGGCATGAGTCCTGGCGCCACTTCCTCGGGGTCTGCACAAGCGAAGAAATCGGAGAAGTCGGGGAAGGAGGATTTTTTGGACTTGCCGCATTCGGTATTGCAGATGACGGCCGTGGGTTTGCAGTGCGATCTCATTGTGGCTGGCTTGCTGCAGAGCCCCCATGGCCTCTTGGAGACCGTGCTTTGCGTTCCCAAGGACTTGATCAAGGTCTCGCTCCGCTTGTCCAAGGGGTTGCTAGCAAAGAACACTTGTAAGGTAATGGAAGGCTTCATATGTTGAATCTTTGAAATAATTGGCTTCTTCCGCTTTGAGTGTGGTTACTGCTGTTGGTCTTCTTGTGTTTTTGTACGTTGCAACTATTGGCAAGATGGCCAGTTTCTTTAGAATGGCAATGTTCCCTATGCCATTTTTTCAGACCGCCCGCCCTGAACATGTAGAACAAGTATAGATTTCAGGTATCTAAGACTGCTGTAGATTTCACACATCTAGAACATATATAGATTTCAGACTCGCAGCTTTACAAAATCTAGACAAGGTATAGATTTTAGATATCTAGGAGTGGTATAGATTTTAGATATCTAGGATAGTTGTAGATTTCAAAAATGTAGGATAGGTATAGATTTATTAAACCAGCCGAACTGTTAAAAGTGCCAAAAGTCCAGGAATATCGCCATTTTAATGAAATTGGCCATTAAGTGGAAGCAAATTCCAACGCACCAAAAATGTGTTGTTTAGATGTCCTATGCAATAATTATAAAAGGTCATAGTTAAGTTATGTTGATAGATGGTCTGAAATTACTTCTTTGATAGTAATTATATAGAGAGAGATTTAGGGAATGTACTCTTGGTTGAACAATATTTGATGAAGTGGTAACTTTGAGTCCTTAGTAACTATGAATGTTCATACCATACTTCTAACATTAATAATAGTTATTGATAACTAGTTTTGGTAGGGTCCCATTTTCTCTTTTGAAAGACGGGAGACTTATTAGTGAGGTGTTAGTGATCACTTTAATTAAGACGCCTCCTAAAGAATTAGGAGGATATTTGGTGGGGTGTATAGAAGGCATAAGAGAAGAAACCTTTGGAGTTTTATGTGCTATGTATGAGAAGGAAATCAATCTTGAAATTAATGCTAGGAGATTACTTTTGGGCTTTTTATGTTAGTTTGCTTATAAGAGATGCTTAAACCGGTCTAGTGAATGACAAAATCTAGCCTGGGGTTGGCAGGTTGTGAACACTCAGGGGTTGTTGTTGCCAAGTGTGGTCACGGCAGCCTTGGGATCTCGCCCAAAACGATATCTAGCAACAAAATTTATTGCTGAAGAGTAAGTTCCCCCCCTAATTCTTGTGGTTCTCCTTGTCCTTCAGATTGTTTTTTGGATTAGTTTTTCCTTGTACAATTCATGATAATTTGATAGTTATGAAGGAAATATTATTTGATTTTGTCACATTTGTAATCATTGTTATGGTTTTACTTCCAGCAGAGTTGGTAAAGACAAGTACTTGGGTAATGATGTCTTAGGGATGCTTTAGACACTTGTTAGGTCTAATGCATAGCTTGCCTGAAAATGTTCCCATCTCTTGCCATTTTGCCATTTTAACAAATTTGTCATTGCCCACAACGTTGTCATAACTAGGTGTGAGATGCACGGCAGTTAGTACAGATTATAAGGTTGGATTTTACTCAGGTCTTGGCAGGCAGATCTATACTTAGCAAAATTATGAGCTGAGAGTCACTCTTTCATTAATTACTTGGCTTAAATTGCTCAGGACTTAAAGCATGATACTAGTTTCATGCTAGAGGAAATTAGGAACACGCACGTTCATAATTGAACTCCCCTAGAGCATATATTGGTAAGCACCTGTGCGAGACCCCTGTGATCAATTTATGGATTGTGTTGTGCGTACATATAGAAATATGCAGGGCATGTGCTTTGCTATGTGGTTAGACCCAGCCAAGGTGCCTGATGTGGCGGAGGATGTGATGTCCGATGCCGGTCATACTTTTCCCCTTCTTCTTGCAAATCGTGTCCGAGCTCAATGTTGTGACCGGATGGGGCGTCGGTTTGATGCTATTATGAAAAGGATTCCGCAGGTAATTAATGATCCTCTCTTTGCATTTGTGTACAACTTTTTTAGTTTTGAAGTTCTAAACTCTTAAGAGAATTTTATAATCAATAGCTTTGTTCTGCTTGTTCAAGTGAAACCACTGAGAGTTTTCCATTTAACTTACAAGGGTGCCCGACTATCAGTTTGACTATTCTGCATCCATGTTATTTAGATCTTTCTCACTAACAAAATGATACGTACAGTCAGTGGTATTTGTGGATGAGAAAAGCGCACCCTGCTTGATCAACGAAGCAGCAGCCAAATTATTGGGCTTGCTGTATGCAGGTGAAGTTGATCCTGTGCAAGTAGCAGGTGGCATCAGAAGACTAGCTGATCGGAGCCAAGATCGGGCCAGTACATACCAGTAATCTTTTGACCGGACCTATCATGTATTAAATTTGTTGAATTTTATTGCATCATTATAGTCCAACGATAAATATGTTGTATAATTTCACTGTCTGGCTTATGTCACGTAGGCTGGAAACTTACTTACACAATTTAGTACGTGTTCTCTTCCAATTTGGATCTTCCAACTTTGGTCCTGACAGGTGTTTCAATGCTTTGCTAAACCACCCGGATGATCGACATCAATGGGTATGGGAGCTCAAGGATCCCCGAATCTTCTTACGAGTGCGCTCGTACCCGATCACCAACGTGGCAACAATTGGTCGGGTATGGTTGTTTGATGACGTGACCATGGAGAAGGACGCACATGATGCAGTGGAGACAGCAAATGTTGCAAAGTCTCAATTTCTAGCCATGATGAGCCATGAACTTCGGACCCCAATGACAGGTAGTACCGGAATAATAACCTTTGTCCTGTGTTCTTACATCTTATGTGCATCTATGTTTACATCGTATTCTTTTATTGCGACTCTCATCTTTCTTCTTTAAGTATATCTATGTAAAGAATGAATGGGAGAATGAGCATCATTCACCAATAAGAATCAAGGTTGTAGGTGAAATTGTTGTGTGAGCTAAATGCACTTGTGGAGAGAAGTGACGTATATTTTTATGTGGCTGATTTCTATCTCTTATATTAAATGCAAATTGTGTCACAATTCATCTGGCATGTGTTAATCTACAAATTTTTTCATTTGTTTGTTTTCAGTAAACCCTAATGATATCTAAATGTCTTCTCAATGAAATCTTGCAACTTAATGAAATCTTTTGGTGTTACCCCCGGTGTTACCGTATTGCATTGCAACAACCGTTGTTCTAATCCAGATAATTGATAATTTGCATCCCTTATTGGTAGGTGTATTGGGAATGCTGGACCTACTTCTGTTGACATCCCTGACCCCTGAGCAGCATGGCTATGTCAAGGTGATGCAAGTATCTGTGGAAAGTCTTATGCAAGTCTTGAATGAAATCTTGGAATTCTCAAAAATTCAGTCAGGCAAATTGGCTCTAGAGACAGCAGACTTTCACATTGGGGAGCTTCTTGACCAGGTTAGTTTGTTGGGTCTTTTATTTAAATTGATTGTATGTGGAGACAAGTTGCTACTTTGGACCTTGAGCATAGAAAAACCTCGAGGAGAATACCTAGCGTATTACAGGGTTTCTACCTTTAGGCTTGATGCTTTAATGAACCCCGCATATGAAGACCCTTGATCCAAGCTTTGAATTGTTCTCTAAATAGCCCTGTAAATCACAAACCCTATGCAATGGAGCAAGTAGGATTTGTGATTAAGCTGTAGGGGTTAAGAGGCTGTCCTCCTCAGGTTTCAATTAAACTATGAATTTTTTGCATAAATGGAGTCTCCTCGGAATTAATTTCATTTGACCTTTGTTTTTTGTTTTTTGTAAATACACTAGGAGCCTCTACACGTTAAAGAGGACTTCATTACTGTGCATATTGAGCTTTCTATACTGCTATTGTCCTCTTGCTACTAAGTTAAAAGGTTGGCCTATAGACATGTCCAGATATTCTGACTCGTTGGTGTGGTGATCATTTTGCAGGTAATGGCCTTGTTTCAAGGGAAACTGCAGGAAAAGAAATTGGGTATCACTATACACAAGCCACCTGCTGATGAGATGGCTGTGCGGGGCGATCCCAATCGACTTCGGCAGGTAGACTGATCATGTGCCTCTTTTTGGATCAAATTTGTGATGAGTTTTTTTCCTTTGAAGAGACCAAGTATCGTCGGATTAGTTTAAATGACAAAATTTTTAAGAGAGTGGCGCTTTTCTAGGTGTTCATATCCACAATTTTGAGAGAGTGGTTGGCAGTTTTTAGAATTTTGTGCACTTGAATGTCACAATTTTGAGGCTTTGAAAGATGTTATCTTAACATATAGTTTTCTCCTTTCCATTTGAGACTCTAACTAAGCTCTATGTAGCTAGAAGCTGATTCCCAAACTCCGTAATTGTTGTATATTTAATTGCCCCCAGGTGCTCACGAACTTACTGAGCAATGCAATCAAGTTCACTGAGCGAGGTGGCATAACCATCACATGGAGCCGTGTGGATGAAATGACTAGACCCCCTGGTGTGGAGGATGCAGACTTGGCAGAAGGCAACTGTGTTACCCCTGACGAGGTGCATGAAACTTTCACCTGTAATGGACAAGAGGCCAAATTGGATTAGTTTACAAGGAGTTTTAAGGAGCTCATAGAATGACTTTTTCCTTTTCGAATTTTATTTATTTATTGACCAAGACATTCAATGTTCTCCATTGATTCTAATGAGATCAAATTTGAACCCAATGGAATTATATCTTGTACAATATAGTCAAGCAAATTACCAGATTATTGTACAATGGTTGAGATTGCTTTGAAAACTTGCTTTGACAACGCAAAGTTGAGGCAAAGATAATAATAAACTTGTGCCCCAATTGCCAGATCCAAAGTTGCCATTGAACTTCAGATGGTATTAATGCATCCTTTTTATTAAGACGTACCTATTGTTGAAGGAGCTAGTTTAAAACATCTACCAATGAAACATTGACCTTTCATAACTTTTGCATTTAGTATCCAAATAGTATTATCATTGGTGCGTTGGAATCCTACTTTAGCCACCGACAAAGAATATGTAATAATTTGACCATTTTCATTATCCAAATGATTTTCAAAGACCAAAGTGGTGATTTGGAGTGTCCTCAATTTTTTTAATTTCTTTCCTAGGCCTGAAATTTTTTGGTGTTATATGAAATCTCTCTCACAGGAGCAGGCAAGGGATCATGACAAGGTACAAAGCGAAGCTTCAGGCCTGTCCAAGGAACTAGACAACGGTGGAGTGGGGGAGGCAATCAAAGGTGCCTGTGACCTTCCAAGTAGTGACCAAAGATACCATGCCGGCGTGGATGGTGATATGAGACATGTAGATTCCGTGGACGGCGAGTGCCGACTGGACACGCCAGGCGAGGACGGTGAAGGCTTTGTGAATAACCATGAGAACGAACTCGAATTAGGAGAAACACTAGGCACGTTGCCCATGTGGTTTGAGGTTCGCGTCACAGACACGGGAATTGGACTCAGCAAGGAGCAACAAGGTCGTCTATTCCAGTCTTTCTCGCAAGCCGACAGCAGCACCACCCGCAAGTTTGGAGGCACTGGCCTTGGGTTGGCCATCTGCAAGGGTGTCGTGGAAGCCATGGGCGGGAGAATTTGGGTGGAGAGCGAGGTTGGCGTTGGAAGTACGTTTGTATTCTGTGTGCCCTTGAGACCCGTATTTAATATTTGTAAATATTTGCCAGAAGGGAGTCCCAGCTCTGTCCCTGATAGTCGGAAGAAGGATTTGAACTTGAAGGTTGAGGGGAGGCCGATTCGAGTGCTGGTTGCGGAAGATAACAAGGTGAACCAACTTCTAATCAGGAAGATGCTCAAGCATTATGGTCACGAGGTATTAGGCGCCCTCCTCTCCCTCTTTGAACATCCCTATTGACCTTAGAAGGATACTTTGTAGCTGCAGTCTGGTAGTCACGGGTTATTTGTGGTACATTAATAGTAAATTGTTCTTCCATGTTGTCTTTACAATTTTGGGAGAAGTTGAAGACGATGAACAATAAGATTTGTAGTTTAAAATTGGAAGAATTCCTTTTTTATGCAATGTCTTATGAATTGTTAGTTGAAAACACTACTCGATTGCAACTGCCATCCAGAAGTCTTGTATACATTTTGTATCTCAATATTCGGTGAAAAACATGGTTCAAAATGATTATAGCATGAGCTACCTTACGTTGACTAGCAATGATGTACTCTTTGTTATGTTACATTTTTGAGGAGCTAAGGGTAGAACCATTGATACACTATTGCAGTGGTGATATTATACACATTTGTTTTTTGCACTGCCAATTCAATTTTTCTATATATCTAGATTGCAACAGATGTGCTGATTTTGAATCAAATCAATGGTTGTATGCAATAAAAGAATGACTTTCTTGTAGAATTCTTTTATGAACTCATTCCAATCTCTTCAATCAAATCACTTGGGACCTGTCTTGGGATATCAAATTTTCACTATTTTGAATGTGATAAGCATGCTACTGCCAATTTTAGTGTGGCAAAGTGTCTGGGATTTTCTAAAGTGTCATTTTGTAGGCCATAATAAACATTGTTTATGTAACTGCATGTATTATCGCCGGAATTTTTTCATTGATCAATCAACTACTTAACAATGTTTTTTGCTTGCAGGTGGAGCTGGTAGGCAATGGGCAGCTCGCGGTCGACAAGGTGCAAACCAAGCAGTATGACATGATCCTCATGGATCTGCAAATGCCCGTGATGGATGGGCTCACAGCTACAAAAGCCATCCGCGCGTTGGGAGGCCGAGGGGCTGATATTCCCATCTTCGCCTTGACTGCGGATGTGCTCACCCAAGGCAAGGAGAGTCTGGGAGCCATGGGGCTCACGGGCTATTTAACCAAGCCCATAGATTGGCAAGACCTCTCAGATAGAATCAACCATGTGGTGCAGAACAAGATCTCGTACGATGATTCCCCCTTGGGCTCACCAGAAGTTAAGTTTGCATAGTTGGAAAAGAGAGAGTGAGGCCAATTTTGACTCTGAAGTTTCCAGGCCTTTGTAGAGTGCTTCTCCATTTTTTATTTGTTCCTTTCTCATATTGATTTGGAGTATTTATGAAGACACCCGTGATATCATGTGCCATCATACCCATGTAAATTTAGTGCGAGTTGTAAAGATGATCTTCACCAGTAATAAGAATTTTTTTTGTAAAAGAACAGTTTATGGAGTTGCGCTTGAGGAGGAGTGCAGCTTGGCATCCACTCACTTTGAAAACCAAGTTTGAGTTTGTTGACTTTGAACCTTCTACTTCGACTCAAGGAAGTAGGTACCTTATTCAAAAAGTGAGCTAGCACTATGGGGTTAGAGTCTCTCATAGTGTACCTGCTTATATCAATGGCATTGAAAGAGCCATATCATGAGTATGGTGTGGAGAACTAAGCTTTTATTATGAAGAGTGAAGACATTCCCATTTATTTAAACCTTGAACGCCCAATTATTCGGTAGGTGGATGATGGCTGTTGTGAAAACTACACTTCATCTAATCAATATTTAGTTAAGTAACTTCAAGAAAAATTTAATGAAATATAACAATCCTCTCCGTATCTAATGCTTGGTTGCCAGTAAAGAAATGGGTTCTACTAAGGTTATGGACTAGGGGAACATAGAGCAATCTAGGCCACAATTGAAGATTAATCCCAAGTAAAGACCTACCGAATCACATCAGTGACAAAGGAAACAATGACTTAGGGTTGTTCTTCATGATTTGACTTACATTGCCATTATTTAACATGATTTCAATATAGGAAAGCTAAGCCATTTGGTTGCCTTGATGTACATCGACAATACTCACAAGAAACAACAAATCTTACAACTATATTACAACTGTATTCCTATGAGCAGACTTAATGCTTAACCCCTAAATGCTCAAGGCACCCAAATGTGGTGTCGAAGAAACTTTGAAGTTAAATAAAACCTTACCAAATTGCTATTTTTAGTAGTTTATATTTTTGAAAGATTCTTTTTGAAGTCTAATTTTAGCATCAAAAATCCGATTTCGAAAATGAATGATTATGATTTTTCTATTCAAGATTTTGTGCAAAGGTACCCATTGCAATCTTGACTTTCCGTAGTATTGAGGGCTCTTGGAAATGAGCCTCAAATACACTAGATCTTGGAGGAAAAATCACACTAGAAATTCATTTAAAAAAATTGTAGAGTAGATTTTGAGAAGTCATAAATTGATTGGGGTTATATTTGTTAGGCCCTTCAACCTCATATTTTTTTGGTCTTGAACTTTTTAGATTTGACATGCAAAAAGAGGGCTCAAAGATTTTCATAGTTTTAATACCGTGATGATCAAACATTATAATTTTTCAATCCATAAATGATATTGTTGTGTTTTCTTTTCCTATGTGATCTCTAACATGTCTAGTTTGAATTTGTACAGTTACCATTAAAAAAAAGTGATTCAACTTATCAAAATGTTGGCTTTTTGTTCAATTTAGAGCAAATTCCTAGAAGTTCAGAAAAGGCCTTGGGCATTTAGGGGTTAATCAAGGTCATGTAGGTAAGGCCAATGGTTGGAACTCTTGCATGATTAATCTTATACGGAATCTTCTTGCTACTCAGAACTTGCTACATTAGAAGAACTTGTGTACATTGATATTATGTCTTAGTCTTGGCATTTGCAAAATGAAAATTACTATCATCTCACTCATTTCTTTCCTCCTATGTGACGTGTATGCAACAAAAGTTTTTCCCAATTTTTTTGTCACAATCATACAACTGGCAATGAAGTTTATTAAGGGTTTAGAGCCTAGCCTAGTCAAAAGATGCAGCAAATTGTTGACTCTAGATAGTAGGGAAACAAGCATTGTATTGACAAAAGTAATATATGTGAGAAAGTTTGAGGAGTATTTTACATATAGAGAAACCAATGCTACAATAATAGAGCTCTTGTAGGTGACCTGTTTGTTTTTTCATCACAATCTTGTGCAAAACTACAAACAATTTTGGTCTATGGCTGCTACAATTTTCAACTCAGTCAATCTCCCCAAAATAGATGAAGTTTTGGATGGAAGATCTACTCTCACTCAAAAGATTGCAACACAATTGACTCCATTAGTAATATTCTTCACCAGCTACAACATTTTCCACTCCCTATTTAAACTGGACTAGGATAGCTTGTAGGTCCATGTTGAAAATTTGAAGAATGCTCTGAAAAGTTAGAATGCAATTGGGTTTGTAAAGAAGGTGACATTCTAATTCCTTCTAACTTATTGTCAAAACACCTTGAAGCTCCTGCACCACATCCATCATTGTCGACCTGTGCAAACCCTTGGGTTCCACACTTTGCATTGCAATGTCAACAACTTTCCATATTGCTTCTATGCTAGGATATGAAGCTTTCAATGCAGGATCCAATATGGAGTCAATGCTATCGTTTTGGAGACTCTCTCAGACCTGAAAAACAAATTCAAGAGGAAAATGAAGGAATTAATGACCAGTTTCCTAGTTATTTGAGCTTTTATATTTATTCCATGGATATATTGAGAGCTTATGCTTGATTCTTATTTTAGATTTTATCTTGCAAATTCCCTTTGTTTAGAATAGAATCTGGATGCAAATTGATTAGAAGCTCATTCCTATCAAGACCATTAATCCTTTGTGAATTAGCAACAATTAGAGTATTATGCATAATCTTTGCTAAATTCTCCAAATTTGTTCGGACATGAAAGGCACATTTCAACAAAATTTATGTCACTTGATGGAAATATCAATAAAGAAATTTCAACTTTGAGCATTTCAACATCACATTTTCAGTACTTTGAAACATGTCATTTAAATAAATATGACCAAGTTACTTATTGAATGTATCAAATAAGTGATTAGTTTGCCTTAACTTAGTTGAATGCCTTTGTCTTTACAAATAAGGAGAATTTGGAGATGTCAAGCTACAATACCAAAGGTTGGTATCCCAAGACCTCTTTTCTACAAGTGCATAGACATAATGTATAGAAGTAAAAAAATTGTTTACAATTAGAAGTAGGCAACTAACCCAATGCATGATAAGAGGATTCCTTTCCCTAGCTATAGCTGATTGATCAATAGGCAAACGTCCTGTGATTAGCTTCAAGAGTACAATCCCAAAACTATACACATCACTTTTGGAAGATAAATATTGAGTTGTATAGTACCTGTATTAAAAACAAGGCATTAAAAATAGTGTATGACAATTAAAAGCCATGAAGACTAAGAAGATGCATGCATACCACGTAATTCAATGTCGCCTTTACATTCTTCTACTACCACAAAACAAAGAATAATTCTAAAATCTCTCTCTCAAATGTCAACAACAAAATCCATCAAAAATCCATTTGTGGATATAAACCATTTTCCATCAATAATGCATTTGGTGATCGTCATCCATCACATGAGTGACGCTAGAACCGCTTTGGGGCATATATCGGTGCTCCTGGAGTTTGGGCACTTACTCTGGATCAAGGTAGCCGACTGTTCCCATGACATCAGTTATCACTCTGGTGGCTTCAACTTCATCCATTAACTTGGTCAGTCCAAAGTCTGCCACTTTGGCATCCAGTTTAGAAGTGAGCAGAATGTTATTGCTCTTCACATCTCGGTGTATGAAACTTGGACTACACCCTGTGTGCAGATACTCTAAGCCTGCACATCAATTTATGCACCAAGCCCTCCATCAATCTGGATGAACGAACTTCCATCGAACTCTGCATTTTCTTGTTTGAATGACCGGCATACAAGTCAAGGAGGTTGCCATTGGCATGCATACTAAAACCGCTCGATTCGCGGTTCTAGTATAAAAGTGGAAAACGTGGCAGAATTTAACAGGGTTCTTGATTGAATTGAGCATGCGTTTGATTTCTACCTTGAGCTGCATTCAAGGCGATGCATAGGCGCGTTCTCCAATCCAGCTTGCTGACTCTCGCTGAAGGGCCTGTTATCATCATCAACTCCAATTGTCAAAGGCTAGGCTTTCTCACTTCGCTTGAAATCGCTTGTGCCTTATTCAATTTACAGTCGGCAAGCAAACTGGAGTACGACCTTAATAAAGGAGAAACTTCAAGCCTTCTAGCACTCAAGCTACCACAGGGTTAGGATTTACTGTTGGGTCTTAAGGAATTAGGGCTCAAGGTTTAGAGTGCAGCATGTGTCTATGTGGGTCATAAGTTAAAATTGCATAGCTAGATCGATGAGAGTGCATGAGGAACTAAACTCACCATGTAAGTGATCGAATAAGGAGTCATTGTGCATGTACTCGTAGATGAGGATTGGCTTCTGTCCTTGGCAGTATTCCAATAAGGCTACCAGGTTTTTGTGGTGCACCTGCGATAACACATCCACCTAGAAACATGCAACGACGTAGCTCAGTCCAAAGCCCACTCCAACTTCAATGTTCAGTACCAAGTTCAATTGAAGTAGATACTCGACCCTAGTTTGTTGCGAAACTTCAAGCAAAACAGGACCTAACGGGATAGAGGTCTCGGTTCTTTAGAAGGATGTTTGAAGCAGAGGAAAGGCTGACAGTCAGAGTTGAATTCCTAAACCCACATACTGAGTCCCAGCCATATCGTAAAAGCAACCTAGTTGAATCCCAAATTGATCATTCGGTGGCCTATATAGATTATTAGCAAACCTCATTGAAGAACTCCCTTTCTCCTTGCTTGGAAGATCCATCAGCAACCTTCACTGCCACTTCTTGCCCATCAAGAAACTATCCGTCGTATACAAGGCCAAATCCTCTTCTCCCAAGTTCTTTGTTAAAGTTACTAGTTGCAACCTTGACTTCTGCAAGTGAGTAAGCTTTGGCACCACCCGAGGTGACAATTTCTACTCGTTGATCATACACACGAGTAGAGAATGAGTTCTTGGCCTCTTGCAATGACCCAAATTAATTGAAACTTATTATGAAGAGTGTTGGGAAGGAGTTGGATGACATTTGCTACGTGACAAACTAGGACAAAAATTGAATCTCACCTATTTGTGGATCAATTATAAATGGTAGATTATATACAAATAAAATGCAAGCTGTAATTCAAAATAGTTGTTGAACTGCTTGCACCAAAGCTTACTCATCATGTTTGTTCCTTCATCTTCAAACTAATTAGGCACTTTACGTTGCAATTGGTAGCGATAGTAGGCAACAATGGCCATTGCAATAATCAATATGAGTCCAACAACACCGCCTATGATAGCACCAAGGATGGCTGCATTGCTTGATTTGCCATCGCAATTGTCACACGGGCTACCCAGCAGGCTGACTCCTTTATCAGTTAAGAGAGGATTCCCAGGCCTATACCTGGACATCAAAAAAATTCATTGAACAGTTTCAGTTCCTATCACGAAAGAATATGTGAACAATTACGATGGCCTGGCCTCAGACGGTAACATTTAAATTAAATGTGATCTGTTGGCTAGGCTTTGATCATGCGAGCTGGACTGCTGGAGCCTTTTTCTAATCTGGTCAGTCATGCATTACTCCTTTGCATTCAATACGACAATTAATTAACTATTGTATGCAGGATGTGGTAGTCAGAGTGTGGTGGCGCATGCAGCAAGTACATCGATGGATCGGAACTACAATATGTACTACATAGCTTGCCTACTTTCCAAACATGCAGACTCATTATGGTGCTCACTGCTCAGATTAAATTCATTGTCAGTGTGTGTCTTAATTATAGTCTGGGGCCAGGCCGATTTTTTTTTTTGGCACAAATGAAACGGAATTTCATTGCAAAGGAGAAAATACAAACCAACCAGCCGAGAACGACCTGGTGGAAAAAAGAAAAGGACCCAAGCCCGACTCCCTGACGGACAGACACAACAGATACCCAGACAGACAACACGACAGGGCGCGACAAATGAGGGGCCGAAGGCCCCTCAATGCCCAACAAGCCACACAACGCGCAAAATCATCGGATGTGTCGTAGGAGTTCATGGCGGTTGAAACTGGAAGCCTTCAAAGGGCCCAGACCTTTTCCATTGGGGTTGACCAGCTTCCATGTGGGCAAAGACTGCGAATTTGCATCTGCGCTTCTCAAAGTCCTCCCCGATCTTTGCGTTGGGTGTCTTGCGATCTCTTGCCTTTGTTGCAGACATGAGCCCATTCCACCCTCCCGTAGTCAATCATCCCGTGCCAGACTTGCTGCAATAATTTCTCTGGAGGCCACCTTTGGCCGTTGAAAGCCATGTCGTTCTGTTGTGACCAGAGCGACCTTTATAACCACGGTGCGCAATTCCGACCATATTCGCTTCATTGAGTCGAATCTATGAGGAGTTTTGACCGAGAAGATCCCCTATTGCCATGTGAGGGGTTGCCAGGGCCCCTAGGCCTCTCTTTCCTTGACAAGCGTATTGAGAATGTGTATGGCCCAATTCCATGCGAGGAAGGCGGCGAGACACTCCCAAAATCGATGGAGGACCGTTTCCTCGGATCTCCTTGGGCAAACTGGGCAAGTGGTGTCTATCGTATCGTCATTCCTACCGCGCCAATGGTTTACCGCAACCGCCTTGTGCCATATCAACCATAGTAGCCCTGTCTCCTTCTTTGTTCTCTCCTTGGGCCAGACTGTTTTCTACTTCAAAGGGAAATCTCCCGGGAGCACGCCTGCCCACTTGCACGTGACCGGGTTGGGTACAAGGTGGCCTCTCTTTAGGAGCGTGCGACCTATCTTTGCTGTGTACTCCAGTAGAGGGGTATGTGGTCCGTCAGTTTTCCATTCGAACTTGCTGGGGTCCCAGTCGAGTTGATCCACCCGATCGTAGAAGTAGAGCACTTGGATACGCTTAAGGCCTCTGTACGAGGGCAAGACCCATACTCTATGGAAGTGGCCACTCTGAATCCCGGTCCTTGGAGATGCCGCAACTATGGACAGTGGGCGAAGGGTCCTGGTCTTAGGGGAAACCTCGAATTCGGGGGTCCTGACCTCGAAAGGCCAAGCCACGGCAAGTGGCCCTATGTGGGGGGAGCAGCCTTTGGGGACTTGCACGATGGAGATTGGATGCTGGTCTTGTAGACCCGAGTACTAGCCGAGCCATTCTTTTTCACCTGCCTTGGGGAGATTGCCAATTAGCAGTGTGCCCCATTGCTCCTGCAATTTACTGGTAACTGCCCTCCATGCGTGTGCTTCATCCTCCGTTAAGCCAAATTTGGCAGCCGCGGCTCTGTGAGAGAGGAGATTACCCCCCTCCATTGCGTCTCAAACTTTTCGTAAGCCTGCCCTATGCAGGTGGGCGGCTCTAAGCTTTGAGAACCTAGGGCCAATTGCCTGAACGAGTGGCGACCACCAGAAGGAGTCCAATCCTACCTCTTCTAGGAGCTTGGGGCGGACATGGGCAATTTCATGATGCAGCTTCTTCCACGAGGATCCCACTCTGTTCCAAACTGTTGACCCCTTATGCATTTGGAAATTGGGGGCAGTGAAGTACTCCATGCTGGGGGACCAACGGCCTCTTAGTACAGTTGGAAGTGTTTTAATCTGTGCCTTAAGAGGTGGTGGAGATTGGAGTCGCAAGGCTCGCAGGCCTTCACCACCCACTTGACCATTAGGGCAATGAGAGCGTCCCGAAGGTTGATGGTGTTGATGCCTCCCTCTTCAAGCGTTTGGCAGCATTGAATCCATGCAACTTTGGCACGCGCTCTGTGCTCTTGTCCTAACCAGAGGAAATTCATGGTGATGGAGGAGGCCTTCTTTATACCTTTTAATGTCCCACCCCATATGGAGGCAAAAAAGAGGACTGATGCAAGCAGAACCCAATTCACAATGATGTTCCTCCTTGTGGGGTTGATCCTCATGGTGTACCAGTATTGGAGTTCTTGCGCAATCCTCTCTATCAAAAAGTCGTCAACCGAGGTGGTCGATATGTTCATGCCGAAGGGAGTGCCGAGCAGTTTGCTCACTTCATTCCCATTCACCCAAATGATTTGAAGATGCTCGGTCCATGGCAGCCAATCAACCAGGGCGCCACCACTCCAGTAGCCTCTTGACTTAGCCCAGTTGACCACTAGCCCTGAGGCTTCACAGAAGCGCTTTGTTGTGTAGACCACAGCTCGAGCTGATGTTTCCTCTCCTGAGATCGTGAGGGACGTGTCGTTAGCGAATTGAGCGATTGCTTGCTGACGATTGCCATCCGGGAGGGTGATTCCCTTTATAATACTTTGGTCCATTCCTCACTTCACAACCGCATTGAAAAATTCACCAACAATGAGAAAAAGGTATGGTGCGAGGGGGCATCCTTGTCTTACCCCTCGCCTGATTGGGAACAATTGTGACTGGGACCCGTTGATTTTGATTGCCGCTTGGGCGCCCACAAGGAGCATCTCAGTCATGGCGACGAACATTGGGGGGATGCCAATGGTTGACATCGTTTGAGTAAGAAAAGACCAATCAACCGTATCGAACGCCTTTGTGAAGTTGAGCTTGAGGAAAAATTAGACTGTTTAGTGTGTTTGGCCCAAGCAATGGTTTCGTGCGTAAGCATGATATTATCAAGAATAAATCTTAGCGGGAGGAAGGTCGACTGGTCCGAGTCTATTACCTCCATGAGGATGGATTGGAGCCGAATCTGGAGAGCTTTAGCAAAGACCTTGTATATGACGTTGAGCAGCGTTATGGGTCTCTAGTTGGAGAGGTTGCTTCTTTCCCCGCTCTTGAAGATCAGCGTGATAAGGCCATTAGAGACGCCCGGTGGCACTTTCTTTTTTAATATTGCCTTGTTGATCATGTCAGTGTAGTCGGCCTAAATGAGGTCCCAATAGCATTTGAAGAATTCGGTTGTTACTCTGTCAAGTTCTGGGGCTTTCCCTCTGCTCAAGCCTTTCAGTGCTTCCGTCAGCTCGTCCTCCGTGATTGATTTGGAGAGGGCATCCTTCATTGAGGCCGACAGTTTATCTTGGACCGTACTCAGTGTGAATGTGGCCGCCTCCCTTTGGGCCGTGGAGCGGGTCGGGGCATCGTACAGAAGGGAGTCTCGGGGGGGGGCACCTAGTATTTTACTACAAACCACGTGCAAACAAGTGGTTCCTAATGAACTATAATTTCAACTTAAAATTTTGAGGGTTGCTTAATAATGACTATAGGTTTCTATTGCCAAAATTTCAACTTAAAATTTTGAGGGTTGCTTAATAATGACTATAGGTTTCTATTGCCAAAATTTCAAACTAAAATAATAGTTGAAATGATTTGTACAAGAGGTTGAAAATGGCCAAAAACGGCATGTTTTTCAACTCAAATATTTATAGAGATCACATTTAGATTACCATTGCATCAATACTCAACTCAAAATGAACTTTCAATAGAGAGCTTTTTTTAGGAATTTTTTGTTCATTTTTTAGACAATTTTTTAGGATATAATATAGGGGTGTGAAAGTTATTTTTCAGTTGTACAGTGTATCTAATTACTTCAAAAATTTGTAACTAATTATCATTAACAAATAAAAATATCAATAATTCAAAACATAAACTTTTGAAGTAGGAAAATCTAGTCATATTTTTTTTATTTCATTTTATTTAAATTTTAGGATATAATATAGGGGGTCCAAAGTTTTGTTCGCACGTGTTTTCTAATGGACACTCTAAGTGACCCCCCCGAGAAGGGAGTAGAATCTAGAGTTGATCTCCTCGAGGCTGCGTTGGTCTGACTTTACCGAACCCTGCTTGTCTTTCAGCTCGAAGATTCGGGATGCTCATGTATGGGATTTTGCCGCCCGGAAGAATTCCTTCGTGCATGAGTCCCCCACTTTAGCCATTTTACTCGGCTCCTTATTCTTTGGCCCTCCACCGCATGTTGCTCAAAGGCCGCCAGTTGTTCAGTAACTGAAGTAAGGTTCTTCTGGGTGGTTTCATCATGGGGGTCTCCTTGTAGGACTTCGTGCAGGGAGGCAAGGTCCTTCCGCAGCTTAGATTCGGCTTCTCTGCTCGCTTCAGCTTTTCAGATGCAGAACTGTTTGTAGAATTTCTTTACGTGCCTTAATTTACCCGTGAATCCTAAATTGGCGTGCTGGAGCCAAATGCGCGGGATCTCTGCTTTTACTTCAAAATCGTTGAGGTGGAAGTTACTCATCTTGTATGTCACGTGCTTCGGGGTGGAGGGGAGCAACTGAATTGTGATTGCGACTGGTAAGTGGTCGGCATGGGCACAGTCTGCACGTATGCTGTACCCTGTGATAGGTGAGGGACCGGCCCCTAGATGTTGGAAAGAGTAGCAACGGTTGAGTCTGGCCATTGAATGGAGGCCGTCTCTGCGCCGATTGTCCCATGAGTATTTTATTCGCCCAGTGTCAAGGAAGAGGTCTGCTACGGCTAAGGTGTCCTTTAACGCTGAGAAGGCTTGCCTTTCGCCGAATGAGATGATCCTCCCATTGAGATTGGACTTGTCCGTTTGACGCTCGACAAAGTTCCAGTCTCCGCACATAAGCCATTTGATGTCCTTCAAGAGAGTGTCTGTAAGAGACTCCCATAATTCGCCACGCTCCCTCGTGCTATTCCATGCGTAAACGTTTAGAATCGATATATTGCCTCCTGGAAGACCATCCAGCCTCAGCCATTGGACCCTGCCGCATTGTGAGTGACCGGAGTTGGTTATGAAGTGTGCGAGGTGGGGGGCAATCCACATGCAAATGCCCCCTATGCCTGCCCCTGCTTCTCCTGGAGCGTGGCCGAATCCAACTGCCACTTCTATCCCCATGAAGAAGGCCTGAGGCCAAAGGATGCGTCGTAGCTTGTCTAATTTGTCTCCCCTTAAGTGGTGTTCTTGAAAGCAAATGATGTCAGTGTCCTTGAGGGACGGCTGAAAGTACTTCTTCACAACTTGGAGCTTTGTGGAATCATTTAGCCCCTGCACGTTCTGAAATAATATAGAGACTTTTATACAAGAGATGTGGGGGGGGGAGATTTCCGAGATTGAAGCGGCATTGCTCAATCCATTGCTCTCGAGGTTCCTTCGGGGGGTTCCCCTCCTCTGTGATAAAAGTATGGCACGTTTCCTCTTGGCCAAGTCGGTTGCTTCCATCCGGCAGGCACGTTGATTGGAAGTTAGGCCATGCGATTGGGGGGTGAACTCAGTCCCTTTGTTTGTAAGTTGGAACCACTCAAGGAATTTGCTGTGCAGCTCCTGTGGGATGTAAACTTCCTTCGGTGTGCGGGGTGAAAGAAGGTTTGACTAATTCGGCTTGTGGGAGGCCCTGATTGCTCGGAGGGCTGGGGGAAAAATTTGGAAGGTGTCTCCCTTGCTGCCTGTGATCGCCAGCGAGGCTGATGCCGCCATGTCTTTATTTAGGTTGAGGGAGTGAGCAACCATTTTGGTCGGGGGAGCGATTGGGGTCCTGATGCTGGCCGAAAGTTTGGGTCTTGGATGTTGGGGTGCCAAACCCTGTGCAGCCGGGCTTGTGGCCCTGTGAGTCTCCCCCACCCCTGTATTGTGAATCGGCGGGGCAGCTGTGCCGGGGCAGGGGGTGTTGTAGAGCTCCTTTCTTGGTCTTTGCGTCTGTTGAGCTCCGTTCCTGTACGTGGGCGTGATTGTAACAGCGGAAAGACTGGGCGGTGGTACGACGGTCTGGGCGCTTCTCGGGGGGGTGACATTGAACCTTTGAGTGGTCGGAGGCGGGGTATTGGTGCCGGCATTGCTTTGCCCTGGGTCTTGGGGTCCTTGTTGGCTTTGGTTGGCTTGCTGGGGGGATCGTGGTCTCCGGGGGTCGCCTTTCTGGCTCCGGTTGGGTGAGCGGGTGGCTGCTGCTGCAGACAACCTGGGGTCAACTCTTCTACTTTTCTCCAACCAAACTTGAGCTTGATCGGCCATGGTGTTCGGCTTCTGAGTCGGGCGGGCTGGTGCTAAAGTCGGCTGGGTTGAACATGGGCGGTTTGATTTCTTTCTTCTCGAGACTAGCTCCCATTCTTCGCCCTCATGCTCTACAATGATGGTGGGTGTTTCCTGCAAACTGGAGGTGTCTGTTGTGTTTGCTCCCTTGCTCGATGATCCTTCGCATCCAGGCAGGATTGCCGGGGTTTGTCCGTCAAGGATGGGCGACGGTGGGGGGAGGGTGGAGTCCTCTGCGCCTTTGGATTTGGCAGTGTGGTCTTCCTGTGGATTCATCTTTTCCTTGTCCTTTTCATCGTTTGCTCTCGAGCCGTGGGAATGACGTTTCAGGCATGGGCAGTCCTTCACCAGGTGTTCCCAAAAGTGGCAGTAACGGCAGCTGATGGGAAGTTGACAGTATTCCACTTTGATGATGAGCTGCTCCAATGTGAACTCGTTGGTGGCGTTGAATTGCGTTCTCCATCCGTGTTCCGCTTTTAGGGCTACGTAGAATATCGGCTCCATACTGAACTCATTTCCCCCATCGCTCCCGATCACGTCTCCCAGACCTGCTGCAAGCTGTTTTGCCACGCCAAGCAGCTCCTCCAGTATGCCCCTCAGTTTTATTAAGGTTGGAAACTTTAGGCGTGACGGCTGACTCGGGTTGAAGCCCGAGGTCCAGTTCTGAAGAATGCAAGTCCCCCACTTTGAGAGGTGGGAGGTGAGCATGAGCAGCTTTTGCGTCATTTCCCTCTTCCATGTGATTATTTGAAAGAACCCATGGCCCATGGCCCTGCCTAAGCTGAACCAGTCTCCCACTTGAGGCTGGAGGGACGCAAGCCATTGTTTTAGGGTTTCTTTTGATTGTTTTCCGCCCACGAAGTAGACAATAATTGCATGGTTCATCAATCTAACTGTATCCCTCTTAACAATCTCCTGATCCACTTTCACTTCAAAAAAGGTATTGCATAAAAGAATCCAGTGGAGCTGCGAACATACCCGTCTGGGAGCTTTTCACCAGGCGTGGCCTTGGTCGGGTGGATCGGGGCGTGCTTCCTCTGGTTTGTAATGGCTACTACCAGCTCCGACTCTACAGTGTACTCCTGCCACCTCGCGTGCTTGGCGTGACTTTCTCCACTTGATCTGGGCACCACTGGCATGTGCACCAGCTTCTCACAAAGCGAGTCAGCATAGGATGCCTTTGCCATCGCAGCTGCTTAAGCTAATTAAATTTGGCTTGAATCCCTAATTTGACCTAATTCTAAAAAATTCTCCCACCCGGCGCTGATCCCGGCACTTCTCTGAGTGCGGGACGAATAAAGTCTGCTCTAAGCTGACCTACAACGCTGGATTGGTAGAAGTTTGGCTGCTGTGGATCAAGCGATCGCTTCTAGGGTGCGCTCGCCAGGCCGTTCTTAGCTGGCTGGTATGTACCTCTTATCCTTTGCAATGAAATTCCGTTTCATTCGTGTCAAAAAATTATTATTATTATTATATTCTGGGCATGCAAAGTTGGGTAGCGTCGATCTCAGCGGTTGAAACTGAAGCTGCAGAGCTTCGATCGATCGATGGTTGAGGTGATGGGATTGATACCAACAGTGCTCGCTTGATCGTCTTAAGTGCACTGCTATAGCTTACATTTCACTGCACATTCTGACACTGGCAGAAAATATAGAAAAAATGAGGTTCTATCAAGTGCACAGACAAGTGGGCAATGTGCAGTCTATGCCAGCATTCGGGAAGTTTTCTGAATTACCCCGGTAAGGTCGGTAGAAGCACCAGTAGTCATCCACACCCAGCACCCAACCTGTAGGGGTGTTGTATTTCCAACCAAGGTTGGAAGACATATCCAATTGAAGCTTGGAATATGTTTTTTTGGTCCTTTTCAAGGTTGGGACTAACAAGGTTATTCATGACACATGTCCGGAAAGTAGTTAGTAAGAAAGTATAAAGCAGGGACTCTAGACAGTGGCTACTAGTGAAATGCACTTTTAGGTTCCCAAAACTCATTGTAAATTCAATTTTCGGAATAAAATTCCGAAAATTTTGCAATCCCCATATTTCCTATCTTTCTACATGGGAAAAATTTCCCACCACTTGTTATTGCGCACAATCTGCTCCCAAATTGCTTAAATGATCGACTCCTGGTGCTTTTATCTTAATTTGCCTCTTGGTTGTACAAGGAGCTGGGTTTTTTGCAAAGGCACCAGTAGCATCCTCTCCATATCAAAATCTCCCAAATCAAATTTATAGTAGCCTACTTTTCTTCAACTTCAAATTTACAATCTTTCAAAGACATCAATTTTGAAACTCAAATTCAAATTTCATTAACCCCTAAAGTTCCTTGACTATGTTCTCACCAAAAATGCTCCAAAACTGCCATTTTTAGTACAAGTTTCAAATTTTTGAAAAATATCATTTTTGGACACATGTAACCATAGAATCTTGTTGTACTCTAGTTTGAAAATATGTAGAAAAAATTTCAGAAATTTACATCGTGTAGATTGCAAGATATTAGCATTTGAAGTGGCAAAAGTCCTTTTTCTGGCCCTGCAAAAAAATGGGCAGCTGCACTTCACAAGGTCGGATTATTATGAAAAAATTTCCAAAATGGTTGTGCTTCTTTGGATTCATTTTTCAGGGCAAGTTGGCTAAATGCTTGAAAATTTTCAAATCATTTGGAATTGTACAACATATAGGAAAAAAATAGTAAGTAAAAAGAAGTAGAGAATGGTTCAAAACACTAAATTGTAACTAAGAAGTTAATTATGGAATTGAAAAATGCCAATCCTAATGGTTGCAATGTTGTAATAAACAATCTACATCCTACAATTTCATTTTTTTTGAAAAATATTAAAAATTGAGTGGAATAAACAACTTAAAAGTTTATTTTAGAGTAGAGAATCCATAACTGCCCACAAACTAAAAATCCTCATAACATTTGACTCATTGGTCAAAATGGAATGATTCAAAGCTTTCCACGTATATATAAATCTAATAAACCAATTTCAAATTTTTATTTTTGAAAAAAATGATTTTTTCAAATCTGCCTGGACTATCCGAACTGCCCGAGTTGAAAAACAAACTACATATTATGCAATAACTTTTGACTCGTATTTCTAAATGTCATGAAATTTTGTGCATATGAAAGATATTCCTCGTCCCGAACTTCTATAAAAATTTCAACCCAAAATATGCAAATCTCTAGTCACACGTACCTGCCCAAAATTTCTATGTTGCCAAAAAACGCATGTTGGTCTTTTAGGAGTTAAATTGGGCAAACACAATGACAGAGCAAGGGTTGGCCATGATGACCAACCCTAAAGCAATCTCCACCCCTACCTTGTCCAAGCACTTCAAGTCCCTCAATGGCTAATCCTAAAGCAATATCCGCCATGTCTAAAAACATATCTATCTCCAACAACCTAGGTATTAGCTTTGGATTCAAAATTGCAAGTGGCTAAGATCACAAGAAGAAAACCATGTTATAATCCATGTTATTTTCCAATGTTTTTATATTTTATGGCCAATTTAACAACTTTTTTAGAATCAAGTATTTCATTTGCATTGAAAAATATGTTAACCCCTAAAGGACCAAGGCATTTTTAGAATTTTAGGCTCCAAAACCATTGAAAATTGCCATTTCTACAACGTTCATTGAAAAAGTTTTGAAAATAGGTTTTTTCAAAATGTAAGTATAGGATCTTGAACTTAACTTGTGTAAATGATGTGCTAAAAATTTCTTGAGGTTTCACCATACGGATTAAACGATGTTTGCATTCAAAGTCAAGTTTTTTTCCCCACTGTGCCTTAGAATTTTGTATGCCTTTGAAATTTGACCTCCTTTTGCTCAAATTTTTTGTACTACGCACCATCAAGTTAAAAAAATTTCTTCTAGGTAATCAAGTTAGGCATATTTGCATATCAATTTTTAGGGCAATCAAATGCACATAACACATCCCAAAAAATCTTGTAATGCCACAATGTCCCAAGATTTGGCCATCTTTGAATTAATTTTTGCAACACATCCTTAGAGATTTTGCACGGGTGCTAGCATGTAAGCCTAGGATCTTGAGTCCATGAGCCTAGGCTTCTATATAGAAGGTACCGATATTATAAGCACTTTTCATAGTTATAGGATATTATAAGTTTCTATGTTATAGATACCTATGTTATAAGCACCTTTTATGGTTATAGAATGTTTATATTATAGACACCTTCATTAGTTGTAGAGTACCTACTTACATCTAGGCTTAAGGCTTGTAGGCTTGCATTTCTAGCTCACTTGCTAACTTCGTTGAAGATATTGAAAATCCAAACGGTGGATATGTACAAAGAGGTACTTATACGTGACAAGTAGGAATTTTTTTTTTGAAAAAAGTCAAAATTTCATATTTTTACAAACTTTTAAAGTCTGTTGCAGCCTCCAAACAAGCTTGCAAAGTAGGCAACCTTTGTATAAACTATAATGGAACCCTAAATGTTCCCAATAAGCTCCCAATGAGTTCCCATGTTGTTTTACTGTCAAGGAACTTGTTTCTAAAATTTCTAACTAACTAGTTTTCTCCCCTAATACTAGCTTTTTATTCATGCAAGATGGCTTGGCTAATGAAGGCACATTGGCTTCTAACTATTCAAAATCAGATAGACACATGTCCATGGTCTCATAGCTCATGCAGCCGGTGGTAGAGCTCTTATAGACAAGTGGTGCTCTTCCAAACAAGAGGTAGGGCATCTCATAATCTAAGAAAGAATTCTATGTCCAAAATTCTAGTGAAGAAAATACCACTTTTGACATTTTAAATTGTAAAATACAGGATTTATTTTTTTAAATCTAAAAATTTTCCATTTGAGAAAACTTTTTGGTAATGGATTTTGACCAAAAAAACGCACCAAAATAATGTTTCATACCTTTGAAAAAAAATGCAGAAAGGAGCTCTCTTTGTGGACTTGTACACCACATAAAAATAATTATTTTTAAAAATCCTGTGGACAATAGCTATAAGTCTACTAGAAGACCATTTCCTCCAAATTTCAGCTCAAAATTCATTTTTTTGGGTTTAAAAAAGTGCAAAACCAACTAAATCACCTATTGTGAGAAATTATTGGGGCTGTTTAAAAATAGTAAATTATTTTTGAAAATTACAAAAAAAATTGGCAAGGTGTATAATGGTTATGAGTAGCTTTCCTATAAATTTTGAGTCATTTGGAGCTAAAATACAAAAGTTATAGCAAAATAAAATAAAAAACTAGGGTGTGACAAAACGCAACAAATAGTACAAGTGTTTCTTGCATTCACCCCCATAGACAATGTACAATTAAAGGCAATCAAACCAATATATACGATATTAAAGAGTCTAGATCCCAATATGATGGCCACCATTGTTAGGTTATATGTCCCAAAATTAACCATATGTCCATGAATAGGCGTTGAAAGAGAGAATTCTAGGTCCTATGATTGTCAATCATACTGTAGATGGCCGCCACCTGTGAGCTCTGAATTTGTCACTTGGGATTCCTAATTTTTATTTTTTTGTTTTCGACGAGTTTGAGTGTAGTTTTATATACAAAAGCCCACAAAAGAGTGTAAAAAAAAATAGGTATTTCACATGCCAATATAGTATTTGCTCCCTTCTAGGTTGTTTTATCCCAATTAACCCAATTCTCATTTGTAAGTAGGATAGAACCCCAAAATTTAGGTAAATGACAGATTTAGAATAAATATAGCCCGAATTGCCCAAACCTAGAGTGCATGTGATATCTTATAGCTAAAATTGGTCTGAAAGAACACTATTGAGGTCTTAAGTCCATTTCCAAAGATAAGTTTCACTTTCCCCATTGTATCAAAGAAATAGCAAACCCCCTGACTATTGGTATGCAAAAGTTACCACCTCAAGATGTACACGTAGGAGACATCTACAGATGGAGTAGAATGTTTTAGGATGAAAATTACATTTGGAACTCAACGGCGAAATTGGTTTGCCAAGATTCCCTTCTATGTGAAAGATTCTCTAATTGCCGAAATTGAAAGGAGAAGGCGAAATTTGATTCTCCTTTGACCTTTGTCCAAAGTAAGAATATGATCTTACACATCCTTTGTGGAATTACATGAGAGGTTGCAAAAAAAAATTTGGAATCTTCTGACTTGTAGAAGATGCCCTTTCAGATGGTCAACATCCAAAATCTACGATGAAAAATTCTTAGAAATTATTCAGGTTGCGGTAAAATCTCACTAAAAATTGCACTAGCTTATTCTATGCTAATAAGATGCTTTAACAAGTTTAAAGACATTCCGATAGCCAGAAGTATCCGAATCGGTGAGATTTTTCGACAATTTGCGAAATTAAATTAAGTGGAGTTGATCGGCGTACCAAAAGCATACAAAATCAAAATGAGTTTGAAGTTAGGTTTTTTCTTGCTTCCTCATACCTATTATAGAGCCTAAACTAGTTACTTTTTTCAGAAAAGTTAAACTCCAAGATTTGGATTTTGGCGTTAAATTGGCATTAGGTTTCAATGAGTTTTTGGAGATTGGAAAAGGGGTAGGATGTTTCTTCAAACTAAAAATGGCCTTCTGAAGCCAATGGTGCAATCCATTTGCAATGTGGAGTTAATCTCCAAAGGTTAGAGTTTTGGACCAACGTGGAAAGTCAAAAATGGAAGATTAGGATGAAAATCTTAATTGATAAGCTTACCACTACGAAAAAGAGAAGGGATGAGTGCCTTTAGAAGAGCATATAAGAGCACTCATTTTCCTCTCAAACCACCCTCTGCAGCCATTTTTTGGCTCATTTTACACTATTGGGTCTATTTAATTGGATTTTGGCCATTTTAGGCCACGTTGCCAATTTTGTGTGTTTTAAAGCATTTCAAGCTCTATTATTGATATTTTTGAAGCTTTCTTTGAAGGACACTGGGGTCACTATAAAGGTTGTTCTTATTTGCTCGTTGTTGTGGTTGTTGTGTGATTTTTGGTCATTGTCATTGCCTTGTATCAATTCTAAAAAAAAAAACCTTGATACCTTGGTGATGTTGCTTAGGAGGCCCTTTAGTTCATGTTGTAAGTTTGCATAGTTTTAAGTGAGAATTTTTTAAGTGGAAATTCCCTTAAGAGTTGTGTGATTGGCATCTATTACTTTGTTTATGTATTAACGGGTGGTTGCAAGAAAAAACGGTCGATTTTTGTCACACTTTGGCAAAACGAGGCTGTCCTCTACTATAAGTTTTGAATTAAGAACCTAATGTCAAAAAAAAAAAAATTGTTTCTAGATATCTTGATTTTAATTGTATCTTTTATTTTTCAATTTTAAAAAAATCATTTAATATTTAAAATTTAATTTCTCTAATTTATCACACTTTCAAATTTAGGGGTTTGAATACTATTGAACGGCTTAAATGAATGATTTTTAGTTGAAGTTTCTATGGTACATTTCTATAATAGGTAGACATGTTCCTACCAAAGGAAAGCTAAAAATACATTATTTTATGTCCTCCACGTCTGTGCAAAGAGGCCTCCCTTGCGCGCGTAGTTGTGAACACTAGAAATAATTTTGACCTCATTTTTTGGGTTGAAACTCATCACTAGAAAGTCCTTCCAAATGGCCAATTTTTAGTTTTTTTTTAAAAAAAAATTCCTATTTATTAAAAATTAAAACATCAAAGTATGTATTTTTTGGATCATATTCTCGGATATAGAATTGTGGTGAAAAAATACATACTTTGACGTTTTATTTTGTAATAAATAGGAATTTAAAAATAAAATAAAAAAATTGACCATTTGGAAGGACTTCCTAGTAATGAGTTTCAACCAAAAAAATGAGGTCAAAACCATTTCTATTGTTCACAATTGCATGCCCAAGGAAGGCCTCTTTGCACAAATATGGTGAACATAAAATAATATATTTTTAGCTGTCCTTTGGTAGGAACATGTCTTCCAACTATAGAAATGTACCATAGAAATTTCAACTAAAAATAATTAATTTGAACCGCTTAATAGTATTTAAAATTCCTAAACTCAAAAGTGTGACAAATTAGAGAAATTTAATTTTAAATATTAAATAATGTTTTAAATTTTTATTTTAAATAAGGGATACAATGACAATCAAGACATCTAGACATTTTGTATTTTGTTTTTGGCATTGCGTTCATAATTCAAAAGTTATAGCAAAAGACAACCCTTGTTTGCCAACGTGTGACAAAATCGACTAGTCTTTCTTGCAATCACCCTAACATGGCTATTTATGTGGTATTTATTGGCCTAAATTTGCACCACCACCCTTCCCCCAGGTTTATTATTTTTCCTATGATGGTGAAGCTCTAGCTTTCTTAGAAGTGGATTTCTAATGTTTTAGGTTTTATGGCAAAGCTCTGACTTTGGATGTTTTGAAGTTGATAGAATTTCGTGTATTCTCAAAAATACGGCAAAGCTTTGGCTTTGGGATTTTTGAAGTTGATAGAATTTTGTGTATTTTCACAAATACGGTGAAGCTTTGAATCCATAGAATCTTGAAAAATCACCCAAAAAGTAGAGTGTGTGACCATCTCACCAAGTTTAGTTTTCAAAATATTAGTTTTTGGAAATCCAATTTTAATATCCAAAAGTTTATTGTTAAAATCCTTACCTAGTTCTTCAAAAATTAGTATTGAGTATTTACCAAAATACACACTTTAGAAGTGACTCTTGGTGTTTTAAAACTTTAGAATTGAGAAGAGTTCATGTTGGAAAAAATTTCCCAACACTTGGAAAAAGGGATGGCCAAAAATTCCCCAAACCGGTCAAGGACCAACCGGTCTAGACTAAGGCCCTCCTGCCATGTGAGCCGGGCCGGTGAAGTTCACCGGGGAGCTACAGGCCCAAAGTTCGCAATTGTCCTGTCATGTGGATCCGGTGGGTGGCGAGAGATCGAGTAAGAGTCCCCCACGTATTGGTTCCTTCAAGATTGTTCCATCTTATTCCATCTTCACCAATGGGGTTGTCCACCGATGATTGGTGAAACTTGGAATCCTTCTTCTCCACTCATCGAGGCCGGCAAGACAATCGGTGTTCACTTCTTGTCCTCTAGTGCTATTTCTGCCGGCCCGGCTCACATGGTAGGAGGCCCTAAGCCTGTGCAGTTGGGAGGCAAAGATTCCGGCCAACCAGGTGGCCACGGGTCGGGTACAGTCACCGGCAGCAAGGGTCTCGGCCAACTGGATCTTGCTACGTGTTTGCTACGGGGAAGCAAGCCAAGATGGCAACTGAACTGGCTGTGACTAGCCAAGTTGCAAAGTGGGCTAGGTTGGTTTGGTCTCTTTACTACAAGAGAAAGGGGTGTTTTAAGTGAGTTTTTAAGTATAGTTTTAGACATAAAATACTAAATAATACATGTATTTCTAGTAAATTTTTGCTTAAAATCTCCTTAAAGATTATTATTTAGTATTTTATGTCTAAAACTATACTTAAAAACTCACTTAAAACACCCCTTTCTCTTATAGTGCTTTTTTGTTGTTGTAAAAAATCCTTAAACTTTGATAAAGATATTAGTATATAGGAAGTTGTCTTTTAAAACTAGAAAATAGACTAAAAAGAAAGAGAAGAGTAGGAATTGGAGTAGGAATAAAATAATCCTCACTCAACATCCTTTCATTGCCTAAAAAAATCACAATTTAGAGAAGGTAGGAACTTCAAGCAAAGAGAAGACTTAGACTATTTTTTACAATTCCATAGTAGACCTTTCACATCTCAATTCGCAAATGGAAGAGATGAAGAGGCAAATTAGAATTTGAAAGGAGAATTGAGAAGTTGATAAGGTTTATTAGGAGGAAATCTTAGAGAAGGGATTTGAACCATTAAACTGAAGATTAGATAATAATTGATCAAGATAGGAGATAGGAGTTCAAAGATCAGTTATTACTTTGAAATTTGAAGTCAATTATTCTATTCCAAATCAAGTCAACCATTGGAATAAATACATAATTGAAGTAGAATAGGTTTTGAAGGAGAAAGAAAAGAAACAAGGAAAAATAATGAAAGGATTGTTAGAACTAGAAAATTAGTTTAGAATCTCCAGCACTTGTATAAAAATCCAAACTTTATAAAAATACATAAGTGGTGGGCGAATTTTCAAGAGTTCAAGATGGCGGATGGAGAAGATTTGAAGAAGTATTCTACAGTGTCATGGATGACATGCAATCTAAGGTAGGCTACTAAACCTTTTTTTTCATTTTAAATTGTCTTTAATTAGCAAATTTAAAATAGGACCGAGGCTTAGAAATTAAATTAAAAATTAAATTAAAAATCTTAAATTAAAAATCTAGAATATGATCTTTGCCACAATATACTTTGAAATTCAAGAGATATTTAGACTCTACATTGGCCGGATACCAAACCTTGAGGCCCAATTTTTGCAATTTCTAGTGCATATACTTTTATGCCGGACAGTACGTGCCCTTGTACCTAATCATCATCTCATCTAACGTTGATAACTTTTTCAAATTCAATGCACACTTGCAACTATTTTGAACATCAATCAACAACCATCAAATTTGGCCCATTTTGTCATATCCAGGTCTATTTTTTTTGCTCTCCTACTTAAAAGGATTTTTGACAAGAAAACACTTTGTCAAGCTCGCAAACCAATTTCTAGACATTAATGCGTTGATTGTTGGGCAACAAAATATTGAACCAAGCTTTTGCCAATACGTTTTTATATTCAGCTGCCTCTTCATGCCCATATATAAAGTGATGGCAATAAAAACTTTGAGCTTTGCTACTATTAAAGGTTCCCAATTCTCTCCTCCATAAGTTGGCCATCCTTGTAGACAAAAGTAGCATATTTGGTTACTTCAACAACAATCTTGAGAAGAATGCCATGAGGCCAAAATTTGTTGAATAAATTCAGGAATGTAGGAAAGTGCCTCCATGAAATAGTGGACCCAGATTTTTCAGTGATTTTATGAGGCTCTGGGTTATACGTTACAAAATCTTTATGCCATGTGGAATTGTGGTATAAGTATTTGATGCCATATATGTCTACAATGTGAGAGTCTGAGTCATCTTTGCCTGACTTTGTAAAATCCATTTGTGCATACAGGAAATTGATATCACTTTCACTTTCATATTCTAGGGTAGGCGGTAAAGGGACATTTGGGAGGTTCCAAATTGCAAGGGTGACATTGGGAACGACAGAGGAACATTGGGAACAATAAGAGAATTTTTACATTTTGGGAATATGTTGGAATCAGCAGGGAAACATTCCGGGAGCAGTGACCAACCTCATTTTTGAAGAGCTGTCCCATGTCTCGGAGCTCACATTGTGCTAGAAATTGACATAGAAATTAGAGTTTTTAAATTTTTTTTGCCTTATCAATTATGATTGCCTACTTTGATCCATCGTTTCGGATTACAAGGTTTTTAAACTATGTGGTGAGAAAATGTATGCAAAAATTAGATAGGATATTCACTATAAGAAACCCGCGTTTTAGATAACAAGCCTCAATTTTTTTAAACGGATTTCAGGTGATGTCAATGTTTACAACCTAATGTTTACAATCCAATGTTTTTATGTCAACATTGATGTTACATTTGACGCTCTTGTTGATATAAAAACATTAAGTTGTCAACATTGACATCACCTTAAATCTGTTTAAAAAAATTGAGGCTCGTTACCTAAAACGCAGTTTTTTTATACTGATTATTAAATCTTGGGACATAGTCATACTGCAAGATTTTTTTGGATGTGTTCCTTGTTTTGATTTGACTTAAAAATTGGTGTAGGTATTCCTTATATAATATTAACTATGAAAAAAAAATTAAATTTGAAGTCCATAGTGTAAATATTGACCACAAAAGGCAATCAAAGCCATCAAAAATTTTCAGACAAAGTCTCTCTAAAAAACTTCTCTCTTCGAAGGGTGATTGCAAGAAACACTTCACATTTTGGGCTCAAAAATGCAATTTCTAGCCATAGGACTGGAAGTACTACCAATATTGTGTGTCAACGGTACACTTACAAATCTAAACCGTCCTTCAGGGCACCTGAAAATCCTCATTGTCAATTCAGTACTATGTAATACTGTACAATACTATAGACTGCTACAAAATACTGCAAAAGCCACTGGGAGTTGAAAATAGCAAAAAAAGGGTGTGTACACCTTTTCATTTTTAGTATTTCAAGAAAAATTCAAAAAATAAAACAGAAAAATTTCATTTTTCCTAACTTAAAGATGCTTCTTCTCAATCATTCTCAACTTTGGGAAAAAAATTGTATTCTCTGCACATGCACAAAGCCACAAAGGTATTGCACTTTGAGAACAAATGGAAGGTGGATACTTTATTATTTTCGAAAAAGCTCTTGTGGGCTTGTGTTACCTTAGTAAAACTCTTTGTGTCCCAATTTTCACCTTCAAATTTGCATTTTAGGATCAAAAATAGTACTAAAAACCCCCCAAATGGCCAAGGTAGACATTCCAGCTTAAAAATAGTAAACTAATTTTAAATTTTTTTTAAGAATTACTCAATGTTTGCAACTACCATATATACCTTCATTGTAATTTCATAGTAAATGTACATATGACGCAAAAGTTATGAGCAAAAAATTATCCGTCCAAAGCCAAAGGACAAAGAAAAAGACAAGCGTTTCTTGCAACGACCCTGAATGTAATTATCTTTCAATCCGCATAGTCAAACTTCTTGAAATTTTTACCACATTTTTAGATATCAATGTAATACAAGATCCTATGGTTAGATTTTGAAAAAATTCGTCCTATACGTTTTTCCAATCAATGTAGTAGAAATGGGAGTTTCTAGTGCTTCTTGAGGCAAAAAATTCTAGAAAGTGCCTTGGAATTGTAGGGGCTAAGTTATCAAATACGTTGTGGATATAAGCATGCTTGGAGTACACTAGTCAAGAATAAGGGAATTAAGAATGAAATAATTTTTAATTAGTCCATTTTACAAATAAAAATGAGAGTAATTTTTTGAACACATTGCTTATTGTTAGAACACCTATAGTCAAATCAATTTCATATGAATCAAAATTTATTAAATCATTAATTTTTAATTTTCATATTTACTAAGATTTAGCATCTGATGTCTTTTCAAAAGAAAGTATACATGTATATACAAGAATTTTACATGTATATACAAGAATTCTATATCTAAGAATATGTCCCAGAATATACATACTTCAACGTTTTAATTTGTAAAAATAGGAGAAATAATTTTCAACAACAATAAAAGTTGTTCATTTGAGAAGATTTCTTGGTGATAAGATTTGACCAAGAAAAATTAGGTCAAAAACATCTCTAACGTTTAGAAGTGCGTGCACAAGGTAGGTCTATTTGCACAAATGTGGAAGATATAAAATAATGTTTATTTAGATGCCATCTAATAGGAACATGTTTGCTAACTATAGGAATATGCCACAAAAATTTCAGCTAAAAATCATTAATTTAAATAGCTCAATGGTATTAAAAAAAACCTAAACATCAAAGTGTGACAAATTTACAAAATTGTCTTTTAAATATAAAATATTTTTTTAAAAACTATGAATAATAAGGGATATAATTAAAGTCAGGACATCTAGAAAAATACTTTTTTGTTTTGGGCATTGGATTCATAATTAAAAAGATATAGCATTCCAAATTCAAAACGCAACCAAACTAGTAAGTGTTTCTTGCAATCACCCTGGAGGATCTTATGGATAGGGAAACCAATGCTAAAAGGGTAGGAGACTTCTTATAGAGGAATTACTTGTTGCCATTTCATCACATTCTTAATTGTATAAGACTACAAACAATTTTGGTCTATGGCTACTATGGTTATCAATTGTATCAATCTCTCCAAAGTAGATGAAGTCTTTCGTTGAAGATCTACTTTCACACAAAATATTGCAATACAATTGATTTTTTTTGTAATGTTCTTCACTGATTACACCATTTTCCACTCCCTACTTAGATTGGACTAGGGTAGCTTGTAGGTCCATGTTGAGAATTTGAAGAGTTCTCTGAAAAGTTAGAATGCAATTGGATTTGTAAAGAAGGTGACATTCTAATTCCTTCTATTGTCAAAGCACCTTGAAGCTCCTTCACCACATCCATCATTGTTGGCCTGTGCACATCCTTGGGCTCTACACTTTGCATCGCAATGTCAACAACTTTCCATATTGCTTCCATGTTAGGATTTGAAGCGTTCAATGCAAGATCCAATATGGAGTCAATGTCGCCATTTTGAAGACTCTCTCGGACCTGAAAAACAAATCCAAGAAGAAAATGAAGGAATTAATGACCAATTTCCTAGTTATTTGAGCTTTTACATTTATTCAATGGATAAATTGAGAGCTTATGCTTGATTCTTAGTTTAGGTTTTATCTGGCAATTTCCCTCTCTTTAGAATAGAATTTAAATGCAAATTAAGTAGAAGCTCATTTGTATGGCAAGGCCATTAATTCTTTGTGGGTTAGGAGTGATTAGAGGACTTCATGCCCAAATTTTGCTAAAATCTCCAAATTTGTTCAAACATGAAAGGCACATTTCAACAACATTTGTGTCACTTGATGGAAATGTCATTAAAAAAAATTTCAACTTTGAGCATTTCAACATCACAATTTTGGTTCTTTGAAACATGCCAAGCAAATGAATATGACCAAGTTACTTATTGAATGCAACAAATTCATTATCAAATAATACTAGTTTACTTTAACCTAGTTCAATGCCTTTATCTTTACAAATAAGGAGAGTTTGGGGATGTCAAGCTACAATATCAAAGGTTGGTACCCCAAGACCTCCTTTCCACAAGTGCATAGCCATAATGTATAGAAGTAAAATTATAATGGTGTAGAGTTAGAAGTAGGCAACTAACCCAATGCACGATATGAGGATTCCTTTCCGTAGCTATGGCTGATTGATCAATAGGCAAACGTCCTGTGATTAGCTCCAAGAGTACGATCCCAAAACTGTACACATCACTTTTGGAGGATAAATATTGAGTTGTATAGTACCTGCATTAAAAACAAGGCGTTAAAAATAGTTCCATGAAGACTAAGAAAATGCATGTATATCATGTACTTCAATATTTCTTTCAAATTTCTTCTGCTACCACAAAACAATTCATACACAGACTGAGTGTTGATGATTGGAACTAAAATTGCAAGTATTGCTTTGAAATGCCCAACAAGACATCTTTCCGCAACTAAGAATTAGATTCAAGCAAGAGTTAGGGGATTGAGAGGCTTATGTTAGTGTTAATTGTAAGTACAAAATTCTAAAATTTCTCTCTGCAGTGTCAATGACAAAATCCATCAAAATTCCATTTTTGGATATAAATCATTTTTCATTTGCATACTCATACTCGACTCAACGTTCGATATTGATGATTTCATCTATAATTCTTTTAGTGATCGTCATCCATTACATGAGTGACGCTAGAACCGCTTTGGGGCATACATCGGTGCTCCTGGAGTTTGGGCACTTACTCTGGATCAAGGTAGCCGGCTGTTCCCATGACATCAGTTATCACTCTGGTGGCTTCAACTTCATCCATTAACTTGGTCAGTCCAAAGTCTGCCACTTTGGCATCCAGTTTAGAAGTGAGCAGAATGTTATTGCTCTTCACATCCCGGTGTATGAAACTTGGACTACACCCTGTGTACAGATACTCCAAGCCTGCACATCAATTTATGCACCAAGCCCTCCATCAATCTGGATGAATGAACTTCCATCGAACTCTGCATTTTCTTGTTTGAATGACCGGCATACAAGTCAAGGAGGTTGCCATTGGCATGCATACTAAAACCGCTCGATTCGCGGTTCTAGTATAGAAGTGGAAAACGTGGCAGAATTTAACAAGGTTCCTGATTGAATTGAGCATGCGTTTGATTTCTACCTTGAGCTGCATTCAAGGCGATGCGTAGGCGCGTTCTCCAATCCAGCTTGCTGACTCTCACTGAAGGGCCTGTTATCATCATCGACTCCAATTGTCAAAGGCTAGGCTTTCTCACTTCGCTTGAAATCGCTTGTGCTTTATTCAATTTACAGTCGGCAAGCAAACTGGAGTACGACCTTAATAAAGGAGAAACTTCAAGCCTTCTAGCACTCAAGCTACCACAGGGTTAGGATTTACTGTTGGGTCTCAAGGAATTAGGGCTCAAGGTTTAGAGTGCAGCATGTGTCTACGTGGGTCATAAGTTAAAATTGCATAGCTAGATTGATGAGAGTGCATGAGGAACTAAACTCACCATGTAAGTGATCGAATAAGGAGTCATTGTGCATGTACTCGTAGATGAGGATTGGCTTATGTCCTTGGCAGTATCCCAACAAGGCTACCAGGTTTTTGTGGTGCACCTGCGATAACACATCCACCTAGAAACATGCAACGACGTAGCTCAGTCCAAAGCCCACTCCAACTTCAATGTTCAGTACCAAGTTCAATTGAAGTAGACACTCGACCCTAGTTTGTTGCGAAACTTCAAGCAAAACAGGACAGAGGTCTCGGTTCTAAGGATGTTTGAAGCAGAGGAAAGGCTGACAGTCAGAGTTGAATTCCTAAACCCACATACTGAGTCCTAGCCATATCATAAAGGCAACCTGGTTTCCCAAATTGATCATTCGGTGGCCTATATAGATTATTAGCAAACCTCATTGAAGAACTCCCTTTCTCCTTGCTTGGAAGATCCATCAGCAACCTTCACTGCCACTTCTTGCCCATCAAGAAACTGTCCGTAGTACACAGGGCCAAATCCTCCTCTCCCAAGTTCTTTGTTAAAGTTACTAGTTGCAACCTTGACTTCTGCAAGTGAGTAAGCTTTGGCACCACATGAGGTGACAATTTCTGCACGTTGATCGTACACGCAAGTAGAGAATGAGTTCTTGGCCTCTTGCAATGACCTAAATTGAAACTTACTATGAAGAGTGTTGGGAAGGAGTTGGAAGACATTTGCTATGTGACAAACTAGGACAAAAATTGAATCTCACCTATTTGTGGATCAAATGTAATTGGTAGATTATATACAAATGAAATGCAAACTCTAATTCAAAATAGTTGTTGAATTGCTTGAACCAAAGCTTACTCATCATGTTTGTCCCTTCATCTTCAGACTGATTAGGCACTTTACGTTGCAATTGGTAGCGATAGTAGGCAACAATGGCTATTGCAATAATCAATATGAGTCCAGCAACACCGCCTATGATAGCACCAAGGATGGCTGCACTGCTTGATTTGCCATCGCAATTGTCACATGGGCTGCCCAGCGGGCTGACTCCATTATCAGTTAAGAGAGAATTCCCAGGCCTATACCTGGACATCAAAAAATTCATTGAACAGTTTCAGTTCCTATCACGAAAGAATATGTGAGCAATTACGACGGCTCCTGTGGTAGGGTTCCATTCCACTGACACGCAGGCAAACCTTTTTAGGGTTTCACAGTTAGGACACATAAATTTAGTTTGCAAAGTTTCCATTTTCTTGTGCACGAGAGTCCGACTTCAAATAACCACCTTTGGATCTCAAATCATGACCTCATCTGTCCTAATTGAGGGCTTCGTTGGACCAAATCAGTTCGTAAGGCTTGGAGAACAGTCAGAAGTTTTCATTACATTATTTTCAATAATATATCACTTCTGTGCCAAATGAATTACAACCTGCTATGGTCCCGAATTCATTTACGGTCAGTGTTAAAAAATGTCCTCATTGAAATCGTTACCCTGTAAATTGCTAACAACTGTGGCAGTGAGTGGTCTCCTCATTATTATGCTGATATGTCTGATCAACACTGCCTACAAACTTGTGTGAGAACTCACTTGAACTGTATCAAAGAATCAGCTGAAAGAAGCGCATCTGGAACCGGACCACTGAAGTTATTATTCCGGACGGTCCTGCAATTAATGAAGATCTCAATCAGTCGTCCAACATAAATGTCAAAACTTCTACATTGAAAATTCCATGAAAGGGCGTGGATAGACGCTTAAGATCAAACACGGGGCGGCCTGCTAACTTAGTAATTTCATTCACAGAAGGAAGATCGTAAATAACTCACAAGGTTCTCAGGTTTGTTAAAGTTGTCAGCCAGTCAGGTAGAGGGCCACTGAAGTTGTTGTTGTCCAAGATCCTGAGATACATCAATTGACATACATCGAAAGCATCAGGACATGAAGCGCACATTTGGCAACGAAGTAAAAGGTACATTTCAGAGCTGCGTTGATTCTATTTCTCCTTTGAGTTTAAAAGTTGAGGAAATGCGCGCCCGACGTGTGCGCTTGATGGTTTTTTGACACTCCATTTGTTTTGTGAAACTTGCAGAACTTAACAATAAACACTTCTCGTGCCTGACTTGGTTTTTATCCGAATTGGAGTTTATTTTCATGGCCATATATGGGAAGATGGTATGCTCCAGAGCACCAGAATTGTGAAATTCAAATGCACCAAGCTCTCAAAACTCAGAATGGTACAGATCTGTAGCTCCAGACGGGAGCCTGCAAAATTGCTAAATTCTTGAAAATTTGCAGGCTTTTTAACGAGTAAGGCGATTTTAGTATCGCCACGGACATGCCGAGTTCAGATTGTTCAGGCAGTGATTCCAATTAACACTTGTATAAACCTTCAGCTTTACCAACATGCAAACGGACTGATCGCCATGTATTTAGACGATAATCATCAAAATTTTAGTATTTGTCTAAATCGTGAATTGGCACGTTTCTGAAAGCCTATTATTTTGAAACCTTAGATCTACATCAGTCCTGCAATTCACAGCTCTTTGAATTTTTATCATGGCACACTGAATCTCTCCATTTTGACGAATATGGCCAGAGAATTTTTGCAAACACTCACCGTAAACCCCAAATCCCTAAACAGCTTCCAATGAAATAGGAGTTGGACAACTTACAAGGAGGTCAGACCAGAGAGACTGGCGAAACTGGCTGGAATCGTACTTTCCAGCCGATATCCTGAAAGATTCCTGCACATCCTCACCAAGAATTGCCAAGACATTGTAATAGCAGACCTAATACCAGGACTGAAAACAATCACAACATCTTCTAAAGTTAAGAACTAGACAGTGGTCAATCTCATTAAAATGGCGGTATTACTGAACTTTGGCGCTTTTACAGTTCAGAACAGAACGGTCGTTCTGAAATCTACACCTATCCTAAATGTTTCATAACGCCCGTTCTAAACTCTACACCCGTCCTAGATGCTCAAAATGTCACACCGTCGAATTGGCGGAATAATACCGCCGTTTTAATGAAATTGCCCATACCACCAGTAGTACTTCACTGTAAATTCACTTCCGTTGGACCTTCGACAGATGGAACTACACGAAAGACAACGATTTCATAACATATTACTGCAAACTAAACTTTCCCTTGAACGAGAACGAAAAATATATGTGACACTTCAAAATTCAATTTCTATCTCCACCGACTCCCATCACTATCAATTGACTCTCAACATTCTACTAAAGCACCGCGTGACTGACTGTCCGCCACAATTACAAGCAAAGTCTACTCACACAGCAGTAATCTGAGGCTGAGAGCTGGGACTGCAAGTAATCCAGGAATGGGGCACAGGCAGACATGGATCACCGGACCATTCCATTAGTTTCATGTTCTTCTTGATGTCCTCAATAGCCAGTGCTGCACAGAATTACATTGTCCATCAAGTTTTTTTGTTAAAGTCCCAACTTCAATGATGCTTGCGCGAATCTCATTTGGCAGTGATCACTAAGGTAGAGACTCCATGAACCAATCATACAGTACTTAAGAGTTCTAGTGACCGTACATTTGAGATTTGATTTGTGCAAGGTGTGAAAATATTTAATCTATGAGCATTAAGTCTTTTGCTGTTGGTTTTTAGCTTCACACGAACTAAATATGCAATATTTTAGATGGTGCAAGTTTCTAGATTGTTGCAGGGAATTAAAGGTTCAAAGTTCACCTGTATGCTGAATGAAACCTTTCCCTTACTGTATGGTGAATGGAGACTTTACATTGATGGTAATGAAGAGCAGTAATTGGATGGGACTCACCATCTCGACCAGCTGTTTTATTCAGTTGAGGATCGGACTTTGCAAAAAGCTCCATAGAATTCAGAATAGGACCGGCCATGGAGTCTGCGAGGGGAGTCAGGGTCATGGTGGAATCTGGTCCAATAGCATCCGACCAAAACTCCAAGCCTGCAAACCTAAGGAATGTGCCGTCCATGTTGATGTCGTCCGAGTTGCCATTAAATTGAACTGTGAAATTTCGAGTGGGAGAGCCCGTAGAGTTGAGTTCCACAAAAGAAACTACCACATACCGCGAGGTCACCGTGTCGTTCGAGCCGGGCGGCAGCAGCAGCGATGTGATAGTGCCGGAGCTCGTGATACCCGTTTGCAGCACTGCCGACGGAGGAATTCCAGTCGGGGAATTGACATAGTCATCAAAAGTCGAAATCGTCGACAGAGTCTGCATTGGGGAAACGGTGCTTTTCAAATAGACGGAATCAAGGCCTTCAGGATACCACAATCGGTCGTAGTAATCATCAGGGGCTCTGCAAAATCAGAAAGCACAAGTGAAGCACAATCGAATGAGACGACCAATGCAATACACAACCTCTAGAGATGACACAACAATTAATTGTGCTAGTTCTGGTTTAGGGTTTTTAGGGATTAGGGTTAGGATTAGGATTTTTAGGGATTAGGGAATACTTTTTAGGGTAAAACTACAAGCCGGTCATGTTTGCTTAACCGAAGAAAGCTTGGAGATCGACCTACCAGATTCGTATAATTATAAGCTTAGAAGATGGGCAGAGCCATGCATTTTTGCAATCACTGTCTAAACGACAGTCAGATATACACCTCAGAGATTTAATGTAACTTTATGATCATCTGAACTATCTATTTCTGGTTATCAGATGGCCATCAGATACTTACTGTAAAGGTTTGCAGCAACTCAGAATTGCAGCTGAAACCGATATTTCGTTGAAATTATGGCGCTTTTCAGTTTAGACCGCGGTCTGAAATCTATATTAGTCCCAGACTTTAGGGTTAAAGAAGGAAAAATGAACTGAATGGCGGATTTCATATGCCATTATAACAAAATTTCCATAGCTCTGGTTGAACAGAACACAAATTTGAATTGTCCGTACCGTATCGTTGCCGTGGCCCCGAAATTCACGCGTCGGACTGTCTTCATAACAATCCCTTGATGCAGGTACTGACCATATTTTTCGGTATACCCCGTGGTTATTTCATTCGCCAGTTTCAGAGAGATAGTGGTAATGAGAGGCGAGTACAGGGGCGACGTCCGCAGCAGACACAAGTAGGTCACGTTCCCCTTCGCCACATAATTGTACTCGAAATATTGTAGGTCACCAGTAGAAAACGCGGTCACGTTGTCCAGAATGGTGGCGTCGATTGCCAACTGAAACGACGGCGGCTGGTCCTTGTTGTCATAGTTACCATAGAAGAACGTGGTCTGCAGCAAGTAGGCGCTGTCGGAGATCACGGGCAAGGTGAAGCAGTTCTTCGGACGAAGATCATCGAAGTAGCGGAGGTATTGGTAGCCCCATTCGGAGTCAAAGGTACGGGTTTCCCCTGTGGAAATGTAGTCATCAGCAGGAACCCAAGTGAAATTGGTGCCGCTGTCTGCGTATGACTCGCTTGCACCACAGTTGATGTTCAGAAATCGGCTGCCACAGAGATACATTTATTCAATAAATCCACTAGCTTGCCTGACAAAATTGTAATTTACGGAGTAATAAAGGTCTCTATTCATCATACAGTGAGGAAGAGGTTCCATTTAGCATACAGGTGAACTTTGAACCTTTAATTCCCTACAACATTCTAGAAACTTGCACCATCCTAAAACTTTGAACATTAATATATCTAAATTGAGATTCCATCACTAACAGGAGAATGCAAAGCTTGTCAACTCGTACTTACTTACTAATTAGTCACCTGAGCAAGTTCGGAACTACATACTCCGTACTATATATCCATGGCCGGATTTGCAAACTATAAGTTCAAAGCTCTGAAACTCAAGGACACTATTTGTTACTGCAGCTACGTAGTGTTATATCTATGCAACTTGAAGTATGAATATCGTTCGGGTTCATGCATGACAAACCTGTTTGATTTAGAGACAATGCCGTTGGCACTCCGCAGCTGCAACGAAGAAGGAGCACGGGAACCACCACTCTCCACCAAAACCTGAACCTGGTGTCCAAAGATCTCCCCATCGGTTGAGCGTGAATCGAAACAGAGCCACTGTATACAGTATACTTAAGCTTAACAATGCCTAGCATACTCAACTCTTGGCATGTAATCGACATTCCTGGTCTAAAAGGCTCCGAGCCACCGCAACCACGTAGGAGGAAATTAAAGTAGGTAACCTAGCTGCATCGATCGACATCGATCCTCGCTAGTAATGTGACCCGTTTGAAAGTCTTGCCGTACCTAGGTCTGTACATGGCCTATCCTTTCCACTATCGAGCCCACGGCCAATTGAGTGCAGATCAGTTATCGATCAGAGTCCAACTTACAAAACTTCTATGCTTCCAAATTCGTGCAACTAGCCTGTGATCGAGTGTAAGCAAGGAAACATAATAAGTCGATATCGACGAGCTAAGGATGAGGATGGGAAGTGGTCTGGCCTCATATGGTAACAATTAATGTGATCTGTTGGCTAGGCTTCGATCATGCGAGCTGGAGCCTTTTCTAATCTTGTCAGTCATGCATTACTACTTTGGGTTCAATACGACAGTCAATTAATTATTATATGCAGGATGTGGTACTCAGAGTGTTGTGGGGAAGCTAGTAACTTAGAGCATCTGCAATGGTGGCCCGGTATATGGCCCGGTATCGGTATAACTAACTTTTGAATGGTAAATAATTAGAACTTGAAAATTGTCTTATTGGAAGCGCATCGGAAAGAACTTGGAGAAGGTACAAGAAAATTCAAAATTGGACAAGTACTTCAAAAGCAAGGTAAAAATCTGAAATTATAGAGGTCTTAGCAAATCACGGTTACCAAAGCAACATTTGGCCATTAACCCTCTAAATATGGCCAAATGTGGAGGGTCAATGACCAAATGTTGCTTTGAAAACCGTGATTTGCTAAGACCTCTATAATTTCAGGTTTTTACCTTGCTTTTGAAGTACTTGTCCAATTTTGAATTTTCTTGAACCTTCTCCAAGTTCTTTCCGATGCGCTTCCAATGAGACAATTTTCAAGTTCTAATTATTTACCGTTCAAAAGTTAGTTATACCGGTTCACCATTGCAAATGCTCTTACATCGTTGGAGCTTTGTAAGGGCCGCTTTACACTATGGTGGAGACGTGCACTGGTCAAGAATTATAAGGAAATGGAGCAATAAGATTAGAGAAAATTTCTTTCTTTATCCAATTGTATTTATACCACGGCTAAGACTTGTTGGGTGAAGAACTTCAAGCATGGATGTAAAAAGTGACATGGATGTACTTGTGTGGCAGCACTTTTTGTAAAGGAAGTTCTCCAAAGGTCAAGTTTATTGGGTGGCTTCAACTCCTTGAGAAGAGAACTCGAACTTCATTTTTTGTCTTTTCATTGTGGCAAATCTCAGCCATGCAATTGAGGGCTTCCTTTATTTCAAATAGCATTAGCTAACTCTTCACCTCTTCTTCTTTCACATTGCCAAATTTTTTCCTTGGTGAAATTGTTGAGTGGACTTCACTCTGTGAAACTGTCCAAGAAGACTTCTCCCCTTGTTGTGTATACTACAACCAATCAAGACTTTTTATGACATTATTTTATTAATTATCTTTTCATCTTCTTCAAAATCCCACTTGTTGCCTCAAATAACCATGTCTTGGTCAAAACTTCTAGACCGACTGATACACTATAGTGTCAAGTTGCCCCAAGTTACTATAAACCAAACATGCAAACTCTTTATAGCTTATGGTGCTCAAATTAATCTAGGTAACTAACTTCATTATGGATACAACTTTGAATAAGCCCATTGCAAGCACAATTCACATGATGCTAAACCCGTCCTAGAAATTGGGCCCTGCAAGGTGAATTTACCCTTGGAAAAAACAAAAGAATTTTTTATTTGCCACAAATGATAAAATTTGCAAATTTTGAATTCATATTTGCTATTAAAGAGACAAAGACCCAAAATTAGCTACAAGAGATGAAGAACATAGGATTAACACAACACAAAATAGGAAGCTATTTATTACAATTATCCCACAAAACACAAAATTTACCTTGCACAGCCTACTTCATTGGACAAATTTAGCGTCCTGCACACAATTCGTTTTGTGAAGTACATATTGTATCACATGACACATGTACATCACAAGAATTTTTGTGCCTGCAATAGCCTTGTCCAAACTTGTGTCTAGACTTCTGCTTTCTGAATTGTCCCGGTTGTTAGTCTTGTCCCCACCAGGCCACTTGTGGCTGGCGGTTTGTATTTTACCCTTTGCAATGAAATTTCGTTTCATTTATGTAAAAACAAAAAACAACAACTTGTGTCTGGAATGGAATTACTGTAGTTACCTCAACGTTAACGTCAGTGTAAATCTTTATTATATTATATACTCTTAACATGTGCAGGAGCGTCGATCTCCACAGTTGATACTGAGACTGCAGAGCCTTGATCGACGATTGAGGTGATGGGATTGATACCGACAGTGCTCGCTTGATCTTCTTAAGTGCACTACTGTAGCGCAGTGTGTCAGATATTGACAGAAGATATACAACAAACTAAAAGAGATTCCTTCATGTTGAGTATAATAAACGAAACAAAAGCTCAAACCATATAAAACACCAAAGTATGCAAGAGAAAAGAATACCACTAACATTGAAGAATGGAAGTATATACAAAAGGAGAGAGACGATCAATAGTACTCTCTCCGTATTGGCTAGGAAATAGTATCAACTACTTTGTTGACTAAACTAACATGCATTATGGGGAGCGTTCACACTACGTTTCTTAACACTCCTCCTCGCTCAACATAATATGGATAAAATAATAAAATCATATTGACTGGTCGATGAAGGCAATAAAATTATTTGAATGCCGAACTGAGTCACCAAATCGTGGACTTGGTCGGCTGGTTTTATACGTCGGTGGTCAACCGACTGGTCCGCGGTTCGATTCTCGTCGGCCTCGTTGACTGGTTCGGGAAACTCGCGGCTTGGCATGCTAGTGAGGTAGGAATAACAGTCGACCCGCTATCCCACCCCTGAGCTGTGATGTGACAAGATGCAGGACACTCCAAGATGGTTAACAAGCTCCAGCATTGAACCCCAAACCGTGGTTCTCACCACGACTCCACCTTTTTCTATTCGAAAATTCCCGTAATCTTAAAAGTTTACGGTTGTTGCCTCATTAAAACCTTATTTGGGAAAACCTTGGTTATATTCAAGGATAAAACCACAGATGAAGGAAAAAGAGTACAACTCCTTTATCAATTCATTCTCATAGTAAAACCTAGTGGGAAAAATCTATGGAAAGATATCAAAAGGATCAATAAATTTCATAATGAAAATCTATTGAATTTCTTGTTCCAAAATACTAAGTTGCCGCATTCCAATGTCATGGACAAGTCAACGATGAGTAGATGATGGAAGAGCCTTGGTAAAAAGATCAGCAAGATTATCTGCTGATGCAATTTTCTTAATGTCAAGTACTTTGTCTGTAATCAAATCATTCGTATAGGTGAAATATTTTGGATCAATATGTTTTGTACGATCACCTTTAATAAAACCTGCTTGCATTTGAGTAACACAAGCACTATTGTCTTCGTATAGAATAGTTGGAGAGTTATCATAAAATAATCCATAGTTGGTTTGAATGAACTTGTCAATCGATCTTAACCAGGTGCACTCTCGAGATGCTTCATGTAAAGCAATAATTTCTGCATGATTAGATGATGTTGCAGTGATAGTTTGCTTTACTGATTTTCAAGATATTGCAGCTCCATGTCGTAAGAAAACATAACCTGTCTGAGATTTGGATGTTGCAGGATCTGATCTATATCCAGCATTAGCATATCCAATCAATGTTGGATCTAGAGATCGAGTATAGTGTAGTCCAAAATTTTCAGTTCCTTTCGAATAACGAAAAATATGTTTGATGCCATTCTAATGTCGAAGTGTAGGACGAGCGCTATGCCTTGCAAGAACACTAACTGCAAATGCAATATGAAGCCTTGTAGACATAGCTAAGTATAAAAGTGCTTCGACCGCAGCGAGGTATGGGTAGTTTTCACCCAATGTTTCCTCCTCCTCCTCACAAGGACGGTAAGGGTCTTCACCCTTAGAACTCCGACCTACCATAGGTGATGATAGAGGATATGCATTGAGTATGTTGAATCTTTTTAGGATTTGGTTGATATATGTCGTTTGAAAAAGAAAAATGCTACCATCTTTCAAATGGTAAACTTGTAAACCAATACAAAAAGTAGTTTTTCCAAGTTCCTTCATTTCAAATTCACGAACAAGAAGCTGAGTAGCTGCAATACATGCAGATTTGGTACCTATAAGGTTCAAGTCATCAACATAAACAGCAATGATGACAAAATCATCTTTGTCTCGTCTGATAAAGAGACATTGAAGCAATGCATCATTAATAAAATGATTCTCAATAAGAAATTGTCGTAGGCGTTGATACCACATGCGTCCAGATTGTTTGAGACCATATAGTGCACGTTGTAATTTAACGCCACGATATTTGCTTGAAATAGTTGCACTTGGATTTGTAGATTCAAGGCCAGGCGGAACTCTCATATATATATTAGTATGAAGTGAGCCATATAGATAAGCAGTAACAACATCCATAAGCGTCATCTCAAGGATGGTGTGTACCGCCATTCCAAGAAGATATCGAAAAGTAATAGTATCCATAACTGGCGAATATGTGATATCATAATCAATGCCAAACTTCTGTGTAAATCCTTGAGCAACAAGACGAACCTTGTAGCGAATAATCTGACCTCTGTCATTTTGTTTGCGTACAAAAATGAGTTTGTATCCAAGAGGCCGTGAATTGAGATTATTCACGATAGGTCCAAAGACTTGTCTTTTGCGTAAAGAATCATACTCCTCAATAGCAGCTTTCCACTTGAGTCAATCAGAGCGATTCATCGCATCTTCAACACTAAGCGGTTCGGGATCATCTTTCTCGCATGAAAGATTTTCTACAACCATAAAAATGAATGGTTCATCTATATCAATATTTTCTCTGTCCCATATGTGACCAGTACCACAGTACATTATAGATAATTCTGTGTTCACCTTAGACATTTCTTCTTTAGAAGTAGATGGATGAGTAAAATCGACAATGGTTGCTGTAGGTAGAGAAAGATTAGCAGCATCAAAGATTGCCTTGCGTATGCGTGGTTGCTTATTGGATCCACAAGTCCGTTTAGCCAGAGGTTGAAGAGTAGAAATAGTAGGACCTGTGGCAGCAGGATCAGTGGCACTTACAGTGGGAATAGTGTCAAAAGCAATAGCGTCTGATAATTCATCAGCAAATATATGTGCTTTGACAGTCCTCGCCCATAATAAATAATTGCTACCGTCAACTGCCAGTGGTGTAAAAAGAAGAGGCTGAAACCTCGGTGGCTCAATAATAGTAGCAGCCACTGGAATAGTCGTAGATGTAGCAACAGAAGAAGTTGAAGTAGTCATGTTGTAAAATGAAAATGGCTTTGGGGAGAAATTAGGGTTTAAAAAGGAAATTAGGGTTTGAATAGAAAGATAAAGATAAAGATGAAATTGAGGATAAAGATAAAGATTTAAAAAAAATAAAAGATATAGATAAAATAAAATAAAAGTTAAAATAAAAGTTAAAAATAAAAATAAAAATAAAAATAAAAGTTAAAAGTATAAATAAAAGTTAAAGTTAAAGTTAAAGTTAAAAGTATAAATAAAAGTTAAAGTTAAAGTTAAAGTTAAAAGTATAAATAAAAGTAAAAGTAAAAGTATACGGAAAGATAAAGATGAAAGATTAGATAAAGATAAAGAGAAGGTAATTATACAGATAAAGAAAATAGGATTATAAAGAAATAATTGAAGATAAGGAAAAAAAAATAAAAAAAAATAAAAAAAAAAATATATATATATATATATAATTTTAATTTTAATTTTAACTTTGTAAAATGAAAATGAAAATGAAAATGAAAGTGAAAATGAAAATGGTTGGGGTTTGGAGCGAAACAAGAGATGGAAGGCAAAGCGGTTGGTGGAAGCGGTGTACGAAAGGTGAGGAAAGGAGGCGAAGAGGAGCAAGGGAAGAAAGTGGAGAAGAAAAAAAAAAATTGAAAAACAGAAAATGGAAGAAGGCGAAGAGAAGGGTTGCACGGTTGGGAGCAACGGCACCTGGGAGGCGTGGAAGGGTGGGCTTGTAGGCCGGGGCTGCAAGGAAACGGAACTGGAGGAAGGGAAGCGCTACGGGAAGGGGAGCGTAGATGACGACCAGCTTGGAGCAGGTCAGCATGAGCAGGTCAGCACCGTACGGGGAGGTAGAGAGCTAGCCGGAGGGTGTTGGTGGAGGTGCTTGTGAGGCATCAGGGAGCCTGGGGAAGGGGTGGGAGGATCAAGCCGGGGGGGAAGCAAGTAGGTGGTGGCTGGAAGGGACTGCGACAGAGAGAGGAGAGCTCCAGGGAGCACCAGAGGAGAAGAAATGGGGGGGTTATCAAGCTTCTCCAACGAAAATAAAATCTAAGTTGGACGTTTCAAAACTTAAAAACTCAAAAACAAAAGTAGGAGAGCGTGCTGATAACGTGTTGAGTATAATAAACGAAACAAAAGCTCAAACCATATAAAACACCAAAGTATGCAAGAGAAAAGAATACCACTAACATTGAAGAATGGAAGTATATACAAAAGGAGAGAGACGATCAATAGTACTCACTATATGACTAAATTTCTCTGTATTGGCTAGGAAATAGTATCAACTGCTTTGTTGACTAAACTAACATGCATTATGGGGAGCGTTCACACTACGTTTCTTAACACTTCAAGTGCACAGATAAGTGGGGCAATGTGCAGACAGTCTATGATAAATTATTTGAACTTAATGACTTTGACTGTTTGTCAATGACTTTGACTGTTTTGATCTTGTATTGTAGCATATAGTAGGGTACCAATCAAAATGGCGTTTTTGAATTCTTAAGGAAAGAAATTTCATTGCTGCCAACTTTGGCACCCTCTGGAAGGCTGAAAAATTGTTTTTTTACCATGAAATTCTTGGCATAGAAATGCATTCATGTTAATAATATGTGTGCCAAGTTTCAAGGTCAAAAGATTCACCAAAAAAAAGATATTCAAAATCTACCAACATGTATAGTTGTGAGAATGACTTTTTACATCGGTGTGAAACTTTACCCAAAAAATGACACTATTCCAAGGGCTGAAAAAATCATTCTCACAACTACACATGTTGGTAGCAATAGAATATCCTTTTATTGGTAAATTTTTTGACCTTGAAATTTAGCATACATTTTATCAATATAGAGATGATTTTATGCCAAAAATTTCATGTTAATCCCTAAAGGACCAACTTGCTATTTTTAGCAACATAGCAATTTTGGGCAGGTACGTGTGACTAGAGATTTTCATATTTTAAGCTAAAATTTTGATAGAAGGTGGGGACGAGGAATATCTTTCATGTGCACTAAATTTCATGACATTTCGAAATAGGAGTCAAAAGTTATGGCCTAATATGTTACTTTTTTCACCGGGCGGACAGTCTAGGCAGATTTGAAAAAATTACTTTTTTCAAAAATAAAAATTTGAAATTGGTTTTCTAGAGTTATATATATACGTGGAAAGCTTTAAATCATTCCATTTCGACCAATGAGTAAAAAGTTATGAGGTTTTTTAGTTTGCGAGCAATTACGGATTTTCTACTCTGAAATAAACTTTGAAGTTGTTTATTTAACTCAATTTTTAATATTTTTTGAAAAAAAATCATAGGATTTAGGTTGTTTATTACAACATTACAACCATTGGGATTGACATTTTTCAATTCTATAATTAAATTCTTAACAATTTAGTATTTTGGATCATTCTCTATTTCTTTCTACTTACTATTTTTTTCCTATATGTTGTACAATTCCAAATGATTTGAAAATTTTCAAGCATTTAGCCAACTTGTCCTGAAAAATGAATCCAAAGAAGCACAACCATTTTGAAAAAAAAATCATAATAACCCGACCTTGTGAAGTGCAGCTGCCCAGTTTTTTGTAGGGCCAGAAAAAGGACTTTTGCCACTTCAAATGCTAAAATCTTGCAATCTACACGATGGAAATTTCTGAAATTTTTTCTACATATTCTCAAACTAGAGTATATTACGGATCGGCTTGACCAAGAAGTCGATGCTCTACTTAAATTGCATTCAAAGCAAACCAACACTAAATCACCACCAAGTTACAATAATGACAATGAGAATCACACTTACACATTGTATCCAAAATCATATTATCTTCATTACACAAAATGTCAAGTGAGGAACAAGCCTCCTCACTTGACTATTAAAGGGAAGGGAGAGGCCAACTAACCCAACCGTTACAACCGTTCCCTTGTTACGAACGGATTCGTAACACATGGATGACGAACCTCCACATTAACAAGAGTTCATGGTCAAAAACAACCAATTCGAGTGATCTTACTGTGATATTACAATTCAAGTGAGAAGGTGAAAAACAGTTCACGTGCTGGTCGAAGTATGAATGGAGTTCAACAAACTGAAGTGTCAATATGACCTACTCAAAACTTCTAAGGTAAAAACACTTGGAGGTTCAATTTTGGCTGTAAGTCCTGGAAGGGTTACAAATGTGTACCTTTGTGACAGTAGGGATGGGGTCAAACACATCGGGAGTGTACTGCACCACGAGAGTCCATGTGAGAAGGATGAACCCCAGCCACAAGTTATTCTTCACAGGACGGCGGAGTCCGAAAATGAAGTACAGAATGCGCTTCTTCATGCTAAAGGGCATCTTAATGCTAAAGCAAGCTTCTGGTGATGCAAAGGCCAGCTCTGTCTCACACAGAGTACTCAGCTCTGCAACTGATGATCTGCGATCTTCTACAATAGTATCATCAGATGCACTCGCACCATTCTCTGCAGCAGCAGCAGCAAGATCATCCTCGCTTCTAATGTCGGCATTTTTCCTCTCGTTTTGGAGGAGGCAGTCTGGATCTGCTCTGGATCTGGAGGAGATTCTCCCGGGTGGACCGTTTGGGTGAGTGACCCGGAACAAATCCCAGTTGCGAGGATCCACAGGGGCTCCTTCTCCTTCGGAATATGGGCCGAAATATTCATCATAGCCCACACCGTCGTAGAACACTTCTTCCTCAAGAAGTTTCAACAATTGAGTCCGAATGAACTCCATTGACGTCAAATGAGGCAACACAACAAAAGCTTGGTGATTTTATTAAGCAAAATAGAAGCTCTGGATGGAACCCAGAAGGACCGGGATTCAAGGTTTTAAAATGACAAACTCAATTGATCATGTTCTGACACACACGAATCACATATACCACCAGAAAAATTGCATGTATCAAACGATAAAAATGATCAAACGAAAGTCCCCATTTGACACACACCATTGCTAGAAAACGTCTTAGGAGTAGATATAAGAGACGCTCCTCGCAAGCAACAGAGCCACAACTTGACGCATCAGCAGTTGCCATTTGAAGTATCACCCGATTCCACTCCCCCTCAAATACACGAAAGCTACACCTTTACAAATCTTTACAAGGTTTGAACTCGGACATGGCCGGTCCAGGATTGGCGTGCAATTAAACCACAAAGGCGCTCATGATCTGGATCATTCAGGGCTCCTCATCAACTGAGTTCAGTGTCTTTCACCATCATCACCGAATCCACGTGAAAAAAGATTTGAAAAACTCGGTAAAGAATCAGCTAATCAATCCAAGAACATTTCTGCTGCCAGCTGGGGAATGGTTCGAGTTCAATCTCAACTAGGGCTAAGAGAGCCGCACGTGTTTTATGGACCCAACTGACACCAACATACAAATGGAATTACATCATGAGTCTGAGTAAATGATTATATGATGGAAATCCAAATTTTATATGATAAAAACCCAAATTTCGGGCACTTCCTAAGCTACTAGTACTACTCCAAACCTGTGGACCATTGCAGTGTCTTATGGCGGACACAGGCTCAAGCAATTCTCACTTGCCAAGAATTTCAAAAAGTGCCGACTTCCTCGATAAGAGCCACGGCAATTGGCGTACTTTTGCCACATCCTCCTGGACAAATCATACACACAAGACCTGCCTGCATATGAACACAGTAAGATTCGGTGTTCATACCCAATGGTCTTCATATCCAAAGTCCATTCACAATCTAGGGACTTATCAATGTAACCTAATAGCCAGTCAACCTTGTCCCCTTCCAAGATTGAAAGGTTCAGACACTCCCTTGTAGAAACCACCACCTCCACAATTTGAATCGACCTCCTTGAGAAAAGAATGTCACTGCCGTCTATACCCAGTATCACGCAAAACAGTCTCCCACCACATATGGCCAGTTGAAGTTCCACCATGTTGTCACCCTTGCCGCCACAAGAGAAATTCATCCCTATCTCAGAAGCAGAACCTGTACGGGTGTTGTAAGAAACCAACCCTGCACTCACGTGATCCCGTTCTAGAAACAGCGTATAAAAACTATTGCTCAACACAGTTGAAGTACAACATGAAAGTTCTCTACAACTAACACTATCAACATGGCCTTCTGATGCGCTCCACCTGTTCGTTTTGGAGTGATAAACATAAATACTATTTCCCATGGACACATCTTCACCCAGAGTAATGAAATATACTTCATAATCCGTACACACGTTGCTCTCCACAGCCATTGACACCCATCTCGGTCTTTCCACCCATCCACAAGGTGGAAGCCGTTTCACCCACCTACACACGGGATTGCACACCACTAACAGCTCTTCGCAACATGATCTATGGTTGATACATACAGATAAGCAAATGAGCCCTCCATCAGCTGCCAATATACTCCTCCGGTGAGAGCTCCCCAAGCGCGCTACAAGGCAATCCGCAAACACTTGCTCCTGCTCTAAAAACTTGAAAAGAAAGTCATTCTTCAAGTTAATGAACTTCTTTGCTGCCCCATCAAGTACCTCCCAACCATCTTTAGAGAACAAATGCTCTATGCCCTCCTCTTTGAAAAGAACATAAGCCTCAGAGTTAGAGGCCCCAATACACCGAGTGGTAAAATTCGGCTCACTAAGCCACCTGTTCCACTCTTTCGACACACACCAAAATCTGCAAACAGCAGCCAATGGAAGAAACCCGACAACCATCTCCAACAAAACCCCAGGTAACTCTCCCCACAATCCCTCCATCTTCTCCAATGCTTGATTCAGCTGCACACTACTTCCTCCCCTGGCGATTCCCAAAACAACTCTACACCAACTGAGTTTCACAAGTGATGAATTAGTGCTGCTTCGATATCCAAACTAGTCAACGCACAAACGTCCAACTTCACCAAACTTGCGGTTAAATCGTAGGTAAATCTTGTCATTGAAAACGAATTTAAATGAACAACGCATACTCGCATACTCTCATACTCACCGTCCCCGTGACTTGTCCTCTAAACCTCGGCAGCATGGACTACTCCGCCATAACAACTCCCGACAATCCCTCCATCGTCTGATTCAGCTGCACACTACTTCCTCCCCTGGCGATTCCCAAAACAACTCTACACCAACTGAGTTTCACAAGTGATGAATTAGTGCTGCTTCGATATCCAAACTAGTCAATGCACAAACGTCCAACTTCACCAAACTTGCGGTTAAATCGTAGGTAAATCTTGTCATTGAAAACGAATTTAAATGAACAACGCATACTCTCATACTCACCGTCCCCGTGACGTGTCCTCTAAACCTCGGCAGCATGGACTACTCCGCCATAACAACTCCCGACAATCCCTCCATCGTCTGATTCAGCTGCACACTACTTCCTCCCCTGGCGATTCCCAAAACAACTCTACACCAACTGAGTTTCACAAGTGATGAATTAGTGCTGCTTCGATATCCAAACTAGTCAATGCACAAACGTCCAACTTCACCAAACTTGCGGTTAAATCGTAGGTAAATCTTGTCATTGAAAACGAATTTAAATGAACAACGCATACTCGCATACTCTCATACTCACCGTCCCCGTGACGTGTCCTCTAAACCTCGGCAGCATGGACTACTCCGCCATAACAACTCCCGACAATTCCTCCATCCTCTCGAATGCTTGATCCAGCTGCAGAGTACTTTCTCCCTTGGCGATTCCCAAAGCAATTGTAGAGCAAGTGAGTTTCAGAAGCGATGAATTAATTTAAGAAATTTTCGAACGAACCAACACCACCGACGTCTACGTATTTACACTCGGCTCCCGCTTGCTTTGTCAAATTTAAATTTAAAGAAGATGCTCGTTTCTATTTGGATGAAAGTCATCCTAAGTAGTAGAGACTAGGGTTTAATATCCGCACAGAACAAAAGCAGCAGAAATGAAAGTGGCTTGAAGCCCTCGCTAGGGTTAAACATAGACCAATTCCAAAGTGCGAAAAAACGAGATCAATCGAAATTCAATCACCATAGCCGTTTCAGAATGTGTAAGCCATTCCCAGAATTAAAGCATGCAGAGAAAGAATCAAGCAACTGCATAATTACCTTCTTTGCATGACTCGATGCATTGATTTTCCGAAGCGCTTTGGCCCCTCGCTCCAATGCTTCGGGGTCGAACCCGGCTGTCGATGTCCGGGGCGCATCGTTGCGCGGTTTCTCTTGCTCCTTCAACGGACTTGGCACTGTTGCTGCCGCTGGCGCAGCAGCAGTGGACGAGTAAGAACCGGAGAACAATGATGTACCGTCTAGGATTCTATCAGCAGCAGACGCACGATTCTGAACCAGGACATAGGACGCCGATGCGATCGCACCAGCTAAACTGCCAACCTTCACGACAGCCGCCATCGCAGCAATTTCCAAAAACAATTTCTGCGGCCTCTTGTCACCAAAATGCACGACAAAACGCAAACCTCGTCGAAAGTCCACGCAAACACGAATACACTTGTTTCACCGGCTGCACCTCTTTCAATCCTGCATGCTCGATCACTACAAGACTCCAAACCCTAAGTCCCAAGTCTTTTGGATTCTAGAAAATGAGCAGAATTCCAATGCTTTTCTATGAAGGAACCAAAACTTCCATGTGTCGGAATTGCATGATGTGGAACACAAAGGAATAGCACCGGCAACAAGAGTAGTGCAGCGCGGCGAGGATCACCTGAGAGAAGGACGAGAGAAAACGTGAAATAGATCCCTGGGATGCAGAAAAAACGAAATGCGGCAGCTTCAATGCCACAATGGTGTTGCTAGGGCTGTTGAAACTGCTGCTGGGAGGGAGCAGGCGTGTTCTCGTGACGGCCACGGCATTGGACGGCCGGACAGCAAGCCGCCGGACTTTGTTCGTCTTCGTTCGTCCATATTCTGGTCGTCCGTCACTCACGTACAAGGGACCGAACTTCCATGTGTCGGAATTGCATGATGCATTCAGTTCTAAGGTAGGAGGCTCATAAACTGCCCAGGCTGTAAAACCGATCATGGCCCGAGGTACATTTTGCTTTCTTCCATGTACCAGCTATGCACATTTCACGAGGTGGTCGCTTTTGATGACCACAAATGACTACTTTTTTTCAACTTCAAAAATTTGTAACTAATTCCACAAAGGTCCAAAAAATATGAAACGACTTGGGTTAGATGTCAATTTCACTTGTCTTTCAAGGAAAATTTACTGAAAAATATTTCAAGATGTTTTACCTCCCCAAAATTCAATTTCAGCACTTAGATGGTCGCTTTATGGACCTACTACCTTACTACAGATTTATTGTACAATTCTATTCATTTTTTTAAGTATTAGACAAACATTTAAACAATCATTAAATATAAACAAATAAATGAGCTTCCGAGCAACAATATACTAATATGAAATAAGAAATTACAAATGTAAACCGATATAACATGAAAAATACAATATTGTGTAAAAAAAGAGTCTTCCTAATATCCTTCTAAATATTTACTAAGAATAAAAAGGGCCGCAACATGACGTCCTCGATGAGTACTCTGTGACAATAAAAACTTGTTAAATAAATTTAAAAACTTGCACATACAAACACATATATTATACACAATTGCATGTGATAATAATGAGAAAAAAACACTTTTTATAACAATGTAATTACCTTTTCCTCCTCGTATTTAACTTTCGCTTTGCGAAAATTCACGGCAACTGCACTTTGAGGATTTTCCAAAGCGACTTTCAACTGTGTGATAAAATTTCTTTTCATCACAAATGCCATCCCAAGAGCATTTACCGATTTCTTCTTGGTTGTACAATGTATTGTGTTGTTACAGTTTAGCACCGCAGCAGTTCCACATCGTGGTGAAAATCGAACGTGATATTGTGGCAACCATATCGTTGGAAAATTTTCAATGTTAACTCCTCCATTTGCATAGCAATCCAATAAAAATTTATAATGAGTACTTAAACAAAGAAGTATAAAATAATTCAAATCAATTCAATATATGCTTTACAAAAAAATGAATTACAAAAAAACATACCTGGATATAACCAAACAATGATTCCATAGCCATAATCACTGGGATCATCATGAGGACGACACTTGTGATCACGAGTAACTGAAAAGCACGTGAAAGGAGTATTGGCAAATCTGCTTTCACCATTTGAGAGTCCTTTGTTACAAAGTATCTTCTCAAGTCGTGCCATAGCTCCTGGAAAAGCTAGCTAAAAGTATGCGCCCATCTCCCTTGCAAACCTTGCAAACCTGCACCTCCAAAACCAAGTTGTTATTATCAAGAATTGTTATTACAAAGCAGTCAAATTGTTCCATGACTCTCTGCTGTATGGTATGATACAACTACAGAATAAATAACATAAGATAGAGCATCAGTTATAGACAATTAATTTACAATGCAAGAGGGATATACAATGGATCATCGAATATTCATTTCCCAAGGCTTACCATTCCCTAAGTAAACTTGCTCTAATTCAGCATATTCACGAAGAGCATCTTCTTGCATATTTGCCATCTCAAACATGAAGGCCAAACTTTCCTGCAAGCAATAAATCCACAAAGACAAACAACGGCTCTAAATTACAGAATCAAAGATATTATCAACTTCAAACAAAAATTGCCATGACCAGTCAATTCAACATTTGCATCTATAGCTACTAATGTAGCAATCTTAAGAGTCAAGCAGAAACAAAAAGTTGGTAGTCTTACAAGAACAAAGCAAAGTTAACAATACAATGCAATGTACTCACACTAGTCAAGAGAAACAGTGGTAGTCGCATGAAAATTTGCTACAAGTGTATCTCTCCTTAAATGTGAAAAAATTGCCAAAATTCCAAGCAAGCATATTCTATTTTCAGCTTCCAATCCTCCTCATACTACTGTACCCGATGGTCTAGTGTACGGCGGATACACTCTACAATCTTCAGTTTGATCTCCTCCCATACGGATGTATCGGCCCCATGTAGGTCAACCTTGCAACATCTGATCCACAAGAACGTAGATTACACGACTAAGGATTAAAAACAATGATAACAAAAAACTATAACAAATGACTATGATACAAGTTAAATGACTGAGAGGAATAGTTCATAACTAAAGCACTGAACTTGGAAGCAAAGAATAGCAATAACAAACTTCTAATTCTAAAGGTTGGTCCTTAAAATACCTCCCTCTTCTTGGAGCTAAAGTCACCTTTGATCCTGCCGTACACTCTCTTGCTAAGCTAGACAGCGTTATCAGCTGTCACTTTGGAAACATACACGATGAACCACTCATGATACTAAGCTTGCACAGTGGTCTTGAGGCACGGCTTTAACAAGTTTTTGTTTTCATCAAGGTCCTGCAAAAAGAGATGCGTTAATTTTTTCCCAAACAAAGTCAATATAAACACTTCGACAAACTCTACAGCTCATTACACTTAGCACCGCTCGAGCTAAAGGCTATCCTTGGATTTCATTACAATTCTAGAATGCTGTACATCAAGCAGGGGTGTGGTGTGCCCCACCCTTATTCAAAAACCGTGAAGCCAAAACCTTCATACCTACACAAATCCTGTTCAAGAGTCCACTTAGCTTCAGCTAATACAAATCACCGACAACTTTTTTCCGATGCCTTCACTAGGACCAGCCAAATTTGAGTTCAGTTTCAAACATTATGGATAGAACGACAAATCGGATCGCCTTTAGACACATATTTCACAACACCGACGTCTCAAAAGAAGAAAAACAACTACACCAATACCGGGAATCCAACTGTCCAACCAGTATGCTCCCTATGAAACATCGAGGGAAGAGTAATCATATTCATTAACACAAGAAGTCACACAAGAAGCCGACACTCGGTTGTTACAAGGTCTCACCTGAAAACACCAATAGAATTTTGAGCAGCTAACCTTCAAAACTTCTCCATAGCAAACTGATCCACATCAGTGTCACCTTCACACGTCTAGATTGACCGTTCTTATACCACTACCAGTCTACCAAAGAAACAGGACGAATTGTCGGTGAGCAAACCCGACAATTAAAGGGTCGCTTCTTGAGCCTACTACCTTAGTCCAACAGCGTCCTCGTCACAAGAATGGCGGGGGTTGCTCTTTGAGCATGGAGTCACCCTCGGTCGGGTCTAGTGCCTGGTTCAAAATGCAGTAGAACTTGAGAAATGTGGATCATACAACATGAATCCACAAAGTGGATTTATAACAATTGCCATCACATATACATTATCAAGACTCGCGATTAATGAAAATAACTGAAACCTCAGCAGGTAAATGAAAGTCACGTGTTATGCATGGATTTATCTGAAGATGTACCAAGCACACTTAGCAATTGAGCCATCTCAGGGAATTCTTCGGAGACCATTGTTCAATTGACTCAAAAATCAAACAGGAACATCAATATGCGGTACATTCTTCAAGGTCAGACAACCCTGTACTAAATATCTGACCACATAAACATCAGCTCGCTAAGAGCGCTGCATGAGTGAAAAGACGAAAGGATCAATGTGAACCTGAGCGCCGTAAGAAGGCCCCTTTTGCCAGGCTGCCATGAACAGGATGTCTTTGAGAGTATGCTTCACAATTGCACCGACATCTTCAGCGACTTCGTCTGCAAACATATTTCATCGAATTAAACAAGTTGACTGCAAGCAACTCATGCATCATGGAAACACTCAATGCATGATAAAATCAGACAAAACTCCAGGTTCTTACTGCGCAAGCCCAGAAACACACCTGCTTGATCAGAACTATTACATCACCTCCCAATTTGCTGCAAAAACAGGACAAATTGTCGGTAAATAAACCGTGGATGACAGAACTCTTGCCATGACCTCTCACACTCTCCGCATCCAGAGTTACCAAAATAAAAAACAAAATGAAACATCAATTAGGACACAAAACAACGGCAGAGTACTAGCAGAATTCTGCACCAAACCTTGTCAAAGTCAGCACTCGTTTGTTAATCCAAGACCTCACTTGAAATGGCAAAGAGGGGTTCCGTGTGGCAAGTCTAACCAGAGATTCAGCACTCGTGCTTCGCTCCCAGTGTATCGACGAAACAATACATAAGGCCGGTACAAGAATCCTGACCCTGCTGCCTCACTCTCTTCATATCAATTGCGTCGGAAAGCAAACACAAATCCAAAAGCAGGCTATGGTGAATGACTATCCGGATGTCAAAAGCAGGCTATAAAGATGTTGCTGGAAAGTCCAATCTTGAGCTGCCAGGGCCTACTGATATCTGAGAATCTACACTACGACAATCAAAAAATTGTGAGTATGTATTCCTCTGAATTTGAAAGACAAGGCAACCAAAGAGGCAAGCAAAGTCAGCGCCAAGAATGTACATGGTGCAGATTAAATCCCACTCAAACGGCTGAAGCTGAGGAACATTGCATCATTTGGGAGCAATATAGTGTTGGCCTATGAACACGAACATATCCTATGAAGGTTAATAAATCCATTTTCAGAGAAAGAATTTTCTAACTGCATTCAAAGAAGTCGAGATGAGCACACTACAAGACACGTCTTAACTTGCTACCTCCAACGGGATAAGGGGTTACTTTGCCGACAATAATGCCCCCAATTGCACCAGATTGAAATACTCCGTTATATCCACTTCAAAGCAGACAACGGTAACTTGGCGGTCACCAAAGAAAATCCAAATCCAAGCACGTGCACATGAAGTGGGAGATACATAACCTGTAAAATCCTTGTGCACTGCCTAAAATCCTCGTCTTAGGAGTTAAGACGTGCCCTTAAAAGTACGATTGTAAGATGCGGGTTTACGACTAATAAACAATCACAAATCGGGATACTTCCTCCACAATCGATGAGCTTGGATAGGGAGAAAAAAACAAGAGACCCGGAGAGAGGCAGTAGCCATTCGCGCCTATGCTGTCAGTCATCGCTGCCAGCGGTTCTCACAAACTAGATAAATGACTGTGTGATAGCTGCACCTAAGATGCAAACTGCCCTCCATGTTGATCATCACAAGGTTTAGGTCAGATGCGTTCACTCTCGAAACAACACTAGCTAGAACAGTAGGCGAATCACTCAACTCCGCTCGTTCTAAATTAGATTACAAACCGAGGAAATAAAAAAAAAAGGAAAAAGCCCGCACGCACGATCCAGAAGCTACAAAAAGTTCTCCGTAACCAAAAAGGGAGACCAACACGCACCTCACGCATCATACTCCTGCAAATCCTCTTGTAGCTAGGGGTCCGCATGCCCTAATCACCACCGCCCCAAGAAAAGTCAGCTCAGATGATAAAAGACACCGCCGAGGGCCAGGGTTTCATCACAAGGCTCACAAAACTCCGACTTAAATGAGATTGAAAAAAGACCCCACGGGAAAGACCGAATAGCTAACCCTAAACCCTAAACCCTAAAACTCGGGAGAAGGAAGCACCCAAAATAAAAACATAACTCTTGGTGATCACCACGGGTGCGACCAGGAAGGACATGCGTCTTGTGCGCATGTGCTGCAATGCGAAGAGGAGCACCAAAATGAAGCACGACACTAACACCACAATGCTGCATTTCAGCAGTCAAGCCATCCATTGCTTAGTTACTCTTAACTCCCTTTCTGTGACCATGACGACTGAGAATTTCTAATTACAACAAACCTGAGAGCATGCCGCTGGAGTATATCACAAGGTCATCGTGTGTTTCTTTAAACCAACTTCTGAGCAAGTGCGGTCATCAAGTATATTCACTCTGGTGCAAATGAGGAGCCGCTACCGAAATACTCGAAATCGCGGACAATACTGCAACAAAGGGATCCATGCAAACAAATTAGGTCGCAATTGCACAGGGATTGAACTAAATTCGAACTGATGAAGGGGAGACAATAGTTTACAAGAATGAAGATTAGAACAATAGGTTACAAGGATGGAGTTTATAGGAAGTTTGCAACCATAGTTTAGAAGAATGGACTTCAGAAATTCTACTTGGAACAATGCTATGGATTTCAAAATGACGAGGAGATTTGTAGGTACAGTGACTTTGATCAAGACTAGTTTATTAGTTTCATTTACTAATATTGCAACTATTCTTTGTTTTGCATTTGTATTATAGTAAGATTATGCATGACATATATGTATTTCATATTTTAGCACTCGCTTAATAAGCACAAGTTTGTATTTTTGCTTTTTTTTTTTGCTTAGCAAGAACATTTAATTTTCACCAAGCTCTGCAATGTTCTAGCAAGTGAGCTTATTTGTGAGCAAGCACTTTATTTTTTTTAGAAGTGTGTTTGATTTTTGTAGCAAGCACATTAGTTTTTCATAAGTATGATGGCACCAAAGCTTTGTGGTGGAAAGAGGACTTTGAACCAATCACGGAACCAATCCAAGGAGAAATGTGTTGATCTCATCAAGGCAAAGGAGGATTATAACACTCTTTGTATGCCACAGTTTGAAGAGCATGCCTAACATATGATTGGCTATTGTGGCTACTGTGAATATTGTTAGCAATAATGTCCGTTCCTCTGTGTGATATGGATTCTTAAGAATTCATTCTCCTATTATTTTGTCTGTTTTTATTGATCTTGCTATCTGAGATGCAAGTACCTTTGTGACTATTGGCATTTTTTATTTACATAACTTTGTACATCAATTATAAGATTTTGTGATGGCTTTTGCATTCACAATGGCTATACTTGGAGGCCAAATATTAAATAATTTTTTGTTGTTACGTAAAGAAATTTGGAGGAAGCTCAACAAAGACACAAATTCAAGTAAAAAAGAACAACAACTACACAAGAAGCAAATTTGATACATGGCAAACATTGATGGGTTTGTCAATGTTATGTTCCAAAGTTGGAATTCATTGACTTGTGAACTTTTGGAGAGATGTTTAAGGTTTTTTCCTTTACGGTCTTTGAGGATAGTGGGGAACAATATCCATTAGAGGGGATTTGAGGCCATAGGAAGACCGTAAGTTCCCAGACAAGGAAACCAGTACTGCAGTTTCTGAAAAGCTGCATGGGAACTGCAGAAACTGCGTGGGAATTGTACTGTTGATGTGGCACAGTCACTGCCATGTCAAAAAAATTCAATTTTTTTTTTTGACAAAATAAAAAAAATAATAATAATAATAATAATAATAATATTTTTCGATTTTAATGGGACTATAGGGGAACAACCTTGAAATGGCCTTCCCTTGCCCTCAAATCACCTCTAATGCTATAGAATCTTTGGTAGTTATACTGATATCATTTCAATGAATCATCAAAGTTGGGCGTTAAGAGACGAATTGGTTGGATTGGGTTGCATGAAGTCAATTGTGACATCCATAAGCATTCCTTTTTGTACAAGCAAAAAAATCCCTTGCTATCTCTATAGAGAATTCAAGCAAGAACAAATGGTGCTTGATCACTCTATTCATTGTATTTTGACAACCAAGGGTCCGCAAATGTGTTTTGCATTGTATTTTCTTATAAAATTCCTTTTCAAAGGCAACAAAGAATTGTAGCTCTAGGAAGTTATTGATTTTTAATTAAGTTTGACTCACAAGGACATGAATACCTTGCGTAAAGTAGTACATTCATTTTGATTTATATTTTTATAGACTTTGTCTATATATTACTCGAGTAATAATTATTTTAGTGCTTTAATATTTTATTTTGTCTATTGAGGTAAGATGAAGTTGTCAAAGAGTTACAAAGTTAATCATAACAATTGACATCAAAACAAATAGTTCAGGCCTTGAGATATTTCATTTGACACGGATGTAATTAAGACATATTATAAGAGGAAGCTTCTACAAAAGCTTTTTAAATTAAAAATAGAGGTTCCTAGATTAAAAATAAAAGTTCCTAGATAAAAGTAAAAAGTAAAAGTAAAAGTAAAAGTAAAAGTAAAAGTTCCTAGATTAGAAGTAGAACTTTTTAGATTAAAAGTAAAAATTCTTAGATTAAAAATAGAAAATAGTAGTATATAAGGATGTTAAGACTAGAGGGATTCTTAGTCTTGACAACACATCTCTTATGTTCTAGTTTCTTACTTTGTATATTCTAGCTTCTTACTTTTGGTATATTTCTTGCTCTTGCTCACGCATCTGTAGTAGTTCTTCCCCTTCATCCTTCATCCTCATTGTAAGTTCTTCCGCTGTTGATCGTCGGTGGTGTCGCCTGGATGGCCCAAAGTGAGGGGTCCTGCTCCTGAATCAAGCAATACATGTCCGACTTGCATTTTTTGACCATAATCTTAAGGATTGGTCACTGAATCCAAAATTTGCTCGTGCGCTGGGCGGGATTTCGTTTGGTCGCGATGGAGCTCACGAAATATCAAGAGCCTCCGAGCAACAAGGAGGGTGACTCGGCGTTAGAGTTCCTCACGCGCAAGGAGACGGAGTTGAAGCTCCCTCGTCCCACGAGCGTCAAGAACAAAACCCCTGCGCCTGTGCAGATCACTGCGGAGCAGATTTTGCGTGAGGCTCGGGAGCGCCAGGAGGCCGAAATCCGATCGCCGAAGCAGAAGATCATCGATGCGGGAGAGCTCGCGGAGTATCGCTTGCGGAAGCGAAAGGAGTACGAAGACCTAATTCGGAGAGTGCGATGGAACACCAACGTCTGGGTGAAGTATGCGCAGTGGGAGGAGAGCCAGCACGACTTCCCTCGCGCTCGGTCGATCTGGGAACGCGCTATCGAAGTAGATTATATGAACTCCACGCTCTGGCTGAAGTACAGTGAGATGGAAATGAAGAACAAGTTCGTCGATTCAGCCCGGAATGTGTGGAATCGGGCTGTGACTTTGCTCCCGAGAATCGACCAGCTCTGGTACAAGTATATTCAAATGGAGGAGGTCTTAGGAAATTTTTCTAGAGCTCGACAAATCTTTGAGTGGTGGATGACTTGGGAACCTGATCATCATGGCTGGGCTACGTATATTAAGTTTGAGCTTCGGTACAACGAAATCGATCGGGCGAGGTCAATCTACGACAGGTATGTAGAATGTCACCCTGGTGATAAAGCTTGGATTCGGTATGCGAAGTTTGAAGTGAAGAGTGGTGAGATTGCCCGAGCTAGACAATGCTACGAGCGTGCCATGGAGCAGTTGGGTGAACATGGGCAGACGGAGGAACTTTTTGTTGCTTTTGCTCAATTTGAAGAGAGATGCAAGGAGCTAGAGCGTGCCAGAGTGATATTCAAGTATGCTGTAGATCATATTCCAAAGGGAAAAGCAGAGACACTATATCAGAGGTTCGTCAAATTCGAGAAGCAATATGGTGACAGAGAGGGGATTGAGAATGTGATTGTGGGGAAAAGGCGGTTTCAATATGAAGAAGAGGTGAAGAAGAACCCGTTGAATTATGATTCGTGGTTCGACTATGCACGCTTGGAAGACAGTGTGGGTGATAAGGAAAAGGTCCGAGAGGTTTATGAGAGGGCGATTGCCAACGTGCCTCCTGAGCAGAAGCGATATTGGCAACGCTACATTTATCTATGGATCAACTATGCTCTTTTCGAGGAGCTGGAGGCTGAAGACTACAATAGGACTAGGGATATTTTTAAGGCATGTTTGGGCATTATTCCGCATGCAAAGTTTACATTTGCGAAAATATGGATCATGGCAGCGCGATTTGAGATTCGGCAGAAAGATCTCAAAGCTGCACGAATGATTTTAGGCAATGCCATTGGAAGGGCTCCAAAAGACAAGATTTTCAAGACATACATTGAGATAGAGCTGCAGCTTGGTAATATAAGTCGTTGTCGAACTCTCTATGAGAAGTACCTGGAGTGGTCATCAGCTAACTGCTATGCATGGAGCAAATATGCAGAATTAGAGAGGTCCTTAGGAGAGACTGAAAGGGGGCGCTCAATCTTCGAAATTGCTATTGCACAACCACTTCTTGATATGCCTGAGTTGCTATGGAGGGCTTATATTGAGTTTGAAATATCCGAGGGGGAGCATGACCGCACACGGCAACTTTATGAGAGACTCCTTGACCGGACCAAGCATTTGAAGGTTTGGGTAAGCTATGCCAAGTTTGAGGCAGCAGTACCCCTGGAAGAGGATGTGGTTGCCCAAGAAGAAGGCGGAGAGCTTGATATGGGTAAGGCAGCAGGACAAGCTGAAGATCGTGTCCAGAGAACAAGAGGGGTATTTGAAAGGGCATATGAGAACCTGCGAATGTCAGCACCTGAGCAGAAAGAAGAGAGAGCCATGTTGCTGGAGGAATGGAAGGAAATGGAGCGCAACTTTGGAGAATTTGGAGATCCTACAACTGTTCAAAGAAAATTGCCAAGGAAAGTGAAACGAAAGCGTCCAATATCTACTGAGGATGGAACACCTGCTCATTTTGAGGAGTATACCGACTACATCTTCCCTGACGAGACAGGCATGGCTCCTAACCTCAAAATTTTGGAAGTTGCTTATAAATGGAAAAGGCAGAAAAAAGGTTCCGACGATGAATCTTGATACCTACTTGTGGAGAAGAGGACGCCAAATCCTTGTAGTGCAACCTGTGATAAAAAAATTTAAAAATGGCTGGAGAGCATCCCATGTCTACATAAAAAATCGTGAAAGAGTTGGCCAGCGAGTTGATTTCTGAAACCTTTTTCAATCACTTGTACCAGTGACTGAGCTATGGCGAAACCGAGCTCCAAATCCTAACCCACACACTTGAAATGACAGTAAATTCTTTGAAAGTCCTGAGACTTTGGTCTCCCGTTTGAAACAGGAAGTGGTTCCATCTCTGCTGTGACTTGTTTCGTTCCAATCCGTGCAGTTCAAGAATTCTTGACTTTTTAGGCTTAGCTTCTACTTGCTATCTTTTCTATTATAAAACAGATGTGATACAATAATTGCGATTGTGGTAGTGCATGATCAGGAAGGTGAAATAATATCCTACTTGTTGGAAGTCTCAACGTATCTTTTTGATAGCATTTGGGACAACCAGAATGACAAGGTGTTGAGCAATGCCCATTATGGAATGGTTATGTAGTACTCATTTGTCAACTCTGTTTGAGTCAATAAGATCTAACATTTCTAGTAGCTTGTGTTGCATTTGTGCCACAAACGTGAGCCCGTATTTCTACTGACGTAAAAGTATGCACCACCGTAGCATTACCCGATATCCATATTCAGGAGAAAAAGCTCCATAAATTACGAACACTTCAAACAAACAAATCGAGAGATGAACCTGAAGAGGGCCTCCTGCAGCAAGACCAAACGTATTCTTGTTGAACTGAATCATGAATTTATCCAAAGGAGTTTGAGTATGATTCTCGAATTTGAGATTGTAGAACACTTTTCCTTCACGCCTTGTCAATTGCCCAGATATTTGCAAACCTTGGCCGGATATGGCTGGAAGGAGAACAGGAAGAGGAGGCCTGTACACACGTCATGAACAACAGATGTTTTATAAAACGCGTCGGCGTATGTAGAACAAGATACCAAATCTGTAAAGCACTCGGGATATAAGTATGCCGTACAGAAACCATGACCGAACTCAATTATAAACACAAAAATATTCATAACAAAGGGAGTTGAAACACTGTGACAGATCGTGTGTAACAGACGGCCACCAACCAGTGAACAAGCAGCACCAAAGACGACTTCCCAAACCAATTAATTCAGGACGCCTAATACGCGTGGGAGGCTTACCCTAACGGAACAACCAGCAGTTGCAGGTCCAACTGGAACCAAGGCTGATTCAAATCCCATTAGGTCGCTTAGAAAATCAGGTACGGCAGCTGGAGCAGCCGCACCTTTTCCAGCAGCAGTCACAGCCGCACCAGTGGTGGATGGCACTGGTGCACTTGACGTGGCCATCTCCGGAACTGGAGCTGATGAATTGCCAGACCCGGAATCCAGGCCATCAGCGTACTCATCATCTTCCTCTCTCGCAGCCACTGCCCGTGCACGACTCACAAATGCGTCAGCGCGCTTGTGATAAACAGATGCAAGTGTGGCAATATTAGCCAGCAAATCATCTAGAAGAGACGGGTCTAAGTTATTGGAATCATCACTGATTGTAGGCTTCTCAGCCAAAACAACGCCTTTTGGATACACTCAACCCTCTCTCAAATTTGCACACTCAGTGTACCCTGAAAATCTGTCATATTTGTGTGCACATATGATTGGACACCTTCTACATGTCAAGTTGGGATTACTTGGGACAGAAGGTCATTTGTCCCCAGGCAGTTTAGTTAGAATGGGTTGAGGATGACGCATTCCGTGCAAGTTTCCTGATTATCAAAACCATTGGCGATGCCACCTCAGTACCTGAAAGACAGTGAACTTGAAAGGAGAGACGCTGTGGAAGATGCCGTCCTTGAATCACCTCTCAGGTTGGATCTCCAATACGTCCGGACCCTACAAGAAGGGCATCCACCCCATGGAGTATGGAATATACTGCACAAATTCTCCCTCTTTCGCTTGTGTTCCATCAGGGAGTACATTATCCTGGAATGCAACCTTGGGAACCTGCACACAATTTAAGCAGTACAACGGCTCATGGTCGTCCCACCCTGACTGGCGACATGTTTCCAACAGTTTTGTCCAACTTATCGCCATTCCAAAGAATGCACGTAGTTGAACTAAAAATGGAGATACTTCGGACTAAGAATCCGGCCAAAAATAAATGTGCAGAGGCCAGAATCGTACTCGAGGCACGGGAGGATGTAAACGAAGACTTTCGGAAAGGGCAGCATGGAGACAGTGCATTTGTCCCAAGGTCTCGTGCGTCAACTGTTCCGCCAAGGCCTTGACATCGGTGTGCTTGCCTACCACTTGGACTCCTTCCTCATAGATCTTTGCAGCAATCTCCGGATGGAAGCACGTCTCGTAGAGAAACCAGGCAAGGGTAACGGTGGTGTCCCTCCCCGCAATCAAGAAATCGATTATCACGTCTCGCAATCCGATGTCGCTGTAGCTGTCCTCAGCTCCGTTATGATGCCCCATGAACGTGGAAAGTGAGTACGTCGTTCTTCTCCTGAGAGTCAGATTCAGGAAACAAAAACCTTAAGAGTCAAATTCGTATTTTGTAGACTAATATAACCTAACCCTAAATATAGTGTTTCACAGATGCACTGATTGAACATTGTAGGAGCCGAAAGAATTCTAAATTATAGTCTTGAATGCATCATAGTAGGTATCTTTCAAGAGCAATACTACAAATTCTCATTTCAACGCAAGTGGAGAGCAGAAACTTGAATTCAGGGGTCATTAGTGATAAGTACTATAGAAGAGCCCTTGTCAAACAGAAAGAGTATTCACGGTACGATTTGTAAAGGGGATTGAGACTCAAGAATGAGATGAGTCATACAACAACTTGAATGCTTAGTCGCTAAATGAAGCCAGCACAAGCAAAGATCATGGACGAGCAATGTACAAATAGTTCGCCGGCAATGTGCGCTGCAGCAATCCCTTGACGTCTTTGGGAGATCACACTCTTGGCGAACTAGTCCACATCTCGAATCGCATCTCGCAAGGGGCGCTCCGATGTTTAGCGCCCTCCCTCCTTTGAAAAACGGATTCGCTACTCGTTTATGGTTGAGGAACTGAGCTTCATCAAACCTTCTACCAAATTATATATCAGGCAGTGATGGCGACAACCGGCCCAATTCCACTCCGAATGCCACTTTGAAGATGCTGTCTATTGTCATTCGCATAGCCAAGCCCGTGATATTCAAATCCTCCGTAAAAATGAAGTCACAGCTAGCAGTTGCTTCTTATTTGCGTTGCTCACCTAAAATAACCTATTCTTTCAAAGATTTTAGAATCATTTTGCATACATTCAAACCTTTCTTATTGCACTCCCTCAGAGTACCAATTTCTGAGGTGTGAGAATGTCGAGTGACATGTATGTGACATAGCAGAGGAAAAGTGTAAAACCTGTAATCTAAAATCTTATCCTCTAAACCTCAACACTTTTCACAATGCATTCTCTCCATATTATCAGGTTGGTACTGCAATCTCTTGTTATATATTAGAGGATGCAATAAAGTAGTGCGAATGCAACAGGAAAATGTTTGTCTCTACGATTTTATGCTACTAATAGAGAGTGAGCGAGTACCTGGAATTCAACAGGCTCATCGGCAGCCATGGCGCGCTTTAGGGCTTTGGCTTGCTTAACGGCATCTTCCCTGAACACGCTTCTCTGAAGACGGTGTTACTGAGTTCCCGGACCCTGCGTGTTGAGAGCTCGGTACTTGCAAACTTGCGATGTCGTCTCCATAAGTCTCCATCCGTGACAAATGTGCCATTCCCTGAGAAAATCGCTAGCATCTCTCTCAAGCTGCACCCTGCAGGTTCTCAATTATTAAGCAAGCTCAAGGTGAAGTCCGCATACCTGTACTAACAGTGCTTACTTGAAATGTCACCAATTCGCCGTGGCGTAAATTTTGCTCAACAAATTCAAACACTCGCAACCGCATCCAATTATTTAATTATACGCTGCTGATCAAAACAGAAGATCGATCGCAGGACAAATTAATGCCTAGAATATTCCCGGTCGATCTAACAATTTCCCGATTGCGATTCTGATTGTCGTACATTGCAATTAATGGCGGGATCAACTGTCGATGAAACTTTGACTCTGCGAGGATAAGCAAGCCCTGTGAAGCTGAAGGTCTTCACTTCGATTCGCTGGCAAAGAACGAGTGCGTCCGGTCGTTCATTCGGTCGATCGAAATTGCGAAACATCTCCACCAAGCTGCCGAGCACAGGCTCTCCGTCGACCTTGGTACTGAAACCAGATGAACATCAATGTCGATGTGATCACGAAAAATGCAATCGCAGCCACGGTTCCTTCATAGCTCCACCAAAACAGGCTAAATCTTCCAAGTCCCTTCGTCGACACCAGCCAAGTGAAGGCCAGAGAGGATTGACCTCCTTATTGCCCCGTGTTGTACCCCTGCAGAAAACATTGGAATTTTTTATTTGCCACCCATGATAAAATTCGCAAATTCTGAATTCATATTTGCCTACCAAAGGTCCCAAATCACCTTTGGTAGGAGAGGTGAAGGAATACAAAATTACGTGGCACCAAATAGGAGGCAATTTTTACATTTACGCTTGGATGGGGCAATAAGGGGGATCAATCCTCCCTTGCCCCAAGTGAAGGGCTAGATTGTTGTTAGTCTTCAATCAATAAGGTAGGAGGTCCATAAATCACCCATTTAAACCTATCCACCTCATCAATGACAGTAATAGATATTTCAAGGAGCATGTTACTCATTCCTAAATAGGGGACGCATTTAGAACCCGTTTAATTTAACCCCTGAAGTTCCATGACTATATTTTCACTGAAAACGCTCAAAAATTGTCATACTTAGTACAAATACCAAATTTTTGAAAAAAACTTTGTTTTGACATATGTAACCATTGGAATCTATAGTATGTTGATTTGAGAACACATGGTGAAAATTTCAAAAATTTCCACCGCGTGGATTACAAATTATAAGCATTCAAATTCACTGAAATCATTTTTTGGGCCCTGCAAAAAACAGGGCAGTTGTACTTCACAAGCTCACTTTTCTATGAAAAAATGTCCAAAATGGTGGTGCTTCTTTGGATTCTTTTTCCTAGACAAGTTGGATGCATGCTTGAAAAATTTTACATCATTTGGAATTGTACAACATATAGGAAAAAAATTAGTAAGTAGAAGGAAGTTGAAAATGATTCAAAATACAAAATTGTTAAGAATTTAGTCATAGAATTGAAAAATGCTAATTCCAATGGTTGCAATGTTGTAATGAACAATCTACATCCTAAGATTTTATTTTTTTCAAAAAGTATTGAAAATTGAATATGATAAAGGACTTCAAAGTTTATTTTAGAGTAGAAAATTCATAACCGCCCGCAAACTAAAACTCCTCATAAGTTTTGACTCATTGATTGAAATGGAATGATTCAAAGCTTCCCACATATATATATATATATATATATATATATAGGAAACCAATTTCTAGTTTTTGTTTTCAAAAAAAGTATTTTTTTCTTTGCCTAGACTGCCAATTTACAAAAAAGAAATAACATATTGGGCCATAACTTTTGACTCCTATTTCCAAATGTCATAAAACTTAGTGCATATTAAAGATATTCCTCGTCCCACCTTGTATTAAAATTTCACCCTAAAATATGGAAATCTTTAGTCACACGTACCTGCCCAAAATTTCTATGTTGCCAAAAAACGCATGGTTGTCCTTTAGGGATTAAGGACTTCCTACCTAGAGTGAAGATTTGTAACGGAAGCTAGTATCCAGGGAATTTAGTAGTGCACAAGGGAAGTGGAAAAAGGAAAAAACAAGTATGTTATGGTCGCTTGTTCTACTGATGTGATTGATTTAGTTGTATTCTATTATACACATGGATCCAATAATCTTACAAATTGCCTATTGTGCCATACTTTTTTTTGCATAATATAGAATACAATTGGCATTTTTTATTTTGCTTAATTAACATTCAATTCTTATAGAATTCCAATCAATACCAAATTTCAATTTCAAAAAAACAAAACTCCACTTTTGGTAAATTTTGTCAATTAATTTTCATAGTTTCACATGATAATTCATTAAAAAACATTGGAAATGAATTTTTTTAAATTCAACTGTGAAAATACATAGGAAACATCCATATGCACATCTTTCTTCAACAAGCATCTCCAAAAAGTTTACAATTCTTTCTATAGAGATTTCAATGTTGCGGTGACAATGCCCTAATTTAGATCTTTTTTATTGTAATTAGATTTTGGAAAGGTAGATTGTACCATCATGCTCAAATGTACAAAATTTGTTATAGTGTAAGGGTCAAATAGCAAAATCTAGTTAAATCTAGCAATATAACGATATCTATTTTATAAAGCTTGGTTATATGTCACTTCACATTGAACTATTTCTAGATTAAATTTTTGTTACTTAGTGGGGTATTTTTTAATTTTAAAGATGTGCATGTGGATGTTTCCAACATATTTGTGCTATCAAATTAAAACAATTCATTATCAAATTTTCATCATTAAAATGTTATGTAAAATCTTGGAAATTGGCTTTAAAAATCACCACAAATAGAATTTTGCTTTTGAAAAATTGAAATTTGGTATGCTTGATTGAGATTGTATAAGAATTGGGTATTAATTATGCGAGACAAAACTTTCCAATTCTTTTCAATACTATTGAAAAAAATTTGAATGGCAGAATACGCAATTTGTAAGTTTATTGGACCTTATTGTACATTCTATTTATTTATTTGGACATGCTGTTGATTTGGTTGTTCATTAGGTTGTTTTTGTGGAGGTAGAAATAATTGTATATTGTTGAAAATAGTAGGATTTTGAAATAGATCAAAATCTATTAATTTTTGTTTGTCTTCTTATATATCAATATTTGATTCAATATCAATATTTTCATTAAATAAAACATCTCATGATATAATAAACTTTGGATTCTTCACTATAGCCAAGAAACATTGCTTCAATAGAATGTAAATATAATTTTTGTAATGTGTCCTTTCAAACTAAAACTTGTGCCTTATTCCCAAAAAAATTAAGATAAGATAAATTTGGTTGTAGTCCAAACCATATATCCAAAGGTGTTTTGTTTTCTAATATAGCTTTTATTGGGCTTTTGCTTAGAACACTACAAGAGAAAGGGGTGTTTTAAGTGAGTTTTTAAGTATAGTCCTAGATACATGATTTTAAGTAATGACCTTTAAGTAGATTTTCAGCAAAATTTTACTTAAAACGTTTTAATAAGTCAACATTTTAATTTGTAGAAAATAGGAAAAACAATTTTGAAGAAGACTAAAAATTGGCCATTTGGAAGGACTTCTTGGTGATGAGATTTGGCAAAAAAATGAAGTCAAAACCATCTCCAATGTTTAGAAGTGCGCGTGCAAGGGAGGCCTATTTGCACAATTGTGGAGGATATAAAATAATGTATTTTTAAATGATCTTTGGTAAGAACATGTCTACCTATTAGGAGAATAAACCACAGAAACTTCAACTGAAAATCATTAATTTAAACCACTCAATAGTACTAAAAACCCCTAAGCGTCAAAGTGTGACAAATTAACAAAATTGAATTTCTAATATAAATTGATTTTTTTTAATTTCTAAAAAATAAGGGATAAAATTACAATCAAGACATCTAGGAAGCATTTTTTTGGTTTTGGCATTGAACCTATAATTCAAAAGTTATTGCAAAAGTTATAGCGGTCCAAAAAAAAATGCAACCAGACAATACAGGTGTTTCTTGCAATCACCCTTTAGTTGGTGGAGTCTTAGGTTTTCAAAACGGATATATAACCTCTCTAATCACTCAATAAACAATATTTAATAGATCCTCTACATCTTTTTCTTTTTTTCTTTTCTTAGTTCACCCTAGGATTCAAACTATTCAAGAGTAAAATAGCTGTCTCAAACGTTAAAGACTAGTATCGCTCTAATTATGCATGTCATTTCTAAGCTTTGGCAAACTCAGAAGATAACTCTCAATAAAGCACCCAGCCTACTATATATTTTACTACTATAAATCTGATGCTCAGACTAATATCCGCTTGTGTTAGGGGTATCGCAATTCATCATGTTATTAAAGACCCCATAATATTTGTTGACAGATTTAGCAAAGTAAACAGTAACACACCTCAAGGTCTATAGGAAGGAGACGCCAATACACTTACACCACCACGCGAGTCTGGATTATCGGATTCTTGCGTAGCAAGGTTCAGCACAACGTGGATATGAGGATTTGGTTCAGCGTGTTACTCATATTTGACGATGAGTGCCATGTGGAGCTTCTAAGAATTTACAACAACCATTGCTTGGAGCGAAACTGCTCATGACAACATTCACAAGCAGTGCACTAGTGTCCTTAAAAAACACGGGGGAACCTAAATCAGAGTGGTGAATATGAAGCCAAGAGAAGTACCTGAATCATCTGTTGGGGACCCTCAGTAGGCTTCTTCAGAAAAAGCTTCATAGCAACAGTAAGAAGTTGCAATTGCACCTGGGCAGGTTCTTCAAGGAAGTTTCTGGAAAACTTTTAAGCGGCTCCTCTGCACTGTCAATACGCTCAGCATACTTGCCTACTATCCATTTCATAGATGCCTGCAAAAGGAGCCAAAAAATATCATTACAAAAAAACCCTTCAAATCTCAGCAGATGAAAATTGACAATGACAAGCGAATAATATAACGGTGTGTATAAAAAAGACAAACCAAACACAAAGCCTTGATCCAAGGACAATAAAAGAGCATAAATGGCCAAAATCCAAATCATACCTTCGCTTCAGGATCGTCTACAATGTCCAAACGTTCACAAAGTGTAGCAATAATCGACTTATACCTGATTACAAGACAATTGAATACTCATTAGCTCCAACAAAAGAAGCCAACACTCTGTCTATAAGCAAACACCAATCTTAACTGAACCAGAGAAAAACAGTGAAAACAACCGAAAACCTTTCTAATAAAATACCAAATTCCAAGGACTCATCCAATATCCAGCTGTGATCAGTTACATATTAGGGTATCTTTGGAAAATATCCTTGATCTTTATAATTGCTTCCTGATCAACGTAGTTGACCTTGATCTTGACCAGATCCAATAGTACATTGATGCAGCGCTCAGCTGCCCGCTCCAATTTGATTGCACATCGTTCTATGGCCAGAAATGCTTTCCTAACAAAATCAACATCAACTTCCATGGCATACTCCTTGAACTCCAAAAGAAGCTGTACGAGGGAGCATGCTTATCATTTAATAGAACCCCAAACGCTAAAGCATTTACACACACAAATCTCTTTGTTTTCAGATGCCTGCATTGCACAATACTAACACTTCACCTCTCCAGATACAAACCCATTTTTAGAAAAAGATTAACATTCGAGAGAAATACTGAACTTAAAGAACTCCACCACATTGAGGGAAGAGATAGGTGACAATACCTGAACGATATTGTGGTCAGAGGCAAGTTTGATCAATATCTCTAGCTTCTCCATCTTCACGTAAATAGGATCGTTGTGCTTGCAGAAAAACACTTGTGCACATGTGTGAGCTCCCAATTTGTCACTTGGGACTCGTAGAATTATTTTTTTGGAAATTTGCAATTTAAAGTTGATAAAAGTATAGAAAAATCCATAAAAAGAGTGTAGAACCAAAATAGGGTTGTGTCATACCCATTATAGTATTTGGTCTAGATTTGTGTTTTTTACTTAGAATCCCCCAAACCTTGCCTAAAAATAGTATAGGAATAACGAAAAGGTTAGATTTGGAGGATTCGAGTCACACAGCCCCAAAAGGGCTAAATCCCACCATGAATGTGGCGATTCATGACTAGGTCGGTTCGAGGGATCCACAGCGAGGCCACTAGGTCAGGTCCTAGAGTTAGATTTAGAATTACCCGTTGAATCGACGAATTCCCGAAATCCCGATTGTTAGCATGCAGAGGCCACTCACGCAAGACCGGGCCCGTGGAGGAATCTACAGCCCAGGGATGGTGTTCTAGAGTGAATCCCATGCCAGAAGTCCAACAGCGAAATCGGTTCGCCAAGATTCCTCCACCTGTAAAAGATTCCCGCACCGTCACTAATTCAAGGAGATGTCCAATTTAAATCTCCATTAACCAATCGTGCCAGGTACGGAAACACACCCGCACGTCTTTCATGCGACTCCCTGAAAGGTCACGTGAAAAATCCCGGCATCTTCCGACTTGCAGAAGAACCTTTTTCCGGTTGGTCAACCCTCCTAACCTCCAACGGGAATTTCATGGAAATTACCCAGGTTACAATAAAATCTCACTAAAAATTAGACTAGCTTATTTTATGTTAATAATGCGCTCCGTGAAGTTTCACGACATTCCGATAGCGGCAAGTACCCGAACCGGCGAGATTCCTCGGGAATTAACCACGTGGCGGGGTCCCCGCCGCGTTGACCGGCATTCCGGGACCATAAGATGGCAAAACGAAGTCAACCAAAAGTCCTTCCCGACTCTCTCGCATCTACCGGAGACCCTAGGCTATTCACATTTCTCAAAATAGGAGACCCCCAAGATCTAGGATTTTACCACGATTTGATTTTTGAACTAAATTAGCCTACGATGGGTTTTTGGCCTTGGTACGGGGGACATGGGGATCTAGGACTAAACACGGCGATCTGGATCCAACGGTGCAATCCGTTTGGCGATTGGAGCTAATCTCCAAAAGTTAGGATGTTGGTCCAGCATAGATGGTAGAAGTAGAAATTTAGGATGTAGGATGAAAATCTTTGAGGATGAGGATGAAAATCCCCATTGATAAGGTTACCTTAGAACTCTAGAGGGAGGGGTGAGCCCTTGGAAACCTATATAAGGGCCCCATTTCTCTCTCTAGAACACCCCCAATTCTTGTTTTGGGTCCGTGGGTCCAAGTTATTTTGGATATTTTGGCGTTTGAAGCCAAAAACCTCTACGTTGTTTTTGGAGCACTTTTGGCTCCATTGTTGCTTATTTTCAAGCTTTGAAGGTCCTTGGGGGTCCTTCTACCTTGCTTTGTGTACTCTTTTGTGAAGTTTTTGGTACCTTGTTGTAAGTGGAGAGCCTCTCTCTCCCTCTTGTATGTGTTGTGGTCTAACTTGTGAAGTTTGAGTTTCTTTTGTTGTATCTTGCACTAATCCTAAAGTCACCCCCCACCGTACCTTGGCGATGCCACTTTGGGGGGCCTTTAGCGTGTGAGCTTTGTGTTGCCACGTGGTCTAACTTGTGTGTTTTCTCTTTGTGTTTTTCTTACACCTTCTTCTAACCTTCTCCTTGTTGAGTGGACCCCCCCCGGGATGACAAAGCTTTGAACCTCCTTTGTGTATGTTTTCTAAAGTTATCCCAAACCCTCTTCTAATCTTCTCCTAGTTGAGTGGACCCCCCTTCGGGACGGCAAAGCTTTGAACCTCCTTTGTGCATGTTTTCTAAAGTTATCCCAAACCCTCTTCTAATCTTCTCCTTGTTGAGTGGACCCCCCTCCGGGACGGCGAAGCTTTGAACCTTCTTTGTGCATATTTTCTAAAGTTATCCCAAATCCTCTTCTAATCTTCTCCTTGTTGAGTGGACCCTCCTCCGGGACGGCGAAGCTTTGAACTAGTGACAAAGTTGAAGTCCTAAAGCGTGTGTTAAAAGTGTCGACGGCGGAGCTTTGAACCCCCGAGGTGCCAAGAAATCCTAAAGTTGGTGTTAAAACCAATCTAACGGCAAAGCTTTGCACCTCCCTCGTGTTTAGTTCTAAAGTCTAGTTTCCAAGACCTTTGTGGAAACCTCCAGAGTTTAGCTTCCAAGATATGTAGGTTCCTTTGCATTTAGTAAAGTTTAGTTAATCCCAACGTTTTCTTTAGTTTAGTTGTTCCCCAAGTGTTTAGTGAGTCTGAGTGTTCCCCAAGTTTTAGTGTGTCTAAGTTGCTCCCCAAGTGTTTAGTAAGTCTTATTTTCCTCAAGTTCTATTTCCCTCAAGTCTTATTTTTCCCAAGTTCTATTTCCCTCAAGTCCTATTTTCCCCAAGTTTATTTTCCCCAAGTTCTATTTTCCCCAAGTTTTATTTTCCTTAGTTCACCAAAAATCCAGTTTGCCAAAAATCTAGTTTTCCCTTAGTAGTCAAGGTCCAGAGCCAAAACAGACCAGATCAAGTCGAGAACCAAACAGACCAGATCAATCGAGAACCAAACAGACCAAATCAAGTTGAGAGCTAGAACAGACTAGATCAAGTCGAGAACCGAACCAGACCAGGTCACATCATCCGAATATCAAAAGAAAACAAATAAATAAATTATTTATTTATTTTGTTTGAACCCAACCCCCCAGCAGCTAGCCAGCCAGCCGGGAGGCCAGGCTTGGTCCGGCAGGCAGTTGGGGCCCCAGTTCGGTCCCCATTTTTGAACTCTTTTTTCTTGATTTTTGGTTTCTCTCACACTAGAACAAAACAAAGACAAGATAAACAAAACAAAGGAAAATGGGGGGCTGACCTATTGCTAAGTAGGGATTGGGGTAGGGATTAGGGTCTAAAATCAAAAAGGGAGAAGGGAGAAAAGAGCGGAGCACCACCGTACCTGCACATAAGGAAGTCTCACCCTCACCAACAACTACAAAACACTCTACACACAATGGAGGAAGAATAGAGAAAAATCGAATGAAATAGGGGAGAGGTGAGAGAGACGATGAATAGTGACCTAGACTTAGAGTAGGTCGACCTAAGAAAAAATCTTGAGAATTTGTGGTGACCGTTGAGAGAAGGATTAGGATGACACAAAGGCAAAATTGTGTAAGAAGATAGTTGGCATCTTAAAAACCTCCTTGAAGTTTGAGACCATAGTGTAAGACTCATAAAAGCTTAGGTGGAATAGTACTAGTGTAGAAGGAGAGAGGAAGAAAGAAAGAGTTTAGATCATCAAAAATTGTAATATTTTCTAAATAAGCGGTGAGCTTGGAAAATCAAACAAAAACCAAAGATTACCATGGAGCATGAGGATGTACACGTGGACGTGGACGAAGTTATTTCCGAAACCGGTAGTGAAGAGGTGAGTTTTTGATTTAATCTTTTATGTTTCTCCCTAATTAGCATTTATTTTCCTAATCAGCCCTTAGAGCATGATTAGCATCCGAGATTAGTGTAAATTAGAAGTTTAGATTCAAAAGTTGATAGATTAGGAATAGAGGTTTCCGAAAACATCTTATAATTAAGAATCGACCGTAAACTGACCGCGTTAGGCTAAGTTAAGCGGTAGGGGGTAGGACGGAGGAATTTTGAGTAAAAATCATCCAAAAAGAATCATGGACGGACCTTAGGGGTTTAAATTAGAAAGAGAATTTAGGATTAAAATTAGGGATTAATTAGCGGTTAGAATTAGAATCAATTTACATTTTATTCTTAAAGTTAAAATTTTAAGGTCAAAATCTAGAGTTAACTTTGGGAAGTTAAAAAGTAGAATTAATCTGGAAGTTTAACTTAGGGGGTTAAAATTTCCAGTGAAACCTTAGGGTAGTTTAGAAAGGGAAGTTAGGGTTAATTAGGAGTAAAAAAATCCGAGTGGGAAGCAGAAATTAAAAAGTAAAACTTTGGACTAAATTTAGAAGGTAGAAATTACGAGTAGATTTTTGAGTTAGAAATAGAGTTAAAATTAGAAGTCAAAACTCAGAGTAAATTGTGGAAGTAAGTTTAGAAGTTAAGCCCTAGAGTTAAAAGTTGGAATTAAATTTAGGAGGATAACACTTAGAGTTAAACTAGGATTAAAACAATAGGGTTAAAGTTGGAAGTAGAATGTCAAAAGTCAAAAGTCAAAAGTTAAGATTAAATTTAAAGGTTAAACTTTAGAGTCAATTGGGGAGTAAAAAGTTATAGTGAAAAGCTAAAAGTAGAAGTTAAAAGTTAGAGGTAGAAGTTAAAGTTAGAGTTAGTTGTTGGAAGTAGAAAAAATCTAGAGTCAAAGTGAAAACGTAGAGTCAAACCTAGAGGTTAAAATTTGGGATTAATTTTAGAAGTAAAACTTAGAGTTAAAAGTTAAAATATAGAGTTAAAATTCAAGGGTAAATCTTAGATTTAATTTAGGAATAGAAACCTAGAGCCAAAAGTCAAAACATAGAATAAAAGTCGGTAGTTAATATTTAGAATCAAGTTAAAGAAGTAAAATCTAGAGTTACATTCCGAAGTTGGAACTTTAGGGGTAGCTTTTAAAAGTAGAACTTCTAAGTGGAGTTTTAAAAACCCAAGATAGCCTTGGAGGTTCATGGAAGGAACATAAGGGTTCCCTTTTTTACGTAGTTAGGGACGTTAGAAATGACGCCAACTACCCAGTCAACCCTCGACATAGGATAGATAGTTAGGGAGTTAGAAGTTTACCATTACCCCTGAGCTTGCAGTTACCTTGTGAGTTATTATATGCATTCTAATTATTCGCTGCCATCCACGACACTTAGGAAACGTTAGCAAAAAAGATCCATTGCTTGGAAGGCACAGTGGACCGCGCTCACATCACCCCCATATATTAAAAATTGTGGATAAAGGCATAGAACCTGGTCGGTGTTCGCTTTATTACCAAGGGTGGGTAATCTAGCGCCCACAACATGAGACAAAACTGCGTGAGATTGAACGGCTTGATCCGAAAGCAAATGACACAGCTGGCGTTGAATGTCAACTTTAACTTCAAATAGATTGATTATCTCTTACTGCGTATTGATCTCGTCACATAAGGCAAACTAGACAAACCATTCATCCTTGTAGACATAATTAGTTCACCAGTTCAATGTACAAAAAATATGCCACGGACGTCAGCTATTGCTCCATTGAATACCCCAGGTATAGACACATTAATAGCAAAGAAACGGCTTTCGGTGCGAACCTTGATATCATGTACAAGAATTCCAGGACGGCGCTGCACAAAAAGATTGATATTGCGAAGTGCAACATACTAGATTAGAGGCTCTACCGATAGAAGTGTTACCAAAGGGTGTGCCATCTTTTTACACAAGTTTCGCATGAAATCTGTGCTGGTAACGTACCCCATTTCAACCAAGATTACCTTCATACAAACACCCAAGTCAGTATGACTTTGATAGGTAATGTGACTACATAAAACCTTGGCAGGGTCGTTGCAAGAAAGGGTGTTCAAAAAGTGTAGCGTTTTCCACAAGACTCATTTTTTCTTTCGGGAGGGCTTTAAAATTAGAAATTCAATTTTTAAAAAATTTGAAAAATATGTTTAATGTGTATACCTTTAAGAAGAAGGTACCCTAGGAAGGAAAAGCTTAGAAAAATTCTCTAAGTAGGCGAATTAGCAAAACCCTAAATCTCATGAAAATAGGAAAAGTCCCTGTAATTTCACATTTTAATTTGTAAAAAATAGGAAAAGAAATTTAAAAAAAAATTAAAAATTGGACATTTGGAAAGAGTTCATAGTAAAGAGAGTTCACCAAAAAATCAATCTTTAAACCATCTTCATTGTTCAGAAACTGCGTGCAATGAGAGTGTTGTTTATACTCATGTGGAGGACACAAAATAATGTATTTTTAGATTTCCTTTGGTAGGAATATGTTTTCCTACTATGCAAATAGACCATGAAAATTTCAGCTCTAGATCATTAAATTTGGGGACTCCTAACGTAGTAAAGACCGTAAATCTTACACTGTGACATATTAACAAAAATGATTTTTAAATATAAAATGATTTTTTTTTATTTCTAAAAAATAAGGGATCTGATTAACATCAAGTTAGGCATCTTCAATAAAAATTTCATGTTCATTGGACTTGTGCATCAAAAGTTATAGAAGAAAACAAAAAAGTCACTCCCATTGTGACGGGAAATAGGACCACCCTTTCTTGCAATGACCCGGCAACTAGGTGATAGCAGCCCGCCACATGATCTCAACTATCAACAATTGCTCAAGGACTGAAGAATTACTAATCTAAGGAGTAAGACATAGATGACTATCAAATCTGCCAAAAGAGGCAGAAGAAGAAGCAGGCAACAGGGAACACCACAGCTGTGAGAATTCACAAATACAGTACCTTTACGGCCGACATAACTACAGCACAATTGACATGCTGCAGGCGAGGAGTTATGCGTTCTACAATATTCTCTGTGTCACAAATATCCTTTGCTTTGTATTTAGATAAAGCATCCAAAATATAAACCTGGCTCCACCTGCAATCAGACTCTATTCAAAATAGTACTGCCTGTTTGCCAGCGCTCTATTAACATGGGCGGTTTAACGAAAACATTGCACTTGTAATTAGTTTTCACGTAAGATAAATTTAAAGGTTAGGAATTTTCATGCGTTATCTAAACCAACATGCCCAGAAACAAAAAATCAATCAGAGAACTTGTACTCTGTGCACTCATTGAGAGCCGCCAAAAGCTTGAATTCTATGATTTGTGATGTCAGAAAAAGGTTCTTGCTACTACCCTCTCGAATTTCAACAAGCGCTGCCACAGCGTTTGCAACAACCATTGAATTGCTATTAGATATCATGTTCTTTAGGATGAATCTTGCAGGTGACCATTTTAGATTATACATCCTCTAATAACAAACAAACACGCAAGCTAGCCTATCAATCTCACCTACTCTCATTTCTAGCAAGCAAAATAACTGAAACGCATCGTGAAACGCCCAAAATCACAACTAGCAATATGATAGGTAACGTGTTAGATTAAATTGCAAACCTTAACAAACGTGTTCAAGGCAAGTATCGCCAAGTCAGGGTGTCTCTTAGGAGAGTTAATAAGGTACAAGTAAACAAGATTTTTGAGCTCCAAATTTTTGGTTCACCTAGGTGTGAGCGCTTATTTATCTACCCTTGATAAATAAACGAGCACAACTAGGCTCTTGGTAAATAACCGTTTGAAGTCGATCTATGGGTGTCTAGCACCAATCCATTGTGCTTTCCAAGTAGTGGATCTTTTCTATATTCCTAAGATTTGCTAATTCAGATAGTGAAACTAAAACCCTAACTGGAATTACTATGACTGCTAAGTCTGAGTCAAAGCCTAAGAGGGCTTGATGGTTTAAGAGAGGAGGTAATTTCAGTTTAAACTTATTTATCCTAAGTGAAAGAGGGCCTCATACCATTTCTAAAAGTGTAAAGTTTGTTTGATTTGGACTCTCCTAGAGAAAGTTATGGACGGATGAAGTTTGACCGCTACTCAGTTCTTCAAACTTCATCCATTCTTTTCCATGGACTCCCAACTCCGATTTGACTTGTAATTTGGGCTATGAGCCTGACTCCCTAAGGTCAACCTAATTACCAAGTTTTGACTCAAATGGATGAAATCTTCTAGGATTCATCCATTACTTGTTCCGGACTTCATCCCTTCCTAACTGCTTGGTGTTTTGGTCTTCCCTTGAGTTGGGTTTGGGTTATCTTAAGTTTGTTCTATGGGTTTCTAACTCTCTAATTGACTTAAACCTAATCCTAAAAGCTCCTAATCCGCCTTCTAGTTTTACCTAAGGGGCTTAATTATGATTGGTAAATTACTATTTTTTCAATAAATTAGGACTTGTCCCTTATAAACCTTGATTTTAACTTTTTACCATGACTTTTTACATTAGATTTGGCACTTCCTAGCAAGAGTTATCCATGGATGAAGTTTGACCGCTACTCGGTCCTTCAAACTTCATCCGATGATTACGGTTAACCCTAAATTCAAAATTACTTCCTACTTTCACCCTTGGGTTCCTAGTTACTCCCTCTTTTCAAATTCTATTCCTTGTTCCCCTTAGATGAGTTTTGCTAAATTTCATCCAACATGACCCCCTAACTTCATTTACTCATAACTTCTTCGTTTTGACTCGGATTTTTACGTGTTTTAGTTTTTTGGAAACCTCTAGACCTCTACTATAAGATTCTACATTCAATTCTAAACTGACTTTGCCTTTTGCCTACTCTAGCACTCGGGTTTTGGTTGAGAACTTGTTTAATTTCAAGAAATTGCAGAGAAAGAGTTTAGCAACCCACCTCATCTCAGAGGTTGCGAATCAAGTCGCTAAGGTTCCCCTCGGTTGCCATCTTGGCGATTTGTCCTTGTTCTTGGAAAATGGTCGATTTATATTATAAGAATCCTTTCTTCAATGGTCTAGCTGCCTTCTTTTCCTTCCCCTTCTATCTTTCTCCTCCCTACTATTCTCCTATGCACTCTTAGTGTCTACCAACCACTTCTAATAATGCGTATGACGCGTGTTCCTTTTTTCTTCTTACGCTAGGGCCACCGGTGGCTCACAATATCTCGTAGGATTTCTGTTAATCTAATTCCTATTCATCTTCTTTTCTACTAAAACCTCCTTCGTGGTTGTGTTTCATATGCTTGTTTTTGCTCTTGGAGTGTGGAATGTGAGTGTGTGTGGGGAGTTTGATTGAATGCGTGTGAGTGTGTAGGCGTGTAAGGCTTCCTTACTTTGAGTTCATGTACCTCTCTACTCTAAGTGGCTTCCTTTTCCCTTCCTAACTTCCTCTTTCTTTTAATAATCCCTTAAACTCCTTTTAATGTCTCCTAGTTAGATTTCTCGTACTTCCTCTATCTCCTATCCTAATTTCCCTATTTTTTATCCTTTTTAGCTCTAATCTAGTTTTCCCCTCTCTAGTCCTAGTCTAACTTAACCTTCTTTTCATTTGTTTCCCCTAATTTTGTTGAGTTAATGATAACCCAAAAAAAACAAAAAACGAGCTGAGAGCCTGGAGGGTGGAGCGGAGCCTGGTCGGGGCCTGCTGCGGTGGGGTCAGGGCCTGCTATAGCGGGACCGGGAGCATGCTGCGGCGGGGCTGGGCTGCCTGTTGTCGGGCGCTTGTTGGGGCTGCGACTGCCTTGGCTGCGGGTTGCCTGGCCTCGGTTGCCTTGTGTATTTTTGAACTTGGGCGGTGTTGTATCAAACACTCAAGAGCATAAAAAACTAAAGTAAGAGAAATAATCCTTCCGTTATGAAAGTTTTTATAGTGCTAATTAATAGTGACCACTTCTCAATCTATGGATTGTGAGGAAGTACGACCACCATATCCTAATCTTTTTGGGTACTAAACTTTAGATAGCTTCCACAATCTTTTGGAAACTAAACTTTGGGCTAACTGACTGAGAGGGTTCAAGGCTCCTTCGTATCCTTGGTTTTAACACCAAAGTTGGGATTTTCCTAGACTTCCCAGAGTCAAAGCTTCGTCGTCTCTGAGTTTTTAACACACAATTTGGGACTAAACAATGTAACTAAGTTCAAAGCTCCGCCGTGGGGCTAGGACCCGCTATTACCACCACAATCTTTAAACAAAATCAACACCACTTGCTACCAAGGGTTAGTGAATCAAAATGAGTTAGTGCCTACTCACGGTTAGTTCTCCCAATGACTCATACTAAAGTCCCTCCAAAGCGGCATCGCCAAGGTACGGTGGGGGGTGCTTTAGGGTTAATGCAAAGACTCACAATACTTCACAAAGAGTTGACCAGTAAAAAAAACACGTGCAAGCTAGAACCCAACTTGTGCCTAAAAACCTTGAAACACTTCCAAAGACTTGAGAGCTTGAAGAGAGTACAACAATTGGACCAAAAATGCCCCAAAACACCACTAGGATTTTGGCTAAAATGCCAAAGTATCCACCACCATGTGGACCCAACGGCCCCAAAACAAGAATGGGGGTGGCTTGAGAGAGAAATGAGGTCCCTCTTATAGATTCCTAAAGCCCTCACCTCCCCTCTTTTAACCTAGGTAATCCTATCTTTCCGGATTTTCATCCTTATCTTTTAGGATTTTCATCTATTTTGAGGTTTACGCTGGTCCAGAACTCTAACTACTGGAGATCAACTCTAAATTAAAAAACAATTGCGCCATTGGCTTCAGAAGGCCATTTTTAGTCTAGGGATTCCCTTAACCCCTATTCCAACACCAAAATCTCACCGTAAACTAGCGCCAACTAGAGTCAGTAAAAAGGGTAAAAATTTACTTCTTGGAGGTTACCTTTTCTGACTGAGGTGACTAGCCAAGGTGGTCTGGAAGGTCTTAGGAAGTAAGAAAAGACCCTTTGTTGACTTCGTTCCGACTTCGTGTACTCCCGGGACGTTGGTCAACTCCACGTAAATCTCGTCAAGTGGATAATTTGAAGGGATGTCGGTGATTCGGCCCTCTCCCGCGATCAAAACACCATGAAACTTGTCGGGGCGTGTTATTAGCATAAAAGAAGCTAATTTAATTTTTAGTGAGATTTTACCGCCACCTGAGTAATTATCATGAATTTCCCATCATGGTTTTAGGCGGTTGACTGTCCGGAAGGGGTATTTCTTCAATCCAGAAAATTCCAAAACTTCTTGGGGAACCTCTTACGGAGTTCTCCAAGAGATATGCAAGTTCATGTCTTGATCTTGCATGTCTTGATACGGAAGGTAAAAAGACACTTCCATTGGTCTACTGGCAGTCATGGAATCTTTTGCATACGGGAGAATCTTGGTAAATGGATTTTGCTTTTGACTTCCCGGTATGGTTCCGACCCAAGATCACAATCTGGTGGCCATAGATTCCGCTGCTGGCTCGTCTGGAGAAAGTGACACCTGCATGCTAACAATTGGGGTTTCTATTATTCGTCGATGGGATGGAAAAACTGAAACCTCTCTCGGGGAATCTATCTAAGGATCTCCCTGGACTCTCTTGAGACCAATTAGCCAAGCATGATCACATGCACAGTGGATTTAGGCTATTTTGGGTAAAAATCCGCAAACTGTTTCTAGAGATGGTGATGCTGAAGTAGACGTCGAGGAAGAGGCTAAGAGTGAAGGAGAGAGTCAAAAGTGACGTAGAGCGCGGAGCAAGTGACGAAGAAGAAAGGGCTGATAGTGACAAAGAGAGTGGGGAGGAAGGAGGTCGAAGTCGAGAAGTTGAGGCCAGCGCCAGTGGCTCTGAATGCTCACACCGAGCCCAACCTTTGGAGGACTATAAAGACAAGGAGATGCAGGGAGAGGCTAGGGGCCACAGGTTATTTCTTAATCTGCAAATATTCTGGCCTTTTTATCTTGCAATTGATTTGTCGTGTAAGCCTTTGCACATCTCAAGAATATGCTTATTCTCTTTATCTTTCGGCTGGTCTAACATTCAATTATGTGTTGGGCCTTGGTAGCGGAATGTCTGCAACTGGTTGTGTTGACTAGGAATTATCTCTTGTTACAGTGTGACGGAGTTAGTGGAGCAATAAAAATGTTGACAAGTTTTGTGGTATGGTTTATAAACAGTGAAGGTGAGGAAGATGACCATGAAGATGACGAACCGAGAGAGAGGGTTGAGGTGATTGAAGCACGTGATGTGTTTGGTGAGTCAGATGAAGACGAGGACCAAGATGCAAAACACGAATCTGAAGCTGCAGAGCATCGTAGCCCTGAGGAAAGTATGTAAGGCAGTCAAGAGGTATAGCTTCTATTGTATTTCATCTATACATTGCCATGTCGCGGTCTTTAGTGGCAATTGTACTAAAGTTTTTAAATATGGTTTGGTTTACATATCACGCTTATAGATCGACCTGGCCATTTGATAGTAAAATTTACGTCCAGATGGGCTTACTAGAAAATGGTACTTAAACAGAGGGTTTGTTTGGATGATGAAGGAAGTGAAGGCAATGCAGCGCGGGCAGAAGAGATTTTTGGGAATGAAGATCGGGACCGTTTGGATCGGTATGAATCTGATGATGAGCGGCATATTGAGTAGAAACTTGAAAAACCTATGGGTCTTCCAATCGAGCTTTAGGTCCCGTTGCGTCCACCACCTAGCATGCTTGACCAGGCTAGTGGATACTACTTTTCATACCCTAGCATTGAGCCAGGATTGGTGACTCAGCTTCTGGTTTTGTATGTTGGTGGTTATTGCTATATCTTTCAGAACTTGAAAATGATCTCTATTGCGTTAGAATTTGCAGCTGAATATTATTTGAATGTCCGACATCATGATTATTGCTATGAAGTGCTTTGATCCCACAACATGTGTGGCAAAGGAGCCATTTACCACCGAGGTTGAGGGCAAGAAGCAACACATTAGGTTGGAGGAGAACGTTGTACATTGGCGTCCTGTTCATAATTGAGATGTAAGTGCTTTTCTTAGACCCTCACCTCTGTTTGTAGAAAATGCATGAGCTTATTAAAACGCTATAGAGGTTGATATGGGTGAATTTAGTTCTGGGAGACTCCTTTTTCTTGCTACGGTTATTGTCGTTGTGAAGTAGGGTTTTCTTTGTCCAATTGGATTGCCTGTTAGAGACACCATGGCATCGACTGTGTCGAAAGACACTCAATTTTTTGTCTCTTGGTGTCCGTGCAATGCACGTTTAATCAGTTCATTGAAAAACATTATTTTGAAATATTTCTGTTGGAACCTATTTTTCTGAATATTTGGTTGTCTTAAGCCAGGTCACAGTAATCCAGTAGCTGTCAAAGATGAGCAAAGCTCTCAACCTTTTAGATACTGCACACTTTGTAGTACAAAAATATGCTTCGCTCCTTAACTCATGTTCCAATGTGTTGACGTTTTGGGAAAAATGTGAGGATTTAATTTGGTGACTGAAATCTGTAGGGTATTTGCAGTATGAAAGCAATGCGCGATTTGTGAAGTGGTCAGATGGCAGCATGCAACTACTTTTGGGTAGCGAGGTGCTGGATTTGTCAGTCCAAAATGCTACTCAGGACCAATCTCATCTCTTTGTCCGTCATCATAAGGTTTCTCTCCAATCTTACTGAATTATACACTTGGTTACTTCTAGTTGGTATTTCTTGTATGTTCTTAATTGTTTCTGTATTTTTGGTTCTCGTAGAGGGCCTATACTTGGTAACTGCCTTCGCCAATTTCAACATAATATATAGCAAAAATATCATTGTACGGGGCGCTTGATTGCAGAGCATTTTGAAATCTCAAGGCCAAGTTTTAAGGAAGATGAGGTTTATGCTATTGTCCTTGACTTCCAAATCACATCGTCTACTCACTGCACTAGTGGACTCTAAGCATAAGAAGGTCTTCAAAGTTAAGACTGTCAACACTGAAACTGACCCGGAGAAGGAGAAACATTACAAAAAGGTAGGCTATGAACTATGCTGGGTCAACACCAAGCAAATATCAGATTTACTTAGTTTGTGTGATGGTTATCAAGTTAGTTTCTTGAAGAACTCTGTATTAATGTAGTGGACATGCTTTTACTGTAGCTTTATCTGATATCATCTGTGTGCAAGTGTACATTACTGTATCCTTAAGCAAGTTAGACCTTGTATTATTTCCTACTGCCACACATTTGCTTCCATAAGAACTTCTATGTTTGAAATTTTGAAATTTACATGCCTCAATTTTCCAGGTTAAAAAGCATATTGAACTTGAGGAAGATTACAGAAGAGCGGTCCCCATTGCCCGTAAAGTATCAAATATCTTTCGAAGAGCTATCCTATTGCAGTATCACTACTAGAAAGGGGGGCCCGAATTAACACAATTTTTGTTGATTTGTATTTACACTAACTATTCGCGTTGCAAGAATGGCAATTTTACATCTAGTTTTGCAATTCAACATAGATTGCATGAACTTGTTAATTTTAAAATGTTTGGTACATGAGCCCAACATCAACTGCCACATCATCAAAAATTAATAATATAATTACTATTATAATTACAATTACAATAATAATTTATTATAATTATTAGTTATTATAATTATTATTATATTAATAATAATAATAAAATTATTATTAATTGAAAATCCATAACAAATGCCATGTCATCAGATTCACCAGTGGGTAGGACTACCACATCAACAAATTATTTAATAAAACCGATTTAATTATTGTAAGGTCTCCATAGTAAATTCGGCACTTCAAAATTTAGAATAGAAAATTTAGCACTATTTTCAAAGTATTCCAATGTAGTTTTGGAATTGAACTTTGAATGCCGCCAACTTTGATGTGCAAAGAGAGGAGAAGACAAGGCCTTTATAGGAGTGCGGTGGTAGGAGGTAACACAATCCATATGGGATATGCAAATTGAAGTTCAACCGTTCATAGTTAAGTCACAAGTAGAAATTGTGGTAAAAGTAGAATTTTAGACCTCGATTAGGCATAGTAAATTGAGTTTTTTCAAAAAACTTTGAACTAATAAAAGTTGAAAATTGAAGTTAAGTTTCATCTCCAAAAATCCGTTTGAGATTTAGAGACTCCAGTCAAATGTTATAGACAAATTTCAAAGAAGGGTTGGAAATGACATTTTTTAAAACAATTTCAAACATCCTATCTGAAATTTGTTCACAACTTTTGACTGGAGTCTCTAAATCTCAAAAGAATTTTTGGAGATGAAACTTAACTTGAATTGTCAATTTTTATTAGTTCAAAGTTTTTTGAAAAAATTCAATTTACTATGCCTAATCGAGGTCTGAAATTCTACTTTTACCACAATTTCTACTTGTGACTTAACTATGAACGGTTGAACTTCAATTTGCATATCCCATATGGATTGTCTCACCTCCTACCACCCCACTCCAGCGTCCGGGAAATATTTTCAAAATTTAGGCCAGAAGCTGGCTACTGAAGAGTATGTTCAGGCAAGTCTTTATTTTGTTCGGTTCTTGCCTTTTCCCATCTAATCAGACCAGTCATTTTCCTTTGGTAGTGAATTTATATCGGCTAATTTTCCTCTCACCTTATACTTGAACCGGCTCATTTTCCTTTTACATGACATATGAATCAGCTGAATTTCCTTTCACAATTAATTTTAATCGGCTAATATGCAAATTTTCATTTCTGCAAAAATATACACATGTACATGCAAAATCTTTGTCAAAAAAGAAATGTCTTTGGGAGGAGTTGAACTTGGAAACTCCTCAACCAGTTGAGGACCAAAGACTTAGCCTTACTAAAATACAAAGCTCACATTCTTAAGAGAAATGGGGCTTTGTATTTTTGAAGGGCTTCTATCTACAAATGCATCATAACAATCAAAATTGAAAATCACTAACATCAATGTTACCTTGTGGTGCCTCACCTTCACCTACACTAGCAAGATACAATTCTGGTCTTGAATACAAATGTCTAAATTTTCGTGAATTTCTCCACAAAACAATGGCCTCAAGTAAAATTGGATTAGCACTATCACTATCTAGACCTTCTAAAGCAACATGCATAACACTTTCAAGATGTTTGGTTTTCAAATGATTCCTTACTTTAGTCTTGATAGAATTCTGAACAGAAAATGCCCTTTCACAAGTGGCAGTACTAACACATTGAATTCTTGCAATTTCAGCAAGAACAAGTAGGTTAGGATACTTAAGTTGAAGTGAAGGGCTCCAAGCTATGTGACTCCATAAGTCACCGAAACCCTTGTCCAACCATTCTGTGGTTGCTTGAAGTTTAAAAGCAAAGAATTCCCTCTTTGTCACTGAGGGGTTAATTAGAGCTTCAAAAATTTCTTCCCTTGAAGCTCTAAATCCTGTCTATAATGCCCACATAACACATCCAACTCCAAAAACCCTCAACTAGCTAATCCTACTTGTTTAGTAGGCATGTTAGAAGGGTTCAAGATTTTAAAAGCTCCTATAATTCCATTATCAGCAAAACGACTCTCTAAAGCAACACAAACATTTTGAGCATAAGATTTTTGAAAGGCAATGGCAGATTCTAAATCTGCCCCAGTCCTATCCCTGCCCATTTCCACATCATGATACATGGACCCACGAATTTCAGATTGCAATCTCCTCATATAACCACCAGGTGGTCCAAAGTCTGGAAGAATATGGTAACCAGTATTCTCATTGAAAGTGTCAGCATTTAAATCAGTAGATTCATCCACAAATAGCATTTGAATTTGTGCAATTTCAGTCTTAATTAGAGACCCAATGCAAGAAACATCAACAAACTTGTGCTGAAAAACTCTACAAAGGAGAGACAAACTATGTAAAATATCAGCCAAAAAGTGTAAAATATAGATCATTTTGAAAGATCTTAACTTATTAAATAGAATGGGGCTAGTACCATCATCTTTTGCTGCAGGTGTATTACAAAAATAAACCAAAACACTCTCTAAACTATCACAAAGAGCTGTAAGTGCTTGCCACCTAGATAGCCATCTGATTTTATGGAATCTTTTCAATGTCTTCTAAGAATCAAATAATTCTTTTTGCAAAGTTTGCAAAGAGGATTTTCTCTTTGCAGAATTTTTAAAATGAGCAGCCACTGAATTTATAAGGCTATCTACCTTATTAGACAACAAAGAACATCCATTTCCTTTAGCTGCCTCTAAAGAGGCCAAATTCGTTCTGTGAGCTATACAATGTACAGCAATTAGATGGGGATTTACCTTGTTTCTCAACTGAGTTGCAACTCCAACTTTAGATCCCACCATCACGGATGCCCCATCTGAGCCAAAGCCTAAAAACTTGCTGAAATCCAACCTCCAATCCTTCAAAGTGGATGTTAGAGTATCATACATGAAAGCAGCATCTTTTTTTCCACATACACATTCTATCAGCCCTAAAAATACACATGCAGGCATTCCTCCTTCTATAAAAGTTGCAAAAACAACCATATGACCTGTCACTGAAATATCTGTGGACTCATCTATCATGATGCCAAAATATTTTGAGTCCTTGATTCTATCAATTATTTTTTTTGGATCACACTTGAAATTAAAAAAATTAGGTCAGAACATTATTTTTCATCATGGTATAAATCTTTAGTGATACATGCATTTAAAGACACAAGCAATAATGCCATATTTAACTACTTCTGGACTTTCAATAGTCCAGAAGTAAAGAGGCGGTGAAATCCCCTGATGTTTTTCTATGGATCTGGAGATCTCCTGAAATAGGAACGCTTTGCATGCATCCAATTCAGCACCCACAAGTATGTCGGGGAGTGCTTCATGTGCTTGGAAATGAAAGAAATCGTGTAGTTGTAACATAGCGGATCCGTGGTAGAGTTCACATGATTGTATTGGGAGATCTGTGGACCGGGTTTCCGTAGTTTAGGCATCCAATTTACAGCACAACTGAAGTCTCAGAACCTATCGAGAGATCCCCCGATGACCACCAGTTGTTGCAAACATGGCCCCCATCCCATATTAATCCCTCAGTGAGCGCTGATCTTCACATAATTCTATCGGGAGATCCCCTGACGGGGGTGTAGAATATGAGTCGGCTTCACTGACAATCTTGGTGTCGAAGTGGGGTACAATTTGATTTTTGTGCTAAAGTGCAAGTGATATCCGAGTTCATCAAGAATGATTCACAATAAGGCACGAGGGGGGCGATTCTTTCAAAGATATATGGTATCCCGAGAGTTCAAAGGAAGTACACACAAGTGGATTTGAAATTCAAACATCAGTTGACAATTACCAAATGAGCAATTGCTCTTGGGAATAAGGAGTCCGGTTCTAGGATTCACCGGGAGAAATCCCGACGGACTGCTAACATAGTGGAGCTAAGGTAGTCAGGATATGACGAAGTGACAGGGGCATATCACAGTAACTTACTCACAGTGACATTTGAAGAACTGTAGACCACTGAGTCACAGGTGCTCAGACGTTCAACATACATCTGAAGATGTATAACGGCTAAGTAAACATAATATTCCATCCAAAATAATGACAGTAGTTTCAGTTTGTGAAAGAACATCAAGGTTCTTTCACTGCAAAAAATAGTAAAATTCGTACTTAGTTGAATGTCCGCTATATAATTGTGAAGATGCAAAACCTAGAAGACTAGAATTCCAACAGTGTAACTGTGAGAGAAAAGAAATGCATTATTCAGACTCATTTGAGTGCATGTGTGACCCGAGCAATGTATTCTGTTCCGGACACAAACATAAACCACTTCCATTTCAGGAGACGAGAGGAAGAAAGAGATCCCGCGCTTCTGCTATCAAGTCGTTGCCCCCGTGCCGCACGCAAAGAATAGAAATCATAAACATATTAATATATTCATACAGATTTATTTTACATATACAAGTCACAAAAAGCAGCTCTGAAAAACTAATCGAAGAACAGTCCTACTGACTCAACGGACTGTACTTCGAAACCCCCACTTGCGGTTGCGCTTACTGGATGTAGAATGCGTCGTGCGATATCACGATGGCAGTCGCGCCCCGCAGAATGCATCGTGACATCTCACGATTGCCGCGACGACCGACACAGTGCGTCGGGAGTTCCCACGATGGCAGTAGCGACCCCGGACTAGGCACTCAATCATGGGTCCACCACGTTTGCCCGATTCAAATTCACTAAGGCAGCCTCCCTACTCTTCTGAGGAATCGTCCGTGATTTTTGATCCACTCTCCTGGACCAATTCGCATACACTGCAGCACCCGCGTCCACCCAGGTGGGGGGACTTTTTTCAACGACCCATTTACCGTACCAGCAATTCCGATAAAGCAATTCCAGACTCGTTTCGGAGTTATCGGGTCGCCAGTACTGAAGCAAGAACTTCCCGTTATTCACATCTCCTTCCACTCTGCATACAGTAGACAATGCTCTTCCCTGCCAAACAGCACATGATTCCGGGACTTCCGGTCTGACAAGTACCCAACAGCCTGGTCGTATGTCTAGCCATGGATTAAAGCTTTCCCTTGGCGCTTCATTTGCAGGGCCGCAGTAAGGCTCCGGCTCCTCTTCTTCCTCCGGAATCACGTCCATGGGATTCACCGTCGATCCTGGGCGAGGGACTCCATTACGCGCCACCCTCCAATCGTGTTGTGGCCAGAAGCCTTCCACCAACTCCGGAGGACACTCGGGTAATGGTTCCTTCAGCTCATCGAGAACACACTTCCAGTAATCCACGTATGGACCGAACGCAGTTGCAAATCCTTCGCATCTAGAAATACCGTATTGCCAGTACTGAATGTATTTCTCGAGTCCTACCAGCATGAAACCCTTGTTCAAGGTAGCTTTCCGCGCCGCTTCCCTTGCCTTCTCTTGATTTCCATGCGGTATCGGAACCTCGCTGCCCCACATGGGCTTAAACGGAACAGGCTTAGGACAGCCGTGAGGGAGCATGGGCCGACCATTGCTGTCTGTCTTCCAAATGCGTTCAGAAGGTTTCTTCGACGGCAACCAGTTCGAATCAACTGCTGACCTTTTGAAGTTCATGACGGGGACCCCGTCAGTGTCCACGTAGAACTTGAACAGGTGCATCTCCCCCAATCCAATTAATTTTTCCCCGCGATCGCATTGGTAACCCTCCACGAACGACTTGAAATCCCCCACCTCCTGTATGAACTCCGGCATAAATGACAGTTCTTGGGACTGCATGAAGGCTTTCATGAGGTCAGCAACGACAAAAGTGTTCTTGGTCTTCAGGGCCTTGGAAAGGTGGCTGAAATATGCATCGATGTCCTCGTGAGTGTATCCGACTAGTAGAAACCCAACCTGAATTTCCTTGAAGACACCTCGTGCAGTGAGCAAGGATAAGAACGCCATCAGATATTTGTTCTTGTTATCCTTGGCAGAGTTGTCAAGCTGAAGATATAAATTTTCAGGAAGAGGGGTACTTCCAACCCGAGCTCCAGGTTCGGTGAGGGTTAGGCTGTCCATACATCTAGACTTTCCTCTAAGCAGTGCCTCGAACAATGAGTTAGCCGGCGGATATGGAAAGAGGTCGCCTGCCTCTCGAATAGGTGGACCCTCCAGCCGGCGCAACAACCTCGCCAAAGACGAAATGGTGAAGTTGGAGTCCGCCGGCCAGCAAGATGGAGCATAATGGGCGTAAGCACCGTCACCATGGCCATGAGCTACCATTCCAGTAACGCTCATCGGAAGCTGCCCCAGACCGGCCGTGGCCTTCGTTGTCACCCGGAGTCTGGGTAGAGCCGTCTTGGATGTATCCATCTTGTCGTGAATTATACATAAAATTCTTCGAGGATCTCGTTTGGATTCCTCACGCCAAGACGCATACAAACGACGGCAAGAAGCTTGGTGATTCAGATGATGAGTCCGCTGCTTCACGAACTCCACGTACTCGGGGCTTCCTTTCGGAGACTTCAGAATAAACTGCTGTAGGTCGTCGCACGTAGTACATTTTGCAAACGAACTTCCGACAGGCTTAATGGAGACGTTGTTGAAGTTCTCCCGCTTGAGTCTACTAATAGTCGACTGGCTCACGGGCGGCAGACCGTAGTCGGCATTCAACTGCACATCCAGAATCGGTACGCTTAAGCATCGATACGAGCGAAGGGGAAGGAATGCAAATGACAAGCAATGCACCAGAACAGTGATCGTGATATCTCACGATCATTGATCTCGTCGGGAGATCTCACGATCAATAAAGCAGTGACAGGAGATAAGGGGCACTACCTCGTTGGCGTCTGCTCGGACTCGTTTCCAATTTCTTCCGGGAGGAAGGAATTTTAGAGTGTCCGTTCTTCCGTTCCCGATGCCGCGCATTTGGTGGGGCATTTGATCCGCATTCTCGTCAATAATGGCTTTCATAGTCCCAGCGACCTGAACAGTCCGAGCCCGCGGGCGCTTAACCCCTGTGTTTCCGTGCGTCCCTGATACGACGCCGTCGTTGTACATCTCGATGTAACTGTGGTAAGTGGACTTCGGGATGCCGTGAATTATGTACCACGCCTTGCCACAAACATCAACTCCCTCTAGCGTGACGTATTTCCGCTTCCGCTCCCCGTACCTTTCGTGTAGTTGTCCTCCCACTCCAATCCCATATTCACGGCGCTCGTCAAACGACTTCAAGTAGTACTTCTGCCTTACTAACAGCGTGAACTCCTGGTTATAATGCTGACAACATAGACGTCTGCAGCACTTCTCCGAGCTGACTTTCCGAATCTCCTCGTCTGCCGTTTTGCGGGAGTACTGCGATTCCTTCAGTTCCAGATTGGGTTTGCGAACTATAAACCGATATGGTGCTTTCATTCTACCTCCGAGGTAAGCGAGAGGGTCGTCCATATCGGGAATGGCGGCAAAATGATCCACTGTCTCCTTCAACGAACGACCGTTGGGAAACCAGCACTCCGAAATTGGCCACCTGTCGTGAGACATTATGGCTTCGGTGTCACCCACAAAAACATCGAGGACTGTCACACCTAGGAAACCTTCACCAAGTGTCTCCTCTTGGAAATGATCCTTCGGACTCCAGCAAATGATACGACCCGAGGAAACGAGGAGTCCGTCGGCGTCCTTCCGATGCACATCAAGTCCAAACCAGGCTCCTTGACGAATATACGGACATGGATCCATCGGGGGATCCCCCGACGCTCTAACAACGTCGGCGGCTCTCCACAACACTACATTCTCTTGAACATCCTCTAATGTGTTCATACCCCTCTGACAAGGAAAGCATTTCAAATCCTGGAATTCTAATTTGACAGAATGAGGTCGCACCAGAATGTAAATCCAAGGCTCAACAGGTATGGGCACACCCAGCCACTGGCCCTGGGGACGAACCTCTTTAACGATTCCTGATCCAACTTCACCGAATCCAGGCACAAACAGCTTAACCCAATCACCATTCACAAACGCTTCACATCCACCGGTGGAATCCTGTGATTCACCCTCTACATGCGTTCCGTCCACATACGGAACTATCGCGTCAGCAGCAGACTCACAGAATGAATCCATTGTCAGAGTGAGCTTTATCGAATCCCGTGGACGAGATTAAAACGATCCGTAAAACCTGTACATCATACATTCAAGGAGTTAGGCATGTCTACAGAAGAGCGCTGCATTCATGGCATTGTAACCTCACGACATGAAGGACAGAAGCATCAACGTCTGTACAGTCGTGGGAACTCACGATCACACGGCAACGCAACATGAACAAGTGAATCTAGTTACTGTCAACAAGAAGTTCAAAAGCCCAGACGCGATAGTGCGATCTCAAGAAGGCCGTCCCAGAACCACTGGGAAGAAGCCAAGGCATCCAGGAAAACGTCGCAGAAGTTTAGAAGACATTAACCAAAGAACGTTCAGTACATCGTGGGATCCCACGACACTGTTGGCGCTTAATCACTTAAACCAGAGATCGCGGTATTCCAAGATCCTCCTAAGGGATCACATAGACCGCTACAGAAATATAAATGAAGTACTGGGTCAAACTGAATCACTCTGATGAGTCCCCGACATATTATCAATCAATCGTGGGATCCCACGAGTTCGGTATCCTGTAAAATCCGGAAGAGTGTTTGTGAACCCCCCCGAGTAGGAGAACCTGGTGCCAACCGGAAATGTGATCGTGAGATCCCACGATGCTTATACAAGATCGACGAGGAGTATGACGGTCATCGTAAAATAAGGCACCTAGACGTACACCAGGAAGGCCACAGCCAAGGTTCAATCGATCGTGGGATCCCACGACAAAATGATAGAACATCCCTCGACTACCAAACCGCGATATCTCTATACTCGAAGACTGAGAGGTCTCGCCCACGCTCAATAAGCGGAGATCGTGGGATCCCACGATGCTTACGTATGTTGGATATATACACGTATTCTACTGTTGTAGACTAACGTATCTACAGATGATCGTGAAATTAGGTTTCCTGTCACTGGTTTCATGACATTCGACACTCTATAACTATTCTCAGTTACTGTACAAAAATTCTCTACTTTTAAAGTGGATTTTGTTGTAATTCAGACTCCTGAACCTCCATGGGTACAATAAGAAACGTTCTTAGAAGTAGTTGAATTTGATGGCTGGGTTTTCCTCATGTAAGTTCGCCTAATTCCTAGCGCAACCTAATTTCACTACTTTGTGAAGACGTTCTGACCGGTTGTCATCCACGTACAAGGTTCTCATATCAACTTGCCCTCAGGGCAGTGCCGTCCCGCGATTCAAAAGGAACCTCGGTGTCACCACAGCATGGTGATCCCTTAAGCACGTGAGTTTTTCGCAAAATGAGTACAATGCGCGAAGAAAATTATCGCAGACTCCGTTTCACTTTCAATCTACGACATCCTCAGTTTGTGACAGAGTGCAGTGGCGTCAATTCGACTACAAAATCCTCGACATTGGGAATCGCATAACACTTGCAAGGGATGCATTCTTACCTTGCAGCAACTGGCTCGGTCAGAACTTTGTGCGCCTCCACGCCCACTCTGTCGCCAACGCCGGCAGACACCCACTCGCCATTCCGCAGCCTGCTCCGCCTGTTCACGTGTGCAGACAAAAAGAGCAAGCTCCAGGTTCTTTTCGGGTTATGAACCAGGTGGCTGGTTCGAATTCTTCAGCTCTGAATTCCCGCCGCGAATTTTGAAATCACCAAGCGATCCTTCATTTCGAATGTTGGATGCGTTCTTGAATGTCGTGCCACAATCAACAACGGCCTGGGGGTACGTGCGGTCCTTCACTTCAGAAGTTGATTGCATTCTCGAATTCCGCGCATCTCTGACTACAAGGAGGGAGGGCGTGAGGCTCTTGACTTTCTGACTGGAACTTCGCAAATCCAGGCTTCACTGAAATTCCGATTCTTCACTGACATTTTGAAATTCGCCGCATTCAAGGATGGTATCGTTGCACCGTTTTCTAGGAGTCAATGATGCTTTGACCAAAGCGGATCAAACTCTGAAGACTTTCACTTGACAGAATGTCACACGCTTCCCCGATCAATACTCGGAATTCTTCCCCTACACGACCTGATTATACGTATCCTACAGAAACGAACTGTACCAAATCTCGTGAACCCAAAAGCTTGAGCACCTGAAACATGTGGAACACCTCACTTACAAAAAGAATCAACAAAAAGTTTGAACTCCCGAATGTTCATATTTGTTATTTTCTATTCCAATGAATGCAATCTTAGGGTCTAGGGTCCACAGTCATAGGGTCTACAGTCCACGGTCATAGGGTTTAGGGTACATGTTGTAGTGTATTGTTCACGGTTTCAAGGTCATGGTTCTTGGTTTCAGGGTTCAGGGTTTCAGGGTTTAATAGGGTTTAGGGTATACAATGGCAGCGCTTTACATTAACGTTTTCAGGGTCTGCAGTTCATGGTTTACGGCTTTTAGGGTTTAGGGTATTATGAAAAATGAAAATGACGCTGATTATTTGTTTCCAATTTTTTCCTCAATTAAGTTTACGTCATCTCAGACTGGGAACATATAAACTTAAAATTCAATCTAACTCAATATTGCTAATTAAAAATGTCAGTTAACAGATTGATTTCATATATAATTCTTGTTATGTAGTACAACATCCTATGGTTTAATATGGGACTTTACGGATTAAACAATGATTGACACAATTTTTATTTCATCTACGAATTTTTAAATAAAGCACCAGGGGCTTTTTTGCGTTTCCCTCTCTCATTTTTTCCTGCGTAAACGGCAATCCATGACTTCTCGTTGTGTCACAATCCGTTGACACAATGAAAAGTCATAAGGTTGTTGTTTACATAGGGGAAAGTGAGAGAGGGAAACGCAAAAAAGCCCCTTGTGAAGGACTTTGGATGTGCAATCATGATGGAACAAAGAACAAACTAAACCATTTATTTATTTTGTATTTTAAATCTCAGTCTGAATGATTTAATGAGTTAAATGCTTTCAAATTTGTTAATGCACTTTGACGGGTGATGAATGCTTAAACCTGGAATCATGTCATTCATGAGAATATTGTAGGTCATGCAATCTTCCTCTGGATTTTTGAAATGATCGAACGTGGTATACATCTACATCATTATTTGACAACGATGTACGTAATATTGTTATTTGTTATTGTTATTTGAACAATCTCCACCGATGTGAAACAAAAAATCGGGAATGAAATGCATGATGGCTTGAAACGGCTTAAATCATATTTAAAAAGTCATGAAATTTCATACATGCATGCATAAAATTTGATTTAGAAAAATGTAATTGCTCCAACCTTAAATTCCACCACTATTTTCTAGTCTTGCCCGTTGAAAAATTCTAATTCACATGAAAATAAAAAAATTGGGAATGAAACGGGCCCTGCCATTGAACTATGGCTTCATTTTAAAAATGTCATGGAATTTCACACGTGCATGCATAAAATTCTACTATGAAAGTTGGAATTGCTCTCAAGATTTAGATTCCACCACTATATTCACTTCTTGCCCCTAGCAAAATTCTAATTCACGTGAAGAAAAAAAAATTGGGAATGAAACAGTTAGGCCCTGCCATGGAATGGCTTCATTTTAAAAACGTCATGGATGGTTCATACATGCATGCATGAAATTCTATCGTGGAAGTTGGAATTGCTCTCAGGATTTAGATTCCACCACTATTTTTACTTCTTGCCCGTTGAAAAATCCATCTTAACGTGAATTAAAATAAATGGGGAATAAAAATATTGGGCCCTGCCATGAAATGGCTTCATTTTTAAAATGTCATGGATGGTTCATACATGCATGCATAAAATTCTATCGTGGAAGTTGGAATTGCTCTTAGGATTTAGATTCCACCACTATAATTATTCGCTTCTTGCCCATTGCAAAATTCTAATTCACGTGAAGTAAAAAAAATTGGGAATGAAACGGGCCCTCCCATGGAATGGCTTCATTTTAAAAATGTCATGGATGGTTCATACATGCATGCATAAAATTCTATCGTGGAAGTTGGAATTGCTCTCAGGATTTAGATTCCACCACTATTTTTACTTCTTGCCCGTTGAAAAATCCATCTTAACGTGAATTAAAATAAATGGGGAATAAAAATATTGGGCCCTGCCATGAAATGGCTTCATTTTGAAAATGTCATGGATGGTTCATACATGCATGCATAAAATTCTATTGTGGAAGTTGGAATTGCTCTTAGGATTTAGATTCCACCACTATAATTATTCACTTCTTGCCCATTGCAAAATTCTAATTCACGTGAAGTAAAAAAAATTGGGAATGCAACGGGCCCTCCCATGGAATGGCTTCATTTTTAAATTGTCATGGATGGTTCATACATGCATGCATAAAATTCTATCGTGGAAGTTGGAATTGCTCTCAGGATTTAGATTCCACCACTATTTTTACTTCTTGCCCGTTGAAAAATCCATCTTAACGTGAATTAAAATAAATGGGGAATAAAAATATTGGGCCCTGCCATGAAATGGCTTCATTTTGAAAATGTCATGGATGGTTCATACATGCATGCATAAAATTCTATTGTTGGAGTTGGAATTCCTCTTAGGATTTAGATTCCACCACTATAATTATTTACTTCTTGCCCATTGCAAAATTCTAATTCACGTGAAGTAAAAAAAATTGGGAATGAAATGGGCCCTCCCATGGAATGGTTTCGTTTTAAAAATGTCTGGCAATTTCATGCATAAGACAGTGCATGTCGATATGGAAAAAAAGGTACAAGTTCAAAATACTCCGCTCATGAAGTGAAGAGGCATGAGTGGGAGAAGTCCAATCATGCTACATTTTTCCGAACTTACCACGTAACCTAAAAAGGTCCTCCTCCGCCTGCGGTTCATTCAAAGAACTCTCATTCCATAAATCATACATAAAACAGTACATGTCGGTATCAAAAAAAGAATGTATAAGTTCTTAATCTTCCGCTCATGAAGTCATGAGCAAGAAAAGTCCATGGATTGGTACGTTTTCCAAAATTGCGATACATATTACATGTCAATTTAAAAACAAAAAATTGAAGTTGTAACTTAATATTAATTTTTTTTTCATAAATTGAAGATCATTTTTGAACGTCCTTTGTTTGACATTTTTTTTTAATTTCCATTTTTTGCAAGTAATTCCAAGATCATGGGCGGCTGGGCTTGGTCACGTACTTTGGAGAACTGTCTCCAGATATGCTCCAAAACACAAGTAAATTAAATAGATTAACACCTAGTATGCCCCTAAAACCGCGAGCAATCACGCTCTTGTCCACATCTATTCAATGATCATTGGAAGACAATTTATATAGAAGACAATAAGATAATTTAGATATTATTTCTTCATTACACATTTGCCAATCATGTTGATTGTGTACATGAAAATGATTGCAAAGGAGATGAATGAGAAAGAATTATATAGGAAAATCATCAACAATGTTCCCTGTACTTATGTAATCGTTACAGTCATTTCTATTTAATTAAATAATTTGGACTAATCATTTTCTAGAGAAATGACAGAAGTGCAAACTAGAAATCAAAGTTCATTATGTTAAAGGCATATTTAGCGGCTTGTAAAAAAATAATAATCATCGAAACCAAAGGTTAAACCTAGAAATCAATGTAGCAATCTATGAAATTAAACCGCTCATGATTCGTAACTAATGTTTGCATGGGCAGAGTATTTAAAATAGTAAAACTACATTTTTTTTTGTTAAAATTAACTCATACAACATCATGCATGATTTATGGAATGAAGGGTCTTTGAACCGCAAGACCGAGGTTTTTTTTTTAGATTACGTGGTAAGTTTGGAAAAACGTAGCATGGACTTTTTCCGCTCAATCATGACTCTTCACTTCATGAGCGGAGTATTTACAACTTGTACATTTTTTTCCCATACCGACATTTAAAATAGTATAACTAGGTTGCCTTATTTCAACAAAGTTACTTTACAAGCCATCAAAGTAAATAAACGTTTCTACAATTATTTTTATTTGTAGACATGGAGTTTCGAGAGTTCCAATAGCAACAATACTTAAATAACAAATAGTGCATTCTTATAGAGAAACAAAAAAAATGTATGTGGTAATTATCGAATGTCACGAAATTAGTGAGGTGCAAGTGTGCGACCTAATTTCAGCATTTTGTGTAATGAGTGATTATTTAGCTTAAGACTTCTATTCAAGCCCTCCTCATGATGTCAGTAATCATGAGGAGGGTGGGCAGTCATGACCTCCGCCGTCTTGCACCTGACAGCGCCACGTCAGCAGACTCCCCCGCCGATTTCCTCTCCTCCTGGTCTCCTTTCCTCCCCACGACGTCTGCTTGCCACCCTTTTCTCCCGACGTCGTGTGCTTCTCCGTCTTCCTGATTTCATGCGCTTCTCCGCTTTCCTTCCTCGCGATTTCATTCTGGTTGTTGCAGTCCGTTAGTTTGGTTGTCTGAAGCTTGGCATTTGGAGTGAGTTGGGTTGTGTGGAGTTTCTTTGGTTGGCGGGGCGTTGAACTTCTGTTTGCGGAGTCGAGCGCGGCGAGGGACATTAGAGGAGCGTATAATTCAAATTTTGCTGGCGGAGTGTGTGTGCGCAGAGAACGAATTTTTGTGGCGGAGTGCGGTAGTGCGTGAAGCATTTCCTGGCGAAGGCGGTGCGCAAGCGTCCGGACCTGTGCGCGAGACAAACAACACGGTGCGGGACTTCACCCACCTCATTGAACAGGTTAGTTCATCGTAGTCCAACCTCAAAACCTGCATTTTGATTTTGTAGTTCTCTGGCGGTGAGGTTCAATTATTATTTGACTTCTTCGTTGTAGAATTGTAATCGCATGGAGGTGTGCGTTTGCTCTGGAATTTAGCTTCTAGGCTTGGAAAGAATTGATCCCATTCAAGCTTGTCAAATGAATCTAGTACATGGATACAATGGCTGTATGGCACTCGCCCTCCTTGCAGGTGTAGGCTCTCCTCACGCATTGTAGTTCACGGTTCATCACTGTAGACCCTAGAATGGTAACCTTGATGTAGTTCACGAACTAGAGTTCAATGTGTATGGACTGCTGTGAGTGTTTGAATTGAAGCAAAGTGAAGTAAGGAATGGGAATGTTGCTCCCAAAGAGGAATGGAGCGAAGAGTTCATTGTATATTATTTAGTTAGACAGTACTCGTTTGTGAATGATATTAGGAACATGGTTTGTGCAGGGATTTTATGACTATGATCAGACACGCTTGTTTTCTGTGCGATAGGCTACTTAGTCCGTCGCTTTAGAATGATTTAAGTTTACCTTCTTTTCAATTAAATTCACTTCGCTAGTCATGAAGAAACAAGTTAAGAGTTTGTGATTCTCAGTGAATGATTGAAGCTACAATTTCTTCTGCATTTGAATTTCATGCCACAGTCTTTCGAAGAGCGGAAGGGCATTTCTGTAGTAGCTGAAAACAAGGCCGGACCCGTGCAAGCGGAAGCTACGATGGCAGCAGCTCCATCCCAGCGTACAGCAGACCTCCCAGTTTGGAAGGACCCGTAAGTTACTTTGAACTATATTCTCATTACTTTCCGTTTCTTGCTTGCAATGTCTACGTTATAAACAATACCAATAATTAGGGTATGGCTGTTTGCAATTGCATTGGTACGCACTCTGCTGAAAACGAGGGTAGTAGAGCCTCTGTCATAGTCGCTGTTATAAACATGGCCGAGAAATACGGTAGTACATATGCCGAGAAGAACACACGGTAATGAGTACGTGACTCTGTTACCGCGGATAGTGACCCTAAAACCGTGCATCGTGGGATCCCACGACAGGGCAATCCCTGTGTAGATTCGAGCATCGTAGGATCCCTGACTTGAAACCATAGCCGCCCACCACTGCGCGGCCACACATCGTGGGATCCCCCGATGATAAGATGTGAAGACGCAATCTAAACCCAGACCACAGGTTAGGCACAGACCAGGCAATGGATTAGTAACCCATCGTGGGATCCCCCGATGGAGGATAGTAAGGACCGCGTCTGACCCAGATTTAACAATTAGAAGGCCACCTACATAGAGCATTCAAGTACTAAACCGTCGTGGGAAATCACGACGAGAGAGTCTAGCGTGGGTAGAGAAATTGAGATGAAGGCGCGTTAATAAATAGCGCTGATTATGTGAACAATCAATCGTGGGATCCCACGACAGACAGTAGTTTCACAGATCATCACCGATCACCTTCTAAGATATTCCAATATCCATTCTATGTTATTTGGTGCCGTCGTCATATGCCGGGACGCCTTCAGTTAGTGAGTTGAGATGCAGTAACCACCTGCCCACTACTGTCCGTGAATGTAACCGATCGTGATATCCCACGACAACGGTAATTTGTGAAACCAGATCATCAAAATGATCACGAAACCATTCCTTCGCTTTCATAACATCCGTCGTGGGATCCCACGACTAAGGATAAAAATTAAAGTTAGAACGAGAATAATATCGCACCACCATCTGCTCTATCGGACAATGTAGAAACTAACATCTCTTTCTACCATGCTGCAGTGAAATGCAAGTCGACGAAGGTCCAGAAGAACTGACACCAAGGAAGCTTGGTACCTTCATCGACTGCTACATTACGTCTTTGGAGTACACTGGTCCACATCCACCACAAGCCTTTTTCCGATGCGACGAGCAGATTACGCATTGGGGAATCGCCTGGAAAGCAGAGAGTGACGGCTCCGCCACTATTCTTCCCACGCTGGTGAATGGGACAATGGGGCACCCAACTGCCGGACTGAAGGTACTAGAAATGAAGGGGCTTGACGACGACACAGCGCTCCTAGTTGTAGAGGAGAAGGTTCCCCTTTCCGGGGAGATCATAACGTTTGGGCTGATCCTTGACTACGCGAAGTTCAGCCTCACTCTTTGCGAGTCTGTGACTGCAAGATCACATCTGATGTGCAAGGACACGTCTAAGCCTCGGTGGAAGCCTAAGGAGCTGAAGAACCAGTGGGACATAATCCTGGAAGACTTAAGAGATACAAACGCTCCCCCGCAAGCCGTGACAGCGGTTGCTCCCACGCCGTCCCCCAAAAAGAAGACCAGGAAGAGGAAGTCTGCAGTTGGAGCTCCCGGGGACGAAGTTGAAGCCGCAGCTGGGACATCCGGAAAGAAGAAAAAACCGGATACCCCGCTTCCGCTTCACAGGGCTGTGGCTCTAGGGGAGGCAGACGTGAAGAAGATGACACCGGAAGAGATGAATAAGATGAGGACCCTGTACGAGAACTCTTTTGGTGGCCTGTACAAATGGGGCAGGAAACCAGTCTGTGACAGCAAAGGAGAGCTCATCCGCGTACACTACGACTATCTCCACCAGGCACCTGTAGCACTGCTCGTGTACAGGGAAATTCAGGCAGAGCGGCTTGATTCGCTGACGAGGAAGGCACGAATCGCACCTGATTATGACTCGGAGAACAGAGTCATAACAGTGCTTCCCCTTAAAGCGGGACCTTACGGCCCGGCGAAGGTAGTGTTGTACTACGAGAAGCAAGCGCCGAAAAAGGAGATCTTTGAAAACCCCAAGACGCACTACTACATTATAGGGGGCCAACACACTGTCCAGGCATTCAAGGACCTGATTAGGCTTGGTGTGATTCCCGAGAAGGACAAGAAGCTCGCCTCCACCTTCAATATTTTATCTGTGTGGACGGACAAAGATCACCACGGAGACCTAGTGCACTTCTCACGGGCGCTGAACCAAGATGTCGTCGGCGAACAGAAGGAGCAGAACTTCACGAAGCAGCTGCTGAACGCAAGAATCAAGTGGCGGAGTATGGGAAGTCCACAGCCAGCAATATTGGGCAGATCGCACTCAGTAGAGTACAATGTAAGAATGCTGCTAGAGTTGACATATTTTTTTTGGGGGGTCATCAGAGTGCGCTCTACCTGACCATCGTGGGATCTCCCGATGGTCCTGCACTACATCTCAGACCTTCATTACGCTAGAACCTCGTCATCGTGGTATCCCACGACTAAGTCCTGGATTTGCGATAAGGGGTAGTTCTACGTTAGAGTGCAGCCATCGTGATATCCCACGACTTTAACATGTGAAATACCAGATAGCGCTAGTTTAGTTTTTTGTGCTGGCGGTTCAGTGCGTGGTGTTTTCAAATTGTGCATGTAGAAGATAGTGGCTCATCGTGATATCTCACGACTGCCTGTTGCCTAAACGACTTCCTCGTGGTAACTGACTGATCGTCGGATCGCACGACTGTTTATTGGACTTCTTGTGTTCACGTGGTCTGTCTACGGATCGCGTACTGACTGTTACTCCTTTGTTGGGCAGGCGTTTCAGCCGTCGGTGGCAACAATATTTGCGGGAGCAAAGGCGAAAGACATCGCCGAACTGAGAATCCCTCTACTCTTCCTGGAGAACGACGTTGATGTTGAGAGATGGATCAAGATAGAGGAGAGATTCATGGCAGGTCTCCTTCCCGACGCGGCGGGGCTGGTCGATGTATCGGGGAGTACGGATCGCAAACCGTTGGCGGCAAACGACTTCAAGCCCCTTTACGGACTTAGACCGGAGGACATCAATTTCCTTGCCGATCAAGTCGAAGCCCAGGTTATTAGCATGAAGACCTCCGTCGCAAAGTCGAAATCACAGAGAGGTGGAAAACGCATCATCTCTCTTGCAGACGCCGGCGCCAAAATTCGGTTGGTCAGGGCGATGAAGAACAAACTCTTGTCACACTACAAGGGTCATCTGCTGCCGGCGAGGAGGGTGGAGTACGAGCCTTACCCGGACTCTTTGTGGGTCGAGTTTGCGACGGAAAGGAACATTCAGCACGAGGATGTAGAGATGTGGGTCAACAAGGCAATGGAAACCCCTGCTGGAAAGAAGTGGTTGCAGGATCGGACGAAAAATCTCAACAGGACGTTCGACCCAGCTGACCTTCCGCAGTCGGTGATTCAAATGTGGGAGTCGTACTTCAAGCTGACGACGGAGGAAGAATTGGTGCAGGCAAATGCACGTGGTTTTTCAGAGCACTATCTCTGTAAAACCATGGAGGAAAGCAGCTGGGACATCAGCGCCACCTTGGCGGCAGGGGACGTCATAGCGTGGAGGGGAAAGAAGAAGCAGCACCTCTACATTTGGTTCATGTTTGAGTCAACGTCCTGCGGGTGTCGCGCCAAAATTCTTGAAGAGCGGAAGTTGAAGAGACTCTTTGACGCTCTGGAGTACTATGATCCGCAGGACCAGACAATCGTAGCCCGCTCTGCCGCCGTTCTCCTCACAAATGCCGAAGGGTTCCACATGATTGTGGCTCACATAGAGAAACGAAGGATGGAAGTGAAAGCTAGGTTGTGGGACTGGCACGTTGTGAACTACATGGCAGGGCCCGAAGACTTCTTCCCTCAAGCTCCGGCCGGAGACGGGTACAATGTCTTTGTTGTCTTCATTTTTGGGCACAACGAAGAGCACGAGCGGCGGACTTGCTTCAAAAGCTTCTTCCCGGGATTGGACCGCCTGACTCAGGTGTACAAGGCGGAAGATATGCCGGACGACTACCCTTACTGGCGTCGGCAGCAGATGCCGTATCTGAAGATCAGCAGTGCGTTGATTCTATTCGAAGGACTAGCTTGCAGCGACTATGTCTTTGTGAATGTCAACGGGGGTCCGGAGTTCACATATCTGGGCTTGGTATGCACTACAACGATTGTCTTTTCTTTTGTTCTTTTGATAATCTCATTTCGATTTCGGGGATTTGAATGTCACTAATTTCCGGTTGTTGTATTTCAGTATTCGGAAGGTGGTAAAGTGCTGGAAGTTGTCGATTCAGCGGAAGCGAAGACGTTAAGTCAGGTCTTCGCCAAGCAGATTTGGGACGACAAACATGCGCAGGCGGCACCCCTTCCTCTTCCGGAGGCTGGACACGAGGACGAGGAAGTTGAGAGTGATGATGACGATGCTGTACTCGAAGACATCACCCAACACAGACCGGGTTCAGGAACAAGGTCGGTTGAGCACCCTAAGGTTAGTGTGCATTATTTGCTGAACCATCGTGATATCTCCGGACGTTGGGCAGCGTATATCTCTCGCATGCTAATCTGGGAGGGCAAACTGAGCTCAATTGTGGTGGGATATTGCCTTTCTCGCAGGCGAAATCTCCGACTCCCTCCCCCCGGCGAGAGCAGCTGATGGATGCGCCAAGTGGAGCAGAGGATGCAGACGATGTTCCCGAAATTCATTCGGCGCAGGCGGAGCTGGCAGATCTGGCAGAGGAGCATGAGAGTACTCCAGAGCCGTCACCAGTTGAACGAATTGTAATTCCAATATCCAGCGGGTCGTCAGGCGAAGTGAATTCAGGTATCCAATTAACGGACCCAAGGATATCCAAGAGGAAGCCGCTTAAGACGCCGGTCAAGGAACCCGACACCGCAATGGATACTGGGAGCACAAAGGCGGCCAAGCGAGCGCGGAAGACAGCACTCGAGAATCGAAAGGGGGGGTCCTCCAAGTGGACTCCAAGTAAGTCGTTGGTGCAGCGCAAACAGTCGCTAGCGAAGCCGACTGGGAGTCCCAATCCCGAAGCATCAGTCGTGGCAGAAGCGCTTCTGACTTGTGCCTTGGGACCGTTACCATCGAGGCCTGTGAAGTCGACTCAGCCGCAACAGGAGGATGCGCAGGCATCTCGTGCTTCAGGAGCTGACAGACAGCTTCCGGACCTCGACTTATTAACCCTGGAAGACACTCACCGACCAGCATCGGGGGATCCCACGATGACGAACGAGTCACTGGTCAAGAGCGGGGAGGATGCTGCCGACCTCAGCGAGGGGAGGAATGAGTCGAAGGGGGATGATGACCACCTCGGATCGGGGGATCCCACGACGGGCCATGCATTACCTGTGGAGACTGTGTTAGCTGTCTCTCGACGTGGTGCAGGGAGGGATGACCAAGGCCGAACACCGGGACCTGAAGGATCGGGGGATCCCACGATCGTTGAAGAGTCAGTGGTCTCAATTCATCATGGCGATCCGGCAGAGAGCGAGGGGGGTGAACATCAGGAAGGAGTGGTTGCATTGTCTTCGTCGGGGGATCCCACGACTGTGCGAGAGCGATTGCTCCCGTCGATGGGCATCACGGTTGCTGTACTGAACGACACCCTTGTTGACTTGGTCCCCCTGAGTCCCAAACCTGTTCCTGGAAGGAAGAATAAACCTGTCATAGGGCGGGCGAGGATTGTCGACATTGCTTCACTGGCCTCCAGTGTTCCACTGGAGGTTGCAGGAGAGGTGGTTCCTGATGACGGTGAGTGCCATTCTGACGAAGTGCTAGAGGCCATACCTTACGAGGCCGAAGAAATAATGAAGTTCTGTCTTGTTGATCGTATGAGAGCATTTGGTCATTTACCGAGTCTAAACCACTATGGGAAGAAGCGTCTCGATAACAACAAGGATATTCATTTGGAATCCGTAAGGCGAGCGAACCGTTTCCTTTACAAGCCCGTCTTTAAATGGATATTTCAGGATGGTCCGCGTGCAGTGTATGATGGAGGGGATCCACCTGATGCAGACGAAGAGTGGGAGGCATTGGAAGGCGGCGTTAGAGGGAGGAGGGTGGTGGTGGCTTCGAGCGACGACGACCTTGAGCCGGGATCTTTCAGTGGTGACCAGGGGGAAAGAGGACCAGTGAGCGCCGACGAGAGAGGAAAGGGGCAAATGCTCGTCGAGAGGAGAGGGGAAGGATCAGTGAGCGGTGGCGAGAGGGAAAGAGGACGATTGGGCGACGAAAGGAGGGCGGAAGGGTCGCCAGCTTGTAGCGTCCGAGCTCCCGCAGGTAACATGCCTACATTATTGTCAATGTACATACGAGATAACGAATCTTGAATTGGCCGGTCACTGATTCTGTGCTTCTCTTGTATTCTGCAGTTTTTCGAGTGCCTGCTGAACCGGTGGCGAAGTCGTCGAATCAGGTAGAAAAGCGGCGGTATTATGTGGTCTTCGACCTTAATGGAGTTCTTGTTCACAGGTCATTCAATGATTTGAACAGACACGTCGTAACACTTCGACCGAATGTTGGTCATTTACTTGACTTTGTGCACAGACATGCAAACATTGCATTCTGGAGCAGTATGACACCGGCAAATGTGACGAAGGTATTGAATCAAATGCTGCCGGGGACGTCTGTTAAGGCGAAGGACGTGCCTGTTCTCACGCAGGAAGATTGCACAAAGTCGTCCTACAGAGACCCCAATCACCCGGACAGGCCCTTCTTCCTCAAGGATCTAAATCATTTCGCCACTAAGCTGGGTTTGAGGTCAACCGAGAATGTTCTCCTCGTTGATGACGATCCACTTAAGAACCTCCTGAATGATTGTCATAGCGCCATTTTCCCCCACAAATTTGATGGGGACTGGAGGGACCAGTACCTTGTGGGGGTGCTCAGTCCTTGGCTCGGAGGTCTGTTTAAGTCACAGGAAGCTGTGCCGGCGTATGTCAAGAAGCATCCGCTCCACAATGGTCTGCCACCGGCGGTCCCGTTGACCAGACCGGGCTCTGACATTTTGAGGGCAGTAGTTTAGTTTTGGTTTCTCTTCCTCGACGGACTTCATCGTGATATCTCACGATCTCCTTTTGGCGTGCATATTATTGCTTGTAGCTTAAAATTCTTGAACATACTGTAAATATTGTAAATGCATTTTCGAAATACTGGACATTCTTTGTTTGTAGGAGGCATTGATTCTGCCTCGTAGTAAATGTGAAAATAAATTTTTTTCCTAAATGCCTTTGATTAAGATAATTATGAGTTTGAAGGGATCACCTCGACCTTGACTATTAATCCGCGTGCATGCACATCTAGAGATCTAATGGTATACCGTGGAAGTGGATTCTATCGGTAGATCGGACTGTTCTGGGCATTTATCCTTGTCTTTTAAATCTAATGTGAATGCATTTCCGGAGCATGACCCTCACTTAGAATTGTTTTCTTACTCTTGGTTTGCAGCTTTAATCTAAATTTGGTTCTGAAATTGTTTATCATATTACTCGGAAGAGTGGAATTTTTTGAACACTTCACTAGATTTTAACACTGGGCGTCATCAGCTTGCGCGGCAAGCTTCATCAGGAGATCGCACGATACGACGTGACGTGTGAACTTTGAAATGTTGTTTCCGTCCTTGTATTGTCTTGTGTTTTTGTACTTGTGGATGACAGTGAAGTTGTAGTTGTGCTTCTACTGTTTGTTTGGGTGTTCTCCTGCAGTTCCGGTTTGCTGAAGTACGGATTTGAAATTGATAATTTTGTCCTCTGTCTTCGGCTTGATCGGAAGATCTCACGATCATTTTCCCTTGCATCGAATTATTAGTCTTAGGCGGATTATGTAATGTCCATTTTTGTTGCTTCAATCGAATGCAATTGAATTTCTGCTGCGTAACTTCCTTTGCTTGAGTATTTTCGGTCTTCTAGTATGTCACCCTAAACCTTTTTTTGTATTTGACGCGAATTCTAAATCTGCATCCCTTGTTAGTGCTGTATTCTGGGCTGCAGTGACACCGTAGAAGTATTGCTAATTTCCTTGCACTATGCAGCAAATAAGACATTCAGTCGCTGTTCTTCAAATAACTACCCATGCGTATTTTCAATTAGCGGTTCTGTTGTATTGCATATTGGTCGGGGGATCTCACGATCAATTGACGTCGTTTTTGTATGTACATGTCTGCGTACTGAGGCTTACTTGGTCTTTGCAGAAGGCGATGCTCTTAGTACTAACAGGGGATCTCTGCGTGAAGGGCGGTGTGGCGGATCTCCCACAGAATATCGAAATTCGGCCCGGCTTCCGTGGTCTTCTCCGACATTTTGTTCATGAAACTCACTGTGGTTTGTGGTCCGCAATGCAACCTTCAACACTGGCCGCTCTTCTTCGACGTATTCTACCGCCGGAAATTCTGTCAAGGTTTCTATTTTTTGCCGGGTCTGACAATCCACGGAAGAACCAGGTGTATCCCCATCGTCGTGCAATACTGAAGACTGTCTTGAACATTCCTCGGACGCGCAGGGTACTCTTGAATAACAGTGTTGTAATGCTTGTCCTAGATCCTCTTGATTGGGAACGTCCGCACTTGCTTCGACCGGCGTTGCATGTGAGGGATGATGTAGGTCCTGTAGAGTTAGATCGTCCGCACATTATAGCACCGCCTTTTGATTGGTCTTGGGCCCCAAAAAACATGTAGTTGGAAGTGGACTAGCTGGGTTATATATCACCTGTTTGTTGCATCCAAATGATTATATAAGTGGCGAATCCACCTTTTCTATCTGACTGTGATTACACCTTACCAAATGTCTGTAATTGCATTATGTTGCTTCATCCATTCTTTTGTGTTATGTGATACTTTGGGAAGTATCTTCTGAGCTCTCCCGATCTGTGATGTCGCATATTAATGCAACCCCGGATACAAATGTACCGCTTACAGCAAATGTCAGAGTTGACATCATCTCAAATTCATTGATTTGTTCGAACACTCTATCCCGAAGGAGTATATTTCCTTGCACCGGGAAATCTCCAGACCACTTAGCATCCCAAAGCGATTTAAATCTCCTTTGAACGGCATTACGGACTCATTGTACATATCATCGGGAAGATCTCCCGATGGACAGGACCTTCACAAAGTCCAGAATTCCCCGTAAATTCCAGAAGTAGTTAAATATGGCATAATTTGCACAAACTAGGGAATTTACAAAAGGGCAATGTTTCCTTCCCAATGAAATAAGCTGCCTTGAAAAGGGCAAGAATTGCTTCATCTTATGTTTTATTAGACTCCATGATGACCTTTTCCATGATTTTTTGACCAGATTGGGTAGCCCAAGTTAATCTCCTATGCTCATCAGACCTAGCATGATCCTGGAAGGCTGAGACTTTTATATTTACTGAACCTTGTTTTGCAAAAACAAATTTACCACCTTTTTCTTTACAAGTTTTACAAGGAACCTTACCTAATGAGGAGTTGAACTCAATCCAGTCAAATTGTGTGTACCATGCATCTTTCCACAATTTCGATACTAACTCAATAGAATTTTCAGTTTTATTGTTATTAGTTGAAGTAGACTGTGAAGCTTCAGTTAAAGCCAAATCGTTTTCTTTTTGATTAGATTGCAACATGTTTCTGATGGTTCTTTGACGTTTAGCCATAATCAGATTACAAATTGTTTAAAAATCTTTTGAAAATGTTGAACAAAGGAAAAAAAAATTATAAAGCCCACAAAAAAAGGAAAAAATACTCAACTCTAAAGACAACAATTTCAATAATTTCAATGCAAGTGAGAATGAAGGGAAGGAGCAAATCCCTGAAAACACGTGGAAGTTGCTCCACAACCAATATGAAGGGAAGGAGCAAATCTGTAAGCTTCAAGTCTTCTTCAAAAAAAACTCAAGCCAACTACCACACAACAAACAAAGGGATTTTAGCTTAAGTACAATACACCCCACAATACAAAGTGTGCCAAACAATCGACAATGCAAGCCTGGCAGATCAATGCAATACTACTTCTATTGATCAGACCCACACAATGCCAAATACCTCCAATCATACAAAACAAAATAAAATGCAGCAAACCTAACAACACCATGGATCCAAAAGCTCATGCCAACAAGCAAGCAATCTCACACATAATTGCAGCACCTACACCAAGACAGTACGAAACATATTCACAAATCCAATGCACCTTGAGAAGAAAAAAACACTAAGCTCCAACAATCACACAACCACAAAAGATTTCTACACTTCAAAACCTCAACTTCAACATTGACAGATTGGTACCCACCTTCTTTGCACATCAAACATTTGGTTCTTCTAAGTTGCAAGCGGCAATCTCACCACAAATGCTTCCAACACAATGTGATGCTTCCAATGCAATGTGACGCTTTCAGTTCAACCAAAGAGATTCCAAGCTCAATAAGCTTTCCAAAAGTAAGCACAAGTAGTTACAAACTAGTATATGGCAAGAGTTAGGAAGGCAAGGAGGTGGGGAGCAGGAGGCGAGGAGCAAGCGTAGGCGGAAGTGGGAGCAAGGGCGGAGGTGGGGAGCAGGTTGCGAGCAGCAAGCGAGCAGCAAGCATGGGCGGAGGTGGAAGCAAGAGGCGAGGAGCAAGGGCGGAGGTGGGGAGCAGGAAGCGAGCAGCAAGCATCGACGAAGGTGGGAGCAGGAGGCGAGGAGCAAGCTTGGACGGAGGTGGGGAAGGGAGGAGCAAACTAGGGGGAGGTGGGAACATCCAAGCACCGCGGCCGCCGCCTAGCCGTTGGTGGTGGCTTAACGGGTAGCTAATCCTAAACGCAACTGATCCTACTAACCTAAACTAGCTCTCTTCATTAACCTCAGCTAAGATCCGGCCATACCTTCGGGAGACCCTCTAATATCCGTTTTCTGTTACTTGTAAACAGTCAAATTCCACCCTCCTTCTCCAAAGTAAAGGTAATTTTCCTACCTATTTTTTTACTACCCAGTCAATTTCCGCCTTATTACCATTGCATCCGGTTTCACTGCCTAGTGATTTAAATTTCAACCGGTCAAGCTTCAATTTTGATTGGCTCATCTTGTATTGGCTGCCGGTTCTTCCCGTACATTGCCCCACTCCTATAAAGGCCTTGTCTTCTCCTCTCTTCACTCATCAAAGTTGGTGGCTTTCAAAGTTCAATTCCACATCTACATTGGATTACTTTGAATGTAGAGCTCAATGTCTTACTCTAAATTTTGAAGTGCAAAAAATTGTGAGTTTTTAATTAATTGGCTTAAATTAATTAATTGGATTTTATTAATTAGTTTGCTGATGTGGCATCCTTGCTTGTTTGGCAGATTTTGTCTACGTGGCGCATGTCCAAATAATAATAATTTTGTTGTTAATAATAATAATATTATTATTATTTAAATAATAATAATAATATTTTTTGATGACGTGTAATTGATTTTAATTGACGTGGCATGTTCCAAAGGCCCTTCATCCTACGTGGCATTATCAACATAAGTATGCTAAAAAGTATCCGATTCAAGCCATCCTAACCAACTGTCTTTTTTAGTGAAAACTCTGTAGAAACGGACACTGATTCTCTAGTAGTGTATGCAGTCTATGATTGCCCTGACTCTATATCTGTAGGGAAGGACTTACGAATATGCGCCTTCTTTGCCTTTACAGTATTCATTTTCTTCAGCAAATGCTGCACCTGTGAATACGTGGGCTTTGCCTCCTCCAGTCGTGGCCTCCGCATGCACCCAACTGCCTCGTGTTTGCCTCCTCCCGTTGTGGCGTCCGTCGGCGTCACTTTGATAGCTTCCATCGCGGCATCTGTGCGTGCACCTTTGACAGGGGCTATCATGGTGCTTGGGGGCGCACCGTCGACATCTTCCGTTGCAGCGGCTATGGACGCACCTTCGACAGCTCTCGATGCAGCAACTGTGGGTGCACCCTCGACATCTCCCATCGTGGCCACCGTCGGGACCCTTGGTTGACTGTTCCCTCGTGATGGCGTGCTTCCACCGAGGTCTTCATCGGCGTCCGGCATACATCCGATGCGTGCTTTGAAGCAGTCGACGAGTGGTTTAGCCTTCTTGTATAGGCTTCCAACGATAAACCCGATAGACTTCACCAGAAGGTACGTCATGAGAATACCCACAACGTCATAGAAACCCCTTACTTCTCCATCTTGGGCTCTAACACGGTGCATAGAGCTAGCGCGGCGATGGATTATACTCACTCACGAAATCCATCTTGGGGCAAAACTTGTTGCAAATGAGAGTTGCAATGCGAGTTCAGGGGTTTGTCTTAGTAGGGTTTAAGGTTTTAGGGTTAGTGAAATTCAAGATCAAGAAACTTGGTGTGAGCTCCCAATTCGTCACTTGGGACTCATAGTTTTCTTTTTTTTCTAAATTTTGCAATTTAAGTTGTAATTATATACAAAAAGACCTAAAAAGAGTGTAAAATCAAAATGGACATGTTATATACCAATATGCCACTACAAGGAAATGCTATCATTTTCTGTCGATTCGAACACTTCTTTTGTCAATATTTTGTCAATTCGGACATTTTTTTTGTCAATTCGGTTATTGTTTGTCAATTCAGACGCAATTTTCTTGCAGTGTGCCATGTGGTCCTAAATAGCCTTTTATCCCTAGAACAGTCCTAAAACCCACTTGTGAATAGGTTAGAACCGCAGAAGTAGTAGGAGCTAATAGGGTCGATGCTCATTAGTCTATTCTGCCAGGGAGTCATATGCGCTTGGGATATGCACGTTTGCACTCGGAACCTTCGGGTGGCTCACTAACAAGTTGAACAACGAAGGGAATTGCTGAAAACACCGGTCTTGGAAGACCCAAGTGTCTAGCACACACCGATGAGAAGAGAAGAAGCTGAAAGTGTGCAAAGTAGCCGCCGAAGCCGTTGTAGAAGCTCTAATCATGCAGCTTTCATGGTCCAAAGTGAAAGCAGCCGCCGTTGTAGAAGCCCGTGTACTTACTAGTGATGGATCCAATGTAAACCATGGGAACGAGAGAACTGGGAACAAGACTTGGGGAACACGATGGGAGCACGATTTTGCACCACTACTGTAGTGGAACAGAGGTCCATACATACTATAGTCTTGAGTTCATAGTCTTTTCTAAGGCAGGTGCACCCAAATGTGCCACTGACCTTAAACCACCATCTTTACTCTACCTACATCTCCAAAATCAATTCTGTACCTATGTGGAAGAAACGCTTTTAGAATCAAACTTTGTTCCTTGATAACTTTTGAATACAGTATCCAAATGCCATGTTCTCTGGTGCGTTGGAACCTCCTTTCACTTGCTAGCAAAAACATGTGAAAATTTGACCAGTCTAACAATAGTAAATAGGCTCAATAGCAAATGGTGGCGGTTTTGGATGTACCTACCTTACCTCACTTACTCCTAAGAGCTCCGCATTGGAGTATTGAAATTGGATTGGTACGATGGACAAATTTGCCAAAGATTCAAGACAACACTTATTCTAGAGGATTTACGGTACCCATTTATTATGTTTGAGCAAGTCAAATTAATTCGGACTGCTCTCTTCAGAAGTACTCGGTAATCATCAATTCTTGATAGTTGGTCGAGTGTTGAAGCATGAGAGACTATAACACTAGAAGAAAAACATGTCCGCTAGAACCAGCAATATGCAACTAAATGTCATGTATAACTATCTTGCGACTACAATCCTCTCTATTTGCACCCATGCTTACTTCATTGTTTTGCGTCATTTTTTTACATCATCAGCACATTTTTCTAGTCGCAAAAGAGTTGTAGAATGAAGTGTTATATATTGTTATAGTCGCAATAGTCGCAAAGCAGTCATAGAATAAGTGTAAGATTACAAGAGTTGTACTTGAGTTCAAATTTAAAATGAATGTGAGATATTTTCTATCCAATATTCATCTCAATTGTTGATGAAGAAGTCTATACTCTGTGGAATCCAACATAGATCTGCAATCGCAAAAAAAACGACTAGAAAATGACTAGGAAACAATAGTAGTTGTATCCTAGTTGCATCTTAGTTATATCCTAGTTGTTTTGTAGTTGCATCCTAGTTGTATCCTAGTCGTTTTGTAGATGCATCCTAGTTGTATCCTAGTTGTTTTGTAGTTGTATCCTAGTTGTTTTCTAGTTGTATCCTAGTTGTTTTCTAGTTGTATCCTAGTTGTATCCTAGTCGTTTTGTAGTTGTTTCCCGATTGTCTTGTATCAATTGTCCCATGTCAATTGTCAACAGTACCATTAGGTTTGACTTATAAGACTTGTAAGTTGTTTTACTCTTAAGTAATGGATTCCGTTAATAGAATTCTAAGATTTCTATAATTTATAGTCTATTTTTACAATTTGTAGATTTCTACATTTTATAGATTCCAATATTTCTTGGATTTCTACATTTTCTAGATTTCAACAATTTGTAGAAATCTAAAAAGATTTGAAATCCAAAAAATTGTAAACCCTGTGAAAATTATTAAACCAATGAAATCCATTAAATACCAATATTTGAATTTCTAACATCTAAAAAAAGAGCTAGATTTGAAAATTTGAAATCTACAAATCATTGAGATTAGAATTTCAAAATCTACAAATTCTACAAGTCACAAACTAGTTGCAAATGTGTCACAAATGAATCGCAACAAAGTCACAAACAAGTCGCAATTGAATCATAGACAAGTCGCAATGAAGTCACAAATGAATCGCAAACGAGTCACGACCATGTCGCACAAACATATACCACCAGCAACCACGTTAGAAGAGTTGATCGATGAAGTTCCAAGTAGGATGTCAAATTCTCGAGATTTTGCAACTACAAATTTGCATGCAACTTGTCCACTGCAACTGCGGGTCTCCAAATTATCACCAATCGCAGATGGGTTACACAACTGAAAACCAGTTGCTCTTTGCAGTCGCAATACCCTTCATTTTCTTCTAGTGTAATATCTTCAAATGAACTAGTGTGCCATGTGCCATTGCCATAGTCCAAAAAATAAAAGTAAAAGTATTTTTCTAATTTTTTGATTCAATAAAAACTTTGAAATTCGATAACTTTCCCATTGTAAGTGCAAACACCACAACACAAAGCCCAGGCACCTTTCCTCGCCGAGGGCTTTCCGACAATTTCAAGCATACGACCGAGGGACGCACGGTCCAGGAGATCTCAATGTAACAAACAAACATACAGCCAAACTTAAAGTATGGATGGGAGTTGTTGCAGCGTTTTAAGAGGAATTCGTTCCAATAAGGTTAGTGTGTTAGACTACGAGTCTTGAACCTAATTGTAGGTATGTACCTACAATCACTTGAAGGTGTTTACAACCTACATACCTACAATACACATACATGATAACTATAATATAGGAAGAATCAATAACATAGGTGCATTGTAATATTGGAAGACTCAATAACATAGCATTAGAAGAAATTTGAGGCCTCTAAGGGGCCGTTTTAGGGTTGTTCCCGCTGCTAGGAATAGTCAAAATATTAAAATTATTAAAATAATAAAATAATAATAATAATTTAAAATTTTATTAAAAAAATATTAAAAAAATATTAAAAAATAAATTTTATTATTATTTTCTAACGTGGCACAGTCTTGGCCACGTTAGATTATTGCTTCCAAGGCGTTCAGAAGATGGTGACAATACACTTGGGGCGGGATTTAGGTTTGGAACTAAAATTGTGACTCACTCCAACCATAAGCTTAGTGGTCTTCCTACATTCCTCTTTAGGACTCGCACTCAAACTTTGTTTAGGGAGCTTGTGATGGCAATGTTGGTATGTAAGGTAAAAGACCTTATTTGCACCATGTGACTATTTGCGCAACTTCATGGCCACTATGTATCACAGGAGGACATTTGAAAGATTAGAATGTACACTCTTCATATATAGTGGAGCAAATGGGTGGCGTTTGAATTGTGATGCAAGTAGGGGCTCCTACCTTTCAAGATTTGTTGGTGTGACAACACTGATGAAGCCTTCTCATCATTGTTCCATTGCAATAGTGAATTGCAATGCTCCTCTCCTCTAAACTTTGTTGAATCTAGAATCATGAAGCAATTAGATTCTAGTCCCAAGATTATTTTAGGGCTTCCCTTGCTAGCTTATATTGAATATTAAGAAATGATATTGCAACCATGGTTGACGAGGGGTTGCAACCTAACCTGCTAAATATTGGTGATGGGCAACGTAATTTATTTCAATTTTTACATATTGCGCTTACAGCTGCCTATTTCTGCCATTTTTTCCTATATTTATCCATTTAGATTACATAATTTACTGTAAAATGATAGATTTAGCAAATTCTTGGCCCGACACAAATAAAATTGACTAGCTCAAAGCTGATCCAAAATCTCATAATTTTTTAGTATTCTTGTTGATTTGTCACCAAATATTGGCTCCATCATGGATGACAAAATGGCCAAAACATCTACGTTAGAGATGGGCTTGCATTGAAGATGCCTTATCACTAAGGTGGACCCTGTTGGGCCTAATTTAGGACTTTCAAGGTTAGATAGTTTTTAATTGATTGGATGGGCGACTAAGCTAGCTTGTTCAATCATTGATTTTCTTTGCAATGAAAGTCTTCTCATTCAATTCAAAATAATGAAAAGCAAAAAATTACCATTTCAAATGCTAAGCACAATAACTGTCATTAGAAAATGTACGTAATATGCATTTAGTATTTTTTTTTACTATAGAATGAATGGTTATAATTTTGTCAAATCACCAAAGTTCAATGAAATACTAAAAGTCCAAGATTTCAAAAAGATGATGATGGACAAAAAATTCCATTTAGTCAAACTTCTCACAATGAAGATAATAGTAATTGTTCAACATCTATGTTGTATGGTTTTTGAAGATTCTATTATGAGTGCAAATATTATATAGAATTAAAGACTAAATACTCTATGGTTTTTTGGCTTTAAAAGCATTATAAGAGAATTTTTTTACAAGGTGAGCGCAAATTAAGTTGAATTTCTTTTATGGTAGTTAGATTTTTGCATTCAAGCTTGCTACAAAAAATTCATGAATAAAATGTCAAAATCTTATCCATATTCAAAATTCAAAATAATGATTATTTTAAATTTATTTCTAATATATAGACTTGGTGAGAATGCCGACATTTACAACAATAAAATTGTACTTCAAATATTAAATCTACATTGCAAAACCAATAACAAATTCACATAATTCTTTTGAAATAGCAATAGCAAAAATGGCACTTTGGGGGGTACCCACCTTAAATGGCTAATTCATAGTGAAGCACATCATTGTGACAAAAGACACATTATGCCAATTAATTAATACCCTTTTGAAATGACTAAATTCATTAAAATACGTTTTGTACCCCCTCTCCTATATCTTATGTTTTTTTTACTTCTACTATGACTGCAAATAGAATATTTCTATGATAATAAACACATGCAATATTGTCAGAATAGTAAAAAAAAGGCAATACAAGTAATATTTGGTCATGTCAATTTTAAAATGATGCACTATATATATCCCCCGTTTTTATTTAAAGGAATGTCATTGCTAATTGTGAATAATATGGTAGAGATGGTATTGGAATATAGCTCTCCATCCCCATTGCCTACAATTGACTCAGACCTAATTTGCACAAAGACATAGATGCAATTGGTGGAGGAGAAGCAGGAGACTTGATATTGTCGTTTATATTTGTATTAGAGACACTAGTGTTGGGTAGAGAAAGTTTGCCTTCAAAAAACACTAGGTTTCTATCTGCAACTAGATTTGGTCCAGAACATGAAGGATCCTATAATCAAGTGAAAAAAAAGTCCAATGAATGCATTTTATAAAAACATGTATGCCAATATTCATATGATACATATAGAATATAGTATAACTATGCAAATATAATACAGATGAGCCATATTTGTACTTATATATATCCCATCACTAAAGAGAATTTGGGCCCCCTAAAGGACCACGAGTTCCCACGAGTTCTCCCACAAGTTTTGGTGAGTTCCCGATTGTTGGAAGTGCGCCATTGCAGCAGGGTGATATGGCTGAACTTGGGCCACACCAAAATTTTAAAAAATAAAAAAATATAATAAAAATGAGATTTGCAGTTTTTTTTTTTTAAATATATTTTTCTGGCAGTCTATACCACTATTCACAGCATGGGGACAAATTGGGGAACAAGCCTGAAATGGTTTTTTTTTGGCCCCAAATCCCTTCTAATGATACTCCCACTAGAGAAAAATGTGTTTGCTACAATCGGCTAAAATGCGACTAAGTGTCCTATACAACTATCCTATGACTGTAGCCCTCTCTATTTGCACCAAATCTTGCTTCATTGTTTTGCATCATTAGTATATTGTTGTAGTCGAAGGATGAAGTACTAAACATTGTTGTAGTTGCAAAGCAATTGTAGAGATAAGTATATACATTGTTTTAGTCACGAAGCAGTTGTAGATGCATGCATCAAGCCATACACATACTAGTATAACCTCATATAATGATGTATAGGTCAAATAAAATACTACAAGTTTGTATAGAGGTAATATGAGTTGTGTATAAACCACAAAAATCTCTTAAAGATGTATCCAACACTTAGATGAGTGCCACAACCGCTTCAAAACTCCAAATCAAGAGTGTGACACCTTTCAAGGAGCTAATAAAATTATTTGCAAATTCTCCAAATTTCAAGCCAAAGGATCATATTGTCCAAATTTTATAGCAGGTCTTAATTCCTTCTCTTCAATTCAAGGTAGCTCCCCACTACTTCACTTCCAAACCTTTCTCTCTCACTCACTACCTTCGAACTAAAAATATAATAGATTGCCGTGTGTTTGAAGAGCCATAGCATGTGGTGTATTGTGAATTTTAAAATGATATTTTGAATGAATGTTTTTTTTCCAACAACTTCAAATATACAAAATAATAAAAATTTGAAAATAAAAGAACTAGGATCTAATAATAGTCTAATCAAATATTTAAAAAAATAGAATTTGAAGAGGAGTGTCATTCCATCTGCATCTTGAGACTCTAAAAAAACCCTCTAGTTTGGTATACTAAAATTCAAGAACAATGAAATTTCATAACTTCTTTTTTTCTGCATTATTACAATTGAAAACCATAAAAAAAATACATATATATATATATTATTATATAATGTAAGCATTTGCAATGCAACACCGAAAGATGCAATGCTAAAATAGAAGAGCAGTGTATATTAAGGTAGTGTACAAAGTGCGCTAGTGTGGGCACCGTGTGTGTTTTGAGTATATTTGTAATTGTTGGAGTACATTTTCAATATTTTGCATAAACCATAAACTCAAAAGAAAAACCTAGTAGAGGTACCTTCAACTTGATTTTGTTTTTTCTAAATGAATCTCTAATTGACTGTAATTATTATTGGTGTATATATGAAATTGACAAAAAAATGGTGTATTATTAATATAATTCCACTATACAATGGCAAAAGACTACACTAGAAAAGCAAGATGAGTTTTTGAATTTTGAGGTCAAGAAAGCATTTGTTATGTGTTTGTTTTGCTTAACCCTTAAAGGACCAAGGCCTTTTCTTTGCCAAAAAACATTGAAAACTACCATTTCTATAGCAAAGAGTAAAAGAAATTTTAAATTTTTTAAAAAAAATATTAAAAAATTTTAATTTTTTTGCAAATTTGTTTTTGCTGCCCCCTGTCCCTTGTTTTGAACTTATTTGGTCATAAATTTTGTTCCCAGGCACCAATTGTGAAAAAATTTATATTCCCACAAAGCTTATTAATTTTTCTATCTCCAAAAAAAGTTTCACAAATCATGACAAAGTTTCAGCCCGTAGGTACCTGCTCAAAAACGCATTTGTCCCTCGAAGGGACAACAGTCCTTTAGGGGTTAATCCCTAAGGGATTGAGGCCTTTTTCCTGCCAAAAAACACTGAAAATTGTCATTTCTATAGCAAAGAGTAAAAAACAATTTAATTGTTCTTTTTTCACATCTAATCGTAGGATCTTACACCTGATTAGTATAAAAAAGTGTGCAAAAAATTTCAGAATTTTTGACCGCACAAATTGCAAGATTTTGCATTTAAAGTGCAAAAAACAAACTTTTCAGTACATTGCAGGACTAGATTTTTTGACTTTGACATTTCTAACTTAAAATTTTTGCACTACAAAGGTTTTGAGCTTTAAATCTTTATAGTGGAGAATTGAGTTGAGAGTCTAGGAAAAAAATTCAAAAAAACTTAATTATGATTCTTAAAAAAATTGTTAAGTAGCAGTAGGTACAAGATAGAAGGAAAATCTAAAATATTCATATATTTTATATATTTTAGATGGAATTAAAATATACTAATCCCAATGGTGAGATTTTTCTAGCAAGTAAACTAAACCATGAAAAAAAAATGAAAAATTTGAAAAATTGCATTCAAAAATGCATCTTACAGTTATTTTTTTCAAGAAGATGCTCTAACTACCTGAAAAACAAAAATGTCCATAACTTTCTCATAACAAATCCAAATGAAATGAATCAAAGCTTTCCAGATAGGCAAAAATAAAATCTACGAGAAAAAAAATTAATTTTTTTTTTTTAAAAATTTAATTTTTTTTTTGCTGCCCGGGCTGCCCCCCGGCCCTTGTTTTGAGCTTATTTGGTCATTACTTTTGTTCCCGGGCACCAATTGTGAAAAAATTTATATTCCCACAAAGCTTATCAATTTTTCTATCTCCAAATAAAGTTTCAAAAAATCACAACAAAATTTCAGCCCGTAGGTACCTGCCTAAAAACGCATTTGTCCCCCGAAGGGACAATGGTTCTTTAGGGGTTAAACAAAGAGGAATGAGAACCCCCATCAAATAAATCATATGCAAAATGTTGTCCTACTTGATAGAATGGATGAAACACATTCTTGAAAAAGTTGGAGGTACCTTAGTTTTAAAAAAACACTTTTTAGCAAGCAATTGTACATATGGTGAAGTCTCATTTCGTATTTTTTATGTTTCTTTTGCACTTTCGTATGTCTTTTGTTCCCATTCTTAGGAATCCAACAAAATGTGCAAATTCACTCAAGGCTTTGTAATTGTACTATCTAAAAATAAATGGACTCCTATCACATATGCCATATAGAAATTTGTGCAAATATATAAAATATCTATTGTAATAAGTGCACTATATAACAACCTACTATCACAATTTCATCAATTTGGATGTTCATGTAATCAATCTTTCACATTCCATCCAAAATTTAGAAGCACTCTTTAGTTTAATTCCAATTCGGACAAACTAAGTATACTTCTATCTAGCATACTAGGACTTTGCGTTGTTGCACACAACTTTCGATAATAGTGTTGCAAAGAAGATATATATATATATATATATATATATATATATATTTATTTTTTTTAAATTTATCTTTTAGATTAAAAAAATCTTATTGGTGCCTACAAAGAAAGAGGCATTGAAAATATACAAACACAAACACAAACACACACCAAAAAATATGCCGCTGACAACCAAAGTTTCATATTTCAATCTAGGTAAACCCTCTTTAATATAAATTTCATCATTTATTTTATTGAACCTTAATGACATCCCCACAACTTCTCAGTGAAAACTTGTGTTGATAAAACATTTTTGATGCCGTTACATTGCAACAACCCCTGTTGTTAGTAGTGTTTCTTATGCAAAGGGTTTGCTAACTTGTTGCAAAGTTTGCATCAATTGTAAGGTACTAGGAAGGTCCATAAAGCGTTTGGGGCTCTAAAAACGTCCACCTCTTGAAATATACATTATCTGTACATTTTTTATTTATTTATTTATTGCACCAACTATGTACAAATAATGAACATTTCAGGAGGTGGACTCTTCTAGTGACCACTATGGTTCAACTTTAAAAATTCATAACTAATTCCACAAAGCTCCAAAAAATATGAAATGACTTGAATTAGATGCCAATTCCATTTGACTTTCATGTAAAATTTACTGAAAAATATTTCCAGAATTTTATCTCATTTAATTTTCACCGCTGTATGGACCTCCGTGTACTGTCAAACCGGCCTGTGCAATTACAGAGAGAGTTCTACTCCGTATTACAAGAGAGTGCAATTAGAGAGGGTTGCAAGGTGTTCATCGGTGCTCCTTACTTCATCCACGCTGGAGTAGGGTTCTGATTCTCTGAATTCAGGATGATTCTCGCTCGATTTTCGTCTCTTTCCTGCCGTTCAATCCGTTGCGATTTTCTCGACGGTGGCACATGATAGTCGCTCGTCGTGGATTCTTCTCTGTGGTGTCGTATTGTTGACGCAAATTGAGCCGCGTCCCGAATTTCCTGTGATGCGTGCTTTTGGTTTTAGGTCAGTTTGCTGCGCTCTGGTGCAGTGACGGGCACAGCGCGGGTTTCGGAGTGTTGTGGCGGACTTGTCAATTTGACAGCCTAGGTTTCTGGATGCCCACATTTCTTTCTTGCTGGAAACCTCTCCTTGTTGGAATTCGCCACCCCAATTCTTCTTCCCCACCCGAGGGGGCGTGGCTACAAGATTTTGAAGAATTGTGATTGATATTTGCCTGGTGATGGTGTCACAGGTTCCCGCAATCTCGACTATAGTCATGTCGGCGTTGGCAGCAGCTCAAGCGACTGCCTCCATTGCCTCATGTCAGGTGGGACGTAAACCTTGGGCATCGAAGGAGGTCGGAACGACGGTCTCGCACTTAAAGATGAACGCGCTAGCTTCTTCTTTAAATGGGGCTGCTTTTAGTGGAATTCGGTTGCAAGTCCATACCCCAGCCAATGTTAGAAATCACAGGGTGGGAGTCCGCGTTCGCGCTGCAGGAGCTAAGGGTGATTATCTTGTGGTAAATCTCCTCTTGATTGTCCGAGTTTATAAGTTCGCATTTTCAAATCGGATAAGCTGGCTGGTTTATGTGGTTGTTGGTTTTGTTGGCTTGTGTTGATAGTGGCTCAGTTCCGTTGACTGCAGCAAAAAGTATCTGCACGGGAATTAGATGACATTCTCGCGAACGAGAGGAGTTCACCTATGGTTGTTGATTTTTACGCCACTTGGTGCGGCCCATGTATATTGCTGGCTCAAGAACTGGAACAGGTATTGACATTGCGGGATGGTGGGATAATTACAATGCTTTGATACTGAACTACCGCAGAAATTACGTTTAAGGCTCGAGCTAATGGTAAAAATGTGGTTATGGTTATCCAGCTTGCTGTGGAATACGGGGACAGGGTTCGATTTTTGAAAATTGACACCGATGAAGAGCATGAGCTTGCAAATCAAATGCAGGTGTGATCATCTCTACTCCCAAATTAAAATTAGCACTTGCCAGATGTTTATTTTTGCCTTTAGTGACCTCTCCAGCTCAGAAGTCATTGGCAAGTAGTTGGCTCAATTACTGCTTGTTTAGCTATGCAATTGATCCTCAACATTGTAATTGCGGATATCTTTCTGCAGATTCGAGGCCTGCCCACAATGGTGTTCGTGAGCCCAGATACCGAGAAGCTTGCCATTCGTACAGAAGGATTGTTACCAACAAAGACCATTCGAGACATAATTGAGAAGGAACTGTAAGACACCTCTTAGAATGATTTTCCGCTTCCTGGTCATATCTGTGGCTGAACAGATTGTCATTGTTTCGCCGGTTCCCATTGGTTTCATTAATTTTATAGTGAGTATCTGCACATTCCATTGGTTTTCCTGCATAGATGAGAACTCAAGGACATATGCAAAGTAGTCTTCATCAGTTGGAGAAACCGGGGTCAGATATCACGGGAGGGTTGTGACAGGCACTTACCAATTACTATTACTCTTCGCCATTATTTTATCTGGCTTGTACATCTCATTGCAGAAGGATATGGAGTACTGTAGAACGTGTTGCGGGTGGTACCTGAGTGTTCTGGAATTGAACAGAACTCAAAACAATATTGTTGTTTATATTCGATGAAGTGGGTGGATTCACCAGATTGTATTGTGTCCTCCACTGCTCTGATGGTGGCAGTAGAATCAGCTTCTGTGCTTGCATTAACCCCTAAGTGGCCCTGGAGCTAGAGTTTGTCCAGTCAGAGTTGTATTATGAGGTATTTTCGTTATTGGGCACTGTATTGGTCATGGTTGCAACTTCATGTTGAAGTAAAGTTACTGTGTTAATTTAGCAACTGTCGCAATCATTTTGGAGTGAGAACCCTAAACCCTAAATCACACAAATTTTATTTCATGTTGAATGATTATAATCTTGAGTTGAAGGTTTCATACAGGACAATTAATACATAATTTTGATTGTAGGGTCTTTCACTGGACCAGGTGTATCTTGTATTTGATGTGCACAGATGCTATCTAGGTAACCAAGCAATTAGAGCCTTGTGACCTTGTCACCTCAATGACAACCTTCAGCTTTTCTAATATCTTATATTACTCACTTGATGTTTGGACAACAAAATTACATCCGATTGCACTATTATTATCAAACATTCATTTGAAATGGTAACATTTTCTTGGAATGAATTTGTTAAATTTAAATTGAGAGAGTGAATATATCTAACCACCTCAATGAATCAATAGATCACAAACAAGGATGGTAAAACCAGTAGGCTTTGTCTCATTGGGAGCTACAGTAGAGGGAGGAAAGTAATGTAGTGCTCTATTTTTTACTCCCTCCTTCCCGAAATAAATTGAGGGTTTCCTAGAAATGGCTAGATTTACGAGTGAGTTTCTCCTATTTTCAAGGGATTGCATAGTTACTGTAGCTTCTACTAAAGGCCACTAGGTGTGAAAGAATGGAAGTCAACAGTGAAGCGGTGCATGTTGAAAACAAGCGGCAAAAGTGACAATTTTTTGCCCTTTTTGGAATTGCTCCAGTGGAATTAATTTTGATCATTCTCCAAGCAACATTGATGCAATGACGTCCATTGATGTCCTTTGTATTCAATCTCGACAGTGTCTTGTGATTCAACTCAAGGAAATTCTCAACAAGAGATTTATTAGTAGCAATTTCTGTATTGTTTTGGGATGAATTCTTCACCTTTGGTTGGTCAAAAGTTGTGCCTTTCGATTCCCTTTGTAGGGATTGAATTGCTATATACAGTAGTCATTGGAGCATGACATTTGCGGATTCTTTTGCTTCAGGGTGTTTAAACTAGCTTCAATTGTTGTTCGTCAAGTTGTGGAGAGGCAATGTCGAATTTAATTTGGGACAAGTATATTTAGAAACTCTAGATTTATTTTGGGACGGAGGGAGTATCTTTTAGTGTGAAAGGTGTTCTCTACAAGAAGTTGGACTTTAACAAAATTGAAATGGTTGGCTAGTCTTTACCCTTGTATGATGGAGACAACAAATATTGTGTAATTAACATAGTAATTTGATTGTTTATGTATGTTTTGTAATGTTTCATACTAGTATACATTCTTGAAAGTTCTCAAACACTTTCGGAGTGTTTGATTACAAATTTTTACAAGTCCTTACATCCCAAAAATGTTCATCAACATTTTTGTATGTTCTCAAATACATTTAAAGCATTTGATAACATGTTTTCACAAGTTCTCAAAAGTGTTCATTAACCCCTAAAGTTCCTTGACTATGTTCTCACCCAAAATGCTCCAAAACTGCCATTGCTAGTACAAGTACCAAATTTTTGAAAAATATCATTTTTGCACACATGTAACCGTAGGATCTTGTAGTATTCTGGTTTGAGAATATGTGGAAAAAATTTCAGAAATTTCCATCATGTAGATTGGAATATATTAGTATTTGAAGTGGCAAAAGTCCTTTTTTGGGCCCTGCAAAAAATCGGGCAGTTGCACTTCACAAGGTCAGATTATTATGAAAAAAATTCCAAAATGGTTGTGCTTCTTTGGATTCATTTTTCAGGGCAAGTTGGCTACGTGCTTGAAAATTTTCAGATTATTTGGAATTGTACAACATATAGGAAAAAAATAGTAAGTAGAAAGAAGTAGAGAATGGTTCAAAACACTAAATTGTTAAGAAGTTAATTATGGAATTGAAAAATGCCAATCCCAGTGGTTGCAATGTTGTAATAAACAATCTACACCCTACAATTTATTTATTTTTTGAAAAATATTGAAAATTGAGTGAAATAAACAACTTCAAAGTTTATTTTAGAGTAGACAATCCATAACTGCCCGCAAACTAAAAATCCTCATAACGTTTGACTCATTGATCAAAATGTAATGATTCAAAGCTTTCCACGTGTATATAAATCTAATAAACCAATTTCAAATTTTTATTTTTGAAAAAAGTGATTTTTTTTTATCTGCCCGAACTGCCCAAGTTGACCAACAAACAACATATTTAGCCATAACTTTTGACTCGTATTTCCAAATGTCATGAAATTTGGTGCATATGAAAGATATTCCTCGTCTCCACCTTCTATAAAAATTTCAGCCCAAAATATGCAAATCTCTAGTCACACATACTTGCCCAAAATATCTATGTTGCCAAAAAAGGCATGTTGGTCCTTTAGGGGTTAATCAACAAGATTGATCATCCTTGGTGAATGACATATCATCTAGCTTATTCAAATTCTCATTGAACAATGACAATTCCTCATCATGAAGAAAGAAAAGTCATCCACATAATCAATGTCATTTATATGCATGCAAAATATTTTATCCTCCAAACTTATCAAATTTTCATCTATTAACCCAATTTCTCATCTATGAAGATGAAAGGTCATTTTCAAAAAAATATATCAATCTGACTTTGATAATTCCACATCTGTATACAATATAGTTTCATCCATCAATAATATAATATCATCCAACATCAAGAATAGTCATCCAATTTTAAATCAAATCACGACAAAATTCAACCATTTACCCCATAAGTGTTTGAATTTAAGAAAGTAACTGGCCAATTTAGAAAAAATCATAATCAATATTAGTAACCTCAAGGGCATTAGTCACATTAGTTACAATGTACTAAATCTTCTATAATATTAACCTCTTGATTCACAAAATTGTCTAAGACATCCCCAAAGGCCAAAAGTTGCAATAAATCCTAAATAGACATCTTAATATATGGAATTGGACACAACAACTCTACTATTTTTTTATTTTTTTATGAATTGGAAGTTAAAACAACCCAAAAATTGTGACAAAATCTAAAAGTGTCCCATAATCACACAAACTTGCACCTAGTTGTCTTATATAGTGTAGAAAATATATACAAATTCTAAGAAAATTTAACCCCTCCATTAAAGAATTGTGGAAGATCTACTGCACTATGACTAATGTGACTAATGCCTTAGTCACATTAGTCACAACGTACTAAATCTTCTACAACACTTACCTCTTAATTTATAAAATCGTCTTTTTTCACAATACTTACCTCTTGATTCACAAATGGGGCTACAACTTTCATGTTGGCATTGGCATTACCACGCTGGCCTTTGATTTGTCAAAATTAACATATAATCCAATGACAACGAGGGTCCGTAAAAGTCTTTTGTACAAGCCAAAATTCTGCCAAGGTAGAGGACAAATCTACAGGCCCTATACCTCTACATGTGCAACTGCAGTTTCATTACAATAGAGATTGAATTTCACTCGGCCGTTTTAGCTATATCAAAAATCTGTTGGCAGGGCTATTTTATCAATGGGCGAGAGGTGCTTTAAAGGTGGCAAAATAAGGACAGATTAAGGTGACCAACGAGGAGGTAGGCAGTCACATTTCATAGTTGTTGTGACTTGGAATTGATCTTATGTGACTTTATTAATCCAAACTACTAGTTTCCCAAATAGTCCATGTTCTTTTTTATTAAAAAGTTTTGGCAACCATACATTTAGATGTGGTAGTCACAAGAGAAATTTTGTGTGATTGTTAGGCACTCCAATGACAATAGTAGGTATCGCATACTCTCAACTTTGAAAATCAATAGAATATTGAGCAAATGTTGGAAAATTACGAACTGGTGTTTTGCACATGAAAAAAATCTTCATTTTGACCACCTAGATTTGGGGGGCAGAAAAAGTGGCGGTTTTAGGTGCTTCTACCTTCCCGGCCTCCCAGTGGCGCCCATTCCTCAGGCCCATTATCTAAGTTATCCCTCCTAGCCCCTGTTTCTCAGCTCTGGCCCTCTTCGCCCTTTGCTTCTCTCTTCATTTGTTCCCGTTTCGGCAGCCATGGCGAGCTCGGGCGCCTTCCACGACCTGGAGCTTCTCATGGACCACAATCTCCATCGAGCGTTCGCTACCTCTCGATTGGCTCCTTCGCCGCTCAAGTCGGCTCCCGGTGAAGATCACGAGCACGCTCATGGCAATGAGGCTCTTGTCGCCCGCGAGGATGACGGCGCAGGTGTGTTCAGTTTCACAATTGGCGAATTGCTGCTTCTTTTATGGAATCTTGTAGCGAAATGACCATGCAGCGAGTTTTTATTTTTATTTTTATTTTTATTTTTAAGTTTCAAGGGTGAGCAGCGTGAAGAGGTTTCGGAGTGTTGGAGGTTTCTGAATATGTTTGGTGATGTCGGGAATTCGTGGGTTTTGTTTGAATTGCGGTGAAATTACGGGCTTCTTTTATTGATTGGCATTACCGGGATCGTGCCGAGAGGCTACATTAGTGATTTTATCTGGGACTTGTTCTTGTTTTGAAAGGCTGCTTGCTAGGGCGTTTCATTTCCTTGGCTGTGAAATGATACTAGAGAATGCTGCATTTCAATGAGGTTCTTCATTCCTGTTAGAGCTGAACATTAATGAATTTAATGCGATTTCTGTCTTTTATTTTTTAAATTTGATTAGGTGAGGAGCGTTGAGATCTTGTTGTTGGAGTGAGTTTGTGAGTATGTTTTGAGATTCGAGGAAATCATGGTTGTTCTTTGAAATGTTGTGAATTTGTGGCCTTCTTGTTTTGATTGGCATTGCCGGGATCATCCTGAGACGCTCTCATTTCGTAATTTATCTGAAATTCGTTCTTAGCGCTACTTTTCCTAAATGACTGATAGCTGGAGTTAAGTCGGTCGTCGTTATTAGGATACACGAAGAATCCACCTACCAATCTCTTAGTTCTGTACAGCTTCCAACTCGTTAATGCTAGATTCTCACTAATTTTAGGTTAAGACAGGAAGGAGAAAACCAGGATGTAATCTTCAGCCCTGAAATGATACTCCTTTTCCTCGCCATTTTTGTGTGGTTTAGAAGATTATATCCTGGTTTGCTTGAGGCTCGGGTGCAGTACCAACTTGGTAACTCCTTTCTGCAGGAGAATTCGTGACATGTCCGGGTTTTTTCTAGCACCGTATTTTTTTCTCCTGATGCTGCTGCCTGACAGCTTTTCTTATTTGGTGAACTCTAGGTGGAGTTACAATCTTTTCAATTTCCCAGTTGTCATTGGGCCTAGTTTGCTTCACAAGTTTTTCCCTGCTGAGTAGCATTCGTTGACATTCTAATGCTTTATTGTTGCCGTATCTAACGATTTCTGGTGATTATGACTGTGAACCTCGCTGCAGCGTCTTTTGGCAATCCGTTACCTTCAGCTGCTTCCATCTCCCTTGCTCTGAACTCCGTATTCACCTCCGGCCTGGCTCTGACTAAGAATAATATGATGACACGAGCGTCACACCGAAGTGGTGTTGGTCCTGCCAATTCGGTAGCAGCTCCTTCTCAGAAGAAAAGCCATAGCCCCGTGCCTGTAATGGCCTCTTCTAAGGTTCAGGTTAGCGCGAAATTGAATTCTGAAACGAGATGAAGGACAATTATCAAGATGGTCGGTTTTGAGTTTTAGCCCCATCCGTATGCAATCAACCACAGCTGTACTGAGTCTTCTGACGTTTGTGACGTAGGTGGCTCTTGACATTCCCGAAGCAACTCCAATTACCGTTTCAAGCAAGTCAGAAAATTATGTCTCAGCATTTCCAGAGTATGAAAGACTCCGGGGCCCTGATTTCAAGGATCCCGCCAACGCCGCTGGTCTACGTAGGGTTTCAATCGTATGGTTCAGGAATGATTTGCGTGTGCATGACAATGAAGCGCTGACTTCAGCCAGTAGAGATTCCCTCTCTGTTCTACCAGTATACTGCTTCGATCCTAGAGACTTCGGCAAGTCAGCTTCAGGTTTTGATAAGACCGGTCCGTATCGGGCCAAATTCCTCTTGGAATGTGTCGCGAACCTACGATCAGGTCTGAGAGCAAGAGGCTCAGACCTAATTGTCAGGATCGGGAAACCAGAAGAAGTGCTTGTTGATTTGTCAAAGAGTGTGGGAGCTGAAGCTCTCTATGTTCATCAGGAAGTCACCTACGAAGAGCTTCAGGTACAGTTTGATTCATTCTCCAAGAGTATAAACAAGTCGAATGTCAAGACGTGGGAGGACTTCTGAGGACAGAAATTAATATCATTTCAATCATCTCGTTGTCGGCTGATAGTTCAGCTATAACTTGGGGCGTCGAGGTGGTATGGAATGATGATATGCATTTTATTGCAGGAAGGAGATTTTGTTGCAATTTCTAGCAACCCATGCAGACCTTGGCTGTCACATAAGGGTGTCGTTAAAAGATGATGGAATTCCTGTTACGGAGGACCTTTCTAGGTCTGGGGAATTAATCACACTCCATCATTTGGTGCATACGGACAGTGTAGAGATGGTGATACCTCACCACCTGCAATATCCGACTGAGTGCTAGGTCTCTGCAGTTGAGTTTCAAGAGTTTAAGTTTGAGAAAGGTCACATCATAGTCTCTGAAGATTGTGGAAACACGCTCGCCTTGCAAAATATTAATATGGTAGTGCTGTTCAACCATTTACAACGTAGTTAAAAAAAATTTAAGTACATGTAAATCTTTAAATGGGTCTTGTTAGTGAACATCGTGTCGGAACCTGTTATGTTTTCTAGACTATCGTGAGTCTGGGTGGCAGTCTTTGAAGCTAGTAGTTGCTACTTGAAGCTGGTAGTTGCTTCTTGAGCTTTTGACTCGAAGAATACGGTTTGCTCCGGGGTACTCGATGTTTTTGCAAGTCATGAACAGCGATCTTTTGTGCATACGACGAGACGAGTCTGAACTTTGTGTGGGATGTGCCGGCAGTATATTGGTCATTGGCCAGCAATTAGGCCGACGTGATCTCCGTGATGCTGACGTTATTGCAAAGTGGAAGAGATTATGACTGATTTTTGAGTTGTCCTATATGTTCAGGCGGAGGAGAAAGTTTCTGCTGCTTTGCAAGAGAAAGGTGTTGAGACAAAATACTTTTGGGGCAGCACCCTGTTTCACCTTGAGGACCTACCTTTCAAGCTAGAGGACATGCCCTCCAATTACGGTGGATTCAGAGAGAAGGTTCAGAGCGTAGGTATCAGGGATACAATTGAAGCACCTCAGCAGCTGAAGGGCTTACCTGCAAGTGGGAATGTCAAGTCTGGTCGCATTCCTTCGCTTAAGGAACTTGGCTTGAATCCTGCAGCTAATTGGCGACAGGTCCGTCGCGCCATCTGAGCACTTGACGTACAAGTTTAGGCAGCATCGTCGTCAATTGGTCTTGGTTGCAAGTCCGTTGCTGTTTTTGGTTTGCAATATCTTTCTCTCTGGATGAGAATACAAGCGTGTCTACTAAAACGGAATCTTCAGCTTCTAATATTGAATGTAGCACTTAATTGATAATTCTTTTGAATTCACAATTGCAACATCATTAAATTGGTGATTTTCTAGCTCCATTTCTAGCGTGTGCAGAGCTTGCTTGGAAATGATTTTCTTTATCCTCATTATTATCTTGCTTGTCTAGCAGGAGAGTCAAACAGCAGGTGGAGCTGAACTAGTGGGAGGTGAAGAGGAAGCCTTGAAGCGATTGCAGGACTTTGCTTTTGATATCCCTAGCCAAATAAGCAAACCCAAAGCTAGCCAATCGGAGTCTAGTGGTGATAGCTTATATGGTGCTAATTTCTCTTGCAAAATCTCTCCCTGGTTGGCCTTGGGTTGTCTTTCGCCACGCCGCATGTTCGAGGATTTGAAAAAGAGTGCTTCAAGGTTTTCCCCTTATCCCAGTGTGGCAGCTCTCAAGTTTTTCTTAAAGCTCTCAAGTTTATTTTTTGGGACTAGGAGCTAGATGACACGATTAATTGCAATTGTATTTAACCATGTCCGGAGAGAACATGCTGGAGCTATTTTTGTGAGTACCCTTTCTTGGGTGGCCATAACTTGTCTGTTCCAGTTGCTTTGTCGATCATTATTATCGCTTTATCAACTGCGGTTCTTGCATTCATCTGTGCCATTGTAGGTTCTTGCCTGTGAGGTTGACTGTCCAAGGTAGAACTGCTAGTCTAACTTACGTTTTTGACAACAGTGCTGGAGCAATGGCGACTTTGGCTGTGAAGGCTTCAGGGATCGGAAGTGAAGACAATGGGCTTAACTGGCTTGTCTTTGAGTTGTTATGGCGAGATTTCTTCAGGTGCACTTTTATACTCTGAATAGTCTGGCATTGTGGATACCATTCTTACCCCAACTAGATTGATCTTCTGGTTTTCATGCATGTCAGTTTTAATTAATGACGTAATATTTTCCCTACACTGCTTGTTTCTATCATCCTTTGTTTCAATGAGGATAAATTTATAGTCAGGACATGGTCACTGAATGGCTGGGAATTGTTGCATTACTAAAAGCACATTCGTGAAATTCCAGTGTGCTTATTTGAGTCTTACATTCAGGCAATGTGTGGCTTCCAGGTTTATTACCAAGAAATATGGAACTGGAAAGAAGTTCTCGGAGGCTACTCCTGCTAAAGCTAGCACCGCATCTCTTGTTGCGGCTTAAAGTCTTAAATGGGATTATGAGTTCTCTTGGGGGCTAATTGCTAGGTCAAATTACGATGATGGTGTAGTTCTCTTACTCGTCGAGTCAATTTGAAATCAGTCAGCTTGTAGAAAATACCTCACGAAGGTAGCGATGCCTTGCCATCCTTTCCTAGTAATATGAGGTTGTATTATCTGGTAGACTTGGTGGAACCTGGCCGCTCAGGTCCAGTACGTGGTCGGAGGGGCTGATTTGCTGCGACTTGCCACCTGTTCTATTACCATCGAAAGCACCTTATTTCCAGTCGCATTGGTCCTACCCGATTTGAACAAAGTACTCCGTAACTTATAAGAAATTGCGCATTTAAAAAAAAAATTCTGGTCTCACATGATGGAGAGATTGACCAAGTAGCGCTCTCCATTATGAAATGATTAGCCAGGGATCCTTCGCATTCTTCGCGATTGCGCCGTCCATGACTTGCAGTGCCGCAATGCATTGCCAGAAATCTCCTTGAGCAGATCTTCTTGAGAATGTTGTAAGCTTAGTTGGGAAGTAAATGTCGCCTGGAAGCACATGGATGACATTTCTTTTGCTTTGAAGTAGATGAGAATTCAGAAACTGAGAGAATCTGACTTCGGGGGTGGGGTGGGGTGGGGTGGGGTGGGGGTGGTCCTTCCCGTTTCTGCGATTGGTTTTGCACTCTCTGGAATTGCGACTAAGTTACACTTCTTGTGTTGGCCATTTGAAAGGCTTGGCCAGTTCATGTGAACCTAACTTTTAGAGAGTCGGTGGCCTGCTGAAGTGGGAGAGTCTCGAAAACAATGACTTTCATCAACAGTGAAGGAATATCGTGCACCTCCATCGTCTGTAAGGGAGCCGACCCATTTCCGATCAGTCACCCATTTGTTTCTGATCAGTTGGTGGTTTAGGTGACAGCTCACGCAGATATTTGTGAGAAGGGGAAGCACAAATTTTGGGAAGGTGTACAGTAGAACCTCTCTTAGTGCATACTGTCTTAGTGCATATATGCACTAAGAGAGGTTGTGATATTTGTGAACAGTAGTTGGAGGCCCCATAGTGAGAGGCCACATTAGCCAAAGTTCTTACAGAACCTCTCCAACTGCATAAACCTCTTTTAAGGCCTGTTCTCAGTTGTGCTTAGGGCGGTGTTTACAGCGTAGGTAGGTGGCCTTAAATGCGAGGCTGTTCACATTAGGCAGGGGTGTTAGTCCCCGAACCTACGTGGACGCCCAGATGGCCCAGGCATAAGCGTGCTGTTATGGGTAGATTAGCTTTATAGTGTCCTAAAATTTCGGATTGTAATGGCGCTATTACGTAAGTAGTAAATCTTCCGGAAATGTACATTGGAGGATTTTTTGCAACTGTAATTGCGGTGCTTGTTAATGGCCGTCGTGAAGCCGCATTACCAAAGAGCGTTGTGCACTTCTTTTCCGAAAATTTTGCTAAGCGTTTCACCTACGTTCACTAAACATGGATGGCAACGCAGCCGCTTGGGAAGGCAAGAAGACAACGACAGAACAAAATAAATTGGAGGTGAGAATTGGTCGATGTACCTGTTCCGAACGCCTTCGTCGATGCTCCTCAATTTCCATGCCTTCAGGTATGCTGCCCCTGCCAAAGTTCTTTTGATGATCTACTTGCACGTATTTCCAAATTGCCTGCACATGCTGTCTTGAAAATTTCCTTTCACGCAGATGCTTTTCATGGAATCCAACTTGTTAATCTTTTCTCGTTAGCTTTGCTGTACACTGTATGGACTACTCTTTATGCTTTTTGGTAAGTTCGATTCACACAGTACGTTACCATCCACTATTGAATCTTGAAATGCTGCATGGCGATTATGTCATACAGCTCCGACGTTGGATTTGTTGGACGCTCCCTTCTTCACAAGTATATTACTCACACCATATTAGAAGACGCCATGCATGATTACAAATGCATGGAATCGTATCCACAAACCTCGGTTCATCGTTTAAGTCATTTTCGCTTGTTGCATGCAGCCTTGATTCACTGCACTGTTGTACACAAACGAAGAGATGGAGAACCAACTCAATGCTGCGCTCTACAACTCCTCCGTCCGCCCTGCATCAATGACAGCAGCTGGTGAGTACCAAAGCAACATTGGAACTGTACAGTCACATCATGCATGCAAATGTTACCTTCAACTTTAGCTGAAGTCCACTTCGTGACGATCATATCCTCTTCATCATTGCCGTAGTTGCTAGAGGTCCTCGACGGTGCATACTGTGAAATTTTTTTTCCCATCCTGAGCGCTTTCAATGTTCCTGCCGCCTTCATTTTGACCTGCTCTGTTTTCAAAGTCTCTGTAAATGCTTCTTATCTTCTTTTGGAAACCCAACCTGCAAAACACACACACGCACTCCGCCGCACAAGTCAGAAAATGCGTAGCTTCCATTGCATGTTAAAGTTCGGGTTTTGATTCATACCTTTCTATTGCTTCAGCTGCCGCTTTGCACGTAGTCTTGACGTTCCCATGCAGAAGACACCTGCGTATGAAACAACCGTGATCCCATGCTTTTATTACACTATGTTTCAGGGAACACATACTAACTAACATTGCAACGCATCAGCAGGAGGGGTTGCAATTCGCAGTACGACTCCAAACCGATCCGCACCTCCACCACGACTTTTTGCCGCCACTGCTCGAGCAGCATCAGATGCCTCTGTAGCACGACCTTCTGCGGGCACACCTCGAGCAACATCGGCTGTCCCTCTACCACGACCTTGTGTGGGCACATCTCGAGCAGCAGCGGATGCTTCTCCTGCCAACAACGCGCAATTGAAGCGCGCTAGGAAAGATCGTGGACCCAATTGGTTGCCAACGGAGATCTTGGCGCTCATTGCTGCTAAGCGTGAGTTGTTCATGGAAGATCTGGATACAGTCGATGGTAGAGACCTGATGACAACTGACAATACTAAGTGGATTCGAATTTCGTAGGATGTCATGCGGGCGGGTTATTCACCATGTTTACGTGATGGCCCCGCCTACAAAACTAAATGGAACCAAGTCATACTTGATTATAAGAAAATTGCAGATTACTTGAACAGGACAGGCAATAACTCACCCGACTTTTGGGACCTCAGTGCTGACAAACGCAAGTTCGAGGGACTGCCGCGACAATTCAACCAAGAGTTCTTTTGGGCCATCCATGAATGGTACGGGATGCGGCCACAAATAACTCCACCCCATGTGAGGGACTTGCTAGCACCTGGCGATGGCAACTACCGCTTACAACAACATCAGAACGAAATGGTTGACGATGCATTGAGTGAACCCGAATGTGACGATCCCATGGACATGCAAGAGGTGGACAATGCGGATGAAACAGGAGGCCAAACGCCACCACGGTCACCAACGACGAACATGTCCCTGCCATCCCGTGGAGTTGCAGTGTCTCAGTCTTTCGGCACGCCAACTCCATCGCCACTGTCACAATCCGCTGCAACTCCGACGTCAAGGCCTTTTGCTGGCCTTCCCCCAAGAGTGAGACCCCACGTGTTGAGTTCATCAGACACATCTGATTTCACTGTGAGAAGGAAGGTGGGGAACACTGCTGTGCGCAGGAAGAATTTATCTGGGCATGCCATCATCGCAGAAGCGACCAAGGCCACCGGAGCTATCATGACGCAACACATGCAGGATATAGCTGAAGTAGCCGCCAGTTGGAGCGTTCAAAGATTGAAGTTCAGCTCAAGTTATTTAGTGAGCAAATGGAGTATCAAGGGGAGAAGGACCAGCGACTGTATGACAATGCTCTGGCAGCCAATGAAAATGCAAGATTGTCCATTATCAAACAAGGAGAGATGGTGACATGTCTAGCTCATTTGTCAAACGTGTTGAACAACAGCTTGACAGTGAACAGTGGATTGGGTGTCCCCATCGTGCCACAGGAGGCACTTAGGGATGCCCGCACTAATCCCCCCATGACCTACACTTCTGGCCAAGTCACCGCTTCTATGACCACCTCCTGCCCCCCCACTCCAAGCATGTGTCAAACGCCTGGTAGCACTACGACAACATCTGCCATCAAGCAGAATGTGGACAGTGGCCTGACCGCAACTATTCGGCCACCAAGTCAGACGTTGCATGAAGGACCGGCTTCCCCCAGCCTTGCGGTAAACGACATTGCCCCAGCATCAGAGACTCCCACACTTTGACCAACCTCCTGGAGCAAGCTGAAGAGCGAGTTGGCCAAGCGTCAGCCCTGCACATGCAACGGTGCGAACCATTAGATTAGGTTTGCGAAGCAATAGAGTGCAGAATGCCATAGAGTAGAAATGAAGTTACCATTTTCTGATGTACCTCCCTCGAATTGTTGAGGGGAAAAAACCAAAAAAAAATATAAGAAAAAAAATAAAAATTAGATTAGGATCATACCAGCCTTGTACAACCTTTGTCAATGCCGTTCTCACTCATTGAACACTGTCTAACAGAAGAACTTGAAGAATGCATGACAGATTCAATGGATAGAAATTAAAATTGGAGACTGACCTTCACTACACATGATGTTGTAAACGTTGCGTGGTAAGAAATATCCCAATGTCACTTCGTTTTTCGGTGGCCTCCGTAGATGGGGGCATGTCTTCCACGGCGTTACCACCTGCCGGTCCACGCCCCATGTCATCGTGACCTTCCCCGTCCAAACCCTCAGTCCTCAGAACGGTAAAAAGCTGCTCAACCTCTTCCTCAGACTGCCCAAGTAGCATATTATGCAGAATAGCACAAGCAACAATAACATCGGGCAGGAAAGCAACATGGAGGTCAGATTTCACGAGTAACTCCCTGAAGGTTTGCTTTAGAATGCCAAAGGCGTTTTCCACCACACATCGACCCCTTCTCAGTTTCTTGTTAAACAGCATCTCAGCTACAGAAAGATGACGTCCACCACGGTGTGGCACCATAAGCCAAGGCAAAAGCGGATACCCCAAATCTCCAATGAGGTACGAACTGAAACCCAAATGTGGAACCTCATCATCCAGTAGCATGTTATGTGTAGCTCGGTGAAACAAAGATGAACGTCGCAACACTCGCGAATCGTTGGTAGAACCTAGCATATCCAGATATAAATCAAGAAATCTCTTTCAGCTATCGACAACTGCTTGGCAGTTCAATGTGTAACCCCCTGACTTGAAGTAGAAATAGTCTGTTGGGACATGTTGAGGTTTCGAAATTGAGATGTGTGTCCCGTCTATTGCTCCGATCACACCTGGCAGGCCACATAGATTGTAGAAATCCAGTTGTGTTTCCAACAAGCGATCTCCCATGGGCCAGGACAATTCATGCTTCAGGGTGTTGTTGATGGCGTGGACAACATCCCTCAAAATGGAAGAGACAATGCTTTTACCAATAGCAAACATCTCGCTACATATGAAGAGGGAAGCACCGCGAGTAAGTTTGAAGAGTGTACAAGCGACGCGGATGACAACAGGAATGGTGAACCTGTACCTTGTGTCCTTTTTCTGCACATGCGGTCTCAGTAGGTCAGATAAGGAGAAAACAACGGCTTTAGACATTCGAAACATTTCCACCCATCAGTTGTCGTTATATTTAGACAACAAGAACCGGAAGAACCAGGTAGTTGACCTGGGCTTCACCCAATATCCTAGGTCTTCACCAAAGACATTGAATGAAGTATAGAGACAGAAGTTGTGCAATGCCGTCTTCATAATGTCATGTGGATCCTGCACAGGGGCACCCATGTCTTGGACAATGGTCAGGAGGTGGTCATTGCGGTCGGTCTCCTCTTCGAGGGGAGGAGTCAAGTACAGCACATGAGGTGATGAAAGCAGCTGCAGCAGGATCCAAGCACAAAACGTGAGCGCCAAGTGACTAGTCGTGTCGGGCTCCATGTTCGGAAGCCTATGAAGGAAGGCTGACTTTCAACGAGCCTGCGCAATAAGGTAGGACAATACCGTCGTCATTTGAAGCATTGATAGAACAGAGAATTTCTGTTGAATTTTTTGACCATGGACTAGTTCGGCAGTGGATAAAATTATTTCACACAAGGTCGGCAATCTTGCTGAAGACATAAGAAAACAAGGAATTTGAAGGGGGTTTTTTTCATTCACTTCAGGATTGGCGGAGTTAAGAAATGTACCTACTCCTTGGAGACTGCTAATTTTACATGAGGGGTACAATGACCAAATTTTCTAACTACGCTCCATCGTGCGCACAAGAAGACGACAGAACAACGACAGCTGAAGCGTAGACGACATTGTAGAAGTCAGGAAGTTATTAGGGATCGAGCAGGGAAGTGCATTCCAGATTTCTCGAAGCAGCATAAAAAAAAAAGAGAGAGTCGCACAATTTTGGAACTCGTAACAGTCATTCATTGAAGCGCTGACAAGGAAAAATTTCAGTTTCTCCGAAATTCAAAGACTCATGAAACCGTACCTCTTAACAGCGAGCAACAATAGGGAGTCCCTCTTGAAGCCTGAAGGCGTTCAATTTGAAGTGACCTCCAACCGCCTCGAAGTGCCGGAATTTGAAGTTGGAAACCTCCAAACACGCAATGCGTTCGGGAAGCGGTCGAGCATGTGCAGCACCTTTAAGTGATCGCCCGCAACAACGCCTTACAATTGCGTACAGCACCTTCAACTGATCGCCCGGAACAACGCCTTACGATTGCCCACAGAAGTGAAGAATGTCGCGCATTAGCAGAAGCTCAGAGCGACTGAAGAAAGCAAAAGAAAGCGCAAAGAATGGCGCTCACATTTCAGAAAAATCCAAGCATTAACCCTTCTCCCAGTCCCTCCCAAAGCATTCAGGGTATAGAAGAAGAAGAAGACAGCATCTACAAACTCAAATCTTCACAGACATTTCTGAAGTCCACGAAAAGCAGATTGAAGTGACCACCGCCGAAATAGTTAAATTGAACTTCTGAAAAGAGATACCCTGGTGTGGCCAGCCGGTTTCTACAACAGTCTTATCGTCCACCTTGGCAAATGTCATGGCACCCAGAAAATACGGAGCGCCGTATGTGAGAACACTGCGCCACTAACTGCGCCCTTACTATACGGAAATTCAAAAAGCTTAGTCAACAGTGTCCAAGACCCTTTTCCTAATTTTCCGCATGACTGGTAGATTTTAACACCGCTGTTTGATAAAGTCAAGTGAGGATGTACCTTTAGTGCATAGTCCCAACTCTATGCACTAAGACAGGTTCTACTGTACTTTGAAAGCATAGAATGAATACAAGATGTATTTTGAAGACTACAAATATCACCTGCATTGAAGCATTGTTGATTTTGTAACTGGCCTATGGTTGGAAATATGATGGCGTACGTAACAATAATACGTTGAACAGAATCTTCACAAAAAAAAATTCATAGTAATTTTATTTTTGAGGAAAAAAATGTACAAAAATATGGAATCCTTCTTAAATCTATTTCTCTAAACGAGAAAAAATTTCCCCTCATCATACCCATACACCAGATATGCTGAATTGCTTAAGTTATCGGAAATGGGTCTTCTCCCTCAATCACAAGAAAAATTGCAATCTGACCATGAGAACAATGTTTTCCAAACCGGCCACATCCAGTGTTTTTTCAATGCACAATGTACTACCAGATGGCTACAATTGAAAGACGTTGGCTATTTTTGGTGAAAGAAATTTTTATTTTATTCAATTAGAATAGCCAGATTACGGTACTACTGTTTTTTAACCCCTAAAGGACCAAAGTCCCCTCAGGGAACACTTGGAATTTCAAGTAGGCTCATGTGACCTCAATTTTTGACATGATTTTTTGAAATTCTTTTGAAGATAGAAAATCACATTATCTTTCTAAAAATATAATCTTCATATCAAGTGGTGCCTGAGAACAAAAGTTATGTCATCCTAAGTCTAAAAAGTAATTCGCTAGGCAAAACAAAAAAAACAATTTTTTTTTTTTTAAGTTTTTAATTTTTTTCCTCAAAGATTATATTTTTTTCTACATCTAAAGCTTTGATTCATTCTATTTGGACTAAGAATGAGAAAGTTATGGACAATCTTATTTTTTGGGCAATCTAAGCATCTTCTTGAAAAAACAACTTATAGAATTCATTTTTGAATGCAATTTTCACAATTTTTTCAAATTTTTTTCTTGATAAGGTTAAGTTTGTTTGCAAGAAAAATCTTGCTATTGGAATTATGGTGTTTCAATTCCATCTTAGAGCTATTAACAATTTAGTGTCTTCGGACCTACCTCTATTTAACAATTTTTTAATGAATGAAAATCAAGTTTTTTTTGTTTTTTTTTTAAATTCCTTGACTCTCAACTCAAATGCTATATATAAAAAAAATTTAATTCAAAGTCTATAGTGCAAAAAAATTACTTAAATGGCAGTCAAAGTCATCTGAAATTGCAGGCCAACGTTCAAAAAAACTTTTTTTTCCAACTTTAAATGCTAATATCCCAATTAGTACGGTCAAACTTCATGAAATTTTTACCACTTGATCTGAGACAAGTGTAGTACACGATTTTATAGTTAGATTAATAAAAAAATGTTTTTTTTTAATATTCTTGGGTGAGGGTAGCAGGCATGGTAATTTGAATGGTTTTTAAGCCAAAAAATGCCTTGGTCCTTTAGGGATTCAAACTAGTATCCAAATTTTACCTAAGTATCACCTAGTTTTGATATAGATATCACCAAGTATCATCCAAATATTACATGAGTATTAAAAAAATAGTTGGCTACTTCTTTTAAATGATAAAAAATTAGTGACCACATGACCACATCCCTCTTATTCAGACATCAAGGTCATAATGGAGAAGTCATAGCGACACCAAGTGAGAGTCTTGTTTTGATTAGACCACCACATATATGTCATAATCAATGTTTGGAAAACTTTTGGAGCTCCTCTAGCTAATTTCCTCCTTCCACAAAAATGGACTGGTTTTTTTTCAATGGTCACCAGTTGCATCCTCTCAATCACAAAAAGTACCATTTCATTTCTTGCAATTTCAATTTCTCACTAGTCAATTTCTACCAAACTTAAATTGGCATTGGCTAAATTGCTAGTTTTCTGTAATAGAATAAATTTAAACAATTCCAAACTAAAATTACTAATTATATCATGAAATCAACCCTTCACATTTGAAGGGCAAGGATCCTTCCAATTCATCCAAGATGGAATTAGAATGTTAATAAAAAATTTGCTTGAAATTAAAAAGAGTTTAGGAATCAAAGTTTTCACCTTCTTCAAATGATTTTTTTGTTGTCCACTTGTCTCTATAAGGTATTGCTTAGGATTGGTATATAAATAAAATGCTTATACGGTAAATGCTTATGGACATTGGGACACATCACGCAACTGACCTTATCTAACCCCTGAAATCAAAAGGATTCATTATTTGAAAACTACCAATTTAACTCATTATAATTTAATTGAGACCATATTTATATCACTAAAATCAATGAAGAATATTGTGTGTAGGTCCAACCAAAAAAATTGATAAAAGAAAGTCACCATATTACGTAGTCAAAATTTTCCAATTAGAAATGTCACCCAATTTGGGCCTCTTGATTTGGTTTTCAAGGGGCTAGAGGTTCAAGTTGAGATTCTAAGCAAAAAATTTGCAAGAGCTTGAACAAATTATCACAACATGAATTGAATGCGTTATAGAAGTTGCAAATCAAAGCCATGGAATTGTGCAAGCTTTTTTAGTATGCATTTTATTCTATTACCCAAATTCCTTAAAATCACCTAAATTATTGACCCCCCTAATTTGATACCCTATCCTACAAGGCTGATACTTGGATATGATCCTTGCCTTGTCCAAATATTAGCGAGTGAGTATTATCCTATTGTAGTTGGAATCTGTCAAGTGTTGAAAGGAGGTGGGTAAAATATCCTCCAATTTTTGAGGGGCTTTGGTTGATTTCAAGCCCTACTAATCTCATTCCTATTTTACCTCCTTTGTTTTCAAAATGCAACTATTTTTTTTCCCACTTCCACTGGCTAACTTTAAACTAGTTGTTGGTTTTTCCCTATCATTGGTTATAACCCTAATCTTGTTGATATATCATCCCAACCTTGAATGATATTTGTTCATCCAGACATTGGATGCATACATTGGATTCCTAGACTGCTATTTATTAGATATTTAGGCTTAGGATTTGCTTAAGGTTTGTATTTAATGGATGGCTTAATTCCTTTGTAATCATCTCTTAATGTTAATACATTCTGCATATTAACCCTTAAAGCATGTAGTCCCCTATTAGCAAGGTAGTCACCAAAACTACTTCGATTATTGAATCAATAGGTGCATTCTTTGTTTCTATAGAAAATAGTGAAGTCATCCATTGACCACTTTTTGGCCTCAACGTCCTTCAAGGATTAATATGCTAACAAATCCATCCTCTTTCCATTTGTTGTGAACTTTCAAAGTCACTAGGGTTAAAACAGATAAATATATATAAATAATGTATTTTTCTTTGAAAACCCCTTGAAATTATTTTTGCAACATTAAATGCAATTCCACAAAATGATTAGCACAGTTTGTGAGATTAGTTGAAAATTCTTTAAAAAAAATATCCAATCCATACTGGAAAATAGGAAAATATATGCAATGATTTCCCCCTCACGCCACCTGCCCTCCTAGGTAGAAACTCACAGCAATTTCAAATATTACGGGTCCTTGTGACAAAGTACGCAGAGAAAAAAAATGAATTTCTCACAGCCCAATGTTTAAAATCTTTAATCGTTAAATGGCATCTTTTGACCTAGCGTGCAACCCAAGGGAGAATAAAAAAATCTCCTTGACAATGGGGCATGAGTGTTGTTCTTTACCGGAAGTTTGTATGGTCAATGTATATTGAATAGATCAATGAATATTGAATAGTACTTTGACTTTACAACCTAAATGTGATGCTTGGCAAGCCTTATTTACTATAGAAGTGGATCCAATAGGTTGAAATATTATAAAAAACTCTTAAAGTCACCTTTTGTTACAAAATCACTTGAAACCAAGCCCAAGTTTCTTGGCCTGTTGTTGAAGGGTTAACCCCTAAAGGACCGGACTGCGTTTTTTAGCCGTATAGAAATTTTGTTCAGGTTCGTGTGACTAGAGATTTCCATATTTTAAGCTGAAATTTTAATAGAAGGTGGGCGCGAGGAATATCTTTCATATGCACTAAATTTCAGCACATTTGGAAATAGGAGTCAAAAGTTATGGCCAAATATGTTACTTTTTTTCATAACTGGGCAGTCCGGGCAGCAAGAAAAATTTGGCAAAAATTTGATTTTTTTTTTAATATTTTTTTTCTTGTAGATTATATTTTTTTCTATTTCAAAAGCTTTGATTCATTTCATTTGGATTTGTTATGAGAAAGTTATGAACATTCTTGTTTTTCGGGCAGTTAGAGCATCTTCTTGAAAAAAATAACTTGTAAATTCATTTCTAAATGCTATTTTTGCAATTTAAAAAAAAAAAAAAATCTCATGGTTAAGTTTACTTGCTAGAACAATCTCACCCTTGGAATTAGTGTATTTTAATTCCATCTAAAATATATGAATGTTTTAGATTTTCCTTCTATCTCGTACCTACTTCTACTTAATAATTTTTTTAGGAATAATAATTAAGTTTTTTTGAATATTTTTTTTTTCCTAGACTCTCAACTCAATTCTCCACTACAAAGATTTGAAGCACAAAACTCTGTAGTGCAAAAAATTTAAGTAAAAAATGTTTAAAGTCAAAAAATCTAGTCCCGCAATGTGCTGAAATACTTGTTTTTTCCACTTTAAACGCAGATATCTTGCAATCTGAGCTGTCACAAATTCTGAAATTTTTTCCACACATTCTCATACTAGTTAGGTTTAAGATTCTACGATTAGATGTGAAAAAAAAAACATTTTTCATTTTTTTTACTCCTTGCTATAGAAATGGCAGTTTTGATGGTTTTTTGGTAGAAAAAAGGCCTTGGGCCTTTAGGGGCTAAGTAAACAACTCCCAATAGATTTTCCAACAATGCTAGCAAGTGAGTGTAGAGATATAAGCCTATGAGCGATAAACCTAGTTGCAGATATGTATTTACAACCATTTGGAGGTGTTTATAAGTTATAATATACATACCTATAAGATAGGTATACTATAATATGGAAAGAATCTATAACATGGGCACCTATAATTATAGAAGGTGTCTATAATATAGATTCCTAGGCTTATGGGCTCATAGATTCTAAGCTCACATGCTAGCACTCCCCGTAGATTTTCAAACATAATCCTTCATCATCCTTTAGAAGCATTTTGACAAAAACAACAATATTTTAGTTCCCACTTTATTCTGGACAAAACACACAAAAATATTTTTCACTATATTATCATCATTAAAATATACAATTGACAAGTGTATAGAGTTGCAATATTTTCATTCAATGTCGATTCTAATAAATTGATAATGTTTCCATTCACCATTTTGACATCTACATTAGCTTTTTGTGTCAATAGATGTGCAAATTAATATACAATTTGAATTGCATCCACAAAATTGTACACCACAAAGCTAAGATGCACACCCCCTTCACCCTCCTTTTTCTCTAAATAATTTCATTTCTTTGATTTCTTGAGGGTCTTCAGCACTATTTCAATAGAATACTATCAATTTAATAGAATTGATGTTCTTCAGAGTGAATTCCATCTTTAACAATGAGCCATTATTTTCAAAGTTGTGCATGAAAAACAGTCTTAAACTAAATGTGAGATTAAAAATAATACAATTATTTCTTATAATTGCCCAATTACACAAGACATGACACCGATCTTAGTTGCATTGTCAAATAAAGTTATTAGGGCATCCTAAATCATAACATTCAATAGCCTTCATGCATTCTGCTTATCACATTAGGCCTCCACATATTCATTTAGCTACCGATGGATGTAGACTATAGAATATTCTGCAATATCTATTGTAGGACTAAGGCAGTGATAGTGCGTGCTAGTGAATATTATAATAGTCTGGTATAACTATTCCGCCAAATATAACTCTAATTTAACATTGCTTTAATTTGTAATTAAAACTTGAAATATCTATCATTGGAAGCGCACTCAAGAGTACTATGAATAAGTACAAGAATATTCAAATTTTAGACATTTGGACAAAGAAAATAAACCACTTTCAAAGCACACTATTAAAAGCAAAAAATTATAGTGGTCTTGACAAATGACAAGTTCCAAAGTACATTTCACTCCAAATTAGAGTTAGTCTTTGATGGGGGTAGTTATACAATAGAACCTTTCTAAGCTGATCGGTTGCGGACCGGTCTGACAAATTGGTTTATAGAGGTTTATTGACTTTTAGAGGGTCATTTTTAGTCACAGCCTTTGTTATGTGGCCCAGTCCGGGACCTGTCTGACATGATTGGTGTACGGAGGTTTATTTGCTTACAGAGGTTCAACTTAGGGAGGTTGAACTGTACCAGACTATTACAAATGCCCTTACAATGTGGTTCATAAATTTGATGTTAGAAAATTATGGTTTGCACATACCTATAATAAATTATTCCTTAAAATTCAATTTTCCTCCACCATAATTTTTTTTTGAAATAACATTTTTTTCAAAATTTACAACATCTATTTTTCTGACACAAATGAAACAAGATTTCATTGCAAAGGATTTAAAATACAAGTCACTAGTCATAAGTGGTTTGGTGAAGGAAAGATGACACAACAGATCAGATATGACTGATCAACCAACAACTAAGGTAGAACTACCTATCACCACCTTGATTTGTAATCTGATTATGTTGGGGTTAAGTCCAAGAGGGGCATATATTTTTCAAAGGTGTGCGCATGTTTCACGAATCAAACCAAGTGGAATTATAATTTTCTGATTAAAATTGTAATTTCTATGAATTTTTGAAGTATTCAGCCCTGAAATTATAAAACCGCCCATAGACTAGAGTCATAAACATCTCATCAACCACCCATAACCACCAAGTCAAATACTAAACATTCACCATTAATGGAGTGAAACGTTATCCTTTTTTGTCATAAGATTCTCTGAGTTTGTCATAAAAGGAATGGATTAAGATGTTTTTTGGATGGAATTGGACTCAAAGTGGGGTGGAATTGGGCCCATAGTTAGGTTGACGGAATTGGGATGGTCTACTGATGTAATTGGGAAACTGACGGTAATGGACTGTTCTACCTTAAATACGAGTCGCAGATCGAGGGCAAGCCCATGAGAGGCCCCTCACGACTAGTTGCATGCAACCCGCTAACCACCCCTACACGTCGGAGAAGCCCTGACGGGAGTTGGAAGGCAAAGCCTTAGAACAGACCTGCGACAGCCCAGACAGGTTGCCTAGCCTCCATTTTGGCCTACACCTATGTTTGACGAAGACTTCCTTGAGATTATGCTGCACTTCACAAGATCTAGGTCTATTGTTCGTCACGCTGGCCCACTCCAATCATCTGTAATCTATAAGGACCTCCTTCCATGTGAGTTGGGGGGCGGTCAAGCTTACCAATGATTAGTCAGATGGGAGTTGCAGAAAAATCGAATTCCCCATCTAACCGATCATTGGTGAACTTGGCCGGCCCGCAACTCACATGGAAGCCCACCCTAAGACTATTCCAGATGAGCTATAGCAATTTTGCAGGGGTCCACGTTTGATCATTAAACACTTTGTTGTTCCTCTAAACACACAAGGTCCAAAGCACAACAATATGCACTTCCGTCCAAATCCTCTTATAGGGGTTGAATTTGCGAGGTATTCCAACAGAAAAAATCCGTTGCCTCCAGGTAAGCATCTGCCACGGCCCTTGCACTTTCTTCCCATGAATTAGAGTCAACTTTTTTTTTAACTGTAGAACTTATGTTCTTAGCAGCATACCATTGCGTTAAATTTGGAGGAACAACAAGGGATTCTTTCCTTTTTGTCAGAACTGGCAAAGTTTCACCCTTAACCCCTAAAGGACCATTGTCTGTTTGGAGGACAAATGGGACTTGGGGCAGGTACCTACGGGCTGAAATTTTCTCCTAATTTTTTGAAACTTTTTGTGAATGTGAAGAATTGAGAGGTACGTGGCGGAAAAAAAATTGAAATCGGACCTTTGAGCAAGAAGTTATGCCATTTCTTGGAATGCGTGGGGATGGGGGGTAGCAAAAAAAAATTGCAAAATTTTGAATTAAATTTTTTTTTTCTCATAGACTATATTTTTGTCTATCTAGAAAGCTTTGATTCATTTCATTTGACTTTGTTATGAGGAAGTTATGGACATTCTTGTTTTTCGGGCAGTTAGAGTATCTTCTTGAAAAAAATAATTTGTAGAATTCATTTCTGAATGCTATTTTTGCAATTTTTCAAAAAAATAAAATTCTAATGGTTTAATTTACTTGCTAGAAAAATCTCACCATCGGGATTAGTGTATTTTAATTCCATCTAAAATATATAAATATTTTAAATTTTCCTTCTATCTCATACCTACTTCTACTTAACAATTTTTTGAAGAATGATAATTAAGTTTTTTTGAATTTTTTTTTTCCTAGACTCTCAACTCAATTCTCCACTATAAATATTTAAGGCTCAAAACTCTGTAGTGCAAAAATTTTAAGTTAAAAATGTTCAAAGTCAAAAAATCCAGTCCCGCAATGTGCTAAAAAACTTGTTTTTTCCACTTTAAACACAAATATCTTGCAATTTGTGCGGTCAAAAATTCTGAAATTTTTTCCACACTTTTTAATACTAGGTAGGTGTAAGATCCTACGGTTAGATGTAAAAAAAAAACAATTAAATATTTTTTTACTCTTTGCTATAGAAATGGCAATTTTGAGTGTTTTTTGGCAGAAAATAAGCCTCAAAACTTTAGGGGTTAAAAAAACATTGATTAGAATGTTCATTATATGTATCATCCATTGCCATGTCATCTGTGCTGCATGACGATCCCAAAAGCAATGAAGGATTGTTTCTACCGATCTTTTGGTGCATATTTGACAATCTACAACAACCTTATGCCAAATCATCCAGAGCAAATTTCCCTCCTTTGTTATTCTCTCCCCATAACATTCAGTAGTTCTACAGTGATGGTGTGGTATATTCCACACCCTAATAGTGCTTCATAAGTAGCTACTGATGAATGAGATAGGTGGAGGATGTAGAGGCACACCATCACTGTAGAACCAAGGCAACATCAACATATGCTACTGAATGGTATGCCTGATCTACACTGTTTTCCATTTTACTGCCTGGAAGTCCTTAGGAAGCGTTTCTCCCCATTTCCTAAATACTTACTAGATTAGAAACCTATGGCATCTACTTTGAGATTATTTTTTGCCAACCAACTTTAGCCTCCTGACCTCTGGTATAGTAGGGTACCAATCAAAAAAGGCGTTTTTGAATTCCCAAGGAAAGAAATTTCATTGCTGCCAACTTTGACACCCTCTGAAAGGCTGAAAAATTGTTTTTTACCATGAAATTCTTGGCATGGAAATGTCTTTATGTTAATAACATGGGTGCCAAGTTTCAAGGTCAAAAGATTCACAAAAAAAAGATATTCAAAATCTACCAACATGTGTAGTTGTGAGAAAACTTTCACTGTTGCCAACTTTGATACCCTCTCGAGGGCTGAATTTTTTTTTTACCATGAACTTTTTGTCATGAGATTATATGTATGTTTGGACTGGTCTAAAGTGGAGATGACCTTGTGTCTGAAAATGATTTCCTATAAAATGTGATAATAACCCCTTCTTGTGTACACTACAACCAATCAAGACTTTTTATGACATTATTTTATTATCTTTTCATCTTCTTCAAAATCCCACTTGTTGCCTCAAATAACCATGTCTTAGTCAAAACCTCTAGACCAACTGATACACTATAGTGTCAAGCTGCCCCAAGTTACTATAAACCAAACATGCAAACTCTTTATAGCTTATGGTGCTCAAATTAATCTAGGTAAGTAACTTCATTATGGATACAACTTTGAATAAGCCCATTGCAAGCACAATTCACATGATGCTAAACCCGTCCTAGAAATTGGGCCCTGCAAGGTGAATTTATCCTTGGAAAAAACAAAAGAATTTTTTATTTGCTACAAATGATAAAATTTGCAAATTTTGAATTCATATTTGCTATCAAAGAGACAAAGACCCAAAATTAGCTACAAGAAATGAAGCATAGGATTAACACAACACAAAATAGGAGGCTTTTTTATTACAATTATCCCAGAAAACACAAAATTTACCTTGCACAGCCTACTTCATTAGACAAATTTAGCGTCCTGCACACAATTCGTTTTGTGAAGTACATATTGTATCACATGACACATGTACATCACAAGAATTTTTGTGCCTGCAATAGCCTTGTCCAAATTTGTATCTAGACTTCTGCTTTCTGAATTTATCCTTGTTGTCCCGGTTGTTAGTCTTGTCCCCGCCAGACCACTTGTGGCTGGCGTTTTGTATTTTACACTTTGCAATGAAATTTCGTTACATTTGTGTCAAAAAAAAATTATTTTTTTGATACTTCCTTGATAGTATAACTCAAGGTAGATTCTACTTTTATTTTGAAATTCAAACTTATTTTAAGAATAAGAATTGGCTTTGTATTACGCATAACTTGTATCTTATAGCATCAAATAATAGTAAATATAGAGATAAAAATACCCAGACAAGGTCCTATAGAATTTTCATATACTTCTGGTAATTTGTGAAGTCATTTGCATCAAATTACACAAAGTATCAATTAGTTAATTCTAAAGATGGGTGGTATTATATGTTTAGTCCATATATACCAATCTATATCAATTGTACAATTCTATAGCAAATCAACAGTGCTCTTGGCTATAGCCCCCCATTTATTTTTTAGTAGAATATATTTTTTCTAACCAACTAGTAAAACACCGCAAGCAATCTGAGTATCTTTGGGGATCGTATACCCAACCAGTGTCACAACAGATCATCAAAAAATCACGGCTTTTAGCCCCCAAAAAATTGGAAGTGGAAAAGTAATCCTCCGCCAGATTGTAATAAGCCACATGCATATAACAAATCTTTGGGTATCATAAATCACACAACCATGTTGTGTAACTGAGCAACCAAGCTTATTCGAACAAGCAACCAACCGTCCATACTTTGATTGGAACACAAGGAAGCATCCACAACAAATGACCAAATTGAAATTTATAAGAACTTTGCAAATAGAGTATATGTGTCAAATCCAAGTAAAAATGGATTAAACATAACACGTTGTTGACAGAAAAACTTCACACGCCAGTAGTGTAGTTTGGAGAATTTTGAAAAAATCCTCAAGAGGTGGTAACCCTCACCTATATCCATGCCAACAAGCAAACAATTAGTATGTCAATAGACGCGTGTTGAAGAAGGATTAATGACCAATTTGGAAATTATCCTATTAGTATAATAAGTTCGTTCCAAGGGAGACGGTCAAGTAGGAAATCAATGCTAATGGAACTTATTCCTAAAATAGATAATACAATCCCGAAATAGAAGACAATGACCCAATTTGAAAGAGTTAGCAATCACTCAAATTACAACGACACTCCACATCAAGTTTATACACAATTCACAATTTTCAATCCAAATTTCCAATTAACACATTCAATTATCACAGCTCACCAAGAACACATACACATATATACCACTCAATTTGGCTCAAAGTCACATCATATTAACCAAATTGGTGAATAAATCACCGTTAAACATCTTACCAGATTTTCCCATTTGACACAAGCTCACTCCCAACTTCCACTACATAGCACTCATATTGTTCTCACCAACTTATAACTTCCACCTCTCACATTCACATATCATCACACCAAAACTAACACACACTTGTCCAACCTTGGAGACACATACAACAAAAAGAAAACATAACACAACTCAAACCAGCCGGGACTCGCACTGGCTCTCTTTCTCCAAGTGGGTGAAAATGAATCTGGAAAGAAGGACCTAATAGGGACCAGAATGGTAGTTGACAAACCGCCCAACTAGAAATACTAACCGCAAAGGAAAACCACCCAAATTGGACTTGACATCCTCAAAATTAGCCCCATAACTACATTCCAACTTGGTAAAATACCTCAAAATCACCAAATTGAAACACTAACTCACAAAAAAGCCTATCAAAAATCCAAATAAGCACTCAAAAAGTTTGAAAAAAACATCCAACTAATTTATCTACAACGCGTGCAAGGTGTCTTCAAGTTACTACTACTTATTATTGTAAAATCACAAGAGAATAAATTCAATAGTGCTCAAAATTTAAGTAAAAACATACAGGCAAGAAAGTATTCTTTCCAACTGCAATGCACGTAATGCACTGCAATGCAATCTGTTGGCTGTTGTTTTGGAAACCAAGCACCATGTCTGCAAGCTCTCAAACTGTACCATACTAAGGTAACCGGCTCAAAAAGCGTGCATCTAAGCCCACCTACCTCATCTATCACTGTATTAGATTTTTCAGAGAATATATCACCCTTTCCTAGATAGGGCACACATTTAGAACCCGCACCATTTAAGGACCTTTTACCTTACCTTGCTACTCAAGTTCAAGCAAAAGATAATTTAGCCTGAGCTCAAAGAATTCAATTCCCAGAACATGCCCAAGGTTGATTAGAAACGCTCATATTGCCGTAAGTATCAAAGTTCAAAAACTCAGCAGAGCTATCTAGGCGGTTTTAAGACGCGCGGTATTCATGTCATCAAGTCCCCATTAACCCCTACTCCGCTTCCATTTTAATAATGAAAACTAAGAGTTAAGGCACGAGGCCCTTGTCAGAAATTTTTTCCTTAATTAGGTCCTGCCTGGACGGGATACCCAGGGGTATATTTTAAATGATTGTGTGTAATTAGGACCTGTTTACACCCAAAATGTTGGGCTCCAACCCATGAACACAAGTGGTACCTTGTTCAAGGGATGAGACCATTGTAAGTGGGGTACCATCCTTGAAACAAGGGATTAATAAGTAGGTAGTGGTCCAAACAGTTGGTGTAAACCCAAAGACTTGAATCATGGCCCATTGTGCATTTGGGCTGAATTTTTTAAGTAGAGTTATCTAGTACACCCTTTTTTAGATTTACCCCATAGTCATAGGACCTGTCGCAGTTAACCCTGCCCTACATGTTCATATGCTGATTTGCTCTATCTCTCTCAAAATTTGGTTGTTTCTGATGATTTTTGGCATCACGGATAGAAGAAAACGAGCTCTGATGGTTCTAGTTGTGTATTGGTGCTTTTACATGTTGATCCAACATGTTCTGAGCATGCAAGCCCTCATCCTGGGGTTTGCTTGAAAGCCATGAAAGGCTGGGGTGAGGGGCCTTGGCCCCTCTTTTTTTAAAAGTACAAAGCAAATCAAAGGAAGATAGGGGGCACTGTGAAGTGCCACACTCCATCTCCCGAGGTACAAAACAACGGCATCCACTCCGCGTTAAAATCATTCTGAATACAACTTAACTTATCTTTGTTCTTGATGGCCGAATTGAAGTGTTTCCAAATAGCCATGCCTGCATGTAGTGTAGAAATCCACATAGATCCTAAATCCTTTGTAGACTGATATCTTGACTAGTATACCATTTGCAACATCTATCTGTCCATAGGTGCCAAATTAAAAAGCTTCTTATGATGTCCCATGGCTGTCCAACATAAACGAATTTATCTATTTTACCTTTGATCGATTCTATAAGCGCCATTTGTAAGTTGTAAATAGAGTTAGCCTTATAATCCGTCGCCAATGCATTGTATTTTTTCCATAACTCCCGGGTGCTTTCACAGTCCCAGAATAAATGTGTTATTGTCTCCATTCCACAAGTGCACATTGAGCATCCGGTCTGAGAGTTTGCGATACGCCATGAGAGCCACTCTCCCGTGACTATTCCTCGGTTAAGGATCATCCAGATGAACATAGCTTGCTTTTTTGGTTTGGCATTATGCCAAAGAAGTCGAAAGATGCCTTTGATTTCTAGATCTGAAAAACCTTGATTCTTGAGCTCTTGAATTCCAATAGGCCTTTTTGCTCTTGTTTTCGTTCCTTGTACATAACCTCTCTTTGCTGAGTAGCCATAGAATGGTTCTTCCTTTAGTTTCTCCGTTTTTCCCCAAAACCATTCCCCTGGATCCCACTCCAAGTTTTGACTCATCCTGGGGTTTGAATTGCAAAATTCAACATTGGTTGTGACTTTGTGTGGCTTGTGGAATAGAAAGGAGAGAGGTTTGTGGAGCATTGATAGGCAAGAGGGATTCTGTGACAGGCATTTGATGGGCTCCTATACAGAGTTGATGTTTAGGGAAAGAACTACACTGAATAGGGGTATTAAGGGGACCAAAAAATTAAAGGGACTTATCTTGGGAAACTGTAGATATTTGAAACATGATGTACAACTCCCAGACACTTCAATAACTATTGATGTACAGAAAAGGTAGATATTTATATAGTGTGAAATGTCAATTAATTAGTATGGGTCCCCTTAATACCCCTATTTAGTGTAGAGCTCCACATGCTACTTTTCAATATCTTTGTGAGGAATTGGGTCCTTTCTTGAGGAAATAGGATACAAATTATAGAAAGTCTATTACAGTGGAGAGAAGAGTGGCAATGTCATTGATGAGGCTTGGAAGTGGAAATGGTTTACAGATTGTAGGTGACTCGTTTGGAGTAGCAAAAAGTACCGTTTTAGTGATAGTAAGGGATTTTTGTAGAATGGTGAGATTACATCTTCAGAAGAAATTTGTGACGTTTCCAAGTGAATATAAATTCTGGGAATTAGCAAAGGACTTTGAAGCATTACATGGCATTCTTTATGTGGTGGGAGCTATAGATGGATCTCATATACCAATTCTAGCACCAGTAAATGGGGGTGAAGATTATTATTGGCGAAAATCTTTCCATTCAGCATTGTTGCAAGGCATAGTCGATACAAACTGCATTTTTTGGGACTATGAATTTAGATGGGCTGGGAGCATGCACGATTGTACAGTTTTTAAACTTACAAAAGTGGATAGAAAATGCATTGAGGGGAAATTGCTACCTTATAAGCTGATTGGAGATGCCGCTTATCTTGTGAGGCCATGGATTTATTGCCCTTTCAAAGGAGGGGTGGATGTTTCTCTTCCCCATATAAAGCACATTGGAACTTCATTCAAAGTTCTACTCGAATGTGTGTAGAGCGAGCTTTTGGAATTTTGAAGTGTAGATGGAGGATCATTATGAAGCGTATGGAATGTCCACTGAAATTTGTACCGGATGTGGTTGCTACTTGTATTATTTTACACAACATTTGCATTCGCTCAGCGGATGTATTTAATCAAGACTGGATCAAAGTTGCTGAAGAAGATTTGGAAAGAAGAGTAATTGAAGGCCGGGTAGTTGCTGGACAAGAATTGCGGGGCGAAAGGAATGCAATTGTTGAAGTGAGAAGAAGGATAGGAATTGGGGGAGAAGAACCAATTACAATTGCAGAGGAAGATTGTGGAGAAGTTGAAAAGCTTTTTTTGATCAAAGAAGATGAAGAAGATTCCATTTTACTTCGACAAGCAACTGATGCACATGTGTCCATAGCCAAAGCTCTATGGAAATATCACTTGCAGAAAAATTCTACAATTGCTTTTGATGATACGGATAGTGATATGAGTATGTAGTACTCTTAGAATTTTGTACTAAGGCTGCCATGTGAGCTTCCATCATACTAAGCAAAGTAGATGTGGATTTGAAGCTTTCAATCATGTCTGTGCTGTTTTTCACTACGGATTCTAGAAATCTTTCTAGCCTATTTGCCTTGTTTTTTTCTCATTCGTTTGAATAGACTTCTCAAGAGTAGGTGAATCTTGAACACTCTCCTGAGCACTTGCTAGAATTTGGTTGCTCACGCTTGCTTTTGTTCCATTCCACAAGTCCATTTGTTCAAACCATTTGGAATGCTCATGGCAATCATTGCCTGAAATTTCATCAAGTCGCTTATCATTTCTGTATTGGGTGAGAATACCTCCGTATTTCTTCTTGCAAGCTATAGCAGTTCGAGAACATCCTCGAATTGATGCTGCCATACGAGCATCAACCTTCAACCATGCATTTTGAACTTCAAAAATTACATTCACCACATCATTAGAATGATTAGTCAATAACATGTATACTTCAAGGACATTAGAAAAGAGCAAAAACATGAAAATAACACTCTAAACGCCTCATAGTGGCAATGGAAATAAAATTCCAGCACATACAACCACACTTGGAAAAGTCATATAAGAATGGAATGGATGGCTTCCTGTTACATTAGATTGTGGAATGGGTGTTGATGTAGGTGGGTTGATCTAAGGAGCCTTCTTGTAGACAAGAGGTCTTTGGTTCAAACCCGGCTGTTGGCAAGCTTTTGTTGAAGCCATGGTTAGGCTTGAAACGTAATGGGGGTAATGGCCTCATATTGGGCCCAATTTGCCCTTTTTAGCCCATGAGGCAAAGGCACTGAAAGGCACCTCATTTTTGCATAAAAGTGATTGCCAAAGTAGAAAAATCATCAATAATCTCAGGTTTCAGAGTTTGAATCTATGAATGACGTGGACTATAGTACATACCTTGTTTTTTTGGCCGCTTTTGAAAATTCTTCGGCCAATTCCCCACGCACAGCAATTAATGTCTCCACTTCTTCATCTTTCCAGTGTGAAATCTCATTATTGTCATTCTTCTCATCGTCTTCAGAACATGCCTTCTTCTCTTCAACTTTCTTGCTCTTCTTCACTCCCTTCTCCCCTCCTTTAGCCTTTGTTGAAGTCCTACCTCACTTCTTAGGAACAACCTTGGGTTCTCCTTCCTTCTTCACTTCCAGCAATACGTTCTTCCCAACATCTTCCAAAACCTCAGGCTGTGAGCAAAATTGAGGCTACAAAAAATTCTGGGACTGTGACAAATACTGATCGTGTGAAGACATTTGAGGTGGGGGTTGATATCCAACTTCCTACAATTCACTGTCACTATACGACAATCTAACATACGGAGATGAAGAAAATTTTTTTGCCCACACTTTGAAATGCACTTGCTTTCAATGATGGACCATGGGTCTGAAATTGAGGAATAGAAGAGGAACCCATCATCCAAGCTGAATTCTGGCTGTACATTTGAGGCTCACTTGACTCAACATCCTGAGAATACCCTCCTTCCATTGTAAAAAAAAACCAAAAAAATTCGAGAACTCTACAACCACCATAGTACACAAGCAATTGAAAGAGATGGAGAAGTGAGCAAATTCCTTCTCCTTTTCAATCGACAATTACATACGCTTAAAAAAAATTATGCATATTTCAGGCTTTTAAAAATTGAGACGATGCACTTTCTAACGATGAGCAGTCAACGATAATTTCCAACTACAGTGAATAGTGCTAATGGAAAAAAATTGCTCAAAAAAAAATCAGGCCAAAAACGGCCAGAAACAAGCAATAAACTAATGGTTTCCCCAAATTTCCTCCTGGATTTCAGGGTTGGGAAGCTCTCGGAGGTACCCAAGAAATACTTTCCTTATGTCCAGGAGCTTGTTTTCCACTTCCACCATGTAGGATTCCAGCAAGGAATTTCATCCACAAAAAAAAATTTAGGCTACAATCCAATTTTTGTTTGGTATAAACTCAATAGCAAGGTACCACAGCCATCTTCCAATCAGCATGCTCCATTTCTTTGGGCCGCAACCCAAAGTTGCTTGGTGTAAACATGTTAGGCCAACTTGATATCAATTGTTGTGTTATAAATGATACTCTATTTACCCAGTCATAACATTCAGTAGCAGATTGGTGGACTGCCTTCCTCCGGACGAAATGGTGTGGTATATTCCGCACCATTTCATCCGCCGGATGAGATGGTGCAGAATATACCACACCATCAGTATACTAAATAGTGAAATTGGGTTGCCTCAACAATTAAGTTGCCTTACCCCAGAGAAGTTACCTTATGATTAATGCATGTTCAGATGGAGGCACAGGCCAACCTCTAATCCCGAGCCACGAACCACTAAGCCAACCCATGCCAATACACATAGTTCTGACTTTACTGCATCCTTCTAAAGTAACTGTGCATATTGATATAGTGTAGAATGTTGAGAGATTAGTGTGGGGCAACCTAATTTCACTATTCAGTGTAGCTAAGATACACGCGTCAATTTTGTCAAAGAGTAAGTCAGCTGGCTGTAATTGTACAAGGTACATTAAGAATTAAAACAAAACCAGAGTTCATACATCCATTAAACCAAACACACAATAATCAACGTTCTACATCCATATACTGTGTGTTTTGAAAATTCAAAATATAATTAGTTTTGTATGAATGCAAACTAATTGGATCATCCAATTAGCTTGCATTCATACAAAACCAATTATATTTTGAGTTTTGAAAGGAAAAAAAAGGCTATATATATACACATGGAGTGGTAGGAGGTAGAATAATCCATGTGGGATAAATAAATTAGAATTAATAGGTTCTCAAGCACTCATAGTTAAGTCAAAAACAATAATTGTGTTAAAAGTAGAATTTCAGACCTCATTTAGGCATAGTAGAATAACTTCTCTCAAAAAACTTTGAACTAAAAAAAGTTGGTAAATGAAGATAGTTTTCACCTCCAAAAATCCATTTGGAATTTTGAATCTCCAATCAAAAGTTATGGACAAATTTCAGAGAGGATTTGGAATGGATTTTTAAAAATGATAAAGAAAATGTCCATTCCGACCCTTCTCCAAAGTTTGTCTATAACTTTTGATTGGAGATTCAAAATCCCAAACGGATTTTTGGAGGTGAAACTTATCTTCATTTACCAACTTTTTTTAATTCAAAGTTTTTCAAAAAAAGTTATTTTACTATGCCTAAATGAGGTCTGAAATTCTACTTTTAACACAATTCTTTGTTTTTTACTTAACTATGAGTGCTTGGGAACCTATTAATTCTAATTTATTTATCCCACATGGGTTGCTCTACCTCCTACCACCCCATGTGTATATATAGAGTTGTCTTTTTGCTTGAAAATTCAATGGAAGTTATTGATGGCAAATGTTTACAATGCACGAGTGTATTACTCATTGGATATTTGGCCAACATCTTTCTCTACAAATATTTGTTGATTTGTATGTCTAGTCCTAAAATTAAGAAAAGAAAATGGAACATACTATAATGTAATATCCTGGTACCGAAGCTTACATTAATTATTTGAGGATGAAATTCGTGGATGAGGACTCCAGAGAGGAAAAGGCAGCCTCTTTGAAGGCTACTGAATGTTATGTTGGAGAGACCTAAACAGGTAACTTTTTTAGTCCCTTTATTTTGGACTTATTATATAGCCTTGAAGTATATAAATGTAAAAGGTCAATGCCCAGGAAAGAAAAATATATATAAAAAAAACAAAAATTTATTTAAGTATATAAAAGATATATCAGCTTTCCTTAAAACAACAGAAGATTATGCGAAGATTATAATGACGTCCTAGGAATGGAACCTGGAAGTCGAATCTAAGAGAAAAAAAACAAAAACAAAAACAAAAAACAACAACTTGTGTCTGGAATGGAATTACTGTAGTTACCTCAACGTTAACGTCAGTGTAAATCTTTATTATATTATATACTCTTAACATGTGCAGGAGCGTCGATCTCCACGGTTGATACTGAGACTGCGGAGCCTCGATCGACGGTTGAGGTGATGGGATTGATACCAACAGTGCTCGCTTGATCTTCTTAAGTGCACTACTGTAGCACATTTTGTCAGAGATTGACAGAAGATATACAACAAACTAAAGGAGATTCCTTCAAGTGCACAGATAAGTGGGGCAATGTGCAGACAGTCTATGATAAATTATTTGAACTTAATGACTTTGACTGTTTGTCAATGACTTTGACTGTTTTGATCTTGTATTGTAGTGTATAGTAGGGTACCAATCAAAATGGCGTTTTTGAATTCCCAAGGAAAGAAATTTCATTGCTGCCAACTTTGACACCCTCTGGAAGGCTGAAAAATTGTTTTTTTACCATGAAATTCTTGGCATAGAAATGCATTCATGTTAATAATATGTGTGCCAAGTTTCAAGGTCAAAAGATTCACCAAAAAAAAGATATTCAAAATCTACCAACATGTATAGTTGTGAGAATGACTTTCACTACTGCCAACTTTGACACCCTCTCAAGGGCTGAATTTTTTTTTTACCATGAACTTTTTGTCATGAGATCATCTTTACGTTGATAACATATGTGCCAAATTTAAAAGTTAAAAGATTCACACAAAAAAAGATACGCTAATTCTACCAACATATATAGCTATGTAAAAAATTTTAGTACTGCCAACTTTGACACTATCCCAAGCGCTGGAAAAAAACATTTAAACCCCTAAAGTTCCTTGACTATGTTCTCACCAAAAATGCTCCAAAACTCCCATTTCTAATATAAGTTTCAAATTTTTGAAAAATATCATTTTTGGACACATATAACCATAGGATCTTGTTGTACTCTGTTACGAACCCGTTCGTAACAAGGGAACGGTTGTAACGGTTGGGTTAGTTGGCCTCTCCCTTCCCTTTAATAGTCAAGTGAGGAGGCTTGTTCCTCACTTGACATTTTGTGTAATGAAGATAATATGATTTTGGATACAATGTGTAAGTGTGATTCTCATTGTCATTATTGTAACTTGGTGGTGATTTAGTGTTGGTTTGCTTTGAATGCAATCTAAGTAGAGCATCGACTTCTTGGTCAAGCCGATCCTTAACATAATGTCAAGTCATGCAAAGTCCATGCTCTAATTCGGATTCCCACGTTGAAAGTGCATTGATGGCTTTGGACAACGGCCGTTACCATGAGAGATTTTGTAGGATTATTTAATTTGGAACCCTAATCTCCTTCGATGGATCAAGTACCACCGGTGGTCCAACTGGGGGAAGAATTGATGCCGGATGGGATGGGGTCGGAGTGGGCGGCCTTCATCCAACAACAAATCCAAAGTGTGTTCCAAGCCACACTTCCTCAATTGATACAAGAGATTTCGAGTCGAACAGCGCAAGGACCACGACCGGTGGTCTCTCCTGTCTCCAATAGCGGAGGGATGTTAGGAGGGAGGTGTGCGGAATCCAATGTGGAACTCAAAGAATCAAAGGTAGCGGAACCGGAAAAAATTTTCGGAAAGAAGGGAAATGAAGTTTACCGGTGGTTTGCACAACTCCGTCTTGTATTTCGAGGTAAACCGCGCACTTATAGCTCTGATGCAGATAAGGTAGTTTATGCGCTTTCGTATATGACTGGAGCGGCACAAAATTGGGCTATGCCTCTTCTCCAAGCTTTGGACAAGGAGCGTGATCACGAGTTATTGGGCGATTACTAAGCTTTTCGGGAGTCCGTGATTTCCGTATATGGGGATATTGACCGTCGGAGCAATGCGGAGGATCGCATTGGGAAGCTTCGACAAACTGGGTCAGTCGCAAATTATATTTCTATGTTTAATGAATGCGCGGCGCTACTCGATTGGAATGAATCCAGTTTGGTAGCTCGTTTTCGTGGAGGACTCAAGGATGAGATTTTGGATTCGGTGGCGACGGCGGAGACTCAACCACGCCGGCTACAAGATTGGATGGCAATGTCATCCCGAATCGATGAGAGATTATGGGGTCGGCGTCAAAACCGCCGTTCACCTTTTGAGACTTCAAGTTTCCGCTCCCCAACAACTTTGCCACGAGATGCACTGGGGAAGGTACAATCTAACTCGAATACCTCCGGGCCGGTGCTGATGGAGTTTGGAGCGGTGCGTACTCCTTCTACAGCCTTGGCAAAAACGGCGGTGGAACGGCAAGAATATCAACGCCAAGGACGTTGTTGGGGTTGCGGTGGAGTAGGTCATATTCGATCGCGTTGCCCCACGAATTCCTCAAAGCCCTTGTCGATCTCTGCCACCATTGAAGCGGAAGGCACCTCTTCGGAAAAAGAGAAAGTCCAGGACTGAAAGAAAATTTTCAGTACCCGGGCACTGTGCAAACTGCCGCTGCCATCATCCACAAGACACCCACGCTGGACGCAACAAGGAAGGTGGGCAATATGGTGGAGCGGCCTCTTGAGTCGGCCGCTTGGGAGAATTTACAATGGAGTAACATATGGTCGAATACGGATGTCGAGGTTTCGAAGGAGGTAAATTGCAGATTAGATCCGTTGTGCTTACGTGCCACTATTGACCCTAGTGCACATGTGACGTTGGATGCACAGCTCAATTCCGTCCCAAGTCTCACGTTAGTGGATTCGGGAGCCACAGGAATATTCACGCATCCCAAGTTTGTGGAACAATGTAATGCGGAGCTGCAACTAAAGCCGGTGCCGCGTGAAGTTAGGGTGATTGATGGCCGAATGATCAGCTCCGGGCTTATAACCCACGAGGCTATTGTGGAGGTTATCATTGGAGATCATCGTGAAAGATTGGTAGCAGATGTCACGAATATAGGCAAGTATCCATGCATTTTAGGTATTCCATGGTTAATCCGTCATGACCCGACTATTCGGTGGTCTCAACGAAGTGTGGTATTTAATTCCCCATATTGTCAGGCTTGGTGCATGGGGCATGGGGTGCAAGGAGAAAAAAGAAATTGCAAAAATATGGAGGTTTTGGGCACGGGGGATTCCAATCAAGGACGGAATTTTTTAGTGCGAGCTCAAGGAAACATGAGTTGAATTTCAAGGCAGAAAAACAACTTTCAAAATTAATTGCTCCAAAGCATGCATTGGTTTCTGAGGCAGCTTTTCGTCTTTCGGCAAAGGAGGCAGAAATTTATGCACTCGAGATTTCCGAGGTGGATACTCCACTATCTTCTTCTATTCCAGAAGAATATCATGATTTAAAAGCAGCTTTCAGTGAGGTGGCATCCAATGAGTTGCCAGCCCATAGGACTTGCGATATGAAGATTGAATTTAAAGAAGGACAAGAGCCCCGTAACACTGGGTTGCGGCCAATGTCCCCGGTGGAGCTGGAGGAGCTACGGAGGTATTTAGACGAGAATTTAGGCAAGGGCTGGATTCAAAGATCCAAGTCTCCTGTTTCAGCACTTATTGTGTTCGCTCGGAAAAAGGACGGTTCAATTCGGGTTTGTATAGATTACCGGAATCTCAACAAGGTTACCGTGCGGAAGCACTATCCCCTACCCCTTATCCCAGAGCTCACTAACCGGTTGGTAGGGGCTACGATTTTCTCCAAATTGGACATTCGACAAGCCTATCATCGACTTCGTATGGCTGCGGGCCACGAATTCAAAACGGCTTTTAAAACGCGGTACGGATTATTTGAATATTTAGTTATGCCGTTTGGATTGACTAATGCCCCTGCACAATTTCAATTGTTAATGCAAGATATTTTTAAGGACCTTTTGGACATATCTGTTGTTATATACTTGGATGACATCTTAATTTTTTCAAAGAATCTTGAAGAGCATCGGCAAGTGGTAAGGGACGTATTACAAAGATTACAGGAACATGGACTATATGCTAAAGAATCCAAATGTCAATTCCATCAGCATTCCGTTGAATTTTTGGGAATGATTGTCTCGGCTAAAGGACTTGAAATGTGTCCAGACAAGGTGCAAACTATTAAAGATTGGCCCGTTCCAACCTCGGTTAAGGAAATTCAAGCCTTCCTTGGATTTGCAAATTTTTACCGCCGGTTTATATGTGATTATTCCAAGACTACCGTTCCTCTCACTATTCTAACTCAAAAGAACAAACAATTTGAATGGGACCTACAAGCAAGTCAAGCATTCATCGACCTACGATCAAGATTTCTTCAAGCACCGGTACTACTCCATCCTGACTTTGCACGGCCTTTTAGAGTTGAAACGGATGCGTCAGACATGGCAATAGGTGCAATTCTTTTGCAGCACGGGGATGACGGTCACTTACATCCGTGTGCATACAGGAGTTCTAAAATGTCTCCCGCTGAACAGAACTACGACATTTATGACAAAGAACTCCTAAGTATTATTTCAGCTTTCTAGGATTGGCGTGTGTATTTAGAGGGGTCACCTCATCAAGTCCGTGTAATTTCGGATCATAAAAATTTGGAGTACTTTATGACTACGAAGCAATTAAATAGAAGACAAGCTCGATGGTCAGAATTCTTATCCGCGTTTGACTTTGATATCCAACATCGGCCGGGTTCATTAAATGGGCGTGCAGATGCCCTCTCAAGAAGGCTTGATCTCATAGAAGGCCGACATGAAGAGAATCGCCCCCTTCTACGTTTGGCATCATTGGAGGACTGTGACCCCGTTTGGAGCGATGCTCAAATTCTAGAACAAATAAAACTATGCATTGACGAAGACCCCGCATTGCAACCACTATTGACAATTCTAAAAGGGGGATTAAAAAAGAGCCCGCATGACATCCGTCGACGGTTTCAAGAATATAACCTCACAGATGGAATTCTTCGGTTCAAAGATATGATATATGTGCCAAACGATGACGAACTTCGGCGACAAATATTGCGATCGAGGCATGATGCTCCCGCCGCGGGACATCAAGGCCGGGCTAAAACTTTAGAATTGGTAACTAGAATTTTTTATTGGCCTACTGTTCGTCGTTATGTGCATCAATATGTTGATGGGTGCGATTTGTGCCAGAGGTCAAAATCAACACGTCATCCTTGATATGGCCTACTACAACCGATTCCAGCCGCTCATGCTCCATGGAAGCGGATTTCTACGGACTTCATCGTTAAACTACCCCAAAGCAAAGGGTATGACTCTATCCTAGTGGTTGTTGATAAGAATACTAAACTAGCTCATTTTGTACCTACAAAGGAGACCATTGACTCCAATGACACTGTATCGTTATATTTAAATAATGTATGAAAATATCATGGCATGCCGGAGGAGGTCATATCAGACAGGGGCTCCGTTTTTGTGTCAAAATTTATGCGTAGACTATGTGAACTCCTTAAGATCCAGCCATCACCAACGACGGCTTTTCATCCCCAAGGGGATGGCCAAACGGAGAGGGTGAATCAAGTAATTGAACAATTTCTTCGAATGTTCACGACAAAGCGTCAAGATAATTGGGCGGATCTATTGCCATTAGCCGAATTTGTCTATAACAACGCTTGCCATTCGGCAACAGGGTTCTCTCCGTTCTATGCCACGTACGGTTACCACCCGGCATTATCGTATTCTATACCTACAACATCCACTGTTCCAGCGGCCGAGGACCGGGTTCGACATCTACAACAAGTTCATGAGGAACTCAAAACTATGATTTTGATTGCGGGGGAACAAGCTAAGCGAAATTACGACCGAGGGGTACAACTACAACCGACCTTTCAACCAGGTGACAAAGTCCTCTTGCGCCATGAAAATATTACAACTACAGAGTCCTCTCATAAATTAGCTTCTAAGTTTCTTGGACCGTTTTCAATAATAGCTAAACTCTCCGATCTCGTTTACCGGTTAAAACTACCTAAGACATTGCGTATTCACAATGTTTTCCATGTTTCTGTACTTGAAAAATACCGTGAGGATACCATTCCCGGACGTCGCCGCATACCACCTCCGCCGATTATTACCCCAATTGGAGATGTGGAGTAGGAGGTGCACAAGGTTATTGATTCATGTTTATTCGGTCGTTGGAAAAAACTCCACTACTTGGTGTCATGGGAGGGCTATGGCTCGGAGGAGAATTCGTGGGAGCCGGCGGACAATCTTGAAAATGCACCGGAGGCGATTGCTGATTTTCATAAACTCCATCCAACGGCACCGGGGCCCCAACCTAGAAGGGGGGGTAATGTTACGAACCCGTTCGTAACAAGGGAACGGTTGTAACGGTTGGGTTAGTTGGCCTCTCCCTTCCCTTTAATAGTCAAGTGAGGAGGCTTGTTCCTCACTTGACATTTTGTGTAATGAAGATAATATGATTTTGGATACAATGTGTAAGTATGATTCTCATTGTCATTATTGTAACTTGGTGGTGATTTAGTGTTGGTTTGCTTTGAATGCAATCTAAGTAGAGCATCGACTTCTTGGTCAAGCCGATCCGTAACACCATGGCCCTTGTATCTGCTTCATGCATGTGTTGTATACATTAAAACTGGATTCGCAGGTGCATTGCAAGAATCAGAAACAGTGCTAACCAATCTAGAGGGGCTAATTTGAGACTTTTGTTTGTTGAACACCGTTCACATTTTGATCACATGCAATGTTCTTTACTGATTTTTTGTTAAAGCATTTGGCCTCATCCGAATCGTTCTGAATTTCACAATAGGATCATTCGAATTGGTTGTTTTCAGGACCGTGAATCCTCGGTTCGTTATCTATGGCTTTTCGATCTGCTTCATGTGTTTCTTATATCCATGATAACCGGATTGGCAGGTGTCAATTTTGCGAGAGTTCAAATCCAGTGCTAACCTCTCGAGAGGGGCTACTAATACTCATCATAATCCCGGCAACTCCTCATGTGCGCTTTCACAGCGTCGACTTTGTGGGTGATCAAGGTGCTGCTGGTGAAGATTCTGGCCGACACGTTTCACTGGACGGCCTACTTTGACAGAATTCAAGACTCTCTGTTCCATCGGTATATCCTGGACGTGCTCTTGGAGCCACGGAGCCACAGACCTTCCCATGGACGAGGCGCAGTGGGCGGGAGGAGGCGGGCGGCCCCGGTGTTCAAGGTGGGGTAACTTCTGCCGCACATGCAATTCTATTAATAGGTTCACTTTAGATTGCACAGAGTTGAATTGACAAGCTTAAAATTTGAATCAAAATCGTGTGCAATTACAGGTAAGATGACAGGTGAGATAAAAATTCATTGCAAATTTTCGTATGCATTCTAGGTTACAAGAGTGCGATTCACATCAACGAGGTAGCTTGAAACCTTGGTATCTCGATCGTTCCGACACTTCAGCTTGGCACATAATTTGAACGTAAACTGTCTATGTCACTTAAACTGCAGGTGAGATAACATGCTTAAAGGATTTTATTACATTTATTATATGCTTTGAGGTAACAAGTGTCCAGACACAAAGGTTTTCAAGGTACCTCTTTCAGGTTGAGGACTTGTTTCTCCCTTTTGCAGTCTAGTCTCCCTAGCTTATTCCCGCCTTCAAAATGGAGCTACGAAATTGTAAAATAAGCAACTTGTGCTAACAAATTGCCTGCCATGTGACAGCTCAGAGTGGCTCCTTCCCAGAAGAAAGTGACAGCTCGGGACGCTAAAATACAGGGTCGCATTGAACGGCAATACTCCCCCATCCTCTCCAAGTTCCGTCCAAGGAAAGGCAAGCGATTGGAGCCACGCACACCCGCTTGGGCCAAATACAAAGACAACAACGACGACAGCAATGTGCTCATTTCTTGGGTTCCCAAAATCCCGTCGATCTTACATCGCAAACAAAGAAAGGTAGTTACGAAGAAGTCGAAGGGGAAGATGGAGATGGTGATGCTGAAGTAGACGTCGAGGGAGAGGCTGAGAGTGAAGGAGAAAGAGTCGAAAGTGACGTAGAGTGACGAAGAAGAAAGGTCTGATAGTGACAAAGACAGTGAGGGGGGGTGGGAGGTCGAAGTCGAGAGTGAGGGAGAACGGGAAGAAGTTGTGGTCAGCGCCAGTGGCTCTGAACGCTCACACCGAGCGCAACCTTTGGAGGACTACGAAGACGAGGAGATGCAGGAAGAGGCTAGGGGCCAAAGGTTGTTTCTTAATCTGCAAATATTCTGGCCTTTTTATTTGCAGTTGATTTGTCGTGTAAGCGCTTGCACATCTCGAGAAATATGCTTATTCTCTTTGTCTTCCGGCTTGTGTGACATTCGATTACGTGTTGGGCCTTGGTAGCGGAATAGCAAGCTCTGTTTGGGGATTACCTGTAACGGCTTGTGTTGACTAGGAATTATCTCCTGTTACAGTCTGACGGAGTTAGTGGAGCATCTGACGGAGTTAGTGGAGCAGCAGACGTGTTGACAAGTCTTGTGGTATGGTTTATATGGTGAACAGTGAAGGTGAGGAAGATGACCATGAAGATGACGAACCGAGAGAGAGGGCTGAGGTGGCTGAAGCACGTGATGTGTTTGGTGAGTCAGGTGAAGACGAGGACCATGAAGCAGGGCATGAACCAGAACCAGAAGCTGCAGAGCATCGTAGCCCTGAGGAAAGTCTGCAGGGCAGTCCGGAGGTATAGCTTTCATTGTATTTCATCTATACATTGCCATGTAGCGGTCTTTAGTGCCAATTGTACTAAAGTTTTTGAATATGGTTTGGATTGCATATCGCGCTTATAGATCGATCTGGCCATTCAATAGTAAAATTTACGTCTGGGCTTACTGGACAATTGCGCTGAAACAGAGGGTTCGTTCGGATGACGAAGGAAGTGAAGGGGATGCAGCTCGGGCAGAAGAGATTGTTGGGGATGATGATCGGGACCGTTCGGATCGGTTTGAATCTGATGATGAGCGGCATATTGAGCAGAAACCTGAAAAACCTATGGGTCCCCCAATAGAGATACAGGTCCCCAACAGCACTCCCACAGCACTAAAAGGATCCGCGCGTCCGAAGCTACCCAATTCACAGATCAGAGGTAGAGCTCACGCAGCCGGCCGACGAAAGAGAGACAACCGCAAAGCTTACACTGCCGGTCACGAAGCAAAAACGAGTTCATAATTAGCATTCCACATTAACCCTTAACTCGATCCACTCAGGAATAACATCTACAGACGGACACACGGACAGACGGAGGCGAACACGAGTGCATCGGCCTGTGCATTGGCCTGTGCTCGACAGCTTGGTGGAGATGTTTCGCAATTACGACCGAGTGAGCGACCGGACGCACTCGTTCTTTACCAGCGAAATGAAGACCTTCAGCTTCGCAGTGCCCGCTTATCCTCGCAGAGTCAATGTTACATCGACTGTTGATCCCGCCATTGCAATGTACGACAATCAAAATCGCAATCGGGAAATTGTGAGGTCGAACGGGAATATTCTAGTTAATAAGTAATCCTGCCAACCGCCAAACTGTCTATTTACTGCTTTGATCAGCAGCGTATACTTAAATAATTGGATGCGGTTGCGAGCGCTTGAATTAGTCGAGCGAGATTTTTGCCGTGGCGAATTGGTGACATTTCGATCAATTAAGCACTGTTAGTACACATATGCGGACTTCACCTCGACCTTGCTTAATAATTGAGAACCTGCAGGGTGGAGCCTGAAAGAGATGCTAGCGGATATCCTAGGGAATAGCATATTGTCGCCGATGGAGACTTATGGAAACGACATCACAAGATTGCCAGTACCCGGAGTTCTAGCTCAACACGCAGGGTCCGGGAACTCAGTAACACCGTCTTCAGAGAGGATGCCGTTAAGCATGCCAAAGCCCTAAAGCGCGCCATGGCTGCCGATGAGCCCGTTGAATTCCAGGTACTCGCTCACTCTCTATTAGTAGCATAAAATCGTAGAGACAAACATTTTCGTGTTGCATTTGCACTACTTTATTGCATCCTCTATTATATGACTAGAGATTGCACTACAAGCCTGAAAATATGGAGAGAATGCATTGTGAGAAGTGTTGAGGATTAGAGGTTAGGATTTTAGAGTACAGGTTTTACACTTTTCCTCTGCTATGTCACATACATGTCACTCGATATTCTCACACCTCAGAAATTGGTACTCTGAGGTAGTGTGATAAGAAGGTTTGAATGTATGCAAAATGACTTTGAAATCTTTGAGGGAATAGGTCATTTTAGGTAAGCAACACATATGAGAACCAACTGCTAGCTGTGACTTCATTTTTACGGAGGATTTGAATGTCAAAGGGCTTGGCTATGCGAATGACAATAGACAGCATCTGCAAAGTGGCAATCGGAGTGGAATTGGGTCGGCTGTCGCCATCACTGCCTGATATACCATTTGGTATAAGGTTTGATGGAGCTCAGATCCTCATCCATAAACGAGTAGCGAATCCGCTGTTCAAAGTAGGGAGGGCGTTAAACATCGGAGCGGAGTGCCCCTTGCCAGATGCGATTCGAGATGTGATCTAGTTTGCCAAGAGGATGATCTCCAAACGACGTCAAGAGATTGCTGCAGCGCACATTGCCGGAGAACTATATGTACGTTGCTCGTCCATGATCTTTGCTTGTGCTGGCTTCTTTTAGTGACTAAAGCATTCAAGTTCTTGTATGATTCATCTCATTCTTGAACTCAGAGTCTCAATCAGCTCTGCAAATGGTACCACGAATACTCTTTCTGTAGTAACAGGGGTCCTTCTATAGTACTAATCACTGATGGACCCTTGGATTCAAGTTTCTGCTTTCCACTTGCGTTGAAATGAGTATCGCAGTACTGTTCTTGAATTGAAAGAGACCTATTGTGATGCATTCAAGAATATAATTTAGAATTCTTTCGGATCCTAGAATGTTCAATAAGTGCATCTGTGAAACAATATATTTAGGGTTAGGTTGTATTAGTCTACATAATACGAATTTGACTCTTAAAGTTTTCGTTTCCTGAAACTGACTCTCAGGAGAAGATTGACCTACTTTACAAGTTCATAGGGCATCATTGATGGCGGAGCTGAGGACAGCTGCAGCGACATCGGATTGCGAGACGTGAAAATCAATTTCTTGATTGTGGGTAGGGACACCACCGCCGTTACCCTTGCCTGGTTTCTCCACGAGATATGCTTCCTTCTGGAGATTGCTGCAATGATCCATGAGGAAGGAGTACAAGTGGTAGGCAAGCACACCGATTTCAAGGCCTTCGCGGAACAGTTGACGCACGACACCTTGGGACAAATGCTCTATCTCCACGCTGCCCTTTCCGAAAGTCTTCGTTTACATCCTCCCGTGCCTCGAGTATGATTCTGTCCTCTGTGCACATTTATTTTTGGCCGGATTCTTAGTCCGAAGTATCTCCATTTGTATCTCCCTTTTTAGTTCAACTACGAGCATTCTTTCGAATGGCGATAAGTTGGACAAATCTGTTGGAAACATGTCGCCAGTCAGGGTGGGACGACCTTGAGTCGTTGTACTGCTTAAATTGTGTGCAGGTTCCCAAGGTTGCATTCCAGGATAATGTACTCCCTGATGGAACAGAAGCGAAAGAGGGAGAATTTGTGCAGTATATTCCATACTCCATGGGGCGGATGCCCTTCTTGTAGGGTCCGGACGTATTGGAGATCCAACCTGAGAGGTGATTCAAGGACGGCATCTTCCACAGCGTCTCTCCTTTCAAGTTCACTGTCTTTCAGGTACTGAGGTGGCATCACCAATGGTTTTGATAATCAGGAAACTTGCACAGAATGCGTCATCCTCAACCCATTCTAACTGCACTGCCTGGAGACAAATGGCCTTCTGTCCCAAGTAATCCCAACTTGACATGTAACTTAGAAGGTGTCCAATCCTATGTGCACACAAATATGACAGATTTTCAGGGTACACTGAGTGTGCAAATTTGAGAGAGGGTTGAGTGTATCTAGGCTGACAGAACTCTAGCTGCACTACCTGGTTGTAGTGTAGAAAGAGTGAAGCTTGTGTTGTGTACAAAAGAATATTCCTGTGCAAAAGAATAAAGCTTTCACAGGTGACATATCATTGTTATTCTGGTGTTTGTATTAGTCATGAGTGTGCTTAGGTGTCATGCAAATCTCACATGCGCCTGGATGCTGTTGATGTTTTGTTGCAGGCAGGGCCTCGTATCTGTTTGGGCAGAAATTCTGCTTTTATGCAGTTGAAGGTAACCCTGGCACTGATTACCCATTTCTTTGCTTTCCAGTTGGTGCCTGGACAAGAGATCACATACACTACCGACCTCCCTGGTAACGCCAATGATTTTCACTCCATTCTTCACTCTCCCCCCTCGGGTGGCGTGTCTCTGATCGGGTGCAGATGCACACGCTGAACCCACATCATGCACATTTCACGTGTAACTTAAAAGCAGGAGTTGTAAATTGTGTGTGAAGAAGTTCAACAGCAATCCAAAACCTGAGTGCCCTGAGTAAGTTAGACCACCAATAGGAAAGACGCTGTTCAGAGTGAAGTCTCGGAACAGGCTTTGCAGATCAGGAAAACAGCTAACCTGAGAACTGTTGTGGCTTAGAATTAAGTAATTTACATACAATGAATTTAGAGGACTGTGCTACATAGAATTTGCTATAGACAAACGTCTTCAACCTTAGGAATTTGAGGTCAAAAAATGGTATGGTTTGTAAATATAAAGTTACTTGGTCTCTGATGATTATTAAATATTAAGAGACACCGCAGTGTGATCTGACCTTGGTTTTTTATTAATGAATCAATGTCAAAATCGATTTCTTATAAAAGGTTAAGTACAAATTGTGAAATTTGTGGGAAATGAGTAAGAGTTGTCTTGAAAACTTCACTAATAAAGGGCCAATGTTGAAAGGTTTTGAATTGGTGGCTAATGTGACTAGTATGTTAAAGAAAGTAGAAGAATCTACTACTTAGTATTTGGCTAGTCATCAAAAGAAAATAAATGAACCACTACCTTGAACCATTAACAATACAATTAAAACATGTTAGGTCACTTCCATGCATGCATTATATATTAATTAAATAAATAAAATTATAAAAATTAAACCATTTCCACTTACATGATCCTCTTAAATTTGAAAGGATATGATATTTTATTCATTGTGAATATATGACAATCTATAAAATAATTACATGATTACCAAATTAAAAACATCTTTAATCCATATAAATGTAAACGAACCACTTTGGATGAAAAAAAAAAAAATTTTGTCATTGCAAAGACAAAGGCTAGTTCACACTATAATATCTTCATAACTATGCAAAAAGAATGCAAGAACTCAAACATCATTCATGAGGAGGTGGGTAATGGTGGTAACTTGGAGATGAAAGTAATGACAATTAATCCCTAAAGGACTAGAGGGGTGTCCTGATTTCCAAAATTGTGAAGATCTATTATAAAATGCAACTTAGAAGAATAATTTAATGATGACTTTCAAACAATAGTTGTAAAATGCTATTTATAGATCACATCCATAGGGTTAGATCAACAAAAATACATAACAATATTTTTCAATAAAATTTGAAGCCAGAAATTGGAAATTCCTTCTAAAATCAATCGTAGACTGAATATTTATGATTTTTATTATATATATATATATATATATATATATATATATATATATATATATATATGTGTGTGTGTGTGTTTATAAGTTTAAAATATTGAATTCTAATTATAGTAATTTTTGAAGATTTTGATTTGATTTTTTGATTCAAGTCATTTTTGAAGGATCATTTTTTGAATTGAAAAAGTTACTTTTTGAAGCTAAACCTCCCGATACCTTTTGAATTATAGAATATTTGCAAAGCAAAATCTTTATAATCTGAACCGTACAAATGTTAAAGAACTAATATAATAATCTTTATAAAAAATTGATGGATGAAAAAATGCATTCCGGTGAGTTTGGGACATGTTTCCATTCATTCATTGTTCAAAATCTGCACTCATGGTCCTTTAGGGGTTAAGTAGCATTACAAGAAATTTCAGCCCCTAAAGGGGCCACGAGTTTTGAACCCCTTGGTGCAATTGTAGAAAAAAAGAAAATAAAAAATTATTTTTATTTGGGTGTTAATGTGGCACTACTTGTGCCACATCCGTGCCACATCAAACATTTTTATTTTTTCAATATTTTTTTATTTTTTTAATATTTAAAAAATATATATGTATATATATTTTTTAAATTAATATTTATTTTTATTTTTAGTAATTGCACCGTAGGGGTGCCAAAAATGAACTGTTAGCGGCCCCTTTGAAGGCTGAAATTCTTTGTAATGGATTGTTCAATAGTATAGAGACATTTCCTTTAATACATTGAAATTTTAAAAAATGAGCTAGCTAAATAGTGATAAATACACCAAAGGAGTTAAATATAAGCTAGCTATTGATCATAAAGCCCTTTTATTATGAATTTTAAGGTCTATCTATACTTTTAAATCTCACTTATCTTACCTTCCAATAAATAAATAAATCTCAATATGACCTTTAAAAATTCTTGAAACTATTAATTTTTTTGAAAACCATGTTATATGTATGATGATACATGTGCCATCAAGCTCCTTCGAGATTCATGAAGCTACATTCAAATAAAGATTATTGTATTTTTTTATGTTTCTAATATTTATAATAAGTATAAAGCAACTTCTTGCAATATTGATGCAAAAAAATCTTAAATGATGTGTTGATATATCAATACGATAAGACATGCTTAGAATAGATGCTATGTAAAATGACATTAATAGATTTTGAATTTTTTTTTGTATTTATATTTTTACACTTTATTTCCTCATGATTACAGCATCTCTTATTGAATGAAAATATTATCTTTCTTTGATTTGTAAAGGCACTACCTTTGTACTTATATCATTAGAATACAAATAATTTAGTCAAGTTGAAGAATTTACATATCAAGGGTCTAAATGACATTTCAATTGATTTTATTTTCAACCATTTATACATAATAGAAGATGTATAAAGACAATAATATTTCTCAAAGGACTTTGTATCTTTATGCAATTTTTGCAACAAAATATTAATTTGGCTTGTAGAAAATCCCATCACTTCTTTAACTCTTAAACAACATCTCTTAGCCTAGGAGGTTCGTAAGGGAGAATAAAAAATCTCTTTGAAGTGAGGCATAGGGCTTGTTTTTTGTCCAAGGTTAGTTTGTGCAATCAAGGTAACTTAAATACAAGCCTTATTTACTATAGAAGTAGATCTAATTGGTTGAAATATTCTAAAATAATCCTAAAGTCACTTTTTGTCAAAGATCAGAACCAAGCTTGCGGTACTTGGACTATTATTTATGGGTTAAACTAATTGGAAAAATAAGTTTAAATGTCAATTAATCATCCATATCATTGAATATTGAAAAATCAATATTAAATTTATATGAATCATTCTATAAGTTCAAAATTAGAAATATGTGAAAATCATATATCTTTTCATTTTAAATTTCAAATAATTGATTAAACTTTCCATTACATAACGTGTAAAAGAAATACAAATTTTAAACCTTTTGATACATCACAATGTTTTAATTCTAATTTGTAGTTTTTAAATTAATCTTTCTATAAATACTGATATTGTTATTTGATAGTTTGTTCAAAAGATAAGTGATTTTGAAGGACATTGATTTTTACACCCAATCTACTATTTAATGATCTTTTGCAATGGACTTGAGCATCCTTCTCACCTACATTTATTTTCTCCAAATATTTCTTTATTTTTTAATTCTAAATTAGATTCATTTTAAATCCAATTTTAAAACTTGGATAACTAACAATCAATTTTTTTATATAAAATAAAATATTAAACATTTGACAATATGAATTTCACTATTTGGATTTTGTTATAGTTCTTATTTCTATTTGTTTTGAAGAATTTAAGATTTAAATCTTAGTTAATCATTCTAAATTGTTCAAAATTTGATATATTTCAAATTTTCACATTGCTTGAATATTTCCTTCTCTCTAGAGAAACATAAATTGCAAGTTTGACTATACTAAAAGAAGAAAAAGAACATTGACATTGAGACCATTTTGAAATATAAAGAGTTTGCTAAAGTAGTTTTAACGAAGTCTAGAGAAATTTTGAGTCAAATAGCATGTAACCTTAACTTCTAAAGGACCAAATACTCAGATTTCAAACAACAAATGAATGCAAACAAACCTTGAGTATACAAAATTTATTTAATTTTAACTGTCTACATATTTGTGATTGTTATATTTAATCTCTTATATTTATATGATATAGATTTTCACAACTTTCCTTTAAAAAAGTTCTATATTACAAGAGGTATAAACATGTGTGACCCTCCAAAGTAACATTTTGAATTTTGGCAAAATGGATCCTTCAAAAGCCAATTAAATAAGTAAGTGAAATAAATCTCTTAAAAAATCATCATAATTCAAACTTAATATTTTGGACTTAAAGAAAAATCTAGTGAAAGTACAAATACCCAATTTATAATCAATTTTGGAAAGAATTTTTAATTTCAAATTTCAAATTTCAAATTTTATTGACAAATATTGGTTAGTAGAGCAATAAGTCTAGATATGATCTATAAATCACAATTATTTTACAACTTTAGTTTATAGTCATCCTTAAATTATTATTCTAAGTTGCATTTTGTAATACATGTCCCCAATCTTGAAAACCTGAACTATCCCATATCTTAAAGGAGTTAAACTCTATTATCATTGATTTTCCATTGATTTGATTTTCTTTGAGTATTCTTTGTACTTTTACTTGAATTTCTTTTTTACTATGCAATATATCTTTACAATGAACATGAGGTTTTCATTTCGAATCAACAATTTGGAAAATGAACCAGCTCAAATGTAACAAACCAACAACTCCAATGGCTTATACTAAGGGGTTGAAATTTGTGATGAAAATAATAATTTATGGTTTACAAAATTCTTTCAAGATGTACTCTGCAATTTCTAGCTGCATTGCATTAAAAATAAAATAAAACCCATCAATTGTGCCCATGGTTTTATAAATTATGCAAGTCAATACAGAAAGAGTTTATAATCATTTCAGAAGTTATAAAAATAAAAATTCTATTAAACGTTGTGCATTGACGCTAACTGTCGGTCCAAAAAACTCAACATTTAAATCAATTTAAAAAGTTAAATTCGGCCTTCCCACCAGAGCCGAGGACCCCGGGACCCGTCCACGTCATCTTCCAGATCAGCACATACAACTGCCACGAAGTCACAAGCATGTTTCGCCAAAATGGAGCTCTGATTCTGCGCAGAACGGTCGTAGGGAAGGCGCGAATTCCGCCTCCCATGACCGTTGGCCCGGGCCACAGTCTTCTCCTCCGTCAAGTCGTCGTCCCGCTTTGTTTGCTTCCAGAGCTCTGTCCCATGCTTGTGACCGTTGCGAGAGAAATTCCAGCCCTGCGCCTCGTCCTCTCGCCTTCTTCTGCTTATCTTGCCGATTTACGTCCCCCGCTCTCGTCTTAACCTCCGGAATTTGAAATTCACGGGATGCAATTCTGTGCTCATTTGAATGGTTTAGCTTCGGATAATCAGCTTTGAAGCTTCGTTGAGCATTTAAGTAGAAGTGCAGAGAGACGAGCTTGTTTTTTGTGTGCACGGCGTTCATATGGTGCAGCATTGTCAAGTTGAGGAATATTCCGTTGCTGAATTGGGGACGCGCGTTTGGTGAGAGGGATTGAGAGAATTGGGATTTGGAGAGTGGAGTGTGTGCGGGTGTGCAATCTGGCAGGTTAATGTATGTGTTCAGGTGGATGTGGAACCACGCCTCCGCCCTGTGAGCTTGAGACAGAGAGGGGCTGGAGCGCGGAGAGCACACGTAGCAGGAATTTTTTGCTACCGCAGCCATGACTGTGGCCGCGGAGAGAGGTGCAGGAACGCAATTTGCTCGGATTAGAAGTGGGGAGGAGAAGATCTATGTTACCGTTCGAGTCCGACCTCTGAGTGCTAAGGAGGTCGCTCGGTCGGACGTCTCTGATTGGGAGTGCAACGATGACAATGTAATAGCTTATAAGCATGCGCTGCCGGAGCGTTCTCCATACCCTGCTTCGTACACACTAGGTGAGTCAGAAATTCGAACTCTCTGCAATTTGAGTTGTCTGATCAGGAGAACGTTATAGTTTATCGGAGACAGGAAATGAAGAATTGGGTTTGACGGTTGAGATGTTGCTTGCAGATCGTGTTTTTGGTCCTGATAGCCAAACACAGAAAGTATACGAAGAAGGTGCTAAGGATGTGGCTCTGTCAGCGCTTGCGGGCCTCAATTGTAAGTTTAAATTGAATCACTATCCTGAACATGTTGTATGGTGAAATTGGCAGTGCATCAGAGCAAGTTCGTCCTAAAGTCTGATGCAGGACCTCAGTTGCTTTTCTGATCTAGCTTGGGTTCCTGCAGCTACTATCTTTGCTTATGGGCAAACCAGCAGTGGGAAAACTTTCACGATGCGGGGAGTCACTGAAAGTGCCATTGCCGACATTTTTGATTACATCCAACGTGTATGTCTTCATTCCTAGTCTTCTGTCGAAGTGGGCTTTCTGTACTCTTGAAATTGCTTCGGTCGAATTGGAAGTTCTCCTTAGTTTTGTTTTCTCCTTTGTATACCAAAGTTTAAGTTTGAAGAGCTTGATTTTATTAGTAGACAGCTTGGACTTCTCATGGGAAAATTGTACACTGTAAAATTTACGCTGATACAGAAATGCCAGGTGGTTATGATCATGGACTGATTCTTCTCTTAACTCACAGAACCCTGACAGGGAATTTGTATTGAAAGTTGCTGCGCTTGAAATCTACAACGAGGTGGTGAAAGACCTCCTGACCTCGGAAGGGGCTCCTCTGAGGTTGCTCGATGACAAAGAAGTGAGTAGGAGGCTATTGAACTCTTTTCTGATAACTTCGAGGAATACTTGAAGGCGTACTTTCTGTTACTCGTTCCGGTTCTGCGTTCTCAAGTTGCAAACTGCAAAATATCTGATTAAATGGTTGTGAACTGCAGAAAGGCACCATCGTCGACAAGTTGAAAGAGGAGGTTGTCCGTGATGTCAACCATCTCCGCCAAGTTATTAAGATTTGCGAAGGTATAGAAATCGCAGCTTTACGACAGTGCATGATATCGAAGAGGAGCTGAGATATTGGGTGATGTGTGAATAGGCAGGAATTAGATTTGTTCGAACTCTGTTTGTCAAATACTCTTTCGTTTGAATCCTCATTAGCTGTTTATTGTGTCAACTCTTGCAGCTCAAAGGCAAGTCGGAGAAACCAGCCTGAATGACACTTCCTCGAGGTCTCATCAGATCATTCGATTGGTGAGTTGTGTTAGACTGATACATGTTAACCTATGAACCTTACACGCTCTGCATAAGGCAAATGATCAGTAACTGGGACTAGTCTCATCGCAGCCGCCATTGTAACAGTGAAAGGTGAACTTCGGAACGGTCAGATGTGTAGTCGTTTTAAGCGGGTCTCTTGGCATTTGCAGACAGTGGAGAGCCACCCGTATGGAGTTGCTGCAGGGGCTACAGCAACCTCTTTAGTTGCGAGCTTGGTAATTGACATATCCATCATCTAATTTTTAACCCTCAGGCTTCTTACTCAGTTACCGAATCCTGCTACCGAATTTTTTTAGATTGCCGTGATGGAATCACAGTATCTCGTGTTCTCAGCTTCTCTCATGGAGTTATGCATACTTGTCTGCACGAAAGCATCTAGCATAGCATTAATCTTGTTCACAACGGTGCCGCATTTGTTCTGCAGAATTTTGTGGATCTAGCCGGAAGTGAAAGAGCATCGCAAACTCTGGCTGATGGAGCTAGGCTGAAGGAAGGAGCTCACATTAATCGCAGCTTATTAACTCTAAGCACCTGCATTCGTAAACTCAGGTACAGAGGTCTTTCCCACGTTCCTTGTTGCACCCAATTTGCAACGGAAGCCTGCACATCAGTGCAAAGTGAGTACTTGTATTTTTCCTGTCTCTTTCACCTCGGTGCCTAAATTGTCTCTATTGCTTTCAGTGGGGGAAGCAAGAAAAGTGGGCACATTCCGTACAGGGACTCCAAGCTTACGAGAATCTTGCAGCATTCGTTGGGCGGAAATGCAAGGACTGCTATAATATGCACTATGAGCCCAGCCCATAGCCATGTCGAGCAATCGCGCAACACTCTTGCATTTGCTACGAGGGCCAAAGAAGTCGTCAACACCACGCATGTTAACATGGTGAGGTTCTTCTGCAGTCATGGTCCGATCTTGTGAACGACGTTCTGAACTCAGAGACAGTTAACTCTCACAACTGTTCTGCCGTGGACAAATTGAACTTCAGTACGTCATTTAAGTTAGATTATGAAATTGTAATCACCTGTGTCGCTTTTGATAGTTCAACAACGAAGTGAATGATATTGTTCTTTGTTCTGTCAGGTTGTGTCAGACAAGGTATTGGTGAAGCAACTACAAAAGGAGGTGGCCAGACTGGAGGCTGAGCTAAAGATTCCCGATTCGGTTACTGACACCGCAACATCTGAAGCATTACTCCAAGCTAAAGATCTCCAAATCCAGAAGGTTTTTACTATCCCTGCACAATTTGTATAGTGCAATTTGAACTTCAGTTCCTGTAGTCAGTTCGTCCAAGGGGAATACTGAATCTTCGTCTGTCACAGATGGAAGAGGAACTTAAGGAGCTGCAATTGCAGCGGGACGCTGCTCAAGCTCGGCTTGACGAAGTCAGCAGGAAGCTTGGGGCTGAGGAGGTGGCCAAGAGACTAGCGGAGGAGGCAGCTAAGAAGCTTGCGGAGGATGTGATTAAGAGACCTGTAAGACCCATATTTCACGTCCAACCGAGAAAAAGATGTAGTTGTAAAGTGGTTCACCTATTTATCAGTATCTGTTTCTACGCTATGGTATTCGTGTCTAATCTAGCTTCTAATAATTGTTCATATGGTATGCATAACAGCCGTTAACTCCTGGACCTCCATCCATCGCCCGCACTCCTCTTTCAATTACCGCGAACCGAAGAAGGTGGTCTGATTCAGGAGATTATCTCATCCGAAAATTGGAGGGACAAAACCAGCAACCGCAAACTCCCCCTAGCAAGCTCCGGCTGAAAGGTCCCGGCATGTCTATCAGGCAATCCACTGCTGCCTCTGTTATGCTGGTACAGGAGATTCGCAAGCTGGAAAACCTGCAGGATGAGTTAGGTGAAGATGCCAATCGAGCGCTGGAAGCTCTTCAGAAGGAAGTTGAATGCCTGCGGTTAGCCCAAGCAGGCATGAATCATGACGCAGCTTCTACAGTTAAGAAACTCCAAGATGAGATCCATACGATGCACAGTCTCCGTTCCACTGCTTCAAGAGCCAATGGCTTTGAGAACAAGGAAGATGTAGCCACTCTTCGCCAGTCTATCAGCATGAACCATGTTACTCTGCGACAGGAGCTCTCTCGACTGGGAGGCAAGGACAAAACCGATGCTGATGCTGCCATAGCGACTTTGGAGGAGCAATTGGAAAGTGTTCAGAGATCTTTGGACAAAATGATCCTCGCCAACGAAACACAGGCACCTAATGTAAGCGTAATCCTTTCAACTCGTTGCTAAAGAAAAACTTGTAGAAGGAAGAGACGCTCGTTCTCTGGGATCCTGATCACGATCACGGAGGCCTTCTGAAATTGGCAAATCAGGCTACATGTTTTAGATTATTATTATTAGATTACCCTTTGTTCACTTATATTTTAAGTGTCTTTAGTTACTAGTTCTCTTCACACTGGCGCATGAGAACATGGTTTGTTCTTGATTTGATCGAAGTAGTTTCAAGTGATCAGTCACGTCCTCTAGGACAATTTACTCATTGTCTTGCTCATTGTTTAAATCACTACTGAAACGGACCTTTCGTGAACTTGCTGTGCACAGGAACCTGGAGAATCACCGAGGACCCCTGCTCGGAAGAAGAATGCTCCTTTAACCCCAGCAGCTACCATGGCTAGGCAGCGCCTTACTGCTGACACTCCTTGCTCGCCAGCTGCTCGGAGGAGCTTAAGGTATTGCAACAATGAGAACAACGAAAATACTCCTCCGCGGGCACCGCGTGACAATACCGGAGGAGAGCACGCAACACCTCGAGGAAATGTACACCACAAGCAAGGCGCATCGCCAGCCAAGTCCGATGTTAACTCAACCCAATCAAAAGAGAGTCCTGGCCATAAGAGATCCAATTCGGTTGACATTCGAAAAATGCAGAATCTGTTTAAGACCGCAGCAGAGGACAACATTAAAAGCATCCGTACTTACGTAACGGAATTGAAGGAGCGTGTGGCGAAGCTCCAATATCAGAAGCAGCTCCTTGTTTGCCAGGTACTGCTTAACATATTCATTTTCATTTTCTCAATGCCAATTGGAGGTGCTCCGGTAGCATTTAGTTCTTTCCCTAGAACCAACTTGTTCTATGTTTGTGAATTAACCGTTCTTGATTGCTTATTATTCCCCGATCATGCAGGTGCTCGAACTTGAGACCAATGGGAACGAAGAAGAGGAGGAAGAAGGGGAGGACCTCAATGAGGACGAGCTTGCTCTGGAGCCTGTGCAATCACCAGGCAGCTGGAAGACTCAATTTGATCAGCAAAGAGCTCTAATTTTCGAGTTGTGGGACTCTTGCAATGTCTCTATCATCCATCGAACTCAGTTCTATCTTTTATTCAAAGGAGACCCTGCTGACAGCATCTACATGGAAGTGGAATTGCGCCGCCTGACGTGGCTGCAGGAGAACTTCAACGCTGAGGCTCAGTCCAACCATCAGAATGTGAACGCTGTAGAGGAGCACCTTATTCCTGCCAGCCCCAACTGCTCGAACAGGTCGGTTCCTTGCTCATCTACAATCTCTCCACTTGAGGTCACAGTTTGAAATTATGAAAAGACATTATGAGACAGGAATTACTGCTGCAGAAGTGTGTTATGGCTAGATTCTCATCCTAATTCCAGTCAGTTGAAGCTCGGTACTATGTCTCTGAAATACGGTACGATGCTCTTGAATTCTTTCTTTAGCTATGTATGTCACTGGATTTGCTGTTTTTTTATTGAACGTTTCTTAACATGTAGACTTACTTCGGGTCGTGTCCCCACATCTTGATCATGCAGCGCTAAAAGCTTGAAGAGGGAAAGGGAACTTCTAGCTAGGCAGATGTCGCGACGTTTGTCGAACGAGGAAAGGGAAGATCTGTTCATGAGATGGGGTGTCCCTCTCGACGGAAAGCAGCGCAAGCTCCAGCTAGTCTACAAGTTGTGGATGGACCCTCACAATCTCAGCCATATCCAAGCCAGTGCTGAAATTGTAGCCAGGATTGTAGGAATTATAAATCCCGGATCTGCCCCCAAGGAGATGTTCGCACTTAACTTCGCTCCTCCCAATCATGCCGAGAGGCCTGGCATGTTCGGGTGGAACGGTCTGTCAGCTCTCTTGAACTTTTAGCATCTGAAGAGGTTTTCAGGTGTGGAGTTTGCTTCTGGTGACTACTGATTCTTAGGTATTGATGAAGGTGAAATTGATTTTCCCGCTGAAGATTAGTGATACCTCAGTTCCTAAAGAGGGAAACTGTAAAGAATTTCCATGGCACAGGCCGTTGTACATGTACACCTACTTTTAAACTCTTATCATAATCATTTGCAAGAGCTCATATTGAGAGCTCTTCTTATCATTTTTCATAATTTGTATCATCAATGCCGTCTTTTTTTTCTTTTTTTTTTTTGAACAAATGGGAGAACCCACTACATTAAAAAAACACCAAGTACAAACAGCCAAGCCTCACGGCTGGACAATGAAGAGAATACGAGCCAAGAAAAGAAAAAAGGACAAAGTAACTACAAGGAGAGGGATGGAACTAAGCGAACAAGCAAGCCCCAGGGCCAACTTCGTTCCAAATGTAACACCCGTCCTCCTTGGTAACTAAAACATCAATGCCATCTTCGACTCATGTATGCTCAGTACCTCCAGTCTACGCAGGACATATATGTTCTCTATTTAGCAAAAGTTATTGCTTTATAAACTAGCGTGTTATTTCCAATATGGTAGGTGAACAGCCTCTTAGCGGTAAGGATCTTGTCTCAAGGATTAACAACTTTTCTCCCATAAACCCGATCTGCGGTATTTTAGGCATTCTCCGGCGAAACCGCACTCGGTGAGGGAGCAAAAGAGCAAATTCATGGTTCACATGACAACTAAGTGAGCTGATAGAAGGCCCACGCAAATATTCCCTTATTCAAAACAAGCAGCTTCGTCACGATAGCCTCTATTCCAAGCCCACATCCAATACAATTCAGCAATTATAGCACAGTAGCACTGACTTGTGTTCCATGTAGCAACCTTCTCAAACTCCCTCACATTCATTGCACATTTAATGAAGGCCTCTTCCGCTATGCGACTCAGAGCCAAAGCAAGCTACTTCTCTACTTCCAATCGAATTTGAGTTTGCTGGTAACAAGCTGACAAACAGAGTGGGGCAAGCACGTTTCCAATCCTCCGAAGAACTGAATATCCACGCTGAGCAACAGATGGGACAAAGGCAACAAACAAGATGAAATGCATGCGAAATAGGTGACCTGTAATCTTTGGGTTAAATTCTTTTGACAAATAAATGAGTAACAAACATCTAGTTTCTAGTAAACCTTGTTGGATTCGCCTGCTGCTGCTCGTCTACTCCAAGGAGAGAAGTCCTCAAATGCAGACTCCTCCTCATCGTCTTCACTATCATAGTCATCTTCACCATCTTCATCTCTCCCCCAAGATCCATCTGCCTCGTCGTCCTCGCTGTCCGAGTCAAAGGATTCCTGCTCAGAAAACGCTGAGACACTCGAATTCGGCCGCAACGTCACGAACTGTGAGGCACTCGGCTCAGGGTCCAGATCTGAATCATCCTCCAGCTCTCGAATCAATTCCCTTTTGTTGGTCCACTCCTCATGCGCTTCCGCAGCTGCAAATTGAGCTCTGCCTGATGCCACTTCGTCCCAGGAGAACGAAAGGTCCGCATACCTGCTCAGTGTCATCGTGTCCCCTATTACAATCGTTTGCAAGTTCCGCATGCTGGCCAGCCTCAGGATGTTGATAAAGTCAGAGTCATCTGACACAAGGATTAGGGTTTCAAGTCCCCTGCATACACAAAATGCATCATGAGTGACAGCACCTTTATTTTCACACTACCCTAATTGTGATAGCTATGTTTGAGGGATGCGTAGACAGTGAACTCAGAATCAGCCTTTGCAGTGAAAATTCACATCTAGATTTCACAAATGACAATATTGGATTGCATTTTATGAGATACTATGTCGAGTTTGGATACTCTCAACACTACGCAATGTGCCAGTTTACGACGACTCTGGTCATGTATGAAGAATCGAAATTTTGAGGTATGTGTTAATTTCGTTAAATGAATTGCTTTGCTCAAATGGTACTAATACGTGATCCTCTAATGCACATTTTTTGTCCATTGACAATGGACCCAGAAATAGACAGTGCACACAGTTCGACTACGAATAACTCACACAATTTGAATCAAAATCGTCTAATGTCAATTCCCAACTCTGTCTTCATATCAAAATACTTTCAACCCAAATTACTCACAAGGCTTAAAAGGCTATCACATCAAAGACATGAAAGACAAGTATCTAATTCTAACTTAATCCACACCCGCCTTTGCAACATAACATGAACTCAAAATTGTGCACAAAAGGAATCTGGATTCTATTTCTTAGCTCACTGTTCTTTGAGTCCAAGGGTGTTTGCGCAGCTCTCCAAGCGTGTTATGTTCAGCCAATTACGTTTCTACGAGACTGTGAGCCTAGAATTACCTGTGGATGTTATGATTCCAAGAGTGTTGCAAGCAGCTCCTCAAGCATATTATATCCAGCCAAAAAGAGAGATTGTATACGAGACTGTGACGAAGAGAGATTACCTGTTGATGTAGACAGTCATGTGCTTCATGAGCGCTTCATCAGCAGCTTGGGGCCGGTCCTCCACCGTTCGCACATAAACCCCCGCGCGCTTGAGCTCGGGCGCAAGGCCATATCCCAGTCGCGGTACGAGGAGCTGCGAAGCGATGGCCTGGTACTTCTCCTCTTTGACCGCCAACTTCTCCTTGTACCGCTGCCGCTTTTTCCCCTTCAACCGATTCAAGTGGCCCACTCGCTTGGTGCGCTCTCGCTCGTGCAGCTGCTTGAAATGCTTCTTCAGCTTCAAGTAGGTCTGGCACTTGCGCCCGCAGTACTGGCACCGATAGGGCTCCTCGGGCTTCAGAGCTCCCTGCTCTTCCAAAATGTTCAACCGTTTTCGCTCCTGCCGCTCGTCGCGGATCCATTGCGGGACGTACGAGAACGCGTGTTGGTTAGCATACGCGACCATGTCCACCACCAACCCGAACTCGCTCGCGAGGTCTCGCAGGCTGATGGCGGCTTTGTAAGGCTGAACCCCCTTCGGCGGCTTGTTGTCTAAGTCCCAGAACACCCCCACCGTCCGCCTATTCTCTTCTACTTCTTCCGGTTCGACTGAATCTGTGCTTTCCTCACTTTCCTGGACATCGCCAGAAGATTCGTACACACTACAGATAGCGAAATTCCTATTAAAAACTACACTTTTAGTCAAGGCGAATTTCTTGTCTAAGTCTAGAGGCCGCGTTAGGAACAATCTCGTCCTAATTACATTACCTATCTCAGTAACGCTACTTGGTTTTCTCAGATTCTTAGTTAAAAAACCAATTTGGTTTCGCCTAAAACCAATCTCGTCCTTCAAAGACGCGAGATTTCTTGTGCAACTGACAAGGTTATAAGCGTTGCAAAGAATTGTCATAGCTCCTCACCGTCCTCTCAAATTGGATAAAAAATTGGCAATTAGTTCCAATGCAATGTCCAGTCTGTTGGCCCAGTCTTCATAGCTTTCAAATAAGCTACCGCGAGGACACACATTAATGTCATGCCAAATACACCGACTGCGAATTCCCTCGCAATTCCATTGCGTCGAATTACATCAAACAAAGAAAAGGTTCGCAATTTTTCTGCAATTGCTCCTAGACTACAAAATCTGGTGAAAGAATTGTCACAGAGGAGCTCGAGTGAGTTCCCCTAATCTCCAAGCGATAACTTCATGCCTTATCTTCATTATACCCTAAACCCTAGAATGGACTGTTGGGTGAGAATGAAAAGATTCAGAGATGTAGTGCTGCTCATGGAGGACTGAGTGGCTCAGACCCGAAAGTGAAGGAATAATAGTGTTCGTACCATGGCGGGCTCGATCGCACAACTACGGAACCCTTGAAAGTCGAATTCGTCAAGATGGGTGCAGGTTACGAGGAGCAGTCGAAAGGAGAGAGACGAAGTTCCCTCTTGGGAACTCAATGAGAACGTGTTCTGCATCTCAGGTTTCAGACTTCTGAATGCTACTACTATGCACATTCTGCAAAAACATTCGTAGGTAAGGTAGGCACACCTATTATGGACCCAATACCTATTTATACAACATTTCAGTTCTTGAAATGTTTGATAGATGTAGATAGGGATGCAATTGGGTATTGGGTTCACAATAGGTATGCATACCTTAGTCCAAATTGTTTTGACTGGGAATGACCATGTATTCATGTAAAAAGTGAAGAAAAATAGTGTCATACCTTCTTCCAAGTAGTTTTAATTTTGATTGTAATGACACGAGCACTTAGGTGAAACAACATGATATCTTGGTGACATATTAAGTATCAAAGGAGAGTTTGTGTGGCTTCAAAGGAGTTGGATAGATTCAATGGCAAAGGAAATAATTGAAAATTTAATATATGTGATTGTACTTTTGAGCAAGTTGGCAGATGCAATACCATTTTTTGAAATAATTTTGTAAGTAGTTGAACATATAGGAGACCTACATATATATGGACCTTCATTTTAATCCTTACAGATCCAGGGGCAATTGAAAATTCAATGTATATGCATGTACTTTTGAGCAAGTTGGCAAATGCAATACCATTTTTTGAAATACTTTTGTAAGTAGTTGAAAATATAGGAGACCTATATATATGGACCTCCATACATATATAGAACTACTTGGCAAATGCAATACCATTTTTTGAGATACTTTTGTAAGTAGTTGAAGATGTAGGAGAGCTATATATATGTAACTGTGGAAATCATCCCTTTGAATACCGTGAAAATCATTGCCTTAACAAAAAGAAAAAGCACTCATTGGAAATCAACCTACTATAGAAGACCTTCCCTTTTCACAACATGTGGAAATCATCCCTTTGAATACCGTGAAAATCATTGCCTTAACAAAATGAAAAAGCACTCATTGGAAATCAACCTACGATAGAAGACCTTCCCTTTTCACAACATGTGGAAATCATCCCTTTAAATATCGTGAAAATCATTGCCTTAACAAAATGAAAAAGCACTCATTGAAAATCAACCTACTGTAGAAGACCTTCCTTTTTCACAACAAAATTTTGAGGATGAATAGTTGCACTTCTGTCCACATGCAAAGATGCTCTGTCATTCATTGGACACCAAATGTCTTCCGCGTCGTTCAGGGGTTAAAGGTCCATAGGTACACATGTATTCCAAGTGAAAACTTAGATGAATAGTAGAAATGAAGTTGTATATAAGTGCTAATTTGAAGGTACTTGGAGTTGGATTTCGAACACATGTGTACTTCGCACTTACAAGTTCTAGACAAGTACTCTGAATTGTCCTACAGTCTTAGTAAAAAAAAATAATGTTGCCTGCAAATTAGTCACTACAAAATTTATTTTTATGAAAATTGGTACTCTGAATTACTTTACAAATAGAGTGAAGCTCTTGAATTAGTGTGACACGCACTAATAGAACAAAGCAGTGTAGGTCAAACACCATGCGCAGCGCAGTGAAAGAAACACTGCTTGAATTTCGGAAGCAACGAAAAAATTCAGGCACTTGAAGTCATCACAGCAGTCATTCTTTGATTTCAACAATGGACAGTTCAAATATTCTGATGAAGTTCACAATGAAATTGTGTATTAGAAGTTGGCCTTTTGGTCAATTTCTAGAACAACTTTTCCGCCAGCATTCTTGCCATCCCTTGCTCGATGCGCTTCTGCAACCATCTCTAATGGGAAAGTCTGCCCTACTGGTATTTTAAGCCGCCCATTAGATGCCAGTCTGCATATCTCCTCCAAGCCTTCTGCATCAGTTCGCATAATGGGCCACCAATACTCTGTGCATAATAAACGCAAATCCTCGCCAGCATTAGCACGAGAATTGATGATTGGAACTCTAGAAGATTTAGAATAGGGAAAAAACCAAGTGCAGGATTAGACGGGGAGAGGATACCGTATACTACAACCATATCCTGTTACCAAGAACAGCTCATTTATTCATACACTTGGTTGGGCCTAAATTATCAAGTGGTGCAAGCATGACTTCTATACCGCTAATATTTGAAAGGGAAAGGGGTTGTCTACTGTCATTCGTAGTTGTCTACAACCTTAAACTTCCTAATTGCATAATAATTCACAAAATTTGATCTCAACAGATTTGGCTCTTGTACCCAAATTTCTCTCCAAATATCTACTAAAAATCACTCCTGTATATATTAAAATGGTTAGAGAGCAAGTAAAATCCTTTACCTTAGCTCCGAAAGAAGGGGTGGCAATAACAAGAACTTATAAGTACACGTCATTAAAAAAAGTACCAGACTGATATCATTGCTTTCTTAAATGCTCCATGAACTCTTTAACGCTTTTCAAGAGGAAGTTAAGAACAAACCAACTCCATGTGATTGTCTGTACTTCATCTGCTTCTGAATCAACGCAGCTGCTGCAGCAGCACCTCCTGCTACGAGACCATACTTATCTGTGTACGCTACTGTTTCTCCCTGCATGAATGCGAAAGTAAAAAGGTTATTTTATAAATCCACAGTAGACACCGATCTCTACTTTCTCTTAGGAAAAATTTGACCAAAGATTCATCTACTGCCCAGGACATACTTCAAAATCTCACTGCAACTAGCGCTGCTGTCTGTAGATTCAAACTGCAAACTAACGAAATAAAACCTAACAGCACCATCACTCTAGGGCACTGCAAAACCAGAGCAGCTCGTTTGAGAATTGTATCATTGTAGCGGACAAACAAATGCCCCTTAGAACTCTGGACTCCAAATTTGAGAAAGACAAAGGCATACCTGCAGTGTCAAATACTGTCCACCCCGTCGCAGAAGACTGATTCCAGAAGCCTCGGTCTCTGGAACACCAATTGTGTCCAGGACGACGTCAAACTTCTCTCGAAATTGATCCTTCAAACTCTAAAATCAGAAAAATTAAAACCCACAATTAGGAAATGACCACCTATGTACGAGATAGATTCGAATGCTTACTGCCTTGCACAAGATCCTCCAGAAATGCACAAAATTGTCAAAATAAACTGCAATACCCCAAAGCTAAACACATGGCTACTAAGCTTACTTCCACAGAGAGAAGAGTACAATTAACAGTTTTGATTAAACCTAGATTGTTTTAGGAACTATTAGATGGTATCATAAAAAGAATCGTTCCCATGATTCACGGGGAAGTCTCCATAAAGAGGCCCCCCTATCACTGGTACTATAGAGAGACCTCAAGAATAATGGGGAGGACTCCCTTTGTCTAAAATTCCTAAAAGAGTCTAAATTTTACTCAAAATCCTATTTAATGCCAAGTTCAAGACATCGAGGAAGATATTGCATTCTCATTTGCATAACAAAATTGCTGCCCATCTAGAACAAAATGGTTACTCACAAGGCAAGTGTAGTCCACAGCTTCCTCAGCGCCTGCTTCCTTAACTTTTTCCATGCTCCTCTTGCCACACGTGCAGGCAACATAGCACCCTGCAGCTTTAGCTAGATAGATCGCAGCAAGGCCGACAGCTCCTCCACCTCCCATAACCAGGACTTTCTGCCTGCAGTAAACATCGCCAAGGTTTGAGTAACATACATTCAAGTGTAAGATTCACAACCATTTTTTTCTGACCTGATTTATAGTTAGTAACTGGGAGTCACAATTAACACATATTTGCAAGATCCCCTTCGCTTCTAATCTTCTAAAAAAACACGGAAACGTAAAGTTTCAAGTTCACTCTGATCTCCTAGGCAGGAAAATTATACCCTTTTTGAATGTTTGCGGTGCTCCTCAAAGCTCTCCAAGCAGTGAGTGAAGCAAAAGGAATAGCAGCAGCCTCCTGGGTGTTCATCAGAGAATCAGAAATAGGCTACACTCGACAACCTACACAAGGATACAATGCAGCACAGTTCTTGTAACAATCTTGAATGTAAACAATTAGACCTTGAAAGAGCAAGGTTCCAAACTGACCAATTCAATTGATCATATTGTGAAAATAATAAAATTCCGACGGGGTAAAACTCTATATCACCAGAATCAGTGAGGAACATTGCATGTGCTAGTCGAAGTGTATACGAAAATTGGAAAAAAGAAAGTCCTTAAATGACCTATTCAAAACTACTTACAAAACGTACCGTGTGAGAGAGTGACTCAGGCTTCGGAGCCAATTGCTCTTCCCCAAGAATGGCGTATTCACTGTACGTTCCACGCGTTGCAGTTGGATGTAGCGCCCCAAACACTTGGTCCCCTAAATGGAAATGCTGCACACTGCTCCCCACCGCTGTGACCTCTCCACTCACATCCCGGCCCAGAACTAATGGCAACAGTGGCTCAAACAATGACCGCCCATACCCTTCCCTCATCTGCACAATAAAAGGGGCAATTGAGAAACGTGCAACAGGTAATATGTATCCAATGCCAGGCTATCAAATTCAAACACAAGGAACTTGTCATAGAGCTAAGCCCTTGCTCATGAGCATGTACACAAAATATGCAATTGCAAGGAAAAAGTCAGAACAGTAGTAGTGTAGAGGATTCGTCGTGCAGACCCTGCATTCTATAGGGTATGGAAAGCGACCTAAGTCTTGTATGACGTACAGATATCTGAGGCACAGAGAATCCTGCTACACTTATATATAAAAAGGTATATAAAATCAACCCCTAGAAGAGCTCTTTCTTTGGAAAAAAAGGTACCAGACATTACACAGGACGGCAAGCGTAACCTGGCAGCCATTCTCAGCAAATCTCCCCAAACCCTACGAGCTCTAGCTCCATAGGGTTTTCATTTGAGAAAATCTTGAAGGAGCACACTGAAGCCCAGATCTAGTGTCTTAATCTGCGGGGTCCAGGCTTGCAGGAAAGCACCCTATACAGGAGGAGGGAACCCAGTACAAACTACCATACTTACATAGAAATGTGCAAAACCCTGATAATAATAACCTCAAACCTCAATAATCTTATCAAATGGGCTCCCAACTTTTTCACTCCGACAATTTTCAACGTGTGCCAAATGTGAAGGTTACTCTAGAATGTCATTTCAGAGGTCATTCTATAGAGATTCAAGTGTCGTAAATTGCAGAAAAACAGAGCCATACCCGCATATCCAAAGGATTGACCCCTACTGCACGCGACCGCACTAACACCTCCGACGCACACAGATCTGGAAGCACCACATCATCTCGCACCTCCAGCACCTGCCACCCCACCAACGCCGAGAGTAAGATAATCAAACACTCCCACAGAAGAATTGCAAAGCCAGAATGTGAAGTCAGAATTGCAAAGTCAGAGAGCTTGCCTCGGGCCCTCCGAATCGAGGCAAGACGACCGCCCTGCATGTCGTCAGAGTCCGAGTTCCCGATTTGGCCGAAGCGCTCCAGCAGCGTCTGAGCGCCCCCAACACCAACGTCTCCTTCGCCATATCCCGAATGCTCTTGCAATCTCACCTCGGATTCATCGCCTGTCCCACAGAATTGGGCACTAGATCGATGGAGTGTCCCGATTCTCAACCAACCTCGACGTACAGCCGTTGCTGAATTCTTCTACGAACCCTGGTTGCTTCTTCCAAGCTTCAAGTCAAGATCGATTGGCGCAAGAACGGAGCTCCTACTGAAACCACCATTCTGGAAACGGAACGAAAAGATCTTTGTAGAAATGGAAAGAGAAGGGATTCAGGGGGGGGGGGGACAAGTAATATAAGTTAGTGATGATCGTCTTGGCTGGAATTTGGAGGAAGGTTGCGGGGCAATGCATGAGCCATAAGACAAACGAGAAAATGGAAAGGCGTGGGGAGAGACGTGGCTTGGAGATTGGCATGCCTGGTGGAAAGCCCGAACGCCATCGCCATCGCCATCGCCTGGTCTTTGCTTCCTTCTGTTTCGCTGGAGCTCCGTCCAGCTCGAAATTCAACAGACCTGAGCTGAGCACTTATTTTTTCCAATTTTATAAAATAGAAACTACCCCAAGTGAGGGTCAGATTGGGTAAATGATGTGAATTTTATTTTATTCAGTGCCACGTGTCGTCTTGGGATTGGTTAGTAGTGACGTGGACCTAGAGTGTGGATGGAATGTAATCTGTTTATCTAAAATTTTAGACACTGATTCAAAAATACTGATAAAGTCATTCAAAAATGGTGATATCACTCCGATCTTCAAACAAATTTTTTGGCGATTTTGCTTCAAAAATCACCAGAGTGTAAATCACAAGGGTTCTAACCAAAATAGCAAAAAACATAGATCGACGCCCCAAACCCCATTAAGGTAGAGGCACCCAATGGCGTCCCTTTGTAGGAAGGGGCGTCATTCTAAAACGCAAATCTAGGTGGACCGTACATGGCTTATTATTTTAGTCAACAAATAATAAGCTATGTATGGTATGTCTACATTTAGGTTCTAAAATGACGCCCCTTCCTAAAAAGGGACGCTTTTGGGTGCCTCTACTTTAGACCTAAGCAAATTTTTTCCTTTCAATTGAAGGAGCACCAGGGAGAGTTTGTATCTTTTACAAATTATTTTGCAATTATTTTGCGATCGACAGCATTGGGAGGGGCCAATTTTGAGATTGACGACAGGGATTCAATTGTAACTATTTTCCTGTGAAAATAAGATCGACAGCATGGGACGGGGGCTCATTTTTTGTAATACAGATCAATGGTCCTGAATTTCTTGAGTTGGGGGGGGCAAGTAGGCAATGGATTGCTTACATCTTTTGGATGCATTGTGTTTCATGGAACATATTGACATTATTGAAAACTGATACATCAATCTTATTTTTTTCAAAGTTACAGTATTTGCATTTACTAATTTAACGTGGCATGTTTAAGTGAAATTTCAAGTGTACTTGGCTTTTTAGATCTTGCTTCAGATGGAAATGTTGGAATGTAGATGTATTTATAGTACTACGTGTATACAACAAAGTTTCTTAAATACCATTATCCTAGATTCAAAGGTATTTCATAGATTGTGACAATTTCACAGTTTCCTAGATTCAAAGGTAATTCATAGATTTAAAGACAATTTTTTGTAGATTTAGAATTGTATAATAGATTTTTGGACTTTTTATAGATTTACAAAAATTTAAACTTAGTTTCTTTTATAGATTCAAAGGTTTTGGAGATTTTTATAAGGTAATACAAATTCCAACATGCATGAGATGATGTTTGTTGCAATCTATGAATAAAATATGAATAAAAATTTCAAATTACAATTATACATTTCAAATTTTTCATTAATCTATGTTTTGAAATCTTACAATAGACACATTTCAAAATCTTCCAATTATATATTTTCTACAACTAATGCCAATTATTAGTGGTAGTGATGCCATTACTATATATATCAATAGTAGTCACAAATCCATGATTCATAACTACTTATAGTAGTAAAGTTGGAGAAAAAATCAAGCGTAGTCCCACACACATCATGAATTAAAACGATTGAAGTCAATCAAAATATTTAGATGTTTTGACCACAAAGATTATTAAATATATTGCCACAAAGTTGATAGTAAAAAATAACACTATAATTGACTAAATATAATAGGCAATTGTAGAAATGTCATTGAAACAAGTTAGAGGATAGGTCTTGTAATTAAGTTTGGGCAAACTCAGTGCCAAATCTTTCTAACGTTACCAAGTGATAGTAAATAATATCATTATCACTCTTTATAGCCAACATAATATGACTAATAACAATAAAAAATGACCAAGTGCCAAGTTGGAGGTCAATTCAGGTCCCAAAACGCTATTGAAAATATGCCGATGGGAACAAAATGTATCCAATATGCCCTAGTCACATTTGTTTGAAGCAACTAGTTCCAAATGACTATTTGTGGTGCTATTTTAACCTTGTTCTATGTGCCCATTAGTGGTTATAAATCCTAGTCACATTTTCTTGGTTTCCTTGTAGTGCTTGATATGTCTTCTTAATTATATTATCCAAGTTGTAGCACACTATAGAAATAATTATTTTTTCATTAAAGACCTACTCAAGCTTCTTCATAATCCTTCTCTATCTAGCCAATGTGAAGCCTCCTCCCCTACCTTTGATCTAGAGCCAATAAGTAAGCCACCCTATTAGGGTCCTAAGACTACACCGGACACTTTTTGGAATAGCTCCATCATGAATGTAACTGAATTAATGTGCATTATTTGGATGTAACAATGGTCCTTCGGGGTTGTGCAAGTGACTAGTTGGAAATGATTTAGTAGACACAAATAGGATCATGTATTTTTTGAGTATAAGATCCCTAAAGAATATTGTCATTTTCAAGCTTCAACACTATGACCACTGAAAGGAAACATTGTAGCCATTTTAGGTTGATAAGATGACAATTGTGGACTTTTTTTGTATTTTTCTCAGGGGAGAGGAGGGGATTAAAAAAAAACTTATGGATTTGAATTTTATACTATTTTTTTTTAAAATTTACATTTTGTTACAAAATGGATTAGAAGAGACTCCACTATTTACCTAAAGAGGGCTTTGAAATTGAATCTTCATTTGAATTTGCAACATTGCAACTAATCTAATAGAATATATTTCCCTTTGTTTCTCATGCAACTTTGAAAGTTGGATGAACTCATAATTAACTTCAAACCTCTAAACTTCCAATGTTTGAATTGATTAAACAATTGAATTCAAAAAGGTGCAATTAGTCTATATTATTAGGGTGTACACCATTGGATATTAAATATTGGAGATCAAAGAAAAAACACAACACAAATTTGAGTTGGATTCAACCTTAGAAGGACACGACTCCCCATGACTATGGTAGTCACCCAAATACTCTAATTGTTGAATCAATGGATGCACTCTTTATTTCTACAAAGAAGTCATCCATTGGACTTTTTAGGGCTCCAACATCTTTACATGGTCAAAAGATATCTCTAATGCTTCCATGAAGATTTTTGAGTTCAACTTCAAACTATATGAAGCGGTAGCCGTTGCGTCAATGGCAAAGGTAACTCTCCACATCATTCCTTCATGGCTAAATAGTAATCCTAGGTATCCTTGATTGGCAACAAGTCTCTATCGGGGGAGTATACTTGGAAGCCCTTGAAATTTGGGCTCTCTTATAAAGTATTTTTGTCTTTTATCTCAACCATGCACTTTCCTTGCAACTTGAGATGATGTGGCATGCAATAAATGCAGTCTATACTTTCAAGGCTTTTGTATACTGCTCCTTATAGTTTTAAACTAGCATGAGTCTACTCCTAAGCTCCTATGCAACTGAGAACTAGCACGCCAAAGGCACAATGATGGGGCCACTAAAAAAACACGCCCCAATGCAACTGGCATTTTATTCCTAGCCCCACCATTTTCTATCCTTCGCATGGTAATTTGACAAAATATGAAGAACTTACAAGTTGGCTCACAATAGGAAAAGTCATAATTGTCATACCTTTTAAAACTTTTTTATGTGTGCCAATAAATTGAAACTCCCTTTTTTTGCATGAAAGGTCTTTATTTATTGTAGAATCCTTTTGTCTCCTTCATTTTATAATGCGGAAAAGTCCGTTTGAATTTTAGATTGCCGACTTTGCATTAGGTCAATTTCTTTTTAAAAGCCTCCAAAACGGAATCAGATCCACCTCCCTCCACATCAAAATCTCTATACCGTCTTTGTTCCCGTCTTCGCATTGCGGATGCTCTAAACACTATAGCTAAACAACACTTAACCCCTAAACAACCATTGTCTCTTCGGGGGACAAATGGGATTTTGGGCATGTATCTATGGTCTAAATTTTGTCCTGATTTTTTGAAACTTTTTTTGAAGATAGAAAACTTGATTAGCTTTGCGAGAATATAATTTTTTTTCAATTGTTGCTTGGGAACAAAAGATATGCACAAATAAGCTCAAAACAGGGGAGAGGGGGCAGTACAAAAAAAAATTCAACTATTTGAATTTTTTTCTTATAGATTATATTTTTGTCTAAATGAAAAGATTTGATTCATTCCATTTGGAATTGTTATGAGAGAGTTATGGACAATCTTGTTTTTTGGGCAATTAGAGCATCTTCTTAAAAAAATAACTTGTAGAATTCATTTTTTAATGCAATTTTTACAATTTTAAAAAAAAAAAGTTCCACATCGTTTTATTTTCTTGCTAGAACAATCTCACCATTGGAATATTGCATTTTAATTCCATCTTAGAGATATTAAAAATTTACATTTTCCTTCTATCTCGTATCTACTTCTGCTTAACAATTTTTTAAAGAATAAAAATTAATTTTTTCTAAAAAAAATTTCCCTAGACTCTCAACTCAATTTAAACCTCAAAACTCTATAGTGCAAAAAATTTAAGTTAAGTAGGCTCAAAGTCAAATAATCTAGTATTACAATGTGCAAAAAAATTTGTTTTCTTCACTTTAAACACAAATATCTTGCGATCTGTGCAATCAAAAATTATGAAATTCATTCTATACATGTTCATACTAGTTAGGTATAAGATCCTATGCTTAGATGTGCAAAAAGAAAAAATTTCAAATTTTTTTACTCTTTGCAATAGAAATGGCAGTTTTGAGTGTTTTTTGGCAAAAAAAAAGGCCTTGATCCTTTAGGGGTTAAGGTAGAAGTGCCCAATATTGCCATCCACCTAATTCCGTTGCCTATAGGATTCTTCCATTAATTTGCATTAGTGGCCCACCTATTACTACAATCTTAGCAATTCTTTATCATGACGGCAATGCACTTGCAGAGCAAACACGTCAACCCACGTTTCAACAAAGGTCTACCCACGCTTCAACAAGTGTCTATAATTCACGCTTTAACATTTTAGCTTTGAAAAATCACAGAAAATTCATTTCTTGTCGGAATGTCTTCATTCTTTTTTTCAAATGACTTCTCTCCAACTTTTCAATCTCTACAAAATATGCGAGCCAACAAATAGCTTCTCCAAAATACTTAGACAGCAAATCTGTGTGGTAATGGGCTGATCTACCTTCGAGGACCTCCGAGGAGCCAAACTTGACTTAACTATTGAGGCATTGACTAGCGCAACTAAGCTCCAACACCATGAGCTCAGCAATGATGGCTGCCACACTGCGAGCGTGGGGGGGGAGTGTTGTGGCAATTTCAGTTGCTCCCTCAAACTCATCAACTGCGTGTCTTTTCTTCTGCAGGCTTGCTTGGGGTTGACACAAGTGCCATTCGATTGGCTCAAGACCGAAGCCAGCCAGGGGAGCAGGCTTGGCATTCACTTGACAAAAGCCAAGCTCGCACATTTTCAATGACTGGTAAGTTATCTGCTGAAGTTGGAGAAGTTGGAGAAAAAACTATCATACTGTAAAGGCACGTTCAGACCTGGCGCTACAGGGGGCATTAGCTGGCAGTTTGGGGACGGCATCTTTGGGAGCATTCAGACCAGGGTTTGTAGGGAACTGCCGAACCGACGTGGGAGGTTAGCTGGCACAAGGAAAGAGCGACGGTGAGGACCGCTCTGAGCGAATGATTTTTCTAAGAGAAGACTTAACCGGCGCAATTAAATGAGGAGGCGGAATAGGCAGAAACGTAGATTTCAGAGTTGTAACAACGGTTTAAGATAATGGGGCTGTGGCAGCACAATTGAGTTTAAGCGGCGTGGTTTACGGCTGGATTAATCGTCACCTTCACGCTTAGTACCGCCTTCCAAAGAAAATACCTACGGCAAAGGCTACGACTGAATTGAATGGCGCCGGCAATGACGAGCTACGGCTGCAGTACAAATACTCGTCGACTTCACCGAAAGCATTCCCGTTGATTGAACAGTCGCGATTTTGCTCAATTGTGTATGAAATTCAATAGTTTGGCAAGTTAGTTGTTCATGTATTTGACGTTTTGCATGCAGTGCATGCACCGATTCGCACTTTGTGGGAACTGTTTGCAAGATTTGTTCTGTGATTTTGTGGTTGGACTTTGAGCATGGAGAATTGGCAACAAGCGAGATCGTACAACGCTGCTCCGCCATTGACACCAGTTCCTGATGGCGGTGAGTTGTAACTTGTCATCGAGTTTTGTCATTTCTTATGCACATGTATAGAGCCATAGACTACGAATTGAATGAGAAGATGTTGCTACACAATGTCATGAAAGTCCACTCACTTTTTCAGTGGGAATGTTGATTGCAGGTCAGCGGGGGACCCCGTCCATTGCATCGCCGAATGCACCTCCAAGAACGACAACACAAGGTTTGTTTTCTGCTTCTAGTCCTTCTCAAACACTTTATCGATGTTTTGGGAATCTTTTGTGCTGTGTTTTTCTTCCTGTACGTAGCGCCGGTGGATTGCATGCACAGCCGACGTCTCATGCAACTATGTTTGCTATGTTTGTTGCAGTCTGTGGTAACTCATGACATCCGTCTTGTGGTATGTTGCCTTTGCAGATACAGAGAGTAGCGGCGGTCATGGGCCTGTAGCTTGCCCGCTGTCGACCATTGGAACACCAAGAAGTGCAGTGGCTGTTAACCCCAAGGAGATGTCGAGCTTATCAAAACGTGGCCGGAAGGAGTGCGGCCCGAATTGGCAGCCCGCTGAAGTGATTGCCCTCATTCAAGCCAAACGCACTCTTTATCTCAAGGAGGTGGATGTACAAGATGCGAGGCATCTCATGAACCCGGATGCTGGGAAGTGGATGCGTATCAGTGCAGCAGTCATGTTAGCAAATTGCTCTCCGTGCCACCGAGATGGACCGGCGTGCAAAAGCAAATGGAACCTGCTAATCCCGGACTATAAGAGAATAGCTGATTTCTTTGCGCGCAGGTATCAACGCAGCGGATTACTGGAGTTTGACGACATCGCAGCGGAAAGCTGAAGGCCTCCCTCGGTCGTTCCCACATGAGGTTTTCTTTAATATCAATGAGTGGTATGGCTCGCGGCCGACGATAAAGCCACCGCACACGCGCGACCTTCTCTCCGCAAACGATGGTAACTATCGGACGCCGAGGAGTGCTAATGTGGACGTCGATCCCAATGGAGGCAGCGACCACGACTCCGATGACCCCCTCGCTGCTGCTACCATACAAGACTGCAGTGACGGACAGACAGCTTCAACACAGCTTGGTAGAGCCAAGATGCGGGGAATCCTCGGCTCTTCTCCCAATAGTCCCTTCGGCACTCAGACCACTGCCCCAAAGGGAGTCCTTCCACCAGGAGTCACGCCCTTTCTTCTCAGTTCCACTAATACAGGGGAAAGCAGTGGCCGTCCACGTCTGGGGAGCACATGCATTCGACAGAAGAACATCAGTGGGCACTCCGTCATTGCTGAAGCAACTAGAGCGACGGGACAAGTTATGGCAGGGCAGATGAAAGAGATGGCTGATGCCGGGCAAGAATTGGAGCGTTCGAAGATTGATGTGCAGCTGCGTTTATTTGGAGAACAAATGGAATATCAACGTGAGCGGGATAGACGTTTGCATGAAAATTCCCGGCTCGCCAATGACAATGCACGATTGGCGATCGAAAAACAAGCGGAGGTTGTGCGGTGTTTGGCTGATCTTTTGGGTGTTCTTTCAGCTGGTCTTGGTCGGCGTTACGATCCACAGCAGGGACGGCAGACGTCACACTTATCTGACAACTTCGATCCCATGGATGTCAATATTGGCGAGGCGCAACCTTATGTCCCTGGGAGTTCTCTTGATGACATAGACATTGACATTGGTGGTGAGTGATTGAAAGCACATGACCACGGCAAAGCCAGCGTCTGCATGTTCTTGTCCACTGAAGTATTCGGATCATTGCCAACGACATGCTTCAGTCCATACAACATAGAATTGTATAGTCCTAATGCTAACGAGTCTTCCTTTTGCACATAGTAATGCACAGTACATGTACAAAAAATACAGTTTTTGTATTGCCTTTATATGCACATAGAAATGTACAGTACAAATACTATAGAGTAGCCGAGCCTCAGAGGCTGTTTATACTGTGCATGAGAATCCAAAAGGGCGCCCCTTTTACGTAGAATAATATGGACGCTCTACTATCATATACAGCAACAACTTGAAATCAAAAAAAAAAAAAAAAAAAATTGTACAGATACCATGACTCTTTGAGCAGTAACAGGCCGTCGGCCATCACAGAGGGACAATGCGCTGAACTGCCAAGTACACACCAAGCTCTCTTCGTTTCTGTGAGGCTGAAGCAGCTGCAATATCGTCGTCCTGTGCAAGCTGGGGCTCAGCCGCAGCTACGTCCTCGTCATCGACATCTATGGCCCTTTTTTCACTACGCAGCACTTCAAGCAAGAGCTCCACGTCCTCGTGGCTTTGCTGCAACAATACATTATGAAGCAAGGCACAACACGTAATAACATCCGGTAGAAGCGTGATGTTCAATTCGGACGTGATCTGCAATTCCTTGAAAGACTGTTTGAGCAAAGCGAACGCATTTTCTACAACGACGCGACCCTTGCACATTCTCTTGTTGAAAAGAGCGTCAGCCATGACAAGGTCCCCTTGCCGTCGATGCGGAACCATTAGCCACGGCAGCAAGGGGTAACCCGCATCTCCTAGTAGGAAAGGTGAAAAGCCAGAAAAAGAACTCCTCGGATCCCACAGGACATTTTGTTGTGCCTTCTCGTATAGTGATGATCTCCGCAGCATCCGAGCATCGTTGGTTGAGCTAGGTATTCGACGTATAAATCCAAAAACCGTTTGCCGCTATCAACAACAGCTTGACAATTCATGGAATAACCACCCGTTTTGAAGTAATAATAATCTGCTGAGGAGAATTTCGGCTTGGCAATGGGAATTTGCGTACCGTCGATGGCTCCAACAATGCCTGGGAGTCCACAGAGCAGATGGAAATCCGTAGCTGTCCTTCGCAGCGCCTCCCCTGAAGGCCAAGCTATCTCCGATCGCAACACCACCTTGATGGCTTCCACCACCTCACGGAGCATTACTGAAACAGTGCTACGACCCACTGCAAACATTTCACTGCAAAGAAGCATGCTGGCACCATGACTCAATTTGAAAAGTGAGCAAGCCACACGGACAATGACCGGAATGGCGAGACGATATCTTGTATCTCTCCTCTGTATGTGTGGCTGCAGAAGTTGCGCCATGGACAACACTGCACGTTTAGTCATCCTAAACATTTGTATCCAACGTTCATCATCATATTCTTGGAGGAGGAATCGGGAAAACCAGGTGGTCGACCTTGGTTTGACCCAAAAACCCAAATCCTCATCTACAGTTGTTATCGTGGCCCAAAGTGCCATATGTTGAACGGCAGCATGCATCATCCCATTGACGTGCAAAGCCAACGCGTCGTTGAAGTCCGTATCCATAACCATGTCTTCGGAGGATTCATCTGAGGTGTCCTCAACGATGGACAACTGCAGCGAGCGGTGCACACCGAAAAGCAACAAGAGAATGAGCGACGTGAGGGACAGAACCTCGGGGGGATTTTGGAAAACGTCCATAGCCGGCGGTCACGCTACCACGTGAAGGGCAGCACAGAGAATGGAGGTGCCGCAGCGGAGAGCTCTGCACACGCCGGACCAACAGTGTCACATCGGGAAAGCGCACTCATGGACGGATGCAACACTACAAGCGATGTTTTTCCTTGCCCATAGGATGCAAAACCCTAACCACACTGAGTACAACAAAATTCCACTTAACAAGGAACCGAGACTACCACAATTCATACAAATATGCAACGCAGATTTGACGAAGACACTTACCTCACACACAGAAAGCCTTCAACGGTCGCCAATGAAGCTCCTTCTCCCAAGTCGCGATCCTCCCCGTCCTGTTGTCCCCACCCAAGCCGCTTCTGATGCCGCCTCCCCGAACTCTACCTCTACGAAGTGGAAAAAGCCTGAAATCCAAGCTGCCGTCTGCAGCAGCTCCGTCGTCGCACTCACAGCAGAAAATGACTTCGCATCGCACTTCACGTTCACCAGACAAGGACGCCAACAAAATTCCACCCAGAAAATCAGCTGCAAAAGAGGTTCGCCGAAGGAGACTTCACCGTCTCTTTACACTCGTTGGCACCCAATCAAATGATTCTGGGACCCACTGACAATGTAGGACCTCCGTTGTGGTGTGAAACCCCACCTTCATATGCCCATAGTCATTGCTAAAGCCATTGCTAAACTGCACCTAAACCCGCGTTGTGTGAACAGGATGGACTTCCTCTGACTCCGCTGTCAAAAAAAATTTCACGCACCTGGCGCCACCTACCACGAATCTTTATGGCAGGGCTTGTCTTCGTCCTTTGACTGCTTCATCTTCGGAGCACCGTTGTTTGCTTAACGCCAAGTGTGCACGTCCCTTAAGCTAACTCAAAAGCCGAGCCAATGCTAAACAAACAGAACCTCTATAGAGCCTCTCCTAGTCTCCTACTGTAGTGTAAGTTATCTGCTTATTTTTCTTTGCGTAAGGTAGGAGGCTCGAATTCTATAGGGTCATTTAGAATCAAGCCTACAAGAGGGCCATAAGGCGTGCAGAACATTTCCAAAGTCCAAGACCCTTTTTTTAGCCCGAAACTGCCAGCACATGTGCTTTACCCCTAAAGGACCAAGGCCTTTTTTCTGGCAAAAAACACTCAAAACTGCCATATCTATAGCAAAGAGTAAAAAAAATTGAAAATTATTTTTTTTCCACATCTAACCGTAGGATCTTACACCTAACTAGTATGAGAGTGTGTGGAAAAAATTTCAGAATTTTTCACCACATTGATTGCAAGATATTTGCATTTAACCCCTAAAGGACCGAGGCCTTTTTTCTGCCAAAAAACACTGAAAACTGCCATTTCTATAGCAAACAATAAAAAAAAATGAAAAATGTTTTTTTTGCAAATCTAACCGTAGGATCTTACACCTAACTAGTATGAGAATGTGTGGAAAAAATTTCAGAATTTTTGACCGCACAGATTGCAAGATATCTGCGTTTAAAGTGAAAAAAACAAGTTTTTCAGCACATTGCGGGACTAGATTTTTTGACTTTAAACATTTTTAATTTAAAATTTTTGCACTACAGAGTTTTGAGCTTTAAATCTTTATAGTGGAGAATTGAGTTGAGAGTCTAGGGAAAAAAAAGAAATTCAGAAAAATTTAATCATCATTGTTAAAGAAATTGTTAAGTAGAAGTAGGTACGAGATAGAAGGAAAATCTAAAATATTAATATCTCTTAAATGGAATTAAAATTCACTAATCCCAATGGTGAGGTTGTTCTAGGAACTAAACTAAACCATGCAAGAAAAAAAAATTGAAAAATTTGAAAGATTGCATTCAGAAATGAATCCTACAAGTTATTTTTTTCAAAAAGATGCTCTAACTGCCCGAAAAACAAGAATGTCCATAACTTTTTTCATAACATATCCAAATGAAATGAATCAAAGCTTTCTGGATAGACAAAAATATAATCTATGAGAAAAAAAAATATTAAAAAAAAAATTCAAATTTTTGTCCTTTTTTTTTTTGCTGCCCGGGCTGCCCCGCGTCCCCTGTTTTGAGCTTATTTGGTCATAACTTTTTTTCCCGGGCACCGATTGTGAAAAATTTATATTCCCACAAAGCTTATCAATTTTTCTATCTCCAAAAAAAGTTTCAAAAAATCACAAGAAAATTTCAGCCCGTAGGTACCTGCCCGAAAACGCATTTGTTCCCCGAAGGGACAACAGTCCTTTAGGGGTTAAAGTGAAAAAAACAAGTTTTTCAACACATTGCGGGACTAGATTTTTTGACTTTGAGCATTTTTAACTTAAATTTTTTTCACTATAGAGTTTTGAGCTTTAAATCATTATAGTAGAGAATTGAGTTGAGATTCTTGGGGGAAAAAAAAATTCAAAAAAACTTAATTATCATTCTTAAAAACAATTGTTAAATAGAAGTAGGTACGAGATAGAAGGAAAATCTAAAATATTAATATATTTTAGATGGAATTAAAATGCACTAATCCCAACGGTAAGATTGTTCTAGAAAGTAAATTAGACCATGTAAAAAAAAATTGAAAAATTGAAAAAATTGCATTCAGAAATGAATCCTACAAGTTATTTTTTTCAAGAAGATGCTCTAACTGCCGAAAAACAAGAATGTCCATAACTTTCTCATAACAAATCCAAATGAAATGAATCAAAGCTTTCCAGATAGACAAAAATATAATCTATGAAAAAAATATTAAGAAAAAAAATTCAAATTTTTGTCCATTTTTTTTTGCTGCCCGGGCTGCCCCTCGTCCCTTGTTTTGAGCTTATTTGGTCATAATTTTTGTTCCCGGGCATCGATTGTGAAAAAATTATATTCCCATGAAGCTAATCAGCTTTTCTAGCTCCAAAAAAGTTTCAAAAAATCAGGACAAAATTTCAGCCCGTAGGTACTTGCCTGAAAACGCATTTGTCCCCCGAAGGGACAACGGTCCTTTAGGGGTTAATTTTAGAACATGCATGGCTTCATACTTATTGCTGTGATGAACGTACTTAGCTCCAAATCAACTTCTGATTTAAATAAGCATAAAATACAATTGCAAAGAAGAACTAGGTGTATCTAGTGCTTTAGAAGGACGTCAAATTTTAGAGCATCGCCACCCATTCATGGGGATGGGGATGGGGCTTGGGCGGGGCTGGCCAAGGAAAAGTGAGCCACCGCAGACCTGGGGAGGGACAAAATAAGACTGGTCACTCCAAAATGAGCTCTCCCAACACTGACTCCCCGTCCCTGCCACACTTTGACCCAGGCTTGATGTTGTTGGGTTTATTCTTAATTCCTCCAAGTCATTAATGAATTTGCTTGGGTTGTGGGCCATCTCTTATCTTTTTTTATTCAATTTGAATTTGATTGGCTCTATGTTATGATAAGTCATGAATGCATTCATTTGTCTTCTTTTGGTGTGTTCGCTTCCCCGTGAATGAATGGGGGAAGGAAGCAACCCCGGAGCTACCGGACAAGGGCCAACCCATTTCCCCAACCTTGTTTCCAGGGAATGGATGGCGATGCTCTTAGACTGTTACTATGAGCTTTTAATAACTGACAGGCACATTAACCCCTAAAAGCCCATTGTCCCTTCCGGGAACAAATGTGTTTTTGGGTAGGTTCCTTTTGGGCTGAAATTTTCTCTTGAATTTTTGAAACTTTTTGTGAACATGAAGAATTGAGAGAGGTACGTGGCAGAAATAAAAAGTTGAAATCGGACCTTTGAGCAAGAAGTTATGCCATTTCTTGGAATGTGTGGGGACGGGGGGCAGCAAAAAAAATTTGCAAAATTTTGAATTTTTTTTAAAAAAATTTTTCTCATAGATTATATTTTTATCTATCTGGAAAGCTTTGATTCATTTCATTTGGATTTGTTATGAGGAAGTTATGGACATTCTTGTTTTTCGGGCAGTTAGAGCATCTTCTTGAAAAAAATAACTTGTAGGATTCATTTTGGAATGCAATTTTTGTAATTTTTCAATTTTTTTTTTTGGAATGGTTTAGTTTACTTGCTAGAACAATCTCACCATTGGGATTAGTGCATTTTAATTCCATCTAAAATATATAAATATTTTAGATTTTCCTTCTATCTTGTACCTACTTCTACTTAGCAATTTTTTTAAGAATGATAATTAAGTTTTTTTGAATTTTTTTTTATCTAGACTCTCAACTCAATTCTCCACTACGAAGATTTAAAGCTCAAAATGCTGTAGTGCAAAAATTTTAAGTTAAAAATGTTTAAAGTCAAAAAATCTGGTCCCGCAATGTGCTAAAAAAAACTTGTTTTTTCCACTTTAAACGCAGATATCTTGCAATCTGTGCGGTCAAAAATTCTGAAATTTTTTCCACACATTCTCATACCAATTAGGTGTAAGATCCTATGGTTAGATGTGGGAAAAAAAAACAATTTGAATTTTTTTTTACTTTTTGCTATAGAAATGGCAGTTTTGAGTATTTTTTGGCAGAAAAAAGGCCTTGGGCCTTTAGGGGTTAATAACGATCTGTAAATTACTTTTTGAACTTTCTTGTGTTATTTTCAGACTTCTTGAGGTTCATTTGTGTAGAGTCTATGAGCCGAATTGCCGACCTACGCCCATGGCGCTCTGTAGTAATTGCTTCAGTAATTTAAACTGCGTCAGAAAATTCTGAAAAATTCGCCAGTGACTGATTCCTCAAGTCTTGCCTCTCCCCCTAAAAAATCAGCTCATTCCACTCCTCACATTTGTCTACAGAGATGTCGTTTTCCTTAGATGGACGGGTTATGAGCCTCCTACCTTACCTGTTGTATTGTCATAACCACTGCTGCTGGCTCTTCACGAATGATCGAAGCACTCCGTCAGTCCTGGAAATCGTGCCATGGAACCAGGAATAAGTTAGCAACCACAGGCAGATATTAACTTGTTGGATTTCTAGGCTCCGTCATGAACTGAAAACTTGTAAGCTTTTGCACCATGTGTCACTCTTGGAATAACTTACATTTTTAATATCATTGACTCTGGATTAGCTTGGCATCTGATTGAATTGGAGCAGGATAATATATGAATACACAGTATTGATTGCAATCAGACATTATAAGGTCGGTGTGATTGACAAGTTTCCTAGGTTGATATGGCAGTTACCGTAACTTAGTGTATAAATGAATGAAAGGAGAAAAACAGTAAGGTAACCACACCTAAAATTGCACAGTTGAGTGTATGTGTGGTTGAGTGGATCAAAAGCGGTACTTGATGACCCCATAGAAGTCCGTGGAAGTCCATAGGCAAATAACCATTCCACATGTTATAGTACCTAACAAAGGCGGAAAAATTTATATATGTGAATTAGATGGATATGGATAAAGTTTGCGAAGTCATAGGCCATAAATCTTAGTTGGAATTTCAATTTATAATTTGAGTGTTCCTACTGGTCACAAAATTTTAAATAACTACATGTTAGAATGATCCCTTACTCTTGTAGAATGTTCAATTGAAAAAAACAAAAACATGTAGAGAATTTCATATCAAAGGGATTAGCCAAAACAAAAATGAAGAAATAATAAATTAAGGCTTTAATAGGGACATTTGAAAATATATACCATTTCAAACTATAACCTGACACACACACCAAAACCTACACAAAGAAGCCAAGGGAAAAATCCAACAACCACCTCCAACAAAACTCCGGGAAACTCTTGCTACAATCCCTCCATCCTTCATGAAAGTCTCCAATGCTTAAGCCAACTTCACAATACTTCTTGCTTGGACAAAAATACCCAAAATCAAAATTAGAAATATGAAAGCAAGCATACTTCACATGAAAAAAACATTATTAAGGCACTCAAGCGCTAACCTTCAGACACCTTTGAAGAAGCACTAGCACTGTTGCAGTCATTTTGGACAAGTCATTTCGGACACTTTTTTTACTAGTGAGGGTTACACAAATACTCTGTGATCTTGTCGATTGTGATACAACCCATTGTCTTCACAGCCAATGCTCGTATCAAGGGATTTGAATCTTGGGAATCCTGCGCAAGAAATTCACCAGCATCGTCATCATCATCAACATCGACATCATAACCAAAATACACAATACCCCACAGGCTGTGTCAAATATTACTGAGCATCAGAGGATGAAATCTTGGTGGCATCTAAAACACACACACATCAAGAAAACTAAATCCTAATACCATAAACCCTAATTGCATAAACCCCTCGACCCTACCCGATACTGCTATTTGCATCTCGCACGCCCTGAGATGGACTACCACCTTTCCCCGCCTGGGGCAAGCTTCTTTCACCGGGTTAATGCGCAAGACTGAGAGGTGCAATGTTTTTTTGACGTTGTGGGTTTTTTTCATAACATACATCATGATAAAGATTTTGGAATTCATCGTTCCTCAATTTTACAACTGGGCTACACTACAGGTCAACGACGTCTATGCTTGGCTGCGCCAGTGGTGGCTCACTCGGATTCAAGGTGTGCTGGCGGCGGGGCGCCAATGGAGGCCACGTCGGGAGCGATCGAATATAAGGAATGCCACGCATGTCGACAACACAAGCGCGTGACTGCGCCAATGGTGGATCCGGCAATTTCAATGTGCAATGGTGGCAAGGCGAGGAGACATCCCGCACAAAAGAGAAGGCGAATGTAGGGCATACACTGGCGGAGCTGCTGGTAAGGGAAAAACGCTTCCTAAAATCAAGCCCTAATGACATTGAGTTAGGGTAACCCTAGTTTTCATACTACGTCTATTACATTTCTTCAGCGTAGGTCTTCCAAAGATATTGGTTTCTTTACAAGCGATGGGGACCGCTCTTCCTCTTTTTGTCATTTTCTTTCATTCACCACGCCTTCTATCTTGGAGAATCAAGGCGTGCACTATAAGAAACCCATGTTTTAAGTGACGTTAGCATAATTTTAGGAGACGGATTTTAGTGGACGTTCGAAAAAACAACTTGTATTTTTATGTCAATAATAACATCCAATGTAACATCTAGATGTTACATTACACGTTATTATTGACATAAAAACACAAGTTGTTTTTTTGGACGGCCACTAAAATCAGTCTCCTAATTTTATGCTAACGTCACCTAAAACACGGGTTTCTTATAGTGATGTGTAAGAGACTTCTCAAATAAATGCAATGACAAGTCTAGCTAATGTTTTGATTAGGGTATTTGCATGATTGAGTGGACCAAAAGCACTTGGTGACCCCATAGAAGTCCATAGAACACCGAATTAGACATTCTTGCACTTGGCCAAGTGCAATGACTGTACGAACAACTATTCATTGAAAAAGTGTTTTCCAAAAAGTTGGGTACCCCCAACTTTTTTTGCAATACAATTTTTCCGTTTTACCATGCGATACTTCACTTGTGCATGGAGATTTTCTATAAGGTTGCGCTTTTAATTTTTTAATAAAGTTAAACCACATTTGATTACATGCTTCTATCATCTGAATCAGTCTTTTCACTTTCACTTTTCACTCTTCCAACACCGTATCCTACAATTACATTAATACTCTGCCATTTAATGCCAATATCATATGTACACAAATAATCATTACAATGTATGATACATTTATTTAGAAAATCAAAATGACATTGAAGGTTTAACAACTACCTTCACATTCATGAAATACGGGTTCACACCAAGCAAACTACATACACTCCAAGATCTACAGACACTTTAAAAACAAACCTACAATGTCTGCATTCTTACACACCCTACACTACTATAATATATACTATAGTGTCGTCATTACGGCACTCCCTCGTCCGGTGTCTCTGACACTCGTGTAGGTGATTGAGTCAACTCTTCTCTTCCTCTTCCACCAACTGCTTCCGATTCTTCATACAAACTTGGTCTAGCAATTGGACTCACTGGCGGCGAAGAGGTGTCTTGCAACGTCCTATCTACCACAGCGCTTGCAACGGGCGTTGGCACTCCTTCTGATAAAGTTGGCGATAAAGTAAGTCCTTCCCAAATGGAAACTTCACGGTGAAAAACGTATCGTCCTTCTTCACCGGTTCGAACGTATCGTACGTGGTCCTTATCATAGAAATACCCGTCCTCACCCGGAGAGAAGCTCATGGAGTCCAAAGTGCTGTACGCTGACAATGCTGACATGGGTTCTGCTGATGCTGATGTACCTTCGACTTCTTCCACGGGAGCTTCAAGATCTTCCGGTTCTGCATTCTCCACGTCATCAATATTTTCTGTTGGAACATAATCCGGGTCCCCTTCCATTTCCATCGAGTCTGCTTGATCCCTCTGCACGTCATCCACGGCATTCGTGTCCCTAGAACCCAAACTTCGGCCATCACTACGTAGATCGTTTGAGTGCGTCTTTTCAGAATCAGTATCACCTGACTCGGCCTCTGAATCTATTGTTGTCTCTTTGCCCTTCCGCTTCTCCTGTTCAGTCACTTCAACTCTCTCTCCTTCATCTGATGATTCGCTTGATGATCGCACTACCCTTTTAGACCTACCATGTGGCACCCTCGCACTTCTTTCGGAAGGACCCTCACCAGTTGATCTATTTCCCGTATTCAACACTTGCGACGACCTGCGTTCGGCTGCCGTACCCACACTGTTAACCATCACCATTCTATCTCCGTACATCAACTGCAACGTGCTGTATACGAGCTGCGTTCGGGTCGATTGAAATTCCATGATAATAACTTCATTACCCACAAATTCAGTCTCCAAAATCCCCGGCACTGTCGTTGTGATTCCCAATGTCACCAACCCCCAATTCCGGGGCAGATACATGTGCACCATCTTCCTCAATTCCGTTGGTGTTCTCTCCAGCTTGTCCTCCGCTCGGGGCATCACTTCCGTATTCCAAGAGTCTTGAAAGACCACATCCAAATCGTTTGTACTTTGAGGAAGATTTTCCATGGGCCCGCTCTCCTCGGGATACTGCATGATGATGACAATGTCTCCTACGGCTTGAACACCACGCTTCCGTTGTCCACCGTGACGTACATCATGCATATACGAAGAAACGGTTTGCGGTTGAAATATCCACGAACCCCGCAACACATGACAATCCTGTGGAACCGCCATTCTCGATTGCATTTCTTCGTCGAAGTATATACCTGGCGGAAAAAGGAACACGGCATTCCACCGTACAATCAATGACATCCAATTTTGGAGTTGCTGCAAAACCTTGCTGTAATCCTCGCTTGTCCATTCGGCGTCTTCCCCTTCCGAACCTCCCTGTCTACAATCAAAAATCCATAAACACGGTTTTCCAAGTTCAATGTACTCATCCTGGAAAAAGCCTTCTCTACACCTCACGTGAAGTAAGGCTTCACTCCCTTCGTGTTGGACTCCTGAAATTGCTACTTGCCAATTCCATCGAGCGTTGGATATGTCCTCCACGTCTCGCCCGTAGCCCGCATAACCTTCGCGACCCGCTTGGATATCCACAAAATGCTGTCTAACAAATGCTGGAATGAATTTCTCTAAACTGTTAAACATTTGAACCGTCTGCACTATTGGCGAATACTACGAGTTCTTCGCGTCCTTATCCAGTGTCTTCCCCATTAGGATGAATTGCTTTCCATGAACACCTCCGTACTTACTTGCATCAATGGAAAAAAATTCATCCACAAATGATGGATTTTCATCCCCCGCTTGTACCATCAAGAACCGGATTTGGTTCCTCACCGCAACTTTACGCTGCAAACGATCCACCGCATAAGCAATTGTATCTTTGGGAGGATTGGAAGAAGCGGATTTATCAAAATAGTACTCCTGCGATGCTCGTTTTCCTCCCACAACATCCTTTGCTGCCATTCGTCTGACCACACGTACATAATCGTTTGTTGAGAGTTTGGCCAGTGGCCTGAACCAAGACTTCTCCATCCTCTTCCTCTTTGGGTTTGCATCCACAGTGACATCAAGATTATGCTCCCTCGCCATCTTCTTCCAACTCAGCTCCGTTTTTTTGCTAAAAAATAGCCTCCCTTCCTCATAATCTCTACACACTTGCACGATGGCCTCATAAGACTCCTCATCCTCGTTCCAAGCATGACGTGTGTACTCCATCATCTTCTTGGTCAACTGTCCTAGCGACATGTGTTTTGGTAAAGCTTGACTCCAATGTAACGCGCTCACTGCCATTGTCAACGCCTTTGCTCTGTGAGCATCATCAGATCGAGCTGTTACGCTAGGACTTCCGCATGCTTTCCAAATATCACGCAGTTTGACTAGATTTTCGTAGTGCGTGCTAAAGAACTTCCGGTCGAACTCCCTTGCATTTATTCTGACTGATGCTTCAATATAAAATTGTGGATTGTTGTATACCACAAACTTCGCTCTTCGCTTCACAAAGTGCGTATAGTACTCTGCATCCGGCAAGTTACCCTCTCTATTTTGTCGTTGGGCTAGTTTGCATGCACCAACAATGTGTTGTCCATCCACGGGCTCCCACACAATACTGCTTTCCAGCCATCGTTTCCGAACCACATCACTTGTGATAGATGGATCAGCTTCGCAATGCTTCAAAAATGCGGCATTGAATTCTCGTGCCGCACCTTCATGACTGAAGGGAACCTCCACCACATTCGGTTCGCCTTGATCATTGGTGCTTGCATAGCGATATGCAACCGGTCGAAGTGTTATCGCACTGACTTCAAGAGCTTCCTTTCCCCTGAGGCGCTCGTACATTTCCTTCACTCGCCATTCCATGAGCACCCTGTGGTTTGTCTCTACATTCATCACATTCCGAATGGTATCGATGCTTGCATCAAAAAACTGATCGTACCCAAATATGTACCCTGCTCTATACTTGCTCTCCGTCGGAAAAATCACAGGTGCTTTCGGAATGCTTGTTAATGATGTTCTGGTAGGTATCTGCTCCGACTCCGTCTCTGATGAATCATTATCAGAAATTGCATCTTCGCCATCATTTCCTTCCGCAGCAGTTTCTTGTCTAGCTGCTCTTGGAGGAGGTCTTTGCCTAGCTGCTCCCACACGACGTTCTTGTGCTGCAGTCCTCTTGCGAACCCTTTTGTTTTTTGTTTGCCCCGTCCTAGTACTTTGATGCTGCTGCGGATGTTCTGAGACCTCTCCCGATCCTGAGCGATTTTCTACTACAACTCTACCACGTTCTACACCAACACCTTGACTTGTACGTACGTCAGATCTTCGAGCAGCCATATTGGCCCCTCTAGCACGTGACCTATATGGTTGTCGTCCAGATCCAACTACTGGAGGTCTCGACCCTGATCCGACTTCTGTTACTGGTGTTGGAGCTCCAACTTCACCTTCACTTTGAAATTCTGGAACAACTATTGCTTCACCCGGTACAGTTGCTCCAGATGCACTTTGCAAAGGTTGCAACTGTTCCTCTCCAACTTCCATCTCCATTGACGGTGGCATCATTGGTGCACTGCCCTGTACAACTACCTCGTCATGCCTCTCGATTTCAACATCTCCCACGGGTTCAACAACAACATCTGCGGCCGTGGATTGAAGACGTTGACGGTGAGTTCGTTGTCCTCTTGAAACTCCTCCATCATCTGAAAGGCTTGCTAATCCCGCTTCAATAGCTGCTCGCTTCCGATGTCGTTCATTCACAGGAATCCAATTTTCATTAACTGGCACGGCTAGATCTCGATATACTGCATTCACGTCTTCAACATCTGCAGGAGGAGGACGCTCTCGGTCTGTGTTCGGATTCTGCATTCCTAATTCTTCATGACTTCGAACCTCATTATACCTAGCACGTGCGTTTTGCCGCTCTTGAGGGGTCAAGTCCTTGTATTTTTGAACAGATGCCTCTCTTTTTTTCCGTTCTTCTTCAGGCACATTCTTCCAAGACTTCGCCAAGCTTTTCAAGCCATGCATAAGAGAAGGAACTACAAGGAGCTCTGCTGGAACTGCAGTCAACATGAGCGCCTTCTGCAATTTAAATTTCTCCAACACGTTTGCCGTGTTGTTCACAGACACAGTCAGTCCTCCATCTGCAGCACCCGCGAGGCCTTCAATGACTCCAAATGAGTTCCCCAATGCAGCCCAATAACGCGTTTCCTCCATTGGAAAGTCCATGACCCACAAAGATGACTTTCCTCAGCGTCTGCTACGATCCACCATCCATGCTCCGACCACTTCGAATTCACCTTTGGTGCCATGATGACCTAAAAATGATTGAAGAACAATTTCTTAAATCAGAACGTTTTTCAATGTCGTGAAAGGCAGAAGAAAAATTGAATTCAGTGCCCTTCTATTTTTTCCAAGATTTCCAGAATTGTGCCTACAATTTTGGTAAAGTTGTAGATAGGTTTACAAGGACGCAAGACTTGATCAAACTATATGTTTCTGAAAAGACACTCGAACAATAATGATCAAGAACACTTAATTCTCAAACCATGTATTTTTAATAAAATCAAACGCAACTATGTTTGCAACAACAATTGTTATGTACATGTATAACAATATGTACACTATTGCTTTAGCAAATCCACTATTTTTTCAATCTTCAACCTCCAATACTATTTAATATGATATGAAAACTTAACACATCTACTCTCAATAGAATAGAATATAAATGCCTTCAATATTACCTTCATATATTCATTTTTCATTTAAAGTAAACGTAATTCGAAACTCAAATGCTAAAGTAAAAGTTCACTTAAAAATAACCGCCTACTGACCTTTGACTTACTAAACTCTCATTACATAACATAGGTGATATTAAAACATTTAGAAGTTCATTTTGAAATAGTACACAACCTCCAGTACGATAGCATATTCAAGTATAACAAAATTATATGAATAAACTACTGTTCAACTGCATTGAATGTCCATCTTCTTGGTAGAGGCTAAACAGAATGTTCATGCACATGATGGACATCCATTGAAACTTCTACTTCAAATTTGTATTAAAAACTTTAACAACATAAGTGCACAATCACAATTCAATAAATATAATGTACAAGTACAAACTGCTAGAAGAACAAAACTTGAATGATGTACAATTCATACAATAACAAGAACTATAAGAAAAATAAAAGCATGCACTTTAAAAAAACAAAAAACTCATATACATTTCTACTTTCAAGAACTTGTGTTTGAACTCCTTCAAATGCACGTGAACTATGAAGAACTAGTTCATATAGTATTGGTAGATGAAGTACTCATGATTCGTATGCCACATTCAACTAGTATTGGAATATTCAGTGAATTCGAGACAGAAGACTGTAGGATCTCCCAATCGTTGGATCTTCTGATACCATGATAATTGTGTACATCTTTGGATGTCTTATATTGATTTCTGGATGTTTTCCATAGATTTTCCTATATTTTGCATTATCTCCTCATGATCCTTCTTTTCCTCCTAATGATTGTTATTTTCAAAAGTCAAAAGGTACTTCAATGTGGCATTGGTATATTATAAACTCCTTCAACAATTTATGCATATCCACTTATATGAACTTGGTAATTCACACTTTTCCATAGATCTGTAGGCCGCAATCTTGTAGAATATTACCTAAACATTTCATTGTACATTTGGTTTCTAGCATTTTCAAGTGCACACACTTTAGAACTTCAACTATTATGAGCGAAGATTCTAAAAAGAATGTTATGTACATTTTCAACGCAAATATCTAGTGTTCCTTGCAGTCGTGGTTTCTACATTTTTATTCGACATCATCTCATTCCACTAAAGTGCATCATTCATCAATTACATGTGTAAAATAATCTAAACCCTAAAAATTTTGTACTTTCTAGTTGACATGGCAATTTCATATGATTATGTAATAACCTAACAAACATGTCCTCCAAGGATTACAACATCTACTCCATCAAATTAGAAAATTTCATCTTCTAAAATCAATCACACAAATTTTATTCTTTACACCAATATACCTATGCACTGTAGTATTCCTGTAAATGTCATTGTTGCTTATTAATACAATAACCCAATATAATTTATTTCACTAACAAATCAAAAATTGATACCATTGCCTTCATATGAAGCTCAAACCGTAGTGAAAATATTATGAATATTAAATGCAACTAGGACTGAGTTGCATCGTTGCATGATTCCCTTTCATAGGTGTTTAAATGTCATTACAGCTTCCAAACATTCAAAACAACTCAAAACTCAAACATATATGATAACGAGAAATTACACATAAATCAGAAATTGAATGTCACTCAAAAACTCTTCAAAAAATGTTCTTCATTGAAATTGAGATTATGCAGTCCTAGTTTTATAAGTTCATAATTCAAATAGCTCCAATTCCTTTTTTTTCAATACAAACTTTTATGAGAGCAATAAAGCATTGACACTTGAAAAAAAATAATTAAACACCCACTGCAAGCACTTCAGAGACTAAGAAGCCACCTTCAAAGTTCTTATTTGACTGGCTAATTCAATGGAGAGAAATTGAACATTTCATTTGTATTAGCCAAATGCTTCTTTGTGCGGTTGATGATGTTTTTATCTTAAAATCTATAGAATTTTCAACTTCTTTTGAAATAAACATTGCATAGTGACTACATGCATAGAAAACGTGAAGCTCAAACAATTGCGTACATTAAAATAGAAAACATCAAGCTCAAACAAATGAGAATGAAATATGCATGAGCAATTCTTACTTAAAAAATAAAATGCTCGTTCAGATTAAAAGGCTATGGGAAAATACCTGATGCAAACGTTCTCGTTCTTCTTGATTCCACAGGCTATCACGTAACACAAATAACTGCCTACCTTCCACTGTCACAGGTTGACTTATGCGATGTTTGCTCCTCTTCAAATGTCTGCCACAACAAGATGCTCTATCAACATCTTCGCCATTGTATCCCTCGAAAGCTATACGCTTCAAAGTCAAATTAATCAATTGGTCCTAAGTAGTGAATAACCTTTATAGAAAATAACCACATTTAATTTGCAAACAATTGAAGGTATATTCTTTTAATAACGATTAAAGCACTCAAAGTCCAGAGTTCTAAGTGTTGATTGAATACAATATGGCAAACACCATTTGAGAGGGACACAAATTACTAGAAAAACTCAGACATGCTAGTCTTTAAGCAATCCTTCGAAGCACTTGAAATAACTAGACATGTTAGAGATCACATAGCCACTTAGCCAGGAACATAAAACACAACAATATTAATTGAACCTTGAAAGATTATAATGTTAGATTACAAAGGTGTTACAAATGCAAAATTGTTTTGTAGTTTTTAAACCAATATCTCACATTGAGCTATCTAGGATGAAATCCAATCAGTTTATGTTTTCTTCAAATAAAATCCATAATTTCTTTAATTTAATGTTTCCAAATATTTTTTACAAGATCTAGAGTATTTGACGCTCACTTCCAAGAGCCCTCAACACTGGGGAAAGTCAATATTTGAATGGACATCCTTGCACCAAAAATGTATTACACATATCATAACCAATCATTCTCAAAATAAGATATTTGACGCTAATATTGGAGTACTAAAAGAATTTTTCAAAAATAATAACTATTAGAAATAGAAGTTCAATTAGGGTTTCCTAAACTTAAATTTTTTTATTTAAATAAATAAATATTGCACGGACCCAAATAGTTATAAGAATTCTCATGACTTTGTTGTTTCAGAAAATTGAGTTCTACAGATCTTATGTTCATTGATGGCATCTGTCTTTGAAGACATGAAAAGAAACTTTTCTTTAATTTAAATCATTAACCAAATATATGATTTTTTTTTCAAAAATGATTAAAATTTTAAATATCAACACATAGTATATGAATTTTAGGATTCATGAGATTTGAAGAGACATTATAAAATACAACAGACTTCTACTTGCATGCTTTCAAAGCTTTTTCTTTGGAATGTACACCTTCAAAGTTCTTCAAATCTCTCTTGTACAATCTAATCCTACTCTAATAAAAGATTCTACAATGAAATGTTATAGAAAATCAGAAATTAAAAAATCATGTGCCCGTACAACTAAAATTGCAATTTCTAATGTCTTTTGATGGAAAAGTAGGCTTATCTGTTTTAGGGCTTCAATTCCTGAAAAGTAAAAAACCATTGAAATATTGACCAAGAAATAAAGGAGTTGAGGACAAATACCTATTGCAAATGCTATTGTTAGATGCAGCCGGCAATCAACCGCAATGCATGAATGACCATGAAGCTTTCTCTCTCAATGATGTTGGGCTTCCGCTCGTGTACTCCTCTGAAGAAACCTACCACATTCAAAAGATATGAGAACATTTTACATTGTGCTTCATTGGTAAAGATTTGTCAACATCTTTACCATCGTTTCACTTCGTAGCGGCATGCTCATGAGCCACATGAAATTCTCAGCTTCCTAATTTTTCCCTAATTACGGAATTCTCTTTCAAGGAAAGTCCCCTCTCTAATTTCCAAGCAAGCAAGGGCAACTGGTACAAGGAACTATTATACATTTCAAATTTTGAAGGATGGAGCGCACTCGCAACTACAGGCACCGTAGGAAGAACAAACCCAATTCAAAGTAGCAAGCCACACCCACTAGTCTTTGAGCAATTATGCATTGCATCTTTTCTAGGGTGCTAATAAAAAAAATTGTCATTATCAAGACATGATTACAACAAGGTTGGCTATGCATGCTCATGTAAACTACAGAATTATACTACCAAACTTCAATTACACTTTCAAACACCTCATAAAATCATTATTGCTATTTATAAACACCTGAATTACCATCAACTGCCTATTGTATAAATATTTTTAGGGTTCTTTTTAACATATATAGAGATTGTTTGCAAATGTCTACTGAACCCCTAAAGACCTGTTGTCCACTTGACGGACAAAATAGATTTAGGGCAAGGTCATACAATTTCAGTATTTGTTGTACTTCTCTGAATTTTTTTTGCGGAGATAGAAAATCACATTAGCTTTCAGAAAATATAATTTTTTTTTCAATCGATGCCCAGAAGCAAAAGTTATGGCACAAAATAACCAAATTCTAGAGCGATGGGCAAAAAAAACCCTCACAAAAACTTTAAATAAAAAATACAAAAAATTTGTTTCAAATTTATTGTTATCTACATGGGAGGCTTTGATTTATTTCATATGGATTTGTTATTCAAAAATTATGGAAAATATTCTTTTTTGGACAATTAGAGCATGTTCTAGGAAAAAAATCTTGTAGGATTCATTTTTGAACTCAATTTTGAAAATGAAAGAAAAAAGAGGGTTTCAAAGTTCAGATTTCTCGCTAGAACAATCTCACCGTTGAAATTCGTATACTTCAACTCAGTCTTAAAGCTATTAATGATTTAATTTTTTCTTCAATCTTGAACCTATTTCTATTTAACAATTTTTAATGAGTGAAAATTAAGTTTTCCTTTTTTGAATTTTTGGGGCAAAACTTGTACTTTCTAAAAAATAATAATCCACTAAAATATTGTCCAAGGAAATGAAGGAGTGAAGGACAAATACCTGATGCAAATGCTAGTATTCCTTTAAGCCTGCATGCAAACACACAATATGAATGAATGCGAAGCTCACTCTCAACGTTATTGGGCTACGGCACACGTGCTCCTCTGTAGAAACCTACCACATCCGGAAGACAGGTCAACATCTTCAATTGTTATTCACTCCAGAAGACTTATCAACATCTTGAACTTTGTTTCACTTCCTACTGACATGCTCATGAGCCATCGGAAATTGTCAAAGTCCCCATTTTTTCCTAATTGCAGAATTACCTTCCAGGAAGAGTGCTCTTTTTAAATTTTCAATCAACTATAGGCAACTTCTACAAAGAACAAATATAATACCACTTGCATTTTGAAGGACTTAGCATAAATGCAACTAGAAGGTAACACATGTTAAAATGCAATTCAAAGTAGCAAGTCACACACGCTAGTCTTCGAACAACCATGCATTTCACTATTCATAGGGTGCAAATCAAAACAAACATCTTTCGTTATAATGACATGACTACGACAAGATTGGTCATGCATGCTCATGTACACTAAAAAATATTACGAACTAACTTAAATTACACTGGCAAATGCCTCATGAAATCATTATTGCTATTTGTATAATTATCCTTGAATTACCTTGAAATACCCTATTGTACAAAGTTATTATTATTATTTTTTAATATATACCAATTGCTTTTGCATGTCTACTTCAATTTAGGTACTATTTTATTGTCAATGAAAATGTGTCGCACTCATTTTCCATGAGAAGGCTCTTGAAACTATGTTCAAAGAGTGGGAGCAACCAATATTTTCTTGCTAACAAATGGCATCATAGGTGTTCCTTGAACACGCTTATTTAATTATGTTTCTGAACTTCATAATCCTTGACCCTTCAAAGAGTCATGTAAGGTAGGAGGTTCTCAAAGCGCACATGTTCTAAAATTGCCCACCTCCTCAAATGTACACGATTAGAACATGTTATTTATTTGTAGCTTTCCGCAATGTATAGACAATGTACATGTAGAGCTTATGTCACTTCAACTTCAAAATTTCATAACTACTTCCACGAAGTTCCAAATAATATGAAACTACTTGTATTAGATGCCAATTCCACTTGTCTTTTAAGGAAAATTTACTGAAAAATATTTCAAGATGTTTCACCTCCCCAAAATTCACTTCCACCTCTTAAATGAGTGATTTATGGACCTCCTACCTTACTATATCATCACGTGGCTGATGAACGTAAAGTATGTGAAAACATTACTTGAACATTGCAATTTGATTTCTGAAGAAACAACAGTGCCTGCCCTATGAGGTAATGTATTGTAAAATTGACCCTCCTCTTCAAACCGACCCTATAAAATAGTGCTAAATGGATATGCAGTGGTTCTTAAATGAACCACTTCAACCATTGATTCAATCGGAAAAAAAAAATTCTTAATTGCAGGAGCCAATCATTGGCTTTGATTTCCTAAAATCACTTTAGAAGTTGCAAGTGGATGCATTTTGGGAAACCTAAGGTCACAAATAGGTACGTACAATAGACATCTTTGAAAATTCGTAAGTAATTCAAAAATACTTCAAAAAATATGAAACCACTTGTGTTACGTTTGGCATCTATTTTTCTATCTCTGAAAAATGAATTATAAATATTTTTGTTCACGCAAGACTCTGGAAAAGGCAAACCAGCCCTTAAAGGATTGCTTTCAGAGCATACTACCACAGTACTCCCTGTTAACTGACAGTATTGGTGGCATCACTTCGTTTTATTTAATGCATTGCAGTAAACTGTGTTTCTCAAATTTTGTGTCAGTCATGGTTGACTGAACTTCTCTTTCTCTCCCCCAGCTTTGAAATTCCTCATTCAAATTCAAATGACAAGAATCAAAGCTTTCCAGATATCTTATTCAATGTGCTTTTTCAGGTAGCATGTTCTGGGCATGGGAAGAATGGAAGTTATCTGTGCTACATCAGTCAATTTGACAAGAGCTAATCACAGAGGTAAGGGTTATGGAATTTTGTTTAGTAGCACTGAATCTGCATCTGAAAGTAGCACTCATAGGTTCTTAGATTAGAACTTTCTAAAATAGGAAGTCATCTTGGTAGGTTATATCATTAAGCAAATGATATGTGAAGACCTATATTCTAGGAACCTATAAACTTCAGGCAGGTTCAAAACTAGGTGTTTCCTGAGATCAAGGTGCTCAATTATTTAGTTAAATGTGGCACCCAGGTCATACTACGGAATACTGTTACTGATCTTCGAACAGATGCTCCTAACTTTACATGAACTTAGAATTACTATTTCAAGTGCTTCCAGAAGATGGTCCATAACAAAGAAATGAAACCACCCTCAACCTGCAAGTTCCTGAGATGTTACTCTGTCGACTTCATTTGTCAAGTGCACATACCTAGGTGTTCTGGGATCTGGATTGTATATCATAAGGAAGAGAGAGATGAGGCGACTGAGTTCAATTTCGGTACAACTGAAGCCCAAGAGTTCCATGCTTATCTTATCATCAGTTTCGAATCTAAAACCATGGTATGCACAATAAAATGTCGGACATGGTTTAACAGCATTTTATGATACATAAAAGTTGACCACGTTATCATGCTGTTCTGGAAGTTTCAGAAACAATAAACTAATTCATTTTTTTATAAACTCCTAGAAGACAATCAACAGAATAAGACTGTCACGCACACACCCTGCAGAACAGAAGACAAGGAAATAGAAGTCTGAACAGCAAAAAAATCTTGCACGCACACTGTAAAATTTGAACCACTCCCGCAAGCTGACAGCCGCGACAAATCCAGCAAACCCCGGAGCTTGGAAACACTCTCTCTCTCTACGTTGACCACTGATTTCTTATGAAAGCCTTCGCATCACCCTCGACCAGTAGTTTCTATTCGGTCGTCCGCAATTACGTACTCTACACGGACAAATCCAGCAAAGGCATTTAGCACTGATTAGACTGCTCAAAACCACAAGTCCTAATAATCCATGTCAAGGAAGAAATTAAGTCTCTGCAGACAACAATTTCAAAGCACCCAAAACTAGATACAGAATTCGCAGTATAAATTTCCACCAGTCCTGGCGCGCATGCCCAAAAAGTAGACCTGTGCAGCTCGATCATCTCTCTGATTTCTTATGCAAAATCACGCTTCCGAATTCAAGACCAATCCCTTCGATCAAAAGAGGTGACTAGCAGCTGACCAATTCTGATCAATCCAGAATCATAATACGTTTTAACAACCAAACAAGCTAAACTCCACGACGTACTAACTGCAACTACACCCAAACCTGCTGCGGGACGATCTACAGAGACCCGCTGGAAGCTACAAAGAAGACTGACACTGTTCACCTCGTCGGCAACCCACCCCCTAAAAAACCCTAAGTCGCAGAAACTACAGAGAAAACCCTGAGCGTTCAACTCGCAAAGTAATTGAAGACAACCCCACATGGTTGCTTCTATATGCTCCAACTCAAGCAACCATTAGGGTTGAACTGAGCAGGCCTGATAACGTTAGTACTCACAGCCGGGTGGGATGGTCGGCGCCAATCTCAGCGTCGATAACCTGCCAGCAGTCAAAACAAAGAAATCGACATTGTACTAGTAAGACCCGCCTTCACCTGCTAGTACTTGCGTTTCCCAGTTTGCTCAACTTGTGTCCTTCTCCATTTCCTCTCAGCCAAACAATGTTTCTTATTACAGGAGACAAGCATGTAACTGTTGCACAGCACTTCTGGAGCAACAACGGGAAGTCAGGTACGTCGGTGCACCCTGTTACCTTGAAACAAATTTCAATACCATACGAATAGAGCAATGACGGCGATAGAAATCATTCATACCTCCGTGTCGCAAAATTATGTGTCGCATTTGCAACCTCCAATTCGTTGTGTAGAACTGAAGGATGTCTTCACGCAGGGAGCGGCAGGATAGAAGGTCGGTTTCGAAAGAGACGCCGAAGTGAGGTAAAAGTCCCCCCCACACCACTTTCGAAAGTCCCCGAACTTCAAGCGGAACCAATGAACAGTGTTTGGCGTCAAACCCCTCGCAACTGCGGGGGGTCTGATTGTAAACACTGTTCACTGGTGAACAGTAGTATAGTACAGTAGTTGCCTTGCTCGCCACAAAGTAGATGACCTGCATCTCTAAACCCTAGAGGAGAAATCTGACAACCCTGTTGCTCGAACTAGAGAAATCTGTCGTGTAGAGAGATCTAGAGAGCAGAATTTCACAAGAATGTGGACAGAGAAACCAGAATTCTAGGATCTAGGTGGGCGCTCCCCATTAATTTTCCTCCCACCTCGTGTTGCGCCTCCTGCAATTCTCTCTGAACGTGTCAACCAAGAGGCACTCATGCGCAATTTCGACGTGCATTACGACAATTGCGAAGCACAATAACTCCGCAAATTTACAAAAGTAGAAGAAGACGACTCCGCGATTGGAACACGCTACAAGAAATCAAACTCCAGTCTTGCTGTCTCGAAGCAATAGAAGACCGACGCTTAGGGTTTGACAGATGGAGTGACGGAATTTCATCCGCGATGGAATGTAATCCATCTCCGTTCTAAAAACATCCGTCGTCTGTGTTGTCTCCGACTAGCTCTTTTGCACGTCTTGAGCTCTTCCCTGTCTTGTCCCGAGGTAAGGTAGTGAGCTGTTTGATCAACTTAGTGAATAGGTTGTTTGATGCTGTTTGATCAACCATTTATGCTATTTGATGTTGTTTGATCGACTGAAATAATAGGTTGTTTGATGTTGTTTGATGCTTTTTGATCAACCATTTAAGGACTGGTATGCCTTTTTCACAGGTTTGCATGAATATAAATATTTTTGGATCATTTTTCAAAGAAAGAAAAATGGATGCGGAACGTAGCATAAGTGGTTTCATATTTTTGGAAGCATTTTTGAATTACTTATGGGGTTTTTTTAAACTGTTGTAGGCACCTATTTGTGACCCTAGGTCTTTCAAAATTTGACCACTTGCAACTTCTAAATTTATTTGAGTAAATGAAGGCCAGTGAGTGGCTCTTGCAATAAATAATGCTTTTCTCTTGATTCTCTCAATGGCTTGAGAGGTCCATTTAAGGACTACCTAATGTCCATTTCAAACCTAAATGTAGAGTCGATTTAAAGAGGCCGCTCACTTTTAGAGCAGACTACCTTATATGTAAGAGTTGTTTTCATTTTCGTACACGCTAATGTTATTGAAACAATTTTAGTAGTTTTTGTAGGAAGAGAACTGAAAGTAGTTTCTTAGCCAAAACCAAGGCCAGAACCTAAGTTGTTTCTTTTTTTTTCGACATTTGTTGAATTAGTTAAAAATTTCAGAAGTTGAAATGCAGTGCTTAGTGAAAATGACCCCCTCCTAAAATGTATACCATTGGTACATTGAAGAAAGCAAAATGAACCAATGTACTATGTTAGGTTCTATTGGCTAGTCACTTTTATAATACAGTAACTTCTTATGCTTCAAGTTGAAATTTGTCATTTAAGAATTCATTACCATTTCGCAAAGGTGAATTCCTTGAAAGAATTTTAACGCAATATTTATATAAAGAAAATAGAATTGGCAAGTAAGCTTATACAGTAGAACCTCTCTAAGTTGATAGAGTTGGGACCGGTCTGACACATTGAGTTAGAAAGGTTATTACATTAGGGAGGCTCCTCATGTTCGTTTGTGGTTCATATTGTTAAGTTGGAACCCGACAATCAATACTTCCTGACAACGCTTTATTGACTAAGAGGGGATCAACTTAGAGAGGTTCTAATGTATATGGGACTAGTTAAAAATTTTGAATTAGACACAGAGTGGTCATTGAAGGAGACCACCTTTTGAAATGTGAATTACTTGCACATTTAAGAAAGAAAAATGTACCCACAATGAATCCTTTAACCCCTTAATCCTTAAAGGACCGAGGCTGTTTTTTTGCCGAAAAACACTGGAAACTACCATTTGTATAGCAAAGAGTTAAAAAAAAAATTATTGTTCTTTTTTCACATCTAACCATATGATCTTACCTCCAACTAGTATGAGAATGTGTGGAACAAATTTAAAGATGTTTGACCGCGTAAATTGCAAGATATTTGCGTTTGAAGTTGAAAAAACAAGATTTCCAACACATTGCGTGATTAGATTTTTTGACTTTGAACATTTTTAACTTAGATTTTGTGCACTACAGAGTTCTGAGCTTCAACTCTTTATAGTGGAGAATTGAGTTGAGAGTCTAGGAAAAAAATAAAAAATAAAAAAAATCTTACTTTTCATTCTTAAAAATTTTGTTAAATAGTAGTTATGAGATAGAAGGAAAATCTAAAATATTTAATATCTATTAGATGGAATTATAATGCACTAATCACAATGGTGAGATTGTTCTAGCAAGTAAACCTAACCATAAGAATTTATTTTGCATGAAAAATTGCAAAACGAGCATTCAGAAATGGGTCCTGCAAGCGATGTTTTTCGAGAAGATGCTCTAACTGCCCGGAAAACAAGAATGTCCATAACTTTCTTATATTAAATCTAAATGACAAGAATCAAAGCTTCTAGATAGGCAAAATTGTAATCTATGAGAAAAAAAAATTAAGGAACAAAATTCAGTTTTTTGCTTTTTTTAATTTTTTGCCCCCCAACCCCTACTTAGAGCGTATTAGGTTTTTATTTTGTTTTCCAGTCACCGATTGTGGAAAAAATTTATTCCCAAAAAACTTATACATTTCTGTGTTTTAGAAATAAGTTTAAAAAAATCACGACAAAAATTCAGCCCGTAGGTACTTGCCCGAAATCCCATTTGTCCCCTGAATGGACAACGGTCCTTTAGGGATTAAGGTCCACGAGTGCAGATTTTGAATAATGAATAAACGGAAACACACCCTGAACTCAAGGAAATGTACTTCTTAATCAAATATTTTTTTTCCAATGATGTTGGTGTTTGTTCTTTAACATTTTTACGGTGTAGAATATGAAGAATTTGCTTTGCAATTATTCTATAATTTGAAGGTAGCAATAGGTTTAGCCTTAGAAGATAACTTTTTCCAATCAAAAAATGACCCTTCAATAACAACTTGAATGAAAATATGAAATGAAAATGTTCAGAAATCACTATGACTAGAGCTTATTACTTTGAACTTATAGAAAAATAATTCTTGTAAAAATCATAAGTGTTGAAGCTACAATTCATTTTCTAAAATAGAATTTACAATTTCTAGTTTCAAATGTCATTTTAAAATGTTGGTTTGTAAATGTTGATCTAATTGTATGGATGTAATCTATGAATAGAATTTTATAACTATTGTTTGAGAGTCATCAATGAAATATTGTTTGAAGTTGCATTTTATAGTAGATCTTTACAATTTTGTAATTATGGACACGTCCTCGGTCTTTTAGGGGTTAAGGACCATGAGTGCAGATTTTGAGCACTGAATGAACGGATAGACATCTCGGACTGATGTAAATGCATTTTATCATCCATCAATTTTTTTAAAGATTATTCTATGAGTTCATTAACATTTATTTAATATAGATTACAAAATAATTGCTTTGTAAATACTCTATCATTCCAAAGATATTGGTAGGTCTAGCCTAAAAAAATAATTTCTTGTATTAAAGAAGTGTCTTTTCTAAAATGACTTTTTGAAATTGATTTTTTTAAAAATTAAATCAAAATCTCATAAAATCACTATGAGAAGAATATAGCATTTTAAATTAGTAGAAAATTTTTTGTCTAGAAATCATAAATATTGAATGTAATATTGATTTTAGGAAGAGTTTTCATTTTTTGGCATCCTATTTTTTTTTTAAAGACTTGTTTTTGCATTTTTTGATATAACCATGTGGATGTGATCTAAATACCATATTTTACAACTATTGTCTAAGAATCATCATTTCAATACTGTTATAAATTGCAATTTATAATAAATTTTCACGAATTTGGAAATCCGAACAGCCCCCAGCTCATGAAGGGAGTGAATTCTAAAAAAATTTATATTATTTTTTGATTAAGTAGTTTATGAAGTGTCAATTTCTGGACTGAAAAAATTACTTATTGAGCCTAGACATACTTATACCTTTTGAATTATGGAGTATCTGCAAAGCTAAATCTTTGTGATCTTTACTATGCAAATGTTGAAGAACTAATACAAGAGTCTTTGAATAAAATTTATGGATGAAAGAATTCATTTCGGTGAATTTGGGATGTGTTTGTGTTCAGTCATTGTTTAGAATCTGCAGTCATGAACCTGAAGAGATTGAACATGAACTGTAGAGTGCAAAGTGCAAACGATGTTGATTATTGCTTTCTACGTTAAATAATGTAATCATGGAAGGAATGAAAGAAGTTGTTCTTTGCACTTGAACTACAAATATTGTGTGGTGCGTAGAAATCCTAATTTAGAAATCCTTTTGTAGGATATCTCATTAAAAATTAATGCAACATTGAATGGGTGGACATGAAAAAGAACCGTTTGTTTGATTTGAATTTGTCTTTGAACTTCCTATTTTGATTGTTTGTGAATTCAGGCAAGATCTTTTCTTTGTGGAGCAAACTAAGGACATTTCGAAGCGCTTATTTTCGGTAAGTGGAGTGATACTTATTATTTTCATGCTTATATAGTTATGCATAACATTTTCCAACCATTTATCTCCGGGAGGTCACTCTATGTATATTTTGTGCACCACTTGTGGCGATGGGGTATTTTGTGGGGGGCTATTTACCTCCTAGGTGGAAATGAAACGGTCCCTATAATTACATAATTTGAAAAAATGGCCTATATAATGGCCTATATCATTACTTATAATTTGTATGGCAATGCAAATTTTGGTAGGGTATATTATTTAGAAGGAAAAAACGTAAACTGAAAAGAAAATTTAAAAGAAAATTATAATGGTAAAAAGTACACACAAAAAAAGTAGGTATTGTGGGTTTTTTAACAATGCATGATCATGACACATTTTTTTCTAATTTCTTCAATCAAAATGTTGAACCATTAATGAGTCATTAAACACATACACTTCCAAATTTATACTAGAAATGCAACATTAGACTTCCGTAGAGGTTCCTAGAATTTGAAACAACCTACGTGTAGGGTCAAATCTATTTTCTTTACTCTTTGAATGAAGTCAGCATTGTTTGCCTAAACTCCAAAGAAGCAGCTCTGAATTAGTTTACCAAAATCTCTGAAAAAGGTTAGTGATACTTTACCCATACAAATGAAAGCATCATGTCATTGAAACATGCAATTGAATTAGAGTTCCAACCTCACAAACATGGCATAGTAGAAGTGCAATCGGATTGAAATTAGAATCAATATTCAATCATCATGCTTGCACAAAAATCTCAATTCTTTAGCGAGTTCTTTAGTCATGTTCATAAACACAAGCTCCTACTCAGAGATATCTTAAAATTTACTAAGTCATTTACATCATATTGGTAGTACTAACATTGTTGCCAATGAATCCAATATAAAATTGTAAATATTTAGGATAAAAAATTGAACATATGATTACACTGATTGAACATATCTCTAAATTGAAGTGCATGTTCATCCATTAAGGCCTTGAAAGTTGGAGTATTTTTCACCCACCTCCTTCAAATCCAGCTTTATGAAATGTATCCTACTAATGACAGTATATGGAATCCAGTTCAGCAGCCCCTTAATTACTTGTACTAATTTTGAAAGGTCCAGATTTTTTGGCTACATATATTATTTATACTTCATTTCCTCCTTTCCATGTTCCCTAATTTATTTGTAATTTCTTTATAAATTAAGTTTCAAAAGAATAAATTGCTATCTATATAATGCCGCACGTAGTTTTGAAAATGCGCTGAGTGACCTCCCCGGGCCATTTATTCATGTATTTTGGCTTATTTCATTTTTATTGAATGTTGAAGTGTCTATGGGACACTCACAATTCCAATTTTGTTAGTTCTTGAAAACCATAGGGGAAGAGCATGAAATGAAGTAGATGTAGGGGAAATGACATGGATAATTCAAATGCGGAAGTTGTTAAGTATTTTTTTGGAAATCATACAAGTCTATAATGATTATGGTATAGCACATGAGCAATTTGAAACTTTCTCGGTTTTGAAGACCGCAATGTTTCCATTCACATAGAAGGAAAAGATTGAGAGATGGCATATGATTTTCACGTAAACAACGCCGATGCTATAAAAGATATATAGTACTGTGTCACTTAGAGGAAGTGTTTTTTGTTTGAATTCTGAAACAAAATGAACATGTGCTCATGAATATACGGAAGAAGAATTTGTACAATAACAATATTAAAAAAAATTCTTGGAGTTTTTCACCATTATCTAACTCATCTGTTAATTGTGATACAAACAATCCAAAGACTCTGAGGAAAGGCACTGCGCATTAACTAATTAGCAATTTACATGTGTAGGTAGCAATATTCAAACTTTTACATAATTAATTTGAAAAGATGGCTAAGTGTATGAAAGATTTACAATTGTGTCGTATACACTACGAAAGTGCAGGGTGATTGAACCAAGCACGTGAACTATTTGTTGTGTTTTGCAATAATACTCTTGATTTTTTGGAAGTACTTTAGAACTATGAAATCAAGGTGTTAAGATAATTTAAAAATATGGTCAATGTATGCACCTTTAAGTTGAAGGTAACCACCAAAGGAAATTCATTAAAAGATTCACTAAATTGGAAAACTAGAGAAGTGCCAAACTTCAAGAAAAAACATGTTTTGATGTTATAATTAGTAGAAAATAGGAAAAAACTTAATTAAAAAAAATAAAAAATGGTCATTCGTGGGAACTCTAGGAAGTTGGTCGTTCAACAAAAGAACCGCCAAAATAATTTAATACATGTTTGAAAATGGAAGTAGGAAGGGGCTCACTGTAAACATTAACAGCACATAAAATTAAGTATTTCTAGAATTCCTTAGGGCAATATCTACAAGTGTAATACAAGACCATTTCTACCAAATTTCAGCTCCAAATTTGTTTTATGATTACTGAATAGTATTTAGAACCTCCAAATTGGCATTTCTGACATAATATTGGGGGCTATTATTAAATAGTATTTCATTTTTAAGAAACTCCAAGAAAACAGACAAGGTGTACAGTAGTCATAAGTACATCGTGTATGAATTTTGAATCAGGTGGAGCCTGAACCCAAATTTTTTGGCCTAAAAACTAATTAGCACGCTACGTGTCACAAAAAATAAAGCAATTGTTTCATGCAATCACCCCGCAACATGAACTTTTTTTTTTTTGCATTTTGTCAATTTCAATGGATACAAACAAACGCGAACAATGTCAGCAGTGCCAAATACAAGTACTTCCATGTAGTGAGTATGCACTTTGAAGAGGTCATTAAGAATACATAGAATCTCCCTTCCAGTGTAGTCTTCCTTATCTAGTTTATTTGTGTTCTAAAGGTGAATGAAGTGGACATTGGAATTAGTTAGAATGATTGTTCTTCCTATTGTGGAAGTTGTAGATGTAGTATGCAATGGTTGCTTAACCCTTTAGTGACCGTGGTTGATTTGGGGGGTGAGCGTAGTTTTTCAAGAAAATGAATTTTGTGGCCACTCTAAAGATGTAGTCTTAGATCAAACCGTACAAGGTATTTCCATAAGGGAGATTCTTCAACCTAACAAAAAATCAAACTCATCGAACGGTACAAATTGCTGTAAAAAAGGTAGGAGGTCCATTAATCAACCTTTTAAGGGCTAAAATTGAATTTTGTGGAGGTAAAACATCTTTAAATAATTTTTAGTACATTTTCTTCAAAAGACAAGTAGAATAGGCATGTAATCCAAGTTGTTTCATATTTTTTCAAGCTTTGTGAAATTAGTTACAAATTTTTGAAGTTCACAAAAAGTGGTCATATGTAGTCATCAAAATGAATATCCTTCTGAAATGTGCAGATTTGGTACATTAAAGAAAGTGAAATGTACCTCTAAATCATATTTGTTTCTAGAGCCTTGTTGGAGTTTGAGTTGGTTTCCTTAATTTTCAAAAATAAAAGACTTGAATGATCCTTTAGAATTTGCGCTACATAAATACCAATGCATAAGTTTACTTTGGGCATTCATGAGATTATAAAGCAACACTTATACCTTGTCAAGACATCAAGTTACAAAAAAATCTCACAATTTGGTTGATATTTTTTGGTATTTTTGTTGAGCACTTCCCATTTAAAGGTCCAGGCCATTTGAGTTTGCAACCTCATAGCTAATTCATCACTGCTCCAATTCTCTTGAAATTGGTTTTGTTTGAAGCGCACAAAGACATCCTAATTGCGTTCTTCTTTGAGATTTTTGTGATCAAATGTATTTTGAACAATATTAGACTGAGAGTCCGAAAATCAACCAAAAAGTGGTCGATCAATCACTAAAGGGTTAAATTGTTTTAACTATTATACTGGAACAACATAATTGAAGAGAAGGAAGTGAAGAAGAACACGACAACATTGGGTTTGTTTTGTAATGCTCTATATTAGAGCTTGCACTACATTTTTTTTGAGTTTCCATGGCTCACTTTTCCCTATATGAGCATTAATTCTATAACTTTTCCTGATGTCACAAGATAGTGACACAACAAAATGTCATAGGTTTGTTGCTCATGTAGGGGAAAGTGAGACACAGAAACCCGAAAAAAACACCTAGTGCTGTGGATGTATTGTGTTTCGTGATTTTTTATAGTGCCTTGGAAGATGAAGTAGTAGTACTTTAATATTTATTATTTCAATTGAATTGCAGTGCACAGGACAGTGTTTTGCAAAGATAATAAAATTCCAAAGTGATGTACTGAGTACGGTACTAGTGAAAAACAAGTGACCAAAGAAAATGGCAGCAGAGGCATTTGGAAGTCCAGTAGTATTCAATGCGGTAGGCACAACAGTGGTTGCCACTGAGCAAAGGAGCGTTGGGGAAAGATTGGCGCGTGTGGTTCGTGGAAGACTTTTCCAAGAAGAAGATGTACCGCCTGTGGTTGGACAGTCCGTGGCTACAAATGGCATGGTCAAACTTCTTGGGAACGACAACCGTGTGGTAGGAGTGGGCATGGTGGATGCGAGCTTCACATGTGGTGATGAACTGCACCGAGTGAAATTACGCCCTTTTGAAATTGTGGTTCGTATTACACATGCTGTGCATGAAACGGAATGGGTTGGTGAATTGGTAGGGAAGTGTATGGGAGATTGTGTAGGGAAGGTCATACGGTGGCCTTGTGCTTCAATTCGTTGGCCGCTTCCTTCGGAAGTGAGAGCAACGACTTCGACTTCAAGGGAGGGGCAAAATTTCTCTTTTCCTCTAGTTGCGACACCTGAGTTTGATTTTCATGACGTGGAGGTGAACCCAAACACTTCTGAATTTACACCCCCAAGTCATGGTGGAAGAAGCACACCAGAGAGAAGTTCTCCTATGACGCAAGGCTCTGAAGGCAGCACTGCGGATTTTACAAGAGTAGAAGGACAACCTGAGCTTACACAAAGGAGGAGGTACTCCATGGCAAATCGGAGGGCCAGGGTGAGAAGTCCAAGAGAGAGGGGGGAGGCAGCAAGTCAAAAAGTTACTCTCGAAAGCGTTTTGTGCGCGAAAGAGAAAGGAGCATGCAAACGAAATTGTCTGCGTGATGTAGATGCGAAATATGTATTGGATCAACGGTACATGGCTTGGGGGCAGAAGTATGAAGCGCGGGCTACTTGGATAATGCAAATGCTGAATGCCTTCTATACTCGCACAGAGGGGCCGACAAGAGACAAGTACGTGACGAAATTAGATGGCATTGTCGTTTGCAATGCATGTTACGCCACGGCGTTGGGTTATTCGGAGAGGCGTTTGAAGCAGTTGAAGACGGCACATGTTGTGTACGGCAGAGTGGCAGCCGTTCATGGAAACACGTGTCAGGGGAGGGAAAGTGCAAAAATGTCAGCAGCTAGGGAAAGCCTTGACGTTTTTGTGAATGAAGCTGGGTGTCAGCAACCCCACCGATCGGTACGCAGGAAAATGGACAATGCGGTGTTACCACTGATTCTGTTGCCAATGAACACAAGCAAGTTGGATGTTTTTCGGTATGTGAATGAAGAAGTGAAGAAACTAGTGGATGGGTCGGAATTGTCGATCAGCTCGTTCCATCGACTTTGGCGGAAGGAGTTTCCGCATGTGCAAATCCCACCGTTCTCTAGATTCTCCAAGTGCTATCACTGTTGGGAGTATAAGTGTGGGATGGAGTCCACGACGAATGCAGTAGCGAAGGTGAAGATAAAAGAGTTGTACATGCTGCACATCCGATATCAGATGGAGGAGAGGCGAGATTATTGGTTGTTCAAGAGATCCGCGATGATCACTCCAGACTTTTTCATGTGTTTGATTGTGGATGGTATGGATCAGAATACGACCATGATACCGAAGATGAGGCAGACTGTGAAGAACATCGAATCTCGATTCGTGAAGACTCATCTATGTGGAGTACTTGTGCATGGGATCGGCTTGTATGCAGACGTGTGGATAGATGCTCACCACAAGCATGATAGCAATCAAGTCATAACATCAGTGATGAACGTTATATGCGACGTGAAGCGAAGGAAGGGGTCATTGCCACCGACATTGAGGATTCAAGCGGATAACACCACGAGAGAAAACAAGAACATTTACATGTTTGGCATGTGCGCTGCACTAGTTGGGTTGGGTTTCTTCAAGGAAGTGCAACTTTGTTTTCTCATAGTGGGCCACACCCATGAGGACATCGATCAGAGATTCAGTGTGATTTCCAATGTACTGAAGAGGAAAGATATAGATACACTGGAAGAAATGTTGAAACTAGTGGAGAAAGGGACGTCGTATACCGAGGCTTTTGTGAGTGCTCGCAAGCTTGAGCATATTCGTGATTGGAAGGCCTTTATCACACCTCACTTGCTACGAGGGGGAGAACAATTGACGGGCATAACATTCCCGCACCACATGAGGTTTTACATGGAGAATGGCTCGGTACGTGTGCAGCACAAACATTTTTGCTCAGATTCATGGGGCCCAGCAGGTGGACATTCGTGTTTGAACTCACTACCGAGCACAACAGAGAAACCGGACCTTGCGGAGGTGTTTGCAGCCGATCAGAGAGAATTGAAAGCACTGGACGAGTTCATTGCATATAAGGAGAAGATGTTATTGAGAGGCCACGACGACCGAATCAGGATCATGGAAGTTGTGGACGAAACAAACCAATTCAAGGAGTATTTGGAGTATTTCCCACAACAGAGTAGAGAAGGCTTCCGTGATTTACCATTTTGGCCGAGCGATGTCTTCAACCAGAACGGGGATGGTGATACTGTTTCGAATGTGGAGGAAGCATGTGCAATTTCAAGCGGAACAACCGATGCAAATGGGACCGAAATGGGGAGTGGAGCCGTTGACGTGATTATGGCGACAATGCCAAATCCGGAAAGGAGGGGTTATTTTGGACCCCGCAGAGGAAGACCCACACAGGAAGCATCACGGAGAGTGACTGGAGGGCCTATTAGAAGCAGAAGAAATGAAGTTTTACCGGAAGTAGTACGAGATGCAAATGAAGATCCTTTTCCCCCATTCAATGCAATGAACGACATTGTTATAGGCCAATATGTAGCTCTTACAGTAGAGCTGAGGCAAGTGAGGGAAGGGGTACCTTTTTTCATCGGGAAGGTGCTAGAATTTGGACGGGGAACGTGGGCCTCCAAGATGAAGATCCTGTGGTATAGGCCTACTATGAGACTTGGAGCAGAGGAGGAAGCAGAGAACAGCAGAGAGAGGTACATGAACTGCATGGAATCTACATGGGAACCATCCGGTGAGGTTTTGGATTGGATTGAGAAGGAAGTTGCTATATATTCTTGGATGGATGTCCCTCGTCGAAGGAGAGGTGGTCACATCATACGTTCAAACGTTACCGTGCGTGGTGTGGAAACAGAGGAGACAATGATCATTCCGCTCGAGGCTAAACCGCATCTTGTAGAGTATTTGGCAAGGCAGATGGAGGACTTAGACGACGAACGTTTGCAGAGTGATTTGAATGTGTATTAGTGAAGTACCATATTATGTAGTGTGCTTCTGACCTTCTAGTTGCAGGCATTTATATCTACTTTAGTGTTGAGTTTAGAGTAACATGCCTGTAAATGAGTGTTGAGTGAAAAGTGTACAAGGTTTTCTTGAAGTAATTCTAAAGTAAGCAGTATTTTACGAATATGCACTGAGCAATTTTTTCTACAAAGACAAAACAATGATTTTCATTATCTTTACCCCCCCCCAACGTTTGAAATTGACCATTTTGATTGGCGTACAAGCCAAGTGCAATGTCGCACCCTCCAAGTGCAAAAATGTCTAATTCGGTGTTATAGGCATTCCACATGCTGTAGTACCCAGCAAAGGCGGAAAAATTTATATATGTGAATTAGATGGATATGGATAAAGTTTGCAAGGTCATAGGCCATAAATCTAGTTAGAATTTCAATTTATAATTTGGGTGCTCCTGTTGGTCACAGAATTCTAAATAACTACATGTTAGAATGATCTTACACTCTTGTATAATGTTCAATTGAAAAATACACCCATGTAGAGAATTTCATATCAAAGGCATTAGAAGAATTTTGAGGCCTCCAAGAAACTGTGAGTTATCTAGCCCTAGGAACTCTGGGAACGCCCTGGGAATAGTAATATGAAGTGGTCACGCAAGTGCCACGTCAGAAAATAATAAAAAAATTAATTTTTTAATATTTTTTTTCAAATATTTTTTTTCAATATTTTTTTTCAAATTTTAAATAATCTTTTAATCTTTTAATCTTTTTTTATTTTTTATTTTTAAATTATTTTTAAATTATTTTAATATTCTGACTGTTTCCAGCTGCGGGAACAGCCCTGAAACGGTCTCTTGGAGGCCTCAAATTTTTTCTAATGAATTAGCCAAAACAAAAATGAAAAAATAATGAATTAAGGCTTTGATAGGGACATTTGATAATATATACCATTCTACACTAAAAAAAAGTCCCTAACTCTTAATTGCAATACAACAATGATAATTATATAAAACATTAATTTGAAACACTTATTATCATATCTATGTATTGCAAAGTCCCTTTTTTTCTTGCAAAGGTTTATATATATAATGGACAAGCTTAAACACATAGTGTTGACACTGTGACAATGCATAATAATCCATACAAAAGTCCCTCTACACTTAATGTGAATGATTTTCTAAAATTCAATTACATGGTTGCTTAAGCAACAAAAGATAGAATAAAGTGTATGATTTTTTTATTAAAAAATATATTTTTATTGTACGCAATAGTGCTTGCAATAAAAAGAGGTCCCTGAAAACGGCTTTGTGACAGTGATTTGGGTCCACTCAACCATGCATTCACCCAGTTAAGCTCTAAGGCATGACAATATGTTCTAGAAAATGAACAACAATTTTTGTACATAGGTGAAGGATTATGAATGAAAATGCAGGTGGTTCTATAATTTTTGGACACATTGTGAATTAGTTACAATTTTTCAAAAATAGAAGGTGTAGGGTGCTAAAAATGTCATCTAGTTGATGCCAAAATTAATTTGATACACATGAAGAAATGTCAAAGAGAAGAAGTTAAACCAACAAAAAGGGTATCCGAAATAGACTACTTGTGAGGTTGCCACCTTCATAGTTCTATTAATAGAGTTGCACACTACTTGAAATAGACCTTAACTCCATCTTACACTTGTCTTGTAACCCCCATAGTCCCAAGGCCATTTTTCTGTCATAAATCATTCAAAACTATCGTTTCTACTGCGTTCATCAAAGAAGCCAAAAAAACATGATTTTTTAGAATCTAACACAAGGATCTTGTACTTCACTTATTTGAGATCATGTGGTAAAAATTTCATCAATTTGACCATACGGATTGGAAGATATTAGCATTCAAAGTCCGACAAAAAGTTTTTTTCAAGAACATGTTTAGATTGCCCAAAAAATAAGATTGTCCATAACTTTCTCATTCAATAGTCCAAATAGAATGAATCAAAGTTTCACATGTAGACAATAATACAGTAATATTTTAGGAATTTTTTTTAATAATTATTTTGACTTTTTGTGATTTTTTTTGGGCTGCCCACTAACCTCCATTTTTGGCTTTTGGTGCCTTAACTTTTGCTTTCGAGCACTAATTGAAATAAAAATTGTATTTTTGAGAAGCTTATGTGTTTTTCTAGCTTTACCAAAAATGTTTTAAAAAATTATGATGAATATTGAGACCATATAAGCCTACCCAAAATTGCATTTTAGCCCTTGTAGGGCCAATGGGACTATAGGGTTTAATGTGCACCATTTTGGGTATCCTCCCAAATCATTTTCCCTTCAAAAATAGGGGTCGATTTTGAGGAGCGGTCCATTTTAGGTGTAGTTACCTTAATTACATGTAAACATGGGAGTATAAATATGGGGGTTAACCCCAAAAGGACCAAGGCATTTTTAAACTCTAAAACCACTGAAAACTACCATTTCTGCTACATTTATAGACAAAGTTTTGAAAATAGTTTTTTTCACTAGGATCTTGAATTTAACTTGTATGAAAGGATGTGTTATAAATTTTGTGAGGTTTCACTATACAAATTGAAAGATGTTTGCATTCATAGTCAAAGTTTTAAAAAAAAAATTCCATTGTACCCTAGAACTTCAGATGCCTTTGATCACCTTGTGCTAAAACAAATTGCACTATACACCATAAAGTTAAATTCTTTTTCTTATAGATAATCAAGTTAGGCATACATATACCAATTTTCATGACAACTCAACACACCTAACACATGTAAAAAATCTTGTAATGCCACAATGTCTCAAGAATTGGCAATACACTAGGCCATCTTTGAATCAATTTTCCCTCCACATACTTGGAGATATTGAAAATCCAAATGGTGGATACAAAGATATACTCGCACTTGACAAGTAGGAAAAAAAATTGAAACTAGTCAAAATCTCAAATTTCTATGAGCTTTTAAAGTCTGTAGTAGCCTCCAAAAAAGTTTACAAAGTGGGTAGGCCTCGTAGAAAGGGGCCTTAGATGTCCACCTCCCATGCGCTTATTATCTTGTCTAACTATATTGCCCCTCTAGAATCAAAGACTAATTGCATTGCCCCAGCTATCCAATGAATTGCTTTTGGCATAAAAATCCATTATAATCTCTTCAATATAAGTCGGATTTTGATGAAATGTATATATACACGAAGCTTGTGAGAAACTACATTCACACAATTTTTTTTTAAAAATCAGGTCAAAATCTAGATTCAACAAGTTTGCTTGAAATCTCAAGTATCCCTCGAAGGAGCTTTGGTCCTTTAGGGATTAAAAGCATCACCAGCCATTCTTGCTAGAGCTACTTGGCTCAGGCTTGGGCATGGCTGGTATGGTAACCTAGTCCTATCAAATACCCTACCAAAAATGAAAAGAGCCCATCCACGCCAAACTTGGCACTCCAAGCTACATGACAGCATTCCAAACATGCTAACTGAGTCTAAAATGTATCTTTGCCTTGTGCTAGGGAACAAGCACAAAGGTTTAGAATTCAATTGCAACAGTTTTGGGAATGCATGGAGGAGTTGAGTGGGGGATGTTGTTCTCCTGCAACTGGAAGGGACTAGGGGAGCCCGCTAAAGCTAATCTAGTAAGCTTCATTGGGAGTGAATAGCTAGCAATGTTCTAAGACTTTAAAGATGCTCAATCGACCAAATTTGGTTGATTTAATCTAGGGTGGTTAGTATTTGTAAATTAATCTAATTAATGAGAATTAGAGAAGTATAAGCCTTCAAATCTTGCTCAAATCGTTCAAATGTAAATTACAAGGTCTCCTTTACTAAGATTAGAGACATGACAATTAGCAAAGCCACTCTAATTGTTGCTTAGAACATGCTTTTGTATCTTAATTTTGTGGAAATGGAGGTCTACGGTAGTAGAAAAGAATCTTAGGCTGCCAATTTACAATATTTTTTCTACCAAAGTTTAAATAGGCAAAAAAAATTGTATCAAGCACATGGAATCTGTTTAAGGCAATAAGTTTGCAACAAAAGACAGGAGTGTATGATTGCAAAGGCAAAACAAAGCTTTCTCTCATCTTAGTCGCAATTGGACAAAAATCACCTTAGAGTAGATTTGAGGCTATATTTACAATTCTAAAGTTACTCCTTGAGCATTATAAAGTAGGTGGCAGAAGGCCAAGCTATATTGATGCACATGGCATTTGAAGATAGAGAGCTTGTAAACAAGTGGTGGTTTCTACTCATTTTGTTTAGGAATGATTATATGAAAAAAAATTAATCAAAATTTAACTCCTAAAGGACCAAAGTCTTTGTGGGGAACAAAATGGATTTTAGTTGTTTGAGTTCCATCTTAAAGATATCAACAATTTAGTTTTTTCTTCTATCTCGTACTTGCTTTCACTTAATATTTTTTTAAGAATGAAAATTAAATGTTTTTTACTTTCAAATTTTTTTCCCAGACTCTCAATTCAATTTTTCATGATAAAATATTTAAATTCAAACTCCTTAGTGTAAAAATTTAAATTAAGAATGTTCAAGCCGACATAATTTAATCCCGGGGAGATCACTCCTTGTAATTTAAGGTATACACCTGAGTTAAGCGGGTATTTGATGTAGGGCTATTTACCTTAATTATTGTATTTAAGATGACCGTATTTTTACATAAAAAGCTATGAGGGGCATATTTCTAATACCCTGTAGTTTTTGTAAATTCATTCATGAAGTATTTTAAGTAAGGATACCTTACATATAAAATTTAAGTGTCCAATAGACCAAGTGGTTGTTTTTAACCCCTAAAGACCAAATGTCCATTGAATGAACAATTAAAAATCCAGGTAGGATCCTATGAAGTCAATTTTGGTCGGTTGTTCACAAAATTTTGATACAAAGTGTGAACATGTACCCCTTTAGTGAGAATATACTTTTTTTCTAATTGAGTACCTGAAACAAAAGTAATGTTGCCTTGAATTTTTTTGGCATTCCAAGCAATTTGGACATTGTTTGGGCACCTTTTGCAAAAATGCTCATCAACTTTTGAAATTTGGCATGTACGTAACTAATAAAATATGGAATAGAATTATTAAAAAAAAAATTAGTTTTCAAACTTTATTAGCTATGTTTGGATGGCTTCAAGAATGAACATTTTCTTCTACTTCAAGCCCTATTATCTTGCAAATTGTGAAGTCAAAGTTCTTGAAAATTTTCCCACATACCGTATTCCAAATGTTTGTCTCTAATTTCTTAATATTTGGATTTCAAATAAATTTTTTTCTCATTGCACAAGAAATCATCAAAAAATGACTAGTGTATTGCAAATATGGGCAATTTTGTTAAAATGGCGGTATTCTAAGTGCCACTTTGACGGTGTGCCATTTTCACCATCTAGGACTGGTATAGATTTCAGGACGGCCGTTCTAAACCATTTAGGACAGGTGAAGATTTCCAGACGGCCATTCTAAATTGTTTTCATGCCATTTAAAAAAATATTGCCATTCTAACGAAATTGCCCATAAATGCACTTAATTTCTTTACATTGCAAGTTGATTTAGAGTAAGCTAGACTCCAAATTTGCTTCTAAAATTGTTTATGGGTAAATCTAAGTATCTAACATTATATATATATATATATATATATATATATATATATATATATATATATATATATATATATATATATATATATATATATATATATATATATGAATTGCAAAAAAATTCATTTTTTTGTAGAGCAAAATTTTTGCTCTAGGAAGGGTCAAAATCTACTAGCCATAATTCACAAGAATTTAAAAAAAAATCTCACTTCAAACAATATAATTTTTCAATCCACATGGTCAAATGGGTTGAAATTTTTTCCACACATTGCTTTACTTATTTGATACACTTTTGTATGGTTGAAATTCAAAAAAAATAATTTATTTTTAATTTTGGACAATGCATCAAAAATGGGCAGTTTTGAACTCTTCTTCTTCCAAAACACCCTCCAGCGTTTAAGGGTTAATAATAAGTTTACCATTTGAGATGCTTCAAAATCCTTATTGAAACTATCCCATTAAGTGTGAGTGTTTAACTTAACATTTATAGCTTCAAAAAATGAAGTTAGACAATTTATGGCTTCAAAAAATTGAATGAAACTCTTTGAAGCCATGAATTCTTTGAAGCCATAAATTCTTTGAAGCCACTTGAATCTACATTGAAGTTAGACAATTTCTGCCACTTGTAGTTAATGCCTTACATTTACACTTAATTTTTTAGATATATACACTACCAGTACTATGGCACAATTTCACTCAACCCCCCTGCATTGTAGATTTGATCATCCGCATGAAATTATTTGTCCACATCTATATACATCATACTATGAAAAACTTGCACAACATCTATCTGCCAAGGCTAGCTTATTAATAAAAATTCCTACTACAAGATGTTTTTATATACCCTAATTTACATATAATATAGTATGTAGCATTTTATAGACCCTATAGCAGCCCTACATATTATATAAAATTTCTTTGCATTGAATTAAATGGATCCTATCTTTTAACTCATGTAGTTTTCTAAAAAAATGATAGTAATCGCTTTAGGAATCTAATCACTCGAGGGACACATAAACTTGTTTTCTTTTCAGTACCCGCAAATATCTTGCAATCTTTGCACCTAAGGTTTCTAAAATTTCTTCCACACATTCTAACACCAGGTAATGTAAGATTCTATAGTTAGATATGCCAAAAAAAACAATTTTCATAGTTTTTTGCTCTTTGCAATAGAAAGGACAGTTTTGAGTGCTTTTTGACAAAGAAAAGGATGTCCTTCACTAAGAGTTAATTGCATTTCAAAAGAATTGTCCTTGTACTTTACAAAATGGCTTTTTAAAACTGCATTCCTTGAATGTAACCTTATACATAATTTTTTTTTCTTTGGTGCTACAAAAATACATTTTACTTCTTCATTCATTTTCAATGAGATGTTATAGCTAGTGAAGCCCTAGCACAAGTCTACCAAAACTATTCTAAACATGATTAAAAAGTGAGCATGTTTAGCCATGTTATAGTGATACCACTTAAAATATACAAGATTTCCAATATTTTCGATTTGGAAGACAATCCCAAAGTCCTTTGATGTTTGGAGGCCTAAAACTGCCTCACAATACTCATCCCCTAAGGAAGGCTAAAATCTTCATCTACATTTGTCTTGCAACAAAATAGACCCTGAAAGAACAAGACCTATCACCAAGGTACTTTGCCAAAAAACAATCTCATTTATAGAACAATATGGGAGCATTGTTAATTTCTATGGTCATATGGGAAGTCATCCATCGACCACTTTTTGGATATAGCGTCCTTACAAGCTTAACCTTGTACGGATGCGGGAGCCTAAAAGCATTTGATGGATGACAGAGAATCCTTCTATGTAAGACAGAAGTGCAGATGTTCATCTTTGGAATATTGTGTGGAAAGAGGGGGTCTTGCACAATAGTTTGACCTCCAATGACTCGTGCTCTTTTTTATTTATTTTTAAAGCAAATGACTCACACAATATCCAGAAGGATGATTTCCATGGTGACATGTCCAGCACTCCAATTCCATATGAATGTGAATTCACAATTCCCATATTTTATCATCCATGGTAAAGGAGAAGTTTTTCCGTTGTAGCTGGCTCCCCAGGACCAGATGAGACCTAACCCTAGCTCTTCCCCCAGCCAGGGTTTGGACCAGCAGACCCTAAACCCTAGAATAGCCCTAAACCCTCTCTAGAACCCCCCAATTGAGCTCAAGCTGTCCAGTATGGGTGGATCAGCAGCACAAATGGGCGCGAAGGAAGTGAAGCTTAAGTTAAGCTCAGTCCATTCACTCCACCACATCAGCCAGTCCAGTCGGTCAGTCTGAAAATAATAATATTAATAATAAAAAGATTCTCACCAATTGACCCCCACTGGACTGATTTTATCCAAAGCCTTCCAAGATTCCTTAAGAATGGGCTCGCTGGGTCCACAAACAGTTCCGGTGGCTTCCTCAGCCCGGAATGTGGGCGTGATCTTTTTATTATTTTTTTTGGGGGGGGGCATACAGTAAATCGGTCATCAGGTGAGTGTGTGACTACTCCTACTAACTTATTAATATTAATATTAATATTATTTGGGGGTCCAAATTTGATGCGAAGATTTTTTGGTGTGTCTCAGTTACCTTACTGAATTAGCAATTGAAGCAGTTTGATCAGTTACGGCGGTACCTGGGAGGCTTGCGTGTCACTCTCTCCTCCATTCTAGCTGCCAAAGAAAAAGAAGACTTGCGTGGGGCCCACTCTAGTTTGAGTTTGCAATTATTTTTTTGGATTTTTTTGAAAAATCAACAATTTCTTCAAAATGGGATCGACGCTGTGTTCCATTGTGACCAACTGCACAAATTATCAACCCATATCCGACCACTTAAGCAACTTAGCCTATCTGCGGCACGGGGAAGGTTGAGGAAAAAATTTCCCCTTGTGGAGAAATAGATTTAAGGGGGATTTCATCATTTTTTGCATTTTTTTCTTAAAAACAAAATTACCATGAATTTTTTTCGTGAAGATTCTGTTTGTCCCATTCTCGATATATAGGCAAACCTATTTCCAACCATAGGCTGGTTACAAAATCAATGTAAGTGATCATCATAGCTTTCAATGTACACCTCCCGGACATTTATGTTGCTCTCGTGGATCCTACTCTGTCACCCTATACTACAACTGATCAAAAATTAAGTAGCCTAATCTACGAGAATTGGATGCTGGTCAAAAATGGATCACTTCCTTTATTTTGTATTAGAATTAATCCTAAAGTGTGTGCAATGAGGGACCAAGAGCAGCAAAGATTGAGAAAAGCATAGCTTTAGGAAGAAACTCCTTGAAGCACCAAAATTCCAATCTGATGGAGTTTGGTATTGGGTTTCATTTATACTATTCTTCGTTAATCCCTAACTGTACATAGTGTTCTCTAGAATGGATGATTTGAAAAAATCATTATAAAATATTATTTTGAAGAATATTTTGGATTTGACATACAAATAAAAGTTGTAGACTTTGATTTTTAGATTCCAACCGTATGGTTAGATTCACCAATGCTATTACCAATATTTTCTATAAATTTTGAAAGAAATTTTAAAAAATTTCTTCTAAATTCAATTACAAGCAAAATATTGTCATTTTTCGAGTAAATTTTTTTGGAATGGATTTGAAATGAGATTCTCTTGATATGGTGTTTTCTTGAAATTTTTATGTTCTTTAAATCTATGGCCACATTTTTACAAATCTAGTTTTGAATTAGAGTCAATGCAATTTTGGCTTAGTCAACTACTTGACACACTACAGTAGTCCACATTTGTAAAAATAAAAATAAAAATGTACTCTAGTAGCACCAAATCCAACCATTAGATAGGACAACAACTTGATAGAGTATCTCCACAAATTAGGATGACTTTCATCCAAATAGTAATGACAATGATATATGAATTTCAATTTGTTTGTCGTCCAAAAATTGGACGTCAAAGTGCTAAAGGACTAAGGTCAGAATTGAACCAAATGAAGGTTGGCATTTCATTAATTTATAGGATAATTCTACAATTTACAACTTTTGTTTGAAGCTCTGTGTTTGAAGTCATTATTGCATCATTCTTCTGATAAGTTGCACTTTATAACACTTCTTCACATTTTCAAATTTTTGACTACCCGTTAATTTATGAGGGATCAACAAATCTATTAATAGCATTTTATATTTTATATTTTTAATAAATTTCAGATATTACAATTGACCAACTGTCTTGTCAGAAAAAAGTCACAAATTGAAAATTGGACATTTAGTATGAAGAAACTCACTTTGTTCATTTCCCCACTATTTCATCCATTATAAAAATATCCATCCCTCCATTCCCTTTTGACACCCAAATAAAATATTATTGGTCGCTCCTGCAGCTACCCTCCAAAATTTGTAAAAGAAACACCGGCTGGACAAGCGAGGCATCGGCGAATCACAAGAAAGGATCGAGCCTGCTGTCTCCCATCTCGCGGACAACTCAACATTCCCGATTGGGGACCCAGGAAACACTGGGAACGCAGGGCGAACTCGGGAACATCCCGGGAACAAGCCCCGCCCGGTAACCCGGTACCCGGTGCCCGGCTCCGCCGGTAATAAGGTCAGGCATCGCAGCAAGTGTAAAGCTTAGTGACGGACGCCGCCCCCACACAAGCCTGTGTGCTGCAGCAGCCTCAACACAAGTGTCGTCGTCGCCGCCTCGCTCCCCGTCACTCCGACGCTCGATCCGATCGCCATCGCCATCGCCATCTTGCCCGCCACTGCCACTGCCTCCCATCCTGCTCCGCCCCCTCCCATTTGAGCTCTTTCTCGCCTTCTTTGATGCGCAATTGGGTCCCCATTGCGGCCCCGCCGCCGCCGTAGAACCTCGTCGCGGGAGATGTGAGTTAGGTCTTGCGCAGTCCGAGGGTTTGGTTGATTGTCACTCCCGCGCCCGTCACTCATGGTGTGGAATTCAGGCGATGCGCGTGAAAACGCGAGGGCGTCAGCGCTGGTTCTCTCTGTTTCGGGAAGAATTTGAGGTGTGTATGTTAGGGCGGGTGTGGATGTGAGCGTTCTTGGTCGTCGAATTTCGCATGTTCTGGGAGTTTCTGGGAGGAGTTCGTCGTTTGCGGTGCTGATGACATACATTGTGAGGGGTTTCGAGATTTTGAAATTCGTTTCTTACGATTTTTTTTCCGCGCGGATCTGGTTTTTCCCGTTTCTTTAGGGTTGAGCTTGTGTGATCGAATTTGTATGTGTCAAGCTCGTGTGAGAGCTGTTTTAGAACCTTTTCTTTGGAATTAATGCGTGGAACAGGGCAGTGAGACCGTGAGCGGATCTGCCGCTTTCAGAAGATACTACCCGTGGGAAGCATCAGGAAGTCGATAAGAGGATGACACTGCCCGAGCATTTGCACATTGTTGCGGGCGTGCCTGTGAAGCTTTTTGGCTACACCGAAGGCAGAGCTCCCGTGCGGTTGGGAATTCTGTCTCCTCTCTCCTCATAGACTCTGGGAACCGGATCAGCACCAGGGTTCAGGGTTGACAATTTCGTGTAAGGAATACGTCGTCGATTGTCGAGGGAGCTGAATGGACTCGCTAATCGAATGCGAGGTGAATTTGTGGTTGTAAATTTGTAATCCATTGAAACCTAAGCCGGAGACAATAAATAGACGCAGTTGAGCTAGGTCGGTCCAGTTGACAGATCATTCCGGTGGCATTTGAGGGGTTAGGGGAGCAAGTTCCAACCGTGGTATGTCTCTCCACCAGCAATCGCACCAGCATGCCGAAGATGTTCGGCTTCCTGCAGATGTGGACTGGAACATGCTCGACAAGTCAAAGTTTCTCGTGCTTGGAGCTGCCCTCTTCTCCGGCGTTTCAGCCACGCAATATCCAGCGGTGGTGCTGAAGACGCGACAGCAGGTCATGGCGATGAACCAATCGTGCACATCGTTGGGTTTGAGCCTCCTAAGAACGCACGGATTGCCCGGGCTGTACAAGGGGTTTACGACTTCCCTCATGGGCACCATCCCCGCGCGGGCAATCTACATGTCGACGTTGGAGTTCACCAAGTGCAACGTGAGCACGCTCGCGCGTAGCGTGGGCGGGATGTCGGAGAATGGAGCAGCGGCCGTGGCCAATGCTGCAGCTGGATTGACAGCGTCCTTCGCTGCACAGTTTGTATGGACTCCCATTGACGTTATCTCCCAGAGACTGATGGTGCAGGGTGGCAGGGGCGGTCTATCGACAAATTACAGGGGCGGCATTGACGCATTCCGGACGATTTTGAAGCTGGACGGGGTACAAGGGCTGTACCGAGGGTTCAGCCTGTCCGTGTTCACATGTGCTCCATCCAATGCGCTCTGGTGGGCTTCGTATTGCGTCATTCAGAGGTCGCTGTGGACGACGCTCTGCAACCAACGAAATGATGGAATCGTGGACAATTTTGAAGAGCCGAGCTCGGCGATGCTCGTCGGTGTTCAGGGTTTGAGCGCTTCCCTGGCGAGTGGCGTCTCGGCCGTCGTGACCACCCCTTTGGATACGCTGAAAACGCGGCTGCAGGTTCTCAAGGACGAGAGCACTGGGAAACGTCCCACTCTGAGACACACGCTGAAAACGCTCGTCGCCGACGGTGGATGGATGGCTTTCTACCGCGGCATCGGGCCTCGCTGGGCTAGCATGTCCATGTCGGCCACCACCATGATCGTCACCTATGAGTTCCTCAAGCGCATGTCCACCAAGCCTGAAGTCCCGTGAAGTGGCAGCATCGATCATCTCTGTTCCATTTATTATTCTCTACCAGGTACTGGAACTTTCTACGTTTGGCTTTTGGTCTGTCGTCAATGTCTGGTGTATATTTCATTTGTGATTTCATGTCTGACAAATATAGACATTCAACCTTTGTCGAACTTCTACGAAAGTTTGAGTAGCGTCATGATCCCTTAACTTTATCTGGCGATGAACATTCAATTCTGATGGTGGTTGGTTTTGAACCTTGTAGACTGCTCTCGGAGTGGAGTTCTGTTACTGTGATGCGTGTTCTTTTAAACCCGGGCTTCTACGACAAGCACCGATGGTGATGAAGGAATGGGTGATCGACAGTAGTTGAGCCGAATTGAATGTTAACTCTTCAACGAGCCGAGGGGTACGTTTTTCAGTGATGTTCGCAATGGTGCAAGCTAGGGTTTACTTTCAGGACGGTCACCCTCTCTCTCTTTGTTTATTCATTTAGTCGCAAGGCAGCGTAATTGCGTCTTTAGCTGTTAGGATGAGGATGTAGATGTGGATGTAGCGATGAGATCGAGAGTGCACACTTAGAGATCGAGCGAGAGTGTTACTTTGCTTCCAGATCCTCGACTCCAACCAGGTCTCACTTTTGTACAGTAGTCAGAATGATGTAGATTGAACGACAACAATCAAGGGACAGGTTCAGCAGTTAGGGTTGGTTATTTCTGTTGACGAAGGCTCTTATTTTTATCCACACCAGTCCTTCGCTTAGTTTAGTTGAGGTGGTTTGCTGCTACTGCTGCTGCTATTGCTGTACATTTTCGTATGCAATCATGTATAATAAAAAGTTTCCATGGCTTAATTCGACAGTGAGGGATATGAACGAGTGGCATGCATCCAAATCACTCCTACGCAACTGCAACTGTGCAATGTGCAATGTGAGTTGTGTGACTGGTCTGGTACACAATTTTCGACATCTTCGAACCTTGGCTATCACCAGCCTGGTGCAATGCATCTTCAGATTCATTTCTGCAATTTTCCTGATGAGTATCAAATTGCGATGAATTCCCCAAGAACAACTCGGGCATCTGCACTGTTACCTCCGTGTCCAACACAGCTAGCGCGGATTTCAAGTGGCCGCTTGTTTTTCGCCACTGAAAAGTTCTGAGCAACCAGATAATGACGTTTTGAATGACTGGACCCACTTAACTGTCATACCGTTTCGCGGCAAATCCTCTCTTGCAGGAGGCGGTAAGTGTCTCTTCAAGTTGTGGATTCCTTGATTCTTTTCACACCGTCAAGACCTAATTTCGCTGAGAACGTGCCAGCGAGCCAATGTGTAGATGCTCCGGTCGACGTGGTGCTATCCGATAGGGCCACTAAATCTTCTGTCTGAAAATAACCAGAAAATTGTAAGCACAGGGAGGGATGCTCTTGATGAATTGGCCACCACTTCTTTGACCACCCAATCTTCGACGATAATCTCTGGTGTCTAACTTAATTTATTTACACTGGGGTAGTAGAGCTGCAGCTGAGAATCAACTTTCGAGCTCTATTAATATTAGAGGTCTGTGGAGTGTGGATGTAAAGCTCATGTGCCTCGTTTATGTAGTCGTTGGACAGTTAGGGTTGAGAGTGTTTTAGGTCTTGTGGAATCGTAGGGGGTCGAGTGGTTGCATTTCGTATGATTAAATGTAAGTATTCAAGGCTTCTTGTGGATGTCAGTGTGCATTGCATAGTGGAGATGATATAATGGCTAATGTAATTTTTTGGTCATTGTTCACTAAATGTGGTGGAACTACTTGCTAGTCTTTTGATAAGCTATGTGTGTGTAGTGTGGAATTCTCACATAGAGAATTTTTGCATTTTGAAGACCTCATGTATTTCCTCTCTCCTCTCGTGTGAGAGGAAGAGATAGAGATGTTGTAAGCAATGCAATTTTTACAAGTGATTGCCTTGAATGGCACATTATCACAAAATGTTGATTATATATCAAAGAGATTAAGTGACCAACATTTGCATTGAGAGCTTCCATGAAGAATGGTTATGTTGCCGTTGTGGTGCTTGCTTCTATCGTTGTGTTGGTTGACAATGGTGCAACAAACTCCCTCATTAGTGAAAATGTTATTGAAACTTACTTGAAGTTGAGATAGACAAATCTATAGCTTTATTTTCTTAGTCCTCAATTTCCTAGCAAATTGGGAGTTGAAAATGATGTGCTTTTATTGTATCATTTTTTTAATCAATTCTTGAGTCCGTGAGCTCCGTTTGTAATCGTCATAGCTAAATAGCTAGCGCGTTTCTGAATCCACTTATATAAGATTCATCCTCTGCTTAGCTACGTTTTAAATGAAATAGTGCTCAAAGTTCATAGACATGACATATGTGTCCCGTTAGGTTGTTGAGGGTTAGACTTTGCTTGGATTGGTTATGTTTCTAGTCTACTGTACTCATACAATTTTCTGTTTAATGATAATCATTTCATAAAAAAAACTAACTGCACATGGCACACTAGTCCATTTGAAGATATTATTGTCTCCCATGCTTCAACACTCGACCAAATATCAAGAATTGATGATTACCGAGTACTTTTGAAGAGAGCAGTCCAAATTAATTTGACTTGCGCAAACATAATATGTTCCTAATGGATACCGTAAATCCTCTAGAATAAGGGTCATCTTGAATATTTGGCAAGTCTATCCATCTTACCAACCTAGTTTCAGTACTCCAATTCGGAGCTCTCAAGAATAAGTGAGGTAAGGTAGGTACACCCAAAACTGCCACCTTTTGGTACTGAGCCTATTTACTATTATTAGACTAGTCAAATTTTCATATGTTCTTGTTGGCAAGTGAAAGGAGGTTCCAACGCACCAGAGAACGTGGCATTTGGATACTGTACGCAAAAGTTATCAAGGAACAAAGTTTGATTCTAAAAGCGCTTCTTCCACATAGGTACAAAACTGATTTTGGAGTTGTACATACATTAAAGATGGCGGTTTAAGATCAGTGGCACATTTGGGTGTACCTACCTTACTGAAGACTATGAACTCAAGACTATGTATGGGCTTCAGTTCCGCCGGTGGTGTAAAATTGTGCTCCCATTGCGTTCCCTAAGTCTCGTTCCTATGGTTTATATAGTAAGTACACAACTAGGGCTTCTACAACTGTAGTTGCTTTCACTTTGGACCATGAAGGTTGCACGATTAGGGCTTCTACAACTGACGCTTTCACATTGGATCCGTTGCTAGATGAAATCTGAATGATTAGGGCATCCGAGGCGGCTACTTTGCATAAGTACTTTCAGCTTCTTCTCTTTGCATCGGTGCGCGCTAGGCACTTGGGTCTCCCAAGACCGGTATTTTCAACAATTTCCTTGCATAGTTGAACTTTTCAGTGAGCCACCTGAAGGTTTTGAGTGCAGACGTGCATACTCCAAGCGCATATGGTTCCCTAGCAGAATAGACTGATGAGCATCGATTGTTTCTGGAGATGGTGATGCTGAAGTCAACATCGAGGGAGAGGCTGAGAGTGAAGGAGAAAGAGTTGAAAGTGACGTAGAGTGCGGAGCAAGGCCCCCCGCGCACATGAACTCACTCCGCCACATCTGACGGCCTCCGCCCAGCCACGTGGCGGGGGAGGTTGGTTGCAAGGGCCGGCGGAGGCACGCACTCAGCCCCGCCAGTACCGAGGCACGCTTGCCACCATCCTAGACTGGTTTTAACCCTGGGACACATGCATTTTTGGAGTGTTGGGACAGGATTTGGGATTTGGGGGCTTTTTTTAGGCAATTTTGGTTTTCATTTGGAGCGCTTGCTTCGGGAGCTTTGGTATTAGGTTCTTTTTTAATTTGTTTTTGCACTTGAAATATTTTTTTGCCAAACCCCAAAACTCATGTTCTTCAACCTTATATCACTTAAAAAAACACTAACCCTTTGCAAGCTTAACTCCTTAAATGCCCAAGGCCTCTTTTGAACCTCTAGGAATTTGCTCTAAATGGAACAAAAAGCCAACATTTTGATTAGTTGTATCAATTTACTATGAATTGCAACCGTACAAATTCAAACTAGACATGTTATAAAGACCTTTAGTGTCCAGAGGTCCGAGAGTATAGAATCACATCTCTTGTGTATGGAAAAAGGTGTTAAAACTGCAAAAGTGACTTGAAGTATTTCAATCCTTTTTTCACATGCCAAATCTAAAAATTTGGTCAACAAAAAATTATGAGGTTAAAGAACCTAATATGCATAATCCCAATCAGTTTACGGCTTCTCAAAATTTGTTGTATAATTTTTTTAAATGAATTTCTATTGTAACTTATCCTCCAAGATCTAGTGTATCTGAGGCTCATTTCTAAGCGCCTTCAACACTACGGAATTTTGGATTGCAATGGGTATCCTTGTACAAAATCTTGAATAGAAAAATCATAATCCATCATTTTCAAAATTGGACTTTTGACGCTAAAACTAGACGTCAAAAACATTATTTCAAAAATATAAATTATTAAAAATAGCAATTTGGTTAGGTTTTATTTAACTTCAAAATTTTGTCGACACCAAAATTTGGTGCCTTGGGCATTTAGGGGTTAAGCTCAATCCTGCCTGCAACTGCACAACGGCACAGTACTTGCCTACAGAGGTTGGGGTGAATTGGCCCCCTCGCTCGACCTCCCAAATCATTCTAGGGGTGCATGTGAAAAATTGCCCCCTATTTTGAGCCATCTCTAGGGTATGTTTGAGACCTCTCCTAGCTAATTTGGGGCCTCTGATTGCAAATATGAATTCAGAATTTGCAAATTTTATTATCTCTCGCAAATAAAAAATTTCAGGTTTTCCCCTTGAGGCCGAGCAAGTGGATCAGTTCACTCCGGCCCTGCAGAAGTGGTGCCAGAAGAACCCTGACCCCTAGTTAAAGCAGAAGTTACCCCTTGAACCACCACAATTGAACCCCCGCGTTTTAACCTAAATCCCCGGTAAAGCCCGACTCTGCCATGCTTGGCGATGGCCAAACCCGCCAGGGCTTCCCCGCCGACACGATAGGCGGAATCCTAACGATGTTGCTAGGGCGCTTTTTTGCCGGTTGACCTTATAGTTGTGCAACGAGCCTCTTGCGGAGGCCGTTTTGCCCCCCTCCGTTTTACCCCTAAGGAAAATACAGGAAATTTTTATTTGCAAGGCATGATAAAATTTGAAAATTCTGAGTTCATATTTGCAATCAGAGGCCTCAATTAGCTAGGAGAGGTCATCAACAAACCCTAAAGACGGCACAAAATAGGGGATAGGTTTTTTTACATTGACCCCTGGCTTTACCTCCGCAATAGGCTCGTTGCACAACTATAAGCTCAACCTTTCTTTGCCATGTTCTTGGGCTGAGGGACGAAGAAGAAAGGACTAGTAGTGACAGATAGAGTGAGGGGGTTTGAGCCCCCAATTCGTCACTGGGGGCTCACAGTTTTCTTTTTTCCAAATTTTACAAGTTTAAGTGTAGTTTTATATACAAAAATCTCAAAAAAGAGTGTAAAACCAAAGTAGGTATGTCACGTACCAATATAGCATTTGGTTCCTTATAGATTATTTTTCCCCAAATAAAACCCATTTCCACTTGTACATAGGTTAAAACATGAAAATGTAGAAAAATAGTAGAATTAAGGCTAATGTAGCCCAAACAACCAAACCTATGGTATATGTGACATCTTATGGCTAAAATTGCTTCGAGGGAACACCGTTGAGGTCCTAAGTCCATTCCCAAAGATAAGTTTCACTTTCCCTATAGCATCGAAGAAATAGTGGAAACCCCAATTATTGGCCTGCAGGAATTACAAACTCAAGATGGACCCGTAAGAGGAATCTATGGTGAAGTATGGTGTTCTAGGGTGGAAATCACATTTGGGACTCAATGGCGAAATCGGCTTGCCAAGATTCCCTTGTATGTGAAAGATTCTCTAGTTGTCGGTGTCGTGTTGCAAATGCAGACATTATGTAGAATATGTATGTATATATGATTTAGATAGATTTAAATATTTGTAATATTATATAGGGGATGACGTCATTTGAGATAGCTTCAAGGCGACGCCTTTGCTTTTCGACTATATAGAGAAGGATTCACTTGAAAGCTTTATCTCATTTGATATTCTTCTTCTTCATGTTTATTTAGATTACTATGTCGAACTGGAGGGTTTTTTCTGAGTCTTAAGATGAAGAATCTCAACCGGAAAGTGAATTTGAATTTTTTTTATTGCAACTGCCGGATTAGCCACAACAGCCACTGGATCTTTCATTGCAACATGGGCGACCAGAAGATGAAGCTGGGCCGTCTCGACTACCGAAACAACCTCGCGTGGAGAAACGATGGCTCGGTAACCTTCAACGTGACGCTCGAGCATTGGTGATTTTGTTGCAGATTGGATGTGTTGAACCCAGCAGCCGTGAAGTCACATTTGAAGGATGTTTTGAAGGCTTAAACGACGAGCAATACTATTGCATGGTGAGGCCTATCGAAGGGAGTCGTGGTCACCAACGATGGTTGGAAGGGCCAGTCAATTCCTTAACCAAGGCAAATCGTGTTGATTATGTTGCCGCTACCGTCAAACGCATCCTCAAATTCTTGCAGATGGAGTGACATTTCGATTGAAACTCTAGTTTTTTACCTCTACTAGATATATGTTGGATTTTAGTTGTTCATTCCATAGTTGGAGTGATTTTTTAGAATAAATTTGTGCTTGTGAAGTAGTATGAGGGAAATATTCAATTAGTTTGCCTTTCAGGTGAACTTGTAGTGAATTTTCTTCAAAGATAAAGATAAGAAAATAGTTGTGGAACCAAATAAGTACTCAATTATTGTTGTGATAGCTTTGGGAGTGAGTTAGGGGCTGACCCCACTTGTTTGTATGGTTAGAATGAAGATAAGGTGGAGGAAAAGGTGGATACTATTCATCTTTTTCTCCGTTGTGAGTTTAGGAAGGACCCGAATGTTTGGAGGGTCATTGCGTGTTGAATTTTTGGAGTTTGGTAATGAAAATTGGAAGAGTTGTTTATCATATTGTTAGCTTTTCAAATTGTCCTCTCTTGCTCTGTTTGAAGTTGTGAGTTGAGATTTGTGCTTGTTTGAGTGGAGGTGAGTCTGCTGCCTCCTATGAAGAGGGCTGAGACTTTGACCAACCATAGAAGACGGACAAGTCTTTAGTTTGCATTGAATCTTGGAGAGGATGTGGAAGATTTTATTAGCTTTCCAAGTAGATATCATTTGTGTTATTTAAAGCATTTATGAATGAGTTGTGAGTGTGGGAGTAAAGGAAGGTTTGCTGCCTCCTATGAAGACGGGCTGAGATTTCGATCGACCATAGTAGACGGACAGGTCTTTAGTTTGTATTGAATTTTGGAGAGGTTGTGGAGGATTTTGTTAGATTTTTAAGTAGCTATCACTTGTTTTGTTTGAAGCATTTATGAATGAGTGGTGAGTGTGGGAGTGAAGGAGGGTCTGCTGTCCTTATATTTAGAGGCTGAAACTTTCAACGGCCATATATATTGGACAAAGTGTTGAAATGAGTTGAAACTTGGAGGAATTATAGAAAATTGTGTTAGCTTTTCAGAAAGCTATCATTTGTATCATTTGGAGTTGCAGAGCGACAGTGGCATTAGTTCAAAGTTCGACTTTGAAATTGGAGTTGCGGTTTTGGAGTTTGGAGTGAAGTTTTGGAGTTTGGAGTTGAAGATTTGAAGATTTTTTGTGTGTTGTGGCTTGTGGTCCGTTGTTTTGTTATTCCTAGCCGGATTTGGAGGCTCGTTGTTCTTTTATTATTATTCCTAGCCGGTTTTGGAGGCTTGTTGTTTTCATTTTTGCATCGTAATCCTGTTGCGGGCTATGCAGTAACTCAGGATTAGCCCCGTTTTGTATTTGTTGATGACGAAGTGGGATTGATCACCCACATGGTCACTTTTATGTCGTTCCCATTGGTGAGGCACGATTGCTGGTCACCGTGGATTTGAAGTTTAGGAGCCATTCTTTCGGACGGCCAGCTCGTGGTTTGGTCGTCCCGTTTTACCCGTCCGAGGCCTTGTTTCTTATCACCTACCCTTACCCTGGCCCTTATAGAGCCACCACAGGATAGGCCAACGAGGTGAAGATCGAAGATCGAAGATCGAAGATCGAAGACTAAAGACTGAAGATCGAAAATTAAAGACCGAAGATAGTATAAAAGATCCTAAGCGATTTCTTTGGCTCATAAGCCATCTCCAGTTAGTTTGGTGAATTTGCGGGTGACAAGATCACTTGCCTTCATCATTCTTACTTCATTTTGATAGTTGGATGCTTTTGCGAGTGACGAGCTCACTTGTCCTCATCCTTCTTGTCCTTAAGTTGTTTCTGGTTGCAGCCAGAATCCCTGCGATTTCTCGAAGTAAACTCTCTCTATACGACACCGGATTTTAAAAAAAAAGACAGAATTTGATTCTCCTCTGACCTTTGTGCAAAGTAAAAATATGAGCTTGCACATTCTTTGTAGAATTCCATGAGAGGTTTCATAAAAAGTTTTGAAATGTTCTAACTTGCAGAAGATGCCCTTCCGGACGGTCAACCGCTAAAACCTATAATAGAAAATTCTTAGAAATTACCTCGGTTGCGGTAAAATCTCACTAAAAATTAGATTAGCTTCTCGGGGGGGTCACTTAGAGTGTCCATTAGAAAACACGTGCGAACAAAACTTTGGACCCCCTATATTATATCCTAAAATTTAAATAAAATGAAATAAAAAAAATATGACTAGATTTTCCTACTTCAAAAGTTTATGTTTTGAATTATTGATATTTTTATTTGTTAATGATAATTAGTTACAAATTTTTGAAGTAATTAGATACACTGTACAACTGAAAAATAACTTTCACACCCCTATATTATATCCTAAAAAATTGTCTAAAAAATGAAGAAAAAATTCCTAAAAATAGCTCTTTATTGAAAGTTCATTTTGAGTTGAGTATTGATGCAATGGTCATCTAAATGTGATCTCTATAAATATTTGAGTTGAAAAACATGCCGTTTTAGGCCATTTTCAACCTCTTGTACAAATCATTTCAACTATTATTTGAGTTTGAAATTTTGGCAATAGAAACCTATAGTCATTATTAAGCAACCCTCAAAATTTTAAGTTGAAATTATAGTTCATTAGAAACCACTTGTTCGCACGTGGTTTGTAGTAAAATACTAGGTGCTCCCCCCCCGAGATTAGCTTCTTTTATGCTAATAAGAGGCCCCACCAAGTTTCAAGACATTCTGATAGCCAAAAGTGCCCAAACTGGCGAAATTCCCTGATAATTGACAAATTTGAAGTTTACGGTGGAGTTGACTTGCATATCGGGAGCATATGAAATCGGAATGAGGTCAAAACTAGATCTTTTCTTACTACCTTATACCTACTAAAGAACCTAGGTTAGTTACTTTTCTCAAAAAAGTCAGCCTCCAAGATTTGGGTTTTTACCCCGTTTTGGTGTTTAGTTAGTAGTAGGTTAAGTTGCATTTTTGGGAGTTTAGTTAAGGGGTGGTGGATTTAGTATGATTAAAAATGGCCTTCTGAAGCCAATGGTGCAATCGATTTTCAATTTGGAGTTAATCTCCAAAAGTTAGAAGTTTGGACCTGCGTAGAAAGTCAAAATTGATTATTTAGGATGAAAATCTTAGATGATAAGATTACTTCTAGGAAAAAGAGGGGGGGTGAGTGTCCTTGGAAATGTATATAAGGAGGCTCATTTTCCTCTCACAAACACCCTTTATAGCCACGTTTTGGCTCACTTTGCACATTTGGGTCCATTTAGTTGGATTTTGGTCATTTTAGGCCACGTTGCCAAAATTGTGTGTTTTTGGAGCATTTTGAGCTCCGTTGTCACTACTTTTTAAGCTCTTTTTGAAGGACAATGGGGTCTCTTCAAAGTTTATTTTGTTTCTTGCATTGAGGTCCGTTTGAAATATTATTGTTGGATTGTTGGAAGCTTGAACTAATCCTAGAGCTTACCCCCCCCCACCATACCTTAGCGATGCCGCTTTGGGGGGACTCTAGTGCTTGATGTATAACCTTGTGGTGTTGTTCATCTGGTCAATTTGCTAGTGGTTTGAGAGTTTAGCACGTGGTACAATTGTAGAAGCTATATTTCTTTACATTTAGAATTTTGGGTGTGAGAAAAGATACGACGAAGCTATGCTTCCTTATGTTTAGAATTTTGGATGTGAGAGAAAATACGGCGAAACTATAGTCCTTTATGTTTAGAATTTCGGGTGTGGGGAGAAAATACGGCGAAGCTTTGTCTCTAAGAGGTCCTAGAATAAAGTCTATAAGAATTAGGTGCTAGTCAAAAGCTCCATTCCTCCACTAATCACCAAGTTTAGTTTCCAAAATACCATTTTGGAATATCAAGTTTAGTCTCCAAAATATAGTGCCAACCTTTGACAAAATTCACCCCAAAGCGATAGTTTCAAGAGTTGTCTCAATTTGGCATTTATCTGTCAAAATCTGGTTATTGTGTTATATTCAAAAATCTAAAAGATCAAAAAGTGACCCTTGGTAGTAGAAAAATAAAAAACAAATTATCAAGTTGGGGTGAGAACATCCCCAACCAGCTTGAAGGCAAATGGGAGCAAGTCAAGGCAAGGAGAGGCCACGCAAGTCGGTCACGGGGGGTCCGCCCTCTCACAGCCCGCTACGTGGCTGCGACTGAATTGAATTGGCTGCGACTGATTGAACTGGTTGTGGCTGAATTGAACTAGGCTGCGGCTGAATTGAACTGGCTTGTGACTGAACTAAAACTGGTTGCATAACTTGAACTCATGGCCGGTTGGAGGCTATGCCTTGGGCCAAATTTTGAGTTTTAAATCGAAAATCACACCTTCATGTTGTGTTTTGGAAACTAGCAATTTAAATAGGAAAGATAGAAGTAGTATAGGGAGTGGAAAAAATAGGAATTAGAACCCACTTAGACAAAACATACATCATCAAAACGTCATCTTAGAATGAAGATAAAAGATTAGAAGTAATATAGGAAGATTTGAAACATCCCACTTAGCAACGTTTCCATTGCAAAAGGGGAACCTCTCATAAGACTCTTCAACCTTTCAAAATCCAATAGAATAGAATGCAAATGAAGTAGAAACACGTGAGAGTTCAATTAGAAGTTGAAGAAGAATTTGGAATTTAGGATTAGGTGGAAATTTTTGGAAGCCACTTTGAACCATTAGAATGTAGATAAAACAATAATTGACTTGAAGAGTTGATAGAAGGTCAATTATTGTTTATTAGCCAAGTCAACCTTTGAAGTATAAATAATTGAATTAGAATAGTGTTAAAAGAGAAAGAGAGATTGAGAGAAGAAGAAAAGAAAGGGAAGGTCCAAGAAGTTGGCAACCTTTGTCGGGAAACTCCTATTTTAAGCCGTGGACAAAATTACCAAACGATTCTGAAACATGGCAAATGGCGGGGAGCTTGAAGGGGTATATGACTACCTAAACAACAACACCAACTCCGAGGTAAGTTACTAACTACAAACCCTCCATTTCAAATTCTCAAAATAGACATTTAAAAGTAGGGCCGAACTCTCAAGTCAATTTAGAGTGTTTAGAATAGAATTATTCCAAGAACCAAGGAATTATTGTTGTAGAGCCTAGTTAGAGGTTTCCAGAACCATTTCAAACTTAGAATTTGGAATCAAATTGAAAGAGATATTAGTGGATGAAGTTTAGGAGTAATATTGGATGAAATTTAGTACATTTCATCCAAGTGGAACGATAATGGGCTTAGGTAGAACCATAAATTTAAAATCCAGAAATGAAACAAAAATTAGAATTCAAGTTGTAGGTTGATAGAAAACCATGGATGAAGTTAGAAATACCGAGTAGCGGTCAAACTTCATCCATCAATAACTCCTAGTAGGAAAGTCCAATTAGAAAGTGTCTTAGCATTCTGGAAACCTACAAAAAAAAAGTTAACAAAAATCTAAAAATAATAAACTGCTCAGAGTAGCACTGAGTCACATAAATAGGATAGGAATCAAACAAGTACTAAGAAGAGGTGATCAAGGAGAAAAATTAGATTTGGAAATAGGTAGAAGGCACTTAGTAGAGTCCAGAACTAGTTTAACTTAGGAAAAATTCTTAATCATTTAGGAGCAAACAACAGATGAACTTTGGATTAGGATATGGATGAAATAAGGTAAAATTCATCCATCTGAGTTCAAACTTAGAACTTAGGTAGAAGTTGGCAAAATAGAGTTAGAGTCAAATACTTGAAGTAAAATAAAACAAGGAAAGAGTCTAAATCCAAGGATGAAGTTTAGATAGACTTATAGAAGCTAGAATTTCATCCGTCCATAACTTTTGCTAAGAAGGTCGTATAACGTTGAGTTTTATGTTTTTAGAAATGGTATAAATTTTTATTTTTTTTATGTGGATAAATTTAGACTGTATCACCTTTAGTTCAAAAATCACAGCGGCCTAGTTGGTACGCCCTAATTAGAGTAAACATTGCAAATTAAGTTAGTTTTTCTTGATTTCTTTGGTTTTCTTGCAAACTTGTGTATGTTTAGGATTTAAAAAAGATCCATTGCTTGGAAGGCACAATGGATTTACGCTAGGCACCCATAGGACAAAAATCAAACCTAAATCTCAAGAGCCTGGTTGTGCTTACTTATTTACCAAGAGTGGGTAAATAAGCGCTCACAGGGGGGGAGGGAGGTCGAAGTCGAGAGTGATGGAGAACGAGACAAAGTTGAGGTCAGCGCCAGTGGTTCTGAGCGCTCACACCAAGCGCAACTTTTGGAGGACTATAAAGACGAGGAGATGCAGGAAGAGGCTAGGGGCCGAAGTTTTTTCTTAACCTGCAAGTATTCTGACCTTTTTACTGAGTATGTTTCGTGTTAGCCCTTGCACATCTCGAGAAATATGCTTATTCTCTTTGTCTTTCGGCTAGTCTGACATTCGATTACGTGGTAGCGGAATAGCCAGCTTTGTTTGGGCATTATCTGTAGCGGCTTGCGTTGACTAGGAATTGTCACCTGTTACAGTGTGACAAAGTTAGTGGAGCAGCAGAAGTATTGACAAGTCTTGTGGTATGGTGTATATGGTGAACGGTGAAGAAGATGACCATGAATATGACGAACCAAGAGAGAGGTTGAGGTGGCTAGAGCACGTGATGTGTTTGGTGAGTCAGATGAAGACGAGGACTGAGATGCAGAACATGAACCTAAACCAGAAGCAGCAGAGCATCGTAGCCTTGAGGAAAGTCTGGAAGGCAGTCTGGAGGTATAGATTTTATTGTATTTCATCTCTACATTGCCATGTAGTGGTCTTTTTGCCAATTGTTCTAAAGCTTGTGAATATGGTTTTGATTGCATATCACACTTATAGATTGACCTGGCCATTCGATAGTAAAATTTACATCTGGGCTTACTGAAAAATTGCGCTTGAACAGAGGGTTCGTTCGGATGACGAAGGAAGTGAAGGGGATGCAGCTCAGGCAGAAGAGATTGTTGGGGATGAAAATTGGAACCGTTCGGATCGATATGGATCTGATGATGAACGGCATATTGAGCAGAAACCGAAAAACCTATGGGTCCCCCGTTAAAGCTTCAGGTCCCGTTGCGTCCACCATCTGGCATGCCTGGCTAGGTTAGTGGATACTACTCTTCACACCCTAGCATTGGACTAGGATTGGTGATTAAGCTTGTGGTTTCGTCTGTCAATGGTTATTGAAATATCTTTCATAGACCTTGACAAATGATCTCTGTTGTATTGGAATTTGCAGCTGAATATTATTTGAATGTCTAACATCATAAATATCAATATGAAGCCCTTTGATCCCACGACATATGAGGCAGAGGAGCCATTTACCACCGAGGTTGACGGCAAGAAGCAACACATCATCTCAAATTTAAGGAAGGACGATTTTTTAACAGATATCGTACTGATTTAGTGGCTTCATACGTGCATACCATAATTGTACACATTACGTGTATTTAGACACACTGAATCGGTGTCATTAAATTTTTTTCTAAAAGCGTACGATTTATGTACTTTAATTATACAAATGTGGTATCAAAAATGCACCTAAATTTTACTAATAATAGTACAAGAATCATACGTTATTGATATTCATTGTTTTACACTGATTCAATGCGTCCAAATACATGTAATATGTACAATTATGGTACATAGGTATAAAGCCACTGAATTAGTATAATTATGGTACGTAGGTATGAAGCCACTAAGTTTGAGATGATTAGGTTCAAGAGCACTATTTTTCTGGTTCTTATAAGACTGTTTGTGCCAGTAGGCACCTGCTAGACCTTCCCCGAGTAGATCAATGAACAAGCGAAGCATGACTTTTCAAGAAGCAACATTTCAAGATTGCATGGGAGGAAGAGGATGACGAAAAGAGGAGGCAGAGAGAATAAGGGCAAGCTCACTGAGTTTGAGTGCAGGGTTGTCATACCGGACGGACGTCCGATTCGCCCGTCCGATAGAGGTCTTGCCTGTCCAATGTGGTCAACACTAAGTTGACTTTCTCTAATTGAAAAAACAAGTGATATGGCTACTACTTTGACACCACTGGCTGCCAAGTAGGATCCAGGGCGCGGACGTCACCGGTAGGGGCGCAAACTCATTCTTGCTAGGGCGTAGACGAAAGTCAGGGCGCGGACGGATTTGTGTCGGGGCGCGGATGAATGTCAGGGCAGGGACAAAAGTGGGTCAAGGCGGGGACGAGAGTGGGTCGGGGCGTGGATGATAGTCAAGTCGCAGACGATTTTTTAAGGTGCGGACGGAAGTAGTTGGGGCGTGGACGATTTTTTTAAACTGGAGCCAAATTGAATTTATTTATTTTTGAATGAAGGGGGTCCTTGTACAACCGAACCATATTTTTTTTCATTGGGGCCAAGTGGAACTAATTCCTTGTGAATTTAAAAGTAAAGGAAGAGGAACCTTGCTCCATGGACTCGTATTTTTTTCCCTTGAAGGCGAATGAATTTAACTCATTCTCCATTAAGAAGTAATAAAGGGGCCCTCATTCAATTAAACCATATTTTTTTGCATTGTAGGCAAAAAATTACTAATTCCTTTTGAATTTATGAGCAATAAAGGGGGACCCGTGCTTACATGAACCACATTTTTTTAATCCCTAAAGGACCATTGTCCCGTCGGGGGACAAATGGGATTTCGGGCAGGCACCTACGGGCTGAATTTTTGTCCTGTTTTTTTTTTATGCAGATAGAAAAACTTATAAGCTTTGTGGGAATATAATTTTTTTTCAATCAGTGCCTGGGAACAAAAGTTATGCCCAAATAAGCTCAAAACAGGGGAGAGGGGTTTCAAGCAAAAACAAATTTGCAAGAATTTGAATTTTTATTTTTATTTCTTTTTGCCATAGATTATATTTTTGTCTATCTAGGGAGCTCTGATTCATTCCATTTGGATTCTGATTTGTTATGAGAAAGTTATAGACAATCTTATTTTTCGGGCACTTCGAGCATCTTCTTGAAAAAATAACTTGTAGGATTCATTTCTGAATGCAATTTTTACAATTTAAAAAAAAAAAGTTCCTTGTAGTTTAAATTTTTTGCTAGAACAATCTCACCATTAGGATTAATGCATTTTAATTCTATATAAAAGATATTCATATTTTAGATTTTCCTACTATCTCGTACCTACTTCTAATTAACAATTTTTTTAATAATGAAAATTAAGTTTTTTTGAATTTTCTTTTTTTCGCTAGACTCTCAATTCAATTTTCCATTGTAAAGATTTAAAGCTCAAAACTTTGTAGTGCAAAAATTAAAAGTTTAAAATGTTCAAAGTCAAAAAATCCAGTCCCATAATGTGCTGAAAAAATTGTTTTTTGCACTTAAAATGCAACGGTCAATATTTTTTATAATTGATTCTACACATCCTACTATCCTAAACATAGTAGTCTTCCTTTTTGTACGCTTCTATTAAAAATTTCAAATACATCCCATACACAAAAAATATCAAAGTGGGAAGATTCATTGGAAAATTTCATTGTCAAAATATTGTTAGGCCTTCAGTGGTTGAACATAACTATCTTGCAATCTACTAGCTCAAATTTTCAGGAATTTTGTCCAAACATTTTTATACTAATCTAATACAATATCCTATAGCTAGATATGGAGAAAAAAAATTCAATTACGTACAATATCTAAGAAAAATTTAAAAATAATTTATCATCATGTTTTGAATTTTAGAGTAGAAAGAGGAGCTCATTATATACATATGAGGTGGTAGGAGGTACAACAACCCACATGAGATGTGGTAATTACAATTAGTGCTTAGGAGTTCCATTGCTCATGGTGAGCTCAAATTAAAGTAGGATTTTAGAGGTTGAAAACTTGATGTACTATCCTATTACCAAATCCAAAACTGTTGAACTTTTCTGCAAGCAAAAAAACGATTGTATTTTACTTCAATTCCAAACATAAGTAGATGTCTAGATTACAATTATTAAAAAACCCATTTAACTTGAATCCGAAAATAAAACAAAATGTATTTGATTTTTTTCCAAAACAATTCTAGTATCTAATTTTTTTGTTTTTAAAAACAACCTAAACCCAAAAATAAAAAAAAAGGTATTTGATTTCAATTCCTAAATTCAAACATAATTAGACTTTTGTTACTGAAATGAAGCATTGAACGTTTGAACTCGAATCCAAAAAACAAGTAACTTGAAATTGACGACAATCCCTAAACCCTTGTAGTAGTTTTATCCTCCAATTACAAAAATATAACTTGTAATTGCTAATTACAGAAATTGACCCTTGAACTAGAACTGAAGATTTTCCATTCTATATTTGAATTGAATACCCAGCCCTTGTAGCCTTTGATTACAAAAGTAGACCCTGCAAGGCTGCAACTTGAATCCCCAAGAACTATATCATGTAATTCATAGGAATTCCAAAATCTTGTAGCCTCTACTTAGTACTTACAAAAGTAAACCCATTAATCTTAACCAAATATAAAATCACTTGTATCTGGTTTGAATTCCCAATCCTTGTATCTTCCATTAACACAAAATCACAAATGAACCCTTGAAGTAGAATCCAAAAATATTAACTTGTATTTGAAGAGATTTCCAAACCCTTATAACGCATACTTCAACTTGAAGCCCTTGAAGTACAAGCACATAACATTTAACTTGTATTTGATTTGAATTTTAAATACTTGGAACAACAATTTAATTACCAACACCATAAAGGCTTCAACTATAACTAAACAAAACATAATTTCTTTTTGATTTGAAATCAAAACCCTTGTAGCATCCAGTAACAAGACTAAATCCTTGAACTTGCTTCAAAACCACTAGAACTTGCATTTTGTTTCCTTTCCACATCCTTGTAGCTTCTATTTTCAAAAATAAATCTTTGAGCTACATTTGAATACATTGTAATACGTTAATGATGTGAATTCCAATTTCCAAACCCTTGTAGCCCCCATTACCAAAAATAAACCCATTCAAATAGAATTCTACAAAATACAAGACGTGTTTGATTTGTTTTTTGAACTCTGAACCCTTTTAGTTTCTATTTGGAGAATTCGAAAATGCATCTTTCCACTTGAATTTAAAAAAATGTATACCTTGTCTTTTGTTATAAATCCAAAAACTTCTAACATCTAATTTCAATTTTTTTTTTCTTGAAGTGTGGAAGTTAATTTACATTTTCTGAAATCTCCTTTTTTGGGGGGTGGGGACTAATTCTCAAGTCCTTGGAGAAGCCAAGAAGCTCTTAATGCAGCCATTGACTTGCAGATATTCCATGAACTCAAATGAAGGGTTGACTGCATTAATGGATTCTCTCTTTCCATGGGAAGGAAGAATCTCATGCCAATTTCAAATGTTGAAGTTGAATTTCACTCTCCCTTGTTGTTCTGCTCAACGTCCGCGCCCCTGCGTCCCCGCCCCTGCAAGACGTCCCCGGCCCTGCGTCCGCGCCCTGACTTGGGCGTATGTGTGGAAACTTATCCAAGTGACAAACCTGAACTTCTTCTAAGCCAAATTTGAACTCCCTCCATGACAAACTTGAACACGTGAACTCACAAACCTTAATACACAAATATCTTAACCAGTACTTTATTTCAATCCCAAATCCTCCAGTAGCCCCTTACAAAAAGAACCCGTTGAAGGTGAATTCCAAAAAAATCTGAATAAATATTTCATCTCAATTCCAATTACCAAAATACACCGTTGAACTTGAATTAAAAAATAACTTAAGTAGTATTTGATTTCAATCCCAAACCCTTCTAGGATCCCATTACACAAATATAATTTTCTAGTTGAATGATTGAATTGAAAATAACTTGACTAGTATTTCATTTCAATCCCAAACCGCTTTGGTATCCCCATTACAAGAATGTACCGTTGAACTTGAATTAAAGAATAACTTAAGTAGTATTTGATTTCAATCCCAAACCCTTCTAGGATCCCATTACACAAATATAATTTTCTAGTTGAATGATTGAATTGAAAATAACTTGACTAGTATTTCATTTCAATCCCAAACCGCTTTGGTATCCCCATTACAAGAATGTACCGTTGAACTTGAATTAAAGAATAATTTAAGTAGTATTTGATTTCAATCCCAAACCCTTCTAGGATCCCATTACACAAATATAATTTTCTAGTTGAATGATTGAATATTTGAATTCCAATAAAACTTGACGAGTATTTCATTTCAATCCCAAACCGCTTTGGTATCCCCATTACAAGAATGTACCGTTGAACTTGAATTAAAGAATAATTTAAGTAGTATTTGATTTCAATCCCAAACCCTTCTAGGATCCCATTACACAAATATAATTTTCTAGTTGAATGATTGAATATTTGAATTCCAATAAAACTTGACGAGTATTTCATTTCAATCCCAAACCGCTTTGGTATCCCCATTACAAGAATGTACCGTTGAACTTGAATTAAAGAATAATTTAAGTAGTATTTGATTTCAATCCCAAACCCTTCTAGGATCCCATTACACAAATATAATTTTCTAGTTGAATGATTGAATATTTGAATTCCAATAAAACTTGACGAGTATTTCATTTCAATCCCAAACTGGTTTGGTAATTGGTATCCCCATTACAAAAATAAACCATTGAACTTGAATTCCAAAATAATGTAAGTAGTATTTCATTTCAATACCAACCCCTTTTGGTATCCCCATTACAAGAATATACCATTGAAGTCTTGAAGACCCAAACCCTTATAGCCTCTTTTTCCGAAAACAAACCCTTCAAGTATATTTCAATGTATTCTAATTTGTATTTGATTTCAATCCAAACCCTTGTAGCTATTTATTTCAAAAATAAAGCCTTGAAAAAAAAGCCAAAAAAGTATAAATTGGTTATGATTTGATTTGTAAACTCCAAACTCTAAATCCCAAATAGGTTCTATTTAGAAGAATAAAAAATGAATCCTTGAACTTGAATTTAAACAAATATGAACCTTGTCTTTCATTAGGACTCCATACCCTTTGGGATTCTACTCACACAAATTTTGTCCTTCTTGTTCGGAAGTTAATTTTCATTTTGTGAAATCTCCTTTTGGGGGGGGTGGGGACTAGTTCTCAAATCCTTGGGGAAGGCAAGAAGGAGAAGTCCGGCCCCAAGAAGGGAGCAACACGCTTCCATACATTGTCTTTGAATTGAAAAAGTGGTTGGACCTCTTAATGCAACCATTGACTTGCAGATATTCCACGAACTCAAATGAAGCGCTGGCTGCATTAATGGATTCCCCCTCTCAATGGGAAGGAAGAATCCCATGCCAATTTCAAATGTTGAAGCTGAATTTCACTCCCCCTTGTTGTCCTACTCAACATCCGCGCCCCGACGAATCTGTCCGCACCCAGTACAGTCCCTGCCCTGATGATGACGTCCGCGCCCTGCACTGACGTCTCTGCCCTAACTTTCACGTCCGCGATCTGATTCCAGCGTGGACCACCAACGTGAAGTGACTTGCTAATTGGAAATTTTCAAAAATGAAAGGCGTCCGGCTGTCCGGACCGTCCGTCCAAACACCCTGACCCGTCCGTTATGACAACCCTAACTGAGTGAGAAGTCATTTTCTTTATTGTAGTCAGAAATTTGCTATGAGACTATCATTCAATCAGATAGTCATCCCATATCCTTGCAAGACCTATACTGAGCAACTCTAATAGAGATAGTCAGGTTACCCTCCCTGACTCAAGGTCCCTCGACGATCTTGTATTCTTGAAGTGCTTCTCCCGTGCGATCAGTGCCGCCAGAGTGTAAACAACGTTCGCTCCCTCTTGTTGCGGGCTGTTTCCTTGCTCCGTCACGACCACCGGACGTTGGAATTAGAGATTCCACCACTGGCGCAGGTGTAGCCACGGTGTATTGTTGTTGACATGCATGCCGTTTCCTTGCTCCGTCACCACCACTGGACGTTGAAATAGGAGAATGCACCACCGGCGTAGGCGCAACAGCCACGGTGTGTTGTCTTTGACATGCGTGCCGTTTCTTGTGTGTAGCCCGTCCTGGCCCGCCTCCTACATACAACGGATCCTACCCAGCCACCACTGGCTGAACTGGGTGCAAAGCAGGGAGACCTACAGTGAAGTCCGGTTATAGAACTGGATAACTATGAACTTTAGTATGTGGATCATCACGTACGTGATAATAAATCCCGTGACATCGAAGAATCCCCTCACTTCCCAGTCCTGCGCCTGTACCCTTCACCAGAAGCTCGCCCCAAGCTGCGCAGCGATGTGCATGTCGATTGTACTGATTATCCTAATGGAGCTATCTTGGTTGATTTTGTAATATTGTTTTATATAAGAGTTTTGTTTTCTAATTAGCTCTATTAATAGAAGAAAAAATCTTCGTTACTTTTTGATCTAGGATTATTTTTGGACGCATTAAATTACAATGTTCAGAAGTAGTGGTCATGAAAGAGTTTAAGAGCCCCAAAGGCAAAAATTGTGATAGTATCATGCCTTTCATCTATCTATGATGCTAAATTCCAACAACTCATGTATGATCATGAATGGAATGACAAGACCTTTTCACTAGTAGAATTTAGAGTATGAATGACTTGTCCAAAATGACTACAGCAGTCATTTTTGTAGTCATTTAGGACAACAAGGATTGCTATAGTCCATTTAGACAAGTCATTTCGGACATTGTTTTCTACTAGTGTTTTCAACCGGTTTCGGTTCGGCCACAAAGATGATGTGGAAGGAGTCTTGTTAATCCTTGGATGACGCGGCGGACGTTTTTTGTCCGATGGATGACAAAAAATTGCTTGTTAAGCCGAAAAGGCCATTTTTCATTGAAATTTTTTTCACCCTTGAACAACGCGGTGGACGTTTTTGTCCGATGGACACAAAAAAATCATCTATTGAGTGTAGAAAGGCTATTTTTCATCCATATTTTTTAAAGCAATTGTGGAATTATGCTACATTACACAAGGCAGAGAATGGCATCATTGATTCTTGTCATGTTTAAGGTGCCCTACTTAGTGAAAAGACAACTCACAAATTCATGTATACGGTATTAAGTTCCATACTGCCTTCCTTGCAAATTCCCGTGAGGGTAGCCTAGATTGGTTATTTGTGCAACAATGGGCAAGCATATTTTATTGTGTGGGCAAAATCATAGTACTTCAACGAGTAGTGTCCATGTTTTCATCAACTGAATCTAATACTTACAAGCATGGCAATTGACATTTTTACAGAGCAATAGAGATGATGTCAATGCATTGAAAATTGTTGGTGTTGGACCTTGTACTTGTAGATGTTAATGAGGCACAACCCTTGTGTACAACCTTAGCTGAGATGTAAGTGATTTAGTTGGTGGACTCTTAAGTTTTCAAAATGGATATATAACCTCTCTAATCACTCGATAAACAATAGGTAATAGTTTGTCTACATCTACTTCTTTTCTTAGTTCACTCTAGGATTCGGACTATTCAAAAATAAAATAGTCATCTCAAACGTTAAGGACTAGTGTCGCTCTCATTATGCATGTCATTTCTAAGCTTTGGCAAACTCAGAAGATAACTCTCAATAAAGCACCCTACTATATATTTTACTACTATAAGGCATCCTACTATTTTTCTTCTTGTTGTTCAACCAGCAAACAGCAAGGCCTAACTAGCGCGGGACAAATCAATAAAATAATTGAAAAATATTAAATTTAAAAAAAAATTAACATTACGGAATTCAAATCTGATGTGGCATGGTTGATGCCATGTCAGACTGCTATTTGTGAATTATTATTATTCAACTACTATTTAAATAATTTCTAATCTTTTAATATTTTATTATTGTATCTATCTAGTAGCTTGGGCAAAAAATAAATAATTGAAAGGGTGCCTACATTTTTGAGAGACTATTGACCTAGTTTGCCCAAAAATAAAATAATATGTATTAAATGATTGTCTAAGTCATAGAAATTGTCATAATTTTGTTTGCTCTTGAATTGTCAATTGATGTTGAAGAAAGCTAGTGGCTTAGAATAAATAGTGTGTTTCAATTCACGATGTAATTTTCTGCTGAACCTCTTTGTAAATTGCGTGGATTCGATTGGATTTATGCCATACAGTGTCGCAATGTGGATTTGGTACGATGTGATTTTCTGCACTACCTCTCTGTAAATTGCATAGACTCAATTGGCTGCAAGCCATACAATATCATAGCATGTTTTGGTTCTAGTGCATGATTGAGTTTGAGATGGCATTGCAAAGCTCTGAAGGTCCCTATAAGGTTCAAGCTTGGATCGATAAAAAAAATACAAGCCCCTAACCATTAGAAGACTTGCACTTCATACTCAGATTAGCAAGTCTAGTTTTGAAGTAAAGAGACGTGCAGGTTGTTGCAACATCGATTTGTGGTTGGGTAGTTCACTCTATCCAGTTGATCCATGTATTGAAAAGCGACCAAGAATAGGATCCCTGAGTGAATTGCTTGAGTTTGTCAGTGAAGGTGAGAAGTTCTTTGTATACGTCAAGAAATTGGAGAGTATGCCAGGAGGAACATCAACTCTAGTATCAGCAAAAGAGATTGAGATTTCGGTACTTAGAGGCCAAATTGATGAGTTGATCCACCGTTCATGTCTTGATTCTTTAGAATCTCAATCTCGAATACAAATTTTGAGAGGAGAGTTGTTGTCTTTGCAAAGCAATCACGAGGTCCAAATCCAAAATTTTAGCGCTGAAATCATCGTCAGGGAAGAATTGCACATTTGTTTGTCTAACCTTCAAGAGCAACATGATCAAAAAGTGAGAGAAATTAAAGTATCACACAAGGTAGCAGTATGTAATGATGTTGCAAGACTCAAGGTAGCAAATTCCAAATTGAAAAGAAAGCAAAGTAGGTTGGAGTGTCTCATCAAAACTCCCTTCGGCTACCGGAGTCAAGTTTGCAATCGTCGAGATTTAGGTACACTTGCTCCTAATGGCGGTCATATAAAGGCAACACGTCGATTAACCCGCTTCATGGTGGCTCTTGCAACAGCAAATAGAATCTAGCAAGAGAATGCTACAGGTCAACACATAAACGATTATGCGGCTACAAGAGTACACAAAAAGAAACTGGAAAAAAATTTGGTTCTATTCTATCCCAAACTGAAGTACATTCTCTACTCAAATTGCCTAATATGGCTGCATAAGTGGAGAATCATCAACAATAACTCCATCGGTCTGAAGCTGTCATTCCAAAGCCCACTAGTAAAATGTGGCTAGCTGGCACTATCCTTTAGTTGAGATGGCAATCTGGGCTTTAGGGATTTTGACACCTGGAATCTGTGATTGGGGACGAGAAAGGAGGGGCACCCAAAGCCTGGATTCCATAAAATGGACTCTCTCTCCAATGTAGAATTGCCTTGTTGGATGCACTTCACACACAATGGCAAAAAGATGCACACACACTTGTCCAAGACCATCAACCCTTAAATGTTGACACCGACTCCAAACGTCTGATGAATGACAGGAAATCGTTTTAGTAAAATAGAAGTGCAACTATTCATCTTCAGGATTTTGTTGTGAAAAAAGGTGAGGTCTTCTACAGTAGTTTAACTTCCAATTACTGACTTTGCTATTTTTTGCTATTCTTAAGCCAATAATTCACATAGTAATGAAAATGGATGATTTCCAAGGTCATCCCTTTGTCCTTTAAGGATTAATACCTGGGTGGGAAAAACCACAACCATTCATGCTCTTGAGGAAAAAATGAGCCCCCCTCCAATGCCATTGATGTGGGAAAGATATAAAGCCGTTCATTGCGCTATGCTTGACGCTCTTTGCCGTTTGAGATTAGGGTTTATCCCCTAAAGGACCAAACACCATTTTTTGGCAACATAGCGATTTTGGGCAGCTCACTACGAATGGAAATTTTACTACTTTTCTTTGAAATTTTCACAAAAGATGTGCCCAAGGTGTAGCTTCAAGGCCCAACAATTTTCATAACTTTTGACTACATGGCTAAAAAGTTATTGCATGATATGTAATTTTCCATGTTCGGCGGGCAGCCCGGGCAGCTGAAAAAATTCTTTAAAAAACACTTTTTTGAAAAATTAAAATTTGAAATTGGTTCTCTAGATTTATATGTACATGGGAAGCTTTGAATCATTCTATTTGGATTAATGAGTCAAAAGTTATGAGGATTCTTAGTTTGAGCGTAGTTATGGAATCTTTACTCTAAAATAAACTTTGAAGTCCTTTATTTAACTCAATTTTCAATATTTATGAAAAAAAATAAAACCATTGGGTGTAGATTGTTTATTACAACATTCCAACCGTTGGGATTGGCATTTTTCAATTCTATAACAAAATTCTTGACAATTTAGTATTTTGAGTCATTCTCTACCTCTTTCTACTTACTATTTTTTTCCTATATGTTGTACAATTCCAAATGATCTGAAATTTTTCAAGCATGTAGCCAACTTGACTTGAAAAATGAATTCAAAGTATAACAACCATTTTTGGACATTTTTCATACAAATGTAACCTTGTGAAGGGCAGCTGCCCGTTTTTTCGCAGGGACAAAAAAAGGGTTTTTGTCAATTCAAACGCTAATATCTTGCAATCTACATGGTGGAAAATTCTGAAATTTTTTTCACATCTTCTTAAACTAGTTTAATACAAGATCCTATGGTTACATGTGTTCAAAAAGAAAAAAAAAAAAAAAAATTGGTACTTGCTTTAGAAATGGCAGTTTTGGAGCGGTTTTGGTGAAAACATAGTCAAAAACCTTTAGGGGTTATAATAGGAAATATGATATACTACATATGATATGAATGGAATATGAAATACAACATATGGTGTACATATGGATATATGGAATATGGAATACAAAAGAGACATGGACACATGGTATATTAACCCCTAAAGGTTTTTGACTATGTTTTCACCAAAACCGCTCCAAAACTGCCATTTCTCATACAAGTATAAAATTTTAGGAAAAAAACATTTTTGAACACGTGTAACAGTAGTATCTTGTAGTGCACTAGTTTAAGAAGATGTGGAAAAAATTTCAAAATTTTCCACCATGTGGATTGCAAGATATTAGCGTTTGAATTGACAAAAACCCTTTTTTTTATCCCTGCGAAAAAATGGACAGCTGCCCTTCACAAGGTCACACTTGTATGAAAAAATGTCCAAAATGGTGGTTACTCTTTGGATTCATTTTTCAAGGCAAGTTGTCTACATGCTTGAAAAATTTCAGATCATTTGGAATTGTACAACATATAGGAAAAAAATAGTAAGTAGAAAGAGGTAGAGAATGACTCAAAATACTAAATTGTCAAGAATTTCGTTATGGAATTGAAAAATGCCAATCCCAACGGTTGTAATGTTGTAATAAACAATATACACCCAATGTTTTTATTTTTTTCAAAAATATTGAAAATTGAGTTAAATAAAGGACTTCAAAGTTTATTTTAGAGTAGAGATTCTATAACTTCATTCAAACTAAGAATCCTCACAACTTTTGACTCATTAATCCAAATAGAATGATTCAAAGCTTCCCATGTATATATAAATCTAAAGAACCAATTTCAAATTTTTATTTTTCAAAAAAGTGTTTTTTAAAGAATTTTTTTCAGCTGCCCGAGCTGCCCGCTGAACATGGAAAATTACATATCATGCAATAACTTTTTAACCATGTAGTCAAAAGTTATGAAAATTGTTAGGCCTTGAAGCTACACCTTGGGCACATCTTGTGTGAAAATTTCAAAGAAAAATAATAAAATTTCCATTCATAGTGAGCTGCCAAAAATCGCTATGTTGCCAAAAAATGGTGTTTGGTCCTTTAAGGGTTAATATGGTGTGGTATACATATACAAGTATTGATATGGGATATGGTGTTGATATCCCATATCAATTGCAGTCATAGTAGAAGTTAAAAAAATATGAGATATGGGGGAGGGGAATCAAAATGTACTTTAATTAATTCAATCATTTCAAAAGTGAATTAATTAATTGGCATAATGTGTCTTTTGTCACAATGATGTGCTTCACTATGAATTAGCCATTTAAGGTGGGTACCCCCCAAATCGCCATTTTTGTTATTGTCTCTAGTTATTGTTATTACACTCGTCCAATTTTTGTTGGCAAGTGGAAGTTCGTTTGAATACACTGAAGAACTCAACAGTTGAATACCGTATGCAAAAGTTAATTAAGAAGGATCAAAGGTTTTTTGGGTAGAAAATTGTTTCTTCAGTATAGGTAAATATTGATTTTGGAGGTGTACACAAAGTTATGATGGAGGTTTTAGACAAGGTGTAATTTTGGGTGTACTCACCTTAAGCCTCCTTAAAATAATTTGATAAAAAAAATTCAAAATGGATGACAAAATGATGTGGAATTTACATGGATGATGTTTTGAGGAAATTGCTTAGATGTTGTATACAAGGAGCACTCAGATATAATTTGTAATCTATAGTAGTTCATTTTCTTTCATTCATAGCTTTCAATAGATAATTGAACCAATATTCCAAAAAAATTATGTGAATTTGTTATTGGTTTTGCAATGTAGATTTAATATTTGAAGTACAATTTTAAATTGTTGTAAATGTCAGCATTCTTACGAAGTCTATATAATAGAAATAAATTTAAAATAATCATTATTTTGAATTTTGAATATGGATAAGATTTTGACATTTTATTCATGAAATTTTTGTAGCAAGCTTGAATGCAAAAACTCACTACCATAAAAGAAATTCAACTTAATTTTCACTCACGTCATAAAATAATTCTCTTATAATGCTTTTAAAACCAAAAAACCATAAAGTATTTAGTCTCTAATTCTATATAATATTTGCACTCATAATAGAATCTTCAAAAACCATACAACATAGATGTTGAACAATTACTATTATCTTCATTGTGAGAAGTTTGACTACATGAAATAACAACTCTAAGTGGCCTAAATGGGATTTTTTGTCCATCATCATCTTTTTGAAATCTTGGACTTTTAGGATTTCATTAAACTTTGGTGATTTGGCAAAATTATAACCACTCATTCTGTAGTAAAAAAATACTAAATGCACATTACGTACATTTCTAATGACATTTATTGTGCTTAGCATTTGAAATAGTAATTTTTTGGTATTCATTATTTTGAATTGAATGAGAAGACTTTCAGTGCAAAGAAAATCAATGATTGAACAAGCTAGCTTAGTCGCCCATCTAGTCAATTAAAAACTATCTAACCTCAAAAGTCTCAAATTAGGCCCAACAAGATCCATCCTAGTAATAAGGCATCTTCAATGCAAGCCCACCACTAACATAGATGTGTGGCCATTTTTTCATCTATAATGGAGCCAATATTTGGTGACAAATCAACAAGAATATAAGAAATTTATGAGAATTTGGATCAGCTTTAAGCTAGCCAATTTCATTTGTGCCGGGGCCAAGAATTTGCCAAATCTTTCATTTTACAGTAAATTACGTAATCTAAATGGATAAATATAGGAAAAATGGAAAAAATAGGCAGCTATAAGTACAATAAGTAAAAATAAAAATAAATTAAATAGCCCATCACCAGAAACCATCAACAATATTTAGCTAGTTAGGTTGCAATCCCTCTTCAACCATAGTTGCAATATCATTTCTTGATATTCAATGCAAGTTAGCAAGAGAAGCCCTAAAATAATATTGGGACTAGAATTATTTGTTTCATGATTCTAGATTCAACAAAGTTCAGAGGAGATGAGCATTGCAATTCACTATTGCAATGGAACAATGATGAGAAGGCTTCATCAGTGTTGTCACACTAACAAATCTTGTAAGGTAGGAGCCCCTACTTTCATCACAATTCAAACGCCATCCCATTTGCTCCACTACATTTGAAGAGTGTACATCCTAATCTTTCAAATGTCCTCCTGTGATACATAGTGGCCATGAAGTTGTGCAAATAGTCACATGGTGCAAATAGGGTCTTTTACCTTACATGCCAACATTGTCATCACAAGCTTCCTAAACAAAGTTTGAGTGCGAGTCCCAAAGAGGAATGTCGGACATTAGGAGGAAAATCAGGCCTCCATAAGGCCCCGAGATCCGTCACTACCCAATTTTTTTTTTTTTTTTTTTTTTTTTTTTTTTTTTTTTTTTTTTTCTTCCCTTTTCCTATGTGGCCGATGATCCTCCACCTAGGATTGCTGATATGTAAAGAGTTTTTAATTTTTTTGTACTCCATCTTCATCATTTTGCATGTTATAAAGATAGAGTACAAAAAAAAAAAAAATCCTGCTGACTGCTGCAGATTGCTGCAGTCTGAAAATTTCAATTGATTTGGGCAGATTTGGATTGATTTTAGTTTAACAAAGGGAAGGGGCCTTTTGGAGGCCTCATTTCTCTCCTAATGAGACCACTAATCTTATGGTTGCAGTGAGCCACAATTTTAGTTCCAAACCTAAATCCCGCCCCAAGTGTATTGTCACCATCTTCTAATGTCGGGCTTTATTGACGACACCCTTCAATTCATCACTGGCATTGCCTACAAGAACTTGGGGAGTGCTAGCATATAAGCATAGAATCTATGAACATGTGAGCCTAGGAGGTTACATAATAGACATCTTTTATGGTTACAGGTTTTCATAAAATTAGTACCTACGTTATTGACTCTTTCCATATTACAGTGCACCTATGTCATTGATTCTTCCTATATTATAGTTATCGTGTATGTGTATTATAGGTATATATGTTATAGACACCTTTAAGTGGTTGTAGGTGCATACCTACAATTAGGTTCAAGACTCGTAGTCTAATGCACTAACCTTGTTGGAACATATTCCTCTTAAAACGCCGCAACAACTCCCATCCATACTTTAAGTTTGTTTGTTTGTTACATTGAGATCTCCCGGACCGTGCGTCCCTTGGTCATATGCTTGAAATCGTCGGAAAGCCCTTGGAGAGGAAAGGTGCACGGGCTTTGTTTTGTGGTGTTTGCACTTACGGTGGGAACACTAGAAGAAAACTATGTTAAATTCCCTAAAAACGCATCACCTTGTTTTTGTTGAGTTCCCGTTTCAAAACGCAAAAAACGCAGGAAAACGAAGAATACTGCGTTTTGGGGCTTTTCCACTTCGTTTTGAAACAGGAACTCAATGAAAACAAGGTGACGCGTTTTCAAGGAATGTAATGCAGTTTTCTTCTAGTGGAAAGTTATCAAATTTCAAAGCTTTTATAGAATCAAAAAATTAGAAAAATACTTTTACTTTTATTTTTTTGAACTGTGGGAGTGTGCCGTTGCCACAACCAAAACAAAAGTAAAAGTCATTTTCAAAACAAAAAATAACTCAAAAATCCATAACCTTCCCACTGTATGTCCAAACACCACGAAACAAAGCTCGTGCACCCCTCCTCGCCGAGGGCTTTTCAATGGTACCAAGAACGTGACAAATTGATACACAATTCAAAAGATATATAATTTAGCATAATTTAGTATTTTTTAAGATCCAAAAATAACTCAGAAATCTATAACTTTTCCACCGTGAGTCAGAACGCCACGAAACAAAGCCCGTGCACCCCTCCTCGCCTAGGGCTTTCTAACGATACCAAATACGCGCCCCAAGAACTCACGGTTCGGGAGATCTCAACGTAACAAACAAAACAAACAAACAAACAAACTTAAGGTATGGACAACAGAGATTGACGGCTTAAATCTGTACTAAGGTAGGTGGCTCTAAAAGCAACCGGGCTCTAAAAGCGACTCTAACACAAAGGTGCATTTTACTTTCTTCAATGTACTGACAGTGTACATTTCAGGAGGAGGGGGTCGCTTTTAGAAACCACTGCGCTTCAACTTCAAAAATTTGTAACTAATTCCTTGAAGGTCCAAAAAATATGAAACAACTTGAATTAGATGCCAATTCCATTTTTCTTCCTACCAAAATTTACTGAAAATTGTTTCAAGGAGTCTAGCTTCCCCCAAAATGCAATCAGCTCTTAAAGTGTCGCTTTTAGAGCCACCTACCTTAATACTCAATTTGGAAAAGCTTCCGTGGTGAGAGAGGAGTGTGGCATGTTCCTTGTTTATTTGATTGATATTTGATCTCTGTCATACAGCATGCTGACAAAGGGTATGCACATCAGTTTATCTGATGCAGGTGCAATCTGCCGCCTCCCGAACCTCCCATGCAGCAAGCGAAACAATTAACACAGCGCTGAACAAGTTGTGCACACTGTGAAGCCTGATTTGGATTTTGTCACGCCGTATGTTCAACAATCTGCACAGTATAATTTCAAAGCCGTGTTTCCCGTTGAAATTGAGTTTCAGAAACAGACTGAGAAGGCCATCCAGAGCAGCGGCTACGATACCAAACCTGCACTGGAGGTCGCCAAGGTAATTCAAACTACTGAAAATGCCTCTCCTCTGATACTTTAGCACAAGGATTTGTAATCTTAGATATAGTGATACACTGTTTCCTATCCAAGTGATGGTCAAACATTGTACTCGTAGTTTGATATAAATCCTTTTTCTCCAAGCTAGGACAAATTGTTGGAAACATTTGTGTACAGTTTCTATACACTAACTTAACCCCTTCAAGGACAAAACGTGCCTGAGGGGTATAATTTTAGAGCCAAACCCGAATTTCACATCATGGTTCTTGATTTTAAATGTCTTGGAGCTTAACTAAGAAAATGTAGACCCAATAATCTACTTTTTTATTCCTTTTTTATTTTTTTCCAAAAATTTTAAATTGTGATTTTGTGACACTTTGAAGGTAGCATCTTAAAGCTTAAAATACACCACTTTTGAACTATTTTATCGAATCTCTCCTAGTGTGAGCTCAAGGAGTACACCAATTACATAATGTTGTTTATCACTATCATCTCCAATTTTGCTAAAAATTTCACACTATTTAAAGCATTTTCTTCATTACTATGATTATTATAAATAAATTACTTAAACTAATCAATATAAATTTCATTTTAATATTTTTAATTATGAAAAAATGAAGTCAAATTTTGGATATATTACACTACACGAGAAAATATCACATTTTTAGAAAGGTGTGTTTTAATAATAGAAAAAATAATGAAGTTTGACCAAACGGGAACATGGAATGTCCTTAATATGGTATTTTGCTCCAGCCGTCAACTCCATGGAACCTTTTCACTGGACCCCTAAAAAAACACTGGTCGGATATGCAGGTGAACTGACCGCACCTCAGGCTCTTATCTTTGATCGACGAAAGAAGTGAAAATGATAAGGCCAAATCCGGTGTACCCAGTCTACAAGAAATGCCGAGAACATGTTTGCCTGAACATCTTCGAGATATCCTTGTTTAAGTGAACAGTAAGAGTGAATCTAATGAATAATGCTAAGAACAGGTGTTTGCAAGCATTTTTTTCCTTGTGATTTAATGGCGAATCCTAAATACAGTAGTGTTGACTGTAAGGGTAATCCTCTTGAATGACAAAGATTTCTATCTCAGCTGCAGAAATTTCATTGATACACTCCATTGAAGCTTTCTTGTGATGGAAATGTTCTTATATCATTTTTTGGGGAATCCCAAGGAGTTAAACTGTTGTGTGCAAAAATCAATTGCGTGGAGATAGGGTGGAGGAGTTTCCTGTGAAGGTGAGGGGATAATTATGCAATGTTTGCAGCGACGGAAGCTGGAATTGCAGCCCTCAAGATCGATTTTATTCTTGAAAAGAATCAACAAAGGCTCCAGGGTAATCCTTATAGACTTGTAAGTCGTTAGTTCCTTACACCTTGACACTTGAACTGTGAGGGATCAATTGCATTTGTCTTGTCCCACACGAAAACCATATCCTTCTCCATTGTCACATGGCACATTGCAGTTGGAAAAGAGTAGCAGGTTTTAGAATCATAACTAACCAGGGTCTCCATCAACTGCATTGATGGATCACTTGTATTCATCTCATTCTATCTTTGACTATGGCACATTCAGCCGCTAGCACATACTAGAGAACCTTCAAGAGCCAAGAAGCTTGAGAAGATTATTGGTCATAATGCCAAGTCGTCCTACTCAATATTTGGTACTTTTGGTTGATACAAGGACTCATGTTTGAGTAATAGAATGGTGGGTTATAATCTTCTTTTAATTAATCAACACAAGAGTGGCTTAAAACTTAGACTTGACATTATCAACTAGGTAACCTTAGAGAGCTAAGAGATTCACAAAGTTTATTGGAGATAATGACAAGTTGTCTCATTGATTTTAAATTTCAAGATCAGTGCTTTATAGTTCAACCCAGTGCTTTCAATGATAAGATTACGGCATACCCTTCTTCGCATTAGCCAACGAGAGTGTGGCGCAGTTGTCTTTAATCTTAACTTACACTTATTCTGTGGCAGTATCTGATACCATGAATAACTGGGTTCGCAGGAACGGAGACGTCACTAAGGCCATAGCAAGGTCACCATCAGGATTAGGTTTCAGCAAAACTTGGGTAGTTAGTGATGAATTTGACGGGGCAAGAGTCTGGGCTCCAAGCAGGCTTAGCGTAGAGTCATCCAACTCCAGATTTGCTGAAATCCTCTCCCTCTCGCATCATCTCTTCAGGTACAAAGTTTTTGCAAGCTGGAAACGGTTGACTAGGAGTCCTTTTGCAGTAGTAGTTCATATCAAATCCATTTATCCAAATTTATAGCAGCTCCTCAATAAGGTAGTCTGTATTCCTGCCCCTCCACATAGCCTCACTGACGACAATCAGTTTTGTTCAGAGTGCATCTCTGTACACTACTCAACCGTCTCTGATGACATTAAGTTATTGCACATTCTTTGTGTGTGCTGAGAGTCTGTCATGTGGGCACATCTGAGTGGACAAATTCCACTTGTCAATGTTCAAATGACTTACAAGAATCTAGAGATACAGGAGATACAAGACAATTTTTAACGACATGGTTGAAATTAGGCGAACTTATCTCATTACAAGAGGAGAGATCAGAGATCTAAGCTCAACCTTCCTCACTGTGAACATCCTTAGTTTGAGAAATTTGGTTGAAGATTGTTGGGAATTCAATCCAGCCAAATCGCCTGATAATTTTGAAATGCGGATTGCGGTGTCCAAGATGCATCACTTTTTTAACCCCTAAAAGCCCGTTGTCCCTTCGGGGGACAAATGCGTTTTCGGGCAGGTACCTACGGGCTAAAATTGTGTTCTGATTTTTTGATCTTTTTTTTGGAGATAGAAAAACCAATAAGCTTTGTGGGAATATAATTTTTTTCTCAATCGGTGCCCGGGAAAAAAAGTTATGACCAAATAAGCTGAAAACAGGGGACGGGGGGCAGCCCGGGCAGCCAAAAAAAAAGGGACAAAAATTTGAATTTTTTTTTTTAATATTTTTTTTCTCATAGATTATATTTTTGTCTATCTGGAAAGCTTTGATTCATTTCATTTGGATTTGTTATGAGGAAGTTATGGACATTCTTGTTTTTCGGGCAGTTATAGCATCTTCTTGAAAAAAATAACTTGTAGGAATCATTTCGGAATGCATTTTTTCAAATTTTTCAAATTTTTTTTTTGTAATGGTTTAGTTTACTTGCTAGAACAATCTCACCATTGGGATTAGTGCATTTTAATTCCATCTAAAGTATATGAATATTTTAGATTTTCCTTCTATCTTGTACCTACTTCTACTTAACAATTTCTTTAAGAATGATAATTAAGTTTTTTTGAATTTTTTTTTTTCCCCTAGACTCTCAAATCAATTCTCCAATATAAAGATTTAAAGCTCAAAACGCTGTAGTGCAAAAATTTTAAGTTAAAAATGTTTAAAGTCATAAAATCTGGTCCCGCAATGTGCTGAAAAACTTGTTTTTTCCACTTTAAACGCAGATATCTTGCAATCTGTGCGGTCAAAAATTCTGAAATTTTTTCCACACATTCTCATACCAATTAGGTGTAAGATCCTGCGGTTAGATGTGAAAAAAAAACAATTTTAATTTTTTTTTACTTTTTGCTATAGAAATGGCAGTTTTCAGTGTTTTCTGGCAGAAAAAAGACCTTGGGCCTTTAGGGGTTAAATGGGGAGAGACCACCACCAACTGCACACAGCCCTTCCGTACTAAGGACTGCAAGAATTACGCAAAGCCTCTTAAATTGAATTGGACAAGAGTAGGAGATGATTGGTTCGAAAGCTGAAGGAAGCCATTGATGTTGTGAACATGAAAGTGCATGAATGAAACAGCAAACCCAAGTTCAAGCACAAGTTGAGCACAACAACAAATTCAGAAATTCTCAAATCCATGCAACTTGGATTTGTAAGGTAGGAGGCTCAAAAATGGAGCATCTAAGGGCTGGTCCGCCTTTTTCATGTATTTCCTTGGACGGGAATATTTTTAGCTCATTTTTCAGACATAGAGAAATTGATGAGGAATCTAACCCAAGTGGTTTTGTATTTTTCCGAGCATTTTTGAATTACTTACGAATTTTCAAACGAATTGGGTCATAGGTCCCTATTTGTGACCCTAGGTCTTATAAACGGTTCACTTGCAATTCTAATTAAAAATGGGGAAGCAAAGAGAATGATTGGCTCTTGCAATCAATAATGCTTTTTTTCCTTGATGCATTCAATGACTATACTAGTCACTTTCAAAACCAACTCATGTCCATTTCACAGCCATTTATAGGGTCCATTCTTAATGCCCACTATTTTACAGCTTCCTACCTTAGATCCAATTGCAGACATGGAACCAGGAATGAAAACTCCAAGTACAAGGTTTCAATACAAACATGACACTGAAGACAAATTGGAGGTCAGGGCTGGTCACCGTAGAAATCATCGTTTCTGGTACCATGTAAATCATTTACTTCAAAAAATCCAAGAGCACTCATTGGAGGTCAAACTATTGTGTAAGACCTCCCCTTTTCACATAAAATTCCAAGGATGAACATTTCCACTTCTGTCGTACATAGAAGGATACTTTGTCATTTATCGGACACTTAGTGTCCGATCCGTCCTTCTAGGGTTAAAATATAAGATTTGAAGTTTGGTTCCTTCATAGGCCCACTTGAATTAAACGGCATTAGTTTATTCAAGATGTGAACTAAAAAGCTATCAAAATGCCACAATATAATGCAGTATCACCAAATAAAGGTTTGAGCACGGTTCCTCTTACTGAATTGTACAAGCTTTTGTTGGGTGTTTTTTTTTTAAGCATGGAGTTTATTCCAAGAAAGTAACCAAGGACAAACTACAGAAATCCATGGGCAAAGGCCTAGAGACAAAAACTCAAGAATCACATATGAAGCAAGAGATCAAATCCTAAATTACACAAATGACCTACAATTGAATTTCTTCAAGTTCTAGGTGATGACCTTGTCATGGTTGGAACCAAAGATTGGGAAACAAAGTCATTTGTGCTTTTGTTGGCTTTTGTTAGCAAGTCAAAAGAGGATTTTTGATTCATACCATAATGCATTTTTGGACACTAAATGGATTAAATATGAGTTTTAAAGAGCTAAAACTAGGTGTATTCAAAATAAATCTTTGGTTCTCATAAATACAAGTTGTACATTTTAGGCAAGAATCTATTGGGATTGGTTTCAAAAACATGTTTGAATTAGGTGAACTTATCTTAATGGAAGAAAGTATAAGAATTAAAGTATGAATATCTAAAAGAATATTTCTCAAGTCCTACTATCTCAGTGGTTGAATGACAAAAAAATTGACAAAACTATTAGAAATGAAATCCAAAGAATTTCATAATTTTCCTTGGAGGGATCAATATGCAAAAATCTTTAAAAAAACACTTGAGTATAAAATGGGATTTAAAGAAAACTACTTATAAAGATAAAGTATTCTAATTTGGCCTTTAAAAATTCTAATATAGTCTTTATAAATATTTTGGAAATATTTCTTGTAGAATATTGGAATATTTTTCAAAATATTCTAAAATTAAAGAATATTTTGAGAATATACATATTGCTAAAATATCTGCCTTCTAAATACCTTTTATAAGTAGAGAGGCTAAATTTTACCTAATCACCTTCCCTTAAGTGAGCCCATCCTACTAAGGTGACTACTATTTTCCCAACTTCAAGGCAATGTTGAACACTGAATTATGAGTGCAATGTTCCAAAATTTGACATCTTTGTAGATTTTGTGCTAAAAGCTTTGAGACAAATGTTTGAGAGGCAACAAGAAATATAATGTTATAGTTTTTTAGACTTCAACTTGTGTATATGGCTCAAACATAGGATTAGTTGCTATCCTAGTAAGTTAGGCCATATGTAGTTTTGCATATATCTTGATAAAATGGATAGTTTTGTATTTGGCAATGTAACATGTGACATGTTAATAAAAATCATTTTGTTTCTTGGGTTTATTGTACACAACTAGGAATGAATACTACTTCATTGAGCTCTCATAATATGTTCAAAAAATATTATATATTGTTTAGTTGAATGGCAATGATTTTTAATAGAGTTGATATTGATAAGCGGTAGAGTTTTGGACATCATTCATTATAGGATTTAAAACATATACATATCAGATTCAAGATTTTAAGTGACCTATTTGGATTGTATAGCCAACTATTCTTCAATTATCATAGATAGGTTTTTACTTGTTTTTATTTTTTGATCTTCTAAAGGTCTAAACATCCTTAAAAATAATGATAGACATAATGATGATTTTGTCCACTTAAAATTGTTATTTCATCCATTTTAAACGTAGAGTATGCTAATTATCCAACATTTTTACCATACGACCTTTTCACTTAAAAAATATGAACTAAGAAATTTTTTACTAGTATTTGAAAATTAAATTAAAAAAATTTATAATGATTAGAGTTTTACATTTCAAGCTTGGTACAAAAAAACCATTAAGAAAATGTCAAAATCTTGTAATAATAATAATTTAAAATATTCATTATTTTTAATTCATTTGTATCATATAAAATTATTGATGATATTTTGGGCATATCTAACTATTTAGATGTAATCTATGGTTATTAATAAACAAATTCTATTCAAAATTTGTTATTAAATTTATCTATTAATGGTCAATTTATAATGAAGTTTTGAAAATTGTAAAACCTTGAGGATATCTACAACCTTTAAGAGTTATAAGAAGTTGGTTTTATATAAAGGCATATACCATTATTAGTCAAATTGAGCAATCCTATATAAATTTAAGATTTGAATAAACAAATTATTGATTTCCAACCTTTGTATTTGAAAATGAAAAGAGATGGGCTTAATGAATATCTATAAATCATTAAAATCTATACCTTAAAATAAGTTGTTTGTTTTGTTTTGTTTTGTTTGATATGATGAGATTTAACAAACCGTGAGGCGTCCGGTAACGTTCTTGGTACCGTTGGAAAGCTCTTGGTGAAGAGGAGTGCACGGACTTTGTTTTATAGCGTTTGGACCTATAGTGTGGACGTTATTGAATTTTAAAGTTTTTATGAATCAAAAAATTGAATTAAATTATCTTTTATTTTGAAAAAAACATAACTTTTACATCACATGTCCAAACGCCACAAAACAAAGTCCTTGCACTTATTTGTCCTTAGAGCTTTCTATGTGTATCAAGAACATAATCTTCCACACCGCAAAAAAAAACTCTTGCATTCCTTTGTGCATTAAAATTTTATTTTTGAATTAAATTTTTTTAATTAAATTTATTTTTTTATACTTTTATTGTTTTGGTTGCGGCAACGATATACGGCACACTAGTATCTATTAGATTACAAAGTGTTTTTTAATTTTATACATGTACATTCTAAAGATAGAGTTCTATTATTACCATTAGTTTTTGTCTTCAAATTCTCTTTTAATTTGACTTATCATTTAGGATATTATGATATATTAGATCCACAATTTGGAAAAAAATTATATTTTTTAATTTAATAGATGACATATGAGTTAGATTTTTTATTTATTTTTTGTATAGAAAGTTGTTGACATTGGGTATTTGCAATGAAAATATACTTCGACATATGACTATAAAAGGTTGAAGGGAACTATAGACTATTAAAGAGTCATTTGGTTCAATAGGAGATTTGGAATCAAAGTGCACATAAAAAAAAATTATTACTATAGTTAGTAGGTGTTGAATTTCAATTGAAAATAGATTGTTTTCAAATTGGATCCTACCATCTCATCTTCCAAGATTGCTAAGTATATGGATGGGTGAAATGTTGAATGGTTTTCAACCCTAACTTAAATTTTAAACAAGAATTCAAACCAATTCAACATCTCTCAGCACCGAGTGTGAACAACTTGTTAAAACAATCAAAGGCACACAACTTTGACTACTTCCACATTCTTATCCGTTAGCAAAGAGAATATCAAACATGCTTCCGGTAAGGGCTTCCGACTCTCCACCGCGTACACAAATGCCGAATCGTGCGAACCCACCTGGCCTCGTATCATGACGTTATGACACCTCACTTAGAAAATTCGGTCAGCTGGCAAATAAAATATTAACAAAATATTCACCACCTGAAGGCGTGTCAATCAAATTGGTGGTGTTTAGAAACCCAAGTCACGATATTTCCAGCTTACCCACTTTTATAAAACGCATAACGTCTCCCTTCGACAAGAACCCAATCTGATCATGAAGACAGCATGCCTGAAATCAAATCATAGAGACGATCCCAATGATGTATATATGTATATAAATGTGTCTCTTGGCAACACTCCAGAGCTGCCTGAAACACAGTAATTGCTAGAACAACGTGCAGGATCAAGCTGCCTGCAATCCAACTTCCCAATTTTGCACATTCTCTTTAATTCCAGAGAACATTCTCAACCAAGCCCACGGGTCTCGTGCACCCGTGGGAAAGTCTTGCATGAATCTCCAACTCAACTACCTCAGACCTGACGTGCACTTCACATCTTAGGCATGGAACTATTTACATTGATCGCACCGAGGTGCGAAGTGCAAGTCAGCCTGGGCTACTCTATAGTCGGCTCCCTTTGCTACCATACAGAATGAGGAAAAAAAACCTGTTTACCTACCGTCGAAGACAACGAATACTCACAGATGTGTACTCGGTCCTCCCACAGATGTGTACTCGGCCCATGTGTAAGCACTCACACAAATAGTTCATTACTGCAGTTCACATCTGCTGGAGAATAATAAAAACAAAAAATTGAACAATCCACAGTGTTATACCCACAGCCCTGCTCAGCTTCCTCCCCTTTTGGAAAACTCGTTGGATGAAGCCTCTTCCCTGGGCAGACTGTCGAAGCGTCCACCAGTCCTCTGCAACGATCGAGCCATGTCCCTGCGCGGCATTCGGTACTTGGAAGTCTCCTTGTGAGCATGCGAGAGAACTAAGAACAACAACGACGTCGCAACAATGGCCGACAGACGGCTCACAATCAGAAACAGCAATGCCACCAACAGTCCCAAAATCAACCACAAAGCGAAATCCTTCCGACCTGAGTCGAAAACCGTCGAAGGATTTCGAAATTCCTGCAAGACTGAAGAGATTTCGTTGCCTGATGAGGCTTCCATTGAGAAATTCCTCCCCAACGGCGACCTGCGGATGGTGGTGGTGGTGGTGGTGCTGACTTCAGGTGTCTTCTCCTTCCGGAAACTGCACTTCTTTCCTAAAATGCATCGCTTCTTCGACGAGGAAGCGCTGTCGGCGAACACTTCGTCGTCGGGCCAGCCATCGTCGGACGAAACCTCTTTCTCCTTGTCCCGTCGTGAGAACGAAAATTTGGAGCTTTTTCTTGGACTTGCGCCAGAAGAATAGGAGTGAGAGCTCTCGGGGGAACTTGGGGTGGGAGACTTCGACATCTTCGCTCTCAGCTTCCGCACCAACCGCCGTGTCGAGCTCGGCGTCCGAATCTTGCCCGTGGCATTGCTCTCCAGAACGTCAGTTCGAAGCTGCGGTAGTGAAGGGTAAGCGAGAGGAAACGATTCTTCGGGAACAACGGGAGAACTGACACTAGGGTCTGGCTTGGGCTCGCACTCGATTTCAGACTGTGTCGGAATTGCTTCTAATTCGGGAACAGGTCTCTTGCGGCGGACTAGCGGCAGCAAAGCTAACCCTCGTGGTACACGAATCGAGAGATGCGGCACAATATGTCGCGTCACCAATGACTGCAAGAAATCCGCGTAGAGCTTCCCTTTCTGCCACCTGAGCACAAGGTCAACCGTGAGTAACTCGAAAAACGAGGTCCCGATCTTCGTCACGCGCGCCACCACACAAGCGCTCAACGCCACCAGCAATGCGACGGCGGAGTTCGGCGATCGCGCCCAGCCTTTCTCAAGTAGCAAGAGACGTCCACTCCGAATCAGTCTCGCCGACTTCGCAGGTAAACCCGACGTCTCCGTCATCCCCGAACACCCGACATCTTCTCGCTCGGGCTCCGAAACAGCGTCTCTAGTCACCTCCGCGGGCTCCGAAGCGTAGTCTGACTCGCGACGCAAATCTCCAACGACCTCAGAGTCCAATCCATGACCGAGATCCGGAAAGGAGAAGCTCTGGGAGAAGTCGACGATTTCAATTTCGGCCGTGGTCTCCTTGGAATGCGAGTGCTGCAGCAACATGACCTCAGAAGTCGCCTTGGGAGATGATGCTGTGTCCTTGCGACGGCTGGTCGTGCGGGCGATGGTGGAGGCCGTCCACTCCTGCGCGGATCGCGACAAGTACCGTACTGCCGACACCGAGTTCCCTGTCTTGTCGACCAAGGAGCTTTTCTTGGCTTGCAGCTCCGCCATGAGAAGCGCGAATTTCTCCAGCCCCTGCAATGCGAACGGGTTCTGCTTCTTCTGCTTCTTCCGGTTCTTAGCATCCCCGAGCTTCTTCTTCAGTGTCGGCCACAGGGCCCTCTTCGACGTCGACTTCGAAATCTCTTCCATGTTTCACGACTCTGGAGCTTCACGTGTAGCATTCCACTCCGGCACGGTCCTAGTATGCCCCCCCCCCCCGCGATTCAGACCGTGCCTTCCACACTTACTCCAAACCCAAACTCCTACTCGCAATCGCCCACTCTCCCCGCCATCGCTTCACCAAGGTAGCTTCAAAATCCAACCCTAATAGCGCACCAACCACCTCAATTCCTTCACTTTCTTTCAAACCAGACCAAATCTGTCTCAAATTTCGCAGGAAAAAACATTCAATTTCGCATCGAACCTCGAAACACAAGACGATTCCACAACTCTTAAACACTCCAATCGCCAACCCCGACATCAGACAGAGAAAGTCCACCACTTCCAAGCCCCCGGCAAAGACCCCGCGCCATCGCCCTCTCCCCCGTCACCTTCGCAAGAAGCTCTTGCACCTCTCCATCGTCTTCCCCATTCGAAGTCAATAATCTTCCAACTAGCGAAGCTTGCCCAACCTCCACAATTGTCAACACGACGAAGACTCGAGCAGCGTTCGCTCGGCTCTTTCTGCCCCACAATTCCTCATGGCTGGCCCACACGCTCTCCCCTCACCAAGCTCGAGCTCTCCACTCATCACAAGCCCAAACGAATTTCCGATCGAAACGGAGCTGAAATTCAAAGTAGGTGAAGAGGGAAACATGAGAGTTGCGTCCTGGGCGTTGGCGATCTGGTGCAGGGGCTGCGCCTGGGCCACTGCGGTCAGCATTTGCGCAGCAACGGCGCTGGCAACGGCACTCAACGAGGTTTGCAGGACACCGCGGTCGCCGCAAGCCCCGGACCGCGGCTCATTGGCCGCGCGGCTGCGATGATGATGACGGCGGGCTTTCGTGGCGTTGCGGCCATTTTTCTTTCCGGATCTTCTGCTGATCTTTTAATTAGGGGGGTTCCACGTTGCGCTTCAGCCTTCTTTTTCTTCTCTTTTTCTTTTTTCTCCATTTCTTTTGGAGGCTCTTTTGACTTACCTTACCGTTCGGGGGTCTTATCCTCTATTTTGGGACATGGTGGGTGAGTGGGTCTAGGATGAAAATAAAATTTAAATGGCCACATGCTCATATCTATGTTTAGATTCTCCTTTTGGGGACCTAGTTTTTGGGACCTGGATAATTGATGGAAATATTTTTAAAGATACATTGTTTATTTTTGTCCATTTGATAAGAAAATATACAAGTAGTGGAGTAGTATAGCAAATTTGACACAAAAATTGTTTTAGAGTATCATTTGGTTAGACAAGACTTGTGAGAAGAGGAAGTGGAAATTCAATCTTCCAAGCATTTACAATAGTTCAAAAGAAATAAGTATATTTTGCCCCAATAACATGTCCCTTCAAAATTGACTTGAAAAAATTAACAACTTACAAATCTTCAAGAATCATCATAATTGAAGCTTTGCACATTGCACTAAAAATTTAAAAAAATTATTGATAATATCAAATGTTCATTCTACATTCAAATTTTTAAAAAGAATTTTCAAATATTAGCCTAAAATAATATTGACAAATACCAGTTGGCATGGTAGTAGATCCAATTGTATGAATATGATATTTAGATCATATTTTACAACTTTTGTGTGAAAGTCATCATTAAATTATTCTGCTAAGTTGCATTTTTTTAATAGTCTTCATAAATTAAGAAATCAACACTAACCTTGATTTTTAAAGGGTGGAAGGACTTTATTGAAGTAGGATAAACTTAACTTTACACATTATTTATCTTCCTTAATGAATTACAAGAGTTTTTTTTAATTTGGTAGTTGGCTAGTCTTGTATTGTGTTTGAATAAGGTTGATTCTTTACTATAGATTTTAATAATATATCTAGAGGTCATGGTTGGCAAAAAACATTTCTAAAAATAGGTGCCAAGTTATTGAACTTTTGTTTTTTTAAGAAAACTTATATAGGAAAAAATGAATCCTATGGAATGTTTTTATATGTTCTTAGGATTTGCGGAATGTCATTTTCTTGGAAAATAAATAAATTGGTAGGAGATGCTAGAATACAATATTATAAGGAGAAGTATTTTAGAGTAAGATATTGTAGTTTAGAGCATGTTAGTTAGAAGTAGTTGAAGAAATTATAGCAAAATGCAATTTGAAATTAGTATGGGCAAGAAGATATACTTTGTTATTAGGAATTTATGATTTTATTTTAATTCTTAGTAAAAAATAACCGCTCAATATAATTTTGATATTGATGCACTTCAATTTAAATGAGTAGTGCAAGATCATTCTACCTTAGCTATTTGAGTAGTTTTGAAAAAATGCCTTCTACCAATTAAACTAGATTACAAGCATCTTTAATTAACAAAATAGTAATCCAAATTATGTCTCAATAATTAATATAGTTGCCAAATTTGACCTTTATCTTTACAAATTAACTTCTAAGGAAGTTGGCATCTAATGATGAAATTATAAATGTTTTCAAGAGCTTACTGCAAGAGCAACAACAAAGGGATGAAGTACATCCAAGTAAGGTACCCCCCCCCATTCCCGACCAGTGAGCCATTCCCGACCAGTGACCCATTCCCGACCTATAGGTGCACGTATTTCTGACCACGCTTAGAATGCATTTTTTTTTCGTTTTCAAGGTTGGAACTAATAAATACATGACACATGTCCCAAGTTGTGAAAAAAAAGTAGAAAATAATGATTAGGTAAAAGTTATTGAGTGATCGGAATTAGAAGAGTCTAGACATTGGCTATGGGTCCGGCGCATTTTTTGCCTTCCAAAATTCATAGTAATTTCAATTCAAGCGATAAAATTACCAAATTTTTTGCAATCCATGGCATTTCTATTTATGTACCTTTGAAAAATATTTGTTTTGCCTTCACTATTCCAGACCATGTTGGAATTCCTTATTCGGTCGGTTATGGGGGGGGGTACCTTATGTTAAAAAAATAAATTTTGTCTATTCTTTAATGATGCAACAAATATGGTTACTTAGTGCTTCATGATTATTATGAAGGTTCTAAATGAATTCAAGTAGGGAAGGCAAGAAATAAGAAGCTTACAAAAATGAAGATTTGATGTCTAAAGTTTACTCATGCTATAAGTTATTTTGCACAAAAACTCGAATTCTACATTTGCTTTCCTCCCAAGGACTCATAGGATTTATAATCTTGTATATTAGCCATGTTAGAAATCCTAAATTAAGGTTTCAAATCCTATATCAAGGGCTTGGAAGACATTATTCTATATAGTCCATTAAGAGGGACATTGTACTACACTAAATAGGGTATTTAGTGTTGGATTACATTTAGTGTAATTACCACCCTACTTGACCCTACACTAAATGTCAATTTTAGGACGATTAGTGTAGTGTTAAACTTCAATGCGCCGCCTTTGCCTTCTCTTCCTTCTACCTTCCTTTAATAAGTTCTAACACTAAATGTAAACATTTTCAGATTTCAAATTTACTATAGAGTATATTTAATGTTAGAAATTACATTTAATGTTACTTACTTTAGTAGGCTTAATGATATTTAGTGTCATGGTTCGCAAATAGTGTTGCCAACACTAAATACCCTATTTAGTGTAGTACCAAGGAGTAAATCAATTTGAATGTACATATCATTATATGCCAAGATTACACTATTTAAACAAAAATAGAAGCACCAAAAGATTGAATGAATTAATATATTTGCAAATTCTACATTTTAAATCTAAACTACACCATATTGTATGTATTTTATTTGTATTTTATAATTTTATAATATTAAATACCAATTATTTTTATTTTATTTTAAAATTATAAAATAATCACAAATTACTCTAATATATATTATAATTGATGTAATTTTCTTTCTCTTTTTAAAGATTCCAATAATTTGATTATCCTACTAAATATTACTTTAAGAAAATTAATATTTTATTTTACATATTTAAGAAAAAATTTACAATCAATCATTTATATAATGGCTAGATTTAGATTTGATAATAGTAATTTGAATTGAAACTCATATCTATGCATATTTAAAGGGTAAAAAAAATTACATGAAAAAATTTACATTATCATTCATTGGTACATGCATGTTGAGAATTTTTTTTTAAATTAATTAGATTATATTTATAATTTTACTTTCGTCTTTCACTATAATATTATAAAAATCAATTTTTTCTCTATAAAACTAACAATATTTTTTACATTGATAGAAAACTTATTATCACATGTTATAAGTATATTAAATTAAATATAAGGAAAGTAATTGGCATAGGAGTGATTTTGGATATATTTAAATCAAGATTGTCATATGTCCCTTATTCATGTGGCACAAATCGAATGAAATAAGTATGATTATCTAAGATTATTAGATAAAGAAAAGGGTGTACATTATATTGCAATTAGGTGCACTTTTTTTACTAACTCTTCCTTTCATAAATACAAAGAATTTTCATCTTTGGTTTAGAATTAATAAAAGAATTTGAAAATATATGCAGGTCATATTGTAAGCTCTAATGCAAAAAGAATTCTTTTCAGGGACCTCAAGCATTTGGCACAAGTACTATAAATGCCTACAACACTGATTTGGGCACAAACCAATTTTCATACCAAAATTTTACATGATTTCAATGTTGGCAAAGCTACATCGATTTGTCCTACTCTTGTACATTATAAAATGAATTTACATATGCTTATAAATTCTTACAAGCAAGATAATTTTACCCATTATATATGTGCTAGTGCTATTCATATAGGTGAGTCTTCACAAAATATTATTGATGAAAATATCCCTCCTTTATAAAAATTTATAACCATATGTAAATTCATTTCATAACATGCACTACTAGGAAAAAACAATGAATCTTTAATTACATTAAAAGAAGAAGAAGAATTTTTTTGATGAAATTGCCCAAAGCATCTCTCATAAACGTAATGTTTGCAAATTTTGAACGGACTTTATTAATTTTAGGTAATACCATGGATGACGTACATATAAATGATAGTTGGATGGATGAACAAAATTTGATGATTTGTCTGCCCTCCTCGTATCCCAGAGTGCTTATCAAGCTACCACCAAGGGAAAATGTATAAAGATGGATACATCCAAAATTGCACCTGCCTAAATCCTCCATCATCACTTAGTGTACATCTCCAAAATCAATATGTATATATGCTCAAGAAATGATTTTAGAACATCTACCCAAAAAAAACTTTGACCATTCATAAATTTTGTACACAGTATCCAAATGATGCTTTCGTTGGAGCTTCCTTTTTCTTGCCAACAAGAAAATATGAAAATGTGATTGGTCTAATAATAGAAATTAGGCACAATAGCAAAAAGTGACGGTTGGGGAGATAAGGTAGGGTGCTCTAAAAGCAACCACTAACAACATGTAGAGGTACATTTTTCTTTCTTCAATGTACCAATAGTGTACAATACATTTCTAAAGGTAGTCGCTTTTAGTGACACCTATGTTTCAACTTCAAAAATTTGTAACTAATTCCAGAAAGGTCCAAAAATTATGAAACGACTTGGGTTCGATGCCACTTTTATTTTTCTTCCTACAAAAATTCACTGAAAGTTGTTTCAAGGAGCTTAGCTTCCTTCCAAATGCAATCAACTCTTAAAAGGTCGCTTTAACCCCTAAAATGACAAAGGGGTGACCTTCAAAATCATCCTTTTGCATTACTGTATAAATCATTGGCTTAAAAAATTGTAAAAGCACTCATTGGAAGTCAAGCTACTATAGAAGATCTTCCCTTTTCACAACAAATTCCGAGGATGAATAGTTGCACTTCTATCCTATACAGTTTGATTCTCTGGCATCCATCAACCAGAGAATGGCCTCCTCGTTGTGTAAGGGTTAAGAGCAGACTACCTTACAAACCATCCGTTTTACAAGACGGATGGCAACAAGTCATCTGTTTTACAAGACGGGGTGGGGATGCTCTAACCTTACCCGCCTTAGAGCATCCCCACCCAACTGCCAAAATGCAAGCCGGGTGACAAGCCGGGCATCCAATTTGCAAGCCACCAGAAGGCAGGTCACCCGACCTGGTTGCCAGAATGTAGGTCAAAATGATCTGTAAATAGTACACTTCATCGAATCAGCTACAACTTTGCTAAAGGGATCATGTCCTTGTTTTTTGGAAAGTGCTAAAGGGATTTGTCTCATCCGGTTTGCAAGCCAGTTTGTAAGAGGCGCCTTGGCTTGCAAAAGAGCCCGGTTTTGCAAGCCAGTGGCAACTTTTGGTCCGGCCTCTTAACAAGTTCATCCATTACGCAAGACGGGTGGGGCAATTTTGCAAGCCGATGGCAACAAGTCATCCGTTTTACAAGACGGGTGGGGATGCTCTCATAAATCTGCAGGCAATGCAAGCTGTGTGCTACACATGACTGTTCCTGTGGAGACTTGCGATGCAAGTCTCCCCCATTTCCCAGAAGGCGACCCGATCTCAGCAAACGCCACGTTCCCCAAATCCCGGAAACTTGTGAATTCCCAGAAGGAGGGCAGTTCTCAGCAAACGCCACGTTCCGTCCCCAATCCATGGGACTTGTGAAGACCTTTGCAAGCAGATTCTGAATTCCAGCTAGAACTGATCTAAATCCCTGTTCCAATCCCTGTTCCAGACCAAAGAAAAAAGAAACTACTGTAGGAAAAGTCGAGAAAAAAGAAGTGCATCGTGACTGATCCGAGCTCCATCATCGCCGAGATGGAGTGATCAGCACTCCAGGCAGGTGGTTCAGCAAGTGAGTGGCTTCTTCCCTGCACATCGGAGTAAACTTAACTTACTGTAGTCGGCTGGCTTGCTCGCGCGCCTAGCTTGCTGACGACCCTGAAATTCAGAACTCAGTGCGGCATGTAACCCACATCGATCGGATTGATCCGCTGTGAAAGTGAACCCGCTCTATCACCCGTTTCCTCTGCAGAAACTGCTCCGGCAAATTCCTCTCACTCCCGACGTTACGTTCTGCTCCACATGAAATCAACGGCAACTCTTACGTGAACAAGTTCCTAATGGCGGGGATTCCAAGTCACTTGGATGTGACTCATCAGAGACGAGATCCACGTTGTAGAATCTAGCTCTCCCATGGCTTCGGCTTCAGTCATTGTTTATTGATCAAATTTGAAAGTAACCAAGTTCCAGAAGCTCCGTCCTTCCACAGATTAATCTATAATTTAACCTGATGAGAAGGACGCCGTGAACACTACTGTAAGTGTCCGACTGTGATAAGCTTAGAGAATCCTTTTGTGTTAGGACAGAATTGCAGATGTTCATCCCTGGAATTTTGTGTGAAAAGGGAAGGTCTTGCATAGTAATCTGATTTGGGATGGATGTGATCTAAGGGACGCTTTACACCTAGAGGCCGGGCCAATTCTCCTTCAAGCCAATTGCACAAAATTTTAGATCCTTTGGGGCTGGAGGTCGTCTTCAACTACCCATTGAAATAAGATTAAAATGGGGGCCAATTCTCCCATATGTGAAGGCCTTGAGGCAAAAAAGCCATGCCAATTCAATAAAACCTACAAAAGAGAGAGAAGGGCTGAAATTTTCAAGGCCACTTTACACCTAGAGGCCGGGCCAATTTCCTTTTTGCACAAAAGGCCAATTGCACAAAATCCAGCAAATTTGATTTGTTGAAAAAAATAATATTTTATAGAAGAAGTTTCTTTGATTGAAATTTGACATTGGCCTCCCATTTTTGGTGCACCCAATTCAACAAGCTCAGGCCATGTCAGATCATGTCTTTTTTGAATAAAAAATTCATTTCACCAAATTGGCCCAGCTTCTAGGTGTAAAGGATTTGGAGCTGATTTTAGCGTTCTATCCAATTACAAATGAGGATTTTTGGCCTCTAACACAACAAATTGGGCCAACCTCTAAGTATAAAGCGGCCCTAATTATTGTGAATCCCTTGATGAAATGTAGATGAAATTTATATGAAATGAAGATGAAACTTGAATGTAAGTTGGATGCAAATTGCAACATTTTCATACTATCGTATGAAAATAGTTTAGATCACACAATATTGAATTTATCTAAAAATGTGGAGAAGTGCTGTAGATGGTGTAATTTGAAATTTGCATAATTTTAAAATTAGTGTGCATTAGCATTGTTTGTATTGGGAGTATTAATTGAATTAGCTTATCTACTCAAATTAAATTAAATTAGTGCAAAAGTTAGAATAGAACAAGACCCTTCAAACTAATTGAATGCATTTTAGATGAGTGTGATCTAATTTGTGTGAACATTTGGATAAGATTTGGTTAAAAATCACATTATTTGAGATAGTAGGAAAATAGTTTAGATCATGGAACAATGCTTTTTTGTAATCAAATATCTACGTTAAAAATACTTGCTCAAAGAAAAATTTAAAATTTATTTACTATAAACAATGAGTTAGTTGATTTGAGCCAATTTGGATGAATAAAATGAACAAACTATGGTACTCATGAGTCTAGGCACTTATTATATGATTTGTAAATCATATTTTTAAACTTATAGTTGAATGTCATTATTAAATTATCATTCTAAATTGCATCTAATAATATATGTATACAATTTTGGAAATTTAGACTACCTAGCTAGTGGTCTTTAAGAAGTTAAGGGACACAGCTCATATGGTGTATTTAAACTTCAAATTCATTTGTGTTGTTTGTATCCTCCATTTTCACTATTTACTGTTGGAATTTTTGTTCTATTTTGCAAAGATGAAATTGCATGTCTAATATGTATCTTAAACTTTATAGATTTTTTGGAAATTTTTCAAATTATCATGATTTTTGAAGAAAAAGTAAAAGAAATTCATATCAATACAAAACAAATCTAAATATTTGAGAATTTCAAAGTAGAAAATGCATTATAGTATAAAACATTCTCGTATAAAGAAAATATCCATGACACTCTACATTAAGAATGTGGTTATAGATCCTTAACTTCAAACTTTGATGAACACTCATTTTTAGGATTTTTCTAAAATTTTCAAGCAAAATCGAAACTAAATTTTAGAAGCATCATTTAGTTGGTTTTCCTCAAAACCAAAAGAAATCATTTCGAATGTCAAATTCAAGTCTTAAGGGACAAAAACTCAAAGTATTGAATCACATTATATACAATCACCATTATTTTTGATAAACTACTATGTATAAAATTTACAATCAAGTAATATGACTTGAATTTAACTCAATGATGTAAATGTAGTATTATTAAAGCTGCATTCAAAAACTATATGAAAACCTTCCATTTTTTAGTATGGAAAAAAGATTGTTTTACCATCCGAAAATGACTGTTTTGGGGTCATCCGTCTCTTGTGAGTCATTTAGCTTTTGGGTGTAGATACCTTTGAGCATCCTCAGTCTTGGCTGGCAATTTGCTCGACAACAATATGTAGTCTGTTAGTTTAATAAATCTAGCCCCAATACACCCCCTCTACTTTCATGAGCACGACATTCAAACACCCGCGCACGTAAAATTTAGCATATTTGTTGTATAAGCCAACAACATCAGGCAACAATTAGTTCCAAAGGGCTTTGTTCTTTCTAATTGCTCAAATTGACAAAGCAACTTTGACATGACCCTAGCAGCCAAAATAGGTTTGAAATATTGTTCACTTGGATTTTTTTAAATTGTAGCTTTGGTGTTCTTCGAAGCATGTTATTGAATTAAATTTGGAAGGATGCCAACGTATTACTACTCCTTTCTACTAGAGCTGAGAAAATTTCACCACAAAAAAAAACACTGCTGTCCGTTGGTTCAAGAGCGACACCCTATACTAAATAGTGAAATTGGATTGCCTTGACAATTAGGTTGGCTTACCCCAGAGAAGTTACTCCTCATGGCTAATGCTTGTCCAGATGGAGGTACATGCCAATCTCTAATCCCAAGCCATAAACTAGTGCACCAACTCATGCCACACATATATATAGTTCTTACATTGTTGCATCCTTGTAAAGTACCTAAATGTACTGACATAGTGTAGAATGTCAAGAAATTAGTGCGAGGCAACCTAATTTCACTATTCAGTGTGGAGCACTCTCGGCAACTTCGAGGACTCATCAAGAAGCCTAGACTACACCGGTACAATACCCATTGCAAGGCCGCCTCTGACGGAGGATGGATGCTCTTATGCAGGACACTAAATCTTCCATTTGAAGTGGGACCAATAGGGTGAATTTTGTGTTCTCCGGCGGTAAAAGTGAAAAAAGCCCCCTATTTTGAGCAGTGCCTAGGGTACGTTACAGACTTCTCCTAGCTGATTTGAGGCCTCTGATTGCAAATATGAATTCAGAGTTTGCAAAAGAATTCATATGTGGCAAACAAAAAATTCCTGCATTTTCCCCAGGGGTAAATTTGGCCTGCAGGGCCCACTTCGAATGGAGGATTTTATTAGTGTCCTCCTGCTCTTATTACCCTGGTTCTGCCACTCATTCTGCTTGGTGTAATGGAAAGCAACCATTCATCAACAAATTCAATGACAAGCTACGTTTCCGTGCAGTTGTGACATGCTCTCAAACATCTAGAAGGACTCATTTCTTTTGTTTCAAAAAAACAAAACATCTAGAAGACTCACTACAATGATTTTTGAAGGTGACAATTGGAAGCTTTTATTAAAGATTTTGGTGGGTGAAATACAGACACACATAACTTATTTGAAAGAAAGGGGTCGGAAGGTACTGCCTTAGAATTCAATGGAAGCAGGCAACCCATTGATCACAAGGACAGGTTACCGTCATATATTCGTCAACATTGGACCAAAAAGTCACAGCAAGGGAAGGATTCCAACTGTAATTTTCAGACTCATTTCAAGAGCTCGTCTTGATAGGAAGTTAATGAAATTATAGGACATGTGAATTATGTGATGCCAAGAAGAGTGTACCAACATACCTTGGTCCACTTGGATCTACCCAAAGTAATCAGAATTGGTATCTGCACATACCATGGGCCCATTTTTCTTTTTAAACAAATAAATCGGATTTTTTTTATTTTTTTTTAAAACACATGGACAATTTCCATTGCAAGGGGAAACAGTACAGCGAACCAAAAGCAGAGCCCTGGCAACCTTTATACGTTTTCAGACAACTAAGCAAAACAACCTGAACCTAACAACAACAGTCCCAACCTGAACGCCAGGGCCATAATGTGAGGTAATCACAAATGAATAGGAGTTTCGTTGCAAGAGTGAAGTAAGCTACAAGACCACCAGCCACAAGTGGACTGGCCAGAAAACAGACACAGAGACACCATGGCCCTAAGCTTATTTGAAATTCAAGTGAGCTTCATGTCTTGTGACATTCATAAATGCTGCCATGGTAGAAGGAATCTGGGAATTCACAAGCACCTGAAAATGAATAACCTTCAATTAATTTGGGAATGATACCGAAATGTTGATAAATGTTTTTCACATGCATGTGATATTACAAAGCATGTGAGACCAGTGTTTTTGTTTTTGTTTTTTCGGACGAATGAATATGTTTTATTTATTTATTTTTAACCCAGAGTTTATTCCAAGAGATAACCAAGATATGTGGCCTTTCTTTCAAGAAGCTTTTGAATTTCCTGGCTTTTTCATTTTGGAGGCTTGAATTGAATGAGGCCAATTTTGAGTATGTAATTTTTGTATGCAATTTTTGTATGTGTTGGCTTTGCACGACAAATGAAATGAGGTTTTAGAAACATTATGGCAATGGTGTGTAAGGCAATGATTATAGTCTGGCATTTTAAAACTTAGTTATCCTTTTTTTGTCCTATAGGCTTGAAGCTTCCATTTTTTTGAAAGAAATCGAGCATTTAATTGCCCCCCCCCAAAAAAAACAAAAAAAAACATTGTGTGAGACTTAGGTGAAAATTTGAGATTTTCAATGTCAAAACTTCAATTCTTACATAGTGTTTCGCACTACATCCTAGCATTCATGTTGAAATATCTTTGTAATTAGTTTAGTATAAGAAGTTGACCCCACTTTTTTTTTTTGTAGAAAATGAACAAATAGGATACCTAGATAGTTAGTTTATGGAAGGACACCAAACAATGTGGAGTAGATGGCTATTTTTGGTAATAATTGTGATTCATCATTAGAAGAGATTTGAGGGCTCTAAGAGCCTATGGCCCTGGGAACCCTGGGAAAAGCCTGGGAGCAGTAATTTGACGTGGCCAAGAGATTGCCACGTCAGAAAATTAAAATTTTAATATTTTTAATATATTTTTTAATTTTTTAATTATTTTTATATTCTGACTGCTCCTAGCTGCGGGAACAGCCTGAAACAACCCCTCCCAACCCTCAAATCTCTTCTAATGGTATAATAATGTAGAAGTATCAACTATACTAGGGAATAGTCAATGGTAGAATTTTCTTTTCAATTTAACCCTTTGACATTGTATAGGGTCAAAAAAATATTTGATGGATGACTTTCAAGGATCCTTGAGAAACCAAGAGTGCACCAATTCATCCAATGATTGAATCATTTTTTGACTAATAATTGTGATAATAGGTTTCATCCTTCTTTCTTGGAGAATGTTTTGGTATTAATTATAAATATCTTTCCTTTTTGTGTTTCATATGGATGCTAGGTTCACCTAATTACACTTGCAGCACCTACAATTACATTTTTCCTACAAAATATGAATTTTCCACCTTCACCTTTGAAATTTATAACTAATTCATAAACACAATCACCTTCACCTTCACCGTCGAGACTTGTGCTGATACCCTGTGTGCAATTAGAGAGGATTTGGTGGACAGGCCCATGGATGATGCGAAGGATGATATGACAACGGATGATAAATCGAGGATGATACTAACAGACGGAAGGGTGACCACTTAGGGTTAGGGCTGCGCCTTCCTTCACTCTTTCTGCTCTTCGCTTGCTCGTCTGCTTGCCGGAGCGCCTGTGATCCCTTCATCAGGTGCGCTTCCCCTTTCTCTCTCTCCTTTTTCGTGCTGCAATCTCTCTTCGCTTGTGTTTCTTTCGGTGAGTCGTTGCTTCTTCACCAGAAAATTGGACCAGACTTGAGTTTCGGCGTTTTGTGTGGCTGCTTTAGGGTTGAGGGTTTTAGGGTCTGGGTTGAGGTGAGATAGAGTTACGGGGGCGGCGTTCAGTCTTCATTGATTTCTAGGCTCGTCGAATTTTCACGGATTTATGTCCCTTTTCTGTATTTTTTATTACTGATTTGACTTCCGCTTGGGATTAGGTAAGATGGCGAAGTCGAAGAATCATACCGCTCACAACCAGTCGTACAAGAACCACAAGAATGGTATCAAGAAGGTGAAGAAGCACAAATACACCTCAAGGAAGGGGGTAAGTGTCAGGATGTTTACCTTTTGAATGCCTTCTGGCTGTTGATTTTTTGTTCGTCTCCCACCCTACGGGTAGACTTGTTTTTTTGTGGATTTGGATTGTTGTAATTTTTGTGCTGATATGTTGAAAGTTGGCACGACTTATGATGAATTTATTGTTGTGACAGATGGACCCTAAGTTCTTGAGGAACCAGAGGTATGCGAAGAAGCACAACCGGTCGGGTGCCGCCAACGAGGTCGAGTCTGGGGAAGAGTAGATCATAGGTTGAAACCCTAATGTCGTGAGATATTCACTGGTTCTGGTGTTCGCCTATTCGGAATATTACTTATATCTTTTGAAGGATCTATCTGGCGTTGTGCTCACATTTTTTTGTTTTTCATCTTTTGATCATGACTTGATTGCGTTTGTTTAATTGGTGGTGTGTTTAAGGAATGCTAAAGTATGTCTAATGATACTTTACTTTTCTGTTTTTTCATTGTTTGCTCTTACAAATAGGACGCACTTGTGACCATTGACCAATTGTTATCACGCTTGAATAATTCTCACACATGATAGAGTCGGCACCATGAACCACGTTCACGGCTTTACTGAAGTGAGTCTTCGATGCTTAGAACCTTACTGAATTGCACCTTTAACGTGATGCGTGTGAATGGTCTACAAGTTTTGCATTTCAATATCATTGTTCATTGTGTCAATTTGTGTCGTAGATATCATGACAAGTTTACAGCCATCTGAAAACAGAATCCACTGAGTAACTTGAAAGCTGCAAGTGACGTTAAGAACCGTAGTGGACTGTGACGTGATTTCAACACAGTGCAAACTGCTGAAGACAAATTTCGATCCACTCGAATCCAGAAGTACGGGGTATCTGAGTTTTGTCACAGGAGAAAGCGAACTCCCAAACTGTACTTTCGTAGATCATATGCAAGTGATTGGTGTGTGTGGTATGGTGGGGTTTTTGAATTGTGTTGTGCACTTGTGCCCAGCTTGGTAGCTTAACTTACTTGGAAATCATGCGACAGGAATTCAGTGAAGGTGGGCACCCCCAAAACCGTACCCTGTCTAGAACCTCCGTCATCACTCCGTATATCTCCAAAATATGTACCTTTGTGAAAGAAACGATTTTAGAACATCTATGAAAAAAACTTTGACCCTTCAGAACTTTTGCATACGGTCGTGGTCTTTGGTGCGTTGGAACCTTCTTTCACTTGCCAAAAAACTCACTCCGTACTGATCTAATAATAGCAATAACAATAGCAACTATGCACACCAGCACAATGGCGGCTTTGAGGGTGCCCACTCTGGTACACCATTTTATATACTAGGCAGTAATTAGAAACAATTGTTTGGTGCGTACAAGAATGCGTGCTAAGTTAATGTTGATCATAGACTGGTTCTAATTCACGTGTGAAACCATGTAATAAGTGAGCATAATTTTTTTTTCCTGATTTAAAAGTCTTCATGTTGCATGAAAAAACTGGACACAATCAGACGGGGCAGGTCGCTTGTGCTGAACGCCTCTTTTGATTATGAACTCTTGCAAGTACTGTACGTAAGTTAATTGACATGATACAATATGTAATCTTCAATAATAACTTACATAGAATACAAATATCTCACTGACTCGACTCAAAGCTCGATACTTGGGAAATGCTTTTCTGGCCAAGCTAGATGCTAGCTTGGGTTTTCTTACGGTTGAGTGTAAGGCTCCTAGCTTGGTTAATTAAGAATATTATGCAGATGATGGTGACGCTACATTAGTCTGTAGGAGCTAGCTTACTGAGTTTGACTGAGGCTAATTCAAGGTTAACGCGGACGTCATTGCCGGTCCCGTCCAGGCTGCCGTCTCGCACGGGCGTGGAAGGAACTGTAAGAGGACCAATTTCGACGACATCCACCACAGATTCCCGTCGGAGCGCCTGCTCTAACGACCGCAACTCCGAAGGACCGGGCTCCTCTGATGTCCCGTCGGGTCTTCGACTCAACACTCTGCAATTGCTGGTACCGCCGCTTCTCGACGAGGAAGCTCTTGCACTGCGGATCTGAGCTTGGTTTGCATCGTCACCTTCCTTTACGTCAGTGGCTTTGGTTTCAGTTGTGGGAGCTTGGACTGCAGTCACCCCCGCCATGCAATTGCTAGACAACTTTGGTGATGCTGCTTTATTGGCTTCTGCAATTCTAGATACAGAATTTGGTACTTATCGGAGTGTAAACCAAGAGCGTTTAATTTGGTTAAAAAAACTCAAAACTCAAATCAAATGAAGCCATAATGATGTCATAAAAGTCTCTCTCTATTTGTCCCTCAAACACAGCTGAAGACCTAAGAGCAGCCCCACTGCAACACGTTGAAGCAACACTATGAAGCAAATCAATGGAGGACATTCCTCATTATTAGAAGATTAATGGTGCAGAACTTTTAGAGTATCGCTTCATCGTGTTGCAATGGGGATGCTCTAAGAATGCAGGTTCAATGCTACAAATTATATTTTCTGTGAGCATAGAAAGTTGGGCTACTTCATCCTTTGGGAAAATGTTCTTTCTCAAATAATTGAAGTCTCTTCATATAAAATAGGATCCCTCTTAACCCCTAAAGGACCGGCATGCGTTTTTTGGCCGTATAGAAATTTTGGGCAGGTCCGTGTAACTAGAGATTTCCATATTTTTAGCTGAAATTTTAATAGAAGGTGGGCGCGAGGAATATCTTTCATATGCACTAAATTTCAGGACATTTGGAAATAGGAGTCAAAAGTTATGGCCAAATATGTTACTTTTTTTTGTAACTGGGCAGTCTGGGCAGCAAGAAAAATTTGGCAAAAATTTGATTTTTTTTTTTAAATATTTTTTTTCTTGTAGATTATATTTTTGTCTATCTGGAAAGCTTTGATTCATTTCATTTGGATTTGTTATGAAAAAGTTATGGACATTCTTGTTTTTCGGGCAGTTAGAGCATCTTCTTGAAAAAAATAACTTGTAGGATTCATTTCTAAATGCTATTTTTGCAATTTAAAAAAAAATAAAAATTCTCATGGTTTAGTTTACTTGCTAGAACAATCTCACCATTGGGATTAGTGTATTTTAATTCCATATAAAATATATTAATGTTTTAGATTTTCCTTCTATCTCGTACCTACTTCTACTTAATAATTTTTTTAGGAATGATAATTAATTTTTTTTGAATATATTTTTTTTCCCTAGATTCTCAACTCAATTCTCCACTATAAAGATTTGAAGCACAAAACTCTGTAGTGCAAAAATTTTAAGTGCAAAATGTTTAAAGTCAAAAACTCTAGTCCCGCAATGTGCTGAAATATTTGTTTTTTCCACTTTAAACGCAGATATCTTGCAATCTAAGAGGTCAAAAATTCTGAAATTTTTTCCACACATTCTCATACTAGTTAGGTGTAAGATACTACGGTTAGATGTGAAAAAAAAACATTTTTCATTTTTTTTTACTCCTTGCTATAGAAATGGCAGTTTTGATGTTTTTTTGGCAGAAAAAAGGCCTTGGACCTTTAGGGGTTAATGTTATGATATTGAATTTCATCCTCTATTTTGTTCAATCTTTTGATTTTGGTTAGAAGTTGATTTAAGAAAGACTCTAATATCTTAGGAGGGCATTACTTGAATGTGCATTTGAATTAGTCTGATGGAATATATTTCACTTTGCTTCTTATACAACTATTTTAGTTGGATGAACTCATTATTAATTTCCATCCTATGTTTTTCTTATTCAATATTTTTAATTTGTAATTGATTACTAAATTGAATGCATCTAGATTTAATTAGCCTAGAATGGTAGAATGTATTCCATTGCCATTATTAAATAGACAAACTTATAAGAGATAAAAGAAAAATGACAACAATGAAAACTATAATTAAACTTAATGGATTTTTGTTTTGTTTTTGAGAGTTAGAAACTCTATGCATGGACAAGTATTTTTAGAGATCAAAGTATGGGCTCAAATTTTGGGGCAAATTCAAAAGAATAGCAAAAGCTTGCAAGAGAATTTGTGAGCTTTTACATCTCCTATTCATGGAAAATTCTAGTAGAATGTTAGGTGTTGAAAAGCTTCTCTAAGTCGACACATGATTGGTAGGTGATAAAACCTTGCATTATAAAGTTATTGACTAATTTGGCTAACTTGTTCCTTCTCATGGACAAAATTTTGTATTTGCTCAATGAATTTTTTTTTGGTTTTGCTGATTTTTCAACTTTTGTGGCATTTGACTTTTATAAACATTAGTTTTTTAATATATCAACATGATTTAGATCACCAAATTTGTGACATTCTTTATTTGTACAAGTCTAATAAGACTAAAATAAGTACAAATTTAGGTTTCAAGGCAACTACCCATTAAAAAAACAATGCTATGAATATCCGCCATTATAATGGAATAATTGGCATTTATTCCATTGAAATTTAGTATAAATTGGCTACAAAACTAATCTAAATTTGTGAAATAATTTAAAAAACTAAGGGATCTCCCATTCATCCAATTGGGTAGTTCTATTTATCATGTACTAAGCGTTTAATCCTAAACCCTTATGGAGGACTCAAAGTCTCTAATGAATAACTTTCAGGATTCTTGTAGTAAGGAAGAATACATCTATTCATCCTTTAGAAAACATTTTTTTGGCTCTTGTTCACAATAATGAATATGTTGTTTTAGATTTAATGTCAATTATAGGTACTTTGTTGTTACAAAATAAGATTAGTAAATTATTGATGAGAAACTCTTACCTTGCCTCCGCAAAGGATTAGGGAGTCTTTCCAACCCCACATGGCTTCACTTGAAAGCAATTCTTGCAACTGCATCAATCCAGGGGAATGTCAATGCAACATTTTAGGGCGCAGAGGAGCTGAAGCAGTTGTGATAACTCTCTAATAAATTGCTCTGGCATATAAGGTAAACCAGTCCATGACGGTCAAATGGCCCATGATGGACACCTAATGACCCCATTGTGGTTTTTCAGACCACAATCAATGCCTTACATGATAGTTATGGAGTAATTAGTGACCTCAATAGGTACTTCCAACTTTTCAGTGTAAATTTTTTTGTAAAAATTGATTTTTTAGGTCTTCCATGTTTGAAAATGTTGTGACTGCATTGGGTAGGAAGATGACCATATTGGATTCAGATTTTGTTGGTCATGAGGTAACCTACAGACTCCTATGGGCTGATCACTTCAAAAATCCATAGCAAATTCATACTTTGTCAAAAAAACGTAATTTCAATTGCTCTCACTATTTCTCACACTTGTACTATTGTAGGAAAAAAACTGAAAAATTTCAGCAACCATATGAGGTCAAACTCCTAATTTTGACCGTCATGGGCTGGTTTACCTTATTAAGGAGGCCCACAATTAGATTTTCAATAACTTTAATGCAAATGAAGGCAACAAGTTCATTAAACTGGCAAATTTCCACAAATTGGACCTGAAATGGCAATATCTATACCAAACCTAATTCTAGAGCTTCTAGAGCTTTGTGCAAAGAAATGTCACTCATTTTTTGGCTCCCAGAGTAGTGCCAATTTAACAAAATTGCCAATATTGAGGACAAAAAACAATGATACAATATGATATATATGTTCTTCCTAACATTCTTGAGAAACGTCTGAGACCCGCCTCAAAACCCACATACTTTGTGTGCCCAATCTTGAGCTCATGTTGGGTGAAAGCTATCAACAACGGCAAGAAGAAGACGAGCAATGAACCGTGCAGGCTCTTTCCATTGAATGTCAAATTGTGGAGTCTTCTTCACAACTACTAAAGATATTGGTGTTAAGCAATACATGTCCAAGTCACATCATTCCGCTTTTTCTTGCAAATTCCAATTGAAAGCCTCTTCAATAACAGCAACAGCAACGGTACAGCCAACTCGGAAGTCTCTCTTCTTCCAGGGCTTCCAGGGCCGGAAATTGACTTGCTCCCTTGGTCATGCCTGAGTTTTAGTTTCTTACTTGCAAAACATTCAATTGAAAGTCTGAAATTGCAAATGTGTTCAGTACCAGGTGAAGCAAATCCTCATATTGGAATGACTAATCCTTCAAACTTAGGGTTTTCTCCCAAGTGGGTACTACAGTAGGTAGAGATGGTTTCAAGGACATTGACAATTTGACATGTCATTTCAATGCCATGAAGGAGGTGGGTAGCAGGAATTGCGTCGTTTCAACCACCAACGTGGAAACGTGGAAACGGTATTGACATGTTTGATCAACACAATGTTGCAACTGCAATTTTTTTTTTCCGCCTATTTGGAAGCGACCAATATTTTGATGTATAGTAAGTTACCTTGGCATGACGAGGCCACAGAGATTTGGTAATACAAAGTAATTGAAAGTGGTATCATATTTTTCTGAAAATAACTCTTATTTTTTAAGAATTTTTAAAAATTCTGAAGCAAGAGTTATTTTGCTTCAAAATTTCTTGAGAGAACTCTTTCATGTTTTGTCAAAAAATAACTCTTATTTTATTTATAGACAAATGGCAAACTATTGCAAAACAAGAATTTTTTTAGAACTTTTGAAGCCATCTATCCAAAGATCCATAAATGCAAATAGGTTACCCCCAAGACCAACATGTACTTAGTGATTCCGTAAATTATAGTCATCTTACTCACCTACTAATTGTCACATTCTTTGAAAGTTTTTTACATCCCCCAGATACTTGTATAGACCCTATTGTGGCTACTTAGACATTCCTAAGCATTTCTTCACTTCAAAAGTGCCATTGTCACATCCAAAAATATCCATTTGATTTGTTTATTTAGAGAAAGGTACATTTGGGCTTCTAACATAATCATCATGAGATTGTTTCTAAAGTGGTAGAAATAGTCTACTAAACACAAATAGGGTGGCTAACCTCATATCTATATGACCTATTGAAATGTCATTCTTAAATTATTTAAAAAATAATGCATGTCTATATAATTTATTTCACATACTGTTATACAATGAAGAATATAGACACGTGGTTGCATACATGCTATACGATCAATCATTAAATTTCAGTTTAGGATTATAAAAAATTGTTGAATATACCTTAGACACTACGTAACATTATCAATTGAAGCTCATGTATCATTTGAGTTCATGCAATCAAAGATAATTTAATTTGAAGTGGCTTACAATTAGCCTATTCCAATTCTTCTTTTTGTGTGAGTGCATGGCCCAATTCTTTTTGAAGCCTATATCTAAGTTAGTCTTCCACGTGAAGTCTTTTTTGTTGTGTTTTTTGTTCAATGCCAAATTTTCTCTAGATTTGATGGTTAATTGTTATTTTCAACATCTAACAATGGCAGAGTATTCTACTTGGTATTGATTGTGGAGAATGGGATGCAACGCTATTGAATAATGTTACAGGTAGAAATATTGTAGACAGAGAGGCCCCATCCATGCAATGACACAATAAGGTATCCTGAAATAGATAGTAGTTGACTCTCTTGTTGATTAAAAAAGATTTAATTTGCTCACACTTGATTAGGAACAAGTTCCAAAGGTAGTTGTTTTTAGTGAAGCTACAAGACAAGAATGAGTCTAGATGAAAAATCCACATTTATGTTTGAATAAAATATTCGTTCTTGAAGAGAAAAATTCCTTTGTTTTTGCATTCTTTCTCATCTTTATTTTCGCACACATTCAGCTCAATTTCTCAATGAATTCCCGATATCCTACAGGCTGAAATGCTTAAATGCTCCGTTTATGGTATTCCTATGTAGAAAACCATGTCCTAAATGACTATCCACTGTGACTCAAAAGTGTCCACAATGACTCATTTACAATCATTGTGGACAATTTCGAGTCATTGTGGACAATCATTTATAGTATGTTTTCTACCAATATACCTTCCGTAACATCCCACATGTTTGTATGAATCAAGCATTTCAGATAATGTGCAATTCTGCATGTGGTCTTTCACTTGACCGATAGATTTTCAAAGTCAAGCCTCGTTCTAGAACAAATCTCAGGGCCTCACAAACTGGATTTGCTGCAGCTGATCGATTGGGTAGCAGATCGGCCATGAGTGAGCTCCTCGCACTAAGTTACCACAATCTTGTCCTGGGCAGCAGTACTGTCGAGAATAGGGCTCGTGGGAACTTGAGAAGTTTGAAAAAATTGTTTCAAACTCCCTTCTACGGATACCTCCCCTTGATCCTGGTAATGTGAAGTTGTACCATACCGTAGTTACTAGTCAGGACCACATTGCATTTACACGTAGTAAAAATCAACAAAAAATTACAAGATATGTCACGACCGATTTTCAGCAGAAGTCAGGATTACATTCCGAAACAGATTCACAGAAATGAAAAGAGTTCTTTGTAGTGATAAAAGATCTCAGCTAATTTCCTTCTCAGCAAATCAATAGTGTTGGCCATAAAATCAACGCTACAAATCAACAGTATCTGACTCGCATATTGAAAACTAACCTAAGCAAGCAGTACATTGCTGCCAGGCACGCCGTCAAGAAGTCAAGAGATCAAATTCTACGGGAGTTATCTGGGCATGCATGGTATCTTACTGAAAAATATTCGATGAACTGGAGCTAATTGGATACGGTAAAACCCTCTTGCGTTTTGCCTTTCATAAGGACACTCTATAATTTCATATTCCAACTATATCCTCAGAATCCGCCACGTCTAATTGGAAAACTTCCACATGTCAATGATACGAGTCCAAGTTCCAAGACCACCATGTCAATCTCATTGGCTTGTGAGACAAACCTATAACCTTTGGCTCAATCTGGACTTTTGATCAAGCAAAAAGACATAACTGGAAGTTCAAGATTCAACGAAACAACTTGGCAATATGTTTGATAACCTTCCCAAGCCTCCGAGCTCTCAAATTAAGCCCAAGGTAAGGACCAGTGCTGAACTCCAATATCTCAAACATGTACTTGTCATGCACATGAAACTGATGTAGAATCAATAAACTCTTCGGTGTTTTAGGACCTCTTTCATTCACTGACCAGTCTGATAATAGGAATTAGGTTCAGAAGCAAAAGTGCCAATTTTGGCAATTTTGGGGTCAGTCCATGTGAGGTGCATTTAGAAGTCCATTTGCGCCAAAGGGGAAGGGTAATGAGAGAAAGTTGAGGATAAGTCAAAAAATAAACCAATAGGAACGAATGCCATTTTTTTATTACAAGTGCAAAACTCGAGGGGGGCGGTTATATGAACCTATTCCTCGTCCTCGACGACCTTGGTTCCCAAGTTTCTATACCCTTCGGCGGGCACCTCAGTGACCGAAACGTACGAGTAGAGCTCGTCCCTGGCATCCTCATCATCGTTCCGCTTCCTGGCAATGCGCACCCGGATTCTGGTGGGCACATTGCGGACGCCTCGGCTCCAGATGTGCTTGTTCAGCTTCACGTCAAGCCGAACATCACTGGTCCCCATCGTCTTCTGCGCAAACTTCCTGATCTCCTTCACCGCCTTGGGCGCCATCTTCTTGAAGGTGCTACGCAAAGGCAATTGAGGAGATCGTTAAAGACACGCTCAAGGTAGGAAACGCATTTGTGCATTTGCATTGAAGGTCACTCATTTGCAATGAAAGTGTCATCCAAGCACGTGATTTGTAAGAGTAAGATCAACTTCTAGGTTCTATCACATGAGATACATACTTCACCTCATTATGAAGTAACAAGACCAGCTTGCAAAGGAATAGCATACATCACTTTGCAGCTCGACTACCTTAACTCCCGAGGTTTTCCAATTGCAGGGACAATAGCATCCATGATTGAAACTTCAATAATTCATAACTTATTCTCAAGATATTCAAGTGATACGTACTTTAACGCATTGGAATCCTCGCACAAAAGGGGACAAGCAATGCAAAAGGAAATTCCATTCTGATAAAGGAAACCACGGGAATGGGTTTCCTACCTCACCTCATTATGAAGTAATAAGGACCGGTCAACACCACAACGGGGAATCAAGGCAAACTGCACAGTCCACAGTTCACCCTGCTGTGTAATTTGCCGTGTGCTATGCACCCAACGTGTACTGGCCATTCCCCCGATGTGAGATGTTGCCTCAAGGTCGACTTCTAAAGGAATTGAATGAATTGCTTTGCAGATCGACTAAATAAACTCCCGAGGTTTTCAAAATATCAGGGACAAAGCCACCTGATAGGGCACCATAGAGAAATCGTTGAAATCTCGGGTGGCATTCTCCTCTGAGGTAAGGAGACCTAAATCGTCCCCTTAATCTTATACAACGAGTGCATATTGCTTAAGAGGATGCAAATTACTCAAATCTCTGATAAGTGTCAGGTTTAGGTCATCTACCCAAAAAACACTTCGAAACTCCTTAATTTTCACAAATGGTATCCAAATAATGCATTCTCTTGTGCGTTGGAGACCTCTTTCGATTGCTAACAAGATCAAGAAAAAAATTTGGCAAGTCCAAAGCTAGGACCTACACTCAGCGGCGATTTTGAGTGTTCCTAGCTCACAGCTCGAAGCCTAAAGCCAAAATGCATCGTCTCACCAACAAGAATTGCATAACAAAATTCACCGACTACTGCTCAAGTAGCCCCAAGCTGGTGTTTCACCTCAAAAACAAAAGTACGATCACCATACTAGAGCTAATTGAGTCGCGCACCGCTCAACAATCCATGGACGCTTGCAACGCTAATATCCGTGTCACATTGTCATTGCCGAATCCCTAGTCTCAAGCTAGGAAACTACGCTCAATGGCGATTTCGAGTGTCCCTAGCTCGCAATTCAAAACCTAAAGCCGAATGTATCGTCTCACCAACAAGAATTGCACAGCAAAATTCCCCGACTACTGCTCAAGTAGCTCTAAGCTGCAATTTCTCCTCAAAACGAAAAGTGTGATCACTATCCTAGAGCTATTAGAACCGCGCACCGCTCAACAATCCATGGATGCTTGCAACGCTAGTATCGGTGACAAAATTCTCACTGCCGAATTGGAGAAGCAGCGAGGTCAATAGAGGAGGACTGGTGAGATTCGAAGTACCAGCCATGGAGTCTCCTGTGGAGGTTGATGGTATACTCGCGAGTGACGACCTCGTCCTTGCGAGGTTTCGTCTTTTCCACCATCTTGGCTTGCTCGCGGCTTCGGGGACGGAAGTGGCGATGGCGATGGAGGACGAGAAAGAGAATCTCAACTCTTGCCTTGTGCTCATCAGGCGTAAACCCTAACCCTAATTTATTGTATTAGACGAATGTTCCGATCGTTAGCAGTTTTCATCCATTCCACCCCGGAGTACCGGTACTAAGCTTTTAGATAATATGATTTCTCTAATTTTTAAATAATTTAAAATAATTTAAAAAAAAGTTTTCACAAAAAGGAATATGTTAATTATGATTTTAGAAACCCGTTGTCATATACCATCAATAGGTGGAACTCTTTTTGGGTCTTGCTTGTATGTTTGCAATTACTTAGGTGGTTGTATGAAGAATTGTTCTAAAAAAGGCCTAAAAATTTTCAATTATTATATAAACTTAATCTTTCATAATTTTAAAAATAAAATGAGAATTCTTTTTACTATTATTTGATTAGTGAGGCAATTTTTTTGCCTTTATTTAGATCCTATTTTTATATCCTATGCATAAGATGAAGCTTCAACAATTTTTTTAGATAATATGATTTCTCTAATTCTTTTAAAAGTAATGAATTTGAAATTCAAGTAAAATAATAGATATTGTTTGGGTATAAATGGCTTAGTTTTACAAATTCAAAACTCAAAACTCAAAACTCACACATAAAAAATACATGATTAACACGCAATGGCAAAACATTTCTAATAGAAAACTTCAATAATTGCAAGAGACATGTGCAATATTTTGCAAAAGATCTCTCTAACTAATGTATCCTACCTACTAAAGCGAATTAATGAACTATTTTTATCTTTAGATCTTATTTACCAATGTATAGAACACATTATTCAATTATTTCCAAGTTATATTACTTAAAAAATTATAATCCCACACTGTCTATTTTAGCATGTTTGGCCTTTTGATTTTAAAACTAAAATGTAACATTCAAATGGATTTTTTTTGCTTTTGAGCAAGAATTAAAAACTAAAATAGAATCACATCTCATTTCTAGTACTTTAAAAAGACTTCTTAAATTAAATATTTTGTTGCACTCATTGGAAGTCAAACTACTGTAGAAGATCTTCTCTTTTCACAACAAATTTCAAGGATGAATAGTTGCATTTCTATCCTATACAATTTAATCCCCTCTCATCCATCAGTCATATAATGATTGCATCAATGTTAAAGAGTTTAAAAAATTCGGTTTATTTTATATTTTATATAAAATTTCTCTATTTTTTGTTCAAAATTTCTCAAAACAATCTAAATTTTTTATAACATTTAGATGACACGTGACTCACTTTTAAAAAACAAAACATGAAAATTCATTCATGCATATTGGCAAATTAAATATACAAAGTAGAAGATTTTTTGATTTCACTATAAATAAAGATACACAATTCCTCCAATGTCCATTCTATATCATCTACTAAGTCTCTTGGAAGGAGCAAAGAAAGGTGGACAAAAAACCACTACATTTCCCCTAAACTACCACAAACTCTTTAGAACAACCAATAAGGGCTCAAGAATACTGAGGCAACCAATGGGAGTTGAAGCACCTATGAAATTTCAAAGGTGGCCATTTAAGGGGAGTCTATTTTATGAGTAGGTATCCTATGCTTTCAACTTTGAAAATTCATAGAATATTGTGCAAGTATTGAAAAAAATATGAAACAACTTGGGTTGGTTTTCTTGCTAACAATTTCACATCAAAATTTAATCAATTTGACCACCAAGCTATCTGGAGAAAAAAAAGTCGCGATTTTAAGTGTGCATATCTTATCGTAATAAGCTCCATCGTTTGAGGGTTTTTATGATCAAGGCATTGTGACCACAGGCACTATATCGAAATACCCTACCGTGACATCTCTGCGCATATTATCCACATTGTGGCACATTATTTTACTAGCTCGCCTTTCCTCAAACTTCCTTTCATTCACTAGAATGTAACTTCTGTCAATGCGAAGGCTCCTCCGCTTCAGTCCAGAGCCAATATGGAGTTCGGTGTACTGACAGAACTTAATTGTAGCTCCTGGCATCCCTTTTACAACTACAATTATTTTGAATGACATAGGTAGTGGTACATTTCTAGAGTCTTTCTTCCAGAATATAAATATGGTTCACTCAAACATTAGCAGGTCGACAACTCCAGCGCGATTCCGATTGAAAACATTCTAGCGATCTCATGGATGGAGATTGATTATAAGCTTATGCATACAACTGAGTCCCAGCAGTTAAAGCTGAGTTTGAGACCACATATCTGTTCCATATCGAAGTGCCTGACTAGTTCTCTTAGTAAGTTAATTGCTTTTCGTAAGAACTCCTTCCTAAGCTCATACTGACTAATACGTTTAATATTCGATCTCCAAGGAGGTGCAGCTCTCTCAAAATTGGCTATTTTTTTAATTCCGATCCCTTTAACATAGGAGTATATCTTGCTGTTCAAGAATCTGACATTCCAGAGAATTTTCACCAAGGGAATCTGAACATCCTCCCGAAGTTGACATGCAGCGCTCAGTTTCCTTCACAGCTTACTTATACATAGTGGAGAGTCGTTGACTTACTACCAATGCTCATTGGGGCGAGTCCGAAAGAACTTCAGATAGACTTGCCTGAAGAAGGTCCAACTGAAGATGTTTTAGATAGTACTTCGAGCCCCTTGAGAGGTTGATTCGAGCTTGCCTTTCTTCAGGAAGTTCGGTGAGCTCACATTTTGCAAATCCCCGTTGTACAAACCTACAGACAGAAGAACCTCGACCTTGTTAAACAGATGTCCTGAACAGGCAGAATGAATTGCGGAAAGTAAGACTTACAACCAAAAGAATAGAGAGCTGACCAATCTGCAGTGCGGGTTGTGAGAAGAAAAAGCTTCTGTAAGCCCAGATTTGCTGCTTTCCTCTCGAGATAATCTGCCACATGCACGATGAATATCAATTCATCACATTCGACAACGAAATACACACCATTTGGATCTCCAGATCCATCAAGTCGGATTCTATCTAGATAAGCCTATTAAATGCATTCAGCTCTCTTGATTGTAATGTCTACATGTCTTGATCAGATCAGACGATGGGTGCCCATTAAAAACACATTTTGAAGATCCAGAAAACGATAACAACGAGTTAATTCAGATCCGAGTGAAAGTTGTTATCCCAACTTGCTACTGATAATTAAAACCTAAAGGACTTGCCCAGAGACTTGGTAACAATAGAACTGACTACCGTACTAGCAATAAATTAGGAGCAAGGGATTACCGAGTAAAGTGTCTCCACGACCATGTCCACGGCATTCTGGGGAAACAGCAAATGCAGCAATTTCTCCACTTTTTTCTTCCGGAAACGAAAAAAGTGCAGCACATGCCATGACAGAGCCATCCCTTTCGACCACAGTGAATGCATCCAGCTCTTTCAGCAGCTGCGACAATCATCAAGGCCAATGAGACGCTGCAATTGGTAGAAACACAGATAATCTTTTGGTCCATTCAACCATGATGTATTGCTGCACGGAAACTAGAACTTCAATTCAATCGATACAATCGCGACTTTTTTTCGAAGCAACAGCAAATTCACGCTATCCATATGAAATTAACCTAAAGGATTTTGAAGACCGTCTTGGTCTTTGTTGATTTTGGTCAGGTCCTGCAGGGGCCTTCATAGTTTTAGTTTATTTATTTGAGGATTTTAATGTAGCTTCTATAGACATGATCAAAATAGGAACTTGTGTTTCATGAAATTCTGATAAGTATTGGAAAGGTTATGAAAGTTGGAAGGAGTTTTTGTGTTTTCTAATCAATTTAAATAGTGTTATTTTAATTTTCTTGCATGGAATAGGTCTATAGATACAAGTGAATCTTTGATGCATTCCATAAATATGAATGAAGCAAAAGATATGAAGGTTTTTGTGTGCAAGCAATTAGGAGAAAAAATAATATATAAGATTTATTTTTAAAAGAAATTTTTCTCAATTTGCAGAATTCTCAAAAAACAATAAGTTCACAAGGTCTATATGGCTTGCTAAAACAGTCTCAACGTTGGAATTGATATAATTCAAGTCCATGTTAACCCTCTAAGGATGTCATCCTTAAAAACGGTGCATACCTAAACATTATAGGTTTTTTTGATGTATACCTATACAATGTATTTCAAACTTTGAGCTTTTTCCCCTTAAAGCTTGATTTTGTCATTCAAAATTAATTCTTTAGCTTTTGAACATAACTAACAAAATGAAGCTTTTGAAGTGTAGTTTCAACTCTACTTTAAAAAAATTTAAATCCTTAAAAATAGCATTTTATTGGTTTGAAATTGAGTATCTGTGACCACATTTCTAAGTATAGTGGCACATAACCATCATTTATACTATAATTTTCCATAACATAATATACTTCTATTCCAAAATTTTCAGAATTTTTGAGGATGCTTTGTATTTGATATGAATCTTCATCACTTTTTCCTTAAAGAATTCATGATAATTTGTGAAAATTTTATGAAAAAAATACATGAAAATCAAAATAAAATGTTTTACTCATGAACAGCAACAAAATGGAGGATACAAAGTAGAGGCTTTTGAGGTTTGACTACACGGTGAGCTCCGTCTTTACAGGGTTAAAGTCTTAAACAATTTATTTTTGCCTGACACCTGGTACCTCTACCTACTTAATATTATTTAGAGAATGAAAATCAATTGTCGTTTAGGGAGATTTTTTTCCATAGAGACTCAGGTCACTGACCTTCTGTAACATATTATCAATTTGCTCATGTTGTGGAATACATGCATACCCACAAATTTAAAAAAATAAAATTTCAGCTTTAGGAAGGACTACTAAGACATGAGTTTTGATGTTTAGGCATTATGATCTAGCAATTGGTTGGGTTTCTTTCCACTTAAATTTCAAGAAGATATGCTTCAACAAGTTAGATCTAATAGTTGGATCCCAAAAAATAAAAGTTAATAAAACCTTTGCCTCTAGAAAGGTATTTTTAAATGGAGCTTAAGATTTCCGATGTGAAGGAATTTTAAAGGTAAAACCCCCATTGTGTCGGAAAGAGATAGTTTAATAATGTTAACACACACCATGTGTATAGAGCACAGAAAAATATATACAAATGGTGTATATATTTGCACTCTATCCAGAATACTATTCCACAAAAGTAAAGAGGTTTCATTATTGTGAAGTTCACCTGCTCACGAGAACGGTGGACCAAAACTCCACCTTCTTCTAGAGGACGAAGCAGCTGTTCTATGCGAACAACATCATTCACGTTTGCTGACCGTATGCCTTCATACATATCACTGTTTTAATCATCACAATAAACACCAGAGTTACTGAGGCAAGTTGGACATAAGAATTCAAACTTTCACGAAAGAGTGCAAAATGCAAAAAAACAATATGTATGAAACGAATTAGTAATCAGAAAAGAATTACATTGGAAACCAGATACCAGCAAGACAAAACTCTAAAATTCACCTGGAGACCATAGTTCCAACACCATCGCGAGTGTAAAGCTCCAGCAGCAAAGCTCCCGGAATGTTGCTGTCCAATAAGTGAACACGACCCACACCACCCTTCAAAAACATACCACCAAGTTAGCCAGCATCAAATGAACTAACACCGACCCCTGATCCCCTGAGAAAGTTAACTAGGCAAAAGGAAAGGACGCACAAATGAAAGGCAGCAAAGTAAATCTTTAAACCCTTGATTCCCATAAATTAAAACTTACTCGACAAACGTAGACAGCTGCTGTAAGTTCGGATAGGTATGCATGCGTTCGAATTAGCCGCTCATGTCCACCAATAGCAAAACCCTGTCGAACCTCTGACGGAGCTACGTTCAGCTTGTAACAATCACCACTAATGTAAGAATCAAGGTGCTCATTTCCCGTCATATCGCCATTCCAATCCTTGTTCACCTCGTAGATATTGGTATCACATTCCTCATGTGACGACCCGTTGCTATTCGTCTCTAGACCCAGGCTTTTCACGTACCCTGCTCCAGCGACAGCTTTCACATAGTCAGCGGCAGTGTAGCTTTGTCTTGCGCGCTTCCGAATGAGGTGGTCTGCCTCTTGTAAAGTCATAAACCTTACTAAGCGCTCGTTTTCATCACATACTGGACCGTCCAATAAGCAAAGAAGCTTGTCGGCTTGCAGAGCTGTTGCACAAGCTGTTGCTACTTCATAGGTGCTGCACGAGGAAGCGTTCACACAGACGCCGTAATTAGAGATAAGTTGTACGATGATACTCGCCGTTCGCTCACGGAAATTGATGGAAAAAGACTAAATTACACAACGCAGAAAGCCTCTTTATAGCAGCAAAATAGAAAGAATGTAGCCAAATTACTTACTTACAGTTGAGGACCTCGCCAGAGGCTGAGTATCCCAAGTTGCTGAGGATAACTATACAGTTACTGTCTAATCTTTCTTTGATTCGAGAAACATTGATCTTCTTTACTTCCCCGGTGGACAAGAAATCAATGCCATTTACCACACCTCTTCGCTGCACCAACATGTTCACATCAAAACATTGAAACAAAACGAGTAGCGCTTCGAGAGTCTCTCCATACACACAAGTTTCGTAGTAATAAACTTCTAAATGACCCAGAACAGCAAGGCATCCAGCTTCAAATATAGAGACACAATTTAAACCTAATAAAAAACGAACTGATACCATTCATAGATTCTCAGTAATCAGCATTCTAATTAGGTCGTGATTATCCATTTTCAGAACTCCACAAGATTTAAGTACCTTAGCAGTAACAAAATTGCCACTAGAGATGCTCAGGCCTACTTCATGGCGTCGGTCATTAGCACCATGACGCCGAAGAATCGGAATAGAAGGTCCTCTCGACAGCTTAGCTTCGATGTCCACACGAATCATGCCGGCAGCTTCCATTGAAGCTTGCAGTGCTTGGTCGTCCGTTATTCGATAAGCTCCCAAATACTGCGCCTCAAATCCTGACAGCTATGGTTATGATTTGTTAGTACAGAGAAGGTAAAACCCTAAACCACTGAGACCGGACAACTCAGACCAAAAGCCGAGGAGTTTCAAAAAACACAAATAGAGTATTACCACCCACGCACTGTGAGTAAGCATATCCTTTTCCATCTCAAATGCCAACAGCGTCAAATTACAATAGAAACCTAAACTCCAGTCGGTGAGTGTGGGCAGGAGCATAAAGAGAATATTTACCTCTCTCATTCAAAAGCTTATCAATTTGAATGTGTGTGCCTGGCACAATGACCAGCTTGATTCCAAGACCATGAAGAAGAGCTATGTCCTGCAGCTCAGAACACAGACGCATGTCACTTGAGAAACCCTATCCATTTTCACTAAAGGACCATTTATAATTTCGTTACAAGTAGCCTAAGATACGAGAAAACGGAATGTTCACATTCTCCTGTTCCTAGTTCAGCAACAAATTGAACGATTTTTGATCCTTGTGTGCGCGCACTTGCAACTTAAGAACAGAGCCATCGAAAAAAACAGAATCGAGGAAAAACGCAATTCAAAACTTGTGTTCAAGAAAAAATTCCGCTTTCCAGTCCCTTACTTGAAGAATGCTCTCAAGCGCAGACCTATTCTCAACAACTTCGCCAGGAATGACGATCACGAAAGTGCTTCCGCGATGTCCCTGAATGTAAGGCCACGCTTCCCGAAACCACGTCACGTACGGCACATAAGCCGCCGTCGTCGGATATGCGTTCTTCTTCTCCTGGCCCTGCGCTTTCTGAGTGGACCAGCACTGGCACCGCGTCGTCGACTGGCGAGCTTCATAATCAGAGCAAGCTCCGTAGAGCGATCCCCTTCCATTCCACAGAAATTCCCTTCCATCATCACGTCCTTTCAGTAGAAATGCAGGCACACGGGCTCCAATTTGGCCGTTCCGCCACTGCGGGGATGCAATTTGGTTGGCGCTTGCACCCGCCACCAAACTCGCCATTCAAGAAACCCCCTTATCACCGCAAATTACAGGCTCAATTGCTCTCCGAATACAGTACCTCAAAAACAACAATCAAAAAACTTCTTCAATTCGATACCTGAGGAGGATGCTGCAACTCAATCACTACCGCAGTTCTGAAAATGTTTGTTTCTTTGTAAGGTGCTACAACGAAAGCAATAATAGCTGTGCCCGGCGAGAGGAACGATCGGAGAATAAGAAGCGGTGAATAAGTAGCAATGCTAGTAGGGGACTGGAAATTGTGTCCCCGGCGTTCACTCCATGGAAACCACGATACCTAACACCTAGCCGCGACGGCTTGCCTGTGGCTAAGCCCGGGCGCCGGGATCGAGCTCGCCGTCACTGGGCAATCGCCTTCGGGGCGCTGCAACACACGCAGCAGTCGCGCGAGCTCAAGAGCCGAGGCTGGCCTTTCCTGGCGTGCACCCCAGCTGCTCGGAAGAGACGACCCCTTGCAGCGGCATCATCGGCCGGTCGGCGGACGTGGACTGGACGTGGACGGACAGACGGGTGGCGGCTGACGACGATGGTTGACGGACGGTGTAGGAGGCTCAGAAAACGCTCATCCAAGAGCTGGTCCGCCTTTTTCATGTATTTCCTTGGATGGGAATATTTTTAGCTCATTTTTCAGACAAAGAGAAATAGATGAGGAATCTAATACAAGTGGTTTCATATTTTTCAAAGATTTATTGAATTACTTATGAATTTTCAATCATAGGCACCTATTTATGACCCTAGGTCTTTCACAACCCGTTCACTTGCAACTTCTAAAGAAAAATGGGGAAAGCGAAGTGAATGATTGGCTCTTGCAATTACTAATGCTATTTTCCTTGATTCATTCAATGATTATAGAGGTTAATTTAAAGAACCACCTCATAGCTGTGAAATGGTGACAACTATTTATAAGGGCAGTTCTTAATGCCCATGCAATTTAGAACCTCCTACCTAACTTGAATATAAAATAAAGTTAGTTGAATTGAGATGAATTTTGATCTCTTTGTGAGATTGGCAAAACTTAACCTATTGTTGTGCACATATAGTACGAAGATCATATCTTGCCAATATGTAACAAGCGTGAATAAATATAATAATAACAATAGTAATAATAATAATAATAATAATAATAATAATAATAATAATATTAATATGACTTTGTGAATGTTGTCAGTGTTATATTTGAATACATGAATGTGGCAAAACTTGCCACGAATCAATACCAATATGACAAGATATGAATACACCTTGCATGGAATTTCATGGAGTGGTTTATAAAACAATGTATAATCCTTAGAATACTAATACAAAGCCTGACAATGGTCAAAATACTAATACATTCCATGACCTAATAACTTTGGACTAATGATAAATAGCATAAATCAATGGAACCATGCTAGCTGGCTTGTGACACATGCCACAGCCACCAAGTGACTTTGAAAGCAATGATACAAATTATACAAAAAAAACACTAACATTACTACTAATACTTGACACCGATATCATATATAGCAACAAAAAAAATATAGTAAGCAACTTAGCAATAAACCTTTATTAAAATACAACCATACGGAATAGACATCATACAAAACCACAATAGAAGTTCCCTTAGCGCTTCTACAAAATACACATTTTAGCCTAATTGTAATTATTATGAGATTGACTAGCTTCAATTTGACCATCAATGTATGGCAAATGACATGGTACACAATTGCGTACATGCTCTTTTCCAAATTTGTTCATTACAAGAGCAATATTTTCAACCAACTCACCTCTCACACTGATAGAATGATATGCTCCATTATCATATCAAATGTTGTAGGTGTCGTCTGCTGCAAGTAGACATAATCTCCTAGTAGTAGAATACGACGTACTTGAAGTCTATAGCCTCCTTTGCAAATAGTGGCATATCGCAAGGTGTTCCTATACTAAGCAATAGAGAGGTTCACCAACACCATTAGCATCAACCTCCAATACAAGTTTGTTTTCTCCTTACAGACACATGTTGGATCATTCATATTAATTACCACGGTCTCAAAATTTTGCCTAATGGTCCTTGGTAAAATTGGATGCCATCCATACAAAAAATAATTAGGTAAGAAAGAAGCTAGAGATGCTTGTTTACTAAACAGAAGCTCACAGCTATCCATGGCAACTATATGTCCCATTACCTACAATGCCTCTTCCTCAACCTATACTTCCAAAGCCCCTTCTTGACATTTTGTACCATGCATTCCACCAAACAATTTGCCTCAGAGTGATTCAATGATGTAGTACAATGATCTATCATTGTTTGTTTACACAAGGCTTGAAATTAATGAAGAAATCACAACCTTGGTCTATCAATACCTCAGCTAAGCTCTCAAAGTGACTTAACACTTGATTCAAAAATGATTAAATTGCTTCTTTGTTGAACTTGTTTGGTAAAATCAAGAGTTCAATATACTTCGAGAATTATTCAATCATTACCAACACATATTAGTTGTGGCACATGTCACCTTGAAAAATCCAAAATCCACCTACAGTCCATTCCTATGATTGGCAATGGTTACAACTGAGGCACTGGAGCATTAAATGATGCCCACACTTGATTGTATACCTTGCATCTAGCTACCAATAGTTGAACTTGTACTTGCATGCCTCTCCACTAATATTAAATCTGCAACAAGTTATAAATCTTTTGCACCTTAAAGTGCCCCAAGTACTTGTGTACATGTGTAATTAGCTTGACTCTTTTATTAGGTACCAATACTATGTTCTTCACACCATCCAAAAATATTTCAATCAAATAAGTAATTTTTCAAACAAACTTCTTGGCTCATTGCTAATCTCTTTCTTGGTAGACACACTAGGGACTTGGCCATGCTTCAAATAATTCATCATCTCCATATCATCAAAAATATCCTTGGCGCCTCTTGACTTTTCACCATCCTCCTTACTTATCATGGCCACAATGACTTCTTCGGTGATGTCTCCATTCATCGCCATCATACTCAAATATTTGGCACAATGCCACTCTAATAATTAATTCTTTCCCTCCTCCACGTGCCATCTAAGTCCTTGTAGAATCTATTTGACATTCAATTAGATTGTGGTTCAAGCTATAACTAGCATCCATCATTCTAAGAAATTTGCATTATTGTTGCCGATGTTTTTTGTTAAATCTAATAAAATTGTGTTGAAAATAATGCAAATTTATAGAATTATGACTAAAATAATGCTGAAATTGTGTTATTTTTAACACCATTGTATTGGATTTAACAAAAAACATCAGCTGGAATAACATAGATTTCTTCTAGTGATATTCATCAAATCTACACGGTGCATGAGTTTGAAGTTGTATTCTATTAGCATCAAAATTCATTGTACAAGTTTACTGATGAGTTTGTTAGACCTCATCAACCACTTCAATGGTTGATGATCTGTATCCAATAAAACCTCATTCGCTTTAAAAAGAATGATTTTTGTTGTCTTTTGTACTATTTTCTTTGACTACAGAACTTTGGAATTCATTTGGATTTTACATACGACATTATTGTTGGCATAAAAATATATAAATGTTCTACTCAACGTCATCTAAAGTCCGTCTGCAAAAATTATAAAACGTCACATAAAACACGGGATTCTTACAGTGGATATTTGTTTAGGGTCCATCATTCTATCAACATGATCGGTCAGTTATGAAGGTGCACAATTTTTTGTACAAAAAAAATATATCAAGTGATTGCAAGAAAAAACTGTCTTGTTTTGTGTCACCCCCTGCATTTTGATTTGTTTTTTGGCCATAACTTTTGCATTTTTGCTCCATATGACTCAAGATTTATAGGTAAGGTACTCATGACTATTACACCCCTTGTCTAGTTTTATTTTGATAGTTTTTAAAAATGTTTTACTATCCAAAAATAGACCCCAATTTTATATCACACTTACCAATTTGGGGGGGGGGTAGTACTATTTAGTATCAAAAAAATTGAATTTGAATTTGAAAATTGGAGGGGATGGTCTTGTAGTAGACTTGTAGCTATTGTCCAAATTCTTAAAAAAACTAATTGTATGTAGTACGGAAGCATACAAAATGAGCTTCTTTCTACTTGCATTTTAAGACAAAATATTATTTTGGTGGTTCTTTTGGTGAATGACCATCTCCATAGAGTTGTTATAAATGCCCTATTTTTTTTTTAAAATTAATTAAAACATTGAAGTATCTATTTTCTTGAGATTTGTCACTTTTCTAGACTCCTTACTTAGAAAAAATTTCTATGTTTAACCTTTAGTGGTTACCTTAAAAGTGTAAACAATGGCCATATTTTTTTAACTTTTAACCCCTAAAGGACCGAGGGGGGTATTCAAGGAGACATTGTCAAAAACTGTGGTTTTTTGGTACATTATTCAAAACTAAAAATTGAAACTTTTTTTTGAAACTTTAACTGTACAAAACTGAAGTAAAGTATTTTACCAAAGTGTGGAAAAAATTTCAGCCCATTTGACAGCGTGGAGTGAAAGATTATAACATTTGAAGCTAGAAGAAAATGTTTTTTTTTGAAACCGCCCCAACATAGCTAACAAAGTTTGACTACTCTTAGAATGTGATTTGAGTATTAAAATTTGTTTTTCTTTGGACAATTGTATGCCATATTTTATTAGTTACATACATGCCAAATTTCAAAAGTTGAAGAGCTTTTTTGCAAAAGATTCTCCAAAGATTCCCAAATTGTCCGAGCTGCCCAAAAAGTTGAGGGCGGCATAACTTTTGATCCGAGCACCCGATCGGGAAAAAAATTAGTTTTTCACAAAGGAAGCACATATTTGTACATTGTGTCCAAATTACATGAACATCTGACCATAAATGACTTCATAGGAACTTGCCTGAGATTTCTTGCGTACGTTGAACAGACACTTGGTCCTTTAGGGGTTAAAAAATGTTTTTTCTAATTTTAAAGTATAGAAGAAAAAATCATGAATACTAAGACAAAACGCAATAAATAGTACCTATGTTTTCTTGCACACACCTTGTTTGGAAGTGCAAGGCAAATGAAGGCACTGGTGGGTTGCACACAGAGTCTTGACTTCAATTGAATCAAGCGGGATCACATAATTGAGCCACTTGAAGAAATTGAAGCAGTGTGGAGGCACATTTCTAGTTTCATTCACTCTAAACTTATAACAAACTATATTGGTCGCCAAAGTCATCCAATTGTCTTAGAGACGGTACTCAATAGTAAATTGGTGTTTCCAAGCTTGCTTAGTAGTTGCTTATTACATGCGCCTAGTTGAATCCAAGATTTATAACCAAATCATTGACTATTGTGGTGCATGTTGTCCATGGAGGGTTAACCCCTAAATGCCCACGGCACCCAAATGTGGTATTGAAGAAACTTTGAAGTTAAATAAAACCTTACCAAATTGCTATTTTTAGTAGTTTATACTTTTGAAAGATTCTTTTAGAAGTCTAGTTTTAGCATCAAAAATCCGATTCGGAAAATGAATGATTATGATTTTTCTATTCAAGATTTTGTGCAAAGGTACCCATTGCAATCTTGACTTTCTATAGTTTTAAGGGCTCTTGGAAATGAGCCTCAAATACACTAGATCTTGGAGGAAAAATTACACTAGAAATTCATTTAAAAAAATTGTAGAGTAGATTTTGAAGAAGTCATAAATTGATTGGGGTTATATTTGTTAGGCTCTTCAACCTCATATTTTTTTGGTCTTGAACTTTTTAGATTTGACATGCAAAAAGAAAGCTCAAAGATTTTCATAGTTTTAATACCGTGATGATCAAACATTATAATCTTTCAATCCATAAATGATATTGTTGTGTTTTCTTTTCCTATGTGATCTCTAACATGTCTAGTTTGAATTTGTACGGTTACAATTTAAAAAAAAGTGATTCAACTTATCAAAATGTTGGTTTTTTGTTCAATTTAGAGCAAATTCCAAGAAGCTCAAAACAAGCCTTGGGCATTTAGGGGTTAACCCTTGAACGACACGGAGGACGTTTGGCGTCCGATGAATGACAGAGCATCTTTGCATGTGGACAGAAGTCCAACTATTCATCCTTGGAATTTTGTTGTGAAAAGGGAAGGTCAATTTCCAATGAGTGCTTTTCCATTTTGTTAAGGCAATGATTCACACGGTAATGGAAAGGGAGGATTTCGAGGGTCACCCCTTCGTCCTTTAAGGGTTAAACATCTCCCTATGTAAAAGGAAACAATATTGCAAAAAAAGAATTTCTAACACCACCTTCTTGCAAAAGATCTCACCAAAAAATTGTTGTTTTCTATCTCCTAGAGATGTTAAACTTCATCAAAAGGCCCATTTTTTTGCTTCTTGGGCATTAGGGAGGTTGATTTACATTCATGACGTTTGTATGCGACTTTGTCCAAGACGAGTCTGTCACATCTTCAGGAAAGTATCCCCCTATTGCTTCAGTACTATTTCAGTCGCTACGCAGTATAATACAAAAAACATATTATTGCAGTACTGCAACAATACTCTTTCAATTAGGGATCCTGACAAGTATTGTTGCAGTATTGCTTGCAGTACTGCAATAGTATGTTTTTGGTACATCACAAATTAACCCCCTCATTGTTTTGACATTGTTTCAATGTTAAAAAAATTGTCCAATTGAAATAGTGTTGTTCTAATGTTGTTTTATTGCTCTATTAACATTGTTTCAATATAGTATTGCAACAATAAATACTTTGGTAATTTTGAATTAACTAATTGTTTCAAATTAGATTAAAATGGCATTACAAAAGTATTGAAAAAGTGATTGTTATCAATGCATATTAAGGAAATGTTGATGCATTATTGTTGCAATGTGCAATGTGTCAACAATACTTCAACTTCCCTTTCATCAACATTGATTCAACATCTAGATAGAAAATGGTCATTGTTTCAATGTGCATTGTGTCAACATAATTTCAATTTCTACTTCTATCAACATTGATTCAACATCTAGATAGAAAATGGTCATTGTTTCAATGTGCATTGTGTCAACATGATTTCAATTTCTACTTCTATCAACATTGATTCAACTAAAATTTCCACTTGTTTACAAAAAAGTGGCCACTTTGTCCAAAATGTGGGACAACATGCACTGCTCTCAATAATTTTCCATACTTATTTGTGTAAAATGTTTGTGCATGTAGCTTGAGTCTGCCATGCTAGGAAAGCGACTTAATCCATTGGACATGGATAAGGAGGTGAATATGATGAAGGCAGCGGAGGCACGTTTATACACAACTTGCCCACATATGCAACGAATTATCATCATTCAAAATGATGATTTTGACAACATGGACCATGTTCCTGACACTCCTGACATTCATAGAGAGATTCACATTGAATCTGATGAGCTAGCATTCTAGCATTGAGCCTCCAAACTGAAGAGGGCACAAATAGTGAAGATTTAGGGACATTTGCAATTCAAGTCAAAGATTTAATAAATTGGAGCATTCTGAAAATTGGAAAATCTTGAGCTTTCTAAAGTCCACAGTGTATTGTACTTACTAATCTTGAAAGCCATCCCATCGTCCTTTTGAGGGCCTTGTGCAGAGCGCTTGATGTGTTAGGTACAACAGTTGGGCATTGAGAGGTAGGAGAAAGCGTAAGTCTTGGAAGGCAGAGACCACAAGGTGTTTGTCAAGGTGCTTAAAACTCCCACTTGCATTTTTCTCATTTTTTCTCAGTGTTGCTGGAGAACTTTTCATGTTTGTCAATCTTTGTGCATTCATTGACATATATTGTTGATTGATCACTGAAATTGAAGAAATATGCAGATGTAAAGTTTGGAAGACTACAAGCCCAAGACATGTTGCAGCATTTTGTGGACAGGACCCTATGCCAATGCCGCTGTGGATATTATTCAAGGCAGTTGTTCCTGAATTTTCAACTCCAAGTCGAGGAACATTTTTGCATAGGTAAGTCGATAAACATTTTCCCACAAGATTCCACTCCCCTCATCGAAGCCCAACAGTCAGTCCCCAGAACTTCAGTCTATGATTATTTTGAAACCCAGCAATTTTGGTCCATTACCATGTTTGACGAGGATAAGTCATTTGTTTGTTGCAGGATGAGGACATGTTCACATTTTGGATCCAGAATCACAAAATCAGAGATACCACTCGTACATACAACTCAGTCTGCCTATACTTAGATCATATCTAAGTTTTATATACTTTTTTTGCTACTGTCATTGTTTGTTGATCACACAGCTACTTTCAGGCAGGATATTCTTTTTGCTATATATTCTAGTTTAGTGGCTTTGGTTTCTTTGGCAATAACTTAGCAAGGTAACCGCCATTGCCTGAGGCCTCTCAACAGTTGAATGTGCATATGATTATATGAGGATACAATTGATATATGATTCCATCCATAGTTTACAAGATTTATGGAGTAAATGGCTTACGCTATTAAATGTTGCAAGTTGAGTTTACTTTATATATCAATTTTTTCAATCATTGGCTTTTGAATTTTGAATGTTTTTGGTATCAACATTCCATCAACATTGCATCAATTTTGCATCCACATTGCATCAATTTTGAATTTTGAATGTTAAAGTTGTATTGAACTCGTGCTACTTGAAACAACATTAAACTAATACTACTAAATTATACATTGTTTAAATGTTAAAGTTGTATTGAACTAGTGCTACTTGAAACAACATTAAACTAATACTACTAAATTATACATTGTTTAAATGTTAAAGTTGTATTGAACTAGTGCTACTTGAAACAACATTAAACTAATACTACTAAATTATACATTAAATCAATATATAAATGATACTTTAACAAATTACTTTGCTTCAACATTGAAACAATGTCATGTCAATATTGATCAAACTTGTCATTGAAACAATAATCTTTCAACCTTGAAATAGTAATGCACACTATGATTGCAACCAATCACTTGTTTTAATATCAAAATATCATTATTTCAAGGTGCCTTGTTATTTGAGATGTGATACTGCGTGACGACTGAAACAGTACTGCAGCCGGGGGGGGGCTTTTTCCCGATGATTGCTTTAGAGAGGTTTATTACTCTAGAGAGTGCTGTTATTAGAAGTTCTACTGCAGATGTCACACATATATTAAAACATACATTCTCTGCTTTGAACAATTCAATTCATGTAATCCACTTTCATCTCCGACCTACATCAATCGATTTACACGCGATGCCAACGTCGTGTTATAAATTTCTGAAGAACACTTCCAAGAAAATGTTTGAACCCAAGAGTTGGTTCAAATCTATACAAAATCTGAAAAATGGTGAAGTATCAATTGCATTATTGCAATGCCGTTCGAAGCAATTGTACCGAATCCCATTCTAGTACCGGATGCCGTATGTACAATACAAGACCCCTACAAATCATAACACCCTGTTCCCAGTGCCGCTGACCGTCGTCTTGCAATCTTCTTATTGTTTTCACACGCCGTCTGAAGATTGCTTTGCTATTCTAAAAACTTTTCGCTGCCGGAATTGGATGTCCAACAATGGTGGCATCTTGGTGGTGCGCCTTCTTCTCCGTCTGCTCTTCGGGACCTTCGTCGTCTTTGGATAGAGGTACTGTCTTGACCTACTCAGATTGCCGCATGGTGGAAGAAATTAGAACAGATGAAAATCATGTCCAAACCAGCTGATTGCTTTATTTAGTGATGTGGGTGTGAACTTGCATGATCAAGGTTGCTGGAAAGCGGAACGAAACCGTCCTAGTCTCTTCTCAGATTTCTGGTTTAGTAATTATTGGATCATTTTTTTGACAATTTTTCAGTCTTACCGCTTAAGAAATTAGTCTATGAAAATTATAGAAATAACCGCAGTCTAAGTTTATGAACCGAGCATTTTAACAGAATCGGAGAAAACGCAGTCAAAGCTGAGTCTTTATTTAAAAATCGAGAAAAACGCAGCTCAAGGCAATAAGAGACGCAATTTAAGAATGAAATTAAACCAAATGCTTCGTTTTCCGGTAAGGCTGACTTGCATACCAGTTCGCGGAACTTGAGGGTGTAGAACATCTCCAAGTAACGTCGAGATTCGCGTCTGTCCAGATCGGAAACGTACTTCCAGAAACCGTAAACACGAGTGAGTGTCATCAGCCGTTCAGCGTAGAGTTTCCAGGTGAAGCTGCATTCAACCGGTGTCACAATTAGCGTCAGAGAACATAATATGCTTGAGATTTTACCAATTTATTCCACGCACAAGAAAATTAGCCTCGAAGTTTTAGTGCTGGACGTGGAGCGCCGCGCGTGCTTACCTAGCGTAAATGCGTTTCAGAGCAGCCTCAGAGATTTTAGTCCAAACCGTACGGTCCGCTTTGACTCTCTCGAAGAAAGTCACAAGCACCTCAGACACACTGTCAGGATGGTACGGATCGATGTGAAACCCTGAAATGCCATTTTGGATGATCTCCGCAGGACCGCCGTGCACGGTTGCGAATGTAGGAAGTCCGCATGTCATAGCTTCCACGACTGTGAGCCCAAACCCCTCGTAAAGCGCAGGTTGCACAAAGACACCGCCCGCATCGGCGATGTAGCGGTAGAGCTCCCCATTCTGAATTCGGTTGGTCTGCGATCGGATCCATCTGAAGTGGTTGTGCAAATTGTAGTCCTTGATTGCCTTGTGCATTATCGCTATCTCTTTCACTTCTTCCCGGTCTTTCGACTTTGCAGGGTCAATTTCACCTCCGACAATCACTAGGTTCGTCAATTCTTGGAGTTTCTTGTTCTTCCCGTAGAGCTCCACCAGGCCAGTGAGGTTCTTCACTCTGTCCAACCGCGCCATTGTGAAGAGAATGGGCTTGTCCTTTTTAATGACGCCACTGTATGACATGCATATCCGATGTTAGTAATCGCATGATAACGCATGATAACAAGACTGTTATGAAAGACATTTGATTAGGGCTGTGGATCTAACATGTGCTCATCTGTCTGGGAAGTGCCAAAGAGAAGATCCTCGATGGTGGGATGCAGCTTTGTCAAGCGCTGCTCCTTGTCTGTGAAGGGATAGTAGACATTCATGTCAGCTCCTGGCGAGACAATGTTGAACTTGGGATCGAAGACGTCGATGCCATTCACGACTCGGTACTGGCCAGGTAAAGTGAAATGCTGGTGGCTCTCGTATTGTCCAACAGTTTTCGCACTACCAGCAATCTCTTGATATGTGCTGGTGATAATGAAGTCGGCGTGATTCATGGCGATGAGGTCAGCAGTGAATTGGCATGAGAAGTGGTACTTCTCGTCGTAATTCTTCCAGTAGATATCCGAGTCCGGATACTTCGTCTTCTCCAGTGCGTGGGCAATAGTGCACTGCAAGAGTGACGCAATTGGTCAAATTCTGGAGAATGCTTTATGACAAAGATTGATCGATTGAGTGAATTGGAAGTCAAATCCAAGCAAGTGCTAACCTGCGTTACACCAAGGTGTTGACATAGTAATGAGGCCACCAGATTGCCGTCGCTGTAGTTGCCAATAATCAAGTCAGGTGGACCTGACAGATCCGCACAAACCTCACTGGCTGCCTCCTGCGTACAGAGAGATCAAGTTCATTTGCATTAAATTACCGACTATTAACTCTGGGTAGGAGTTTGGGCACGACAAGATTGGTGATAATGTCCCTCTTTCAGGAAATCTAGCTGCGATAAACCAATTGTAATGCCATTTACGGTAGTTTTTAACATTAAACCTGTCAATTCTAATGTGGCTAGGTTTCCATACAATATCTCTGGGGCTGGGTACTCTACTAATGTTTGTAAATGTAGAGAGAATTTGAGAGTTGAAGAGAGTTGTTCTGACCTGTGCGTATGTTTCCAAATAGGGGTAAACATCGAACCGTGAAATCCAGTTCTTCAATATTTTGCCTTCGTGACGGAAAGGGATACGTAAAATGTGCGAGAACCGACTGCCTGTAACCTTTTCAATTCGTTGGTTGCAGGTAGTTCCAATAGCGTTGGGGATGAGACGTGTCAGCTGCCAAATGCCAGTCAGAGCGCCAATTCAATCAGCTTTTCGATTGAAATTTGATACTGTATCCAACAAAAAACTTTTGAATATAAACTGCGGCAACAATTCGGATAGCATGTCTTACAATGACGATCTTCGGAATGAACTCCAGCCCTTGCAGCTGCAAATTCTCCAGCATCTCGTTCTCCAGAGCTCTCACTTGGTCCAAAATGTAAACCACCTATGCAAAACACCCAATGATCTCCAAGGTTCAGGCCAGGGTCGTGGTGGACATTTTTGTGCTGTTTGAAATGAGCAACGCAAAATGACGAGGTGTATGTATACCTGACCACCAGTGTCTGGCAATCCGAGAACGCCTTCTTGACCGAAGTACCCGTGGGGTGTAACAATCACCACACTGAAGACCATAGGAATGCGGGCAAGGAACTTCTCTAAGGTATCTGGGTCAGGAGCCTGGAGTAGATCTTCCAGCATTTTGACCGTCTCCAGAACACGACCTGCGGTATTTCCCCATCCTTTTTCCAGCCCTAGCTCTTGCAACCTACATTAAAAATCATATAATTTGAACTGTTCATCAGTACTTGAAATCTTGTCACGAGACTAGTGGATTTAACAGTGTCGAATTACAAAAAGGAGAACTACAAGCACCGACAGTTGAATGACCGAATCACGTACTTGTGTGCGAAATCAGCAAATGGAGTGGTCTCTGGGAGACGGCTTAGAGCTTCCTCCGCTTTGACCAATTGTGGACGAAGCCTTTTTAAGCTTGTAATTCGGTCGTTCAGCATCAAGGTCTGCATCCACATGTCCAAGTTCAAAAAATGAGAAAGACTTGTAATTGCAGGCGCATCAACACAACAATGCAACAAACCCTAGTATCCAAAATTGAGGAGGCCATGCCATCTGCATCCAACATTTCGAAGAGAAATAGTTGAGCCTTGGAACTTAGAAGTCCGATGATTATCACTGTACCTGTCCACGATACGTGTGCATGCGAAGAAACTGGAACAATGGTTCCATGCTATCAGCGGATTGAAACAGTTTGGAAGACAAGTGCCGATTCAAGAATTGGACTCCGTGGCCAATCGACGAAGGCCTTGTCATGTGAGGAAGGTTGGCATTGAAAGGCGCAAAGTCCAGCTCCAGCACAAATGGATCAGGATCTCTGCGCAGAGCTTTGATTTGTCAGCGCCACCCGTTTCAATTGCATTTCTCAAATGCAGGGGATCATGAAAAGAAGAAACTGAAAAAGCATGAGAGACGCACTCAGTGTTGTTGGCAAGCTGTTCTTTGAACCCCAAATACTCAGAAACAGAGAGCTCCTCCAGAGTCAGCTCCTCGACGTTGATGCGCAAGTACTCCCAAATTCCCGGCCTTGGACGAACCGCAAAACCAACCCAGGGTGGCAACACCATAGCCTCCTGCATCGCAAAGCCAACGTAAGACTCTTTTCTTCACGAGATTCAAACATTCCATGAGTAGCCATTTCCCTAACTTAAGCTAATAAAATGTGAATACCTGGCAATTGGCAATTAGAAGTCCGAATGCACTGTCCTTTATCTCAGTAGCTTTGTCTGCTTCCGTGATGTTGTTCAGCTCATCTAGGAGATGGTGAGGTTGAAGGATGGTGCGCCCCTGTTTGACATATCTGCAACATTTTGAGCGAACAGAAATCGTCAGATTGATCCAACAATTGACAACAGCAAATGAGTACCCTTGAGTTAACAAGGTGATGACCATGACCAGAGTCAATGTACTGGAGGCTAGGGAGTAATTTGCAAGTTTGATGCAGACCATGGGAGTGGTAAGGTACCGGGAGAGAAGGTCAAGGATTATGTTCCGATGCTCTCGCACGGCAACCTGCACTCGCTCCTGAATGCTGTTTAAGCGCCGCAACACGGGTCGCTGTACTTCCGCCATTGCCTGCAAAAGCTCAGCGACAGTCAATCGTAAGCTTTCCTTCTCGCCATACCCAACTGACTAAAATATTCTCCCCTTTTCCAAAGACAAGAACGTAGCCAAGAAGTTGACAACCAACACGCAAGAATGATGAACGTTTCTATTGTTCTCAGAAGGGCCACTGAATCACTGCTGAGTCACAATCTCAAGGAACAAAATTGTCAGTCTCCATTAACAAATTCCTCGTCCCCAACTCAAGTCAACAGCAAGTCCCAAGTTCACAAGTTTTGGCACTTGGGTGATTGATCACAAGGCACAAACTCTTGTACTCCTTTTCTAGTTCTAGACAGTTGGTAAATCACTTCATAGACTAATTAGTGCCAAATCCCTAGCTACAAAGACCTTCATTTGTAAGAAACCTGCCAGTCATGCTCATAAATTGAAACCTTAAACCCTACAGAACATAAATCACCGACGGTTGAAACTCGCTTCTTTCTAAGACTACTCTTACTACAATTGAGGGCGATCGATCAATTGCTTGCAGGACAAGATACTTAACGCAAGGATTCTCTGAGTGGAGTGTGTACCCACCCTCTAGTCAAATCAGTTACCAGTCGACACGCAATTCGTCAATCGCTATCAACTTACACAATTACAGAGATCCAGAAGAGGTAAGCTTCCGAACGAATTTCTACAAGATCACAGACACACGTACTCTCGAATGATTTCGAATTTCAGTTGACACTCTGTAACTTATAACTTAGCCCGACGACTTAAACTGTCGCAAAATTCGACCTTTGTGACTCAGCAGCTACGGCACAGATACCACTCCCGCTCCCGACGTATTCTCTGCAGACTGAAGGAATCGATGCCGCTCTTCGGGTCCAGCGTTGTTTTAACATAAGATTTTGCGCTGGGTCTCGAGACTTCAAGAGTTCAAGGAACCAAGAAGCCTATCTATCGAGCTGACCTGTCACTTCGTCTTTAGTCTGAAGTGCGGGCCAGGTCATCCGGGAATTTGGTCAAGTCGAGCACCGAGGTAGCGGCCCTTTTTAGTACGTTACGACTCGTGTAGGAGGCTCACCGGGAAGAAACGTGAAGGGCAGTACTGTGCATGTGGGATATTTTATTAATTAATTATAAGAATGATGCATGAAAGCGGGCCCTGATATTAGTGAATAGTGCAGGCCGGACAAGTGTTGGCCGAATGTGCTTGCGACAGCTCAGCAAAGAAGGATTAATTAAGCAAGTTCCTGTTCTTAGAAATTAATTCCCTTGGCTGACTGACGTAGGGCTCAGGATCCATTTTCTATGAACTGACGAGTGTTGTTCATAAATGCTCGTCATCAGAAGACTCGACTAAGTTAACGGGAGCTTCACACCAACAGGTAGCGGCAGAAGTCTACACGCCTGGGCCAACGTCCTCTTCAAGATCTGACAGTTCTAACTATGCTTCGGATTCGGCTGCCAAATGGTTTTGTCCAGGTAACTGCAAATTACAGTGTATACTGCACAAATTACGTACATAACTTACCTGCTTGTTCATGAGCAGATGTAAGGTATTTGGTGTAGCTACGACGTCTGGGTAATTTGTCTTGGAGATTTAGTGAAATCCATCATCTGCTGTGAAGTGGATCCTTTAAATCTTATAGTCAGGAGTCAGGACGACACGGCTATCCGGCCAGCAAGTTATATGCTATTGATTCTGGAGGCATATCCGTTCTACAGTTACCATTTTCAAGTATCCTGAAGTAGCCCGCCACGAACATACTAGAACGTATATCCCGTCCTTGCACTATCGAGGTAGCCTAATTTCTAAGTTTCTAACCGGATTCCCAACATCTCACTTCCTTGAACGCATCAAATGCCTTTCACCATGCTGTCTGGAAAAATTCTCTAGGATACGGAAGGCTGCTGGAGACTTATTATTAGAGATGACTGATTCATGCCTTTTAGGCCAAGTCTCGGGTGGAGCTTTCGGTTTCTCAGCACTTCTGTTCCCTACTCCCTAGTGCTTGTTGCCTGTGCAGATAGACGAGGAACGTAGGGTTCTGTGCTCGAAGTGCTTCCGTCTGTGTCCGAGCCTCTTGGAACGTCTCCCAATGAAATTGGCCACGAAAGTCGGCGAACGTTGCAGAAATCACGGAGTGCTAATCAAATGGCCGTCCTTAAAAAATTCCAGACGTCTTGCTTACAGATCAGTGGCCCCCACGACTCCACTTGTCTATGAATTCTTGTGACGGATTCAAGTTGGTTGATGCTCTTCCTCGGATGCTTCATCTAAATGACGTGGAAGGCTTGACTACAGCGTTGCACGTGTGCAAACTGCCAAACGGTATGTGGACCAATCTCTTTCCATGCTACAGACCCATGTTCTTGTCAGCTGGAGTTTGATGAGATGGAACATTCCGGTATGGGTGTTTCCTCACGGAGGGTTTTCTTATTGGTGGGTCATGCATGGCTCTGATCCGGTGAGAATAACTGCTTATCTCTTTGAGGTTCTGCGGACCTATTGCCCTCCTTCCTCAAAGAATGTCGATAAGCGGTGCTGAAATTCGAAAGAGTAATAAGAGTGGAATGGAGGAAAAGTAGTAGTCATCAAGGACTCCGTCGCCATGAAAACTAAAAGACTGATGAACAGGGGGCTGGATTGAACCGTCGGTTGAATCAAGAAACTTACCTTGCTGATCTAGACCTCGGAGACACTTGCATATGAACTTAATCGTGAAGGACGGACTGGTGACCATGGAAATCATCCCTTTGATTACCGTGTGAATCATTCGCTTAAAAAATTGCAATAACACTCATTGGAAGTCAAACTATGGTAGAAGATTTCTCCTTTTCACAATATAATTTCGAGTATCAATAATTGCACTTCTGTCATACTAGAAGGATTCTTTGTCATCCATCAGATACAAAACATCCTTGCTGACGTTAATTTAAGAATTAACCGTTGAGAATAAAAAAATGTCCTTCCGATGACTTCACCTAAGTCTTTGGATGACCTCACCTGAGTCTTTGGATGACTTCACCTGAGTCTTTGGATGACTTCACTTGAGTCTTTGGACGACTCTACCTAAATCTTTGGATGACTTCACCTGAGTCTTTGGATGACTCCACCTAAGTCTTTGGATGACTTCACCTAAGTTTGCAAGATGGAAAAACAAACGTTTTTTCATCTAAATTTATTTTGAAAGTTGCTTGAGTATACTTTCAATGAACAGTATTGCAAATTCCGTCATTGTGGTATTATTGCCTTTTCTAAAGAAGAAGATGTTGAATCCACAAATCACCCTTGTAGTGTATTTGGGTCATCTTTTATTGTTTACTCTTGATGTGAATTTTAGCCATAAAAAATGATATTTTTTAAATTTGATTACAACTAATGAAATGAAGCTTATCAAGTTTAGTTTCTACTCCAATTGAAAGTTCTAAAAAATTCATAAATTTCAGTATTTTATAGCAATATGAATTTTGGATCTATAATCATGGTTTGTTGATTTTTCTAATTTTAGAGTGATATAATAACTTTGATTTATACCACGATGTTGTATTCTATAATATACATCTAAAGTGAAAATTTCAAAATTTTCAAGCATATTATTTGATATGAGTTTTCTTCATTTTTTTCTTAAAAAATTCACAGTAATTTCAAATTGTCCCCAAAAACTTTAAAATTTTTATGAATCTTAGTAGACATATGATTTCATCTGTAGAAAATAAAAATAAAAATTTTCATTCTTATCTAGTTGCAAAATGGAAGCATTTCCTTCTCATGTAGCTCTTTTTGCAAGTAACATTTCTTTTTCTTGGCTCTTTTCTACAATGAACAGAAGGTAGGGGACCTTATATCAACCCTCTTAATGATTTTCGACAAAGAAAACATCAGTATTTAATTTGAAACTACTAGGGAATTTACTAGGCTGGTAGAGATAATTACCTTTCACCGAGCCTTTTACAAAAGAAAATTCATTTGTATATATTTCTAAGAAAATTGCAAACAAAACATTTAACCCATTAACTCCTAAATGCCCAATCAATTATTTTATGGTCATTGTCCAACTTCAAGGACTATTTAAATACCAATTTATTTATTTTTTGAAATTTCATATTTCCATCATGTAGTTTGTCAAGTTGATTTTTATAGTTGAAAAACTTTTGATTTGGACCCAAACTCCACCTTGGATGATCTTTTCAAATCAAACACTTCAAAAAATGATCATCGTAGATTGTCTTGAGAGAGAAACCTAGATGATTAGAGGCCATCCCCCAAAAAATTCTATAGGTGTACAAGTAGGCGAGGAAGTCAGATTCATTGAAGCATGTAGTGAATAGGCACAATCAAGTGAAATTTTTGTTTTTCTTATGTACCTCACTTGATTGCAAGGCTCTAAAGACAATCACTTCTATTTGGCTCCAATTCTTGTGAAAATTGGCATGCTTGTTCTCAAGTATTCCTAAGGTAGAGGCACTCATAACTGACCACTTAAGCAATTTTTGGACATGAATTGGAGTAATATAAGGCAAAGCAAATATTTTCCTATGTGCAAAAATAGAAATGACGGGGATTGCAAAAAAATTTGGTAATTTTATTGCTTGAACAAAAATTACTATGAATTTTGAAAGCCAAAAGAGGGTCTGGACCCATATTCAATGTCTATACTATTCCAAAACCGCTCATTTAAGATACTACTTCATGTTCATTTTGGTACTCCAAACCAAGGACATGTGTCATGACCAGAATGGAAGAATTGATGGTTAGAAATCAAGAACTGATGGTTAACCTCATTTGAATTTCAGACACCCTATTGATTGTTGATGGGGGCAGTGGTTGGTAATGGATGCCTCCACCTTAATTGCATTTGGTCAAAAATGGAAAAAAAAAAATTTGTAGAAATTTGTGACATACACTAACAAACAAAACCGAGTATATATTTGGAATTTTTTCATTCAAACAACCATACCATTAGCATCAATGGGAAAATTCCAAAAGTTGATATACGAAAGTTGTAGTGTGCAACATGTAACACATTAGTATGGAAGTTTCACAAAAAAATTAGTTGTGATGTGAAAGAAAATTAATTTCAAAGTTAGCCATGTCAAAACTCAGTTTTGTACGCAATAATTTGGAACTACTTTATATTTTGTCGATGTTTTTTAAAAACTCCAAAAAAGACTTTTTGTACCTTAGCATATTGGTATACATCATTTCAGATTGTTGTATATAGAAATTGAAGAAAATTGACATTTATAGAATTTAAAATATCAACAATTTGACAAACATGCAAATGATGTTTGTTCTCACAATATTTGAATTTTTTTTTGGAATTGAGACCATGGGATTGCATTAGCTATTGTAGAGAGAGTATAGGTTGCAACATAGACCATTGTTATATCTTAATGCCCTTGCATTTGAAATCTTTGTTGAATAGGGCAATGTGTTCAATTTATATTTCATAGCTGTGTAATGCGTTTTTGGGTTCAATTTTTTTGTCCAAATACTAGAGCTCATGATGCAAATAATTGATCCAACAAATCCAAAAAAATTAAAAATATGATTACCAATATCATAAAAAACAAGAAATTGCAAAACATTACAATGGCCTTCATAAAATTGGCAGTTTTTTGCTTGCTTCAAATTGCTTCAAAAAATTACAATTACCTTGCTGATCTAGACCTTGGAGACACTTGCATACCTTAAAAGAGGGGTTGGTGACCATGAAAATCATCCCTTTGGTTATCACATGAATCATTTGCTACGTGAATCATTTGCTTCAAAAATTGCTATAACACTCATTAGAAGTCAAAGTACTGTAGAATATTTCCCCCTTTCACAACAAAATTTTGAGGATGAATAGTTGCACTTTTGTCTTACTAGAAGGATTCTTTGTCATCCATCACATATAAAACTTCCTTGCCGACGTTTAAGAATTACTCCCTCCGTCCCGAAATGATTGTCCCATGAAAAACTTTTCTCAAGATTAAGGCAAAATTTGAGAATTTGGTAAAGTAATGAATGTAGACATGTAGATTAACTCTTGATTTGCTCAATGGTTTGCAAAACTGGCAATATCAAGTTTAAAGCATGAACTACTTAAAGCGGGAAAATCGAGGTTGCATATTCATATGAAAAATCACCCGCTGGCTTACGATTTTCCACCGAAAATGAGTACTGAGCACAACAACGCACTGCTTTTCATTTTGTCTTTGTACCATGTAAAGATTTCAGGAAGATAGTTTAGCATTAGATTTTTCTTGAGCAACTTGCTGTGAGCAACTTATGTAACTTAAACTGACTATTTCATGATTTGTATCTTCATGGAATTGACAATGATTGTTTCATGAATTGTGTGTTCATCTAATTGAAACTCTTATTGTGACATACTAACTATTTCATAAATTGCATCTTCATATAACTAAATTTGAAGTAGTGGACAATCATTTTTGGACATCTATTTTTGGAAAGATGGACAATCATTTCGGGACAGAGGGAGTAACCACTAAGGACACAAAACGTCCTTCGGATGACTTCACCTAAGTCTTTGTATGACTTCACCTGAGCTTTTGGATGACTTCACCTGAACCTTTGGATGACTTCACTTGAGTCTTTGGATGACTTTACTTGAGTCTTTGGATGACTCCACCTAAGTTTGTAGGATTAAAAAAAATATATTTTCATCCCAAAAAAAAATTGGAAGTTGCTTGGGTTCATTGTCAGTGTATAGTATTGCAAATTCCCTGATTACGGTATTATTGATTTTTCTAAAGAAGAAGATGTTGAATCCACAGATCACCTGTGTAGAGTATTTTAGTCATTTCTTATTGTTTCTCTTTATGTGAATTATAGCCATAAAAAATGATATTTTTTAAATTTGAGTACAACTAATGAAATGAAGTTTATCAAGTTTAGTTTCTACTTCAATTGAAAGTTATGACAAAATTTATAAATTTCAATATTTTATAGCAATATGGATTTTGGATCTATAACCATTATTGATTTTCTAATTTTAGAGTGATGTAATAACTTTGATTTATACCATGATGTTATTATTGTCATAATATTATCTATTTTGTACATTTGTGGTAAAATTTTCCAAATTTTTCAAATATATTTTGTATTTGATGTGAATTTTTTAAATTTTTTTCTTAAAAAATTCATAGTAATTTCAAATTGTCCCTAAAATTTTTGAAAATTTTATGAATCTTAGTAGACATATGATTTCATCTATAGAAAATAAAAATAAAAAATTTCATTTTAGTTGCAAAATGGAAGCATTGCCTTTTTGCAAGTAAAATTTATTTTTCTTGGCTCTTTTCTTCAATGACCAGAAGGTAGGGGACCTTATATCAACCCTTTTAATGATTTTCAACAAAGAAACTGATGTAATAAATTTGAAACTACTAGGGAATGTAGGCTGAAAAGAATCACTTCTATTCGGCTCCAATCCTTGTAAAAATTGGTATGCATGTTCTCAAGTATTCATAATTGCATTTGGTCAAAAATTTAAAAAATTCTTCTTTTGTGGAAATTTGTGATATAGGACCTTGAAATCGTTCCACCTGGGGAAAAAAAATTGTTGTGTTTTCAAAAACTGAACTTTGATTGATTATATATATCTTAAAATCCATATAGTCAAAGTTTTTGAAACTTGGAGGATAGTGTAATTTTTTGATAATGATGAATAAGATACTGCATTTGAATTTTCCAAAAAGTGATTCTAAAAAAATATGTACCTTCATTTCAGAAACGGTAGTTTGGAAGTGTTTGGACGAAAGAACCCATCGCAGGGTTTTTTGTTTTGTTTTTGGAGAAGTGCTGAAGTGGCAATATACGAGAAAATGATGTAGCCAAATATTTTAGTATTCATCTATATTTTGGATAGAAGTATCTTTTCATCCACATATTCGAATGAATTTAATTTAAAATTGACAATTTCATCTAAAATTATAAAAAAATTTGGAGCCATTTGGCATTATCATCCAATTTTTCTTCAAATTTTTCCTATAGGCTTGATGCAGCCCATTTTTTTTTAGGCATTTGGGCCTTATAATAAGGCCCAAAAAAACACTGCCCCATTGAACATTTAGGAATTATTTAACGTCCTCATTCGTTCAGGATGACTGAAAAGGACTGAAATTGATGACTTTAAAAAAGGCTGCTAAAAGTTCAAAATTTTCACTGCTACTGAATGAAGATCTGACTACTGAATTTCGACCTAAATGTTGTGATGATGAAGTCTCTATTAAAAAAATGTTCTGTATACATATAGCCAGATTATAAACTTTAATTGTCAAAATCTAGGGAATTGACCCAAATGGGTTGGTAGTAAAATGCTCCAATATCCAATCCGTGATGGACTTTGAGGCCGAAAAGTGGTCCATGGATGATTTCATTGGTTCATGAAACAAAGAATGTACTTGTTGGTCCAATAATTGGAGCACTTTTGGTGACTATCTTGGTTATGGGGGCCACGTTCTTGAAAGGGCTAAAGTGCATATGATTTCGCAACCAAGAGAAATTCTAAAAATTATATACAACTTGAGGATGTTTGTGACCATTCTTACAGTTATTTCTTTCATGAAAAATCACTCCAATTTAAGATCAAATAAGACAATGCAATGCCATGTAGCATTATTCAATAAGAAACAATGACTTGGATATATAAGGTGGGTATGCCCCAAATCGCACCTTGCCTCATCATGATGAGTACATCTCCAAGATCAATATAAAACCTATGTGAAAGAAACGATTTTAGAACATCTACCCAAAATAACTTTGATTCTTCATAACTTTTGCCTATGGTATTCAAATGTTGCATTCTTTAGTGTGTTGAAAACCCCTTTCATTTGGCAACAAGAAAATATGAAAATTTGACCAATCTAATAATAGTAATTGATAGGCCCAGTAGGCAAAAAGTGGCGTTTTAGGGGTGCTGACCTTACACCAGTTCTAGTGCTAAATACTTTTGAAGAGGTGGATTAAGATAAGCTTGAATGAGAAGGGAAGTGCTTGCAGTAATTTCAATTTGAATTGCCCCCATTGGAACTGTTTTTGGTTATCCTATTCTCGTTAATTTTTTAGCTGGAAAACAATTGGTGAATAAATCTATAAATTTTTTATTTAGAGTAAAAAATAGAGAAAATAAAAACGGTACTTGGAAAAAAGGTTCAATATGATAATTAAAGAAAAATAGTTGGTAAAACTCAAAAAATATCTAGAACAAAGTATAATTGACCCTCTTGCAATGATTCAAAAATAAGAAATTAATTAGTCAATGCATTTGGATTAGCAACTTTAAAGGGACGGTTTAGGTGCAATTTGAATGGATTGGAATTGGAGCTGGAAACAAAATAAAGTCCATCCTTCTATTATTGTTTTTACATGTAGTTCAACAATTAGAATAATGAAAAAAGAATCAAAGTCACATATATATTGTTTATTGATGACTAAAGCCTAGTTTACATCAAATCTAGAGGTGAAGGGGCCAACTTTTTGAAGGTTTTGATTGACTAAAATCAAGAAGTCATTGGAAAATGTTTTGTATCATATGCAATGAAATGAGAGGTTACAGGTCTTCAAGAGGGCTTATTGATATGGAGCATACATTTTTCCTATGTAGCAACAAAAGTCTTCAAATTTTGAGCCCCCCAAAATTATATTCAGACCAACCTCTACCTAAAATTCTAGAGGTCCTTGTTGAAAAGCACTATTTTTATATATTTAACCCCTAAAGTACCAAAGTCCCCTTGGGGGACACTTGGGATTTTGGGCAGGTTAGTGTGATCTCAAATTTTGACTAGATTTTTGGAAACTTTTTTTGACGATAGGAATCACATTAGCTTCCTAAAAATATAATTTTTTTTTAATTGGTGCCTGGGAGCAAAAGTTATGCCACCCTAAGTCAAAAAAGCAATTCGCCGGGCAAAACAAAAACAAAAATTTATTTTATTTTAAATAAAAAAATAAAAAAATCTCAAAAATCATGTTTTTTTCTGCATCTAAAGCTTTGATTCATTCTATTCGGACTAATAATGAGAAAGTTATGGACAATCTTGTTTTTCGGGCAATCTGAGCATCTTCTTCAAAAAACAACTTACAGAGTTCATTTTTTAATGCAATTTTCAAAAATTTCAATTTTTTTTTTGAAAAGGTTAAGTTTGTTTGAAAGAACAATCTCACCGTTGGGATTATGGTGTTTTAATTCCATCTAAGAGCTATTAATGATTTAGTGTTTCATTCAATTTGAGACCTACTTCTACTGAACAATTTTTTTATATGTGAAAATCAAGTTTTGATATTCTGAAATTATTTTCTCCAATTCTCAATTCAAATGTTCAACATAAAAAAATTTAACTTTATGGTCCTTAGTGCAAAAAATTACACAAATGGCCATCAAAGTTAGTTGAAATTGCAGGCTAGAGTTCAAAAAAACTTTTTTTCCAACTTTGAATCACTGCGGTCAAACTTCATGAAATTTTTACCACATGATTTGAGACAAGTGAATTACAAGATCCTACATTCTAAATTTTTTTTTTTTTTTTTTTGAGTGATTACAACAAAAATGGCAGTTTTCAATGGTTTTGGAGCCAGGAAATGCCTTGGTATTTTAGGGGTTAAAAAATAAATTAAAAAAATCACCCTTTCATATCCTATTGGCGTTTTACACCAATTCAATGGAAGACTTCTCAATGGCAAACAAGGAAACTTGGAGGGGGAGACTTTTCAATCTTTTAGCCCCTTTGTTTTTTTGCTGTAAATTGGTCCTACAAAAATCATTATATACATAAGATTGAGCGTAATATCCAAAAAAGGCCACTGTATACTAAAAGTGTGCAATAAATTCTTGAACTTCAAAATAGGGAATCCTTCACTTTCTATGAATCAAGGCTTGTTTTACTAAGGTGAAATCACCTAAAACTATTCATGTACCCTTTGGCGCACCTATTAAAATACATTAATTTAGTAGTAGACTATAACTGAAATCAATATTTGATGCTTAAAGAATAATGAGGGGGGATTTGAGGTCATGCATGGAATACAATAGGAATATACCAAAGGGATTATTGAGTAGATTTGTTTATGATTAAGATCATTTTAAGGACAACAAAATAATTGTCACTATGTCATTAAAGTAACTAAGCCAACATGAATTGCATTCAATTATTTGGAGATAGATTGTAATCAATTTTAGCATGGTTTAAAGATCCAACATGCCCTTTTTTTTTTGTCTTTTTACAAACAATAAGTGGTGAGGTCAACAATAGGCAAGTCTAGGGTGGGTTGTTGTGGTCTAAGTGATTGCAAAAAACACCTGTACTATTTGTTGCATTTTTAACACTATTCATGATTTTTTTTGGAGTACTTTAAAATTAGAATTAAAAATAATAATAATAATAATTTAAAATTAAATTAAAATAAATTAAATAAATAAATAAATAAATAAATATATATATATATATATATATATATATATATATATATATATATATATGGTTAATGTGTACACCTTTAAGATGAAGGTAACCACCAAAGGAAAAGCATAGGAAAATTCTCTAAGTACAAGAACTAGAAAAGTACCAAATCTCAAGAAAATAGATACTTTGATGTTTTAATTAATTGAAAATAGAAAAAAAATTAAAAAAAAAAAAAAAAAATTCCATTTGTAACAACCATTACAAGAAATTTCAGCCCCCAAAGGAACCGCGAGTCTTGGCCCCCCCAGGTGGAATTGAAGAAAAAATTCAAATAAAATATTATTTGATTTCGGGTGCTGATGTGGCACTACTAGTGCCACGTCAGACTTTAATTTTTTTTTTTTTTTTTAAATTTTAAATTTTTTTTTTAATAAAAAAATATTTAAAAAATAAAAAAATAAAATTTTAATTATTCTGTAATTGCATCGTAGGGGTGCCGAAAATCATCTGTTAACGGCTTCTTTGAGGCCCGAAACTTCTTCTAATGTCTATGAAGATGGTCATTCACCAAAAGAACTACCAAAATAATATTTTACATGTTTTGAAATGCCAATTGAATGAAGCTCATTTTGTGAACTTCTACACCACATAAAATTAACTATTTTAGAATTCCTTTGGACAATAGCTACAAGTCTACTAGAAGACCATCTCTTCCAAATTTTAGCTCCAAATTTGTTTCTTTGGATACTACTTTGCTCAAAAAACCTCAAAATTGAGTACTATGATATAAAAATGGGGGCTATTTTTGGATAGTATCGAAAGTGTAGGACAGGGTCGACACCTCTCTGCCGAATTTTTTTTTTTTTCAATAAATAAGGTTCGGCAGATGCTAAAAATAGAATTTTTTTTGCCAATATTCTTTTTTCCACTATACAATTTTTTTGTTTTTTGAAAAAATAATTTCCCTAAACTTCTAGCATCTATTTTTAAAATTATTTTCCGCCGACTTTGTCCTACAGCTATGGTAAAACATTTTTCTTAAATTCCCCAAAATTAAATAAGGTGTATAATAGTCATGAGTACCTTGTCTATAATTTTTGAGTCATTTGGAGCAAGAACACAAAAGTTCTAGCCAAAAAACAGGATCATCCTATGATGTGTAATAGGAAATAGTACAAGTGTTTTTTACAATCACCCGTCTACACATTTTGCACTTTGAAAATTTGTGGAACTCACATGGGTGATCCAAATATATATATATATATATATATATATATATATATATAAAATAAAATAAAATATTATTTTTTGATAAATTCATGATTTCCATTTGCTAATAGGTAAAAAATATTCCCCCCTCCCACTAAAGACAACTTACAACTATGTTGAATTCCGTATTTTGACGATTTCAGGTGTTTTCACCTTATAGAACATCTTAAATACAAACTTGCACATATATTATTATGGGCGACTATAACACAAATATATTTTTGTTACAGTGCTATTGTGGAAGGACCTTTGCCCTCCCATTCAAGAACATGAAAGAAGGTGATTTCGTATAACTTACAATCTCTTTAGGGAATCAAGACAAGAGTAGCATGCAAGACCTACCATGCAGACTTTGCAAGCTACAGAATACTATTGATCACAACAAAGTCCTATCCAAAATACACAGGACCCTACTCACCCTAGTGTATTACAAAAATATAATTCCAACGAGATAACCCCGAGGGAATATCCTGCATTTAAAAGGAGACGGCTTACGCAGCTTGCAGTTGATCTAACCTTATCACAAACCCTGCAGTTGGCTCCGTACAGTCTGTGATTTATGAGGGTCTTCAAAGAGCGAGCTGAAGCCTTCACATATAAGTTAGACTAGGAGTCTTCAAGCATAGGAGGACCTAGAAGAAGGAGCCCCATAATGGATACAACTAACTTTACAACTCTTCAATAATTGAGCTTCTTCTAAACTTGCAATGCATGCTTTTAAACAGTTGAGTCCAGAATTGTTTACTTTCTCTCCGTCTCTCTCTCTTTTTCTAAACATTGCGAGGCTTAAAAACCAGGTAGAAAGGGCCATCTCCAAATGGCGGTCGATTACCACGCCTGCTACGATCGTCTTCCAAGACATTCAAGCTTGGAGCAAGCAACTGTTAGAATAGAAACAAACAGTTAGCACCACAGGTGGTGTATATCAAATTAGTAACCTTAATGTAGGTGATAGTTTGCCATGCACAGCTTCTAAAAACTTTCCTTTCTAACTATTAGTGCACTGAGGTTACTAATTTAGTATACACTACCTGTGGTGCTAACTGTTTGCTTCTATTCTAACAACAACTTGGTGTAGCGGTCGAAGTAAAGAAGCTGCTTCAAGAGTAATCCAAATTCTCTTGGAAATTTCAAACCATAATCCTCACTCACACGATCTGCATATTCACAAATCCATGTTAAGATAGGAAATCCATTTATGTGGCTTTCAGCTACGTTGAGTGGTTTCGAATTAAAAAAATTAAAGTCTTGTGCCTAATTTTCCAACGCACAATAGCACATAGCATTTGGACACACTATGAATTCTAAAGTTTTGCTCTTAACGTGAGCAAAACTTGGGTCGGCATTGATTCTTCAGCTGTTGTACATTGTGACATTCACTAGATTCTAAATACGTACTTGTTAGTGACATTTATTCCACTTGTAATCGTTTCATGGCCTATGTTGGAGAAAGGTCCACCCATGAGAAAGGGTTCACTACCTTAGAGCATGATTATTTGTTTCCCAAAGCCTAGTTTCCTTGACTGCCAACATATCACAAGCTTGTAAATCGATTTGTTTTGTGTCAGTTTTTTGACTGCACATATTTTCTTCCATTTCTGAACAGTAGAGATGAGGATTGAAACACCAGACTTGAGAAAAAGCTCAGAAACAGGGAGAGACTGCGTATTCATACCACATCTAGCAGAAGATTATTTATTTGTTGCTCGTCGACTGCCACAGATGCAGCTATAGTGGGACCCTGTGGTCCTCCAGCGGTTGTGACTATCACATTTGTTTCACTATCCTGCGACAAAGGCAGTTCTCGTCAAAAACATTACTGCCACTGCATAAAACAGCACAAAGGAGCAAGGGAAACAAGCAGCCAACCATTCAGAGGAATTACATTCCCTTTCTGAGCGTTCAGGCAACATTGATAACATTCTTGAGTAGTACTGGCATGGTACCTTTTAAAAACAATGGCAAGTAAAAGTTCCTTGAACCAAATTCATGTCAAACCAAAGCAAATCAAGTAAAATCAAAGCTCTGATATACTCACATGTAGAGACAATGGCTCATTGAGAGGTTCACATGATCAAATAGAGCTCAGTTTTGCAATACAAGGTGTCGGTATTTTTTTCAGGTGTCAAGGATTCCTTTTCATGCCAATTCAGAGGGTGCTTAACACGGGTTCTCTAAAATGTTACGAAAATTGCCTTGCACACGGGGCATATCATTTTTCTAGAGTGGAGATACCTGAACAGCAGTGAAAATCTTCTCCAAGTCCCTTGCAAAGCTGCCAATATCTACAGAAGTGTCAGTTGCCCCCATCTGCACCAGAGCTCTAGCCATTGCATAATATTAGCCACTCCCAATCGACGTCAGAAATGTCTCCACGGGTACCCAGGTTGCTGGTGATATCCTTCCAACTATGCCTGGTAAAAAAAATCACAAATATCAGACTCAAGGGAACGACAACCAGAGAATCTGAGATTTATGTAAAGCATGGGCTTCCACATCCTAACCGAACATTATGATCCTTACCTTATGATCCTTACCTTATGTCTCATCGTTCCTTCCATCGGACCCATAACATTCTTCAAAGGAGCTGCGAACACCTTGGGCAACTGCGAATTCAAGGAAGTATTGGGATATCCAAGGTGCCCCAATTCACTAACACCTTCTTTCTTTGGCACTTATACTCTTACATCGTGAGTACAAAAATGTTCTAGCAAAAATTCTACAAAAATGAAAGAACTGGTACTCATCCAACTATTGTCAATAGGTATAGACAATGCCAACCAATTTGGCTACCGTGAAAAGGGGGAGGGACGGTCAACACTGCTCTACAATGCTACGCTGCAAAATGTAAAAATAGACAGCCTTACCGAAATCAATAAAGCCAACGCGCCCGTCTTCGAGCACAAGCAAATTTCCAGCATGCACATCTGCATGAAACGTCTCACACGCCAACAAGCTCCCAAACCTGCAACAATTTGCAACGATAGTTGCGATTGCCCTTTCATGTGCTGCTAGAAACACACAGAGAGAGAAACACACAGCAAAAATAATTGCTTTTCTAACGAGGTTGTGAGTACAGAACTCACATAAACGCAATCAAGATTTATAATACATATTCCAAGAAATAATTTAAACCAAGAAAAGAGCAAAAATTAGAAATCACAGCCCAGAAATGTACTTTGAACACATGCATCAAATTGGTCAATCAAATAGACATGAAAATAGTACATATATAGCGTATTATCCTCAGGGTCACCAAAGATTGCACAGGTCAAAATAACAAGCTTGAAATAAGAAGCGTACAACTTGAACCAACATCATGTGCAACTAACTAGGGGTGAGAGAACAAGTCTAAAACAATTCGTTGCATTTTTGACACCGCACAACACATGAGGAAACACTGCCTTGGAGTTATTCTGTGAAGAGAAACTTACCAGACATTTAGAGCATTTATCAATGTGGTTTCTGGGTTTGGAACAATGAAGCGAAGAGACTCCAGGTCTGTAAGGGGCACGCCAAAGAGCCGCTCCATTGTAAGCACGCGCTCTGTGCTGCAATGGCGATACACAACTGGAGCAGTGGCCTGGTTCGAAAAAACAAGAGAGCCCACGTAGTTCCGAAAAGCCTCGATGTTCATAGCTTCCTTTCTAAAGTCCACCTCATCAAGCATGGATGCTCTTATATCTCCCACAATAGCCACCTGCATATGTAATCAACGATGACATGGCCAGTGCACTTCTCCCTAGAGAGATGTAGAATTTTTCTTCAAAATTAGATAAACAATCACTTCTTAAAATATCTAAAAACCAGAAAGTGTAAGGAGGTCTGTCATGTTACCAAAACTGTTACAGTAGACAACCATTTCAATAAAATTAGACTGTTTCGAGAACTTTTAGATAACATCGACATTGTCTGAAAGGTCTCGAAACAGTTTAATTTTACTGATAATCTTAGTGTCTATACATTAATACAAATCAAACTTCCATAGTCAAATGAGACGAATCTGTCTTCAAAAAAACTCACAAGATTTGGATACAGACTTGAAACACGGATCATGAACCTTATGACAGGTAAATCCAAAACAGGATAGCTCAACACATACTCAAAAGACTTCACACATGGGTTAACGACATTAAAATCATGTTTAAGATAATCACTCCATCGAAAAAACTATATAATCACACGCTACTTTCTTACAAAAAGACATCAACTAAGCGGTGAGAGCCTTTCAATTTGACAGGATGAATGCTAGACAATTTCATTGCCACCGCTTCAAAGGGGACTCACCAAGGATGCTCGTGCAAGTTGTGGATTCAGAAACTCCAGCACTCGAGCAGAAACATAAAGGAAGTTCAGATCAACAGTGAGCACGTCTTCGATTCCAGGCTTCAGCACTTTAATCACTACCTCTTTCTGGCTGCCTCATAACCTCGCTGCATGCACCTGACGCATAAACAATTAAAGCTAAGAAATAGTTTCTCCCCCCAAAGAAGTGGACTGTCTTAGCAAAGGTCGGCAGGACCATTTCTTCTAGGGCAAGTGCACACAACACGAAGAATGAACAAATGTTCTTCCAATTCACCATTTCATGAACTTCCAAGCAATTGTGACTACAAGACCACTTGCTTTTTCATTGTCATATGCAACATAGGATCCCTAAAACATGCGCGAATGAAAAAAGGACTCCCCAAGCTTTCTTTCTGTTCCCCTTTGCGATAGCCACCAATGACATGCTTCTGCTTCATTGCAGTTCTCTCTAACAAGGAAAGCCTGCATTGGGCTCTTTAACCTGAATTTTAGTTCACCTGATTGTATTTGGCAGATGTGCATTTGCAAAATCTAACCCAGGTCCACAACAACCTGCTGCTCCGGGGCGATGGGAAAAGAATGTTTCATACCTGGACTACGGAAGCGGAGGCAAGAGGTTGTGGATCAACGAAGTCATAGACGTCCTCTAAAGGGCGGCCCAACTCCTTCCGAATGATAGCTTCGATATATTCAAATGGCACAGGAGATGTCTTGTCAAGACAACTTTGAACTCCTTCACGTATTCAGCTGGAAACAATGTTTGTGTTGATGCAATGAACTGCATCCACAACAAACATGAGCATCCAAAGAAACAAAAAACATCCGTTGTCACAATGGAGTCAACTATAAAGTCTCACCCCTACTTTTCTCCTTGACCTCCTAAAAATGTGTAACTGATACTTCCATTGAGTACATTGTACCGCACTAGACTAATCGCACCACCACAAATTCAAATTTTCAATTGAATCAAACGTTGAAGGTGCATAACAAGTGATATAGAGGCCGGAAGATGAAAATCAATTAAACTTCCAATTTTATTTTACATTTCTCCTTGCACCTCCTAAAAATGAGTGAATTTGATGAATCAATGGAGTATTCCAAAGCGTAGTAGACTTATTGCCTCCCTATAATACCTCGAATCGTTAATCAAATCTAACAATTTTGAGTTACACAAAATGAGACACAACAGTTAGAAGATAAAACGGAGGATAAACAAAACTGCTGCATTGTTGAGTTTCGCCTCCATTGAGTACATACAAAACATATAACGAACTCCTTGGGAAGGGGGATCTGACCTGACCCAACTTAATGTAGGTTGCTCCAAGCTTCTCAAACAATTTTCTCAACTCTGCTGACCCAGGGGGATTCATAGGAAGGTCACTCGGAGAAACTGAGGTTCCCGGATTCTGCAGGCTACATCCCAATCAGCACGCGCGTCGCCAGGAGGGTGACCTGCACCAGGAGTAGATTACAACGATAACCACACAATCTTCTTATATCAACAGGTGTCTGATTGCCAGGTTTCTCTATCCCAAATAGAAATACTTAATTTCATAGAATCATATTCATATAATCCTCAATACAATTCTCAAGATGTTCTTCAATGTATTTTTCAATACAATCCAAAGAAATTCAAAAATTCAAAACTCTTTTCAGCAATCTTAGAATTTCACTATTCCTGTAATCAAAGGTCACAGTTTCTATATCCCTGTTAAAGTTCATTCTTTGGCATGATCGCCCCCAACATGTAACTATTTCTTTACATTGGGCATCAAAGTTTCTACATTTTTGAACCGTGGCTTAGTCTATTTTCTTGGCCTAGAGATAATAAACTTGAAGTCAGAGATTTTAGTGGAATGGAAAAAACTAACTACCTACACAGACATTGTTTAAAGTAATCAGCAACTGCATTTATATTGGCATTTTGTAGAAAGTAACTTACGGTCAGAAGTTGAAACAGGTATTCACCGCCCACAGTAACGACAGCTTCAATGCCTTGCGCAAGACGAACGACAACTCGAGGCCCAGTGCTTACTGCAGTCTTTGCTACATCCTCTAGCAGATTATTGAGCTCCTTCAACCTCTCTGTTGCAAGGAGAAGACCATTCAAAATTAGATGCTAAGATTGTGGATACTAAAATCATAAGGGACCTGATCCCGTCTCCTGAACCAACCAACACCAACTCATTTATTCACATACTTGATTGGAATTCAATTAGCAAGTTGGATGTAAGCATGACTAGGGTAAATGTCTATGGCCCCTTTGAAATGGAAATGGGTTTGTCTACAACCTCCCACTTTGAAATTGCATAAGAAAGCCATGAGTATTGATAAAATTTTGGTTTGACACATAAAACCGAAGACCTCTCCACAGCTCTATAAATCTCCCATATAGCACACTCCTCCGTTTGTTGACATGCTTAAAGTGACGCAAATAGTATGCTCTCCCTTAATAATTCAAACCCCGCAACTCTACTAGGTACTTCAGAGAAAGGAAATCACAGTCCATTTGCAGAACCCCACTAGGTCAAGCAACAAAGAATTACATATGTAAGCAAAACTTAGGGCTTTTCGTACTATGGTCAAGCTTCTGCACCAACCCGCTCTTGCAGCATCTTCCCTTTGTGATGGCATTGCTGAAGCAGACCGAGCCCGCACAGACAATTCCCAGGTGCAACATGAAGATGCCTATGCTTTTCCTGTCAAAAATGTAAGCTAAATTTCATCAAGCAAACATGTTTCAATCCAAAAAGTGATTTCCTCAAGCTGCCGAGCAACCAACTGACTAGCATTGTCAATAGTAGGGGTTCGAACTTGCAAATTGATGCATGCATGGACCAGGAGTTGACAAACCAGCGTTGTGAAACACATCTCTTCATGATACTAATAGTCTTCGATCCCTAAAAGTCCAAGGATTCGTGAATTTGAATTGACCAATTCGATTGATCATATTGACAAGAATATAATTCAGATGGAGTCAAAATTCATATCACCAGAATCAGTAAAGAACATAGCATACGCATTCAAAAAATAAATGAAACTGGACACAAGATAAGTAAGTCCCCATATGACCCACTCAAAAGTGCTACGAAAAGCATCAAGCCAACGATATTTTACAGACAGACACTAGGAATTCAGTCAGACCTGACGTATTGTTGGAGATGGCTGGCGCAGTATCATCAGGGCGGTGCTGCAAGTCGCCATTCTTGGTAGGTATTCCAATTTGCAACAACTTCCGAATGATAACTTCAACCAGAAAAAATATAAATCCCTCGCCCAAAAGTCCGATTGTGAGCGAGGGGATTGAAGCCTGAGAAAACCCTAGAAAATCACACAAAAGCGCTTTTTCCAACCCTGCAATTCATCCAAGCCTCATCGACTGGAATCCACCAAAATTGAAGCTCTCAAATTCTCTCAATTTCTCTCAAATTCTTCCTCCCTTTTAGAAATTGGCGAACAATTGCAATTCCACACCTTCCTTTCGAAGCGCGCAATTCCAACAGTTGCAGGCGATGGGTCGAACAACTGTAATTGACCCTAAAACCTCAAAAACATTCACTTGCACTTCAGGACGGGATTCGCATCGGCCCAATGAAGTCCGGATCGATCGCAACTCCAGATCGGCACTGCCAGTCAGATGAGCCAATTCTATAACGGGACCCACTCGTCGACCCACCTTCTGAAATTGTCTCGCAAGCTCTTCCGCATGCTCATTCAATCGTCAGTTGCGTCTCCAGTACGTTCAAACCCTAATTATACCCTAAAGAACCAAATTGGGCTCATGCAGTATCTACTGTAGTACTCTTGAGTGGATCACAAGAAGACTTTCTTCTGTTCATTTTTTCTCAATTTTGGAGCAACACAGGCATGCAATGTCCTCACTGTGCAGCTTCAGTGCCATAAATTGGGCCCTGTCGGAATTTTATAATTCCCAATTGATCAATCCAATTGGTCCTTCAAGAGTTATTCCCAGTCTCAAACTTCTCTCTCCAGAGGTCTTAATGGCGCATGTCTCATTTTGATAGAGAGCAGTGTAGTAAAGCAAGCTAGAAGTCGAGTTGTTTGGGTATGTTATCAGCGCGAGCTTACAATACCTACAGTAGAAACTGGAAGGCATCAGGGTAGGGAATCATGGTCGGAAGAGTTGGTGGTGCCCAATGCTTCCTTTTTCAGTACTTCGACAGTATTGCAATTGAAGGTGGCTGTGAGCCGACACTTGAAGAATCCTTCTCTCATAACCAGCGATCCCAGAATGCTTTTACAGGAATTCGCTGGAAAGCTACTACCATGTCAGACAGGGGGCTGCTTCCGCGAAAGTAACTCGCAGTGATAAAAAAACGCCAAATAAAATTGTTTGAAAATGGTCGAGTTTTGCCTAAATTTTTTTTTGGAGGTGGACGCCAACTTGCGACAAGTGCTTCAGTTTGGTACGGGACATACGACTGTTCCCTGCTAATTTTCGTGAATTCAGTTGGATGGAAATGCTAAGTAACGACAGAATTTGTCAAAGTATTGCGATTTTGGGGGGTGAATTCAATTTCGTTCCCAATTTTTTTTTCTGGGAGGGCTCATCTGTTTACATCTTATGCAATGGTCATTTGTGACAAAGTGTATATTAAGCGTCACCTGATGTCACCTATGAGTTCATAATGAGACCACGATATCATACAGACTCTCAGACACACACAAACTACCAAACAGTCGAGCCTAATTGCCAAAACTTGCAAGCATAAACTCCCCTATAGCAAAAACTGAAAGCAAGGCAAAGAAGTGACAAACATGAAACAAAACTCAGCCATTAACAACATTCAGCCTGAAAACTTGAACAAGTCAGACATGAATTCACACAATCACACCTAAACTTTGAAATCAAGCCACAAAAACTTGAACAAGTCACATGAATTCACACACTCACTAATAGGGGAATTGAACCCCACTTGCTTGAAGCAAGACTGCCCATTGCAATATTAGTGGTCCTGCACACCACAAAACAGACAAGCCACGTTAAAAGCAGGAGTTAGTAAAAAGATCAGTCGGAAGTCTCCCATGGCTGCCACAGCTTGAAGATGGCCGCTGTGCCACACTCCACCTCCAGCAAATGTGCATTGGAAAGCACAGTCCACCATATGTCTTCAATGTTAAGAAACATCAACTGCCTTGAAGCCCACAAGCCAGCCAAATCTCATGAAAACTAAGGAATTTTAAGTGGGAGGATACTGAAAACAGATAGGGATCACACATCTCCATGGCGGCCCACTTTGACTGCGTTTTTCCAAGACTCTATGGCAGCCTTATATGGAAAATTTTCCAACAAGTAATAATTTTGGCCAAACATGCGGACCACCAGTGGCAAGTGCTTGCCCAATCTATTCCGCTGGCAGGATTTCAGAAACTTCAAGGTCAAAAAGCAGCGCTCATCTTCCACAGAACCCAACACCCAACAACAACCAATTTCGGCCACTTTGAAGTACTCCGAAATAAGTTTCCGCAAATGCCGCGACTGAGAAAGGCTACGCCACAACTGTATGACCGGATTCACATGGGCAGCAGAGGAACAAGCAGCTTCAGCATTGGCTTTCATGGTCACTTTGAACAAACCCTGTTGATTGTCCAAGTTAGAACCAGAGAGCATTTCAGGGGCGGTGTATGAGGCTCCTCCTTCCTCAATAGCCAAGCTGCAGTCAACAACTTCGGGTGAGAATAGAACTTCTTAAGTATCGATAAATGATGACCAAAAGTCTCCTTAGCCCCTAGTTCTTTCCAATATTGCGGATATATGATGCCAAATGCATCCAACAACTCCTGCTGCGGGAAGCGCCGGTCCAATTCATCCGAGAGAGATTGAGCAATTTCTGCCAGACCGCACAGAAACTGCAGTCAGTGAACAATGTTGGTGTGCAAGGCCCAAAAGACTCAAGAATCCCAAAACTGCGATGATCCATACAGTACTATGAATCCCAAGTACACTGCAGCTGCAAGCAAAGTACTTGAACAAGGGACAGCAAACAGGCAAGGAAAAAAAAATTGCAACCCAAAAACCACCGAAAACCCAAACTGCCGCTCTATACAACTCCTGCTACTCTATTTATACTGCCACCTTGCCTGCATCAAATCCTATCCTGCACCAGACCAACCAACAACCAAAAGAAAAGAAAGTGCAACCCCAAATCACACCCAAACTCTAAACTCAGAACACTGAAACAGCATAAGGAAAGATGAGTACATTGCAAGAATACTTCAACCAACACCAAGGAACATTGGACAAGCCCAAGAAGATGCAAAACCAGTTCAAAGACAAAAAACATAGCAAAAAAAAAAATGGGAAATGAATGAAGCAAACCTGCAAATTGCCGCTGTATATTTGCTTGAGTGCTCAAGAAATCCTCCTCCGTCACATACTTGTGCTCTCCCATAAGCTTGTAGTGGCACCGAGCCCAGATCTTGGTAATACCAAAATCGAATGCAAGGGTGGAAGGCTTTTCATCAGGCATTTCTTGCCACGACATGGGAATTTCGGAACAAGTCAAGGAAATGAGTTCCTGGTATCGCTTGAACTCTGGTGTCATGAAAGCTGTACTGCCATCCACAAACATCTTGGCCAAATCGGCCTGGCACACTTTTATGGACTGCAGGAAGTCATAGATGAATATGTCTCGTGCCTGAGAAAGTTTAATTAGGCAGTGAACGGCATTGAGCATAGGAATGAAACAAGCAAGAGACAACAAAACCTCAATGTCTGAGAGGTAGTCGAAGTTGCTTGCTGCGGCAGTATTCCCTTTCTGGCCACTGGCGCCTAGATCAACTCCCATTTTGACGAGGACAGTTTTGTACTCAGACATTATACGCTGGGCCGGACTACGCATCGAGATCCACCGTGTCTCCACATTCCGAACCATCTTATTGCCCTTAATTTCCATGAGATCTGCAAGCTTCTGCAGCTCGGAGTGTCGCTTGTGATTGTGACAGAAATACGAATACAACGACTGGCAGAGGGCCTCCAAGCGGGACACCATTGGATAGTTAGACAAAGTTTTGACCACCAAGTTAATGCGGTGACTTGCACAGCTCGCCCCGAGGCAGAACGAGGCCCATTTCTCCCGAATTTGGGTGGATACACCAACTTTCGCTCCCTGAAATGTGCTCACTCCGTCTGCGCCAAATGAGACAAGCTTACCAGCAATGAGTTCTCGTATAAGTCCCCCCTCGTCAACCAGTGCCTGCATAATGACGTTAGTAAGGTGATCTGCAGTGCCACACTCAGACACGCATGACAAATGAAGCAAGTGCAGTATACGCTCCCAAGAATCCACTGCATAGATGTGAACACCGATCCAGGAAGTGTTATCCACCGCTGTCACTTCATCTGCGCTAATCGACACAAAACGCGCATTTTGGACTACCCCCTTCAGGGCGGACAGGACACAAGAGTGAAGGTGTTCTGCCATCTCCCAACCAGACGTCTCAGACCAATGCTTTCTAGGGACGTTCTTCACTCTCAAATGCCTCAGTAAGTACTACTCGCGCTCATAGTCACACATGGGGCGACCAGAATTTAAGACTTGGAATAGTGTTGAGAATTGAACTCCCTTTCTGTGGGCTTCGCCGTCAAAGCCAGCCACAACCTGATTTGCGACGCTGCCGCCAAGCCGCCGCTCCGCCCACAATTTTGTGAACTGCAAATGCTTGCAGTCTTTTTTCACATATGTTTCTCCTTTCTTCAAATGCGACAAAGGATCGCCGTCGGTCTTGCAAGTCCGCTTCCTTTCGTGTTTCTCCAAATTATCGCCTTTGGGGACCAACATCTTGCGCCTACCATTCACAGCAGTGCAGCTCTTACACACGACCCCTGTCAAGTTCCCCGCAGCGTCAAATTCGCCCTCTGCCCACGTAAATTTGCATGCCCATACTTCTTGCCAATGAAGCGTCACAACGCTGGGAGCTACCTTTCGCCTCTTGCGCGACACTTTCTCCTTCACCGGACTCGCAACCTCAGGATTGGGGCGCTCAGGTGACACCACCGTCGCCTCAGACAGGGAGGGAAAGCAAGGCAAGGCACCAAGCAACGAGTCCTCCAGGCGCGTCTCGGACACGATCGCGACATCCCCCTCTGCGCGGATTGGAGCCGTCGCCGCGCCAAGAGGCAAATATTTTCCCAGCCCGTGGGAGTTTCGAGAAGACCCGAAGGTGCGCACCTGGAAGTTCTCCGGCAACCTCAACTTCGGCGCCATTGCAGCAGCCCTACACCCCAGAAACCACCCTAAGAACCCGCAATACAGCAGAGCAAATAAAGCAGTGAAAGCACAGAGCAGCTGATCTGAACAAAAAAAAATTGGAAACGTATAATCGAGCGCAGCGAGGAAAGAGAGTCACACGGAGTGGTCGCTTGGTCGGAGCCAAAGTTGCCAAATTGCAAGCACAACGCGGAAGAGCAAATGCAGGAACGCATTGATTTTTTCAAGCCCTGGCAATGCTCATATGCACATCAGAAACCCGAGCTTGCCGCAACGCCACGCCACGCACCCAATGCAAGAAATTTCAAAATGCAAGACACATTGAAGAGAGCGAGCCTCCATTTCCAAACTTTCAGTGAATGCGCGAGAGTCCCAAAACCCAAACGTCTCTCAAATTTTCACAAACAGCAAGGAAGTGGCAGTGATCCGCCTCCAATTTTCCAAAACGGTGCTCCCAACATTCAAAGCAAAGGAACCAGGAGAACATAGGGAATAAAATTTGCATTCAAAAGGAATTCAATGCAGGATCAGCAGTTAATGCGAAATATGAGGAAGCCAGGTTGAAACCCTTGCTAAACCTTAGCAGGCGAGGGAGATGACAGCCAGCATGACGGCTGCGAAATCGACGGAGCAGATGCAGCCGCCACCGCGAAGATCCAACGGCGCAAGTAAGTTCTCAGCTAACCCTATTTCCGCTTGGTCTATTTCTAGCTAATCCTATTCCCGTTCGGCAACTGATGAACGCGAAAGGTAAGTTGGATGAAGTCGCAATTTTGCATCCTTCTGTTCTGAAGGTGGGAAAACTTGTTGAAATCTTCGTTTTCACACAAATTTCTATTATGTACATTTAGCATGGGCAAAATCTTGGTAGAACCGGAGCGATTTTTTGCCACTTTAGGGAACGCTGCTCATAACAAGTTCAGCTTTGAAATGTAGGAAACCTAGCGCAGCTACAAAAGTAAGAATCCGCGTGATGGAACCTGAACATGAGTTACATGAGTTAAGGTAGGAGGCTCGAACTCCGACCAGGCATTTTGAACCGAACAAGACACAAAGGTACATTTTGCTTTCTTCAATTTACCAAAGTGTACAAATGATGTACATTCTAGGAGGTGGTCGCTTTTACAGACCTTTGGCTTCTCAACTTCAAAATTTCATAACTAATTCCATAAAGCTCCGAAAAATATGAAACAACTTGAGCCAGATGCCATTTCTTCTTGTCTTTCAAGGAAAATTTACTGAAAAATATTTCAAGATGTTTTACCTCCCCAAAATTCAGGTTCAGCGCTTAGATGGTCGCTTTATGGACCTCCTACCTTATATGAGTTTAGGGATTAAGGAACCGAACATCCTTGATACATCTGAAACTAAAGTGCATACCTTCAATTTTCTTTACTAATTGAATGTTTGATATGTCCATAGCAGAAATGGGTTAAATTAATACACAAACTGTATGCTATCCATTTCATTGCAAATCACAAATGAGAGCTCCACACATGAGCAATTTGCAAAATGAAAACTCCATAAATTTTATTGAACAATTTTAATGTTTTATATGTTTTTTAATAGATTTTCAATTTGGAAAAAATTAATGCTGAGAAAATCGAAGAAATCAATGTACTTGTGGAAAATCCAAAGCTTTTTCTATGGATCCTAAAACTTTTTCAAACTTTTTCAAAAGGATTTTAGTATTGGAAAACTTAGTAGAAAAATCAAAAGATGTGAATCCAGAAGAATTATTTCAAGATGCAAGTTTCTCCGGTGCGGGAAAAAATGACCAACATCCTAAAAAAGAATGTTTTGATGAGCATTACTAGGAATCTTTCAAAGTTTAATTGCAGGTGGCAATTACTTTCACCCACGCAAGATCCTTCATAATTGATTGGCTAAAATACTATAATTTTATACTATAAACATATCGAACACTTTGTAGTGTTCTTCTTACAATAAACATTTCACAACACTATCGATATCATGTAGGAACATGAAAATTCAAAGACAACTTGATCTACAGTGGCTCTCATAAAGTTTTCATACACCTTAAAAATTGCCATAACTAATTGAGAAATTAGATTTTTTCAACAAAGTGATAAACACAACATCTTTTCTAATAGTGTAGACTACATACTACATAGTCTAATCAATGCATATAAAAAACTTGCAAACAATGTCATCGTCTTAATCTAAATTGGCAACAAGTTCAAAATTATAGAAAACTGGTGATAGGTTGAACCAATTTATTTTTATTTTATTTAAAATGACCCCTCACTCAATTGGATTTAAGTTTCATTACACCTACATAAATGATTCATGGTACATTATTTTACCACCGTAATAAAATTATAAAAATAGTTGATTGATTGATAATGTAATGAAATTTTTGAGAACCATCCAAATACTTTAGTGCAATGAATCCAACCTACATTTATAAAATTTAATTATTCACTTCAAGATTTAATGCATTTATATGTTTTTACCATAGAATTATATGATTAGGTGTAATGAATCCTAGTGTTAATTCTATTGTTGAAAAATGTTATGATTCATAACATTATATAACAATGTAGAGGAGGCCCAATACATTATTGAAGATCCAAAATATAAGTTCAAGCACAAAATTTCCTTTTCGTAAGTTAAAAAATCCTGCCACATTCTTTGCTAGATACTTCACACAACGTTGTTAATTCTTTACATCTTAGACTTGTTAGCGCTATTGCAAAAGGCACTTGCACAATTTTGTGTCACACATTTGCAGGGCAATTGAGTTTTAGAATATAATTTTTGGAGTTCAACTCAAATTGCCATTAAAATTTTACTAAGGCTACACAAGGCAAATGTAGTTCTACCATATTCTTTGGGATATTTCTCATAAATATAATGATTGTGTAATTGTAGTCTTGGAGATTTGTCACATGTAGTATTTTAGAGGGGGCTGGTACTTTTGATCACCTTTTCTAAAATTTAAAATAAACAAATTTTATAGCTTCATCTCATGCCTCTTTCACCCTTTCTTGTAGATGTTTTCAAAAAATAGCATTGCAAATGCCTTAGACTCTTGTTTGCAGAGGTTTGCATTTCAAGGACTTGGAAGGTTCACAAATGACTATAAATTCAACTTTCTTCATCACAAGCCTTTCTAAAGAAGTCCACAACAATGGCGACAATTTTTTTTTGTAAATAGTAGCCCTATTTTTATATTAGAAAATCAATTTGGGCATGCCATACTATAGAAGTTATCCTAAAAAAATACTAAGTTGGGCCTACCAAAGACATTCTTGAAAACAAGGAAGATGAAAAGTGAATTTCATTTATTTGAGTGGATAAATGGGGAGGAGAGTTAGGAGACTATACATGTCTAAATCATAAATAATCAAGGAGCAAATAGATGATCCAAATTTTCTGAATAAAAAAGGGAATAATACGCAAATGTCGTCATAATACTAATAGTACAATTATTTAGAAATAGGAAAACACAACAGATAAGTAGTACAAATATTTCTTAAAATGACCCTTATGGAAGGAAAGAAAAACAAGTAACAATCATTTATTCTTGTCAAGGTTTCAAAATTAAAAAAAAAATTAAAATTAAAAAAAAAAAAAAAAAAAAAAAAAATATATATATATATATATATATATATATATATATATTACACCGTAGGACTGTGAAGTTTTGTGAGTGACGGGGTGAGTGATAATAAAATATGTATTCATATAAATCTAGTTTTTAAATGTACTTAGCTAACTTCTATCTAGAGATAGTCTTAATCCACCTTTGAAATTAGAATATAATAGAGAAGAAAATGATTGTACAATGAAGAGTATACACGATTTACAAAAATGTCAAAATTTAGAACTGCAAGTAGTGCAAATGGTATTGATAGTCACAGAAAATTATTAGGTTTTAAATTCATAGAAGGTGGAATTCAAATTTTAAGTCTGTTGTTAATAACATGGAAAAACAAGGTTTGATAATCAAAATACAAGCTTTATTATATTATACAACTTAGAATTGTAGGTGCTACTTTTTTCATCAACCAAAACGGTCAAGAAGTAGTGTTTTTAGAAGTAAATCTACTATAGATTTGCTACAATTTTGATCGCCTAAAAAAAGGCTTGGAAATTGACTTTATACTTCTAAATCTACAATATGCAGCTAAAGGCATTGCAATATTTGTTTTTTAAACTCTTCTTTTCAATTGTTGGTATGCCACATCAATCATTTTCTTGCCCTCCCTCTAAAAAAAAATGTCAAATGCTAAGAACTTGATACATGCTTGTCCATCAAAAGTTTAAAACAAAGTGGCATGTACCTCTACCATCTTTTCTACTCCTTTCTAAGTATTCTACAGTGATAGGTTGATGTCGCTGTGTATATATGCCCTTATCTTCAATGTAAAATTGTATATTCCATATCTAACTTCATCAAATGATTCCCCACCAAAAAAATCATTAATCTTTATTACTAAGTTTATGTCAAAATCTTCTTAAATTGTCTTAGTTTTTTATAATTCAGAGACCTTGGAAATCACTTTTTTTGTTGTCTGAAACTTAAAGGGTTAACCCCTTAGCGTTTCAACGTCCCAATATTAGACAATGAACAAAGAGAGGTTCTGAGAGCTTTATTGACTCGATATAATTTTTTATTCATCCAAAACAATGCTTGACTTTTTTTATAACTTGTACTTTCTATATGACAAATTTGATAAAATTGAGGTATATAATACGGAGTATATATTTATAAATTGAAATGCAATAAAAAAAATATGCAAAAATTCAAGAAAAGATTCAAGCGCTAAGGGCTCTTACTTTTGTCCCCCCCATCAATGGATGCCCCAAAACATTATTGCGTATATAACTAGGTAATGGTCTTCTCCATTTTTAAAAAGTACTATATTTCTCTAGATGTGTAGAAGAGAATTATCAATTAACCCCTAAAGGACCATTGTCCCTCCGGGGGACAAATGCATTTTCGGGTAGGTACCTATGGGCTGAAATTTTCTCTTGATTTTTTGAAAATTTTTTTGGAGGTAGAAAAGCTGAATAGCTTTGTGGGAATATAATGTTTTTCAAAATCGGTGACCGGGAAAAAAAGTTATGACCAAATAAGCTCAAACGAGGGGACGGCGGGCAGCCCGGGCAACCAAAAAAAAATGGACAAAAATTTGAATTTTTTTTTAAAATATTTTTTTTTCTCATAGATTATATTTTTGTCTATCTGGAAAGCTTTGATTCATTTCATTTGGATATGTTATGAGAAAGTTATGGACATTCTTGTTTTTCGGGCAGTTAGAGCATCTTCTTGAAAAAAATAACTTGTAGGATTCATTTCTGAATGAAATTTTTCAAATTTTTCATTTTTTTTTTTTTCATGATCTGATTTACTTGTTAGAACAATCTCACCATTGGGATTAGTGCATTTTAATTCCATCTAAAATATATTAATATTTTAGATTTTCCTTCTATCTTATATCTACTTCTACTTAACAATTTTTTTAAGAATGATAATTAAGTTTTTTTGAATTCTTTTTTTTTCCTAGACTTTCAACTCAATTCTCCACTATGAAGATTTAAAGCTCAAAACTCTGTAGTGCAAAAATTTTGAGTTAAAAATGTTCAAAGTCAAAAAATCTAGTCTCGCAATGTGCTGAAAAACTTGTTTTTTCCACTTTAAACGCAGATATCTTGCAATCTGTGTGGTCAAAAATTCTGAAATTTTTTTCCACACTCTCATACGATTTAGGTGTAAGATCCTATGGTTAGATGTGGGAAAAAAAAATAGTTTTCGATTTTTTTTACTCTTTGCTATAGATATGGCAGTTTTGAGTGTTTTCTGGCAGAAAAAAAGCCTCGGTCCTATTGGGGTTCATACAAAATTTGGAGTTGGTTTAGCAACTACAAAAAACGATGTGGTTCATTATATGGGTCCCTCTTCAAGAATGCAAAAGGGATCCCTACCCATTGGTAAACAATGCTATGTATATACTCAACAATTAGCAATATCACGTTGAGCTATCTTCAAATTAAACGAAACCCCTCAACACCTAATAATTAACTATTTTTCAATTATTAGATTTTTCCGCTAGAGGGCAGTTTACACTAGGGCCAAACCAAGGACCAAAATCATTCAAGGGTATTCCACTTTATTAGATGTGAGTCATGTGCCCATGCAAAGCAAGAACCCAAGACAAAAAATAGTAATGGAACTTTGCATGGTCTTGGTATAAACCCAAAAGAGACAATAGCCAAGCCATATCTATTTATTATTGGATTTGACATTGTCAACTGCAAGATCAATTAAATAGACAAAATCTATGGTTGTGAGGTTCTAGCATGCCATGGTTTCCAAGAATTCTGTTAGGCCTTTTTCAAAGAGGTGGTCAAAAAAAAAAATTCCTAAAAAACGGCAAAATATTATTTGCTTTGGCCATGTAGGATTCCAGACTTCTAGACTTTTTATCCATAAAAAATGGCATGGGCCATGGCCAAAGTGTAAACCCAACTTGGACCACCCCAATCTCTTCATTAATCCTGTTTTGATAATTCAAGAAGACCTTTGCATAAACCAGCCCAAATTCAATTCAATTCAATTTCAAGTGAGAAAACCTTTGCTAAACTCAGCCGTGAAACACTTGGGTCCGGATTGAAGGCTCCAACTGAACTCAACTCTCCAACTACAGTTCCCCCAACTGAACTCTCCAAATTTTGAACCAATAGTTGACTTTCAGGATCAACTGGGAAACTTGGTCCGGACTCCGGAGGAAGTGATTCGCCGAGCGAACCCGGAGGAGCATGACGTGGCCCACCAGTAGAACTTATTTAGTCCTCCGACCAAGTGCCATACAATTGGTGCAAAATCCCTGTCCGCAGCTCTGGAGCTCCTTTCTTTCCCCTTCCTACCATTACTTTCAAAAACGAACAGAATATACGCAACAGACCCCCCATTCAGTTCAACCTTCCCAAATCAAACTCGCCAACTTTTATCCCAAACCGACGATTTCACGCATTCTCATCCCCAATCCGGATGAAACAATCAAACACAATAGCGCGGACGCTAGATCAGCGCCCACGACTGTAGCGTCGCCCGTCTATTTCCGGCCCACTGACCCCACTCAAGAAACTCCGAACGTGGAATTAGCGAGCCTTTCCTGAAATCACGACGGCACCGCTCCAAGCAGCCTCCTGATCGGAGCTCCGATGCTCGGATTCTGCGTACCATGGCCGGCAATAGAAGCTCCGCTCCGACCGTGCACATTGGACTCGATCGAGCGCTCCGCTTGCAGTATATTAATTGCTTCCAGTCCTCGCATTTCAACAACACCTGCAGTCAATTGGATCTCACCATCTCATCGAGATTCAAATTTGAGTTGCAGGGTTCAGTTCGATCAGCTCAGGACTGCAGTGAGAGTAGTAGACTTGCGGGCTTTGACTGTGCTAAGAATCTACCGACGTCTCGTTTGGGAATTTGCATTGGGGAGCTAGAGAGATGGCGAGGTCGTCAATCTTGGTGCTTGGGGTGCTGCTTGTGTTTGCTCTCGTTGGGTTTCAGGTTGCAGCCCAGTCAGATACTTACGGGTCTACTGATTCCCTGGCGTTTGAATTCGCCGATGAGGTGACCCCAGTGGGACCTGCGGATGAGGACACGCCTGCTGAGAGCTTCTGGGCTGAGAATGCTCCATCTGCCGATGAGACGCCTGTTGTTTTCACCACCGATGCGGGCGAATTGAATACCACTTCGGTTGGAGCTGACGGGTTTGATGTAGTCGAGGATGACGATGGCACAACCACTACAGAGTGAGTATTGAATTCTGATTTCCGCTTGGGCAGTCTTGGGATTGGAAATTGGGAGGTGTGATAAGTTTGATGGCGTCGTTGATGAATGATTGGAATTCTTCTGGAGTTCTGATGGTTCGAGTGAAATGTTGGTTTTGTGCTTCAGGGAGTCACCGGATGATTTGTCGCTGGCGTCGAGCGGCTGTGGAAGTGGAAACCCGGTTGACGATTGCTGGAGATGCGATCCCAACTGGGCAGCGCACCGCCAGAGCCTCGCAAACTGCGCGGTTGGGTTCGGCCGCGGCGCCACGGGCGGCAAGAACGGGAAAATCTACGTCGTCACGTCTGCTCGCGACGACAACCCCGCCAACCCCGCGCCGGGAACGCTCCGCTACGCCGTCACACGACCCGGCCCGCTCTGGATCACCTTCGCCTACAGCATGACCATCAAGCTCAAGAACGAACTCATGATCACCAGCTTCAAGACCATCGATGGGCGAGGGGCCACCGTGCGAATCGTCGGTGGCGCGGGGCTGACCATCCAGAACGTGAACAACGTGATCGTGCACGGCATTACCGTAAGCGACATCAAGCCCACGGGTCCCGCAAGGATCATGTCTTCCACCAGCCACGTTGGGAATCGCGGGCGTTGCGATGGAGACGCCATCTCCATCTTCGCGTCGAACAACATCTGGATCGACCACTGCTATCTGGCCCGCGCCGCGGACGGGTTGGTGGACGTGATCCGAGGGTCGACGGCCGTGTCTATCACGAACAATTACTTCACGCAGCACGACAAGGTGATGCTTCTGGGCGCCCACCCACAGGACACCATCGACCGGAACATGTACGTGACGGTGGCTTACAACATCTTTGGCCCTGGTCTGGTACAGCGTATGCCGCGCGTGCGTTTCGGGAACGTGCATGTGGTGAACAATGACTACACAGCGGGGTGGTCGAATTATGCCATTGGCGGTAGCGAAGCTCCTACGATTCTTTCTCAGGGCAACGTTTTCAATCCTTTCAAGGGCAAGAAGCAAGTGACTCAGCGCATTGACGACGGCGGTCCGACTTACGGTGGCCCTAAGAACTGGAACTGGCGTTCGGAGGGCGACCAGTTCCTTTCCGGCGCATTCTTCACTAGCTTGCCCATGCACTGGACCAGTCAGAGCTATGCCAAGACGGCTAGCGCCACTGCTCGGCCCGTTTCCATGGTGGCGACGATGGTGAAGGGTGCCGGCCCCCTTGCTTGCCGTAAGGGAGGGCGTTGCTGAGCGACAGAGTTGAAATGTAACATTAAAAATTTGATTTAGTCTAGTGAGGTGCCGTTTCGAGTTAGTGGTGGGGCTGCGCTCAATCTGTAGCCCACTTGCGAACCCCTTCGAAGAATGGCGAGTTCGTATGTTTCGGATAATGGCCCTCCGGATTTTTCATTGCAACCATGGTTTGGAGTTGGTAGTCAAATAGAGTTATTCTTCTAGCTGGTGTGGCTCTGCTTCATGAGCCCGCAAATGTAAGAAGTGTAGGGGAGGCGATTTTTTTATCACGCTCATCCAGACACAGAATATTTGATGGAACTAATAAAACTTTAAGAACCACTCGATTCTCAGTATTTTAAAGGGTTATAAATGGCCAAATTATGATCTTTGTTTTGAAATTGTGGACAAGTTTGTGCATCGTTTCTTCTCAATGAAGTTCATTTGCAGGATTCAAGTACAATCTACCCCCTCACGGCTCAGACTCCTCCTCTGTAAGTGGAAGAAAAACACTAATTTTGTTCAGACCTTCCCACTTCTGATGAGGTGATAATTTTCAGTGGATTTCCCCGTGGTGAGCATTTCTTATTGCGCATGCGCCTTTGCAATTTCGGAAGCCGTGATGGATTGAAAATGCGTAAGGAATGGGAAAACATGAAAACTGCCTTGGAAAACCTCTGAATGACATTGCAATGACTCGGACATTACGCTCGTTGGCACATAGTGGTCAACTCATCAAAGTAATAATTAGTTCATAAATCCCAATTAATTCGTGTTCATCTCAGTACTTTGTTTTCATGAGATCTTGGATTGCGTAGGTATGGCAGATGTTTGTATGAAGAAAGAGTAAACTTGGATTGCAGCCCGGCAATGTCCTTAAAACGAATATGGTTGAGACCAGGCGGCGAGGAAGTCCAACAGCCCACTGAAAAACACTCGTGGAATTCTACAGGTAGTACCAATTTTTAAAAGAGCGACAATTCCATTGCAATGGAGCGATGGACCCTCAAGCAGGGAAGGAAAATGAAATGATTTAGGGTCGGGATGGGGATGGAAATCCTAGCGCTGCACAATGTTGTGCATGAAATGCAGTTTGCATATCTATCCACAAGCACCGTAATGTCATTGTCAAAATGGCAGTCAATCTGACGGCATTGACATTTGAGACCGAGATACCACAAGCCTGCTCCGCCTGAGAGTCCTTGTATACACCGCTGAGAGGATGATCCTAGCTTTCTTTTCCACGAGTGTGCCCAAAAGAACACTCATAGCTTCACCATGAGCAAATTTCTCATAAATGGTGACTTCGGCAGGCCGACCAGTGGTCGTGATTTCACATCATGGTTACACATTTTCAATCCTACTTAATCTAGTTATCCAAGAATCTTTCCATTTCAATGCCAAACAATTCATGCAAAGGCAACCTTCAACAGCATCTGAACGAAAACAATCAGCTACGCAGCAAGCGGCTCATCAGGCACTAGAGAACTGGCTAGCTTTCAATTTGACTAAGGCCCTGCGGAATTCTTGTGTCGTCTACAGTCCACTAGGTGGACGGTTGCTCAAGAGCTTTGGGGTTAACCCTAACTTTATGAACTTCTTCTCAACTTGAGACTGCCACAGCAGCGTCTAAATGCTGTATTGACAGTACGTACAATAACGCTGGATGCGGTGTGCGTCAGTCGTGGACCATAGCCGCCCGATCAGAAGTCGTGAATGTGGAGGCGGAGTTGAAATCTACACCACATAGAAATATGAGTATTCTTCGGATACTTTTGAGTCTTCTTCGGATGTAATCTTGTCTCTTTCAGTTGCTACACGCCAGTTATGTCGCAACTCAAACTACTTGACTATAATGTAGAAGCTATTGGGTGTAAGTTTGCAGTGAGTCTATGGTATTGTGAATTTTTCAGCATTTTCAGCATTTGGGACATCAATTTCATATTTTCACATTCCTTTCAATCTTTCAAAATTGTTTTGTAAGGACTTCTGAATATATGAAAACTCTGTACAAGACAAAACTATGTTTCATAATTCCTGAGAAGGAAATCTGCAAGCGATTCCCATTTCATTTGGTTATTACATTGATATACACTATCCTGATTTTTACCTCCAATCTTTCCACCTTCTTCAGAGCATTTTTCCCTCGCAGTTGGCCTCTTAAGAGGACATGAGTGGGGCTGTCCACTTTCCCGCGGCCTGGAAAGTGGATGCCCCACCCATTTTCAGGTAAAAAATTGGCCTAGTGACTCAACGTGAAAAGAGGATGAACCACCCCTCCTGCATCCTTGCTGGATAATGTGGCACCAATTAGTTGAGGCAGGTCATTTTCAGGCCACGAATTGACTTGAAAAACAAGCTTGTTTTCAAGCCCAAATGCCAACTCGCCTAGCAAATTGGATAACCTCTTAAGAGGTTCTCAAGCCGTGTGGGCACGCTCTTAGCAGAGCTTATTTTTCACTACCACTACAGTTGCACTCATGCAGGTGATGGCGGTGACCAAACGTCATTCACATTCTAGATAAATTCCTTGGGGCACTTAGCAATGTATGGCTTACATCTTACTTTATGGGTAACGCGTTCAATTTCATTAAATTGGCACAACTTCGAGCACGACAATTGTGACATTCAAACTTCACATGCCTCTAAATCAGGTTTATAGATTAATGTTCCGGGAGACCACTTTGAAAAGTGCAAATGTCGTGAATTTCCTTCAATTAGACGTCAATTTCATTAAAATTGGAGGTATTCCATTACTTTGTCGCATTGCAGAACACTTGTTCTAAAATATAAATTCATGTCCTTACTAGATGTTAGAGCTTTATATCTATATACAGTATATGTCACAATTTTTTGCGCTGAAATCGCGCCACTTTAACGAAATTGACGTTTGGTTTTCTGATGTCTACCAAAGCTGGGTGACATGTGAACAGAGGCAGAGCGTAGAAAACTTACTTGCCAATGTCCTTGACTCCTTGTAGCGGCATGAAAGAATGCAATAGTCATCACGATGAGCATCTAAGTATTCGTTCACTCCAGTTCTATCGCAACAAAAGGATTGAACACCGTCTGAACTATAAAGATTGGCAAAATTTGAGCATTGAGTAGGTAATTTCTTTGCGAACATACCGTCATACCTCTGGGCAAAAATTTACTTGTGAATTTACTTAAGACAGCAACAAAAGCATAATTACCAGAAACCTTTTGGTTCCTACCCTGATGATGTTGAATCTGTTGATTTTTTCGCCTTTGCCATACTTGGTTTCATTGTGTGCCCCCCAAAACCCAAGTAACGTTCATAATTTCCTACTTCTGGATATCAGCAGAGACTCACCAGTAAGCCAACAACATTGTGAATCAAATCAGTGACTGCAGTTCTAGAACCACAGCTCTTTTATTTCCTTCATCATCTGGACATTCGATCCACAAATGGATCATCGTCTCGGTAAAACAAATGATACAAATGAGATTTCTTCGACAGCTCACAAACCAGCTATGGGAGAAACTGATATGACTACGAATCTCCAGCCAAACTAAAGTAATCGGAATCAAAATCAATCCAAAATCAATCCATTCAACAAATGTGTTCATCAATGAGGGTGACCAATGCAGCTGCACCTCTAACACTTCTTACACTAGTGGGCTACATGCAGCGCAGCCGCAACACTAAAATACACTGAAAAAAATCAATTCCCAATCATTCTAACCTTCTACGCACTCGCCATTCTCCGAGGGACTCGCAAATGGTGCGAAGTCACAGCGTACCAATGTCTCCGCAAGCAAACTTAGTTCCGGGATGTAATATATCGATTGCTTTAGCGATGAATAAATTAATAAATAAGCTGTCGCTCAGCATCGAGCTCCTTTGCGGCAAGCTGTAAGGGGACCGGCACCCTTCACCATCCCCGCCACCATAGACGCAGGCCGAGCAGTGGCGCTCGTCGTCTTGGCATAGCTCTGGCTGGTCCAGTGCATAGGAACGATCGTGAAGAAAGCGCCGGAAAGGAACTGGTCGCCCTCCGAACGCCAGTTCCAGTTCTTAGGGCCACCGTAAGTCGGACCGCCGTCGTCAATGCGCTGAGTCACTTGCTTCTTGCCCTTGAAAGGATTGAAAACGTTGCCCTGAGAAAGAATCGTAGGTCCTTCGCTGCCGCCAATGGCGTAGTTCGACCAGCCCGAAGTGTAGTCATTGTTCACCACATGCACGTTCCCGAAACGCACGCGCGGCATACGCTGTACCAGACCAGGGCCAAAGATGTTGTAAGCCACCGTCACGTACATGTTCCGGTCGATAGTGTCTTGTGCGTGGGCACCCAAAAGCATCACCTTGTCGTGCTGCGTGAAGTAATTGTTCGTGATGGACACGGCCGTCGAACCTCGGATCACGTCCAGCAACCCGTCCGTGGCGCGAGCCAGGTAGCAGTGGTCGATCCAGATGTTGTTCGATGCGAAAATGGAGATGGCGTCTCCATCGCAACGCCCGCGCTTCCCGACGTGACTAGTGGACGTCATGATCCTTGCAGGACCCGTGGGCTTGATGTCGCTGATGGTAATGCCGTGCACGATCACGTTGTTCACGTTCTGGATGGTCAGCCCCGCGCCACCGAAGATGCGCACGGTGGCCCCGCGCCCATCGATGGTCTTGAAGCTGGTGATCATGAGCTCGTTCTTGAGCTTGATGGTCATGCTGTAGGCGAAGGTGATCCAGAGCGGGCCGGGTCGTGTGACGGCGTAGCGGAGCGTTCCCGGCGCGGGGTTGGCGGGGTTGTCGTCGCGAGCAGACGTGACGACGTAGATTTTCCCGTTCTTGCCGCCGGTGGCGCCGCGACCGAATCCTACGGCGCAGCTGGCCAGGCTCTGGCGGTGCGCTGCCCAGTTGGGATCGCATCTCCAGCAATCGTCAACCGGATTTCCACTTTCACAGCCGCTCGACGCCAGCGACAAGTCACCAACGTCTGACGAGCCCCTGAATCAGAAACGAACCATCAGTTTTTATTACGAGAATGAATGAACCAACCACCGGCGGCGTTATTAGTCTGATTTCTACCACTTCAAAGACTCCAATACTGACCCCAGTGAAAACCAAAGCTTCTCACTTACTCTGTCGTGGTTGTGCCATCGTCAGTCTCGACTGCATCAAATCCGTCACCGTCAACCAATGTAGCATTACTTGCATCCGTATCTGCGGTAAAAACAACAGGCTGGGCATCCTCTTCCTCGATAGTTTCTCCAGATTCTGCAAACGCCTCCTGATTCAGACGTTCGTCGTGAGCAGGAGCAGGCTCCGCCCAGAAGCTCTCAGAAATCCCCTCATCCTCCGAAGGCCCCGGAGCGACTACCTCGTCAGAGAATTTGAAGGCAATGGGATCAGTAGAGCCGTAAGTTTCGTCCGTGTCTAGCTGGGTTGCAGATAGCACGCCCTGCGACTGCACCAGCACGCATACAAACAGCAGCCCCAGCCCCAAGATCGTCGACCTCGCCATCTGATCAACAAACCACTCAACAGCCGAAGCTCGACAGTCACCAGCAAGCCAACACGTAGCATTTACAATTATCCAGCCGCAGTCATGATGGAGCTAGAACTTCATGTTCATGAAATGCTGTATCCGTGCTTTGAAAACGTTACGTGTTTGGTACAGTGGACGTGAAATGGAGTGTCCAACGATGTGCATGTACGGGGAGGGGAGCTTTTAGTTATTGATAGCAATGTGATAAGCTCAGTTGCAGCGCATGGAAACACCAACACGTTGAGATCGACGGTGCTTGGAGCGGTTTCGTCGTCGTTTTAGAGGGAAGGGTAGCATGTTTCTCGCCTGGAAACTAGAGGCAAGTCCAAGCAACCGAAACTTGAATTGCCAAAGAATCCTTAAATAGGTTTGAGCACTGCAGGCTTGTTCTGTGCAACCGCCACCGGATGCACAGCATTAACTGTAGCTGTTCGCCACTTCGCCCTGGCTCTTCGAGTCAGTGTTCGTGCAACTGTCGTCCCCAGAATCGTGACTCGCAAGGACTTGACTTTTTGAACTTTCTGCTTTCTTGCGAAATTACGACACTTCAAGCCTTGCGCATGGTTCTTAAGAGTCTGGTAGATTCTCTCTTTAAGGAAATTATTGATCAACCAGTGTAAAAAATCCATTTCCATGTGAAAAATTGGCCAAACTTTGCAGGAAAGGCGAAAGGTTTTCTGGATTTCTGCACATGAGTGTGCTGAATATTTGTAAGACTAGAATTGGAATTCTTGGTTGGCAAAATTCTAGGGAGAAGCCCATGTAAAAGTGAAGGCCTACATAACTTTCCAACTTCCAGGAAACTAATTTGAACATTGGACTTGAACTTCTTGGTTGCTTTGAGCTTGAGACAAAAGGCGGGCTTCCATATACAGATGAGTTGACAAAGTTTTAGTGATTTGCAATTCTCCATTTCTACCACTATCATAAAACCTTAGAACAAAAATTGTTCCATAGGCTTTCAAAGTTATCCTATCCTCATGAAACTAAAATACTTAGGATATGTATACTAAATTGCATTTTCAAAAAAGCAAAACTCCATTTTGGAAGAATTTTTTCATTTCATTTTCATGATTTTATATGTCAATTCGTTGAAAAACATTGATGATGAATTTTTTTAATTCAATTGCGGATATATGTAGGAAACATCCATACGTACATCTTTCCTTCAACAAGCATCTCCAAAAAAAGTTCAAAATTCTTTCGGAGATGCTTGTTGAAGGAAAGATGTGCATGCGTATAGGTGTTTCCTACATATCTCCGCAATCACCGAATGAAACACAATGATAAAAAAAATTCATCACCGATGTATTTCCATGTTATCATATAAAATCATGAAAATGAAATGAAAAAATCCACCAAAAATGGAGTTTTACTTTTTCAAAACTGCAGTTTGGTACACTTGATTGGGATTGTGTAAGAATTGAATGTTAATTATATGAGACAAAAAAATGTCAATTGTATTCTATATTATGCAAAGAAAAACTGAATGGTATAATTTGCAATCACGAAAACTTTTGCAACCCATCTGTTCTATACAGTCCGTCGGAACAGGAAACCAACTAAATTTTCCAGATTCGGTTCTGATGCCCTTCTCCCGGCTAAACCGAGAAGCCCCTTCGCCATTTCAGACGGCGCACAACTCGGAAAACTTTCATTTAACCGTCGTGTACAGCAACGTGACGTCGGGATGAAAAATGGAGCCGATGTTCGTTGAAGTAATCGAGCGTGAGCTTCACTGGTGTCTCCGAGTAGAGCTACAGTACAGTAAGAGATTCTGATTCTTCCTTTCGACAGAAACGGAAGAAAAGTACGGAGCAACTTACTCCGTAGAAGATGAGAAGAGGAAAGGGCCTCGAGAGCGGCATTCCGACTCTTCCGCTCCCTCCGACCGTTGTGCGGAAGGCTCACATTGGGAATCACATGGGCTGACGTCCTTCCCGAATCAGGAAAGGAGGAGGACACGTCATGTGCAGGCCTGCTGCGCATTCGCTCGTCGCATCACATGCAGCGTTTTTTCTGAGCGAAAAAATTGCTCAAAAGCGATGAAAAATAATCCGCTCAATTCTTGTATAAAGAAATGGCACAGTTTGAGAATCCAGAAATCGCGTGTTTGCTATCACATCTTGGGACGGGATCGCTCAAATTTGGATGAATGTACATCATTTTGGATGAATAAATGAAATTTCATCTACAAATTGCAAGTTTCATCCATTTCTAAGGATGTAAGTAGCTTCATCCTTTCAGAGAATATTGCTTTCCGTATTGCCTAAATTAAATGAAAAAAAAAATTGATCACATGCCGCTACCGGAACCCAGTTATTTTTTTCCATTTAATTTAGGCAGTACATAAAGTGGTAGTCTCTAGAAGGATGAAGCTACTTACATCCTTAGAAATGGATGAAACTTGCAATTTATTGATGAAATTTCATTTATTCATCCAAATTGATGTACATTCATCCAAATTTGAGTGATCCTATCCCATGATACACATGATTTCATCCATTGAAAAGCAAAAATATTTCGCCAAAGATTCTTTGGAAAAAAAAATTATTCCCCATTTTGGCAGCATAGCTTGCTCTATTTTGGTGCCAGTAGAGAAGTTAATGATCAACATACAACCTAGCCTTACGAAATTGTGCCAATTTGTAATGGAATCCAATGAAAGGTATATTTAATATAATCTACTAATTGTAACCATGTGGCAAATTATTTTAAAACCATATTTGTCAATAACTAGTGATAAAGAAAAAATTCTTCAATGTAAATGCATAATAGCTATGATTATTATTTACATTATTTTTTATTTATAAAACATGTGAAGATTCAAAGAGGGGATACAAAGCATTAATGAAGCCTTATAAAATATCTTCCAATACTACAAATGAATTTTAGAATACTTAGGTATATTATAGGCATATTTAAAATATATTGGAATTGACATTTGGAGGCTATTAGATGTTGTAGACGTTTCAAATTATTTGTTAGAACATACAAATCAAGATAATATTACTTAAAACCCCAGCACCAAAACGGAAAATGTTAATGTATACTCCATATAAGATAATATTATTTGAAATCCCAGCACCAAAACAACATAAATTTAACCAAAATCTATTGTTCTTTCAAGTGTTCCAATCACGTTGTCTTAGTTAAAATTACATTTAAATTTGTTGTTCCAAAATTATTGATTTGGGAAAAGGACCTTTTTTTAAAATTAAAAGTTGTCACGTGAGCAAGGCCAAAACTGCCACGTCAAGCATGGTCAAACCTCTATGTCAATATATGTATTGACCCAAGGGTTTGATTTTGGAACCTTACTTTCTCCAATTACATTCCTCATCCAATACACGATGATTGAATTCACATGTGTATATACAAATAACAAATTGATAGATACTAAACTAATAGCTATTCAAAAATATTGAAGTATTTTTTTTAAATAAATTTTTAATAAGAAAAAAATAAAATTTAGAGAATCAATTTTTTAAAGTAAAGAATTGATTATGTTTTGAAGAATATTAATTACTTACTACATATGTCATGAATTTGTTAAGTTTTCAGTATTTCAAAGCCTCTACAAATAAAAACAATATTTCTTGGGCAATAAAAGTTGGTATGAAACCTTAAAGATAACTTTTGGACCAATCATACAAAACACTTCAAAGATTCATAGCAAATTCATACTTGGTCCAAAACAAATAAACTTATTAGCTCTTGCCTTTTTTCACATTTGTCTTAATGTGGGAAGAAATTCAATAATAAAGGCCATTGCCTATAATGAGGCAGTTAATATCTTATATAAAATAGTAAAATTAGATTGCCCTCACTAATTTTTGAATATTTTATACTATATAAATATTTATTGTTATTGAACAGTACCTAACAAGAAAATGTCTTTCCTCCAGCAATAATAATGGGTGAATGGATGCAATAATATCAAGAGTAAACTTAGAGAGTTACATGTGCCTCTACAAGGATAAGCGGTGAGTCATGTAACTTTTATGGATAAGGCAACCTAATTGTCACTATTCAATGTACACTAAGTAGTAAAATTAGGTTGTCTAAATAATTAGGTTGCCTTACCCAAAGAAAGTTACTTTACAAGCCATTAAAGTCAACAAATATTTCTACAAATATTTCCATTTATACATATGGAGGTTTATGAGTTACAATTACAACAATATTTAATGCAAATATAGTGTATTTTGTACAATAATAGTAAATATTTATGTAGTGTCAAATGTTAAGAAACTAGTGCGGGGCAACCTAATTTTATCATTCAGTGTACACAAAATAGTGAAATTAGGTTGCCTTGACAATTAAGTTGCCTTATTTTAAGAAAGTTACTTTACAAGCTTTCAAAGTCAACAATAATTTCTTCAAATATATTTGTTTGTACACATCAAGGTTCATGAGTCCTAAATACAACAATACTTAATTCAAAAGTAGTGCATTCTTGTAGAGAAACAATAAATATTTATATAGTGGAGAATGTCGAGAATTTTGTGAGAGGCAACCTAATTTCACTATTTTGTTTTTTGTTAAGTTAAGTAGTCATCAATTAAGTTCTAAATGCCCAAGGCCTTTTTTGAACTTCTAGGAATTTACTTTTAATTGAACAAAAAGCCAACATTTTGATAAATTGTATCAATTTTTTATGAATTGTAATTGTACAATTTCAAACTAGACATGTTAGAGGTCACATAGGAAAAGAAAACACAACAATATCACTTATGAATTGAAAGATTATAATGTTTGAACATGAAGGTATTAAAACTATGAAAGTGACTTGAAGTCTTTCAATCTCTTGTCACATGCCAAATCTAAAAAGTTGGTCAATACAAAAATATGAGGTTAAAGGACCTAACATGCATAACTCTAATCAATTTACAACTTCTCAAAATCTACTCTACAGTTTTTTTAAACAAATTTTTAATGTGTTTTTTCCTCCAAGATCTAGTGTGCATTTGAGGCTCATTTCCAAGAGCCCTCAACACTATGGAAAGTCAAGATTGCAATGGGTACCCTTGCACCAAATCTTGGATAGAAAAATCATAATCAATCATTTTCAAAATCGGATTTTTGATGCTAAAACTAGACTTCGAAAAGAATTTTTCAAAAATATAAACTACTAACAATAGCAACTTGGTTAGGTTTTATTTCACTTTAAAGTATTGCCGACACCAAAATTTGGTGCCTCGGACATTTAGGGGTTAAGCGATATCTGGACGATGTCTGGCCGATATGTGGACGAACATTGTGATCTCGACGACTCGATGTGGACGAGAAGCCCCCAAACGGAAGTGACGCCTGGAGCGTTTGAAGGCTCTTGTGCCGCCTGGCCTTCGTAATTGCAATGGACTGAGAAGCTCCCTCCAATTCACGATCACTCCATCTTCCTCGAGCTGGTTTCGTCTTTTGCTGTTGTCCAAGCTTGTTGCGATTTTGTGGTAATTAACGATGGCGATCCTCACACGATGGATCGGAGGAGGAAGGCGGGAACAATTCAACAATGCAGCAGGCCATGGTGCACGGGAATGAGGATCTGGACCTGCCCGTCGCCGTGCCCGAAGATGTGCAGGCTGGGATGAACGCCGCGGAGGACGGCGATGCTCCGTCTCTCTCGACTGCTCTTGCGCAGGTTCTTCTCATCTTTTGACTTCTGCTTGGGATTTGTATCAATGCGCTCTTTGTCACTATTACCACAATGCGCTCCTTGTTAATTACCGTTTGTTCATCATTACATCAATTTCAAATGCGCAAATACTTGCAGCTTTCGTGGATCACCGTAGCATTGCGTCTGTTGCAAAGGGTTTGGATCACGTCGTGGAAAAGGCTGAAACGACCGAGGGGTGGGAAGACATGGAACCGACATATTTCGCAGTGAGCGTAGTTCCTATTACTGAAACGATCAAATTTTAATCGATTAGTTTTAGGGATTGGAAGGGGAATCCAGTGCACCTAAGTGTGCATTATTTGGACGCCGTATGCGAAAGTTGGAAGTGTTCAACGTTTTTAGTGCTAGTTGACCCTAAACCAACGTAATTCTAATGTGCAGGTGCTGTAAATTCTCATATTAAATGTATACCTATTGTCCAATGTGATTGAGGGTTAGGATTAGGACGCTGATTGAATTGAGCTCTCCTACCTTACTACTACCTCAGATTTTGAGGATTGTGGAGGTCTGGAAATCCTCTGTTTCGGACAACCCTAAATCAATGGTTAGGCCGGGTGCTCTAGGGTTCTGATAAGCCTCAATCGTTGATCATTGCTCTCGCCAATATCGAAGATCTTATTTTGGACTAGAGAATCTTTGAGAAATGGAGGTGTCAGAGGGTTATCAGTCAGACATAATGCCAAGTTGTTTCGTTGAATCTTGAACGTCCTGATTTATGGTTTTCGCTTATCAAAGGGCTGTTAGTAGGAGGTTCATTGGGTAGAACCTTTGTTAGACCAGCCAATGAGTGTGAGACGCAGTTGCCTCTAAACTCGGACTTGGCATTGTGAGAGCAATCCATTTTAGCTGGGATATCAGGGTGCAAGATTGTTGCAAGTAGTTTATTCAGTTTCGTAGCTGCAAAGGCTGGAGCTGATGGTGAGGTTTGTTGTTCCTGATTATCAGCCAACCTGACGAGTGGCGTCGATTGTGAGGGCGAAGATGGCGACAGACCACTTCACGTTGCTTGGCTTTACGGCCATCTTGCTTGCGTGCAGGTATTGTGGAAGGAGTCTCGTTCATTTTCAATTCTCCACCTGATCATGAATTTCGGATTGACGGAGTTTTATTATTAAGTTAATAGGCATTAGATACATCAAATCCTCGTGTTGAGTTAGTTTTACGTTAATGTGAGAGTAACTTAATGGAACCAGTGTTGACGTACTGTTGGTGTGACGTTGGTGTCCTTGGCATAGTCTAGATATTATACTGCAACTATTGAGTTAACATCAGTTAACATTAAACTGAAGTTATCTAATACGGTATTCTATTTTGATTTACGATTACCAACGTCGTGAATCTAGTAGGGGAACTTTTGAATAGGTGCGGCTCTACTGAAACATTCAATTTGATGCTCGGACGGGAGTATTGATATTGCCTTAAACTCTGAGATGCAGAGTCATGCCTATCAGACATCGACTTTATATAGATAGGCTCGTTTGGATCCAATGAAAGCAGGGCACATATGTTCATTAAAGTTAGTATTAGCAAGATGGTTATATAATTACGTGGAATTTCAGGTGCTTCTTAGACTCTGGTCCAATTGGGGAGTTCCTTTTGAGCTATATAGTCGACACACCATGTTGAAAATGCATGGGGTGCCAGATTCTGCTTACAGCTGGTGCTGGCATTGAAGTTCGAGATGAAGATGGAGGACTACCCCTGCATGATGCATGCGCAGGAGGTAATGTCCTACTCACTATCATGAACATTTCATCATAATTTGAGGGGATTCTCGAGTGTCATTATGATCTGAATCATGTGGCCTACCGATATATATATTTAATGTTTAGTTGATCAAATGACGGCTCTGTCAAGCCCCCAAGCACGTCTTGTCTTGAACAAGTACGCTAATCATACGAGACTATGTTTATTGTAATGAATGCTTTTTTTTTAAAATGTGTAGGCTACAATGAAATTGTGAGCATTATACTTCGTGCTGCCAGCAGGGGAAACGTGTTATGGACTCATTTGACATCGATGGTGGTACTGTATGCGATTCTCTCCCTTCTGTGGCTTTTGTGGGACTTAATGCATTAAATGGTGGGGTGCATCTGTCAACATTCTATGTTATTATCCCAACTGAATCTGAGTTTACTTGCGTACAAAATTCATGCTGTATAGGACAGGTATGATCATCTTCTGACAGTCCATATTTGTAATGCAAATCTATTCCTCTTAACTAATATATTAAACAAGCCACTTTTTCTTCAGATGAATGGACTGCTCGAGCACTAATGCAAATTTGTATGCAGTTCCCCGCCGACTTGGCTGACCCGAATTCTCCAGCCCAGGTGAGGTAAATGATGCTGTCGAGAATCTGAATGCTGAAGCAACAGAAACCTAGCGCTGTGATAAAACATTCTCGAAACTGGCAAAGAAACGTTGCCTACTTTAACTTTAAGGTAAGTTTATACATTGTACTTGAAGGGTACTTCATGTGTAGTCTTCCTTGATCTACCAAGTAGAAGCAAATAATAAGTTAGCAGTGGTTTTGCGAAACTTGAGCTTCAATGCAAGAGTTCACTGGGAGCTGAAAGGCCTAGATCACCATGATTACAGACACAGTACATTGGTTGCTGTTCATTGGTATGAAGTACACACTGAATCACTTGAGTCCACACGTATATTATGATCACTCTCAAGGCGGCTGATTTTCTTAGGCTGGAGTTGTTTGAGTCGTACTAGTAGATTGAATGTGAAAGTGTGATAGTATTTTGACTGTCCCATTTTTTGAGTGACATAGTTTGTGCTATTGTAATGTTGTGAACTTTGATAATGAATAAGGACACCCTGGACAAAGTGCTTTTCCACCTTGGTCCTCAATATACCCAGAGCTTGGTGTTTTAGTTATTTTGCTTATCCTGTGTGTAGTCATGATTGATATTTGAAAACCTGGAAGACTATCTATTTTATACTTTTTAACACCATATTGAATAGTGATTCTAGGCTCATCGCTTTGTACAGTAAGCTACTTGTCCCTGTCGGCATGATAACATTGACAAAAGCAGATCCGTTCTTTAGATTCTTGTATTAAGTCTTGTTTAAATAAGAATGACGTAATTTGTGCTTGTTACATTGCTTTCGTGAATAAAACATTCCTTCCCTTCGCATTAATAGGAGTTCCGCAGAATATGCCTCCATGAGAAACCGGAGAGTTCAATTTTGAAGATTGTTGAGTTCAATTTTCAGAGCAGCACAGCACAAAGTTTGAGCAACTTTTGAGGGTCAATGGTTACATTTCGTCAGGAGTCCTCGTGTCTCTGTTCGAAATTCATACCTCTCATTGATCTGAATATGCACTCAACTTTCTATTGCAGTATGTTACTCAATTTGAGGAAATGTTAGAATTATAAAGTGGGCTTAGAACTTGGCTTGCCAAACTTCATTATGTGAGTTATCCGTAATCGTCACAAGCAAACCCTTGGGCTGCCTATTCAGAGTCTTTTGAAAAACATGTGGTGTTTATGGGTTAAAAGCCCAGGTTCAATGGAGATCAAATTCAAAGCCAAAATTGAGCTCAAACAATTAGAAGTCTGAGAAATGACAAAATCATCTAAATAGTACAAGCCCTGTTAAACACCAGGAAAATTCCAAAAATAATCTCTAGGTTTTGCAATTGGTGCATTTACAAAACCTAAATTGCCATGGTTACCTCAATTTCACAATCTGTGACCTCAATTTTTTCTTGCAGCCTTCTTCTTATTTTTGTTTCACTGCATACTTTCTAAAATGGTATGCAAGACTTTAAGATATGTTAAGAAAAAAAAATCATGTTTTTCTCTATTATTTCATTGGAAAGTATGACTTGAGGTTAGACTTGAGGTAATAGAGACATCCTTTAGGTTCATTTAGAGGCTTTAGGCTTCATTTCATAAGTTAAATCAAAACCAAAATTAGATACTTTGAAAGTTATAGTGAAGTTTGACGAGAGTGCCTCTACTTTTGGACGTTTGACAATTCTTTCTTCTAAACACAATTAATTATTTGGTTTTGACATAATAAATGAGTTTCATATTCAAGACATAAGAATCTTTGTTGGATTTTTTTTTTAAAATTACCTCTAGACTTTTGCTCTTTCAAGTTTGAATTCTCTAAAATTGCAATATTGCAATTTTTGTATTATTACAAATGAAAAAAAAAAAAAAAAAGTTGGGCACATTAGAAAGTATGTTGGATTATTAACATGTGAAAGACAATGGAGCTTGAATGAGCCAGATGGGAATTTAGATAGGTTCCAACTAAGTCAATATTGAATGGATCATTTTAAAATTTTGACAAAAAGTATTGACATGTACCTACTTTGTAGAAATAAAAAATCCCATATTAGGTTCCTAGATCAAAAGTTATATTGTAGATTAAAAATAGAGTCAGCAAACAACTTTGGGCAACTTTGAGCAATATGTTCAAAATTCTTCTTTACCTTCTAAATTTTGGCTAGTATCTAACAAACAAGATATATATGGTGGTGCAGTAGTAAATTCTTAAAACTATATGTAATAAAAAAATCTCATCCAAAGCAGAGCTCAATCTTCTATTGTTATTGAATACTCTGATCATGCAATAAACTTGATCAAAGTTTTGAAATTGTTCTACACATCTATAGTAGTTTAGCGTAATTTGTTTATGTCCATTGAATTTTTATTTTCATTTTTGCTCAATGCACTTAAAATGATAGTTTGTAAATAGTTTATGCCGAAAACGTACCTTAGTCCTTTGGGGGTCAATGATACATTGTTGCAAAGTTTTCAATTACATCATAGGGATAATCCAAGAGACCAAAACCTCAATATCTATTTATTAAACATTATGATTTTAAAATTCTATTATCATTTCATTTACACCTCTCTACAATGACTTTGATGTTTCCGCATTTGAATTCAAGATTCTCAATTTCTAAACACTAGTATAAATTTGGATTGCATAGACTAGGAAAATGACCCATGAGGAGACCCACATGACAAACTTGATGACTAGTAGGTCTTCTCATAGTCATTTTCCTAGTTTATGCAACCAAGTCTCCACTAGTAAAAGGTTCCCACATTCTTGAAGGGGATGCACCTTTGTCAAACTTGATTATAATTTTCAACATTAGAAGAGATTTGAGGCCTCTAGAAGACTGGGAGTTCCCAGGGCGTTCCTAGCCTAAGAACTCTGCCACATACGCAGTCTAACGTGGCGAGAGAGTACTATGTCAAAAAATTTGAAAAATAAATTTAAATAAATTTAAATATATATATATATTTAAATCACTTTTGGGTAAAATAAAATATTTTATTTTATTTTGATTTTGACAGCATTACTGCTGGTTCAGAACATGGGAACTGGAAAGGGGAGCAATCCTAAAACAGCCCTCTGGAGGCCTCAAATCTCTTCTAATGAATATATGTATGTATAGAGAGAGAGAGATATATATAGATATAGATATATCCATTTTTAATTTAGACTAAGGGAATGAAGCTTGAAAAGTTGTTTTCCTACTCAATTCTGATACTTTAAAGTTTCCTGAGTTATTACAATTGGAAGCTCTATAAATTCTGAGTTATTTCAATTTGGCCTTCATTTTAAATCAAAATTCTAGACTATTCTAATATATATTTTAATTGATACAATTTTATTTTTTGTTTTACACATTCAAAAATTGTAGTGACTCAAAATTTCCTCCAAATTTTTGAAAAAATCAACACCTACAAAAGAACATTTTTCACAAAAAAAAAACATAATTTCATTCATTAATTTTATAAAGGCTATACTTCACTTGGTGATTGTATTTTACTACTAATAGGTCTCCACACTACCAACGGTGTTTTGGGTGTATAAAAGAAAAAATTACTTGAAAAGTTTTCACTTTATTTTTTATGACCACTTGTGCCTCTTATATTACCGAATTGGATTTCTTTTGTTGTGTCACCAATTTAATTTTACTTGATATTAGCAAAAAAATAAAAGTTACAGTTTATTACAATACTAGTAGAATTTTTTTACATTGATAGAAAATACATATTCTCATGTAATAAAAATACTTGATTTATACTTAAATATGATCTACAAGACTAAATTGAGATTAAAAAAAAATGAAGTTTGACTATATGGCAATAATTCACTTTCTTTAAGATTAAGCAAGAAATTTATTAGTTTTCTAGTATTGAATGTGAGCTTTTTGATTTGAACTCAACCAAGAACATCATTTTGCTTCCCATTTTTAGTTTTGTAATTTATCCTCACCTTCTAAAGTTCCCAAAGTTAACTGCAAATGTAAATTTTTCATTGTTTGCCATCTTTCATTATTCAAATAACTATGCTAAAATTGACTTGTATATTTTATCCCTATGGCATTGGCTTGTTTATAGTCTCTTCCCCTTTAGGCTTGCTTTACATCTAGAAGCCAGGTTAATTTGTTGTATCAGAGGCCCAAAATCCTCACTTGTGATTCGACAAAAGACTGAAATCAATCCCAACCTCGATTCATATTTAGAGGCCGAGCCAATTTAGTTGAATGACTCTTTTATTAAAAAAGACATATTTTAACATGGCCCGAGCTTGTTAAATTGGATGCACCAAAAATGGGAGGCCAATTCTTGGCCTTAGAGGCCAATGTGAAATTTCAATTCAATTTTTTTCCTTTATAAAGTATTACTTTTTAAACAAATCAAATCCTTTGGATTTTGTGCAATTAGCCTAAAAAAAATTGGCTTGATTTCTAGGTATAAAGTGGTCCTGAAGAAAGAAAGAGGGCTAAAATTTTCTAGGCCTTATTGAATTGGCTTGTCTTCTTGGCCTCAAGGCCTTAACATATGGGAGAATTGGCCTCCATTATAATCTTATACTAGTGAGTAGTTGAGGACAGCCTTGAATCCAAAAGGAACTAAAATTTTGTGTAATTAGCCTCAAGGGGAATTGGCCTAATCCCTAGGTGTAAAGTGGCCCTTAGACTAAAACCAACAAAGAACCGTGCTACTATTGGCTCTATCCTTGCAGCACTAACTACACTAATCAACATCCTATCTTTCAAACCAAAGCTAGCAAGGAGCTATGCTTCAATTGGCTTTGTCTTTGTAACACTCACTACACTGACTCAATTTCCTATCTTTTGAATCAAATCTAAGAATGAGCTATGCTACTATTGGCTCTATCCTCGTAGCATTAACTATACTAATTCAATGTTCTATCTTTCAAACCAAAGCTAGCAAGGAGCTATTCTAAATTGGTTTTGGCTATATAACACTAACTAAGTCCCCCCCCCCTTCAGACTAAAATCATGAAGGAGCTATGCAACAATTGGTTCTACACTAATTTTTTTCGATCAAGGACCTAGTTTTACTTCTCCACACCATTCTACTGTTGCAAAGCCTCACCCACCCCCCCTTCAAATTAGAATCAACAAGGAACTATGCTACAATTGACTTTGTTCCTATAAAATAAATTAAGCTATTATCACCCTCATCTCAATTTCACCCATACTAGTGTGTCGTGTATCGTTGCCACAGTCAAAACAAAAATTAAAGTATTTTTTTAATTTTTTAATTCATAAAACTTTGAAATTCAATAAGTTTCACCCCGTGGTCCAAACGCCACAAAACAAAGCTTGTGCACCCCTCTTCACCAAGGGCTTTCCCACAGTATCAAGCATGCGACTGGGGGACGCATAGTCCAAGAGATTTTAACGTAACAAACAAAACAAAACAAAACAAAACAAATAGCCAAACTTAAGGTATGGATCTACACAAAGAACACAATTCAAAATAGAAATGTGCTGACTGCAAGTGTATGAGTGTAGAATTGCAATTTGTATGGTACTAGTATGGTTCACCACCTTTGCCCCTCTCCGCTTTCCAAGTAAGGTCCTAATCCAACATCTTCACATGTTGCTTCTATCGATGCCGAAAGTCTCCTCCCCTTCCAACCACTCCAACAAAGTGCTATGCTACAATTGTCTTTGTCCCTATAACACTAGCTTTTCTTTTAGTAATTAATAATACAAACTAAGTCCTCCTCAAGCTTCCTCGCACTTTTTTTTTTTTTTGTGAATCCAGTACAGTACCAAGTCCCTCCCTCCCTTTTGTCGGGAGCCAATCCATAAATTTGTAAATCAGTTTGGGGTGGCTTGAATCCGTTGCTTGCCACGTTGGAAACGGCCTGTCTTCCTAAGTTGGGGAAGTTGAGGTGGTCGGTCCCGTCCCTTCAGTTGCCTTGAACGTCCCTTCCTTCAGTTGTTGTTGTCCCTTCTAATGATGAAGAAGTGATGGCGGAAGCAATCCGTGGAAGTCACATGTGGAGAAGATCCGGAGAGACGATTCAACCTGCGCGGCCTGTCTGCCTGCAACAGCAGCAGCTGCTTGCCTGCTTAATGTGCAGCGCCAGGGACGGACGGATTCCCCTTCCGTTCACTTGGCTTGGCTTGGCTTGGCTTGGACCGCGGCCTTTCTGCTTCCCTGGAGTCCTGGCTCCTGGTCTCTCTGGTCTCTCTGGCCAGCACCGGAATCTCTGGGATCATCACCTGCGGTCCAAGGTCCAAGGTCTAAGGTCCATGCCCCATGGGAGACAACGAGCTGGGGTTCAGGTTGGGATGCATAACAAGGTGGGGTGAGCTAAACTTCTTGAAACAATTTTCAGTGAATTTTTGGAGGAAGGAAAATGGAATTGGCATCGAACGCAAGTGGTTTCATCTTTTTTGGACCATCCTGGAGTTAGTTATGAATTTTTTGAAGTTGAAATGTAGGGGTCACAAGAAGCGACCACCTCATGAAATGTACACTATTGACACATTGAAGAAAAAAAAATGTACCTCTGTGCCATGCATGAATCACTTTCAAGAGTTGATTGCATTGGGGGGAAGCTAAACTTCTTGGAACAATTTTCAGTCATTTTTTGGAGGAAGGAAAATGGAATTGGCATCGAACGCAAGTGGTTTCATCTTTTTTGGACCATCGTGGGATTAGTTATGAATTTTTGAAGTTGAAATGCAGGGGTCGCGAGAAGCAACCACCTCTTGAAATGTGCACTACTAGTACATTGAAGGAAGCAAAATGTACCTCTGTGCCATGCATGATCGCTTTCAAGAGTTGATTGCATTGGGGGGAAGCTAAACTTCTTGGAACAATTTTCAGTCATTTTTTGGAGGAAGGAAAATGGGATTGGCATTGAATGCAAGTGGTTTCATATTTTTTGGACCATTGTGGGATTAGTTATAAATTTTTGAAGTTGAAATGCAGTGGTCACAGAAAGCAACCACCTCCTGAAATGTATACTACTGGTACATTGAAGAAAGCAAAATGTACCTATGTGCGATGATCACTTTTAGAGCACGGCAGCTTTTAAAATAGACTACCTTACCGAAAGATGGGAATGCATAAGGAGAAGTAGGTTGCTCTTAAAGTGCCTCTTTTAAGAGTTGATTGCATTGGGGGAAGCCAAACTTCTTGAAACAATTTTCAATCAATTTTTGTAGGAAGAAAAATGGAATTGGCATCGAATCCAAGTCGTTTCATCTTTTGGGGACCTTCATGGAAGTAGTTCCAAATTTTTGAAGCTGAAATGCAAGGTTTAAGCTGAAAAGCCCCCCCCCCCCCTTAAATGTACATTATTGTTTTATTGAAGAAAGCAAAATGTACCTTTGTGTTAGAGGTTGCTTTTAGAGCATCCTACCTTAATATTGATTAACAATGAGGCAGGGGTCCTTTTTGCATTCTTGAAAAGAAGACCCTACATTGAACAAAATTGTCTTATATAGTGCGGCTCCTCAACCAACCCCAATCCTTGAATTAAGTGATAAATCCCTCCTAGGAATCTAGTAAAGCATAATACCTTCCTTATATAGGGAAGATCACTGTCTAATGATATATACAATGTTATGTGGCTAGCTATAGTGGAAATCAATACATCCTAGGTGAGGGTCCAATTCGGCATAACCTAAGTTAATAATGTTAGAAAGTGCCACATCTCACCTTGTAATTGGTGTAGAATGACGTGGGTCTTCCCAAATCTGACATGGAAATTGAATTGCAAAACTTATCAATTGCTTCCTTGTTGAAATTGATCCTCTCAAGTACAATATTGTTTAACCTCAATAGTCCCAAAGGGCTTTCTTTTGTCAAAAAACACTCAGATATGCCAATTTCTAGTGTAGAGAGCAAAAAATAATTTAATAGTATTTTTTTACATAATTAACCATAGGATCTTGTAGTAGACTAGTATGTAAATGTGTAGAAAATATTTCAAACACTTTGACCTCATAGATTGCAAGACAAATGTGTTCAAATGTGAAGAAATCATATTTTTGGACATTGTGGCAAACTAGTTTATGAGACTTTGAATTTTCTTAGCTTAATAAATTTTATACTATAGATTTTGAATCTAGATATTTTTATCATGAAGAATTAATTTGAGAATATAGAAAAAATAAGAGTTAAAAAAACAAAAGTGATTTTCATTCTTTAAAAAATTGATAAGTAGAAGAAAGTATGTGATAGAGAAAAAATCGCCAATAGGTCTAAGATGGAATTAAAACCCACTAACCACAATGGTGAGATTGTTTTAACTATCAAGGTTAACCCTTTGGAACTTTTTGCTTTGAAAAAATATTAAAATTGAGCTAAAAAAGATGCTCTGATTGCCCACCAAACAAGATGCTCCATAACTACCGCCCCTGGGAGCCAGATTGACCTCCATTTTTCCTTGCCTCTCTGCACCCGTGCCTCCTTCGGGTGGCTCGGGTGTGATGAGGGGCGAAAAAATTGCTATGTACTTTACTGTGTTTGTTAATACAATGGTCACCTTTTCCCCAAAAAAAAAAGATGCTCCATAACTTTCACATCACAAATCCAAATGGAATGAATCAAAGATTTCTATGTAGACAAAAATTTAATCTACGAGAAATGCATTAAAAAAAAAATTATTTCAAATTTTTGTGGATTTTGTTTCTTGCCTGCTAATTTCAAATTTGGGCTTATTATGGTATAACTTTTGCTTTAGGGCAACAATTGAAATAAAAAATTATATTCACAAAATGATAATAAGTTTTAATATTATGAAAAAGTTTCAAAAAGTTTCATAAAAAACGATGCTTGTGCATGAGTGCAGAGACATGAGCATGTAAGCCTTGAACCTAATTGTAGGTATGTACCTACAACCATTTGAACGTGTTTAAAACATTTGTGCCTATAATATAGGCTCGAATATAGGTGCACTATAATATGGCAAGAGTTTATAACATAGGTATTTATAACATAGACACATATAACCATAAAAGGTATTTGTAATATAGACTTTTAGGCTCATGGGCTCATAGATTCTATACTCATATGTTAGCACTCCCTATTAAAGAATCAAACAAAGTTAAAATTGTATCAATGTGTCTTTAATCCGTAATTGTCCCAATAGCCAAGCTAACCTTGTGGATTCCACATTTATAATTGCTTCTGTATTCCAAACTACAATACTTTGTAGTATAAGATGAAAGAAAAGAAACTTAAATTCAATAGTTTACTAAAATTGGTATCATTGATAGGATATTTTATTATTCTACAATGTTCACTGTAATTTTGAATGTTTGAGAATAGGTCCCTTCCTATATTTAAAGGAGTAGATGTAGGTCATTTAGGAAGTTTTAAAAAAGACACAAGAGAAGACAATGGTAGTATGCTCGACATTATTACTACAACTATGACAATCCAACCTATATTTAGATTTCATTTAAGAATTAAATTTTTGAAAAGTTTTTTTTTTTTTTTAAATTTGTAGAGTCAAAGTTTATAAATAATGATATAGACACTACCACTTTTGAAGCAGCTTTTCCGACAAGTTAAAAATCACTTCCATATAACCCATGGCGAAGCTCATATTAAATCTATTTTTTTTTAATATTTTAATTTCTATTTGAAAATTAAAGTCATCATCTATATAGATTGAAATATCTGAAAGTATTAATAGTACATATTTTTCTAACAACTAATACATCCCATCAATCAAATCCCATTTACAACAATTTTCTATATCAAATAAATTTTGAAGACAAAAATAATTTAAAAATGAATATCCCATGCTCTATGGTTTGAAATCACATACGATTTCCAACGTGCAAATTTCTTCCTCTAAAGCTTTCAAGAGGTATTAATAACACCTTCAATTGCGCTACATTATTTGATTTGTTAAATCTTACTTTAGTCATTCTTTTAACTGTAGTAATTTTAGTTGACAAAAATTCTTTAAAAATTGACGAATTGTACTTGGTGAATCCAAAGGGTGTGAAACTTGCTTTAATTTGTGCTCATCGCTTTAAAAGTTCTTGAACAGTACTGAGCACGCTTCCATTAGCTCGTTGTTTTTTGAGGTTTGAGATGTCACTACACTACAAAACAATCACCTACAATAATGTATAGACTAGTGTGCCATGTGTATTAGCCACAACTATGATGGTCCAACTTGTATTTAAATTTTACTTCTAAAGACAATATGATGAAAAACACTTGAAATTTCAAATGTTTCTGTTTTGTAGGTCCAAAATTTATGAATTAACAAAAGTAGGCATTAATTGCTTTGAAGATATCCAACATCATTGCAAATACCTCCATCTAACCTATAGGATAGGCCATGTTAAATCTCAAAGAAAAATATTCATTATTTTTCCTTTCAAATTCAATGTTCTTGACTATGTAGATTGGAGTTTTATAAAAGTATAGAGTGCATCATTATCACAACTTCAATGACCTAAAATGTGTTAAAACTTGTTTATGTCAAGGACAAGATCAAAACACCAGACAAGACAAGAACAAGACAAGGCAAGACAAGATAAGATATATATATATATATATATATATATATATATATATATATATATATATATATATATATATATATAAGAGAAAATATATTAAGTAATAAAAGGAGTTGTCAAGACTGAGAAATTCCTCAGTCTTGACTTTTTTATATACTCAAGGATCTAAACTTCTTTTACTCTAATCTTAATTTTACTTTTAAGGATCTTAGAACTTTTACAAGGTTCTATTTCTGTGACATTACCTCCCCCTTTAGCTTCGAAATCTTTCGAGGAGTTTATTCTATCTAGATCTTGATTTGTTTGGTTGGCGCTGATGAAATTCTTGAATCTTCAATGATGCATTTGTTAAGTTAGAGGTTGGTTCCCACATACGCTCACTAATTGGATATCCACGCCAATGAATTAGATATTCTACTTGACCTCGTCGAATCCTCGAATCTAAAATATCCTCAGCTTCATATTCTTGGCAATCATCAATTACAATAGGAGGTGGTGGTGCTTGAATTCTGCTAGAAAAATTGGATTCTTTATAGGTTTACAAAAGTGAAGTGTGAAAAACAGGATGTATCTTCATGGATGCAAATAATTCCAACCAATTTGCAACAACATTGATTTGTTTTTTAATTTAAAACGGTCCAATCTTGCGGTAGTAGTCACACCTTATCACCTATTTGAAAATTTGGTTGCTCTCTTCTTTTTACATCAGCAGATTCTTTGTAACGAACGTGACTTTTTTCAAGATGTTTCTTCATTGTTGAGTGTAATTCTTTCATACATGTTGCAAAATCCTCTGCTGCAGGACTCTCTCCCTTCCAAACCAATAGCATATCAATCTTGGGGTGATATCCATAATTGATATAAAATGGAGTCTCTTGTATAGATGCATGCACGCTATTGTTGTAAGCAAATTCGGCAAGTGGTAGTAAAGATGTCCAATCATCTTGTTGGTAATTAATAGTACACTGAAGATATTGCTCCAAGACTTGATTTACTCGTTCCGTTTGTGGATGAAATGCTGATGAACGCTTGATCTTCACTTTCAAAATTTCAAGTAGCGATTGCCAAAATTTGGAGATGAACTGCGGTCCACAGTCAGACACAATATCAAAACACTAGACAAAGTAAAAGAAGTTTAGATCCTTGAGTATATAAAGAAGTCAAGACTAAGGAATTCCTCAGTCTCGACAACTCCTTTTATTACTTAATATATTTTTTCTTATATATATCTTATCTTGTATTGTCTTATTCTTGTCTTGTCTGGTGTTTTGATCTTGTCCTTGACAGTTTGTCAAGACTCCTCCACAATGTGTTCCACCAATCCCTCAATACGCCCCATCTCCAGCAACAGTCCTAAGGCCCACCGCAAATTTTCAAACCCTTGGTCTTCATGAGGTTGTGGTCCTTCACACGGCCCCATCTGCTCTCTAGAGTCAAGGATCACCTTCTTGCCACAATGGACCACGTGCTTGAGAACGTCCTCCGCAAGAGCTCGGCACGGCCCTACTATCACCACCTGAAAAACCCTTGCGAATAATTCCCGACAACGTGTTTGTGAGCGTAGTCCCTCTGAATCATAGGCCATGGCGTGATCTAAATAACACCATGGCCTATGATTTTGATGATGCCATAGCCTATGATTTAGAAAGACTGTGCTCACAAACACGTTGTCGGGAATTATTCGCAAGGGTTTTTCAGGTGGTGATAGCAGGGCTGTGCCGAGCTCTTGCGAAGGACGTGGTTCTCAAGCACGTGGTCCATTGTGGCAAGAAGGTGATCCTTGACTCTAGAGAGCAGATGGGGCCGTGTGAAGGACCACAACCTCATGAAGACCAAGGGTTTGAAAATTTGCGGTGGGCCTTGGGATTGTTGCTGGAGATGGGGCGTATTGAGGGATTGGTGGAACACATTGTGGAGGAGTCTTGACAAACTGTCAAGGACAAGATCAAAACACCAGACAAGACAAGAATAAGACAATACAAGATAAGATATATATAAGAAAAAATATATTAAGTAATAAAAGGAGTTGTCGAGACTGAGGAATTCCTTAGTCTTGACTTCTTTATATACTCAAGGATCTAAACTTCTTTTACTTTACTTTTAATTTTACTCTTAAGGATCTTAGAACTTTTACAAGGTTCTATCTCCGTGACAGTTTACAACTATCTTTTCAAAAACTTCATTTAATAACAAATACTCTACGAGGATTATTTCAAATGCAAGCCAATTTCCATAGAGTTTAGAATAGTGACTATGAGTCCTATGTTTAATTTAGTTTTTTAGTTGAAATATAGGTTACTTAGGAAAAATTGGAAAACTTTCTCAATTTTAAATCTATTTGTATTGAATATTTCTATGGATTCTCAATTAAATTTCAATACATATCATCAATTTTTCAACTTAGTGGACACATGCATTTACTATATAAAATTTGAAGGTGAACTATTCAATTGCAATGCTTGTTAAAAAATATTTAGAGAATTTTTTCCAAAATTCAAGTATAAATGTCTTTTAATTAGTAGAATTGAACACAATCATTTCAAAATTGCAGTTGACATTAGCTTAGTTATTGAAAGTTTAGAAGCCTCTACCCCATAATTTGAACAATGATTAAACTTGCCAAGGGATTGACTTCTAATTCAATGTTAGTTTGTTGAGATACATCATTCTATAACACATTCCATAATGAACATTGTTTTGCGTGCATGGAATGCCATATACTCATAGTTACTTGTTATTTCCATAGGTTAAATCATGCGTTTGAGAATCATGACTTACAAAAATGTATTATACCTTGGAAACCCATCACAGGTACTCAATTACATGTTAAAATAGAAGTAGAGAGATACATAATCAATGACCAAGAGAGAAATATAAGGAGGCCATTATTGGAACAATAGGGTCATTGTAAGAAACAATTAATGTCTTCGTTTCAAAAACTTTGTTTCAGGCGATAGGATTACTATTGCTACCATTACTACAAAAAATATGTAGGAGTAGTGTACTATAAATCATTAAAATAATAAATAAATAAATAAATAAATAAAATACATTATATATGGAAAAATTAATAAAATAATTAAAATTAAAATTAAAAAATCATTGGGCCTGCTCTACAATACTATGCATTGCTACTGACTGCAACAGACTACAGACTATAAAATGAAATTAACAAGAAATTAGCAAAAAATGGGTGCATGAACATTTTGATTTTTATTCATTTAAAAATTTATTAAAAATAAAAAATGGTCATTTTTCTACACTTTGATGCAAATGAATTGCACTAAATACTTTTGAAAGGAATTTTTTTTCTCATTCTCGTTCATTGTGCAAAAACGCACAATTTGAACCCATGTGTACGCCACACATATCAAAATTTGCATAAAAACTCATTTTCAATGTGTGTAATCTTTGTACAAAACCTGTTTCTCTAATTTTCATCTCCTAATTTTTTTTAGGTCAAAAATAGGGCTATCCCCTGAAATGGCAAAAATAGGCATCCAATCAAGGCTCTTTAAAAATAATAAACTAATTTCAAAAAGTGCAAAAAATTACTCAATGTCTATAACTATCACGTGTACCTTCACTTCAAATTTCATATATATACATTAGTTAAGTTTTTGTTGCCTCAATTGCTCTTTATTCAAGGCTTGCTGAATTTGTGGAGCTACATGCAAGCTACACTAAAATTGGTAAATAGTGTTGGGTGATAATTAGTGTTGTTCCATGTTTTTACCCCCCAACACTATTTTCCAACTTATGTATAAATAGTGTTGGGGCACTTACCTCCCGCCGTCAAAATCTGCCCCTTCCCTGGCAAATTGTGTTTTCCGCCTCTTGCCGTCATACTCTAGATCTTCCCTGGGGAAACTGTGTTTTCCGCCTCTTGCCGTCATACTCTGGATCTTCCCTGGGAAACTGTGTTTTCCGCCTCTTGCCGTCATACTCTGGATCTTCCCTGGAAAACTGTGTTTTCCGCCTCTTGCCGTCAACCTTTGGCCCTTCCTTGGAAAACACAGTTTTCCACACCTCTTGCGGTCCGATTCCTTTGCCGCTTGATTTCAAATTTCAAACTTCCGTTGCCTATATCTTTTTTTTGATGTATGTGATTGAACATTGGATGACACCATTGGATTTGTCTTTCTCTCCTCTATTTCCTCTGAAAAATAGTTTTTTTTTTTTTTTTGGTCGCCACTTTTTTATTTTAGCATTTTTCAGCAATTCAGCATTTTTCAGCAATTCAGCATTTCATTTATTTATTTCAGCATTTCATTATTTATTTCAGCATTTCATTTATTTATTTCAGCATTTCATTATTTATTTCAGCATTTCAGCATTTCACTGTCTATTTCGGCATTTCATTTAGTTCCCATCTAACACTAAATGCACTCTCGTAAAAATTCTGACTCTCTCTGTCATTCATCTGATTTTACTATCGAGCTAAAATAGTGTTAGATTTGATAAATAATGATCTAACACTAACCTTGCAAATCACAATTAGTGTTAGGTGGGACAATTAGTGTTGCCAACACTATTTACCAATTTTAGTGTAGTGGCTTGGCCTTGCTAGTGAAATAATGTAGAAAAGATGTACAACTAATTAATCCAATACCTACCCCTCTAAGTTGTGACATGATGTAGGATACTTGAGATAGTTTAACAGACTTTGTCATTGAATTAAACCGTGGTTCTTGCTACAATCCTTTCTTTTCTCCCTATTTTTTTTTTAGTGAGCTCAATCAAATCAAATCAAAATAATGATTATAAACATTTTATATAACAAAAGACTTTGCATCATTGTAGTGTTGCAATAGAGAAGAGAGACCGTCCCAAAAGAGAAATGAAGGTAGGGTGCACCTAATACAAGTGGTCTGGATTTCTTTGCTCACAACACTCATCAATGGTAGAGGTTTAATTTTCAAACTTGAAATCGACACTTTAAGGGAGATGAAGTTTTTTTTATGAGCTTTGAGAGGGTGTAGAGGGATGGAGAGGGAGATGTCTCTTTAAAAGGATAGTGCTTCATTGAGTCCTAATACTCATACAAAAACAAAATGATTATTTGGCATTTGCTTACAACAACAACCATGATTATAAACATCATCATCATAATGTTGGTCCAAAGATCATTTTGAATGAAGAGTTTATTAAGGTAGTTCGGACACTATTAAGATAAATACACCTAAATGCTTTCCAATAAGCAATTGAATATTGTTCATATTAAATCATTAAAGTTTTATTGGATCTTGCTAAAAATTAAAAGGTGAATCTAAACTTTTTTTTTTGACTAATTTCGACACTATATGAATAAACTATGAATTTTCAAAGTGTTAAAAAATAAATTTATCTAAACTTGAATTTACATTCTTATGAATAGAAATCATACATTTTAGGCAAGAATACATATAGGTCGATTTTTGAAAGTGGTCACAATTAGGTACCTAATCTAAAAAAATGTTGGATTGGTGATTGTGACTTGCCACCTCCATATTGAGTTTCATTGATATGTACATTTTAGATCCTTATGATAATATAAATAACAAATTTTTGAGGATTAATTTCCATTAAATTAAAAAAATTCATTATAAGAATAATTTAACACATCAATAATTAATAGAATTAAAAATGAGAGAGTTTTGGAATGGAGTCAATATATTGATGACTCTATTTTCTTTTCAAAAACAAAATCAAAACATATCAAGCTCCTAATTTTGTATATTGCTACTAATTGAAGATAATAAATTAAAAATATTATGAAAGTAAAAATAAGGCCCAGAAATATTAATTTCATACAAAAAAGTATTGTATTCACAATATTGAAAATATATTTTAAATTAATATAAATCAATAAAACCTTCAAACATGTACCATGGCTTATTTATATTATTCTAAGTAAAACTAATGCCCTTGGAAAATACACTTATAGTGTTTTTTTGAACCCTCGTGCGTTCAAGGGAAATTTAGAGAAGGAGTATGAAATAATACGAGCACTCTAAAAATATTCTACAAAATTTTTGGATATTTAGATAATAGTTTAAGGATATTTCATGATTATTCTTAGAACATTATCTACACCTAGGGAGATTATCTTAGAATTACAAGTCTTTGTAAGTGGTTCATTATTTATACATTTTAGAATCTATAAACCCCTATCTTCACACTCTATTGATTTTGAAAACTTTGCAATATAGAACCCTCCCAAGTCTAAGTCCTTATAATGACAAAAACTAAATCATTTGTAAAACTGAATATTAGGTATTTTATAAGTGATTAGTAACAACAAGTATCCATTGCCACCTACCTTTATCTATACATGTATAAATATATACAATAATGGATATACTTCAAGAATATCTATTTTTTTAAATAGAAAAATGAGAAAAAAATTTGATATTAAAAACTTACATGTATACCATAAGTGAAGGGCATGGTTGGCACTTCTCTGCCGAATATTTATTTTTTCCAAGAAAATGGTTTGGTAGATGCTAAAAATAGAATTTTTTTGACAATATTCTTTTTTTACCATACAATTTTTTTGTTCTTTGAAAATAATTTTCCTAAAATTTTGGCATCTATTTTTAAAATTATTTTCCATCGACCTTGCCCTACAACTACAATAATTATAATTATTCCCAAATTTCTAACAAATAAGTTATTTAAATTATATACCTATTTATTTATATTTTTTGATTATCAAAATCTCAAAAAAAATTAAAATTTGAACCCTAAACATTAGCAAATATGAATTATTTCCTTAATTATTTCCTTAATTAAAATATATAGTTTTTGATTACAATTATGCTAGTCATTCAACTATCACAAAAGTTAATAAAAAATTTAACGAATAGAAAGTACATTTAGACTTCAACTTAAAGTTGTAATCTATTATTATTTGATGACTAATCTCATAAAAAGAATAATTTTTAAAGACTTGCAGTATTCTTATGACACTAGAATATATTTGTTTTTGAGGATTGAGATTCTTAAGCCAATGAATAAAAACATCTACTTTATTATAATATTTAATGTTGTCTTTTCATTTAGATTCACTTATTTTTCACTTATACTAGAATAAAGGAAGTTATTGGAGGATTCAATTATGGTGCCAGAGCCTAGTGTCCAAAGCCCATAAGGGCAATAACTTGGTGCCATACATGCCTATGACATCAAGCCATGTCATCATTGCTACAATGGGTACTTCAAACTTCCCTTTTTGCAAGTAGTAGGTATCTATTAGTGATTTTTTTATATACGTAGTCATTATTAAAGGTATATTTTAAACTTAAAGGAAAGTGTATTAAAATTTAAAATTTAAAAATCTTGCACGCATTTTAAGGAGTAAATCTATTTAACCTTTTAAGATATATCCTACAAAAAATGACTCTACTTCGATTTTATGAGGCCAATTTTATATAATTAAAGAAATGTTACAATACACACTTTTTTCATATTCCCTACATGTAGTTCAGAATGGTAAGAAAACCCCTCTTTACTGTACATTAGTTGATAAAAATGATTGATAAAGCTCAAAATAGCTTGAAAAATTGATAAGGATTTTTACATGCCTTAAAATGTTTAATAATCTCATAGATTTTGTAGCAAGAATGTTCAAATAGATTCTTTTATTGGATTATTAATCCCAAAAGGACCAAGGCCTTTTTTTTGCCAAAAAACACTCAAAACTGCCATTTCTATAACAAAAAGTAAAAAAAACTGAAAATTGTTTTTTTTCCACATCTAACCGTAGGATCTTATACCTAACTAGTATGAGAATGTGTGGAAAAAAATTCAGAATTTTTGATCGCACAGACTGCAAGATATTTGCATTTAAAGTGAGAAAAAAAAGATTTTTCCGTACATTGCGGAAATAGATTTTTTGACTTTGAACATTTTTAAGTTAAACTTTTTTCACTATAGAGTTTTAAGCTTTAAATCTTTACAGTGGAGAATTGAGTTGAGAGTTGAGTTGAGAAAAAAAAACTTAAAAAAAACTAAATTTTCATTCTTAAGAAAATTGTTAAGTAGAAGTAGGTACAAGATAGAAGGAAAATCTAAAATATTAATATCATTTAGATGGAATTAAAATGCACTAATTCCAATGGTGAGATTGTTCTAGCAAGTAAACTAAACCATGCAAAAAAAAAATTGAAAAATTTGAAAAATTGCATTCAGAATTGAATCCTATAAGTTATTTTTTTCAAAGAAATGCTCTAACTGCCCCCAAAACAAGAATGTCCATAACTTTCTTATAACAAATCCAAATGAAATGAATCAAAGCTCTTGAAATAGGCAAAACTATAATCTATGAGAAAAAATATTTGCAAATTTTTTTACTGCCCCCTGTCCCCTGTTTTGAGCTTATTTGGTCATAACTATTGTTCTCGGGCACCAATTGTGAAAAAATTATATTCCCACAAAGCTTATCAATTTTTCTATCTTCAAAAAAAGTTTCAAAAGATCACAACAAAATTTAGTGTGTAGGTACTTGCTCAAAATCCCATTTGTCCTCCAAAGGGACAATGGTCCTTTAGGGATTAAAATAAATTTAAAATATTAAATCCTTTATTGATTGATTTATTGATTGTTTATTATTGTTTACCAAAAGTTTTACTATTGGTTTTATTGGTAAACAATTTTTTTACTATAATTGTAAATGAAATCTAACTATATAATTGGAATTTTGTTGTTGTAAATAAATGTATATATCTGACAATTTTTTGCCTATTCCATTCATTGAACAATTGTCTGGCTTTGAAGATGTCTTGAAAGCAAACTGGATTGAGGGCCCATAATGTTCACATAGCTTGTTGAATTGGCCAAGAGATGGATGAGTGATTACTTGTTGTTTTTTCCTATTTCATTCATTGAAAGATTGTCATGTCAAGGCATTTTTTGGCTCCGAAACCATTGAAAACTGCCATTTCTGCTGTGATCACTCAAGAAACTTAAAAAAAATTAGAATCTAACTATAGGATCTTGTACTTCACTTGTCACAGATCATGTAGTAAAAATTTGAAGAAATTTGACCGTTCCGATTGGAAGATATTAGCATTCAAAGTTGGGGAAAAAAAAAATTTTGAACTATTTTTTGCAATTTCAGATGACTTTGACGGCCATTTGTGGATTATTTTGCACTACACAACATAAAGTTAAATTTTTTATGTTGAAAATTTGAGTTGAGAGTCGGGGAAAAAAAATTCAGCATATCAAAACTTGATTTTCACATATAAAAAAATTGTTAAGTAGAAGTAGGTCCAAAATTGATCGAAACACTAAATTGTTAATAGCTCTTAGATGGAAAAGTTGTTTTTTGAAGAAGATGCTTAAATTGCCCAAAAAACAAGATTGTCCATAACTTTCTCATTATTAGTTCAAATAGAATGAATTAAAGCTTCAAATGTAGACAAAAACATGATCTTTGAGAGAAAAAACTTTAAAAAAATACATATATATATATTTTTTTTCTCTACCCAACAAACTGCTTTTTTGCTTTAGGATGGCATAACTTTTGCTCGTGGGCACCGATTGAAAAAAAGTCATATTTTTAGAAAGCCAATGTGATTCTCTGTCTTCAAAAAAAGTTTCAAAAAATCAGGTCAAAATTTGTGGTCACACGGGCCTGCCCGAAATACCAAGTGTCCCCCAAGGGGACTTTGGTACTTTAGGGGTTAAAGAAGCATGGGGGTTTCAAGAAGTTCTAACCTGACTTCTTGAATTGGCTTCATAAACACATTATTGATTGTAAAACTTTGAATATCAATAGCAAGAGTATTTTTTCTTCAAATTGAGTATGTAATATACAATTAGAATGACCTTTTAATGGTCTAAAGTACTACTTCTAATTACGAGACAGAGAACAAATTATGTTTTCAAAGCTTTTTGCTATGGACAATGATAGGAACATTGTAAAAAATTTCGAGAACATACGCAACATAAGGGATAAGGTTAAATGGAGAAAACTCTCTCAATGCTCCAAATTATTTTTTATGGTTATAAAATATTCAAAGATGTTATGTGCTTTTGAATATTTTATTTTTGCTTCACCCAATTCATGATGGTAAAAGATTTAAAAAAACTACGGAATAGTTCATTAGTTGTAAATAAAAGTCATGATTATAGAAGAAATTTGTCCCTATTTTAAATCACAAGTGAAAGACCTCCAAAACAAAGTCCACTTACAGAAAATCATAATTCATCATTTTTAAATACAATTTTCAAGATTTCAAGATCTTCATTAGAAGAATTTTGAGGCCTCCAAGAGACTATGAGTTATTAGGCCCTGGGAACTCTGGGAACGCCCTAGGAACAATAATCTGATGTGGTCACGAGAGTGCCACGTCAGAAAATAATAATAAAAAATTATTTTTTTAATATTTTTTTCAATATTTTTGATGATATTTTAATATTTATTTTTATTTTATTTTATTTTTTAATTATTTTAATATTCTGACTATTCCCAGCTACGGGAATAGCCCTGAAATGGCCCTTTGCAGCCCTCAAATTTCTTCTAATGTCTTTCACAAATAACTTACCTTGACATGCAAAGAGAAGTATAGGAAGGTTGACATCCGTACTATAATTTCTAATGCGTACATTTCTTTGCTGTCTTGGTTGATATAGCAGCGGTGCTAGTATGTGAGCCCAAGAATACGAGCTTGTGAGCATTGAGCCTACAATATAGGTACCTATAATATAGATACCACACACTATAGAAGGTGTATGTATCATAAACACCTATAATATGGGTATTTGTAACATGGGTGATTGCAAGAAACATTTGTCCTATTTCTTGTCCCCTTGCCCTCAAAAATTGGCTTTTTGCTCATAACTTTTGCATTGTTTGTCCATTTGGCATGAAATTTGGAATAAAGGTAGATGCTAAAGTTGCAGACCTTGATTAATTTTTTAAATTTAAAAAAAATTAGTTTACTATTTTTAACCTACCCCCGATTGGATGTCTACCTTGGCCATTTTGGGGGGTTTTAGTCCTATTTTTGACCCAAAAATGCGAATTTGAAGCCACAAATTGGACATATTGGAGGTCTAATAACATTATAAGGGCTGACGATGAGTTTTTATGAAAATAGGATCATGTCGATTGCACACATGGGGTCAAAAAGACCTTCCTTTGAGCAAAAGCTACGAAGAGGGAAAAAATTTCCTTCACAAATTTTTTGGTGCAATGCGAGCGCAATCTTTTCTAGCAAAATTGCTATTTTCTATTCCCAGCGGCTTCTGCAGTACTTTGTAGTAGTCCGTAGTACTGCATAGTATAGCATAGCACTAAATCAACGGTTTAGATCTCTAGGTGCCTTGAATCAACGGTTCAGATTTGCTGGGGGCGCTTCTAAAACGTAGTATTAGTAGTATTGCATAGTATTGCCAGTCCTATGGCCAAAAAACGCAGTTTTGACAGAAAAACGTGAAGTTTTTCTTGCAACTATTCAACATATATACTCTATAATCATAGACGGTTTCTATAGTACATACACCTATAACATAGGTGTGTAGTATTCTAGGCTCATGGGCTCACACTCCTATGCTCACATGATAGCAACCTTCGTTGATATAGTAGTTTATAGATGACATGAAGTAGCTATTACATCATCATGCTCCTTGTAGTTTCTATTAATGCACAATTTTTTCTTTGGACTATTCTATATTTGCTAAGGTGCATATGGAATGGTAAAAATGCCTACATAGAGTAGTTTCATTATCTTCCAAAAACTTGGAATTGTTTAGGAGATATATTCAACTCCATTATCAATCCATAAAATTTCTATACGACATTTTGAATTTCATCCTTAGTACAAACCATGAAAATCTTTGGAAACATGTTCCCATCCATTACCAATCTTCAAATTCTTTGCAAATTATTGAGTCCGATTCTCAGCTCACACCTCAAATTGCTCCAATGTTTCTGGTTTTGCTTTTAGAAAAGCAATATTGGTGAATAAAGATAAATTACAAATAGAAGTAACGAACTTTCAAATGAATTACCTAGGGACCAACCAATTCAAAATGAGTCCAATAATTGTAATATTCCATCTCTAATAATTGTCCTCTTGTTTTTGTTTAATTGATAAGGGTTTCATCCAGAATTGTTTATCATGTTGTACATTTAAGAAACTCCTTTGAATCATTGTTAGTGACATCAATCCCTTCATCTATGTCTTTCAAATCCTTCATCTTTTGTACTCAATGTTCTCAAATGTCATGATTTTTTTTTATTCCACACTGAACTTGAATATTAGGCTACTTGAGAAATGAATATGAAGCCAATGAAAGCCTTTTCTTCCTTTGAACTTTCACCAATTTAAATAAAGCCAATAATCTTCTTATCGTAAGATCATAAAGTTTTTAATTTTTTAATTTTTGTCTTCAAGATAAATGTCTTTGGACAAATGGATTTTAAAAATAGCAAGTCTATGTAATAGTTACCTTGGTATGATTTTTGTCCTAGTGCTCAAGTGAGATGTTTATGAAGTAAACCTACCAGGTTTTGAGGCAAATAAAATGAACATTGGACTTTATATTGTTAGTTAAACAAATCAATGAAAATGAATAATATAGATGTAAAAAGCCTAAAAAGGTAAATTAAAATTCAATAACTAAAAAATGTAATTAATGTATTTGTATTATTTAATCTGTCTTGCTTTAAAATGCTTAGTACAAATAGGTGTCTTAACAACATTTTATGCCAAAATTAGATTATTTTGAACATTTCCATTAACCTTGTAATGTCACTGTAGACACCAAGTATATGATGGATGATAGAGAATCCTTCTATGTAAGATAGAAGTGCCGATGTCCATTTTTGGAATTTTGTGTGAAAAAGTGAAGTCTTGGCTAGTGGTTTGACCTCCAATGAATGCTCTTGTTTTTTTTTAAGTAGATGACTCACAAGTTATCCCAAAGAATGATTTCCACAGTGACATGCGAGACGTTCCAGAGTTAAGTTCAATGCCAAATTCACAACTACCGTAAACGAAGGTCTGATTTGGCATTCCACTGCTAAAATGGATGCTGAAATGAAATCTGATGCTGAAATGTCTACATCAAATTCTCAAGGATCCACGTCACCTCACATCATTCACAAGATGACATGTGACACTTCCTTACAGAAATGACTTAATTTATACCAAATTTGACCTTCACTGAGGGTATTCCTTCAACGTTAATTTCACTCGACCCATTTTTTGGCTCCGGCACTCCCTGACTGTATTTTCCTTACGTCCGGATTCCTGTGGAACCTAATCTGCATGCCCGCTTTGCATCATCATTTGCGGAGCTTCCAAGTCCCCATGCCGGCAACCGAGGACTGAAGAGTGACGACCCCCTATTTCAGTCAGTTCAGAAACTGATATAATAGATTAATAATAAGTTAAACTCCCAGAAAATCCAATCCCCAGCCAGTGTCAAGATCCGTCCAAGCAAGATACCCCTTTCTTTACTTTCCTGGGAATATGCAGCAATTGCAGCCCCATTCAATGACGACAGCGTGGACCCCTGTGTCCGAATGCGGTCCACCGTGACCAGGACTAGGACTATGAATTCAGTCAGCTATGCTTACGTCTTACGGCAGTGAACTGAAGAAGACGAAGGAATTATTGCTCATTCGAGACGACTGATGAATGAATGAATTTACCGAAATTCACCGAAGTCTGCCTGATGAGTAACGCCGAATATTCTTCGGAATTCTCGACCATTTGGGTTCAGTCTTGTTGCTTTGTTTCCACGTTGCCGATCGAACCGAGTCTTCAAGGCCGGGAATTTGTCAAAGACCACATGTGAGCCCGCGAATATTCGGGTGGTTTTCCCCGAGACTGGCTCCCTGGCCTGTTTCGGTGGCGGGGCTGCCGGTGGTTGGGTGCGATTTGATCTCGTGAAGTGGGTTCACAGACGTCTTCTTCGTCGTCGTCGTCGTCGTGGTCTGTACTACAGTTTGACTGGTGCGGAGACAGGCCAGGCATGGCAGCTGGGCCACAGAGTAGGCCGGCCGGCGGACGGGCGGGTCGGACGGATGGACGGACGGAGCGAGGAGCGGCAGGCAGTCCGGGATGGGATGGGAGGCAGGGCAGGGCCGGCCAGGCCCGCCCAGCTGGGCCTGCCTGCCAGAGCGTTACGTTACGCAACCTCGGAGTGCAGGCCAGGCGGCGTGGAACGATGCGCCGGAGAGGCGAGAGCGGAGGCGCTGAGCGCATGATGCACGAGTGAGGCCACGGCGGGCCTAGCTGCTCAGCTCCTCGCCTGACTGGGCGAGTGCCTCGTCGGACGGGAGAAAGGACGGAGCTAGCTAGGAAGCCAGGGCCCGGGGACCGAGCTGAGCTGAGCTTCGCACGCGGGCACTGGACGAGCCGGTGCCGGTGGCGTCGACGATTGCGTCGACGGTGGCGTTTCGGGGTCCGTGCGAGATCACAGGGGGAGCGGGGGCCGGCGCACCAGCCGCGGCCGCAGCCGCACAGGAGCAGCAGCCGGAGGCGGAGAAGCGGCGGCTCTTGCGTGAGTGACGATGCGGGGGAAGTGGAGTGGGTGGCCGGACAGACTTCTGGCTGTACCGAGCGAGTGACGGAGACAGGTGCAAAGAGCGACGAGCGAGTCTTGCCTGCCTGCTTGGCCTGCCTGCCTTGCCTGTTGCCTGCTGCCTCCTGCTGCCTGCAGGTCGTGACCGAGGGTACGAATTGCGGGGACCGGGCCAGAGCCCTGGGCCGCGCTTGCTGGCTGGCTGGGTGAAGTGGGAGTGGTGTCGCAAGGGCCCAATGCTGGTGCGTAACGTGTGAGGGGGTGTCGTGGGTAGATCGCAACGGATGTGCGGCACGGACTCCCCTACCCCCCGCTCTGGCTCTCGCCCTTCGCAGCCTGTGCGGCAGCAACAGCCCCCCGTCTGCCCTGCCCTTTCCCTTCCCTTCCCTTCCCTTCTCTTTCTCTCTCTCGGACTCTCTTCTACGTCGCTTCCCGGGCGCCCCTTCTTCTCGCTCGTTCGTTTTCTCTCTTTCTCCCTCTCGCAACGAACTCGCTGGGTGTGAGTGTGTTCTTCACGTATCCCCGCGCCCTTGCGTCATCGGTTGGGCCACCGGATTTTTGATCGTACATGGGTTGGTTATGGCGAGGAGCTTCGGGGACGTCGACTGGGGAAGAGGAAGGTAGTTGGGGTGGTGGTTTGGGGGTGACGACGCAGGGTGGGTGTGCAGCGTTTTCTTCCTAGCACGCCATGGCTGCAATTCGATGTTTGCGTTTCGTTAATTTGGGTTGAGGGTGGTGTGGGAAAGGAGGGATAGTCATGTGCTGGAGCTTGTGAGGGAGAAGGGGGAGGGGTGGAAGGTTGGATTATGGGGGCACAGAAGAAGACTGGGAGGCAAGGAGGGGTGGCATTAGAGGACGTCGACATCGTAGTAGACATAAGCCGAGCAGGACCAGGAGGAGGAGGAGGAGCCGGAAACAGCCGAGCTTCACACAGCACCAAAATGTCCCCTGAGACCGACGTCGACGATCCGTCGCCGCGCGTCTCCTCGTCCTGTACGGCGGGGAGCAGCAAGGACGACGTCGTGGAAGCAGTGACCTCCGATGTCGTCGTCTCCTCACGTCGTCACGACGACGAGAACGACGAGAACGACGACGAAGATGAAGCCATGGAGGAGGACCACGACGACGTGCACACGAAAACAGAGTCCATGGAGGTGACCAAGAATGGGAATGCGCCCAAGAATAACAATAACAACAACGACTTTGCAGGCGCGGCCGCGATGGTGTCGAAATTGGGGGAGGAAGGGATGGTGTCCTCGCAGCAGCAGCCGCAGTCCCAGGCGCCTTCGGACTCGGCGGTGTCGAGCCCGCTCAAAGACTCGCCGGGAGGCGGGGTGTCCAACAGTTTGCCATCGGCGCAGCATCAGCAAATGGACCGAGAGCGGTTGTTGATGATGTCGGCGAAGAACAATGGCACGGCGTCCAGGAAGCGGAAGAAGACGATCCACTATATGAATTCTAGGGTACCTCATTCTAGGGTACCCCATGCAGTGCCCACCGTCGACAGCGATGACGGCTCCGACGGCCCGGACAGTCCCGAGGACGTGGACGATGTGCCTGTGCGCGCCAGTCAAGGCCCTCGTGCAGCTGCTACCAAGGTGCAGCATCCTGCAATTTGCTTAGGATCCATGGTGGCATGGTTATCGCCTTTGGCAAATTTTGTTTTCTGGTGTTGTATAACGACGTAGAATGTTGGACGCGATGCTTGAAGCTGGTTGCGAGTGGTCTTAGAACAGTTTCGGCGCCTTATTTAGCTTGCCAATTGTTTTTTTGCAAAATGTTTGCGATTGTTGCATTTTAACTCGTTTGGGTTACTTTTGGATACCTGTAAATCATGACTGCATTTTGTTCTCTTGGATCGTGGCAAGTGGGTATCCTTTACTGCAAGTGCCTGTTTCTCCAAATTAGGGCTTGGAATGCTTCGGCAGTGAGTGGTTTACAAATTTTTGTGGCTTTTGGGGGAATTATGCGTTTTAGGAATCTACGGCTTCAAATTGAAATCTTTGATCTCTGTTGTTGTACTATGAAATACGATGGTGCGATGCTTGATGCTGGTTTCGAGTATTCTTGGACTTTTTTTTAAGTCTTTTTGAACTGGATATCTGTGACATTCCGTTGTTTCGAAGTGGACCCCTACTTGTAAACTGATGAATTTAAACCGTTTGGGGTATGTGGTAACCTGTAAATCATGACTGCATTTAGTTCTCTTGAAGCTTGGAAAGTCTGAATTTTCTTGGGTGATACGTGTGTGCTTTTTTTCAAAATTAGGGTAAAGAACCTTTTCTTCTTTTTCTTCTCCTTCTCCTTCTTCTTCACAGGAGTGACTGCAATCGGACTGGTTGTCTTGGACTGAAAGCCCCTTTTTGGAATTTTATTTTTTACTTGGAAATCTGATTTTTGCTGAGAATATGGGAAAGATATGGGAGTTGAAAGGCCCATTGTGAGTAGGTGATGTGTGGCTATTTGTGATGAGGTCATCCTGGCATATCCTTGGGTATTTTAGCATTGAACAGATGTTAATTTTTAATAATTAGATTTCCATCTTCATGTCATTTCAATAACTTTTTGAATGTGTGTGCAATGATGGCAAGCAGCTGAAATCGATGGTACCAGTTGGAGATAAGTTGCTGAAGGCTCCAAGAAACGCCAAGGAACTGATGGCCACCCGACTTCTGGAGGGGCATTTTGTACGGTGCCAATGTCGTGGCATACAAGTGTGTAATTCAGTTCTTTGTTTTGCCTGAGCTGTCCCTAGGAGTGATTTTTGATACATACGTATTCTGCTTGTATTTGCGAATTGAGAAAGCTTAAGAAATGCAGGTTACGTTAAGTTACCCGTCTTTGGTGTATTTTGGAGTTCCAGCTATAAAGAACATCCAATTGCGTTTCTCCATTTCAAGTTGTGGGGCATATTTCTGACATTTGGATACTGAAAACCTGTGATATATTTTTTGCATCTGAATATTGTCCACACCAGCTTGTCGTAGTGTTTTGGGCATCTAAGTTCTCGATGCTGCACTATTCAAAGTAAGGCTAGAAATGGTGACAATCACTTGTCCGAGCACATCTAGATTTTGTGTTACTTGAACAGGTATTTCTACAAGGAATAATGTGACACTTTCCGTTTCAAGGTAATTTGGGTGTTGTGAAGTTTGATGTTTAATGGATGTATTCGTTGTTCTTTCAACAGCTCACAGGAATGTTGAGAGAGATGGGAGTGCAGTGCGACTGTCGAAATTGCAGAGGCTCGGTGGTATGAATGCTCAAACTTTGTCATTGGCATGAGACTTCGCTTTTTATCGTTTTTATTTCGATTTTTTCAGCGGGATCTTGAAAGTCCTTTCTAATTTTTTTGTGGCGGTCGGGGGAAAATTTCACAGATCGTTTCCATTTCAGCATTCGAGGCACATTCAGGAAGTACCTCTCACCACCCAAGCGACAACATATACCTTGAAAACGGAAAGAATCTCCGTGACATCCTAAGTGCTGGTCAGGAAGCAGCCGATTGTGGGGACAACATTTTGAGGGCTCTCAAGATGGCCATAGGAGACATTCAAGGTGTTGGGAAGAGGACGATTGCTTGTGCCAAGTGTGGGAGCTCAGAAGAGGGTGCCCTGATTCCCTGCAATGGACCAAGATGCCCATTAGTTTTCCATTCAGGTAATGATCCGTTTAAAGTCCAAATTCGGTTTCATCGTTTTTGTTTTCCATGCAGTTTTGAGTAGGTCACGTGGAAGTTTATTTATTTCGGGCCCAATACATGCACAGTTCTTCACTGATTCTGGTGATTTAAAAATTGGCCTTGTATAAAGTTCCTTTTTCACAATATGATCAAGCAAATTTGTCTTTTGCTATTCATTAAATCTCGATATTTTAGATGGTAAGATTACCTGTAGTGCGAAACGGACTAAGAACAATGTTGAAAATGGTTATATTTTTTTTTAGAGGAGATGCTAATAAGAATGAGTTTGGGCAGTTGAGAGTTCTTATGCAACGAATCTTTGTTTTGATGTTCAGCGTGCACTGGAATTGCGAACCCACAGCTTGGGGACTGGTTTTGTCCCAAGTGTGAGAAAACGAAGAAGCCTCGGGGTGTAGTGAAACCTAGGCGACCCCTTTCCGGTGGTACAGAGAAAGAGGATGTCAGAGGAAGGTGAGTCTACAATGAGGACCACTGGAGTGTTTTTGAATAAGCGTTGTTTACTATCCAGTCTTTTACATGCAATCAATTATAGTCTTATTGAACTGGAGTATTATTCAGGTAAGAGATCTAGAGCGAGAGTGTGACTTACCACACAACCATAGAACAGAGACACGAAAGCTTCTTCACCCTCCGAGCCACTGACCCCCAAGTTTGCTTGAACTAAAAATAGAGAGACCAATTTGAAAAAATCTTTACATATATTAATAACCCTTCTAAAATATGTGTGCCGTCGATTCATTTAAGAGCATTCTTGCTTCTATCCAGTGATATTTTATACGTTTTTCCGTAAAGCTCCTTCAATGAATATGAATTGGATGAAGTAGACTTTTCAAAACATTCATCATCCACCTTGTGGATGTTTGAGCATTTCGAGGTTAAGATGCAGGCTAAAGGCTGTCTCCATACTTAAGAATACGTACAGACTTACTAGGTTTAGAGAACGCCTAAAAGTCGAATAGCCCTTTGGTTATATAGCTTCCTCAGTCCTATGGTGCTCCAGCTACCTAGACTCTTGGTCTATTAATTTTAGTGGATTAACTTCATTCCTATAGTTATGATCAAAATCCATGCTTGCCGTTCTCAAGTATCTGAGAAGGTTAATTGAGGTCTACTGCTTTTCCAGTTAGCACTGAACGAGGTTTTAGACACGCCCTTCGTTTTGGTTTAAAGCGTATATCCAATATTCTGTTACTATGACAACCAGTTCTTGCTATCTTGGAAGTATTAGGAATAATTTCATTTCGAGTTTGAGTGATTCTGAAGCTTCAACAATCTACTACAAGGAATGCCACAGTAGGGAATCCGTATCGAGCGTTGGATATGGTGGGATTGGCAGAGAGAGAGATTCAGCAGCGTTGGCTCGAGTGGCCAGAGACGAGCATTTGTTCAAAGCACTGTTCCTGCCTGGTGGTCTGGAAGATGGTACAGAACTTGGCTACTATTCGAATTCTCAGGTACTTGATCATCAGATTTCAAGTTTCAAGTTAGTTAATTCCACGATAATACCACATGTAGCTTAGTTTTTGTAGTGAGTATCCTCGTTCAATGTCAGTTTAGTACATATGACGATACCCCATTTCCTACTGTCTGATGAAGTGGTTTTGATCTTTTTTAGCTTGCTCATAAACTGACTCGAATCTGGAAGACGAATGGTCCTCCTAAGGAGAAATTGAAAGGACGAAATTTCGTCTTTGGTCTAATTAACGAGAATCTGAAAGGATATGTTTTGGTCTTGTTTGAAATAGTTTGGTTTGGCGTGGCAGATTAAACTGAAGGGTGTGAAGCGGGGTGAAGGTATATGTTGCGATTGCTGTAATAAAGAGGTAAGATTCACGTTCTACCTTGAAGAAAATTCATGGTGGAACAAAGGAAAATACTGAATGGATTATGCACATTAAATAGATTTCAGGACTTGTTACATGTGTTCATCCAGAAGGGAAATGCTCTCATATTCTTTCTATCTTCTTACAGATGAGCTGCGCTCAATTTGAACAACATGCGGGTTACGAGGCTCGCCGAAACCCGTAAGTTTCGTCAACCAAGACGTGGTAATCAGTGGATATTGGATGCTTACTATAATAGCAGGATTGCTGAACATTGAAACAGGAAGAGATTTCTAGTATGTTATTTTTGTGTGTATCATCTGGCTCTTACAGAGTTGTCGTACTGGTATCCTACCTCAATGTGTACTTCTCCAGAACTGACTGGTAGCAATGATGTTAGTAAACGTTGACACAGGATGGATTTAATTATATCTTGATGTTTGATCAAGTATGAAACAAAAATACCAGTTGCTGAGTATCTCACGAAAATAAACGTTGATTGTATTATTTTGTGCCTCATGTTTTCTTGATCGAAGTCTTTCTCAGACGAGCCATCGATTTGACAGGTACGGAAGCATCTTGTTGGTTGCGGATGGTCGTTCTCTGAAAGAGGTGTGCAAGGGGTTAGCTTATCAGAATAAGCTGGGTGAAAAGACAAAGCGTGTTGCACGTGAGGGAGAGGTGAACTGCTGCTTTGGATGTGGAAAGAGTGGAGAATTGAAGTGCAATGACTGTGATCAAACATGGTGTGGTGATTGTGTCAAAGAGGCACAACATCAAGGTGGGATAAAATCCTCATTGTAGTTTTAAATTTTGTTTGTGTCGCAAAGCTTTCTTCGATTTTTATGCAGGGTTGGCATTGTTTCTGTACCCATTCACACTTCTAAACAGCAGTGTCTATATCCGCTTTCAGATTATGTTCTATTGTTTCCTTGCTTTGATTTGGACACTAATAATTTCTTGCATTGTATGCTCAATGATGGTCCAGGAGGGGAGAAAGATTCCGATGGCAAGTGGCACTGTCGATTTTGCCAACTTGACACTTTCAAGGTAGTGAAAAATGGACAGAAAGTTGCAGGCAAGCACATCGAAGGAATGACCGAAAAGGATGAACGAGGTCGTTTCATTCGTCATTTACAAGCCTCTGTTTCTGTTGGGGGTTGTGCAATCTGCAAGTAAGTATTTTTATTAGTACTAGTAATATCACAACTACTATCACTACTATTCTTTTGAACTGAAAGCTTGCTAAAGATAATGGTGTCACTGTTAGAATCCCTAAAATTCTCAATCTTTAGTGAATGCCTTGAAAATTTCCGAACAGTCTCAATTTGTTCTCATCTACTAAGCTGGCTTTTTGTTCTATTTGGCAGGAAATGGAATCTGAGCAGGTCGGGTTTCGTTGATGGCATGACAATGCTAGTCTGTGATCAAGTGAGGATGATACTCAACCAATGATGTCGTCATTTTGTTGCTAGTTTACTAACTTTTTGCTATTCACTATAGTAACCATGAAGGATTCCCTACGATTCGAAATCTATGATTTTTGGAACTAGAATTTGCTTGTCAGAGCTTTTTTCTTATCGACTTCGTCTCGGAGTCGTGCATTTCTCAATTGTACTACTCTTGGCAGTGTGGACGAGAATATCATGTTAGCTGCCTGAAAGATAAAGGCGTGGAGGATCTTAATGTGAGTCTCATCTCCTAATGTTTCTTGCAATCCCTGGAAATTAGTTTGGAAAGTTCCCTTTATCATAAGTTTTTGGTGCTCCTAGAAGATTAGATTAGATGAAATTAAACCCCCAGTTCCCCAAATGGCCATTTGTGTCGGCTTTCATAACTAAATGAGCTCAAACAAAGGAAGCGTAGGAAACACTAAGGAAGCTTCAAGGAAAGTAACAAAATGTACCGATAGAAAAAATAAATTATACCCTACAGTTTTCGAGGATGGCATTGTGATTTTAAGTTACTATTATCGAAGTCGAACTTCGCAAGTTGACTTGATATTTTTAGCTTGGGCAATACCAGTGTTTATTGCATTTATCTGTGACTCTGCTTGATGATGGTGTTGTTCATTTGGCAGGAATTGCCAGAAGGAGAGTGGTTCTGCGAGAAAGACTGTAAGGTCATAGATGAAATCTTAACACAGTTGGTAGCCAATGGGCCCGAGTCACTGTCTGACAGCATCATAAGTGAGTTGTTGGAAAGTCGGCAACTGCAGAGCGGTGCCAGAGAGAGAGCCGAGTCTAGTAGCCCAAGTTTTGGATGGCAAATTCTCTGCGGCCGGGGCGGTGACAATGCCAATGTTCAGACTCTCGGTGAAGCTGTGAATATTTTTACAGTATGTGATTTTCCATCGTTTTTTTGGTTGGCATATGATGTAAATGCGTGACAATGCTTTCCACCCTGTTATGCTGATAATTTCCTGCCTTTGGTAGCTGCTCATTGTGGAGGAATCATTGTTTTCATGTGCAGGAGTGCTCGGATCCAATCAGGGACCCCAAAACTGGAAGGAATTTAATACCCCTGATGGTGCACAGGTGTGTGTTTTTGAAGATTCTTTTGTCTTGTGGTGCAAATGATGTTACATTGAGCACTGTATTAACCCTTAATCCTGGATGGACTGCGGCCTATGACCAAGGTAGTCACTCAAAAATGATCTGATTTTTGGACCATACTCCAAACTTTTAATAACATCGAGGTCCAATTGCAACCTTTTGGTACTTTAGGGGTTGATAATGATTTTTAGTGTTGGTAACGCTAACTTTGAACAGACTCTCAAACGTCCACCACCTTATAATTATTACCAGCACTAAACGTCAACTAGCCTTTTTGTAGACACATTTGATTGGGTGTGAATGAAAAACGTGGCCTAGGAATAGGTTTTGCAATAGCGTAAGTAACATTATTGGGCAACACACTAAATAACACTAAATATTTTTAGTAATAGTCTTATGAGGATAAAGTGTTAAGTACCTTCTGGAGTGCTACAAAGGCAGTTGTATATTGATGGTGACTTTTGTCGGCATTTGCAGCCGGAGGTCGAAAGAATATGATTTCGAAGGCGTTTTCTGTGTTGTTCTCAAGCGCAAGTAAGCTCTCATTTCTGGATTGCTCTATGAATTACTTGAAGAAGACAATGTTTTCGAGGGCGCGGGGGGGGGGGGGGTGGTCTTTTGTTTGGCTGTAATCTATCGCCCAGATTGAGGGCCTAATTCTGATTAAGGGACTTTTCTTTTACAGTGGTAAAGTGGTGTCAGCTGCACTACTGCAAATTTTTGGTCGGGAAATTGCTGAAGTTCCTTTGGTGGCAACTAGCCTTCCGCACCAGGGCCAGGTACTTATCTCTCCTATATATTTCTATTGGAGTGTAGAAGATATTTCAGTCAATGCTTTCAGTTCACCCTTTCAGGGAGATGAAACCCAACTCCCGTATCTAAATTGAGAAACTACACTCTTGAAGCTACTAGTGGTCATTGTAACTTTCAAAACATATCTGTATTGTTGAAAAATGTAGGGTATGATTTCTTCTTCTATTGATATTTTTGTTACCGTCTTTGAAGCCTTCAACCTTAGAATCAGCCACTGTTGGCCATTTGCGTACTTACGGGTTAACGTCAAAAGCCTGCTATGGAGGTGGTTATTGAGAAGTTATGAGCTTCTATACTAAAGAAATAGAAATAGGGAAGGGATCCTACAACTATTTAGATAACAGTGGCACTGTTATAAATCTGATGCTTCCTCCCTCACAGGGATACTGTAAAGCACTCATGACGACAATTGAGAGACTCCTTGGTGTGCTTAGTGTGAGCCGCTTGGTTCTCCCTACATCGAAGGATACCGAGTCAATTTGGATCAATAAGTTCGGTTTCAGCCGGATGAATGACGAGCAGGTTAGCACTTCTCATTCTCCTGAAGCGTTTGCTACTTTCAGCTCCAAATTTTTGCATGGTAAACGATATTATTTGTCATTTTAAGCACCTTAACCAAGTCAATTTAACCAAGTCAAGTTGTCACTTCTAACAATTAGTGAGCCACGATGAGTTCCCGTTGGTGAGTGTAAGAGACGGGATCAGGTCCCTTCTAACAGTTTAGTATCCTCTAACTTGCTGTACGTGATTTGTTGTGAGAACTTATGCGAGTTTTGTGGGCTTGAATGTGACAGCTGTCAACGATTTGTACAACAATACGTTTGATGACGTTTACAGGCACCTGTATGCTTGGGAAGGATATAATCCCAATGACTGTTTAGAGAGCCACTGACTGCTCCAGTATGGCAACTGCAAACCGGAAGTAGATATCTTCAACACCCAAGCCGCTTTGCTGTACAGAGGTTGTTAAAAAGAACTGACATTTTGATTCCTCACTGGCTGTATCCCTACATCCCACTGGAGAGCTCGCTGTTTATGCTGCGCTATAGAAGCTCTCCCTCCCACTTCGGGGGAGACTGATCTGCAGGTTTTGCTGGAGACATAAGACACTGACTGACTACTGATCTCGTCTACTGGGGAAGGTCAGTTTTTACATGGAGTTCATGGAGCTTCAACTTTGGAAAATAGTTTCATACAGACAGACGCTACTCAATCTTTTAAATACTCAATCTGCAGGTCTGGAGGCTCCATGCCCAAGTACATGCAAAAGAACTCAATTTTCCCACCAAGTGTGACTCACGTTGGTTGGGCTCCTTTACGGTAGTAGTAATTAATTACTTACACTTCGTTAGCTTGGCCTTGGAATCCTGCGAGGTTTCATCAGCTCTGAAATTTAGTCTGTTTCATGCTCACGAGGAGGATGCACTAGTTTTGTGGAGGTTTTAGTGGGTATTCTGGCCTTAGTATGTTCCAGATCTCTGTCTTCCTCTGGACCATATTCTTTACTGGTGCTTCAGTCATCTCAGACAATGCCAAATATAGATAAATTCTGGAGAATGAACAATCATTTGTACCTCTGCTGTATAATGTAAATGACGGATGTGGTTTCTTCTTTTCCTTTGTATGTAGACTGATACGGAGTAATGGGTGTAGGACAATCGTGAGAGAAAATGGGGACTTCTTTTTTTATGTGTGTGTGTTGGGCTTCTTTTTTTATTGTTTGTAAATCATTGCTAGACATGGGCATAGCTGGGCATGCATCCATGAAAAGCAGTTGGAATTTAACTTGAATTAAGTAGACTGATGTGTCCAATTAGTGCTCGTTATGAAATGAACTTACTCATCGTTTTATCATTTTACATTTTACAACGGAGGACTTCTTCTCTTAACCCTTAAATGTTGAGGCGGATGTTTTGTGGCCGATGAATGACAAGAGAAGCTCCTGTGTAGGATACAAGTGCAACTATTCATCCTCCAAATTTTGTGGGAAAAGGGAAGATCATCTACAATAGTTTGACTTCCAATGAATGCTTTTGCATTATTTTAATCCATCAATTCACACAAAACAGACAAATATATTTTAATCCATCAATTCACACGGTGACAAAACAGACAAATATATTTTAATCCATCAATTCACACGGTGACAAAACAGACAAATATATTTTAATCCATCAATTCACACAGTGACAAAACAGACAAATAGACGGTTGTGAGCCCGTTGTACAAAGTTCTACAAGGGATTTTTTTATTTTTCTTAATGCATTGTTAAGTATACTATATTAATAATGAAATTTAGTGTTTGCAATACTAATCACAAACTCTAATTGTAAATTGTAACTAATGTTACCAACACTAAATGTCAACATGAACAGTAATTGTTAACTAAATTCCAACAAAAAGAAGTAAATTAGAGTTGAAATGGTTCACTTGATACTAAATTAGTATCCAACATGAGCACTAATTGTCCAATAAATGAAAATTAGAATGCACTAACTCAATATCCAACATGAATTTTAATTGTCAACTACATGAGAATTAAAGTGAATTACAAGATAGGATAAATAATACTATAGGTACCACAATATTGAACTTTATTATTAGTGTAGTACTTTTAATGTTGAAGAGTCTTCATAAGTTTTTTTAATAAAGGCAATTCCTCCTAAGTAAAAAGTAATAACAAAGAGTTGTATATGTAATTTTATGTTGAATTTCATTATTAGTGTAGTGCTATTCATATTGAAGAATCTTCACAATTTTTTTTGTTAAAGACAATTCATCCCTTATAAAAAGTTATAACAAAGAGTTGTATATGTAATTTCAAGTTGTAACCAACATTAATATAACAAATCAATTAGTTGCCTATGTTCAAGAATAGGATCCATTTGGCCATAATTCCATGTCCTTGTAGACAATTTGTCAACTTTTTTGCAAATTTGATAGTAATGAAAAGAAGCCCACATTTCGGCATGTGCTTGTAGACAAGGACTTTGCCAATTTTTTTTGCCAATTTGATAGTAATGAAAAGAAGCCCATAGTTCTATATGCTTGTGAGACAATGATTTTTCCAACCTTGTTTTTTTTAGCCTTTTGCAATTTTAGGAATGATAAAACTATATGTTTTAGAGTGTTTTGAATTATCCATGTTTCAAAACCATGTTGACTAAGAACTTGTCCAAATTTGGTAATTGATTTTGGACTCATTGGAATCACCTTGTTTCCAGTATTGGAAATTGCAACTTAGCTTCAACCTTTCAAATACATGGCATTGAAAAGGTATGGTTGTGTACTTTCCAATGATATATGAAATGTGCAATTTGGAATTACTCCACCCATAAGATTCTATTATAAATATACAAGTACTTGAAATTACTTTGGCAAGAAAGCCATCCTATTGGTTCACTCATTTGGTCCCTGCTTGCATAGAAGTGTCATTAGGAGAACTTTTGATATAAATAAAATTTTGAAATGACATTAGTTTTGTACCCTCATTGATGGGACTACTAAAACTAGCTTCTTATATTGTGATTGTGTAGGCTTCTTAATGTTCGGGTAGAGCCTTTACTAGTAACTTGAGATACTCCAAAATTGATTTCCAAATTTCCAAAAATGATGCATATGATGACCAAAATGAAAAACCCAAGTAATCACTAAAATTCTAAAACCACAATTCAATAAGCTTTGAGGCTTCACAATTAAATTGTGGTGCAAGGAGCAAATGACACAAGTTTAAGATGTTATAGATCCTATGGCCAAGGAGAAAGATAACCCCTTAACTTCTAAAGGATAGAGTCTAGACCATGTAGTCAAACTTGTGAAAATCGTGCACTTTGTGTCCTCCATTTTTTACTATTTATGAATGATAATGTTTGGTTTTATTTTCTAGAGGTGAAATCACATGTTAGGTGTATGTCTTGAAATTTTCAAGTTTTTTTGTGAAAATCTTAAATTATTTTGAATTTTTGAAGAATAAATGACAAAAATTCAAATTAAATACAGTTTTGAAAACAATAATCTGGAAATTCTAGAACACAAATATATTATAGAGTAGAACATTGTGGTAGAGTGAAATTTTTTGTACCATTTTTAATTTAGAAACATGGTTATAGATCCCCAAGTTCAAAGTGAATGAAATGCTCATTTTAAGGGATTTTTCTAAACTTAGAAACAAAGTAGAATCTAAACTTTTGAAGCTTCATTTTTTCGTTTTATGCAAAATCAAAAGAAATCATTTTGACTATCAAAATCTAGTAATAAAGAAAAAAAGCTCAAAGTATTGAATTAGATTCTTGAAATGTATTGCTTTTTTATAACTACTCCCTCTGTCCCACTAAAACCTCCAAATCAAGCACAATGCTTGTCCCATTAAAAAGCTCCGTTTTATGATTTTGACTGTAGATTAAGTGTTGGCATGTTGAATGACCTTGTGGGGGCAAGTCAAGAGATTAGGGAGCATTCCTCTCGTAGAAAGCTTGACTTTGCCATATGAAGCACTTTGTACTTGTTGTGCCTCTTTAGACAATAGTGTTGACGATGGGTTTGGTGACTTTTTTGACGCTATGAAGATTTGTTCATGAAGTGGGCCAAGTTTCTTTCTTGTGAAGATTTAGGTTGGGACAAATGTTTTTAGAATCCCATTGTTGCCGCCAACCTTTAAATCATCAAGAATGATGGAGTTGGCAGAATTCACCAACTATGTTCAAATATGATACTTTCCGCATGGATTTTCGGTGCCTAAATGACGACGCCTAAGTTGGAGATTTTGCACAGATTTAAAGGATGGGTTGTTGGTTTTTGAATGTATGTATCACTGGCACAAAGACTAAGAATATAGTTAATCCCTCGTTGGGAAGCTTTTTGGAGATTTTTAGTGGGACAGAGAAAGTATACCATATAAAATAAAAAAACAACTGAAATGCATTGAACTTAATACATCAATGATGTGGCTATAGTATCAAAAAAATTGCACACAAAACATCGAATGAAAATCATCATTCTTCAAGCACAAAGCAACATTTAAAAACAAACAAACATAATTATGTCCTTATGCATTTTAGTCAATATGTTGGAGAATGGGTTGAAAATATAAGGAAAAAAATCTAACCAAAAAAACTTTAATATTTATCTTTAAAAGAATTATAAAGTGGAAAAAAGGTGTTGAATGAAAGAAAAAACTAAATAGCTAAAAACTTTTACAAGAAATTGAGAAATGTTAATTCCAATGGTGACAATGTTTTAGGAAGATATTTTGTCACCATTGTTTTAACTATTTTTTTGAATAAATTTTCGCTACCCATTTTTTGGACTATGCGCTGTGAAATTCAGCAATGATAGAGGCCAAGAATACTATGCTCAACATGCATCTCATTCACTCTAATTTTTTGATGTTCTCGACAATCCTTCAAAACAGAAGCAGCCCAGATATCGGGTAACCAAATATGCGCAGTTAATAAACTCTGAACACCATGAAAACCCAAATGGGTGTCATGGTTTTTAGCACTTTGAGTGACTCATGCGGGACCTTTCCGATTGTTCAATGGTAATCAAGTTTTCGCCAACAATGGAGATTTGCTTTCTTGCTTCTGGTTAAAACTTAAAGTTGTCTGCATCAGTTTACAGATAATGATCTATCGAAAACTTCAGTTTCAAATCAATCACGAGTCAGAGCGTCTCTCATATTAACTCCATCTAAACATGTACCGGTATTGAGATGCTGACTGGTGGACGGAGACTGGGGAGTTCCAAAGAAGTCTAAATTGTGCCGCTGATTAAGGTGACATCTACTGCCGTGAATCGAGGTTGCGAAGATGCGAAGCCTTGAGCAACTTCACCTCTAACTTAAACATCATTTGTGACTGGGGCATTCTCACCTCCTCTTTCTCATTTTTTTACAAAAAAACCTATTGGAAGTTCATGAATATACCAAATTGAAGTGAAAAAACTTATAGTTATTGTCTATTCACTTGATTATTAAGTTTTTCCATTGCGTCTTCAGAACTGAAGTCCTACCAACGAAATTTGAGTTTTAAAAGTTTTAAACGACAAAGTGATTGCTTTGAATAGGATATATCGGTATCCAATCCTTCTTTTCCGGGCTAAATTTAGACGTATAGCACAAGCCTATGAGAACTTTAGCCTGTAAAATGCAATTACTGAGCCAGATTTTCAAGGAAGATTACGTAGCCTTACAAACGTCTACCAATTGTATTTGGGGTAGTCACACCTCCTCCTACCCGTACACCATTCTCCAAGATTGGACGCGTGGCGTTTTGTGTGTGGAATACTGTGGCTTGCGGAGCTCTCAACCTCCGAGGTTTTGGTAGTGCCGTTCTCTTCCTCTAAAGGTGAAGAAATGTTCTTGAAGAAAAATTTCTCGAGGAATTTTTCAATTTCATTGGTTGTGCGCAACTTGCGGAGCTCCCATCCAGCTTTGCAAGTAACACATTCTTTGAGGATTGCTTCAAACAGGAAAAAGGGGTGTCACACCTCCTTCACGTGGAACGACTCGTCATTGGGTCCTCGTTTCTCTCACTTATTTCTCCGACTTCGTAGATTTATGTTTCTCGGAGAAGGTGTGACTACCCCTATTGTTGTTACCAAACAATGAAAAATATTTATTAGAAACTGCGTGCATCCAAGCTCAAGAGTGAAGAGAAACTCTGTTTCAAGAGGAAATACAGAGCCAAGAGACTGAGCCCTATCAGTCTTACAGAGGAAGACTCCAAGACACAGCCAGCACCCGACATGGACAAAACAAGGACGGACCATGTAACGAAATTGACATTCATGGGATCACTTAACAAGACTTCAGTTTGTGTTCCATAACTAGGCAAAACGGGTAGCTAAACAGTAAACGGGATCGTCAATTCAAATCCAGGCACCTTGCATTAGTCTGGGATGGTCAAGTTAATTGCCTCTCCGCAAATCAATAGGAGTGTCCCTATTCCGCAGGCGAAATGACAGAGGTGAGACTCATACACAACTGAACTGGCCAAGTAGTCACAACGTCACGAGCAAGCACCTAAGGTTTGCCTCAAAGACCTCTTCAACTGGTTGCTCTTCACCTGGTTGCATTAAGTTACTCGTGAAACCGTTGAAAACGTGTGCCGGATTGGGTGCCGGGACTGGAGGTCAGTGGCGAGTCAAGTCCCGGATGCACTGTAGTGTACAGTTGACGGCGGAATGTGAAGAATGGCGCAATTGGGTGCGGCTACCGCTCATCGAGGTTACTGGCGCAGAGAGTGGAGACCTGCTTGGATGGATCTTCAGCCAAGGTTCAGCTCATTTGAGGGAGTTTGAGAGAATTTGCACTGCAATCGCAACTACGCTCGCAAGGTACACTCCATCACATCTCTTCTCTTACCCCTTTTTTTCGCTCATAGCTCCGACAAATCCCATTGCTTTTTCTTTGGGTGGGATCGTCTTGGGTGCCATTGAGGACTTTCGACAATAGAGTTGAGGGTTGGGTTTTGAGTTTCAGGGGAAGGGGAGATGGCTGCCGTCGGTGCTCGCGTATTGTTATCCCCGCATTTTCCAGCTGCTTGCTTCTCTAGATGTTTGAGCTCGTCCTCCAGGCTTGGGGGACGTCAGGCTGATCTGAGTGCCTTTCGAGGGACGCCCGCATTGGCAAGACATTTCAGTTTCAATGTATGTCGAGGTTGGGGTACCTTCATGCAAGTCAATTCTTAGGCTTTAGGGGTGGTGGAGATTTTAGGTCTTCCATTCTTCCGTCAGGGCTTCCGAAACATGTCCTAGCAGAGAGGGACTACAATGTGATCGCTTCTTTCGCTTCTTTAATTAATCATTCTGCGACCTAATTCTGTGGTGACATGTATGTTGCAGGGAGGCAGAAGACGGTTGACTGTTACGGCAGCAAGCATGTCGACTGGGGCGGAGTCTGCCGCTAACAACCCGGGCTATTGCGACTCTCCAGACGCCGCCACCAAAAGCTACCATGTGCAGCAAACTGTAAGGCATCAAGTATTGCCATATAGGAGTTTCTTGTGTTGAAAGATTTTCACACCTAATTGTGGCACTGTAAGCGCTGAGAATAGTTTCTCTTTTCATAATGGTTAGACATATTGAAATATTCTCGTTGACAGATCAAAGAGGATTCCAACTCATTATAGAATGTATTATTTTGGATATCCTATTTAGTGATTGTAAAGGTAAGCGTTCTAATGCTGAGAGGTGTGCATTCCCAAAATGAATATGTTCTCATTGTGCAAGATTGTGGAGTGTCACAGTACGTAGTGTGTCGCAATAAGGTGAAGGCTGTGTTACTGGTTGCAAATACAGCGCAAGTGATGTTGATGTTGATGTTGATTTGTCAGAACCATTTTCCAATTCTGACTGGTTTGTGTGATGTGCAGATGTACAAAATCAAGGACCCTAAAGCAAGCCTAGATTTTTACTCAAAGGTTTTGGGAATGACGTAAGATGTTGAATCTCTTTCATCCAACCTAGAAACATTAGTGTGTTGATTGTATACATAGTGTAGTGAAATCAATTTCTGTGTTGTTGATGAAGAGTTGTTTTGACGAGGGTTGTTCGGGTGATGTAGGCTAATAAAAAAACTTGATTTTGAAGAGGCCAAATTCAGCCTGTACTTCCTGGGTTATGAGGTGAGTGGTTCCAAGAATTTGTCATATTAACAATACTGTGATGTTTGAGGGTATCAAGTCACTCGAGTGTATTTTTACTCGACCTCTGTCGTCCCTTGCAGAGTCTATCTGAAATCCCTAACGTGTTCTGTTTTTTGCAGAGTGCGGAATCCATTCCCAATGCCCCTGCAGAGAGAACAGCATTTTTATTCAAATGCAAAGCTACCTTAGAGCTTACGCAGTAAGCTTCAATTTGTCTTGCTCCTCGTGTTGTCTGCAACTTGATAACCTTTCTCTTATTTTGGTTGCTATCTGTACATCATTAGAGGCATTTTATGTTTCTCGTGATTTCCGCTCATAATTTGCAGAGTTGCGCTGCATTTGATCGACCGGACGTAAGATTTCTCTTTTCCTTGGTTCAAACTACCCTCAACCTGTTGCTATGCACGAATACCTGCTTATAAGTGGTACCCGCGGGCAGAGCAGGTGGAAAATCGTTTTAAAAATAATTTTAAAAAATATTTAGAATTTTGATCTCCCAAATTTTTTCTCTTGCATCGTGCTAAAATCCTTTTGAAATTATTTCTCCTTTTCCTCTTTATTTATAGAACATCGGCACTTTCAAAAAGATAATGAAAATGGATAATATTGCAGAGTATCCGAATTTGGCACCTGCTTTCACTGCTAAAGTAGCTTGCATTTTGTTTTAATATTGCAGGCCTGATTGGAATCACTGTTGATGACGTCTACAAAGCATGCGAACGTTTTGAGAAGCTGGGAGTTGAGTTTGCAAAGCGACCTGCTGACGGTAAATTTCACTGTTACCACTTACTATTGTTTGTGGGGTAACCTTTGATTGGGCGAACTGAAAATGCCCATTATGGAATAGCACTTATGGAGACTTTGCACCATGAAGTTTTTTACGTTATTGAAGATTAATGTCCCAATATGGATTTAAAGCAAGACTGAATGAGTGTGGTTTCATACTTGGCAGGGAAGATGAAGGGACTTGCGTTCATCAAGGACCCAGACGGCTACTGGATCGAGATTTTTGACGCCTTTCACATGTGCGCGATGGTCGACGGCCCGTCGTCATAAAATGCCAGACATCAAGCACAGCTCTCATGCAATGAAAGTGGGGACCCTGAGAGAGAATCGAGCTCCTTGACCGTGAATTTTTGAAGTGTGAGGATTAAGACCTTTCTTTGTATTTCCGTTCACATAGTTGGTGCCAGTGCTTTTCACTGAGTACAAACCTTTGAGCCACCGTCATACCTACCAGAGATTCGGAGGCACTGTCACCTGTTGTTACAAGCGTTTTCATTCTGTACGTGAGTGAGAAAGTATGTGTGTCTTATGTTTGGACGCTACTGCTCACCCAAGCAGCACGCAGTTTAGTCCGGGTTGCAGTACGTTACAGTTTCAGTGATAGTGATACCTCCTGGCAGAAATTGCGTTTTCTGACGGTCGTGTCCTGGGAGGTTGGGTGGAGATGACCGTAAGCAATGGTGATCTCTCACCACCAGTATTTCAAGTTGTTTGCTTGACATGCCTCTCGAAGAGTCACATGCCGTTTGATGAGCTTTCAGATTACCCGCGATTTTTTCCCTTACCCGTACTACTGCAAGGTCAAGTTCAGACAAAAGTGCAAATAGAGTTGTTGCCATGTGTTAATGGTGTGCACTGTACGAGTCGGTATGTGAACTCGACTCTCCGTAGTCGAGTGTTGAAATGTTTTATACCTTTCCTTTGAGTTTTTTTTGACAGGCGATCGCCAATACTTCTTATGAAATCATCTCTGCTTGGAATGAAAACGGTTGGAAATGACCGTGCAGGAATGCAGCATGATGCCCCTGCCTTGCTCCTAATAACTTAACTTAACCAAGAAATGATCACTTATTGGTTGGCCTGTCTCCAGGAACGGTGAGTCGGTGATCGAGATTCTCAATTCATATCTAGGCAGCCCACATTAGTCTGGGCTGTAGAATAGAAGCACTGAGAAGGTGAAGCTAATTGCCTCTTCCTCTTCAGAGTTTTATTCCAGTTCCCACGCTAGCACTGGAGCCTATAGTCCTAGATTTGATGCGTCAGAACTCAACAGCAAATAAGGAATGCGTACCTTACTTGGACTACAGGTGTAGGTGTTTGCTACACGGGTGTGTAGTGCAAAAGGTGCCTCTATTTTGGGTGGTGAGTAGGCCTTAGAATTTGAAGACTAATCGCAACCCATGCACACCTACACGTACTTGCCATGTATGCAATTGTAGTAGACAACCTCCTTAAATGGTGAGAGTTAGTCCCCATTGCTTTAGAGGTTGAGAATGAGAATTAAAAATTAAGAATTGGTTCAAATATATTGTTTTGGATAGAAGAAAGAGAGAAATAATGGTCATTAACTAGTATTTTGGCATATCAGAGTTAATCTATGAAGGTCACACCAAGACCTCTGGATTATATGCTAGTGTATTTTGAAAACTTGGGTCTCTTAAGTTATAATGGTTAGCAGGGGCAAAACTAAGTTTCTTTACTTGTGAATAGTAAAAGAAAATAGAAAATAGAAGAGGGGGTCAATGTAGAGTTCTTTTGAGCTTTATCCGTAGTTTATCTTCCATTGATGAGAATTCAAAAGCATCTGGTGTGTTGGATGAGGGATTGTAATTAAGGTTTGAAAAATTGTAAAGCTTAATCCTTGCAGGACTAAGCCATGGAATTTAATTTTGGCCTCATGTGTATTTGAGTTAGTTTGAATGGATCATTTGTGAACTTTCTTTTAGTTCAAATTTGGTTTATTTCTTTATCAACACATGTAATGCTCTTCACTGAATGTTTTTGGAGACATAAATTATAGCCTCATTTGAATTTTATTTATTTATAATATAATCAATTGAATTGGCCTTTTCAAACTTGCAATCCTTTTACCTTTAGGAGTTAATCCCCCAAAGACCTTTACCAAAACATTGTGATCATATTTTGCTATAAAATTGATAACAATAACAAATTGTGAATGAAACTAATGGAAGATTTTTACATTGAGTCTAGTTGACACACTAAGGGACACAGGTGCCAATGCTCTTATTAGAAGGCAACTTTATATTCTCCTTGAAAAATTTCATTCAATCTAAATTTATAGAAAAAAATGGTGAAATTTAGGGCTTGAGATTAGAGACTTTTTCTTGAGCAATTTATCATTCAAAAGATATACAATTTTTTGATGAAACATTTGAAAATCTATTCTTCTTTTCACACTGAATGGATTAAATTGTTAAATTACTACAAAATCTTTCAACAATATTATTCCTTTTCAGATGAATGAATGAGTTATCATTTACATTTGGTATATTTCATCCAAGATTATGAATGTAAAGAGATCTATGATCTAGTGAAGATTGCTTTGAACATTGCCCCCTTGGAAAGTAAAAACCCTTTTGGCATGTGGAAAAGGAATTGAGAAAAGCTAGAAAGATGCTGAAAGTATGAAAGTTAAAGAAAAGAAAACCTCCAATCGCGGAAACAACAATAAACCTTTACCAATTTTCAAGTGTTGTTCATCCATTCACTAAAACCTTCTCATACATGAAGGACTTATTCATTGAACAATAGGTGCTGCATTTTGTTTCAAGTGATGATCACAGTCATGACACCCCCCCGAGTCACTAAGCTGCAACCACTCTAGCCTTCATGCCATGATGGACCAATTACTTTATACCATATACCATTAGAAGGGATTTGGGCCAAGAAAGGGCCTTTTCAGGCTTGTTCCCCAATATGTCCCTATGCTGTGAACACTGGTATGGGCTATTAGAAAAATATATTTTCAATTTTTTTTTTCATTTTTCATTTTTCATTTTTATTTTTTTTAAAACTTGATGTGGCCGAAGTTTGGCCTGTCACCTTGCTACAGTGGCGCAGTTCCAACAGTCGGAAACTCACCAAAACTTGTGGGAGAACTCGTGACCCGAATTCTCTCTAATGACTAACTAATCCAAGATGATAACTTCAAGCCATTGAGTGGGTTCATTTGGCTCCTAATAAGTGAGTCTACTCCCCTGTTCGCATCCCCAACATAGCCACTACCATCTACCTCCAAACGGCAATTGACTAGGTTGATGAGTTGGCCTAGAGTGCAAAGAGGAGATGCTCTTATAGCATCTCTATCAACAAATGACAAAATGATGTCAGTTTGAAAACTTGTCGTATCCTTCCAATTTTAAAGTTTCTTCTTCTATATTGGGACCAACTAGCACACTATAAAATAACATTTTTTAATGCGCTAGTCCAGATTCCTATGCACTAAGCCGCAACTGACTTTGATATGGAAAGGTAGAGTCGTGGAGATAGGCTGGAATTGTAGCAACTCCTTATGGAGCTGTCCAAAGCCCATTGAAAATAGAACCTAAACCTTTATCTTCAGAATAGCGTGGCGCAAGTCAATTGTCCAAGCTAGTCATAGAACTTTAGGGGTTAATGTCACTTTTTGACTATTGATTCTTCATGTGTTGGGCATTTTATCAGGGCAAGCTGTACTTGAGCTCTCTCGTCTTTGAAAATGTTGCAAGTTGGCAATGGTCGTCAAGCTCCAACATGACTGCAGAGTTTGCCTTCGACATTCGAAAAGTGCAGTTTATGGTTGATGTCGTGCACAATGTTGACAAGCACCATTACAAAATGGAAATGCAGTTTGAAAAGATCGAGAATATCAAGCTTGTTGCTGTGCAGGGAGCCCCTGCTTGGGCCTTAATGCTGCAAGTAAGAATCAAACCTCACCTCATGGATTCTTCATGATTTCTTTGTACATAGTGTAATGCAGGCCTACTACATGCTTGGCAATATTTTCTCACATTCATTTATTAGTATTGCGAGAGATGTTCTAGTTGTATCAAGGCATTGTATATCGGTATTACTAACTAGACACTTCATGCACATGCTAGACTGGATAATGCACATGTTAGACTTGAACCTTTTGGCTCATTTCTTGTAAATTCGTTGTTATGTTTTTATAAAAAAAGATGCCAGTTCTTCATACGTATGTATTGCTTCTGAGTTCATCTTTGGTGATTTGTGATAAGAAAGGGTCGAGAACATTGGTAGGAAGGAATAGAGTAAGGACTGAATTCAGAGATGTCCCTCCCATTTGCTCAGTGTAATCTTATTAGTTCTGTGACCAATCTAATATGACGCCGGTTATGGTAATTGTACTTCACACTCCGGCATTTACATGTGATGTTCACTTCAGAAATTCTGCGGTGTTTCTGATTCCTGCAGCTCAGTATTTGTTCTTGGAGGTCACAGGATTTGAGTTTCTTGCATTTTCTTCAAGCCAGTTGTGGGAGTTGTGTTCAGTTGCGAGGTTCATTACCGGTACTGTCAGAAACAGGTTTTGTCTACGTCATTGATGGTTGCACCACATTTTTCCAGCGTGATCGGTTCTCCTTGGTGCAGAAATATGAGGTGGGATACCAGATCTTGGATTTCACATGTTCCTCAGGAGTTCTCAGTTAATGTTATTACATCTCACATCCTACTTGATATGCATATTCTAATGTGGATTTGTACACTTGAATTCATGATGTGTTTTGGGCAAATAAGATGTCATTTTTTAACTATATGTTTGGATGCTACATGTAACTTTGAAGAGCAATTGTTTTGACTGATGTTTTGTGTTACCAATATCTGATTTGATGTGCAGGTGGAGTTCAATAAAGCTGTACAGTCTTTGTCTGAGGCTTTGATACCAACAAACAAGAAAGCAGCTTTCAGTCGACTTTTAAAGGTCTTTATTTACCATGTTGATGCATTTTTGATTTTATTCTTGCTTTGAGCCATAATTTTCACAGTGTGTCTTTGACACTGTTGGTATTCATGGTTGCAGAATGCAAATTTACTAGTGCAGAATATGGTGCCTGTGGAATTATTCTGCAAAATTTTCACATTGTATCTAAATCATTGATGTGTGCAGAGTTTTCACAAGACCGTGAATTATGTTCCTTTTGTTAAGTGCAGGATGATAATGTGGCTCTAATTGTTACTGGAAGCCCGGGACATTGTGGGTTTATGGATACAGTACTCAAGCAGCTTCTGGCAAACGTGGGCAGCTTCTTGTGTAGTAACTATCTCTTTTTCTCTGACTGATTACATAGAAAAAGTATTTTTAGGTATTATAGATTCATTGGACGTTCTAATTATCAGCATTCATTGAGTTTGTTGAATCTTAGCCTACCTTTAGACAACAGTTGTGCCATTGTTTAAGGTAGTCTGCTCTTAAAGCGACCATTTAAGAGCTGTTTGCCTTTTCGGGGAAGTTAAAATCCTTGAAACAATTTTCAGTTAATTTTTGGAGGAAGAAAAATGGAATTGGCATCTAACCCAAGTCGTTTCGTATTTTTTGGACCTTTGTGGAATTAGTTACAAATTTTTGAAGTTCAAATGCAGTGGTCACTAAAACCGACCACCTCAAACCGACCACCTCCTGAAATGTTTCCAGCTGGTACATTGAAGAAAGCAAATGTACCTCTGTGTCATGTTCCCTTTTAGAGCCCGCTCGCTTTAAGAGCAGACTACCTTAGCAGTCCTCCACTGATTCTGCTATGAGTTGTTACATCTTTTGGAAGCCACTCACTTTTCCTGGGTTGGCGGGCTTTGTGGATAGGCAAACACGCACATTCATGCGAACCAGGAACTTGATGATGTAAAGCTCTGGTAGGTTCGGAAAGCCGACTCGATAACTTGCTGAAACTTCAATAATCACAATGGATACTTTCTCTTCCTCGGATCAAAAGTTTAATTTGCTCGTGATAGACTGCATTGCACACACAATAGTTTGTAATACACTTGTATCTTTGGGCCAGCAAGATACATGAGGATTGATGCACCCCAATATGTGAAGTATGTCTTGAGGGCCGACACATTTTTCGAGGAAAATACTCTCCAGAATTTTACGCCACGTAGTGATCTCGCTTTCACAGTTTGCATAAGTTAATATAAGTTAATACCAAGAAGATATAGATTGTTGGCACATAGCGATCTTACTTTCACAGATTCCAAACCATTCTGACATTCATACTTCCAAACCCTAAACCTACAAATAAACTAGAACCACATTTGAATTGATTTAACCTAGTAATAATGGCAATAGAATACGAACACGTTGGGCAAACCCTAATTTTGCGTCTCTTCGATTTTAGACTTACGCTATAAATTAAACATATAATATTATTTTGTAGGTGATTATTTAGGGCCCACATGTCAATTGTAACTTGTGTTGAAAAACAACCCAATCTCCAACTGGCGGGATGGAGCCACTTGCCCATACACATCAAATCTCTTGCTACTTATCCATACGCAATAAATCTCTCATACGCAGTAAGGTAACTACACCTAAAATCAATTGTTTAAGCAATGTAGTTGATTCCACCTAAAATCCACCGTTTAAGCAATTTAGCTAATTTCAGTATGGTTTTCATTATTATATTGGAATTTTTTGTGGGGGGTCTTGTTGGTAGTCCAAAGGGAATTTTAGATTCTCTGAGAATGCATTTTTTGAACACCATACTAATAAACTATGAATATTCAAAGTGCTGAAAATAGGTGTTTCTAAAACCGACCCTAAACTCTCATGAAGACATTTTAGACCAGAATTTGTAGGGGTCGGTTTTAGAAAGGGGTCGGACTGGGTGTACTGTAGTTACCTTATTCTGCGCACTGGTGGAGATGCTCTTATGCTCTGGTTTGCCGTTCGAGACTGCCATGTGTCGAGCATCGACTGACCGGCGGGACAGAGGAAGGGGAAGGCTTGCAGCGGCTTTTGCCGGCCTGCGTTGCCTGGCTCCGGCGCCAGTGCGGCCTGACTGGACATGCTCTTCCTGAACTGGCCAAGTGGAGAATGTCCGCTCATTCTGGTTCCAGTGAAGTGGAGAGCTGCTTGGCGTCATCTTCAGCATCTGAGTTGGATGGAATTTGAGGGAAATCGCACTTCAATCGCAACGGCACTCGCACAGACACGCGAACAGCGCAAGGTAAGATACTCTTCACATCTCTTCTCTTGCCCCTTTTTTTAAGTCGCTCACAGCTTTGACAAAGCTCATTTCTTTTCCTTTGGGTGGGATCGTCTTGGGTGCCATTGAGAACTTTCTACAGTAGATTTCAGAGTTGGGTTGATTTGAGATTTGGGTTTTGGTTTTCAGGGGACGGGGAGATGGCTGCCCTGGGTGCTCGCGCATTGTTGTCCCCGCGTTTTCCAGCTGCTTGCTTCTCTAGATGTTTGAGCTCGTCCTCTAGGCTTGGGGGACGTCAGACTGATCTGAGTGCCTTTCGGGGGTCGCCCGCATTGGCAAGGCATTTGAATTTCAATGTATGTCGAGGTTGGGGTACCTTCATGCCTGTCGATTCGTAGGGTTGGGGGATGGTGGAGATTTTAGGTCGTCCATTGGGATATGAGGGTTGCCATTCTGTTACATAAGTTTGTGTTGGCATGTTGGCTGCAGGGGGGCAGAGGGCGATTGAGTGTTACAGCAGCAAGCATGTCGACTGAACCGGAGTCCGCCGCTAACAACCCAGGCTACTGCGACACTGCGGATGCCGCTACCAAAGACTACTTTGTGCAGCAAACTGTAAGCATCACGTATTGCCTTGTAGGAGTTTCTTGTATTGTAAGATTACTTCACCGAATTGCGAGTCTTTAAACGCTGAGCATAGTCTCTGCTATTGTAATGGTTTGAATTTTTAATATTCTTGTCAGCAAATTGAAGACGATTGCATGTTTTGAGGGAATGCATGGTTTGGATACCATGTGTAGTAGTTGTGAGGGTTTAACGCTGTTTTGGCGGATGATCTGCAATCGACATTAGTTTAACCCCTAAGTCCCATTGGCTCTGGGGTCCCAAAATGCAACTTTGGGTAGGCTCATACGGACTCAATATTCATTATAATTTTTTGAAACTTTTGTTGAAGCTAGAAAAACACATAAGCTTTCTCGAAATATAATTTTTAATTCAATTGGTGTCTGGGAGAAAAAGTTCTGGCACAATAAGCCAAAAACAAAGGTCGGTGAGCAGCACAAAAAAATTACAAAAATATTTTGAAAAATATTTTTTTTAATAAATTTTATATCTTTGTCTACATGTGAAGCTTTGATTCATTCTATTTGGACTAGTGATGAGAAAGTTATGGACAATCTTGTTTTTTGGGCAATCTAAGGATTTTTATCAAAAAATAAATTATAGGACTCATTTGTGAATGCGATTTTCACAATTTTTCCAAAAAAATTGTTTGATAGGATTAAGTATGCTTGCTAGAACTATCTCAATGTTGGGATTATTGTGTTTCAATTCCATCTTAAAGCTATTAACAATTTAGTTTTTCATTCAATCTTAAACCTACTTCTACTTAACATTTTTTTAAAGAATGAAAATCAAGTATGTTTTTTTTTTTTAAATTTCCTAGAATTCTAACTCAGTTTTTCAACATAACAAATTTTTAATTCAAAGTCTGCAGTGCAAAAATTCCACAAATGACAGTCAAAGTCATCTGAAATTGCAAGACAATGTTCAAAAAAACTTTTTTTTCCAACTTTAAATGCCAATATCTTCCAATCTATACGGTCAAACTTCATGAAATCTTTACTACACGATCCTAAACAAGTCAAGTACAAGATCCTACGGTTAGATTCTTTTAAAAACAAAAATTCTGTTTTCTTGGGCGAACGCAGCAGAAATGGCAGGTTTGAGTGTTTTTTGACAGAAAAATGGCCTTGGGACTTTAGGGGTTAATTCTTTCTAATGTTTGCATTCCCAAGATAAGTATTTCTTGTGCGAGATTTTGGAGTGTCGCATTTCGGTATGTTGAAATTAGGTGAAGGCTGTTATCTTGGGTTGCGCATTACAGCCTAAGTGATGTTGATGACCGACGAAGGGATCGTCAATCCAATTTTCCAATCCTGCTTGGTTTGTGTGACGTGCAGATGTACAGAATCAAGGACCCTAAAGCAAGCCTGGAATTTTACTCAAAGGTTTTGGGAATGACGTAAGATGTCGAACCTCATTCATCCGATCTAGAAACATCAGCATGTTGATTGTGTACATAGTGTAGTGAGATCAATTTCTGTTGGTGATGAAGAGTTGTTTTGACGAGGATTGTTCGGGCGATGTAGGCTAATCAAAAAACTTGATTTTGAGGAGGCCAAATTCAGCCTGTACTTCCTGGGTTATGAGGTAAGTGGTTTATGTTTTTTCCTTCCGCAAGGAATGTTAGTTGGATGTACACTTGGGCCTCTTTGATATGAGTATCTGTACTCCGACCACTGGTGATTTGGAATTGATATCTTGAGTTTATATTTGTGGCATCAGAGAAGTCTAGGGACTTGGAAACCCTAGGAGCTTTGTAATCCTACCATCCATATTTTTCGCAGTACCAAATTAAAACTCCAATCAATCACTATGTTCTATGTTTTGAGGATTAAGAAGTGGGTGTGATCTTTGAATTCCTCTTTGGGAGATCTTACATTTAATCAGTAGCTCAGAATTTGAGGTTATATGATGAGTTATAAATCTCTCATTAACTTTCGAAAGAAAATTGACACCTCCAGTACTGAATTTTGAATCAATCTCTGCGTGTGTGTTTTTGAGTTTTTTTTAGCGCTTCTTTTGCTCTCAATTTGATGAGAATTTGCAGGGGTGATTTTGAGTTTTGAAGCTTTTTTACAGTTGCAACGGACGGATGTTTTTGAGAAACTGAAATTCTAAATTTTTGCACCTCTTTTACACTTGTTTCACTCCGTATGATTGCTGTTAACTGCGACTTGGTTTTGGATGAAGTTCTCAACTTGGGATGCTTGTTCACAAAAATTTATCATATTGCCAATATTGTGATGTTAGAAGGCATCACATGACTTTGAGTGTATTTTTAATCCAACTCCTCGTCTCTTGCTGAGATTATCTGGAATACCTAACGTGATCTGGTTTTGCAGAGTCCGGAAGCCATCCCCAATACCACTGCAGAGAGAACAGCATTTTTATTCAGATGCAAAGCTACCTTAGAGCTCACGCAGTAAGCTTCAATTTCTTTTGCTCCTCGTGTTATCTGCAACTTGATAATCTTTATCCTAATTTGCTTTCTATCTTTACATCGTTAGTGAGCTTTAATGTTTCTACGTGACTTATGCTCACGATTTCCAGAATTGTCCTGCAATTTGACCGTTTGGGCGTTATTTTCATCCAGGGTTTCTTTTTATCTTATCACAAAGTAATCACACATAACGTCGTTTTGCATTGTGGCCCTCAGTAACTGGGGAACAGAGTCGGATCCAAACTTCAAGGGCTATCACAACGGGAATAATGATCCACGAGGCTATGGTACGTGTTCATAGGTGTTTAGTTTCAAAGTATCCTCGAGACCTAAACCTATTGCTATGAAAATTCTTGCTTAGATACAGAAAACGCGTCTTGCTTTCTATTGCGGGCAGTCAAGGCGGAAAATAGTTTTCAAAATAAATGCCAAAAGTGGTTGGAAAATTTTCTTCCCAATATTTTCTTTGCATGGTGCAAAGATAAAGTTCTGGCCTCTTCTTTTCTATTTTACAAGACATCGGCACTTTCAAAAATTAAGAGGAAATGAACTGTGTTGGACTGATAACTGAATTTGGCATCTGCCAATCAGACTCTTCCAGAAGTACCGACTCTATCCTGCACCCTTGTTTTTAAGTTGTCAACCCAGCTTTCAGTGCTAATGTAGTAAAGTTGCTGGCATTTTGGTTTGATACTGTAGGGCACATTGGAATCACGGTTGATGACGTCTACAAAGCATGCGAACGTTTTGAGAAGCTGGGAGTTCAATTTGCAAAGCGGCCTGACGACGGTAAATTTCACTGTTTCCACTTAGTATTGTTTTGTGGGGTAACCTTTGATTGGACAAACTGAAGAAGCCACAAATGGAGACTGCTGTGTAGGATATATGAAAGTTCGTTACAATGGTGAAGCTTAATGTCCCAATATGGATTTAAAGCAAGACTGAATGAGCGTGGTCTTCATACTTGGCAGGAAGGATGAAGGGGCTTGCGTTCATCAAGGACCCTGACGGCTACTGGATCGAGATTTTTGACGTCGGTCGCATGTCCGGGTTGATCAATGGCCCGTCGTCGTAAAATGGCAGACTTCAAGCATGCTCTGCATCCATGAAAGTCAGATCTTTAGAGAGAATCAAGCTGTTGAGAATGAATTTTTTCCAGTGTGGGATTAATGCCTTTCTCTTTTTCTTTTCACATAGTTGGTTCCAGTGCTGTCCCATTAGAACAAGCCTTTGAATTCACCGTCATACCTCCAGGAGATTCGGAGGCTGTCACCTGTTGTTGCGAAGGTTCCATTCTGTACATCAGTGAGAAAGTATGTGTGTCAGTGTGTGTCTCATTTATGCATGCTACACTGATTTGTCTTACTATTATCTGTACACTGTATGAACACGTTATGAAATGTCGAAGTATTGTTTGTTGGTGTGCCAAAATCGACATTAAGCTCTCTGAGGCTCTCATGTTCTGAATGTGTTTTTGTGTCATTTTTTGGTCCAAATGACGATTACTGGAATGTAAGTTACCTTGCTCTGCTTAGGTCTCCGTCGAAGCATTCGGCGCTGTCTGGAGTCCCGAGGTTTGTAGCAGTATCAGCCCCGGCAGTGCGTGCTAGGGTGTCCCATTTCGAAAACAAAATGCTGCGTTCTCTGTCAATTCCCATACTGAGCTTCAATTCTCATGCACACCAGGTATGTTGAGACCGTGCAGGGTACGTGGGTAGACTCAATTCAATTCTCGGGAATTGAAGTGAATGGGAAGTGTGGGTCTTACCGGTGTGCGTCACGTCCGTTGTGTGATTGTGATAGTCGACGCTTATCATTCTGGAATTGTGTAATTGGACTTATATACTAATAATCATCGTCGGTGTCCGATGCTTGACCGCAATACGGAGTCCCATCTCTTCAACTGAGTCTATGTTGTTGAGTCCATATTGATCACCGCCGGGGTGCGTTGGGTTGGGCTGTTAGGGACGGATCCAGGTGCTCCTCCCTTGCAACTCCTCTCCTTCAACTAGACTAGCTGCAATATTGTCGTCTTCAATTCAACCTTCTTATCAATCACTTGGATTTCAGATTCAGAACCTGGTTGTGGCTTTGGATCCAGAAGTAACTGACTCAAGGTCAACTTCATTGCCAACTGAATACGCGGATGGCACACTCAGGTAACCTGCGGCATTCAGCATTCAGCCCCGATAAGAATGACTTCAATTGAATCAACCTGGGATCCCACTCTTGGCGTTGTCTCGCTCTGCAGCAAGGGCTTGCCAACCTGGCTTGAAACAAGATCCAAAAACAGACATGGGCTTCAAAATACTCGGATCGGTCATTAACGTCTTGGTGAGTGCCGGAGTTAATTTGCCGTGGCAAGTCGACTTTCTTATCCATGGAGCAAGACAGCGCATGCTTCTGCAGGAGTCATGGAGTCTTCCCACTACTTGACATACACTTACTTCTCAGGCTTCAAATGAGGCTCTTCGTCAATCCTCAAGCATTTCCACTTCGAATTATCTACACGAATGCCGGTACAGATGGAAGAAAATGCATAAGAAATTCTCCAAAGACCTCATGAGAAATAACATAGCTTCAACTGTCAGTCCAAGGATCATCTGAATTTACAAAGAGTCTGCAATTGCAAAGTGGGTATACTTTGACCCCCTTATAATGACTACCTTCACTCTTGCACAGTGGGTATAAATTAAATAATGACGTTAAATTTGCAGCACTTGTTAATTCATAAACGATACAGCTCAAAACTCTCGTGACATCAAAAGTTTCAATGCTTGAAGACTCACACCAAAGTGGCTAGCCACATACACTTGTACTAACATTCTTGGGGAGAAAATCTTAGTAGTGCTGTTTCGAAAGACAAACCCTACAGGTAGCACAACTATTGATATACAACTTTTTTGTTTTTCCATATTATCACATTTGTTTGATGTCACATTAGTGAATGCGAGTCACAATATTTAGTTCAATTCTTGACCGGGGATATCCGTTCCCAAGAATCTTGTGACAATATAGAATGTCATGTTAGAGGGTGTCATGTGAAGGGGGTTAGAGTGTAATATAAATGTATAATCCATTAATCTGATGGAAAGTCTACATTTATTGGGTACATACAGCATCTGTGATCCGGTCTTCATTAATCTTCATTTGCAAGTACAGAAGTGCAGTTTTCCTTTGGTTTCAAGTCTGCACCACATCTTGCATCGTTGGCAGGTTCTTAGGAAGTCAATGGGGGCATAACATGACTCCTTTCATTTGTCGATGGAAAAATATGAAAGTTTGACCAATCTAATAATAAAATCTGTGCACAGTTTTAGGTGTCTTTGTCTCTACCTTAGATATCACTCACCCTCAATGTCTATACATACTCTTCCAGAGCCACAGTTTCAAAATTCAGATAAATTCGTTTTCATTGTAGTACTAAACATATGTTTAAAGTCACTCTATATCTGAAAGACCTTCACTGTCATATGCTAGCCCAGAATGACCATCAGAAAATTTATAACCAGCGAAGAAATAATTCGGGAAAAGAAAGAAAGAACGGACTAAATTATGCCAACAAAGCTGAACAAATAGGAACTTAAACCCTTAAAGGAGCCTTGTACAGAAATGTCTCCTTATCTAAACAACATCTTGAACGATTTTGCCTTGAATCACATACAGATTCAGTGCATACAAAAAAAATAAGAATAAGTAAATCCATCCAAGGAGTATGGACCCTACTGTACTGTACAGTACAATTTTGTTGCCAAGCATAGATCAGATGTCAGTTATGAATTTCATACGATCATCAATTTTTGCAACCAAAGGAACTCACAGAACGAACGACAGACAGTAAAAAACGTCTTAGCTGCAGCAACATAAATAAGCACACTTCATGCATGATATATGTTCCTACTTCCATTCATGAAATCTTCCAGAAATACATGCTAGAAGTCCATACTTTTCTACAAACTTTTCTTCTCTACATTTTCAGTAACTCAACTACCTAGCATGGAACCGACTCTCTTTTGAGACTATGATTACAACACATCCAGATGCTCCGCAAATGGAGGACACATGTTCATCTAAGACTGAATTTGTACTAGTGCCGCACAGCAATGTTCATCTGGATAATGGATTCGAGGAAAAGGTCCTAGACTCGTCAAAATGTACATAAGACTCGTCAGAAATCTTAATTTTCAACAAATGTCTGATGTCACCTGATTTTATGGAATGCACGTTCCATCACTAGAAAGTATCGAGAAAGCCCTCCGGCATGTCCTCGTAAATATCATCTTCTTCAAAGAAGTTGCTCTCATTAACCCATTTAGAGGTTGTTAGGGGTTGAACATTGACTGCATAACCAGTTCCAAAAGAATCAGCGCATGGAAAGACATGCGGAACTACTTCAATTTTAAAATGTTATCACGTTATTCCCTATCTATTAGTGCAATACTATGCACAAATACGCAGTTAGTTTACCAAGGTCGAATGAATGGTTAAATTAGAAAGATTATACTTTAGAGCGCTTCACACTAATGAAACATAAACTGAGAAAAAACTTAGCACTTGCCTTTGAGGAAGAGGAAATTACCTTTGTTTGTCTGCTTCGCCTTCTTTGTACTTTGTTGTGGGTTGTCCAGTATGAATTCGTTCTCGACATCATCATAATCTGTTCCCACTTCAGATGAATTACTCTTCCGGGTGCTTTTCCAACCCCTCTCTTCACCTTCTCTCCGACGTTTCGACGACGATCCTGATCCCTCTCCCGGAGAACTTAAGCTGCCGTTGTCAAAGCCCAGCTCTCTACCGGCTGATTGATGCTCAATAACAGTTTGTGCGACAACCTCCAATATCCGGGCACCATACTTCTTGCATTTCACTCTGTTCCCAGTCCAGATTCAAATTAAGCTCCCAGAAGTTTCAAACTCGACTCATATCCCACAAAGGACTACCGGGGAAATGAAAACGAATGAGATATCACTCAATTCAGAATGGCCCATCTCGTCGATTGGATTTCGATTACCATGAACAAAAAGAAATAAGAAAAAAGGTAAAGGACATCGAAAAAAAGAAAAGAAGAAAGTATTTCCATAAGCACAGTATTTTCGCTTTATCTTGACGAATCAGATGCCACAGAAGCTGGATACTTACTTGCCGATGCCGTTTACTTCCAGAAGTTCCTCTGTTGTCTTCGGCAACTTTTTGCTAATGGACTGAAGCTCTCCATTACTACTCACATATGAAAACAGCAAATGATACTCGTATTAGTTAGTACGAAGAAAAGGTCAAAATATATACCTACTACAGAGTGTCAAGGGAATCCGACTTGCGCTGAAATCATGAATTATTCCAGATGGTTGCAACTGGATGGTAAATAACAAATGCATACCCCATGATGTGATAAGGCATAAGATCCCCTCCAGCTTCGTTGACAAGTACAATACGGAGTTTTTGCAGTGCAGAAAACACCTTGCTGGACAGGACCTGATTCCAGTCAACAAACGCACGTCACACTTCCGAGTGATATCAAAAGAATAAAAGCGCAACCCCTGTACGGAAGTTTGGGACGGTGTTTAAATAAAAAAACGCTGAAGATTGCAGAAAAAATGTGCTCGTAAACAAACGGAAGGAAATGAAAATGTGGGACTGGCACTCACAGGGTCAACAGGAGCTTGAGGAACAGAAGCTGTATCATCTTGTGCCGGAGTTTTTAGTCCGACAGGCACACTAACTTTCTTAGCTGGAGTTTCGGATCTCTCTGGTCTGTCTGGCTTCTTGGCTGCTCGAAACCTGCAGCCGTACAAGAAAATAGCAGTTCGAAATCACCACCATATGCAAATCCGACCACAAACCATTCAAGCTGATCGTGGCAACAGAGTTAAGACGATCATTCTTTCAGGATAAATCTTTCTCAAAGGATACAAAACGAGTTGACAACTCCATGTATGCGTAAAAAAGATGTGGCCCTAGGCAATAGGACAGACGAGCTTGATAGCTATGACGCACCTAATAGAGATTTTCAGTCGACCTGCAACAACCTCCCTTGCTTGCATCTCGTTTACCTGCATCACTCAACGAGGAAAAATTCGGAAACAAGGGGTCAAACTTATTTTCTTACACATCCACACAAGGGTCAACTTAGCAGACCTATTCGTCTGTAAATATACCTTTTCCAACATTATGCGTTTGCAATCCACCTACCTTAATAATAGAGGATAAACCACCATATAAGTCGTTTTTGTTAACATCTTCTCGAAAAATGTTCCCAGTAAGCAGCCGCTGCATAATACGCTCGACTTCAGTCTTCGTGAACTTCTTACCAGCCCCATGCAGATCAAGTTGGTCATGACCCATCTTCTTGACCTAATAGAACAGAATTCGTTAAATTTTTTAATAGAGCGAATGGAAAGTTGCCTATTTCTATCGAAGACAGCACAAATTCTAACAATTAAAAAAAAGGGTAAATAGTTCACAAGAAGAGCGGAACAACCAGTAATAATATGGAATCGTCTCAAAACAGGCAACAGTATTTCAGATCTTTGAGTCCATCTTAGCCACCCGATACACACCTGTTGATTAAGAGAACCCCTAAATACATCTATAATATGCGTCATTGAGGAGCGTTGGCCCATTGCCCCGACAAGCTGCACCTGTGTAAAGAAATCAAATAACTTGTCAATACTAGCAATTCATCAAATAATTACCATGAAATTTCTTGAATTGAGGGTGCAGTGACCTCGAGTTCTTTCTATTGTAGAAATAAGAAGCACGAAGGATCATTTGCATCCATCATTTGAAGTATCTATGCACTTGCGTGGGAGCACACTTGCTGTACGTTTCTATTCATCTCTTGCTTCCACATTCACATAGATGCATGTTGTGCAACAAATATATACCTTATAACAGTTGAACATAGAGTTACTCCAGAGATCATCACAGCATGGATACCATTAATGTCATTCAATCATACACCCATAAAAACTTACCAGCTGCCTAGCTGTCTCACTGACATCCTCTTCAACAGAGCCAGAATTTCCCATTCTGGCACAATTATCACAAGTACGCTTACAACTGGAAACTTCAAATTCCATTTCACCAAAGTGAGCAAGCTGCAATGCTCGTCGACAATCGATATCATTCTGACAATAGCCAATCTACATCACAGCAAAAGTATCCATACCGCAAGCTCAATCCTCATTTCATTCAATTAAAAATAAACAAGGAACCTTGTGAGTGCAGAAACAATGAGCTTGGAGTACATAACCCTTACAAAGACATAGGCCAGTTACACATATATATATGCCAGGAGTCTGAATCCTTCACAAACTACATCTTTGAGGGAATTTAACGCGCCACGGTAAAACATACCGCTAATCGGGAGGAAATCAAGCTTTGATTACCGTTACGACAAAGATAGTTAGTCCTAATCAAAGACTGTCTTGATCGAAATTAAAACAAAAAAGAAAATGAAGTGAGTTCTTAGAGGTTGGAATTACCATGCGATTTAGATTGTCAAGGTTGGTATTAAGCTGATTGGAAGTAGAAGTGTTATGGTTACGAAACGAGGACCCTGTGAAGCCTTGCTCTGCTACACCTTGGGTGAGCATGTGCTTCAAACGAATCTGAACAAACCCAACAAGAGAAGTAAGGCAGTGGAGATCATTGTCACATGCTTGCAAAAAGCATCTGTGATGGTGCTCAATAAAGCTATCAATCAGAATTTTACAACAAAAACACCTGTTGCCTCGAAGATTGCAACGACCGGACAAGATAACACCACGATCCTGACAAGCAGGATTGGTAGCGGAAACTATTGAACATTGGAAATCAAAGATACTTACAGAGTCCCCATAGGTGTAATAAAGGATGCAGGATGCTGGTAAGTTATCCCTACCAGCCCGCCCCGATTCCTGGTACAACAGACAGCAAATTGAAGACCTTCAGGAAACGACATTGTCATTTCAACATCCTAGGACTATCCACATCTGGCGCTAAAAAAGAATTTCAGGTAACGACAACAATTGAAAGCAAGTCAAGTTTCGAAGGTGTAGATAGCCGATCGAAATGCAAAACCTGGTGATAGCCCTCCAGTGACTTTGGAAGTGAGTGGTGGATCACAAATCGCACATCGGGCTTGTTTATACCTGAGTCACCCATTTCCCACGATTCCTTGAGACACAGAACTAAAATTATTATGTGCTGTATAAAAAGCTTATCACAGGCAAGCCGACATCTATACCAGACACAAGTAATTATCTCAGACACAACTCTAGTGGAGAATTGAGATCTCCAAGTTTCTGAACAACTTTCTTTAAAGATAGAGTGGATACACATACCCATGCCAAAAGCTACCGTCGCACAGATTAAGTTGATTTCATCCTTACTCCACATACGCTGCACATAATTCCGTTCATCTGGATCCATTTGACCATGATAGAATGCAACTTTGTGACCAAATTCCTGCAGGTGGACGAACAAGAACTTGTTTCAACTATAAAACCAGATAACATAATTTTTCATAAAAAAAATAACTATCTGAATTGAAATTCTACCAGTGGAAAGAAGGCACTAGTGTAACATAAACTACAGTAGTTTTGGAACTAGCAATATCCGGAAGCGGTCGAGGTCATCTCCCAAGACAGAGGAATCGATTCACAGAAAAGCACAATCGATAGACCACCGCAAAACACAGCAACTACCACTGACAAGATTTTGCTCAACTTTAAGATAAAGTTGTCACTTCTGTTAAGATAACAGTCGAGCCGGAATTGTATCTGTACCAGAAGCTCAACTTTAAGGGACATGTCATCCACCTAACAATTGAGTTTAGATGTGATTACCCGTAGTTTTTCAGAAACCTTCTCACAGTCAATTCGCGATAAGCAATATATGATTCCAGATTCATTTGGGTGTCTTGTCTTAATAAATTTGTCGATTTCTTCCAGGCATTTCTTTGTTTTTGGTAACACCTCGTATCTGCAACAAAAAGAAACGAAATTTGGAAGTTTTACCTAATTTGCACATTGAGGATTTATTCTCCAACTTAAGAAACGGTCTAAAGCTGTAAATTCAAAGCCATTCAAGTTTCGAACATAACAAACTAGTCTACGATCTCACATGTATGAGCATATGAACAAAATTCATCACACAGGATTCACCTTAAATTGGGTCGATTGAAAGTCTGCCTGAAGATGATACATCGAGTTAGCTTAAGAGCTCGAACAACGTCTTCTTTGACACTCAAGGTAGCAGTAGCTGTTAGAGCCATCAATGGCACATCGGGGAACCTTTCTTTGAAAACGCCAAGGTTCTGTGCAAATAGAACTTCATGAATCAAAATTCTTAACAAAACCATCGCCTGATGACAACGTTAAACGCACTTATATATGAAATGAGGTCCACACAAACTAAGTCGATATTTCGCAAATGCAAGCTACGAGGTAATGTACCTGATAGTCAGGACGAAAATCATGGCCCCACTGGCTTACACAATGAGCTTCATCTACCACAATTCGATCAAGGAGTTTCCGATCATACAAGCTTGTAAGATGCTGTGACAATCTATCGCTCCTGGAAAAATAAATATTCTTATAAGTAAGGCAAACGTCTCTACATATAAAACAAGGTGTAAAATCAAGGAAGAGCACAAAACACTTTAAATCTAAGGGTTGCCCCCTCACAAGCAAGAGAATCAACACAAAAGTTAGAGCAAAAGATTGGCCTATAAAAATACGTAAGGCTTATTTTGAATACTATACATCAAGGTTAATATATTTACTTTGCGATCTTCTCTGGTGTCACGTAGAGCAGCTTATAAGTCCCTGCATCAACGTTCCTTAGAATTTCTTTCTGCTCTTGCCACTCCATTGAGCCACTCAGATACGCAGCTGGTATGTTTGCCTGAAATCAGGAAATTCAACTTAGTTCAATAACGAACGGCGAAAGGCTGACTGACTCCTCGTCAGAATATAGAACAGCAGCAGAGAAAGTCACTATGCACATCAAAAATGCGACTGATCAGTAAGTCCATATAGCACCAATAATTACAGAGTACTGAAAACCATGGTCAGTGATCGTAGTTCATACCTCTGACAGGTGCATAATTTGATCCATGATGAGAGAGACCAGTGGAGAAACAACAAGCGTGACACCCGGAGAACAGATCGCAGGTAGCTGCCAGAAATAGTAGTCGTAAGAATGGTGAAAGTTCAGTAATGAAAACTACATCAATGCCAGAAATTTCTCCACTGAAAAGGACAATGCTCAGTTATTGAAAGACTTATTTCCTTCTCTACCAGGAGATAAGCAAGTCCACGGCTCACCTGATATGTGAGACTTTTCCCTCCACCAGTCGGCATCAGTACAAACACATCTCTACCACTCATTGAGGCATTGATGATTTCTCTTTGATTCAACCTGAAGGACTTGTTTCCAAAAGTTTTTTTATTCTTAACCTGTCAACGTGCAAAGAAGTGAGATCAGAACCACATCTCCGGACTCCTAATTAAATTCTATTGCTCAAACGCCAATATATGTGGGCCCATTCTTACAAAAAGGTGAAGATTTCAATCAGACCAACTCCTCACTAGGGAAGCAAACGCATCAATCTTCGTCTTATGCACATTCATCTTAGATGAAAAGCAACTCTTACCACCAACTCCCGAGACCACGGAAAGTCATCTTTATTATATTGTGTCTCGGCTGAACCCTCAGTAAAATTCACGTCCAAAAATTGTGGACGTCCCCCCTGAAGTTGAAGGCCAACACGAGGGCCTAAACTGTCAAAAGAAGAAGGAAAACCTCCTGGCGTTTGATATGAACCGGCGTTGTTGTCCCACGGGGTTGAAGCAAAACTTGGTTGCCTGAAGTCATTCAGACCTTCTCCCCGACTAGGTCCCATTGACCCTGGTAATTCAGATGCTGTACGTGCAGATGCTGGATTGAAATAATCTGCAGCTGAGCCAGTCGGAGTGCAGAACCCGTTCTGTAGAACAGATGGATGACTAGGACCATGAGAATGATATGGAGTTGCAGAGGGATGGTTAGATCGATACTGATGCACTTGAGATGCTGGGTTCTTCAAAGTCTCCTCCAGATCTTTAATCTCTTTATTGAGTTCAGTCCTGGTAAAGCGCAACCCCAAGTAAGTCAAAATAACTTTCATAGCACTTGCTTGCTAACAAATTGAACTTCTTTCTCTAAGCTCAGTTTCTGATTGCTGAAAGGTTACAATGCGATCTCGACCTAAAACATTCACCTTTCAAGTCGAAGCTCCTGGAAGCGCTCTGGACTCAGCTCATCACCATTGTCCAGAAGATCGTTAATTATAAGAATCAATCTGTCCTTCATTTCTTGTAGATGAAAACCTGCTTCCGCACAACAATGGACCTGCACAAAGAGAAGAGATAAGTAAAGCATTTCTCACATCGCCACGCTGCCAAGCGTCAATTAAATGAGATTACAATCAAGGATTCAAAGTAAGCTACTTCCTACAACCTGGGCACGCACTGTATTTCGTACAAAACACTGTAGGCTTGAAACATTCGCCGAAATATGTTAACTCTACGTTTTAAAGTCCCCTTCAAGATGCACGGAATATGATTTAAAAAAGATAAAGCATACGAAGGATTGTAATAACTCATTGGAACACAAGATCAGTATCTCTTCCGTGTAGATCATTGATAAAAAAAGGACTACTATAGTTTAATTTCCTATCATCAGATTGTTTAGAATAGCCCACCTGGACTCCATGTACGCAGGTTTTAAGAGAAGGGTCTGCACTTTCTGCATTGCAGGCGCCCACAGGAGCTCCACGTACTTTGGATTGAACAGAGGGTGGTGTAGCTGTCACAACTCTGTTCGTCACTTGAGTGGTTTGCTGAGAGCAACTCCTCTCGTAGTGTTCAGAGACAATCAGATCAAGATCAATCGCCTGTATCAAGATCAAGATCAAGAACCACGACAATTCAGTACTCACCTCACCGTCAACAGAATAGGACAAGATTGTCACGAGAGTGTTACTTATATAGGATAATACATGTGGAATTTTCAGGCTGACAAGGAGAAGTCTACAGACGGTATCGCACCTGTAATAAATCGTCATCCTCCTCCTCCAAAGGTACACATTTCTCAACATTGCTCTTATTCAGCTCGTTGGCCGATAGTCGGTCATGAAAGGTATGATTTGGCGTGCTAAATGCAGGCATTGGTGCACCATCTCTTTGTTGATTTCCTCTATGGTGTAACATGTTGCTATTGAGAGGTGTATGCCTGGTCCCAACATTTACAATTCAAGATCAATCTTTATATTCATAGACAAGCACTTGAATCATTGCTCAACTCTGACACACAAGCGATCCACACATTCATACATGATTGAACCTGTTTAGAAGCAACTTAATTTAACACCAGAGCAATGCATAACATGTAAGCACAACAGATGGCTGACGAACCTGGGTGGCAGCCCAGGCGCATGGCTAGCAGAAAAGTCCGCAGGACTTGCATTCGCATTTGAGAACGAGCTCCCTCGCACAAAATGTCTATCAATGGGCTGTCCTGTTATTTCTGGAGCACGCCCAGTATTTTGAGGGCCAGTAGCTTGTGCGAACTGGTTCCGTGATAAGGTGTCTGGTCGTCCTCCATGAAGGCCAGGAGTAGTCTGACATGAGCTGGGCTGGTTGTCCATCTTCCAACCGGCATCCTTTGAGAGATTGTTGCCATTAAATTCAGCATTATCCTTGGTATGATCGCCATTGTACTGTTTTGGCTGAAATGATAAACCTTTCACGAACTTTTGAGCACTGGTTGTGTCAATAGGACCAGTAACACCGGGGCGCAGGCGGCTTTTAGGAACTACTGGTGGTGAAGATAAACTCTTCCAAGCCTGTCATCGACGACGATAGATGCGCGGTTTCAGTCAGAGATGGAAGTTACGCAATTACAAAGAGCATGTTCGGTAGACAATGAAGAACTTGTATTTACGTTGATACGATCCTCCAACAATTACACTGTTGCATTACTCTCTTTCATCGAATAAAGTAATGATTTTTCAGGAGAATTCAAACCTGGTAAGCAGTCTGTTTCACTTGCTGATCAAGAAGTTGAGGTACAAACTTGGACAACCTGTCACCGTTTACGCGTAAAAAGGTGTTATTTCAATTGAATAACAACTCTCAATGAAACTTCCAAAAGAAATGATAAACAGAAGAAGAAGAGAAATAGTCTCCTTGAAGCAATTCTTCGTAAGAAAGGCCAACCTCTCTGTAGTCCCACGCCCTCCTGCAGCATTAGGATTCTGTCCTGGAATAGAATACAGGAATCCCAACTTTAAGGTCTTTTTCAGTTTCAATGGATCGTGAAAGTTCTGGCGGAACTCTGAAAAATTATTATGAGGAAAATTGCTGTCATTTTGTGAGTCCTTTTTATTCCTGCATACACAAAGAACCACCATCAATACGTACAACAACTGCCAACAAATCTGTCTTCGAGTAATGTTCTGCGATGAGCGGACAAGAACACCTAGAGAACAAAGTTGACCAATCATGAGGGTTATAAACTTGTACCAACTCTCTACTTGATAGCATGGTCCACTGTGAAAACTTAATAGCATAGTCCACCTTTAAATTGATTATACACATAGTTCGTGTACCTGGTGAGCAGAGTACAACCTAGAGTGCACAATACGCTCATACTAAAGATGATTCAGATCATTTTGCGGTAAGAAAAGTATCACACGATACCTTGACTGTTCTGCTGGGGTATCCCTCACAAGGTATCTGTTCCTCGCAGTGAATCCTACACAGTTCTAGACTTCTGATGACAGTAGTCCTAATAAGTGCTTGATTTGCAAATATTGCTGCTTTTCGCGAAAGACTAGAGGTAACATTGAGACATTCGAGAATTGAGCAAAAAGCTCACGAATCAAAATAAAACACGAGTAGAGGTCGAATCAATCCACCAAGAATAAAATTTAATCAACTCACTCATACCGCTACCAACCGAATTCGACTTTGATAATGTTGTTGATTGACCACCAGCAAAGAGTGAGAAAGTGACAAAGCATACTAGGGCAAGATGGAGAACCTCTGCATCGTCAGCGCTCTGAATATCTCGCATTGGCCTTCATACAAATACTCTACTTAATACTGGCACTCGCTCCCGACATCAGAACTCCGCTCGGAGCTGCACGCGGTGCAACATTGGCCTTCCAAATAAAATCGCCGACCGCTTCCGAATTCGATTCTCTTAAGAGGACATCAGAAGCATACTAGCTAAGTCCAGATAGAGCACCTCTGCATTGTCAGCGCTCTCAATATTTCGCAGTGGCCTTCATGTGAATTTCTCTACTCAAAACGCTGCACTGCCTCCCGAAATCCAAAATCCGCTCGGAGCTCAAACACTGCCCGTCCAAATGAAACCAAGAGGACATCAGAAGCGTACTAGCTAGGTCCAGATAGAGCACCTCTGCATTGTCAGCGCTCTAAAAATTTCGCAGTGGCCTTCATATGAATTTCTCTACTCAAAATGCTGCACTGCCTCCCGAAATCCAAAATCCAACACTGCCCGTCCAAATGAAACTACCGCCATTCACCAAATCATTGAAATGAGGCTCTTACTACAACTCCTCGTGAAAACAACACGGCAATAGTGAGATAAATCCAATCCTACTCAAAAAAAACGTCCACCAATTCAGAATATCCCGTAATCACTTCCATATAGACTCATCTTGATCGGCAAGAGTCTGCGGAAAGAGAAATCAGCTCCGGAACCTAATCTCTTCCCACTGAAAAGAGTGACAAACGGTCAGAAGCTCCGAGAACAACATCACCGACATGGAATCGAAGAAGGAGAATTGATAGGAATGGCAACTGCGAGAGCGGTGCGAGAGACGGAACCCGGCAATTCAGCGGGTGGTCGCGGGCGTGAGGATGTGAGGGCTGAACGGAATCGGGAGCTCGAGTGAGTTAGTCGTTGCGGCGGGTTAGCCCGAAGAATCGGAGGGCGGGCGGGGGCCTGAGCGCGGGGGCTTCGTTCAAAAGCCTCGGCTTTGGCGGGAGGGGACGTGGACGTGGGAACGCACCCCATTGGCTGTCTGCTCTGTGTGTGCCGGTTCTTCAGACTTCACAGGTCCAGACACCACCAGAGTGTCCGAAATGGGATCACACAGTGGTCATCCTACAGAGGAATGAATAAGGTAAGGTAGAAATACCATAAACCGTTACAGTATCTTAAATGGTTATAATGTATCTGCTCTTGACATTTCAAGCCGACCCATTTCCAACACTTAACCTCTAAGTGTCATAAACCAAACAGCTTTAACCCCTAAAGGACCGTTGTCCCTTCGGGGGACAAATGGGTTTTTGGGCAAGTACCTATGCGCTGAAATTTTGTTATGATTTTTTGAAACTTTTTTTGTAAATAGTAAAACTGATAAGCTTTGTGGCAACATAATTTTTTTCACAATTGGTGCCCGGGAACAAAAGTTATGACCAAATAAGCTCAAAACAAGGGACAAGGGGCAACCCTAGTAACAAAAAAAATTTGCAAAAATTTGAATTTTTTTTTTAATAATTTTTTTTCATAGATTATATCTGGAAAGCTTTTATTCATTTCATTTGGATTTGTTATGAGAAAGTTATGGACATTATTTCTTGTTTTTCGGACAATTAGAGCATCTTCTTGAAAAAAATAACTTGTCGCATGCATTTCTGAATGAAATTTTTCAAATTTTTCAAAAAACATTTTTTGTATGGTTTAATTTACTTGCTAGAACAATCTCACCATTGGAATTAGTGCATTTTAATTCCATCTAAAATATATGAATATTTTAGATTTTCCTTCTATCTTGTACCTACTTCTACTCAACAATTTTTTTAAGAATGATAATTAAGTTTTTTTGAAACTTTTTTTTCCATAGACTCTCAACTCAATTCTCTACTATAAAGATTTAAAGCTCAAAACTTTGTAGTGCAAAAATTTTAAGTTAAAAATGTTTGAAGTCAAAAAATCTAGTCCTGCAATGTGTTGAAAAACTTGTTTTTTCCACTTTAAACGCATATATCTTGCAATCTGTGCGGTCAAAAATTCTGAATTTTTTTCCACACACTCTCATACTAGTTAGATGTAACATCCTATGGTTAGATGTGAGAAAAAAACAATTTTCAAGTTTTTTTATTTTTTGCTATAGAAATGGCAGTTTTGAATGTTTTTTGGCAAAGAAAAGGCCTCGGTCCTTTAGGGGTTAAATGGAAGACCTTTCTAAAATAAGTGGCATAACTTGAATTTGGTTTGGTTACTGCATTTGTCACTATAGAACTTTGTGGCCAACAACTTGACAAGTGCAAATTTGCTATTTTTTTGGAAAAACCACCGTATGGATGCAAATATTATAAAGTTTGATGAACCCAGTCTTGCAGAAAACTATTGTCTGAGAAAACATTCCCGATGACGTTTAGGGGTTAAGCAATTACGGGTATCTAGAGCACGATTTTCTTGAGTGGAAATTTTTTCCTGCGTACAGAAATAGAGTTTAGAAGAATTCCATAATTTTTCAAAATTTTATTTCAAAAAACATAGTTATTATTAATTTTTTTAGTTGAAGATTATGTTCAACCTATAATGGTCATGTAGATCTTCCTATTTCCAACCACGGGCTAGTTGCAATATTGAGAGTTTTGCAGCCAATAATAATGCGCCACCAGGAACTACCCCTTAACTGGTCACTACTCATCTCTACCTGGATGGAAAGAGAGCAACCTATATAACCAAAATGGGGGTGAGTCAGAAATGGGTCGGCTACCTTATTGTGCATAAAGTATAGGACAATCATAGAGGCGGAGCGGAGGAAATTCTAGCAAAAAATGAACTGACGAGGAGGCCAAAGCTTGATGATGAATGCCTGGGTGTTTTTTTAGAATTCCCGACAACAAGGACTTAGCTTGACATAAACACCAGTTTGAAATGGATGAAATATGTAATCATTGAATTAAAAAAATATAATCACCAATTACGCAAATTTCACAGGTTAGGAGGAGACTTCAAGAAATATCTACTCGCTTCTTGAATTGAACATTTCTTGGTGGAAAGTTACAATATCTTTCAAATTTTTATAAATTTGCATCTTTTAGGTTTTATCTTATATAAGTTTTTTGATAGTATTAACCCCTCAATGCCCAAGGGGCCCCGAAAAGGCCTCAGAGAATTTCAGGCCAATTCAAAGTGTTGTAACTTTTGCATCTGATGTCCAAATTCAATGAAAATTGTTGGAGAATTTGCACTCTCTCTTCTAGTTTGTGTAGTAAAAATTTTCAGACCAATCCAAGATGTATTAATTTTTTGTAAGCCAATCGAAGTTCAGACGTTCAAGTTGAGTTTGCCAAACTACTATTGATGGCTGCAACTTCAGGGGCCTGTATCTCCTTCATCCAATGTTTGTTTTCAATAAAAATTTGTTGGATTATGTTTCCCTTGAAGTCTAGTTATTGTGGAAAAAAATTCATGTCAATCTAATTTGTTTTGAATGTTTGGGAGCAATTTGAAGTTCAAAATCCCGACATTTTTGGATTATAGTGAACTTTTGCAGCTTGTTTCTTCTTCATACAATGTCCGTTTCTAATTAAAAATATTGAAAAAGTTGCGCATACTAGTCTAGTTTGCGTGGCTAAAATTTCATATCAATACAAAAAGGTGTGAATGACTGAGAAGCATTCTAGTAGAACAAGGTTTAGCTTTAGATGTGTTTTTTTGCAACTTTTCTTGCTATTTTTTTACATTTGAAAGCCATTTTACAGACATAATGAGTCAATTCAATGATGGGTTTTTTTCACTAATGTGTTTGTATGTTGATTTTGAATCACTTTGTAGTTTAAATTTTTTTTCATTTGAAGAGGTTTAGAAATCGAATTTCACCTCCAAATGTTTTTTTTTTTTAAATTAGGAAAATTTCAGCATCTTTTTTCTACACTAAATCATTATAATCTTGCAATCTACACGGTCAAATGACTCCAAATTTGATTCATGTCATCTACAACACGTACACTACAAGATTGTACAGTTGAGATTTTTATACCTTACTAACATTTTGAACTATATCACTTCAAAAGCAATGATGTTTTTAAATTTAGAAAGGGGCCTTGAGGGGTTAACCTCATAATGTTGGTGCACACACTAAGGCCTCCTATATAATAATCTTAGGGCCGGATGGCTTCGCATGAGTTCAGGCCTTCAATCTAGCCTAATTGAACGCTTTGTCTCTAGTTAATGTAAAGCGGTAAGGCCCAATTCTAGAGCCCAATTTCCAATCATGTGCTCTTGGATTTTTTTAATTCTCAATTTCAAAATATATAAAACATATACCATTCTTTTTTTTTCTTCTGATTTTTTCTATTTCTTGTACGTTTTTAAAACCATATTTAAATGCAATTTGACTTCATTTATTACTATGTATTTTTTATTATTTGTTTAGTCAATACAAATTGAATCTTTTTTATTATTATTGCTAAAAATTTTGCAAATAAAAAACAATGCTTTAGACCTCATGTGCAACCAAATAGAACTTGAGAAATGACAAATGCAGCATGTAAAATTTCCAAGCAGTTCCTCAAGTTATTACTCAGCACCTTCTTTCACATCCATGCAGATTCTAATGACTTTGTCAAATGTTGCATCCAAAATTGTGCAATATGTGTAAGAAATAGAAATAAAAAATTATGCAACATGTATGTGAATATACATCTATAATCAAATCTTTCTATGTAAGTGTCCAATGGATGACAAAGAATCCTTTTTTGTAAGACAAAAGTTCAAATGTTCATCTAAAGTTAGAATTTTGTACAAAAAATTGAACTTTAAAATTAATTATCAGTAACCATTTGTAACCATCAATAGTAGACAAAACATTGCTTAGAAGGAGAGTAGACATAAGCCACAATAAGCCCTTACTTTGCTTGTTGTATTATAAATTAATCCACTCTTTAATCTATTATTAAAATATTTGTGTCCAAAATCAACAAAATTTTTATTAAAAAGTGTTGATTTGTTTGCTAATTCATTGTTGATTTGCACGTCTTGACTTGGATCCAATCAATGAGAATTTAACACGTGGCACTTGCTACATAAGCATAATTAATCGCCACCTAGATTGGCCCGCCACCTAAGCAATCCCACCGCATGGCAAGCCATCCAACCACCTCCGCCAAATGGGCAAGCACCTAAGGATTTTGAACCCAAGACCTTAGCCATTGCACCATGCATGAGCTTGCTTGCGTATAGTGTGAGTGATTTTGTATTTATATAGTTCTTGCAATTGTTTTCATTTGCTTTGCAAACTCAATAGACTTTGTTGGTCTTTTTTGCATAGTGGAATAATATTTTTCAAAAAAACTTTGAACTAAAAGAAGTTGAAAAATTGAGCTAGCTTTCAATTCCAAAAATCTGTTTGAGATTTGGAGTCTCTAATCAAAAGTTATAGGCAAAATTCAAAGAGGATGTTTAAAAATGTCAAAAAAATGTCCATTTCAACACCTCTCTAAATTTTATCCATAACTTTTGATTGGAGGCTCTAAATGTCAAACGGATTTTTGGAGTTGAAAGTTAGTTCAATTTTCCAACTTTTCTTAGTTCAAAATTTTTTGCTAATTTTTTTTCACATTTCACAAAATAGAGCCCAATATACTACCCAACACAATTCATATTGAAGTATGGAAACTTAGGATGGTATTTGAAGGTGATGCCGAGATATAACTACCACTCTATTTTATTTTATTTTTATTTTTATTTTTATTTTTTAAAGACAACTAGGAAATAAAACTCTCCAATCAGACCTTTAAAAAGACTCCAAAGTAGAAATTTAAAATTAGGCTATTATAAAAGGTCTTTAGAGCTTTTTTAAAACGTATTACACTTAGAAAGCAAAAAAAAAAAAAAAAAAGATATTAAAGGATGAAGTTTGGGAACAAAAATGGATGAAACCTAAAGGAGTTCATCCAAAAGGAAAAAAAACTAAAAAACAAAATTTAGAAGTAATAAAAGTCTGTAGTCCAAAAGTTCATTAAAAATTTACTTTTAAGTTGTATAATGAAAGTAATGAGTGGATGAACTTTAAATTGCCAATTTGGAGGCTAAACTTCATCCATTCATAGCTTTTGCTAGGAAGATCTAAACATTAAGTACCTTAACATTCTAAATAGGTAATTTCAAGTGTTGTTTGGAAAAAATATTAATTTAAAAAAATAATAAACTAGAAGGAAGAGCCTAGAGCCTATAAAAGTGGGAAATAAACAATTTATAACCTTGTAATAACTATTAAATTTGAACTAAATTTTAGTATCAAATAAAGAAAACTTAGGATATTCTTGAACTAATTTACACATTTAAATGTAAATTAAACTCTATAAATTATGAAGGGATGAAGTCCAATATAATATAATTGCATGAAAAGTGAATAAAATTCTTTCATAATAACTCCAATATAAAATTAAGTAAATGAATTGGATCTTAAAGCGTAGAAATTTGGAATCAATTAAAAACTAGGAGTTCATTAAAATCAATAGATGAAATTTGATTTGCCAATTGGAAGGCCAAACTTCATCCACTCATAACTTATCTAAGAAGATCCAAATTAAATAAATATTATCATTTTAGAAATGACATGATCTACTCTTTAGTTTAATATAAATAATTGTAGTCTGTAAACCCTTTGCCTTAAAATCAGAGAGTCCTTATTTGATTTGGCCATTAGCTAAAGTTAAGCTTCTTTGTGTATTGTAATTAAATGTTAAAGCTTTAAAACTCATTAATCACTTTTATTTTGTGTATTAAGTGGTTTAATATTATATATTTTAGTTGCTATATTCTATACAAAATGTTATAAAAATTTATCAAATTTAGAATTATATATGTAGTCTTGTAACAACATTAAATCAAGTCTTGTAATATTAGTGAACCGCGTTTTATATTTAAAGTTGTGTGAAATATTTTTTGAGTTTTTAAGGATAATTTCATTTGTCTACATTTTTTAAATTTTATTGTTGTGTATTTTTGTAATATGAGATGTAATTATGAGGATGTATCATAAATGTACTTTAAAATATGAATTGGATGAAATTGAAGTGATAATGGTAATGCGCAAAGAAACAAAAAATAAGCTTTCACTTTATATTATAAACTTTCAAAAACGATGGCCATTGCAAATTTAAGCTTTAGTCTTGAGTAACTTCAAGTAGTATATTTGTTAAAACCAACATATTGTGATGATATTTCATACATATATGACAGGTATATATGTAATTGTAGGTTTACACATCTTTATGGAAATTTTGCATTCGATTATGAAAAGAAAAAAGACAATGAGAATTTCAAAGGACAATTTATGGAAACAATTCCAGAAGATTATATGTGACTTTTCCACGGACGGATTGTAGTACAAGATGAAGAGACGAGAGAAATAGTACTCATAGTACAGTTTTCTTCTTGTGAAGGTATGGAAGTGAAAGAGCGGAGTGAACATCAAAAGTTGACGACTTCATTTTTGGAGATATCTAAGAAGAGCAATAAAGTTCTTGAAAATACTAGCCACAAGGGAGGGGGTGGTTCAATGTATGCTTTAGGATGGAGAGGAGGATTCGATTTGAACTTATCCGCTAGTAGATACATGTCTTCTTCTACAACCAAGAAATCGAAGGCGACGAAGAAAGATCAAGTGAAAACAATGGCTTGAATGGGCGAGATATATCAAAGGAGATTTTCAAATGCGACGTCAAAACTATTTGATGATGTATCATTCGAAGATCAAAGAAATGAGAAATTATCTTAAAAAAGAACCTTAAAAAGCATGATTATTGAAGAAGAATGATTTATAACATTAAAAAAAGGAGGTTTAAATTCACCTACATTTATAAGCGTTGGGAAGACAAAGCCTAAATCTTAGCTTAAATTTGAGCTCAAATTCCAAATAAAAAACAAAGACAAGAAGTAGAAAGTTTTTACTCATAATAATAAGTTTGTATTAATATTATCTTAATTTGATGCATTATAATTCTATCTCTAATGTTAAAATTTATTTATTGTTTTGTATGTATTTGCATCATCCACATATTATATTTGAATTTATATAATTAATTTGTATGCTATAATTTATATTTTAAATTGTATGCTATAATTCAATTACTTACTCAATCACAATTATAGTAAGATAATATTGTGTCATTTTTTCTATCATAGTTCTTGTAAAGCATGCATTGTGAAGTACCGTTGGAGTTTTTGAAAAATAATTATCTTCCTTTTTGAAATAGACATCAATTTATAAGGTGGAGATGTCAATATAGTTTGCACTTCCCTTGAAAGTAAAACTATGTCTTCTTCTATTGTAGTTTTTTTTTTAAATCCTAATATGTCCTATTTTTTTACGTTGCACTTTATGTTGCACACATTATTATTGTTACAATTTTTTTTTTAAATTCGAAAGAAAAAAAAAGAATATGTTTTTATTTCAACATCGAGGAGAGAAAAGAAGTCATTGAAATGCCATTGTGAGTTCCAAATGAAAGTTATGGTGCCTGTTGGGAAAGAGAAATGCTCCAAATTAAGGAATCGAATATCTCCACATAAGAAATTATATTTGTGTATACAAAACACAGTGAACATTGCATAGGGATAGAAGTTGGCAAAATATTTCCTCCCGTACATTCATTAGTTATTTATTTTGCTGTGGAGAATTTGAAGCATATGATTTCTACATCTATCATTGCATTAGTATTTGTTTAAGAAAAATCAAAATACAAACCATAATTGAAGGATTTGGATTGTATTACATATCAGTTTTTTCTTATCTCAAAGAAATTAGACAATTTTCATATTTTATTAGATTGAATGGTACTTAGTGTACTTACTTTCTTCATTCTTATTTTAAATGCATATTTTTATATGTATTTATTTCTTGAAATTTGATTGTGTATGTTTTTTGTTTTATTTATCAATGCTTTGAGAATAAATGATTAATATATTAAAAATGCAGAAGTCATCAAGCTTCAAAAACAAGAAAATGTGATTTTTTATCAGGAGTATTGTCCAACACATAAAGATCCTACGTAAAGATCATTTCTTGTTGTAATACAAGATGGCTTCACGAAAGCAAATGCTCAGCAATTTTCAAAAAACCATTCGTGAAGATTTGATTCAATTTTCAGTACAAATCAATATAACTTATGTCAATATGATAATATGGCATAATTATTTCAATCAAAATGGAAAAATTATGTTTATTTTCTATATGATATGTAATGAAAATAAAGATGTAGGTCATTTTAAAATAGCAATACATTTTGCATTGACAAATGTCTTTTCCAATATAAGGGACATTAGGCCATCAACATCTATTATAGATAAATGTAAGACATTTTTGAATATTATAAATCATGTTGGAAACAATGACAGTCATTATTGAAAACTTGAAAAGGCAAAATTGTATTATAAGTTTTATTATGTTGATTTAAGTTATGAAGACATGAAAATCATTTTTTTGATACTTATATTTATATTGGAAAAAAATAAAATTTGGCAAAGTCTTCATGTACTATTGACTTGTTTACAAAAAGATCATTTTAAAAAAAATCTGAGAAAACTTTATACAGACTTCAAGTACATTATTAAGTGGAAGAGTACATAAGATGTGGATGAACAAATAATATAGTGTCTAGGAAAACAATGTGGTCAAAATTTGGAAGTTTTTTTTCATACAATGACATAAATATTACAAATCATGTCGAAAGACATTGAAAGTAGAAAACCTCATTGTGACATCACAAGAGGAGACTTTGTTGCAAACGGAGTATATTTATCAACATCCTCATATGTCGAGTACAAATATTGTAGGATTAGATATTATAATGCTTAAGGTAATTTTAAGGTTGTAGGTGGTAAAGAAAGGGGAGTTGGTCACATATAGCACAGTTGTCATTTGCAGCAAAAAAAGGATGTGTATAACAACGAATCACTGTTTGGAAGCTGCAGACGTGAGAACAAAAGATAAACGTTTAAGAATTGGTGGTCACCGAGTGGAGATTATTGCCCGAAATGTTGATATGGATATTGCGTGTTTACAAATAACAAATGGTGATGATATTGATTCTGATTTTGTTCCCTTAGATTACGTGTTGGTACTACAGATGAAGATACAGTTGATTTCGTATCCACTTATGCTCGAGGAAGAATTCATGATGTGTACTCCAACCATCACTCATGATCAAGTGGCTGGTAGTTGAACCATTTTCAGTGTACAGGTAATTACTCATATTTTTTCAACAATTTTGGAGGTGCTGTTATTTTCGACAATAAGCTTGTTTGCATACATGTTGAAGCGACCTACTTTGAGAAGGATATGAAGAAAAAGAAGTCTATGAGCCATGGAGAGATGTTGGAGTTGTTGAACAAAAACCTAACTCACAAGTGTTCTCTTGATATCTTTGTAGTTGCTTCTGCAATTGGAGCTTTCCTTGTAAAGTACAAGATTATTCCAAATATCCAAATCTAAGCATCGTCATCCTCTCAAAGCTGTCGAAAGACATTGAGAATGGATAAAGTACACTCTTCTTCAAGAGAAAGTTAATCAATTGATTGTAGATTTGATTGTTGTCTTTATTAAAAGTGTTATTGATGAAAGTTATACTAGAAATTCTACTTTAGTAAACCACTTCAAATAAGTTCTAGTTATAAGTAAGTATTTTTAGTGTAATTTATCTATACTATATTATGTGTTTTAAAATGCAATTTTTTAAATTATTATGTCTCAATTAAATTTTACTTATACAAAATTGTAGGTGATTCGAAAAAGTTCTCGAAAAGAACCAATAACAAATTTCATCAACGTCATCAAGTAAGTGCTAAGAGAGTATTTTGAAAGTATGTAAGTGTACTAGAAAATATATTTGAGGTACTTGATGTAAAACAAAAGATATTTTATATTTTAAACAAGATTTCTCTATACACTTGATACATTGTGTTTCCAAGTGCTCATTTTTGTAACTGGACTTCTCACATATTGGTTTGTAAACATATATTTTGCAATTCAGTTAATAGTGAAGAAATATTATTAATATTTGAATGATGAAGAAACTCCATCTTCAAGTGCAAGAATAGAACTTACAATTTTTTTTGTATTTCAAGAGATTCGCAATAAAAATTTTGTGACTGATGATAAACCATACAATGATGAGAGCGAAAAGTTCTTGTAAGTCATATGTTAAATTAAAAATGCATTTTTAAAATTGAAGTCAAATATTGAAAAATATAAAGATGAAGAAATGAAATATAAAATTAATATCATTAAAAATTGCATGAATTCAATCACGGGATTTTTACATCTTTATATGCATTATATAATATACACTGCGTAATACAATGTGAGTCTTGCATATCTCATTAAGTGTGTCATTAAGAAGTTCACAAGGAATCTTGTAGGTATTGTTCTAAAGTTGTGTTTCTTAACAATTTGGATAAAATTTAAAATATTTCTCAATATAAAATTGAAAAATACCTCTTGTCTTTTGGTCTGTACTCCATTTGTTTTATATAAAAGAAGTAATGGCATGTAGTGATAATTGCTTACCACTAGGATCGACATAGAAATTGAACAATCTAGATGACTAATTTTGAATAGGAATAACTTCTTATTTGAAAGTGAAAGGCGAATTTCATCGATGATTTCTATAAAATTCAAACACTTTTGAAGTTTTTTCCAGTGTAGTTGCAAGAAACACCTCCCAGCTTTGGCTCAAAACATCCTTAGTACTTGAGTACCATGACTTTGGGAATGAAATTTTTATAATAAAATAAAATGTGGATAATTTGTAAAATATCAAAATAATATATAAGTGAAATTTAGACCTAGAAAATTTTATCTCTAAAAATAATGTACATTAAAAAAATAATGAAAAATGCAAGAAAATAGGCACTCTGGGATTTGATTTTTAGAAAATAGTAAAAAAATTCCAAAAATTCCAAAAAAATTGATTTTTTTAAACTTGGAGATGCTTCTTTTCAATCATTTGCATCCTTGGGAAAAAATTATATCCTTTACATGTGCTCAAAGATAGTGCATTTTAAACACATGTAAAAGGTGGATACTCTTTTATTTTAAGAAAATATCTTTGTAGGCTTGTGTAACTTTAATAGAACTCTTTGTATTCCAATTTTCATCTTTGCATTTCTAGGTCAGAAATAGTACTTTCTCCCCAAAATGGCCAAAGTAGACATCCAAACGGGGGCAATTTAAAAATAATAAACTAATTTTTAAAAAATTTAAAAAATTACGCACTGTCAGAAATTATTACATGTACCTTCGTTCCAAATTTAATAGAAAATGGACATACAACGCAAAAATTATGAGCAAAAAATTACCTATTCAAGGTTACGTAGACAGAAAAGGACATGTAATTCTTGCATGCAGCAATTCGGTGAATCTAATGATTTATTTCCGGAACATTTTTTATTTCAAGTAGATAACATCATTGAAATCTATAGATCTTCCATGGCTTATAAGAAGCGGACCAAAATTTTTGCCTGCTTTACAAATCTTATAGAAAATAGGGAATGTATCTCTTCGTAAACAGTCAATCATGAGACTCCTACTAGCAAGTGTGAATTGAATAAACTTTGGAGAAGATTCTATTGAAATGAAGGTTTTGAAGGCTCCTCTACAAAATACGGTAAGTCAGTAGTCGTGAAGTTTGAGTTCCATTCACAAACCCCTTCAAATGTCTCCTCTATGTCTTCATCACAATCAAATTCAAATTCAAAATTTGATAAATGAAAGTAGGCGTCCTTAAAGGTTGTAAAAGAAGTGACTCTATGACTTCTACAAGCTCCATGAAGTATGTCTTCCACTCCTAGAACATATTCCAGATCGTCTTTAAAATCAAAATGATAGCAACATTAATCTCCATTGAACTCATTGTCTTTCTATATGATGAAACCGCAAACCGTAAACCATAAATTGAAAGTAGTAGTGGACAATCCTTCAAAACGAAATATTCAATACTCTAAACATATAGCAATAGAATTCATAACAAGCATCCTTAAACTCTTTAAAAGAATCGTTTATTTACAACCCTAAACACGTAGCACTAGAATTCATGAGAAGCATCCTCAAAGTGTTTAGAAAAAACCTCTCTCTACAACCCTAAACGTCTAAGCCAATAAGAACAAATGTTCAAACAAAAATAAAGTGTCTCCTAGGGTTTTGGCTTCCTTCCTTCTTCTTCTCTAGAGTCAGAAAGTTAAAAAGTCTAAATAGAGAATTTCATTATTAGCAAACTTTCTTAAGTACATTTACCATTGACAATGTATCCTATTAATAATGGATTATCATTTTTTTCATACGCGTATTTGTATTGTAAATATGAGATTATAAACATGGAAGACATATTTGTAATTATAATAAATCCCTCATGGCTCTAATGCTCATCTGAAATTCCAAGTTGACATGTATATATGTATGATAAAGTGCAATATAAAAGACAATAATAGCATTTTTTATATTCTTAAGGAAAATATTTATCTGATGAATCCATTATAAGAAAACCATGAGTTTTTTCATGTCTTGATTTTGCATTGAAGTGTTGTGCTTGATGTCCGCATATATCAACTTTGATGTCCAAAAAATTGTATCAAGATTGACAGGGCCTTGACATTAAACTTGACACTTAAACATCATATATTTTTCAATAGACATCTGCAGAAACATGCGTCAACAATGTGCAGAGAAGCTACCATTTGGTTGCTACGTTGGCACAAGAAGTTACATAGGGATTTTTTTCATCCTTTCCGTCCATGACATAGGACATATCATGGCGCCTAACATGGTAGAAGAAAAAGTGACGTGACATCCAGGTTTTAGATGACGTAGCATGCCACGTCAGTGCACTTTTCCACCGTTTGTAAATTTTAATTTTATTGTTGTAGACATCAACTAAGACGTCCACACGTTTGCTATGATGTTTTTTGAGATGTCAACTTAGACACCTAGATGTTTGCTAAGACATTTTTGAGATGTCAACTTAGACGTTAAGACGTGTCACAATGTCAACTTAGACAAATGCATTTCATCATGCACACCTCTCGAAATGTCTAGTATAATTAAGATGAACACAATGATGTCACCTTTGCCATTCATGTGATTGAATGCATTATTCAACATGACATTAATATAGACAATCACACGTATTCTACATAATGCACATGTGCCAAACATAATGTTCAATACAATATGTCATATACCATACACAATCTATCGTACACAACTCACTTTATATAATACAACCTACTTGGAACCTATGTTGCATACCTTCAAAAACCACTTACTGTGAGTGTAAAGAGATGAGAAGACAAGCTCTTTATAGAAGTGGGGTGGTAGGAGGTAAGACAAATCATGGGGGATATGCAAACTAGCATTAGTAGGAGTTAAATTGTGTATGTCTATCACAAAAATTTTATACGTCTCAGTTGTTGTCTTAGCAAGCATCTAATAAATCATCAGCATGTCTAAGTTGACATCTCTGAAAAATCTCTAATTAAATGTTTAGCCCCTAAAGTTCCTTGACTATGTTCTCACCAAAAACGCTCCAAAACTGCCATTTCTATTACAAGTACCAAATTTTTGAAAAATATCATTTTTGGACACATGTAACCGTAGGATCTTGTAATACTTTGCTTTGAGAATATGTGGAAAAAAATTCAGAAATTTCTATCGTGTAGATTGGAAGACATTAGCATTTGAAGAGGCAAAAGTCTTTTTTTGGCCCTGCAAAAAACTGGGCAGCTGCACTTCACAAGGTCAGATTATTATTAAAAAAATTCCAAAATGGTTGTGCTTCTTTAAATTCATTCTTAAAGGCAAGTTGGCTACATGCTTATAATTTTCAGATTATTTGGAATTGTACAACATATAGGAAAAAAATAGTAAGCAAAAAGAAGTAGAGAATGGTTCAAAACACTAAATTGTTAAGAAGTTAATTATGGAATTGAAAAATGTCAATTCCAATGGTTGTAATGTTGTAATAAACAATCTACCTCCTACAATTTTATTTATTTTTTTAAATATTGAAAATTGAGTGAAATAAACGACTTCAAAGTTTAATTTAGAGTAGACAATCCATAACTGCCTGCAAACTAAAAATCCTCATAACGTTTGACTCATTGATTAGAATGGAATGATTCAAAGCTTTCTGCGTATATATAAATCTAATAAACCAATTTCAAATTTTTATTTTTGAAAAAAGTGATTTTTTTTATCTGGCCGGACTCCCCGAGTTGGAAAACAAACAACATATTTGGCCATAATTTTTTGACTCGTATTTCCAAATGTCATGAAATTTGGTGCATATAAAAGATATTCCTTGTCCCCACCTTCTATAAAAATTTCAGCCCAAAATATGCAAATCTCTAGTCACACGTACCTACCCAAAATTTCTATGTTACCAAAAAAGGCATGTTGGTCCTTTAGGGGTTAGATGTCTTAGTCGACATCTCAAAAAATTAGTAGGACCTCAATTGCTCATAGTTATGTAAAACATAGGAATTGTGTTATAAGTAGAAATTTAGACCTCATTTAGGCATAGTAAAATAAAAAATTTCAAAAAACTTTGAACTAAAAAAAGTTGAGAAATCAAACTAACTTTAATTTCTAAAAATTCGTTTGAGATTTTAAGTCCCAAATCAAAAGTTATGAATGAATTTTAGGGAGAGATTGGAAGGAACATTCTATTTTACATTTTCTCACATCATCTCCAAATTTTTTCCATCCTCGTTGCCAAATTGTCCCCTAATACAAGTCTACAAAACTGGCAACAAGGGGATCCTACAACTATACACGTTCGTAGATTTCTTTTTGTTTGTGAATCTTTTGACCTTGAAATTTCGTATACTTGTTATCAACATAGAGATAACCCATACCAAAAAGTTCATGTCAAAAAAAAATTCAGCCTTTGAAAATTTGTCAAATTTGGCAGCAATGAAATTTTTCTTATAGCTACACACATTGGTAGATTTCAAATATCTTTTTCTGTTTTAATCTTTTGATTTTGAAATTTGGCATACATTTTATCAGCATAGAAATGATTTTACAACAAAAAAATTTATGGTAAATAAATAATTTTTCAACCCTTGGGATAGTGTCAAAATTGGTAGTAATGAAATTGTTTCTCACAACTACACATGCTAATAGATTTCAAATATTTTATTTTGTGTGAATCTTTTGATCTTGAAATTTGGCATACATTTTATCAACATAGAGATGATTTCACAACAAAAATTTCATGGTAAATAAATAATTTTTCAACCCTTGGGATAGTGTCAAAATTGATAGTAATGAAATTGTTTCTCACAACTACACATGCTTGTAGATTTCAAATATCTTATTTTGAGTGAATTTTTTGACCTTGAAATTTGGCACACTTTTTATTAACATAGAGATGATTCCATACCAAAGTTTCATGGTAGAAAAAATTATTTTTCAACCCTTGGGAGGGTGTTACGGTTGGCATTAGTAAAATTTCTTTCCCTAGAATTGCAAAAACACCATTTTCACACGTACCCAATTGTACATTTATAATTTTACTTATGCCAAATTTTCTATTTTTTCTACTTAATATTGACATTAGTGGAGGTATTAAAAGTACTTATTGAGATGAAACCTACTTGAAATCATTGACACTCGGGAAGTGCACTATGTACGTTATTTGTGGGTATTCTACGTTCAAGCCTCTATAACATAGGGGCTATGTAGGTAAGTTTTTTTGATTTCCATAGGACTTTATTTATCTAAATTTCTAAATTTTGATAATTTCATGTACCCTAGACTTCATTTAAAAAAATTCTTGCGATATTTTAATGTACCCTATGTTCATTATAAATTCATAACACCCAAAAAAACATTCATACACTTCGTGGGTTCATAGTGAAATTCTTTTTGGAAAATTGCACATTCAAAAACTGTTGTACAATCAAGTCTAGTTCATTTACAAATTTTCAATTTGAGCCATTCCAATTTTAATTGCAAAGTGTATAAAAAAAATTAGAATTTTTTGTCTTGCATAATTAACATCCAATTTTTACGCAATCCCAATTAAGCATACCAAATTTTAGTTTCAAAAAAGAAAAATTCCATTTTGGGTAAATTTTTGAAGTCAATTTCTATGGTTTTACAAAATATTTTATTGAAAACAATTGGTGATAAATTTTTTAATTCAATTGCATAGATATATAGGAAACATCCATATGCACATCTTTCATATTAAAAAACACTCCATTAAGTAACAAAAATATGAGCTAGTAGGAGTTAAATGTGATGCATTATATAACCAAAATTTATCAAATAAATATCTTTATATTTTAATTAGATTTTACTATTTGACCCTCACATTGTAACTAATTTTTTACATTTTAGCATGATGTTATAATTACTTTGCCAAAATCTTGTTAAAATATAAAGATATCTATTTCACAAATTTTGGTCATATCACTACAAGAGAAAGGGGTGTTTTAAGTAGTGTCCTAGACATCACGTCTTTTAAGTAACGTCTTTTAAGTAAGTTTTTAAGTAAAATTTTACTGAAAAGATTGTCTTTTCAGTAAAATTTTACTTAAAAACTTACTTAAAAGACGTTACTTAAAAGACGTGATGTCTAGAATACTACTTAAAACACCCCTTTCTCTTGTAGTGTATGACGCCTCACATTTAATTTTCCTAGCTCATATTTTTGCTACTTAATGGGGTGTTTTTTAATACAAAAGATGTGCATATAGATGTTTCCTATATATGTATACAATCAAATTAGAAAAAATTGTCACCAATTGTTTTCAATAAAATATTATGCAAAACCATAAAAATTGACTTCAAAAATTCATCAAAAATAAAATTTTGTTTTTTTGAAATTGAAATTTGGTATGCTTGATTGGGATTGCATTAAAAATATACCAAAAATATGCCAATTATACAGTATATTGTAGAAAAAAATTTAAATGACTCAAAGAAGTAGTTTGTAAATGAATTAGACCTGATTGTACAAAACAAGGAGTGAAATTTAGGATGCAATTTCAAAATATGAAGTGCTTGCAAACACAAAGTATATTCAAGGAATTTGTGGTTCCAAATTGAAACTATGGTCTAACAAATACTAGTTTGAAAAATAAAGTGCTAACACTTCTAAAACAAAGTTTCTCCAATCAAGAAATACTTTGAACCTAAAAGTGGCCATAAAATTTGCTCTAGGCAAATCAGACAAAGCAATCACAGAAAATTGTATTGCAAAACCACACCATTCACAAAATGCAGCAAAAATCTTTCCTGACAAGCAACCGCACATCGCCATAGTGCAACAATGAACTTGGAAGGCGTCGAATTGAGTGCCATCATCCACCAATTCGATTAGAAAACCTCTTTTATTCATCTTTAGGCTTCAATGAGTCCATATGTTAGTAGTAATTAAGCTTAATTAGAAACTTACAGTTGAGATACATCTCAAAAACAACAGTGAACCAGCAGACTTTGGATCCCCCTCTAGATGCCTTGTCTTCACACAGCTGTAACTTAGTGCCTCTAATACTTCTAATAAAAATTTAGATTTATTTGTTAATTTTTGGTAAAGCTATTGTAGAAATAAAAAAAAGATAAATTTCATTATTTTCCCCTATCCTTTGTTACTTATAAAGACCCTAACCCCATTACAATGATGCTACTTTATTTCCAAGCCATGTCGAAAATTTAAGACCATGGCAATTAAAATATCCCTTTGTTTAATCGCACGTGTACCAAAAAAATGGGAGTGCGCTCCCCAAGCATTGACGTAATTAGGTGTGATTACCTTAACACAAGTTAAAACTGTGGCCACAGAAATTGTATAAAATCATATGCTCTCTTCGTAAAAAGATGGTGGAAAATGGAAGTGACCATACAAATTTTACAAAAGCATAGGCTAAAGAGCGTAGCTTAGGAAGGTGGTGTCCTCCACTACAAGCGCAAGGCTGAGCATGGAGAAAAGGCCGAGCTTCGCGAACAAGCAAACTACGAGCGCAGGTTCCCAAGACTTGGTGGATGGGGCGTGGAAAAAAATTAGCGAACAGGGCTTCAAATTTCCACTACCGGGTTGCAAGTGGAAACCCTAAACGCCTTGGGACATTGGGCCGAGGGGTGGCATGAAAAAACTGGACATGTGCGCGGGCTGACAATCCTCTAGGACAGTCAAGTCTATAGTAGTGCAACAAGCCTAATGTAGAGGTTGTTTTGTCCCCATTTTACTTCTAGAGAAAACGCAGGAACTTTTATTTGCAACACATGATAAAATTTGCAAATTATGAGTTCATATTTGCATTCAAACGTCCCAAGTTAGCTAGGAGATGTATAGAGAAATAGATTAATGAAGCACAAAATAGGGGACCAACGTTGGCCTCAATTGCTTTGTTTCCGCTTAGTTTCTGGCTCCATTTGTGCTCCACAGTGCAGAGGCGCCACGGCAGGCATGCCGGATCCTGGAGCGGACCTTCCTTCGCCTGCACGGTTCGACCCCGACGATGTCGACAGCCTTGCTGCCCATTCTGTAGAGCCCTCTCCCCCTCTCATCGTTGTTGTCAGGCTCTTTCTTTCCGTTTCGTTTTCGTGGGTGCTCAATTTGGATTGGAATATGGGATGCAGATGATGAACACTCGATCGTAATTTTGCTTTTCTGGAGTCGGCGATTTTCCTATTGTTTATCACGGTTCATCACTGGATTCGAGTTGTGAAGCAGTTTTGGGATTGCCTCCTCCTGTTTTCTTCTTCGGCTTTTCTAGGGTTTAGGAGGATGGAGTAATTCATTGGCATTGGCACATCGGGTTGGGAAATGCTGAATTGTTTTTATTCTTTAGCAGCTGCTGCACTTACTTGGGAATGCGGTCTAATCTTTATCACGGTTAGTCTTCGCTTTATCAGTACCACTTTCCAAATTTCTCTTTGCCCTGCTCTCTGTTCTTTTTAAGTGTAAAATTTTTAAAACGTTCATAACTGAAGTAATCGTAGGTCCTCAATGCATAGGCCTGAATTCTCTTACTTTGATTGAAGTAGTTGGATTGAATGCGCCAAGTTGGATTTCCTTCTGTACAGGACATCTCTGAAACCTTGAGCAGGAATTAAGTAGTACCTTTTTGTTTGTTCTATGAGCAAGTCTGGTCGCATTTTCCAATCTAATACAGTGATTGGCTTGGACTGTTCAGAGAATAAATTGGGAGTTATTGAGAATCTGGGAGCCACAGAGGTAATACACAGGTCTGACCGGTGTGTCATTGGATCTTGTTATCTGAGATTTCGCTGTGTACCTTTCTGGGTTCGATTGTTGCTCGATAGCACCGCACATCTAGGTGCTTGTCGTTTTTTACTCTTCAATATTTCAGTTTCTACTCCTTCAATGTTAGGTTTGTGGATTTCGTCGTGAAGTTCTCGTAGTGGTGCAATGTCAGGACCAATATGCGAGCATTGACATATGAGACAGCGAGATAGTGAAACTCGAGGGCTTTCCACAATTGTTCCAGCCCGTCGTTTAAGGGTTAAATCCGCAGGTGTTAACTAAGCCCAAGTGGAAAGTGGCCTTCAAACGCCGGAATGCTTAAACCCTAAACGAGGAGTTTTACCTGCCGAAACCCTTCACGCGCAAAACCCTAAAGTCATTCGGTACTCAGGTGCCGAGTCAGACCTTCGCGTACTCTATAACTGTGTCCGCTGTGAAATCGGTGGCCAGTTGCGAGATAGGTTTAATTTGGGGGGAACAAAAAGCAATGACGGGACCGCCACCTGTGAAGAGACGATTTCCAAAGTCTGCGAAGCCCGCCCCAGCTGTAACCCGTGCAAGCATTGTAAGTTCTCGATTTCTTTATTGGCAGTTTAGGGTGTTCATTGCTTGTGCCGGCAGCCGACCTCTAAACTACCCGCTGATTTTTTCGACTCCTCTGCTTGTTTGCTAATTCCTTGAAGTGCATTTCAGGTGAATGCTAGGAAACCTCCACCTGTTCCCAAAATAAACTCAACCGGACCGCCAGCTGCTCCCAAAGCCAGTCCACCAGCTGCTCCCGTTTCCAGTTCCACCGGACTACCAGCAGACTTCTTTGACACACCAAGTGCGCCGACCTCTAAACTACCCGCTGATTTTTTCGATTCCTCTGCTGCTCCAAGTGCTAAACGAGTGCGCGTGGATGGTAGGTGTTTCTTAACTTGAATAAAACTATTTCTGATCACTATTGATTGATTTTATTGAAAGAATATTTTGTAAACGCTCGTGATGATCTTAATATCTCGTCTGGATTATCTATATGACGCTTCATGCACATTTCGTTAGTCACTGTGATGCAAGGGAGAGGGAGATTGAGAGTGGGGATTTGATTTGATTACACCAATTTACATTGCGTGTTTTGCAGAAGCAGGCAAACAGCAGACACCCACTAGTGCTCCAGCTATTCAGGAACCTGTAGTCAGAAATACACAAAATGGAGTTGTGCAGTCTGCAAAATCTTCATCACCTTCTGAGATTGCATCTGGGAAAGTTCCTGAAGGTTTCTTTGACAATGTTGACGCGGATCACCGGGCACGAGGCTTAGAACCTCCCAAAGTTGACATCAAGTGAGAAATCTTCTCCCCATATCTATTGTTCGAGTAGATTGTCTATGAGTGGGGTTTCGTATGTCTTGCATGTGCATTTTATTGCTGCTATCTGTATCTGTTGTTGCCTTGTGTATTGAATTCCAAGTCACAATTTGTTTGCCAATTGCTCATCGAATGCATGTGTTGTAGGGAGGAATATAAAGAGTTTCAAAAGAGCATCAAGGTGGACTTGGTGGCAGCTGACGTTCAGCAAGAAGAAGATGAGGTTTGTTGCTCTAAGGACTCAATTCTTATTCGTTTTTCTTCCACTGTAGTTTTCCTTCACGCCGGAGTTTTGCTTTAACACCTCTCTCGCAAGTTTTCTCTGACTCAAAGCTCAATGTTCTGTCAGGAAGAAGCAGCAGATATTAGAGAAGAACTTGAAGGGATCGAGCAAAGGTATCACTTATTTCCTAACTACAAGGCTCTTACGTATTTACTAAACAGCTCAAGATTTGTAAGCAATCGATTGTAGCTAAGTCATGTAAGTGGCATTATTGTATATAGGACTTAGCATGATGGTTTTCAATTGTCATGGCCTGTTTTATTAGCAATATCTCGTCTCATTCAAGAGTTTATTCCTCATTGAAGAATACTTTTCTTGTTTCAGTTGCAAGCTTGTTACTGATAGTTCATATGTTCTTTTGTTTTAGGTCACTCATGGAGAGAGTTGAGATTCTACGAAAGGCAAAAGAAGAGAGGGTGGCAAAGGTGAAAGCAGAGAGCGTAGTGGCTTTCCCGGCTGCCATGGGTGTTGACGATGATGATGATTCTGAAGAGGACGACGATGATGACGTTGCCATTGACTGGAGAGCAAAGGAAATATGAAGGAGAAGAAAAACTGGGTGCGAATGCACATGAGGATCATGTATATCATGCTTTTTGGATGTACTTTTAGTGGTATTTTGGTAGGACACCGATAGGAATTGGATTAGTGGAGGCCAGGAAAGAGATACGAACTGTGGATTTTGAGTGATGAGGGTCATATCCGTACCAATTCATCTGCACTCACTGACAGTAAGTTGGGAAATAAATTTGTGAAAATCCCTTAACTTATAGGAGATATGACCCAATATTCTGAGATCTTGCATTTACAGGAAGCTCCAGCCCTGGTCCCTAGAGCTTGAACGGAAGAACCAAATCGAGCGCATTGCTGCACTCCGACAGATGCCCGACCCAGCCCAGCCATAGGCAACCTCCAATGTCAGAAGTAGTGTTGCACAGCATAGCGCTTCACGCAGAGTCGCAGACTTTCTTTTTTGGACTGAATTCCCCAGATCATTTTATCAAATATTCTGGTCAAGCCACAAGCCTACAGGAATCGTAAGGAAGGGAATGCAACTACTTATCCGAATTTTAGAGCAAGTTTGTTCAAAAATTGTTGACTATTATCATTACTCTTCCTACCAAAACTAATCTCTTTGATGGAAAAAAGGATCTTTAAGCACAATAACTCACAACTGAAGCGCACAACTGAAGCGCCCAGGATGAATGACAAAAAAGTATCTTTTTAATGGAAAAAAAGGGATCTTTAGTATGCACGACCACTCGACCAGTAACTTAACTCACAAGTGAAACGCCGAGGATGAATTTTTTCAATTTTTTTCTCATTCATCCTGCGAAAATTCATCCCCGAGTGTGGATGAACGCCAGCTGTCCCCGCCGCCGCCGCCTCCGCTGCAGCAGGAGAACCAACAGAGCTGGTGACCACGAAAGTTCGGCATGCCTATGACCACGCGCGCTGCCATCCATCCCCACCGTCGGTCCCGAAACCCAACCCCAACCGTCCGATGCCCATCGTACCGCCAGATCTTTCCCATACAGTAATAAGCCAGTCATCACTCTCACTCCCCCAGTCCCCCTTTGGCTCGCGCATCATTCGCCCGTTGCTGCGAGTTCCACAGGTTGTGACAAACCTCCGCGAGGCGACAAAACTAACGAACCACCATGGCCGCCCTGACCCACACAGCCGCTACAGGGAGCCTCGCCATCGCCATCGCCAGGCCGGGCGCTGCTGCTGTCGAAAGCCGGAACCTTGTCGTGTGTGGTGGTGGGCAGCTGGGTTCACGAAGAAGAAGCAGTCGCGTGTTGGCATCGAGGTGGAGTGCCAGTCCAGCCATTCCATCCGGCGAAGAGAATGGTCCAGGCAGCAGCAAGAGGAGGACCAAGCAGCATTTGTGCATTGTCGCAGCGAGTCCACCGAAGAATGATGAGCATGGAGCGAGGAGCCGGGAGCCCCTGACGAAGCAGGATTTGGTGGCGTACTTGGCGTCCGGGTGTAAACCTAAGGAGAAGTGGAGGTGCGTCATGGGTTTTTGATTAAGTGTATGAATTCGAAGTTGAATTCGGGGTTTTGGGAAGAATTGTTATTCGGATTTGAAAAATTTCGAATTTTGGAAGTCTTCGATGCTGTTGTTGTTGTTGTAGTTTTACGGAATTCAATGTGAGCTTGGATTTTGTCGCAAATTGGTAGTTGTGATTGTTGTGGTGGGGGGTTGTGCAGGATCGGAACGGAGCATGAGAAATTTGGGTTTCAGCTGGACTCGCTGCAGCCCATGACGTACGATCAAATTAGTCAAATTCTCAAGGGCATGTCGGAGCGGTTTGAGTGGGAGAGAGTGATGGAGGGGGATAACATCATTGGACTGACATTTGTGAGCTCTCGCAGCCTCTCTGTTTCCAGCTCTTTTCCGAATTGAAACCTAATTCTGAGTTTTGCAATTGAGTGTAGCGAGGACTTCATCCTTTAGGGTAAGATAGCTACTTCTAGAAGCGACACTTTGGTCACTTTGAGCACAGTTACTATTACTGAAATGGTCAATTTTATATACGCTTGTTTGCAATCACTGCACGCACATTGCACAGTAGAATGCGATGTGTGCAATAGTGATATGGTTTCAATATTCTTTGGTAGATGACGTAAAACTGACACGAGTTCTGATATTGAGGTGGTGTACATTCTCAGAATCGATATGTACTCAGTTTGGGATGTCGCATTTAGGCAGGTGCTGCAATTGTGTTTACGTGTATCTGCTTATTCTGGAGCTCCTTGCTCAATTTCCTGCGGGGAGTGGGAAATCTTGTGTACATGAATCGCAGGATTCTGGAGATTTGGTTGATTGAGATTTGGTTGTGGTGAGATTTGCAGCATGGTCAAAGTGTCTCTCTTGAACCTGGGGGTCAGTTTGAATTGAGCGGTGCCCCTCTGCGTACACTTCATCAAACGTGTGCCGAAGTCAATTCCCATCTGTATCAGGTATATACTTTCGAATATCTTTATCATGACCCTTTCTATAAGGAAACGCTGGAATATCCTTCGCAGTTGCCGCACTATCGTTGTGCACACTTTTCACGCTCTCATAGCGAAAACATTGGGAGCCTGGGTGGTAGCAATAATGTGCGTCTAGAAGTGTTGACTTTCTTTTGAGCAATCTAGAATTCTCGTTCTTGCGCGCTCGTCTTTTGAAGTACCTGCAGGGATGGGTTTTGCCCAGAACTATCGCGTGCTATAAGTCTCTGTTTCCTAATAAACATCTTTGAAAAAGTAACCCACTCCTTATCAATCAAAAGCTCATTTTTTTGGTGTTTGTATACGAAGTTCTCATGATTATGTTACTGGTGTTAAATTTTGGGGTTTAGTATGGCATGTAGGATCTGCTATGAATCTTTTAATAACCTTGCAAACATGCAGATTTTGCTTGTTATATCGATTATCTTATTCAGAAGGATGTTTAGAATTGTCATCCACACGGTGATATATTAGCATTCTTAGCTCAATGGTGGAGATTATTGGTAATTTACATGGCAAAAAAATTTATGACCTTAGACCAACCCTAAATGACATGCTTGCTTTCACTGATTGTCTTTGTGATTTTCTTAAAGCCATTTTTAGAGAGGTTGCATACTTTCAGAGTCAATTCACTTCGCTGCTTAAAGGGTAATGACATTTTTCTACGAGAAAGTTTTTTCCAACTTTTCTTAGAAGTTGCAAAGATTTATGGCTTGCGACAGAAACTTTATCGAATGTGTGGAGTATGCAAATAAGGGTCAGTAATACGGTAATGGGGATATTTTCAGAAACGGGGTTTAAGCTGTAACAAGCAAAGGGAATTTGCAGGTGAAGACTGTTGCAGAGGAGCTTGGCCTGGGGTTCGCAGGAATCGGGTTCCAACCGAAGTGGAGTGTGGCAGAAACTCCCATTATGCCGAAGGTAGATAATTTTCCTACACAACATCATCATGCAGCTTTGAGGGACGCACCGAGCTCCTATTTATCTTGAGAATGATACTGAACTTCTCATGCTGCTGTTGTTGACATAACCTGCGAATCTGCATGATATTTCTCGTTTCTGACTGGTGCAGAGTCTATATTCCAACTGTGGTGGTTTGTGCAAGAGAGTCTGGAGGGGTAATATCCTACTTGCCTTTTTGGATCGTTAGTGAACATTCTGCAATGATTGAAACAGGGCAGGTATGAGATAATGCGGAATTACATGCCAAAAGTTGGCTCGCTTGGTCTGGATATGATGTTTCGCACTTGCACAGTACAGGTGAACTTGCAACACCTTCTTTTCCTCTGTAGTCATGGCACTTCAAATCTCGCAATTGACAGTCATTTCCTCATATTCCTGATTTTGATATTATGATACCCTGTCTTTAGCCCTCCTGGTACTGTTGATGATGGCCCACTTGAGCTTAAACTCATGTGCAGGTCAACCTGGACTTTGATTCAGAGGAAGACATGGTTAAGAAGTTTCGCGTGGGTCTTGCCCTGCAACCTGTAAGTATCAGGGTTTCCATGACTTTTTCTGTCCAAAATGTTCGAGTCTTTGTTTCTTGCATGTGTTGATGGTTTTCGCACGATCCGAAGTTGTTCGTTTGGGGAAACTGGGTTGAATTTATACTATTGTCACGCGTTTGCTTGAGATGCTATTATATATTTCTAAGCCTTATTAAATTTAAGTGTTCCCCTGACAGATTGCAACTGCCCTTTTTGCGAACTCTCCTTTTACCGAAGGGAAGCCAAATGGCTTCTTAAGTTTCAGAAGGTAAGAGTAGTTCGCCGTTGTCTACTTTGTAAAACCAGTACCCTGCCGACTAATATTAAGCCCTTGTTTCATAAGCAAATGGAAGACGTTTGAGTCGCTTTATAATGTTAATTTCGCAAATTGACAACTGAGTTCGTTTTTATTGCAGTCACATATGGACCGATGTGGACAAGAACCGGTCGGGAGACTTGCCGTTTGTTTTTGAAGATGGTTTTGGGTGAGCACAGATCTGGACCTGAATTTTTATTTATTTTTATTTGAAGTTTTCTTGGGAAGATTAATCCATTGCATTAAAACTTTAGATTCTGATATTTTTCATTCGACAATTTGAGTGAGCGGATTTTGGGCTGAGTGCAACTATTACCTTATGCCCCATTTCTTATTCAAGAGCTACTGTCTTGCAGGTTTGAGAAGTATGTCGAATATGCACTAGATGTGCCCATGTACTTCGTGTATCGAAACAGTCAGTACATTGATTGTACTGGGCTATCATTTAGGGTAAAACTGTTCGAACTACTGTTGAAATTGTCTGGCGTCCAGTCTTTATCAATTTACCTCTTGGTCGTGTTTTATAAACTCATGTGCTGCACAATGTTGTGGCTCTTGGAGTTCCATTTAGTGTCCTGAAGTTTGCACAAGTTGGACTGACGCCACAGAATTTTGAGTATTTGGGTCTCAACGCTTGTTGTTGAACCGTTTCTTGTACTCTGCAGGATTTTCTGGCTGGGAAGTTACCTGTTTTACCTGGGGAGAAGCCAACATTGAGCGATTGGGAAAATCACTTAACAACCATCTTTCCCGAGGTTGTTGTCTTGTCATTTGATTATCGTAGCAAGTAAAAGAACCATTTCAGTTTCAGATTAGTAAAATTGCGTATGCGATATTTACATTGTCAGTCATTGCACCTCTGTAACTGGCTCTTGTTTATTTTGTCTGAATTGGTACTCATCTAGTATGTTGACCTTGATTGATACTACGATATGTAGACCCTCATTGACCGAACATCATGTGCTGCAGGTGAGACTGAAACGCTACTTGGAGATGAGGGGGGCTGATGGTGGTCCATGGCGACGATTGTGTGCTTTACCTGCTTTCTGGGTACGTTGGCATCTGTATTGTTATCAATAGAAACTTGGAGGTGCTAGTTAAATGTATTACTCAACGTGAATTCGATGAAAGTCGGACGAGTACAAGTAAAAATTCGATGAAATTCGATGCAGCGTGTTCAAGACGAGTACTTGTAAGGTTTGTTCTTTGTTTTCTTATCCTTGTCTGTTTGTCATTTTTAGACAGGCTTGTTGTATGATGAGGAATCGCTTCAAGGTGCTTTGGACATCATTAGCGACTGGACTGAGAGGGAGCGAGCGATGCTCCGCGAAAAGGTTAGTGTTTTATTTCTATTCTTAAAAAATCAATTAATTGGTAGTTTAGTGAATTAACTATTTTGACGAGAGCTATGAAAGCAGGGCACTTGATCCTTTTCGCCTTAATGTTTTGCTAACATTTATTTTTCAATATCGATGAGGTTACAACTACCATCTGATAAGTTTGAACTTTGTCAGGTTCCAAAGTTGGGTCTAAACGTTCCCTTTAGGGATGGACTCCTGAAGCATGTGGCACAGGATATCTTCAAGCTTGCGAAGGTATTGACTTCGTTACAAAGTGATTTGTTCCATCTCATACCTGTGTATTTTGGCTATTTATTATAACACGTAAATAAAGCCGACTCTCATAAGTAGTTAATAGGTATGGGTTTGTGATATAATCCCAGTAACCCTTCGACAAGAATTGATGTGCTGTGGAAATCTCTTTCTAAAACTTTTCTGGGAAAGCAGGGTGGATTGAGTCGACGAGGCCTCAACGAGGTTGGTTTCTTAAAAGACATCGAGGAGACTGTGAGTACAGGTATATCTTTATTTTTCTCAATGCATAACTTTCTTGAACCCGCAGTCTTGGTCCCTTGGACAATGGTATTGTTGATCAAATATTCTTTTTAGGAGACCATTTTTACCATTGACTTCAATATTTGCTCCTCTTCTACTCCCTCACTAACGACTCAACAGTAGATTGGATCTGACATGATGTGTTCCAGAATGTTTTGTGTGATCTCAAGCTGATAATTTGGTAGGCAAGGAGCAATTACATTTGCTGTTATAGATGACTATGATTATGTTTCTAAATATGCGGAGTTTTATTGCAGGCGTGACTCCTGCAGAACATCTTTTGAGTCTCTATCATGAGAAGTGGGGTGGAAACGTTGATCCCGTTTTTGAGCATCTTCTTTATTAGATAATTCACTGATTAGAAAATGCTTCTGAAATATACAAAACAAGTGCAAACAGACCACTCCTGTGACTGAGGTGTGAGTCATGTTTAAATTTTAAAGGAGTGTCACCATCTGTCATCTACTGTAGGTGAGATGTTTACGTGTTATTGTTGGTGTTAGTTGAGGAGTTGGGCAGGCAGGGGTGGATACATCGTAACTCATGTCCTTTGGAAAGTGGGCAGGGTCATTGAATTTGGGCTCTGGTAGATTAAAAAAAACAATCAACTCTGATGCATTTAACACCTTGCAGAGCTCAGTAGTAGTCCTGTTCAAACGAGTACAGTAGAACCTCCCTAAGTCGTTCCTCTATAAGCAGATAAACCTCCGTAAACCAATCTGTCAGACCGGTCCGGGACTGGGCCACATAGGTTGTGACTAAAAATGACTCTCCAGAAGCCAATAAACCTTTATAAATCAATCTGTCAGACTGGTCCGGGACCTATCAGTTTAGAGAGGTTCTATTGTATTACTAATGTAAACTTTTAAAATCCCTAAAAGAGCTGACCCCTTTCCAATCAAATAAGCAATTATGCAAATCTGTAAGGGAGAGTTTTTTCTAGGGAGGAATTTCCCGTATGTAGAAATAGAGTTTGGAAGGTTCCCATAATTTTCCAGATCTTTATTTCTCAAAACATAATTATTATGAATTTTTTTGCTAAAGATTCTATTTGACCTATACTTGTTATGTAGACCTTGCTATTTCCAAGCAAGGGTAGGTTGCAAATCCACTAAGGGTTGGTTGCAATATCAAATATCAATATCAGTGAAAGGCTTGTAGCCAATCAGAATGTGCCACAACTGCATTGGGAACCATGTCGTAATTAATTATTGTACGCCTCCTACTAAGTAAAAAGATAGCAGTCTATATAGCAAAAATAGATGTTTGGTTAGAAAGGGGTCGGCTCCCTTATATGATCCAAAGGTATGGGACAAAACTTAGAGTTTAGGATAGTTGAAATGTGGTATTGATGGATATGATCTATGAAGTTCAAATAAGAAGGAAAATCTATACACCACATTACATTCATTGAACACTTGATTTCAAGGCCAATTAATAGCCTACACATGAATATACAAAATTGAACTTTGACCTCTTATTGCAATGATGATCTTTAGGTGGAAACTTGTTTAGCTTATTTTTGAAGTGACCTTTTGAATTTTTGTATTGACATATATAGGGTTCACTTTGTAACCATAGGGTGCTTTTGTGACCCCGTGGCTAAAATTGAAGCTCATATGAAAATTATAAAATGAAGTCAAGACAAAAATAAAGTTGAAGGAACAAATGAGAACCTTTGGGGTTCAATAGCCACTTATCAATAGCTACTTACCAGTTTAAATATGATTTCTTGTGCTCCTTTTGTCTCAAAAGAGATTTGTGGTTTCCAAATATTTCTTGTCCCAAATTAAATTTAATGGTTCAATGGTTCATGGAAATGAAATGCAAGAGTTGATTGCAATTGAATTACAAATTCTAATAGCAATTTCATAATAGGAGCTTATTAAAGTTCATTGACAACAACTAATTGAAGTTGACTAACACCAAATCTTCTAAGTTGAATCAAGGAAAATCCTTGTAGTTGAATGCACATGATCTTCCCGAAATTCACTGCACCAGAGTAGGCAGTAGATTGATTGGAATTCATTGCACTGGAACTAGTTGCAAAATAGGGAAAAATTGACAATTTTGGTGCCTATACATTCCCGTGCAAATAAAAACATTTTATGCTTTAGTTTAACCTTTTTCAAGAAACCATGTATTTATTTCGAGACAACGGGAGTATTTATTTTTCATAAATGCGATTATATGTCTTCTACTAATTCTAAAAATCTTGTATATTTTTTGTGCAAATTTGAAATTATTGTGATATTTTTTTTAAAACAGTAAAACAATTCATATTAAGGGAGAGTGACATTCAAAAAACATGAAAACTTCTTTCAAAGAAGTTATAATTTAGTGTAGAACTCATGGTGCAAATTTTCTTATCATATTAGTCTAATATTAGAAAATAAACACTCTGTTATTATAGATTTAAAGTTCAAAGATGAGGTGAAACTTTTGACCTTGGCATATTGGGATGCAAGTAAGAACAAGGTGGATACCCCCAAAACCATTGCCTTTTTGCTATTGTGCATAATTACCATTGTGGTAATTTCTTCTTGGCAAGTGAAAAGGAGGTTCCAAAGCACTAAAGAATGTAATATTTGAATATTGTATGCAAAAGTTATGAAGGGTCAAAAAAAATTGGTAGAGATTTTGAAATCATTTCTTCCAAATATTAACATATTGATGTGGAAAATGTATCCAGAGTGATGATGGTGGTTTTGCGCATTTGGAAGAGCCAACCATTTTTGATCACACACACACACACTCCATTTCCAATCTATAGGCTGCTATCTTTCCGTGAAGTTGTGGCTCAATTCCTGAAGCAGTTGTGGCGCATTATGATTTGCTGCAAGGCTCTCAATGTTGCAACTAGTCCTTGGTTGACTTTACAATCAGTTTATGATCAGAAATAGAAAAGTCTATACAATAGAACCTCTCTTAGTGCATACTCTGTTAGTGCATAATATGCACTAAGAGAGATTGTACTTTGAAGCCTTTATTGGTGAACAGTGGTTGGAGGCCTTGTAATTAGAAGCTACGTTAGACAATGAACAATACTGCACCTCTCCAAATGCATAAACCTCTCTTAGTGCATAATCCCAACACTATGCACTAAGAGAGGTTCTACTATATCACCATTACATGTCAAAGAAAATCTTCCACTAAAAAATTTCATAGTAATTACATTTTGTGTAATAAAATTCTGGAAAAATATGCAATCCTTCCAAACTCTATTTCTGTACACGGGAAAAATTCCGCACTCAAAAAACCTGCGATCCAAATACAAATATGCATTATTGCTTAACCCTTGAACGACGCGGCGGCCATTTTCTGGCCGATGAATGACAAAGAATCTTTGCATGTAGGACAGAATTGCAATTGTTCATCGTTATAATTTTGTACAAAAAGGGGAGACCTTGCACAGTAGTTTGACCTCCACTGCGCACTTTTGAATTTTTTATAGTAGATGATGTCACACGGTTGGAAAAGAGCTGATTTCCACGGTCACCAGTCCGGCGTTCAAGGGTTAAGTAACTTAGTTGGAAATGAGTCGGTTACTCTAACTTCTCTGTCTGCTGGACAAAACCTGGATGGGGTTGCCTCATCTGACATCGTTGGACTGAATGCAGGGTTTGTATTAATTGAATCCACTCTTCCACTGCGTAACTGATTGTGGCCTTGCACATGGCGCTTTGCCATTGGTTTGCAGCAAGCTTATGGTAATGTAATGTACAGTGCTGTACATAAGGTAGAGGTAAGGTAGGAGGTCCAGAAATGGAGCATCTAAGTGCTGAAACTGAATTTTGGGGAGGTAAAACATCTTGAAATATTTTCCAGTAAATTTTCCTTGAAAGAAAAGTGGAATTGAAATCTAACCCAAGTCGTTTCATATTTTTTGGACCTTTGTGGAATTAGTTTAAGAAAATTGAAGTTGGAAAAAAGTGGTCATTTGTGGTCATCAAAAGCAACCACCTCCTGAAATGTGCATAGGTGGTACATTGAAGAAAGCAAAATGTACCTCTGAGTCATGTTTGCTTTTAATGCCTGCTCCATTTTACAAACTCCTACCTTACCTCACTATTTCCAATAACTTAAGCATTTCAGTTCAGCCCTGTAGGATATGGGAAATTCATTGAGAAATTGAGCTCAATGTCAATGTGTGCAAACACAAGGATGAGGAAGAATGCACCCCAAAAAAATCCCAAGAATTAATATTTTATTCAATATAAATGTGGATGTTTCATTTGGACCCATTTCGATCTGATAGACTCACCTATTATGGTTAGCTTTGGTACTTCTCCCTAAGCAAGGAGGAAAGAGAGATAAGTGGACCAAAAGATACAAACAGAGAATCTTTTTCAATGAACGGTGCATTCAACTCTTGTTGACAATAGGTCGCCCTATAAAGCCATCATGTCGGGGGGGGGTGGAAAGAGCCGGTATTTCTACCTTATACTCTTTAGGTAACAACATTCCTTTGGCCTCAATAAGGCAACATTGGTTGTTGACTTGATTCATGTCTAAAGGTAACACTACCAAAATGTATCCCTATAAAGGTTTGTGAGTATGGTTCCTATAAAAGTTATTGAACTGTAAAATCCTTGGTTGGGATTGGTGATAGTCAAAAGAGAGTTCTAAATTCTCTAAGAATGTATTTTTGGGACTTTGTTTGAATAAATTGTAAATTTTCAAAGTATTGAAAATAGATGTTCCTAAAATCAATGCAAGGCTCTCATGTACAGAGATGCACATTTTAGGTAAGAATCTAGATGGGACACTTTTGCAAACAAGTTGCAATTAATTCTGACCTTTAGCATTTGTTGAACTTACTTTAACCCCTAAAGGACCATGAGTGCAGATTTTGAACAATGAATGAACGGAAACACGTCCCAAACTCACCAAAATGCGTTTTTTCATCCATCATTTTTTTTTCAAGATTCTTATAACAGTTCTTTAACATTTGTACGGTTCAAATTATCAAGATTTTGCTTTGTAAATATTCTATAATTCAAAAGGTATCGGGAGGTCTAGCCTGAAAAAGTAACTATATCAGTTCAAAAATGACCCTTCAAAAATGACTTGAATCAAAAAATCAAATAAAAATCTTCAAAAATCATTATAATTAGAACTCAATATTTTAAACTTATAGAAAAGAAATCTTTTAAAAATCATAAATATTCAATCTACAATTGATTTTAGAAGGAATTTCCAATTCTTGGCTTCAAATTTTATTGAAAAATATTGGTATGTATTTTTGTTGATCTAACCTTATAGATGTGATCTATAAATAGCATTTTACAACTATTGTTTGAGAGTCATCATTAAAATATTCTTCTAAGTTGCATTTTATAATAGATCTTCACAATTTTGGAAATCTGAACATCCCTCCGGTCCTTTAGGGGTTAACCAACTTAAATTAAACATTCAACATGAAATGCCAACCCAAATATTTGAGTACAGTATAATAGAGCATCATGTGAAAATCAAGTTATTGTATCTTTTCAAAGTTAGAAATAAGCCAATTATGGTTGTAGGCCTAAAGTTCAAATTGCAATGAAATATTTACTTTTAGGAATTTTTCAAATAATCAAATTGGAGTTGAAACTAGATTTGATGAGATTCATTTGATGAGTTGGGCTAAAATTCAAAAAGATTGATTTTATATTCAAATTTTGATCAAGGATAAGGAATTAGAAATTGCCAAAATATACTACAATCATAGTGATTTGTGAATTAGGCATCTTCTTATTTAGAAAAGTAAAAAAATACTCCTATGAAGAAATGTTCAACACCATTGTTCACTAAAAGTTCATTCAAGCAACCCCCAAAAAAAGTGAAAAACATTTGGATAAATAGTGGTAATTTTCCATACTACAAGCCAACTTTGAAGGTCAAATGCAATAACTTTGACAAGAATATGAGAATTGTCAATCCCAAAGATGAAAGTGTTCTAAAGAGCAATATGTTTCCTATTTTTTTGTTTTTATTTTTTTTAAAATTTAATTGTATACAATGAATGACTTCATATGTTTTTTTGCCTTCATTGCTTGCAAACTCCACAAAATTAAAATGTCCAAATTTTGAGTTTTAAATTGTTCAAAACAACTTGGATTGACATGAATTGATTGAAAATTTTACCACACTAACTAGACATTAAGGAAAACATAAACCAATAAATTTTATTGAAGACGAACATTAGATGAAGGAAATACAAGCCCCAAAAATTGCAGCAATCAAAATGCAGTTTAGTGAACTCAAATTGAACCTGTGAACTTTGAATGGCTTTCAAAAAAAATTGGATTGACTTGAAAATTTATCATCCAAACTAGAAAAAAGAGCGCAAATTTTCCAACAAGTTTTATTAAATTTGGACGTTGGATGCAACAGCTACACCACTTCAAATTGGTCCCCTAGGGTGGGGTAAAGGATTAACCCCTAAATGCCTGAGGCACCAAATTTTGGTGTTGACAATACTTTGAAGTTAAATAAAACCTAACCAAAATGCTATTTTTAGATGTTTATATTTTTGAAAATTCCTTTTTGAAGTTTAGTTTTAGCATCAAAAATCTGAACTTGAAAATGATTGATTATGATTTTTCTATTTAAGATTTTGTGTAGGGTGTCCTTTGCAATCTTGACCTTCCATAGTGTTGAGGGCTCTTAGAAATGAGCCTCAAATAGACTAGATCGTAGAGAAAAAATCACATGAGATATTCATTTAAAAAAAATGTAGAGTATATTTTGAGAAACCATAAATTGATTTGGATTATGCATATTAGGTCCTTTAACCTCATATTTTTTTGGTGACTAACTTTTTAGATTTGACATGTAAAAAGAGAATTAGAAGACTTCGAATTACTTTTGCAATTTTAACACCTTCATGATCAAATATTATAATCTTTCAATCCATAAGTGATATTGTTGTGTGTGTTTTTCCAATGTGATCTCTAACATGTCTAGTTTGGATTTATACAATTATAATTCAAAAAAAATTGATACAACTTACAGTAGAACCTCCCTAACTTGTTCCTCTAAAGCTGATAAACCTCTGTAAGCTGATGTTGTTAGACCGGTCCTGGACTTGTCCTTAATACAAAGGCTATGACTAAAAATGAACCTCCTCAAACAAATAAACCTCTTTAAGCCGATCTTATCAGACTTGCCTACAATTATTGGTTTAGAGAGGTTCTATTGTATCAAAATGTTGACTTTTTGTTCAATTTAAAGCAAATTCCTTGAAGCTTAAAAAAGGTCTTAGGCATTTAGGGGTTAATGGGAACAACCCAAATTCTCAATTCCAACGTCCTTTCAAGAGTTTGTTATCCAATGTAAATATAGTACTCATAAATCCTCATTTCATGGAATTATGCAATCAAGTAATGCCAAGAAATGAGTGTGAATCGGACTGAGTGGGGGTTTAGCAGTGAGTACAATAATCCATCATTTATGCTCACCAGGTATAACTCTTTCAAATGATATCACATGTGGGAGGGATAACTGCATAACACCATTTTAGTTTTTTTACTGAAGGTGGAATTTTAGAGTGATTTTATTTCAAAACTCAATTTTGGGTCCAAAATAATGGAATTGTTTTGTCACCAAATGATGGATGATAATCAATAAGGTATAGATAAAATCATCAAATTTGAATGAATAAAGTACTTATTTGTAGATGAAAAATGTTTTCTATCCAAAAATGGCTACAAGATGGATTTTATTGTCGCCAACAAAGAGAAATTTTGAAATTCCCAAGAATAACACTACTACATTGAGGGGTCCCATCCTGCAGGGTTTTTTTAAGACACCTGCATGAAGAACCAGATGGTTAAATCACATCCATGAACAAATATAAATACAATAGAACCTCTCTTAGTGCAAGGTGTTGGGACTATACACTAAGAGAGGTTTATGCATTTGGAGAGGTGCAGTAATGTTCACTGCCTAACGTGGCTTCTAACTACAGGGCCTCCAACCACATGGCTTCTAACTACAAGGCCTCCAACCACTGTTCAGCGATAAAGGCTTCAAAGTACAATCTCTCTTAGTGTATATTATGCACTAACAGAGTATGCACTAAGAGAGGTTGTATTGTACCAGTCATATTTCTAAATTCTTCAAACTTCTCAATTGTGAGCTAATCCCTAATATAAATGAAGTACCATAACTTAGTTGTTTTGTTTGACAAAAATGTGTCTTTGCCCCTTCAAACCACAACTAACCTTGATTCAGGAGAGATAAAAAAAAACTTCCACCCCACATTTTAATGTTATGATTTGAGAAATTATAAGGATTTAGACCTAAACAAAGTAGTTCTCAAGGAACACCGAAAACCTCAAATGACAATCCACTAGTTTTTTAATTTTTTTGTTTACTTTTGTTTATGCATATCGAATACTATCCCTATCCCATAATGATGTGGCGTTGTGGAAAGAAGAGGAGTAGCGAGTAGCAACAATTCCGAGAGCATTTGCAATGGGAATGAATGAAGCAAGCCAAAATTCAAGTCCAAGCAGAGATTTAAGTTCAAAAAAATCATTTTGGGACGGAGGGAGTAGTATTTGTGCTTGTGACACTAAAGACAAAGAAACACAAGTATGTATTGTAAGTGAATGGTAGGATCAGACCATCTTTGAGGCAAATGCTTTATAAATAAATAGAAATATATTCACAAGATTCTTTTCTCCCACATAAATTTTTGTTTTTGAAAAAATAATTTCTGGCATCTATCTCTAAATTTCTTTTCTTTCTTTTTTTGCCAAACCTGCACTGCCCGGATGGTACATTTACAGGTAAGGTAGGTGATTCTTGTGAACCTTCAAATTTATGTGATACCATTTTCCAACAGTAAACGTACATTGCAACATTTAATGCCAACTGGACTATCAAAGGATTCAAATAGTACATGGACTCCTGGAGGTGCAAGTATTGTGTCACATGATGCTGTGAGGTTGCTGCTCCACCTGAATTTAACCCCTAAAGGCCCAAGGCCATTTTTCTGCCAAAAAACAATCAAAACTGCCATTTTTCTGCCAAAAAACAATCAAAACTGCCATTTCTATAGCAAGGAGTAAAAAAAAATGAGAAATGTTTTTTTTTCACATCTAACCGTAGGATCTTAAACCTAACTAGTATGAGAATGTGTGGAAAAAATTTCAGAATTTTTGACCGCTCAGATTGCAAGAAATCTGTGTTTAAAGTGGAAAAAACAAGTATTTCAGCACATTGCGGGACTAGATTTTTTGACTTTAAACATTTTGCACTTAAAATTTTTGCACTACAGAGTTTTGTGCTTCAAATCTTTATAGTGGAGGATTGAGTTGAGAGTCTAGGAAAAAAAACAATATTCAAAAAAAATTAATTATCATTCCTAAAAAAATTATTCAGTAGAAGTAGGTACGAGATAGAAGGAAAATCTAAAACATTAATATATTTTAGATGGAATTAAAATACACTAATCCCAATGGTGAGATTGTTCTAGCAAGTAAACTAAACCATGAGAATTTTTATTTTTTTTTAAATTGCAAAAATAGCATTTAGAAATGAATCCTACAAGTTATTTTTTTCAAGAAGATGCTCTAACTGCCCGAAAAACAAGAATGTCCATAACTTTCTCATAACAAATCCAAATGAAATGAATCAAAGCTTTCCAGATAGACAAAAATACAATCTACTAGAAAAAAAATATCTAAAAAAAAATCCAAATTTTTGCCAAATTTTTCTTGCTGCCCGGACTGCCCGGTTACGAAAAAAAGTAACATATTTGGCCATAACTTTTGACTCCTATTTCCAAATGTGCTGAAATTTAGTGCATATGGAAGATATTCCTCGCGCCCACCTTCTACTAAAATTTCAGCTTAAAATATGGAAATCTCTAGTCACACGGACCTGCCCAAAATATCTATACAGCTAAAAAACGCAATCCGGTCCTTTAGGGGTTAAGGCAGGACCACCCATAGTCAATCACTTAATTCTTTGCGTACTAAGAATTCATGATTTTACATTGCGTACTTTGATTGATCATATTGTAGAAAGAATAATCTAAATGAAATTTTTTATTATATCATTAGCTTGAATAAAGAACATTGCATGCATTAGTTTAAATAAATAATTATTAAAGTAAATAAAAAATCTCCAAATAAGCTCTTCCAAATTGCTTAAGAAAACATGAGGCCCAATTTGGGCTTTTTAGTCACTAAAGGGTTAAGAGTTAACCTTTACATCCTAAAGGACCGGCATGCGTTTTCTAGTCATATAGAAATTTTGGGCAGGTACGTGTGACTAGAGATTTATGTATTTTAAGCTGAAATTTTAATAGAAGGTGGGCGCAAGGAATATCTTTCATATGCACTAAATTTCATGACATTTGGAAATAGGAGTCAAAAGTTATGGCCAAACATGTTATTTTTTTTGTAACTGGGCAGTCCGGGCTGATCAGAAAAAATCACTTTTTTCAAAAATAAAAATTTGAAATTGATTTTCTAGAGTTATATATATGTGAAAAGCTTTGAATCATTCCATTTCGACCAATGAGTAAAAAATTATGAGGTTTTTCAGTTTGCGGGCAGTTATGGATTCTTTACTCTAAAATAAACTTTGAAGTTGTTTATTTAACTCAATTCTTAACATTTTTTGAATTTTTTTTCCATAGGATGTAGGTTGTTTATTACAACATTACAACCATTGGGATTGACATTTTTCAATTCCATAATTAAACTCTTAACAGTTTAGTATTTTGGATCATCCTGACTACTTCTACTCTACTTACTATTTTTTTGTATATGTAGAATTGTACAATTCCAAATGATTTGAAATTTTTTTAGCATGTAGCCAACTTTTTTAGGAAAAATAATTCAAAGAAGCACCACCATTTTGGACATTTTTTCATACAAATGTGACCTTGTGAGGTGCTGCTGCCCTGTTTTTTGCAGGGACAAAAAAAGGATTTTTGCCAATCCAAATGCTAATATCTTCCAATCTGCATGGTGGAAAATTCTGAATTTTTTCCACATCTTCTAAAACTAGTTTACTATAAGATCCTATGGTTACATGTGTCAAAAAAGTTTTTTTTTCAAGAATTTGGTGCTTGTACTAAAAATGGCAGTTTTTAAATGTTTTTGGTGAAAACATAGTCATGGAACTTTAGGGGTTAGACTTTGTAGACTCACTTGGTGATAGGTTCATCCTTCCTTGATTGAAGCAAGTTTTCAAGGATAGAAGGGAAACAAGTCCAAGAAATCCATTTGGTTTGTTCTCGCCTTTTAAGTTTTAGACTACGATAATAAAAGTGTCCAAGGGAAACAAGTCAAGGCAATCCATTTGGTTTGTTCTCGCCTTTTAAGTTTTAGACTAATAAAAGTGTTCAACATACCCATTCAATTATGTCCACTCATTTTTTTAAATTCTTTTGTTAGTTTTTTAACATTTGTACCATGTAAAATGTTAGAATTCTATGCCATAACTCTTGAATTAAAGAGTGCAACTATGTATGACATCCAAATTTAATTTTCTTAGTCCAAAAAATTATCTCTCATCAACAAGATTGATATAAAATATTTGAAAAAAAACATTGACATTTACAATTCTAAGTTTAATCCCTTATTGACGAAGGATTTGTGTTTTTCGGATGATTAATTTGATTGATTGTACTGCAAAATATAATATTCACATGGCATTGGATTTTGTATTACCAAAAACAAGCAATAACATTGCAGGAATTGATCAACAAATCAATAAAACTGGATTCACAACAATTTGAAGACTTTAATTTGAAAAAAACATAGGATCCAATGTGGTACTTTAGGGATTAACCCATACATACAATATCTTTTGATAATCACTAATTAATACTTCAATTCAAAATGAATTTTAAAAAGAACATTTTATTTAGTAATTTAGCTATAAATATTGGTTTGTACAATGATAGCTTCATATTGATCCCTCGACAACACATTTTGTTGATGCCATATTGGATTTATGAATTTTTTGGGCACAAGAAGAAGAATGCTATATTCGATTTGTGCCTCCATTTATCTTTTCTTTGTGTCTTAGGGTGTTCAATTTGTTGCCTGACCAACACAATGATTTTCTTTGAGACCTTTCAATTTGTTTGATTCTAGCTATTGCCCTTACACCATTTGACCATACTCTATCATCAACATCCAAATCCCCTCCATCACTTTGGTATTTATTAACTCTTCATTGTTAAAAATCTTTACATTTTTTTCAAGTATCTACATGCAAGTTTCCTTTCCTTAAAGTAAAATATTGCACCTCTAATAAACTTGCGATTTACTTAAGATGAGAGTTATTTTTTTTTGCTTCATGGCTATGTCCTACCAAGTTAGTCATTATTGGACAATTTTAATTTGGCGATTTCAATTCTACTTCCTCTGAAGTCACCCGTTCATACTGGAAGAAGACGGAGCTCTTCATTTCTTTTCTCTTACTACATTGATTTGACCTAGTAGCGTATGTGACACTAATTTACCAAAGTCACACTATTTTGAATTAGTGATGATTGAAATACCTGTACGACTACCCTTTTTGTACCAAATTCTACAAAAATAAAACTTTGTAGTGTGACCATTTGGACAAGTCAATGTAGTCATGTTGAGACATACCCTTGCACTTCAAACATCCTTGATTATTTATCAGTACATTCGTTGTTAAAGGTGGACACCCTCAAATGCGCCAATGACCTAAATTCCCATCACTACTCTATGTACATCTCCAAAATCAATATATACCTATTTGGGGAAATTTTTTTTGATCGTTTATAACTTTTGCATATGATACCCAAATGTCGCATTCTTTGAAATGTTGAAACCTCCTTTCACTTGTTGGAATTCATGAAAATTTGTTCAATCTAATAATAGTATCTACACTAAATAGTGAAATTAGGTTCCCCCACACTAATTTCTCAACATTCTATACTGTATAAATATCTACAGAGACTGTAGAAAGATGCAGTAATGTAGAAACCATGTGTATTACATGGATTAGTGCACTAGTTCATGGCTTGGGTTTAGAAAACGGCATGTGCCTCCATCTGGACAAGTAGTGAGTCATGAGGTAACTTTTCTAATGAAGGCAACCTAATTATCAAGGCAACCCAATTTTATTATTTAGTGTAGGCACAGTCACACAAAGTAGGTCCTTTGAGGTGCCCACTTTATATCCCAATACCCACTACATAAAATAGTGAAATTAGGTGGCCTCACACTAATTTCTCGAGGGTCCACACTATGTGAATATTCACTGCTACTGTGCAATGATGCATTCAATCCAGAGCCATGGGTATAGCATAGATTAGTGCACCACTTCAAGGCCCAATTTAAAGAGTTGCATGCGCCTCCATGTGAACAAGTATTGAGTCATGAGGTAATTTATCTGAGGTAAGGTAGGCATCCCAAATGCGCCACTGACCTTAACCCCTCACCGCCCATGGGGCCGAAAAGTGTCCTTACACAGTTTTAAGTTCAATTCAAAGTACTGTAACTTTTGCATCCGATGTCCAAATTCAATAAAACTTGTTGGGACATTTGCGCCTTCTCTTCTAGTTTGTGTAGTAAAATTTTCAGATCAATACAAGAGGTAATGATTTTTTGGAAGCCAATCGAAGTTCACAGGTTCAATTTGATTCACCAAAGTGCAATTCATGGCTGCAACTTCGGGGGCTTGTATCTCCTTCATTCGTTGTTAGATTTCAATAAAATTTGTTGGGTTACATTCCCCTTGAAGTCTAGTTATTGTGGTAAAATTTTCACGTCAATCCAAGTTGTTTTGAATGTTTGGGAGCAATTCGAAATTCAAAATCCCGGCATTCTTGGACTACAGTGAACTTCGGCGGCTTGTATTTGCTTCATATAGTGTCCGTTTCCAATAAAATTTTTTGAGAAAGTTGCGCATACTAGTCTAGTTTGTGTGGCTAAAATTTCATATCAATCCAAGAAGTTATGAATGACTGAGAAGCATTTTAGTAGAAGGAGGTTCAGCCTCGTCTGTGTTTTCTGCAACTTTTCTTGCTTATTTTTTGACATTTGCAAGCTATTTTGCAAGCACATTGAGTCAATTGAATGATATTTTTTTTCATCAATGTGTTTGTATGTTGGTTTTGAATCACTTTATAGTTTAAAGTTTTTTCATTTGATTAGGTTTAGAAATCAAATTTCGCCTCTAAATGTGTTTTTAGGAAAATTTCAGCATCCTTTTTCAACACTAAAACATTATAATCTCGCAATCTATCCGGTCAAATGACTTCAAATTTGATACACATCATTTACAACATGTAAACTACAAGATTGTACGGTTAAGATCTCTATAGCTTAGTGACATTTAGATCTATATCACTTCAAAAGCAGTGATATTTTTGAACCCAAAACGGCCTTGGGCGGTGAAGGGTTAAAGCACCATCTTCAGTGTGTGTACATCTCCAAAATCAGTTATGTACCTCTGTGAAAGAAATGCTTTTAGAACCAGACTTTGTTCCTTCATAACTTTTGCATACAATATCCAAATGTCGTGTTCTTTGGTGCGTTGGAACCTCCTTTCCCTTGCCAATAAGAAAATATAAGAATTTGAACAGTCTAAGACTAGTAATTAGGCACAGTAGCAATTAGTGGCGGTTTTGGGATACCTACCTTAAGGCAACCTAATTTTACTATTTTGTGTACAGTAGTCTAACCCGCCGACATCCATTCATGTAAGTACATACTGTAATGTAATGTACTACTGTCCTGTCCTGTACAAGGCCCCCTGTACATGGGAAATCCCACAGAGACCAGTTGTGCAGACAGTTGTGCAGAAAATAATCAGGGCTCCAAGGACGGCTTTGGGGCTCACGCGTCTGCCAATCCTTGACCACAAAAAGTGAGTTGGCTGATTGCAAGAGGACCTCAAATGAGCAGGGTGCAAATGAGTGAGGCCCAGAAGTTCAGACGAGCACTTGGAAAAAATAATTTCAATGGTCAATGGCTTAAATAGCATCCTTGTCCACTGAAGTTTTATTTTTTATTTTTTATTTTTTAACATCCAGACGATTTCCATTAATGCGGAAAAAGTACAGCGAACCAGTGGCAGTAACCTCGGCAAGAATTTTTACATTTTCAGACAACAAACAAGAGAACAACACCTAAGCACCCCAGTCCCTCACGTGAAACTAGGCCAGCCAAACACAATGAGCTCAACTGAATTGAATTGCCCCATTTGGGGAAGTGCAAGATGTCATCTCATATAGTCATATAGAACTGAGATCAGACTCCGAAGAACTTGGACTGTAGCCAAGTGTTGTTGAAGCGTTTGAGGAAGACTTCAGCCTTGTTCAGATACTGTTCACACAACTTGGTAGTTTTTGCCCATGCCACTCGACCATGATCCTTAAAAACTTCCCAGAGAGCATTCTCAAGCTTGTTAGTGGGCCATGGAGTATTGCTGAAACAAGTGGCATTCCGATCGAGCTAGGTAATCCACAACACGGAGTCCCTTTCCTTAAACCTTCTTGGCAATTTGGAACCGAGTAAGGTAGGAGGCTCGAACTCCGACAGGGCATTTTGAACTGAACAGGACACAGAGGTACATTTTGCTTTTTTCAATTAATCAAAATGTACAAACAATGTACATTTTAGGAGGTGGTCGCTTTTGGAGCCCTATGGCATTTCAACTTCAAAATTTCATAACTAATTCCACAAAGCTCCAAAAAATATGAAACAACTTATGCCACATGCCATTTCTTCTTGTCTTTCAAGGAAAATTTACTGAAAAATATTTCAAGATGTTTTACCTCCCCAAAATTTAGGTTCAGCGCTTAGATGGTCGCTTTATGGACCTCCTACCTTATGCATTGCTGCTAGTTTAGTAGTGGCCAGCAGTTGTCGACCTTGGAAGTGTTTAGGGCCATGTGAAGCACAGAGAACGCGAAGAGCCAAGCATGGCATGTTTTTCCACACTGGTGGTGTGCACTGAAGTTTCAAAACCTAAGGTTTGTCCACTTCTTCAACCTATCAGGTCACCAATCAATATAGCCAACTCAGTGGATAGGATGGAGAACTTTGGAGGCTAACAACTTCTCCAATGGTGGAGGAAAGATTTGCAAAGATTAGGGTTGTTGATAGGTTTAAAACCATGTCTGATGAACTGGACAACATGCACAATGACTTGATGATGTAGAAGTGCTTTGGGAGGATGAAAGAGTGTCCGGGGTGTCATTGTTCACGCTTTCGCTACTCAATAGATTGCATCAGGTTCGAGTGTGTGGATACAAACAATTTTATGATAGCTACAAATCTTTGGACTATCGTACTCAGATAGCACGTTCAGCACTTTGGTGCCAAATATTAAATTTAAGTCCAAAATAATATTTGGCACTTTAGAATATTATTTTTTGAAAAATTCGGCTATGAATTTTAGAAAATTAAAATTTTTGGACTTCCATCTTTTATAGTTTTAAACGCCATTTGGTAATGTGAGTGTGACAAGTTGAGAGGACAAGATCTTTATATAAGTGAAGTGGTAGGAGGTAAAGCAACCTATATGGGATATGTAAATTGAGGATCAAAAGGAGCTCAATTGCTCATAGTTAAGTTGAAAGCAAGAATTTTGTTTAAAGTAAAATTTTAGACCTCATTTTGGCATAGTAGAATAATTTTTTACAAAAACTTTGAACTAAAAAAAGTTGGAAAATCAAGGTAACTTTCATATCCAAAAAATCTGTTTGAGATTTTGAGCCTCCAATCACAAGTTATGGACAAAATTCAAAAAAGGATTGGAAGGAACATTTTTCAAACATCCTCTCTGAATTTTGTCCATAACTTTTGATTGGAGGCTTAAAATCTTAAACAAATTTTTTGGAGATGAAATTTACCTTGATTTCACAATTTTTCTTAGTTCAAAGTTTTTTTTTAAAACTTATTCTACTATACCAAAATGAGGTATGAAGTTCAACATTCAACAAAATTCCTGCATTTTGACAATGAGCGATCTTGAATTATCCCATATCCTTTGAGGATTTATGATGGACAATGGATTTCATTATATAAACAACCTCCCCACCTTACAATCTCACAAAATGTCTTCGAAGTAATCCCTTCAAGTTCCTATGAAATAAACATTTTCATGGTACACTGGCAAATGACAGATTGGGATATGACTCAATGGGTTCTGTGGATTTTCGACAAACCATCTTAATATTTATTTGTAAATTCGGCTACTTGGTCCCAAAATTAGCAGAAAAATTTGGCACTTTTGCTTTTAATTAATTTAAGCCGAACCTACTATCCGGGTACGGTCTTGCAACTCTATCATACCCAGACTGGGCCAACTTTATGAAATTGAGTTGTGCTTCATTTATTGATATTAGAGCAACCCTATTCTCCTACACCAACATGCCACAACTGACCTCTAAAGATTTTGTACCACTGATCTTGTACGATAGAAGAATGTCCTCCATTGATTTGCTTGAGCATGTTGCTGTGGGTCTGTTTTTGTTTTTTGTTATTTTTGGCACAAATGAAACGAAATTTCATGGGGCTGTTCTTATGATAACTGAAGCTGTGGTTTGAACTGAACTTTGAAGGTGAAATGTAATCTAACTTAATTTATTATCAGGACTTTAAGCTTACTTACTTACTTGGCCATCATCTTCGAGTACCTTGCCTGGGTAGGTATCAGGACTCTGTCAATGAAGGACATTGAATGCACAAATGAGAATCATATCAATTCCTGGAGAGGGGGAAGCTACAGTAATTGAACTATAAACACAAGGCGGGACATGGTTATATGTCCATTAATTGTTACCCATGGTGTGTCTACACTAAATAGGGGTATTAAGGGGACCAAACAATTAAAGGGACTAATCTTAGAAAATTGTAGATTTTGAAACTTGATGTACATCCTCCGCACACTTCAGTAACTATAGATGTACATTGAAGATAGATATTTATATAGTGTGGAATGTAGATTAATTAGTGTGGGTCCCCTTAATATCCCTATTCAGTGTAGATATCTACGTGACCATAGCAAAAAAATAAATTAGGAGCAAGTCCAATAGTCCAAGTGTATTTCCTTGGCTGAAACTGAACTGACCCATGATCATTGATCAATGAAGCATGTGAAAAAAATGTAAGGTAGAGCCCCCCGAAAGTGAACGAATAAGGAATTCCAACATGATCTGGAGTAGTGAAGGCAAAACAAATACTCCCTTTGTCCCACTAAAAACCTCCAAATCAAGCACAATTTCTGTCTCACTAAAAAGCTCCGTTTTTAGATTTCGATTGTTGGATAAATGTTGGCCGTGTTGAACGACCTCATGGGGGCAAGTGAAGTGATTAACCTCAAAGTGACATTCAATTTCTGGGGTTTAAAAACATCATTGCTTTGAAGCTTTATGGATCTAAATGTCTTCAAGTTATACAAATCTCAACCATTCAATCTTGTAGTGTACATGTTGTAGATTACATGTACAAACTTTGAAGTCATTTGGCCACATAGATTGTAAGATCATAATGTTTTAGTGTTGAAAATGGATGCTGAAATTTTCCCCAAAACACATTTGGAGGTGAAGTTTGATTTCTAAACCTACTCAAATGAAAAAACTTTACACTCAAATAAGATTCAAAACTAGTATAAAAACACATTGGTGAAAAAAAAATTCATTCAGTTGAATTATTGTGTCTACAAAATGGCTTTGAAATGTCAAAAATCAGCAAGAAAAATTGCAAAAAACACATCTAAAGCTGAACCTCCTACTAGAATGCTTCTCAGTCACTCATTAACTCTTGGATTAACATGAAATTTTAGCCACAAAAACTAGACTAGTATGCGCAACTTTTCCAAAAAGAATTATTGAAAATGGACTTTGTATGAAGAAGAAACAAGCCGCCAAAGTTCACTACACTCCAAAAATGGCAGGATTTTGAACTTCGAATTGCTCCCAAACATTCAAAACAACTTGGATTGACATGAAAACTTTACCACGATAAGTTACTTCAAGGGGAACAAAATCCAACAAATTTTATTGAAAATGAGCAATGGATGAAGGAGATACAAGGCCCCAAAGTTGCAGCCCTAAAATGCAATTTGGTGAACTCAAATTGAAGTTGTGAACTTCGATTGGCTTCCAAAAAATAAACACATCTTGGATTGATCTGAAAATTTTACCATACAAACAATAGAAGGGAGAACGCAACTTTTCCAACAAGTCTTATTGAATTTGGACCTTGAATGCAAAAGTTGCAGCACTTTGAACTGGACTTGAAACTCTGTGAGGACACTTTTTGTCCTCTTTGTCACTTTGGGGTTAAGGAGCATTCTTCGCCAAGAAAGCTTGGCCTTGCCAATATGAGACACCTTGGACCCAATGTGCTTCCTTAGGCAGTAGTATTGACAATGGATTTGGTGACCACTTCGATACTTTGAAGAATTGTTCTTGAAGTAGTGTAGGGATCTTTGTTGTGGGTATTTAGGTTGCAGTAGATGTTTCTAGAATCCCAATGTTGCTACCAACATTTAAATCATCAAGAATGATGGAGTTGGCAGTGTTTACAAATTTGTCAAAAATGATACTTTCTACATGGATTTTGGGTGCCTAAACAATGGTGCCTAAGTTAGATATTTTATAGAGATCTAAACAATGGATTGCTAGTTTTCAAATGCATGTATCCCTATCAGAAAGACTAAAAATGTAGTTAATCCCTCATAGGAAAGCTTTTTGGAGTTTTTTAGTGGGACAGAGGGAGTATTATTCAGACATACATTGATAGAAATGACATGAATTGCAAAAAATTGATAATTTTATCGCTGGAATTGAAATTATTATGAATTTTGGGAGGCAAAAAGTGCTTTAGACCCATAGCCAATGTCTAAACTCTTCCAATTCCGATCATTCAAGAACTTTTCACCTAATCATTATTTCCTACTTTTTTTTCACAACTTGGGACATGTATCATGTATTTATTAGTTCCAACCTTGAAAAGGAAAAAAAATTCTAAACTTGGTTAGAAATACATTCCAAAATAAGGGGGGTGATCAAGAATGGGGTGCCTCCCATATTGTTACAAGAAAATAGAAAAAATTTAGTATAGAAATTCCAAGCTAAGCTAACTTGGCGGTTTATTGGGGGACAAGCAAATAGTACAATATATTTGAATATCACTACATAGATAGCTTTGAATCATTCCATTTGGACTACCGTAGGTGTGTAAAATTTATGAAGTTTTTTTGTTTTGCTAGAAAGAAGAGCATCTTCATAACAAAAAGTAACATAGAAGATGAGTTTTTGAATTCAATTCTCACTATTTTCAAAAAATAAAATCTATGGGGTCAAATCACTAGCTTGACAAATTAATTTCAATCTAAGATGTTTTTTTCCCAAATAAATTCAATTTGAAAACGGTAAAATAGCTGACCAATTTAAAATCTATAGTTTGTTCTCTTTCTATGAAGTTGTGGCAGTTGTAGCATTATGATTGGTTGCAAGGCTTTCAATATTGCAACCAATCCTTGGTCAATTTTGCAATCCACCTATGGTTAGAAATAGAAAGGTCTATATCACTATTATAGGTCCAAGGGAATCTTCTACTAAAAAATACATAAAAATTATTCCCTCTCTCCTACTAAAAAACTCCAAATCAAGCACAATTCTTGTCTCACTAAAAAGCTCTATTTTATAATTTTGAACGTTGAGTAAATGTTGGCCGTGTCAAACGACCTCTTGGAGAGCAAGTAAAGAGATCAGGGAGTACTTTTCTCCTTGAAAACTTGGCCTTGCTCACATGAGGCACCTTTACCTTGTTGTGCTCCTCAAACAATAGTGTTGATTAAAAAAACAAAAAAACAAAAAACAAAACAACAACAATAGTGTTGATGATGGATTCGGTGACCACTTCAGCTCTATGAAAATTTGTTCATGAAGTGGGCTAGGTTTTTTTCTTGCGGATATTTAGATTGGAATAGATGTTCTTAGAATCCCATTGTTGTCACCAACCTTTAAGTCATAAAGAATGATGGAGCTGGTGGCATTTACAAATTATGTTCAAATATGATACTTTCCACATGGATTTTGGGTGCCTAAATGACTGTGCCTAAGCTAGAGATTTTGTATAGATCTAAGGATGGGTTGTTGGTTTTTGAATGCATGTATTACTAGCACAAAGACTAAAAATATAGTTAATTCCTCGTGGGGAAGCTTTCTGAGCAAAAGACAAAAAGAAAAGCAACAAAAAGGAATCAAGAAACTAAGAGAACATACAAAGAGGAGGGCCCTCTTTGTTCCACCTGATAGAGTAACCCTAGTAGCTAGAACCAGAGATTGCAACCAAATACTAGAGAATTTGGACCAAATCCTATCAGAATTCTGAGGCCTATGAGGTTTTTAGTGGGACAAAGGGAGTACGTTTTGTGTAATAAAAATTTGGAAAAATATGCAATCCTTTCAAACTCTATATATGGGAGGGGGCTGTAAAAGCGATCTGTCTCTAAAAACGATCTGGTAGATTTTGCCTCTAACATGTATCAGGAGTGTACATTTCAGGAGGGGGTCGCTTTTAGAAACCACTGTGTTTTCAACTTCAAAAATTCATAACTAATTCCATGAATGTCCAAAAAATATGAAACAACTTGGGTTAGATGCCAATTCCATATTTCTTACCACATAAATTTACTGAAAATTGTTCTGAGGAGTTTAGCTTCCCCCAAAATGCAAATCAGCTGGTAAAGGGTCGCTTTTACAGCCCCTTCCCATATGTACTGTACATGTGAAAAAATCCATACTCCAAAAACCTGCGCTCCAAATATGCATAATTGCTTAAGTGGTTGGAAATGAGTCGGTTACCTTATCTGGTCTCTGGAGAAAGTTTTGGAAGAGCATGATTGTCAAGGACAATTTTCTCCCTGTCAGCACATGTCACATAAGTTCTGGTACTCCCATGTTCAGAGCCAATTGGCCTAAGTGAACTTACTTGCGTGCAGTGGATGGATGGAGATGCCCTACGTGGCACTATTGTATGACACTGGGAATACCATTATTACCACTTCAGGATTGCTGTCGAAGGCAAGTATCCTGCCTAAAACTGTCATCATCGCGCTCTGGACATCTCCCAGTTCAACATGTACATATGTTGAAGAAACAATTTAGGAACATCTCGTAACCCTTCCATGATTAACCTCTCATTGTCTAAGGGGACCAAAAGTGTCCTCACATAGTTTCAAGTCCAATTCAAAGTGCTGTAACTTTTGCATCCGATGTCCAAATTCAATAAAACTTGTTGGAAAATTTGCGCTCTCTCTTCTAGTTTCTGTGATAAAATTTTCAGATCAATCCTAAGATGTAATGATGTCTTGGAAGCCAATCAAAGTTCACAGGTTCAATTTGAGTTCACCAAACTGCATTTGAAGGCTGCAACTTTGGGGGCTTGTATCTCCTTCATCTAATGTTCTTTTTCAATAAAATTTATTGGATCATGTTCCCCTTGAAGTCTAGTTATTGTGGTAAAATTTTCATGTCAATCCAAGTTGTTTTGTATGTTTGGGAGCAATTTCGAAGTTCAAAATCTAGACATTTTTGGATTCCAGTGAACTTGGGTGGCTTGTTTCTTCTTCATACAGTGTTCAATTTCAATAAATGTTTTTGGGAAAGTTGCCCATACTAGTCTAGTTTGTGTGTCTAAAATTTCATACCAATTCAAAAAATTATGAGTGACTGAGAAGCATTTTAGTAGAAAGAGGTTCAACCCTAGATGTGTTTTTTGCAACTTTTTTTGCTATTTTTTTTAACATTTCAAAGCCATTTTGTAGACGTAATGAGGCAATTGAATGATATTTTTTTTCACCGATGTCTTTGTATGGTGGTTTTGAATCACTTTACAGTGTATAGTTTTTCCATTTGAGTAGGTTTAGAAATCGAATTTCACCTCCAAATGTGTTGGTAGGAAAATTTCAGCATCTCTTTTCAACACTAAAACGTTATAAACTTACAATCTATGTGGCCAAATGACTCCAAATTTGATTCTCGTCATCTGCAACATGTACACTACAAGATTGTATAGTTGAGATCTCCATAATTGTAGCACTTCAAAAGCAATGATGTTTTAAAACTCAAAGAGGCCTTAGGCAATGAGGGGTTAAGAAGCCCGAATTGGGCCTCACGTTTTTTTAAGCAATTTTGAAGAATTTATTTGGGGATTTTTATTTATTTCAATAATTATTTATTTAAATTAATGCATGCAATGTTCTTCATTCCAGCTCATGATATAATATTTTTTTCCAATTAGCCGTTTATCCTTTCTACAATATGATCACAATCAAAGTCCGCAATTTAAAATCATGAATTCTTAGTACGTAAAGTGTTAAAAAAACTTTGACCCTTCCTAACTTTTGCATACAGAATCCAAATGTCGCCTTCTTTGGTGCATTGGAACCTCCTTTCATTTGCCAACAAGAAAAAACATGAAAATTCCACCAATCTAATAGTTGCACGGTGGGAAAAAGTGATAGTTTAGAGGGTACCCACCTGATCTTAATTGCAACAACCCCAGCATTCTGTCTGTCTCCTGTAAACATAAGTCATGATCCTCCTGCAGGCCGGCATGAAGTTGGGGCATTCATTAATAAGTTAGGTTTGCTATGGTCCAAGATGAAAGAATTTTGAGGTGAGGAGATAGCACAACTTCCAATTGAGTTTGTGGAGTTGCAGACCAATCTCTCTTTTTTTTTTCTTTTTTTATGAAACCCAAGGACCAATTGCAGACCTATCTTTTCAGCAACTAAGGTACTGCAGCTTTCTTTTCATTGGACAGCACCAAGAAAGCCTCCTGTTGTTGTTTTTATAAATGGAAACAGCTGGTGGTGTGCCTGTGTCATGGCACAGCTCATTTGAGGCGACACTCCAGTGACTCCACTGCCCTGCCCTCTGTGTCATCAATTTCTCATGCAATTTTCAATGCCAACAATGACAGAGTTATCAGCAAGTAAGTTAGCTGAATAAGCTTCAGGCAGTCCAAGGATGGGATGATCATGTTGTCAGGACGTGTGTCTCTGTCTCAATGAAATGAGAACTGTAGCCTGCATGTGAGGATATTTCTGGACATGCTTACTGGAAGTTAGGTCAAGTGCGTTCAGAAGATTGAAGTTTAATTTTTTTAATTCAAAAAAGAGGAAACATGTCCTTACATTCTGTTCCCACTTCCCACTGGGTGTTAAAGCTGCTTCACATATTTGGGTACGGGAGGCAACCCATTGCTGACCATTTGACCATGTGCAGGGCGGTTTTCTTGAGTGGGGAAATTTTCCCATCTGCAGAAGTAGAATTCGGAAGGTTTCCATAATTTTTCAGATTTTTAATTCTCAAAACATAATTATTATGAATTTTTCAGCGGAAGATTGTATTCCTCCCATACCGGTGATATAGGGCTTGCTATTTCCAACCATGGACTGAAAACAAAATTGGCCAAAGGGTGGTTGCAATATTGAGAGTTTTGTAGCCAATCAAAATGCACCACAACTACCTCAAGAACCGTGCCATAATTAATCATTGTTCTTCTCCTCCTTCACGAAAAGAAAACAATCTACATAGCCAAAATGGGGGGTTATCAAGAATGGGTTGCTTCCTAGAGATACCAACCTGTAAGAACAAGCGAATTTAGACCTGCAAACGTTGGAAATCACTGATCTTATGTGGGTGGTGATGGGGAGCTCAGATAAGATTGATGTTGCGGCAACTAATGACGGATACTTTTTGAAGCATTGCCTCCTAAGAACTAGTTGTCAATCTTTGAAAAATCTAGATTTGAAAAAATTGTGACTGGTCTTATCTATTTGGTGGTCACAGTGGCCTACTGTGAAAGAGCCATCTCTTAATCCCTAAAGGACCGAGGCATTTTTTGGCTCTGAAACCACTGAAAACTGCCATTTTTGTTGAGATCACTCCCTAAACCACAAAAAACTTTTTTTTAGAATCTCATCGTAGGATCTTATACTTCACTTGTCTTAAGATTATATGGTATAAATTTCATGAAGTTTGACTGTATGGATTGGAAGATACAGTATTGGCATTTGAAGTTGGAAAAAGAAGTTTTTCTGAACTGTGGATTGTAATTTCAGATGACTTTTGACAGCCATTTGTGGGTTTTTTTTGCAATACTCACCATAAAGTTAAAAAAATTTATGTTGAACATTTGAATTGAGAGTTAGGGAAAAAAAATTCAGAATGTCAAAACTTGATTTTCACATATAAAAAAATTGATAAGTAGAAGTAGGTCCAAAATTGAATAGAATACTAAATCATTAATAGCTCTTAGGTGGCATTAAAACATCATAATTCCAACAGTGGGATTGTTCTTGCAAACAAACTTAACCTTGTCAAAAAAAAATTAAAAAAATTTGAAAATTGCATTCAAAAATGAATTCTATAAGTTGTTTTTGAAAAAGATGCTTAGATTGCCTGAAAAACAAGATTGTCCATAACTTTCTCAATCTAAGTCCAAACAGAATGAATCAAAGCTTCAAATGTAGACAAAAACATGATCTTTGAGAGAAAAAAAGTTTTAATCTAAGTTTTTTAAGTTTTTTTTTTTGCCCAGCGAACTAGTTTTTTGACTTTGGGTGGCATAATTTTTGCTCCCAGCTACTGATTGAAAAAAAAATTATATTTTTAGAAAGCTAATGTGATTTCCTATCATCAATTTTTTTTTCAAAAAATCAGGTCAAAATTTCAAGTCACATAGCCTGCCCAAAATCCCAAGTGTCCACTAAGGGGACTTTGGTCCTTTAGGGGGTAAATAGGTAACAACATTATTTGTTTCTAGTAAGTGTTAACAATAGAAATCTATGAACGCTTACAATATTACCAAATCTAATTGTCCCACGCATCTCTATCTAGAAAAATGTATGGTTCACCGGTTCCACCGAATGCTCCTATCTTTTCACAAGATCGCATGAGTGTGTAGTTATGCTTCAGATGCTTTGCTATATTCATATTGAATCGTAGTTTCTGTTTCTATCTCTGGTGTATTTGCCTCAGATCTTCGACACACGAAGAAAGACTCAATAAAGTCAATGTTGTACAAATTGCACTTTAAAATGACACACAAGAGTTTTATTTCTTAAAACTTGGTGTTAGCAAACTCTAAGTGGAAATGAGCCTTTACAATTGTAGTAAATTGTAGTGGATTTGTCTACCTGTTTAATATTGAAGAAATCTGGAATTCTGAAATTTATTTTGAAATTCCACTTCATCAATTGGCAAAATTAAGGAGTCTTGGAACTTGCATCATGCAAAGTACCAAACTAAGGTACGTACACCTCAAACCGCATCATGCCTAAAATTGCCATCGTTACTCTATGTACATCTCCAAAATCAATATGTATCTAATATTGGTATAAATGATTTTACAACATCTACCAAAAAAAATTGACCCTTCATGAATCATAACTTTTACATATGGTATCAAAATGTCACATTTTTTGGTGCGTTAGAAACTCCTTTCACTTATTAATAACAAAATACAAAAATTTGACTAGTGTAATAATAATAACTAGGCATAGATTGCCTTTTCGGGCCGCTAATAAAGCAAGTACTGAAGGACCTGAACCAACTATTAAAGCCAAAGCAGTAAGCTGTGCAATAACCTCTAAATTCATTTTGGTTTAACCTCTCTATTTTCAATTTGATTCTATGAAATTAAGAAAAAATTTGAATTATTAAAAAAAATATATCTATAGCAATATATATATATATATTGCAAAAGGTAGTTGCTATATAACAAATGTCATTTCAAAGATTAGTGTCATTACAAAGTTTTATTTTGTGGAATTAGTACTATATAATAATATTTTAGCCTAAAGTAATCCAAATATATATATAATTTGATAAGTAAGTGCCACATGTATGCACTAAAAAAATTAGTATAGTGCACATATTACATATACAATTTGTTTTCCTTTCTTTCTTCATATTATGTCATATAGAATATAAATTGAAAAAATGTATAAATTATCATGATGAAATTCATAGCATTTACATTATTCACTAATTGTAGAAGGGTCTCATTTAACCCCTTAAGATCCTTGACTATGTTTTTCCCTAAAACACTCGAAAATTGCCATTTTGAGCACAAGAACCAAATTTTGAAAAAAACACATTTTTGGAGACATGTAACCGTAAGATCTTCTAGTGTGCTGGTTTGAAAAGATGTACTCCCTCTGTCTTGAAATAAATCCAGGGTTTTCCAAATATACTTGTCTCAAATTAAATTCGGAATTGGCTCTCCACAACTTGATGGACAACAACTGAAGCTAGTTCAAACACCCTGAAGCAAAAGAATCTGTAGATGTCACACTCCAAAGACTTTATAGCAATTCAATTGTTGCAAAGGGAATCAAAACGCAACTTCTAACCAATCAATGGCAAAAAATTCAACCCAAAACTGTACAAAAACAGCTACTAATAAATCTCTTGTTGAGAATTTCTTGGAGTTGAATCACAAAATATTGTTAGAATTGAATACAATAAACATCAATGAACGTCATTGCACCAACATTGCGCGAAGAATGATCAAAATTAATACCACTAGAGCAATTTCAAAAAGGACAAAAAAAATTCACTTTCACCGCTTGTTTTCAACATGCGCTGCTTCACTTTTAACTTCCATTTTTTCACATCTAGTGGGGTTTAGTAGAAGCTACAATGTCTCCGCAATCCCTTGAAAATAGGAACAATTCATGCATTAATCTAGCCATTTCTAGGAAACCCTGGATTTATTTCGAGACAGAGGGAGTAGAAAAAAATTCAGAATTTTCCACCGTGTGGATTGCAAGATATTATCATTTGAAATAACAAAAAAACTTTTTTTGGCCTTGAAGGCCATATTTGTTATATTGAGACTCTTCACAGTTTCATTTTTACCTTTGACTCAAAGATAAACCGCTTTATCTCTTTATTAGTATTTTTTTATAAACAGGTAACAATATCAACTTTTAGAATTTTATTTTAGAATCACTACTCGAGAATTATTTATTTTTGGTTTCAATTAATATTTTTCAAAATGAATTTACAATAACTAGCATTCTGTTTCAAAATTTGCAAAAAGTCTCAATATAACGAATATGGTCATCTTGCAAAAAACACGGCAACTGCACTTCACAAGGTCACATTTGTATGAAAAAATGTCCATAATGGTGATGCTTCTTCAAACTATTTTTTCTAAACAAGTTGGCTACATATTTGAAAAATTTCAGATCATTTGAAATTGTACAACATATAGGAAAAAAATAGTAAGTAGAAAGAAGTAGAAAATGATTCAAAACACTAAATTGTTAAGAAGTTAATTATGGAATTAAAAAAATGTCAATTCCAATGGTTATAATGTTGTAATAAAAAATCTACATCCTATGATTTTATTTTTTCAAAAATATTGAAAAGTGACTTAAACAAACAACTTCAAAGTTTATTTTAGAGTAGAAAATCCATAGCTGCCCGCAAACTAAAATTCTTTGTAACTATTTACTCATTGATCAAAATGGAATGGTTCAAAGCTTTCCACGTACATATAAATCCAGAATACCAATTTCAATTTTTTTTTGAAAAAAGTAATTTTTTATCTGCTCGGATTGCTCGGATGAAAAAAAAAGGAACATAGTAAACCATAACTTTTGACTCATATTTTCAAATGTCATGAAATTTAGGGCACATGAAAGATGTTCCTTGTCCACAACTTCTATTAAAGTTTGGGCCTAAAATATGCAAATTTTCAATCACAAGTACCTACCTAAAATTGCTAAGTTGCTAAAAATAGCAGGCTGGTCCTTTAGGAGTTAACTTGATGCAAGCCCAAGAATTATCATAGGAAGGAGATAAGTGTTCTTTCAAAGAATGAGGTGACCGAATTTTTGTAACTTATAAATGGTGATTCCTTACATCAAATGAGTCAATATTCTTGGGGTCTTCAATAGTGCTAATGGAAGCCCCATATACTATTATGTAATGTTATAAGTCAATGTTCTTGAATTAAAAACTTGTACATGCACTAACAATACTACCATAAGATATAATAATTTGCATGAAATATAAAAATGCTTTATATTAAATAGTGAAAATATTGCACTCCTCCACACTATTCACCTCATCAACTTTTTTTTATATGTTCACTATCTCCTCAAAACACCCTCCACCCATTTTCTCTAAAAATTCAGGGGTAGATGAACAAGAAAATACTGCTTAAAATACTAAATCTATATATATATTTGGGGTCCACAATGGGTATATGAATATAGTATACAATTCATTTATACAAATACAATATTATACACATGTATATAAATATATGTGTGTATGCACATACATGCATATATATTTGGAGATATGTACATTAAAGATATAGATATATGTGCAAGTGCAATTGCATATTCAATATCCTTTATTGCACTTGCACATAAATATACTATAAATATATCTTCCTAAAAACTTGTAAAAATTTGTTTGATCTATAAAAAATCCCAATAAGCTTAGTTTGGAAAAATAAGCTTTAGGTGGTATTTTTGAACACATGGAGTGACTCAGTTATCCCTTCAAAAACATCAACCTAAGAAGCTCATTATGCAGAATATATTTGGTGTGGCTATGAGCATCTCCACCCATTTCCCGCAAACATGGCTCAGGGAATAAGGTAGCCCGAATCCTGCTCCTTCCGGGCTCCATCTTGCCGAGGAGACACCCCAATCATCCCCAACTAGACAACACGGGCAAAAGTCAAACACACTCTTAACTACAAGTTGGTAGCCGCCAAGTGTAGGTCGTCAACTTATTGGAATAATTTGGGAAGAATTACAGTTTTTTTTAAAAACAGGATGAAAAATTCTATTTAGAATTTTATTTTAAATGTGTTTGAGGTGTGCTTGAGGTCTACCTCAAGCAAACCTCAATAACACTTTCACTTTTCTCATTCCATTTGAATCAAAACTCCCAAAAACAACTGTGTTCAAAAATTCTACTAAAAATAAAAAACAACTAAAAGTATGCTTGAAGTGTACTTGATATAAACCTCAAACACACTTCAAGCGCACTTTAACTTTTCTCACTTCCTCTTAATCAAAACTCCAAATAAAAATCGTGTTAAAAAGCTCTAGTCAAAATCTTCAAAAAAATCAAAGTGTGCTTAAGGTGTGCTTGACATAGACCCCAGCACACTTTTAGTACATTCTTTTTTTTCTCATTTCATTTGACCAAAATTTCCAAAAATAAATAGTGTTAAAAAATTCTAATTAAAGTTTTAAAAAAATCAAATAGAGGTTGAGGTGTGCTTGAGGTCTACCTTGAGCATACCTCAAGCACTCTTTCACTATTCTCATTGCATTTGAATTTAAAAAACAACAAAGCAAAGCAAAATAAAAAAAATAAAAAAATGTGCTTGAGGTGTGCTTGACATAGACTTCAAGCACACCTCAAGCACATTTTTTATTTATTTTAAATTTCAAATAGATTTTTTGAACATTTTTTTAAATTTAAAAAAATAAATTTAACCCCTAAAGGACCAACATGCCTTTTTTGGCAACATAGAAATTTTGGACAGGTACGTGTGACTAGAGATTTGCATATTTTGGGCTGAAATATTTAGAGAAGGTGGGGACGAGGAATGTCTTTCATATGCACCAAATTTCATGACATTTGGAAATACGAGTCAAAAGTTATGGCCTAATATGTTGTTTGTTTCTCAACTTGGGCAGTCTGGGAAGATATGAAAATATCACTTTTTTCAAAAATAAAAATTTGAAATTGGTTTATTAGATTTATATATACGTGGAAAGTTTTGAATCATTCCATTCTGATCAATGAGTCAAACGTTATGAGGGTTTTCAATTTGCGGGCAGTTATGGATTGTCTACTCTAAAATAAACTTTGAAGCCGTTTATTTCACTCAATTTTTGATATTTTTCAAAAAAATAAAATTGTAGGGTGTAGATTGTTTATTACAACATTGCAACCATTGGGATTGGCATTTTTTAATTCCATAATTAACTTCTTAACAATTTAGTGTTTTGAACCATTCTCTACTTCTTTCTACTTACTAATTTTTTCCTATATGTTGTACAATTCCAAATAATCTGAAAATTTTCAAGCATGTAGCCAACTTGCCCTGAAGAATGAATCCAAAGAAGCACAACCATTTTGGAATTTTTCATAATAATCTGACCTTGTGAAGTGCAGCTGCCCGGATTTTTGCAGGGCCAGAAAAAGGACTTTTGCCACTTCGAAGCTAATATCTTCCAATCTACACAATGAAAATTTCTGAAAATTTTTCCACATATTCTCAAAGCAGAGTACTACAAGATCCTACGGTTACATGTGTCCAAAAATGGCAGTTTTTGGAGCATTTGGAGTTTCCTACCTCATGTAAGCTAGCACATGCATTGTAGAGTTGTGTTTAAAAATCTTACAAATTTTTCTTCCTAGGCAGATTTAGCTAGTAAAAGTTCATGAACTTCAGGAAGCTCTAGCATACTAAAAAATGAATAGATGTCCAAATTACAAATTCTGTTGGAATTATAGTGAAGAATACTTGATCATCATAACAAATAGATACATGTTAAATTCAAAATCATACAAAAATTTGAATATTTTCTATAGACTATCTACCATTTAGCATTGCCAATCTTTGTTCAAATTATAGCTTGCATTCTATTGGGCATCTTAGATACGAGCAATAATGTGCAATTGCTATAAAGATACTTGATCTCGTACGACTTGAATTGTTTGCATCATTTTTTGCTTGTTCATTGTTTTGCTCTAGTGTTGCAACAAATCTTTGACTATCTTCAAAAGGTTATCAATGGAAAATTAGAAGCCAAACTAACTTCTTCATACCATGAGCTTGCCTCCACTTCACTAGAAGTTGTTGTATGACATTCAAGTACTCTCTACACTATGGTTCCAACACAATTTATAATTTGGAAATCTATCCATTTTTGAGTATGCTAGAAGATTTCTAAAATTCAAGAACTTTTTGCTAGTTAAATTTGCTTGGGAAGAAAAGTTCATAAATCTCTTGGATCAGACTATACTAACATCACAAATTTGCCAACAGTTTGCTTCGCAAGACGTTAAATCCGTCCCATGAAATGAAACCAGCAGGGTAAAAATGCATAAATTTTACCCCTGGGAAAAACACAAGAATTTTTTATTTTTCACACATGATTTCTTTTGCAAATTCTAAGTTCATATTTGCAATCAAAGGCCCCCAATTAGATGGGGGTGAGGAACATAGGACTAAGTAACATGGCACAAAATACAGTATTTTTTAATACATTTCCCCCTAATTCTTGCGTTTTCAGCCTAGTGGTCCCACTTCGTGAGATTGGGTTAACTTCCCCCAACTGTTGTATCCAAAATGGGCTCTTCTTTCAGTTCTAATACAAATGACTTTTGCTGACGACTTGTCCCTTGGTTCTGTGTACTATTTCCCTTACCTATGGCATTAGAAGACATTTGAGTCCATTAGAAGACTACGAGTTCCTAGCACGTTTCCAGTGTTGGGAACTCTGCCACATGCGCAGTCTGATGTGGTCGAGAGAGTGCCACCTCAAATTTTTTGGAAAAGAAAATATTTTGATTTTAATATTTTTTTTCACTTTTGGAAAAAAATTCTGACAACGTTATTTGCTGGTTTAGAATGGGGGAACATGCTAGAGAAGCAACCCTGAAACAGCCCTCTGGAGGCCTCCAATGTCCCCTAATGAAATTGTCCATGTGTTTCAAGAAGAAGAAAAAAAGGGCTCTTCCTCCAAACAATAGATTCTTTCTGCAGCTTCTGAAGAACGACTCTTGCATTTGGGGAGGTTCCGTTTCCCTGGAAGTTGGCTGCACCACTTTCTCTTCGTGCTTCCATGTCAGTGTGAACCCGTTCATCTCGTCTCCTCCATGGGATTCGCATTCGTAATGGTACTGGCACAACCAACATCATGAACACCTTTGCTTGCTCACTTGATTCCCACCAGCTCCAAGCCTTTCGCGCATCCCTTTCGCCAAGGCCTTTTTTGCCTTACAGATCTCTGTCAATGTCATTTGGGCATGCAAATAAAAACAGCTGAAAGATATTGTGCAATTCACACTCATGGGCCTGGAGACGGAGGAGTTAAGTTAGTAATGGCACTGCAGCAGCTCCAAAAATTCAAGCAAGGGAATACCACATGAACCCCTGAAAGACCAAGGCCTTTTCGGGTTCAAAAACATCATTGCTTTTGAAGTGTTATACAGTAGAACTTCTCTAAGTTGAACCTCTGTAAGCAGATAAACCTCCGTAAATCAATCATGTCAGACCGGTCCCAGACTAGGCCACATAACAAAGGCTGTGACTAAAAATGACCCTCCAGAAGTCAATAAACCTCTATTAACCAATCTGTCAGACCGGTCTGGGAATGATCAGCTTAGAGAGGTTCTATTGTAGATGTAAATGCCACTAAGTTATAGAAATCTCAACTGTACAATCTTGTAGTGTACGTGTGTTGTAGATTTCATCATGGGGCCTATGAATTGAAATTGGCTTAGTTAGTTTGCATAGGTTATTGTTGATAATTGGAAGAGGATTTGGAATTCTTTTCATATATATGTTTTAAACATATGAATAAATTGTGGAGGGATTTTGGAAGTTGTTGATTCCAAGTGTACCCCAAACCAACCCTGGCCGTCATAATCATATGGGTTAAAATGTAATCATTTTCAAAGTGTAAATAGAAGATGGCTAACTTGAATTAGAAAGGATTGGCATGAATGAAGTGTCTATTGGGAATGGGCTGATTATCTAAGCTTTTTGGACTTAGATGGCAAATTCTATCCTTGATGCTTTTGTTAGGAGGTAAGGTAGAGCCACCCATTCCCGACCAGTGACCCATTCCCGACCTATAGGTGCACGTATTTCTAATTAAGTTTAGAATGTTATTTTTTTCCTTTTTAAGTGGGAACTAATAAATACATGACACATGTCCCAAATTGTGAGGAAGGAAGTAGGAAATAATGATTAGGAAATTTTTTCTTGAATGATCGGAATTGGAAGAGTCTAGACATTGGCAATAGGTCCGGAGTACTTTTTGCTTCCCAAAATTCAAGTAATTTCAATTCAAGCGATAAAATTACTAATTTTTTTGCAATCTGTGTCATTTCTATTGATGTACCTCTTAAAAAATATTTGTTTTGCCTTGACAACTCTAGATCATGTCGGAATTCCTTATTTGGTCGTTTTTTGGTGGCTCTACCTTAGAGTGGATTCACTATTTAACTCATAAAGCCCTAGTGTCCCCTCAGGGGACAAGATGGATTTTGGGAAGGTTTCTATGACCTCAGTTTTTGGTGAAACTTTCTCATAAGATAGAAAAAATTGATAGCTTCATGGGAATATAATTTTTATTTCAATTGGTGCCTGTGAGCAAAAGTTATACTACAAAAAGCCTATAATTGAACTTGGCGTGCAATACAAAAATTTTGCAGGAAGTCAAAATAAAATTTAAAATTTTCCTAAAATATTATAGTTTTTCTACATGTGTAGCTTTAATTCATTCTATTTGGACTAGTAATGAGAAAGTTAAGGAAATCTTGTTTTCCGGGCAATCTAAGCATTTTTTTGAAAAAATAACATAGGCTTTATTTTTGAATGCAATTCTCACAATTTTTCAAAAAAATTATTTGAGAGGGTCAATTTTGCTTGCTAGAACAATATCACCATTGGGATTGTTATATTTTAATTCCATCTTAGAGCTATTAACAATTTAGTTTTTTTTTCAATCTTTGACCTACTTTTACTCAACAATTTTATAAAGAATGATAATCATGTGTTTTTTATTGAATTTTTTTTTTCTAAACTTTCAACTCAATTCTTTAAAAATTAAAAAAAAAATTCAAAGTCTATAGTGCAAAAAATTTCTACAAATGGCAATCAAAGTCATCTGAAATTACAGGCCATTGTTTAGTTTTTTTTCCAACTCTGAATGCTAATATCTTCCAATTTTTATAATCAAAATTCATAAAAAATTTGCCACACAATTGAAAGCAAGTGAAGTACACAATCATGTGGTTAGATTTTTTTTTAATATTTTTTTTCTATTTTTTGGGGTGAACATGGTAGAATTGGCAGTTCTGAGTGTTTTATGACAAAAAAAAGGCCTTGTGAAATCAAGAGTTAAGCCTCATAGACCTAGATGGAAAATTCCATCCTTGATACCTCCATTAGGAAGTAGATCTTATAAAAAAAATGAAATGTTTCTTCCCCTGAGAAATTCTTAAGCCCCCATCTAAAAATGAGGTCATTTGACCCCACCATAATTAGATAGACTATAGCGATATGCACCTTGCCAATGCACATGTTTGAACTCATGACCATCTCAATGGGTGTACCAAGGCCAAAGTCATTCAAGCATGAGGGATGGTAGATAATAAAAACAATATATATCATAACTTGTTAATTTTGGAGTAATATTTACCTATTGTCAATACTATTCAATATTTATTTATATTATATTTGGAGTTAAGCTAAGTTGCAAGGCACACTAATATTGTCTTTCTCAATATTTTAGATAAACTCAATACAATGTAGTCTCTGTTATTCTCATACTATCTCAAATATTGTAGGTGTTGTCCAATTTTCATCTAAATTTCATCCAAATGTTCACATTATTTACATTGCATCCATCCAAATACCATATCATTCAATTAGTGTTTGGATGTCCATTCATTGTTCAAACTCTCAATGTACTGCTTGAACTACCTTGAGTAGTAGTATATTCCTTCAAAGTTTTAGTGACAATAATATCGCTTATATATATTATTTGGACTACATTTTAACCCCTAAAGGCCCATTGTCCCTTCGGGGGACAAATGGGATTTTGGGCAGGTATTTACGGGCTGATTTTTTATTGTGATTTTTTGAAACTTTTTTGAAGATAGAAAAACTAATAAGCTTTGTGGGAATATTTTTTTTTTCACAATCGGTGCCCGGGAACAACTATTATGACAAAATAAGCTCAAAACAAGGGACGAGGGACAGCCCGGGCAGCAAAAACAAATATGCAAAAATTGAATTTTTCTTTTTAAATATTTTTTTCTCATATATTATATTTTTTTTCTATCTGGAAAGCTTTGATTCATTTCATTTGGATTTGTTATGAAAAAGTTATGGACATTCTTGTTTTTCGGGCTGTAGGATTCATTTTTGAATGCAATTTTTCAAATTTTTTTTGCATGGTTTAGTTTACTTGCTAAAACAATCTCACCATTGGGATTAGTGCATTTTAATTCCATCTAAAATATATGAATATTTTAGATTTTCCTTCTATCTTGTACCTACTTCTAACTTAACAATTTTTTTAAGAATGATAATTAAATTTCTTTGAATTTTTTTCCCTTGACTCTCAACTCAATTCTCCACTATAAAGATTTAAACTCAAAACTCTGCAGTGCAAAAATTTTAAGTTAAAAATGTTTGAAGTCAAAAAATATAGTCCCGCAATGTGCTGAAAAACTTGTTTTTTTCACTTTAAATGCAGATATCTTGCAATCTAAGCGGTCAAAAATTTTGAAATTTTTTCCACACATTCTCATACTAGTTTGGTATAAGATTCTACAGTTAGATGTGCAAAAAAATTTTTTTTCAAATTTTTTTACTCCTTGCTTTAGAAATGGCAGTTTTGAGTGTTTTTTGGCAGAAAAAAGGCCTTGGGCCTTTCGGGGTTAAAACAAATTTTGATCCCTAATACTTGAGTATCTTGACCAAACCAAAGAACCTATCAATATATGCAATATTCAAGATTTCTACCATGTTGTAAAAATTGATTGTTTTAAAGAATTGGGACTCACAATTTATATGATTGGATTGTCTATGAAAACCAACCAGCATATATTAAAATATTAAACATATATTTTTTAATTAATATTTGGTATGATTGAATAAAATATGTGTTTTAATGTCATACTCAAAATCAACAATCATCATTAGTTTATATTCTAGTCTCCTCATGTACTTGTTTATATTGCATTTGTATAGTCACATACACATTAGAGGCAATAGATCGAGAAGTTGATTACGCCCAACTTCATGTTAAAATCGTGCAAGTAGTAGCTTATATACATTCTTGATTCAAGTGTAGAAGTTCATAACCTTGCATAACATGCATAGAGTCTACTTCTATACATATTATTAAAAATTTAGAAAAAATAAGAAAATAAAATTTATAATGTCAAAAAACATCTAATATTCATAGAATTAGTACAATATTGAAAAATAAATGTTAGTATATATATTGAATATACCTAGAATAAAATCAATTTATATGGAATATAGAATATTATACTTTATTCCCTTGATGTCGATGAATGTCATTTAATTTCATGTGTCATTTGAAGAAAATGCCTCCCCTAGTTCAGAGTCTATTCCTAGTAGAAAATCTTGTTGATAGAAATAATATTTGTTTCACATTTATATTTCTTGTGACATAAAAAAAATCAAATTTAGTGCAAGTAGACTCTTTTGTAGATAAAACCATGATAACTTCATGTGTCCACATTACTCGCTCATAAAAGATTTTAATCAATTAAAAAATAAGATGAGTCATTTAAAAAAAATCCAAAGATTAGGACAAATCTTGCTAATTTCAACAATTATAAAAGAGCAAGGCTTATTTTAGACATTTTATCCATTCCAAATGATCATGAATGAATGAATGGGTCCATCACAATCATGCATTCAATAAAAAAGAGTCATCCTTTTGGGCCAAATGAAATGACTCGTGCCTACCTACTATTACAATTTTGAGTTGTGATCAATAGAAAACATGAGTTAACTTACTGACTACAATAGGAGCTTCTATCTTAATATGTGTGTAAAATCATCACAATAAGTGACTATTTTGGGGCCTTGATATTGTGTTTGTTTTACCAAAATATTGTGACCACCGTAGGTGAATAACATATTTATTTGATTTTGATTTTTTTAGGTGGATGTTCAAGTGATTTGTTTAGGCTATAAGGACAATATACTTCAAAAATTCATAAGAAATTCATACTTTGTTAAAAAAACATAATTTAGATTCCTACCACCTTCTTCTTCATTTGTCTATATGTAAACTAAAACTAAAACTATTTAAATAAAAAAATTTCCAACCATTCCATGAAGGCAAGGTAGCCATTTTGCTTGCAATGGGCTCATCCAAGGAAGGACCATCCATTCCAAACTAGGAAGCGATGTCCAACCTGTAGGGTGCACTATTTTTAGCTAGACAAGGCGCTCAAGGTTGGAATGTGTGTTTTTCTCCTTTTCAAGATTGGGATGAAAAAAGTCACGACACATGTCCCAAAGTGCACAAGAAAGTAGTTCAACTATAAGCAAATTGAAGTGGAAGACTCTAGACATTGGCTATGGGTTTAGAACACTTCTTGACTTCCAAAATTTATAGTAATTTCAATTTTAGCAATAAAATAATGAAAAATTCACAATCCCAATATTTCTTATCCCTCTAATGTAAACCAGCCTAAAATCATCAGCTTCATATTTTTGCCAGGCTAGTTTTGACCCCATTCCACCACCAAACCCATCCAAATCCATTCACTTTTCTGACAAAATTAGATAATTAATGCCACAAGGGATAACGTGTCAATTTCTCATTGGTCAATACTTAAATGCTAATAGATACTCCATAAATAAAAGGGTGGTTATAAGTTGTTAATAGGACGCTTATGACTCCACTATATAGGCGATTTTATAATTTCAGGTTAGTCTACTTCAAAAATTCACAAAAATTACAATTTTAATTGGAAAATTATAATTCCACTTGGGTTTGATTCATAAAACAAGTGCACAGCTCTAAAAAATATATGCCCGTCTTGGAATTGGCCCCAACATATTCAGATTGCAAATTAGGGTGGTTATAGGCTTGTCTACCTTAAGTAGAAGCACCAGTAGTCAACCAAGCCTAGTATACCAAGCCTAGTATTCAACCTGTAGGGGTGCTGATTTCCAACCAAGGCTCGAATGTGTGTTTTTTGGTCCTTTTTAAGGTTAGAACTAATAAGGTTATGACACGTGTCCCAAAGTAGTGTGCAAGAAAGTAATAAATAGTAAGCGGGAAAGTAGTTCTTAAATGATCGGAATTAGAACTCTATACATTGGCTATTAAAATTCAATTTTGGGAATTCAATTTTGGGAATTTTGGTAAATTCAATTTTGGGAATAAAATTTTGAAAATTTTGCAATCCCATATGTCCTATCTTCCTACATGGAAAAAATTTCCACCACCTCTTATTGCGCACAATCAGCTTCCAAATACCTTAAATGATTGAATACTGGTGCTTTTACCTTAAGGGAGATACCCCATTCCAGATCAGCACCCCATTCTAGAACAATAGACTTCTCTCTTTCCGTGAAGGAAGACAAGACCAGTGATAAATTATGGCACGGTTCTCAAGGCAGTTGTAGCACATTATGATTGGTTCAAAGACTCTCAATATTGCAACCAACCCTTAGTTGATTTTGCAATCAGTCCTTGGTTGGAAATAACAAGACCTATATCACCAATGTGGGATGGACACAATCTCCAAGTGATTAATTCATAGTAATTTTTTTTAGACAAAAAAATCTGAAAATTATGAAAACTATCCAAACTCTATTTCTGCACATGGGAAAGTTTTCCCTCCGAAGAAACCGCCCTCCACCTACCTGTAGTTCCTGAAGTGGTCAGGAATGGGTTATGTCCCCTAGATGAGAAAAATTTCCACTACCTCTCCCACTGCTCCTCATACCTGTCTTGAAATGGCTTCAGTGATTGGGTATGGGTGGTTCTACCCATCTACCTTACCTGAAGTAAAAGGTACCTTTCAACAACAAACTGCTCCATGAGGGCCAGAATTTCAACTCCGACACGAGAGTGCAATGTGGTTGACAAACACGCATAATGCAATTGATGAGAAGTGGGGCAGCAATTAAAGGGGGTGCAAATACAAGTGGCCGCGGGCATTCAAGGCCCAACTGAAGACAAGGAGGAACTGACGGACGGACTGACTGACTGATGACTGCCCCCCTGCCCCCCCTCCCCTTCCCCCGGTCACCCGGCCCAGTCACCGCCCGGCCCAGGCCAACCCGGCCAGGTGATGACTGCTCATCGGCAATCGCCGTCACCGTTCTCACCACTCTTTATGAGGCTCCACCGGCTCTCACCCGTTGTACAGTCCCACCGCGACGAACGAGGAACGACGAACGACGAACGTCATCGTCCGTCCACTCCGTCCAGTTCTCGTCGTCTCTCTCTCTTCACTCTGATCAAGCTCTGGCTGGTGCCTGCTCTGGCGACTGTCACCCTTTCTGCTTGGCCTCACGTGAGCTCTATTGCAGTTGTTGATCTGCGCAGCGTCATCGGCACCGGCATTGCGTGTGTTCCTCTCTCTTCCCTAATTTTCTTTTCATGCTAGGTCATGCAAGGCGCTTACAAAGCTAGGCGACGCCGCTGGAAATGAGACGGGGGAAGGACGCTTTGAGGCCGTTTTTTGGCACCTCTTTGCGGCTGGTTTCGGGTTGAGAATGCGAGAGTATTGGAGACAAGGTGCAGTAACGAAGGAGCGTGTGATGTTCTCGACGGAGAAGTGTTGTGCTGCGTGTACACGGTGAGTTCCCGTGTTTCTTGTTTTCGTTTGGTGTCGTTTTCAAATGGAGTGTAAAGTGCAGCGAGTGAACTGTTTAGCTACGTAGTTGTCCTTATTCGTGGTCTAAGTTATATGAAGGGCGCCGTTTCAAGCTCAGCTTCGATTTGAAAGGGTTAAGATTATATCTGAGAGGTTGAAGCTCGAGACTTCAGGATGCTGACAAAAGAACAGAGAGACGCAAAACGAGATACTGTGCTTTTAACGCAGCTCAGGAAACTAGAATACGCAATACTCGACCGATTTTCGTGACAATGTATTAAGTTCGGGGATGCACATTGGCTATTGCATGCCTTGATCCGGCTATCTCTTGCTTCAGCAGTGCTAAACCGTCACTGACTTTTGGCTTGCTGATTTCGAGTACTGGCTATATCATGTGATTCTTTCACTCTTTGAAGGTGACGGAAGCTACGTTGCTTTTAGAGCACGCAGACACGTTGAAAGGTATGGCCTGCGGAGCTGGCTTAGATCATAACACTATCTCTCGGGGACTTCTTCTGATGAATTGCTTCATGCACTAGCTGGCCATGGAATGTTAGATTGTCGACGCTTAGAATTCCGAAACATTGTTACATTTTAGCTGCAGCGTGCCTAGTGTCAGTGCCGTTTTACCATTACGTCGGCTCTACTTTTCGTCCACCACAGTTTCGAACCGTAAGCTGTGGTCACTAGCTGGAGTGAGCTGCAGCTTCCGAAATCGTCCTCCGTGTTTTGTTCTCCGTATCTTTTCTTGATATGGAATTGAACTAGTTTTGAGCTTGTCCAAGATGAATCTACAGTTTTGAAGTAGATGCTGACCGCCGTAAGAGCACTTCCTCCTTGCGCTAAATGCAGAAGAGATTAGAAAAGCAAGCTTTCACACATTTTAAGAAATCAATTTACGCTGCGAAATGAAATGCCACAAATTTGTTAACCGGCTTATTACTAAATCCCCGTTTTCGGTTAATTAATTACTATTCCTGCATTGATTAGGGGTCCGTTTTAAATCACGTCTGGATATGAAATCACTATTTTTGGTGCTCAATCCGGTGGTATCTTTATGGGGATTCTATTTTTTGCTGTAGGTCTTAATTTCCCTAAGGTCCTTCTCGATGAATAACAGTAATACGCCCTGATGATCTTGTCTAAATGCAGCGTCTCTGTCTAGTTGTATCTGTTGACCTCAGCTAACAATCTTTTCGTCACCCCGATATTATTGAACATTGTGAGATTTCTCATTAGGGATTTGATTTTTACTAGATTTCTACATTAGACCAGCTAGTCCAAAATGACATTGACATGTTCTTAGCACGAGAAGCAACGTGCATCTCGATACTATTTTCACTGAAAATGTGGAGATTGAATGTCAAATCACCTACAGCGGAGAGAAGATGCCACAGCAATGCTAGGGCTGCAGGGGCCACGATTTGGCTGAAGTGCGTCAGGAAAATCGAGAAGCAGAACTCGTGCCCGGGCTGTTGCCAGTGGTGCACCCTATTCCTCGAAGCTGAACTTAGCTGTATAACTTTCAGTATGTTCAGGAGGGAGGAGGATGGTTTGTATGAAGAGGGAATTTCCAGGAAAATAAAAATTGAGAACAATGAGGGTCTTTATTTGACAGATTTTCCTTCGGCTCGTCCAAATTTTCAGTCTGTCGAGCTCCAGCAGATAAAACCTCCAAGACCTATGAAGAATGTGGAGGTGCCAAAGAAAAAAGAAGAACCTCCGAGTGTCGCGTATTACAAGCTCTACTCCTTCGCAGATACTTACGACGTGTTGCTCATTTTTCTTGGGACCGCTGGTGCTTGCATGCATGGTGTTGCCATCCCTGTTTTCTTCATATTCTTTGGCAAACTCATTGATGCTTTTGGAACGTACTACAACGATCCCGAGACTATGAGTGATGAAGTCTCAAAGGTTCATATCTTGTTCCGACCTCTAAGCTTTAATTTATAGGAATAAATTGACTTTTCAATTGCATGCATGTGAATTCCTGTTGAATAAACTTTGAAACCTATGGGGTCCAGAACGCTGGATGGATATTGGATGACACTTAAAGTGAATTGAAGTTTACCTTAGAAGGGCTCTCTTTGCAGTGTGCCGATGACTTGTTTCCCTATTCTTGTGTTGGTGAGCACGTTGTAAGATTCTGAGAGAATTATGGACACGTGTTCCTCACCAAGATGTAATGGCATTGCAGAACGCTCTCTATTTCCTGTACTTGGCAATTGTGGTCTTCGTTTCTGCATGGCTTGGTAAGTTGGTTACTATCAGGTGGTTCTCTATTTACTGGCTTTGGAACTTTCTAGGGATTGGATCTTGAAAGCACTCATCTATGTTTTAAAACAAGCTCGTTTAACAAGAACAACTTCTACTGAAGGATCTCAACTCCAAGGTCCGACAATATGGGCTACTTGAGGCAAAGTGTCACGGTCGTTCCGCTCAGGTTCTTTGATAACTACGAATTCACACTGGAAATGAAACTATTTAGCCTTGGGGTACACAAAGCTTGGAATTTATTTTCCTGATTGTATTCATTCCATTGCAGAGGTCGCATGCTGGATGCAGACTGGAGAAAGACAATCCGCGCGAATGAGAGTAGCATACCTTAGGGCCATGCTTTCTCAAGATGTGGGATTTTTCGACACTGATGCCAGCACGGGGGAGATTGTTAGTCGCATATCTAGTGACACGTTGCTGGTGCAAGATGCAATTAGCGAGAAGGTACATCAGAAAATTGACGGACACTGTTTTTCTCTGTATTTGTGAGGGAAAGTCTCAAGTATTCTCTTATCTGTAAATGTCGCCGTTAAGTCAATAGATATAGTTGAAGCCCCCCTTTGTAATATAGATGTTGACTGACGGGATCTATCTGGTTCCAGGCAGGAAACTACGTGCATTACATGGCCAGGTTTATTTCTGGCTTTGCGGTGGGCTTCACGTCGGTGTGGCAACTCACTCTTGTCACTCTCGCTGTGGTGCCTCTGATTGCACTCGCTGGAGGCTCCTACGCTGTTGTTATGATTGGATTAACGAGTCGAAGCCAGAAAGCCTACTCAAAAGCTGGAGAAATTTCTGAAGAGGTTTGTTCTTTACTTGGTGGTTTGGAGTTTTCCTGCTGGGGTATATTTGTTACAATGCCATCAGAACTCCGAATGTCCGTCATTGCGGTTGCTCCGAGATCTAATTCGGCTAAGAGTGAGATAAGCTTTCATTACAAGTTATCATGTTTTCGAGGAGACGTTAATGTACTGTATTGTCCTGAATCTCTTTTCTGATCGGCTCCTGGGCTTTGTGTTTTGACAGGCGATTTCACAAGTTCGGACAGTGTATTCATTCGTGGGAGAGAACAAGGCTATCAAAAAGTACTCAGATGCCTTAGAAAGTACTCTGAAACTTGGGAAGAAAGGAGGTTTAGCTAAGGGATTGGGCGTTGGTTGCACATATGGTCTCCTCTTTGGAGCATGGGCTTTACTACTGTGGTATGCGCACATACTTGTTTTCAAGAAAATAACCAATGGTGGCCAAGCTTTCACAACGATCCTGAATGTTATCATCAGTGGGATGTAAGTGACTGTTCATGGTTTGTCCATTGTTCGTGATAATTTAATTAATAATCAATCTGCCATTGCTGGAAATGCTGGTAGCAGATGCTGATAACTTTATCGATTACTGTTCGCAGTGCCTTGGGCCAGGCAGCGCCAAATTTAACAACATTTGGAAAAGGGAAAGCAGCAGGATATAACATACTTTCAATGATTGCAAAAAACCCTCTTGTGAGCCGAAACAGGGACGGATCAATCCTGTGCCAAGTGCGCGGCCAAATCCAGTTTAAAAGTGTAGCCTTCTGCTACCCATCTAGACCCGGAATTCAGATTTTTCAAAACTTGTGTCTCACCATCCCAGCTGGAAAAACTGCATCTATGGTTGGAGGCTCAGGGTCAGGAAAGAGTACCATTATTGCTCTCATCGAAAGATTTTACGATCCTTCTTCAGGTAGAGATTGCTATTTTGTAAGAGCTGACTTTATAATATTTTCACTTTTAGTACCACTCGATCTCCTTGTCTTGTCACTGAGATAAAATACTCTTGCAACATTCTTTGGAATTTAACATCCGAGGGCCTCGGTAATGCAGGTGAGGTGCTGCTTGACGGATTTAATATCAGGAATCTTGAGCTGCAATGGCTCCGTGAGCAGATCGGTTTAGTCAACCAAGAACCTGCCCTTTTTGCCACCAGTATCTTAGAGAACATCTTGTATGGCAAAGACGGTGCAACTTTACAAGAAATCCAAGAAGCTGCAAAAGCAGCAAATGCTCATTCCTTCATCAATAGTCTTCCTAACGGTTATGACACTCAGGTATGCAATCGAGCGTTTTAAGAGGAACCAATCTGGCTCAACTCAATTTTTTATTCATCTTTACACGTAGGTTTAATATGTAAGTTTTGTGATTACCAATAATAACTTGCAATTAGCAGCATTCATGTGTCTTTTGTTTGGAGAAGACTATCTCTGACTAACCAAAATTGGCAGTTTTTTTGACTATGTTTCCTTTTTGGCAGGTGGGGGAAAGAGGTGTGAAGTTATCAGGCGGGCAAAAGCAACGAGTTGCTATTGCTCGTGCCATGCTTAAGAATCCCAGTATTCTACTACTTGACGAAGCAACAAGTGCTCTTGATTCTGGATCAGAGCAGATCGTACAAGAAGCACTTGATCGGCTCATGCTCGGAAGAACAACAGTTGTTGTTGCTCACAGACTGTCCACAATTAAAAATGCTGACATGATTGCTGTGCTCCAGCAAGGTGTGGTGGTGGAGACAGGTACACATGCTGAATTACTGGCAAAAGGGGAGTCTGGCGCATACTGGCAGCTCGTGAAAACGCAAGAAGCCACGGGTCAAAGCAGGATGCCTGAAGCAGAACCGAATCAGGATGAAGTCGAAACAGCTCAAATTATCTCAGAGAGGAGGTAAGAAATCTCCTTTTTTTTATCAACAGTAATGCTGACGAGGGACATTGGTGTAAAGGCACCCCGATTGAAAGAATTCACATGCCTTCCTTAAGATGACCCTTCGCATTTGAAATACGGATAAATTGAATTCCGGGATTTTGGGAAAGTAATTGGTCGCTGAAACGAATGACAAATACACTGTAACAGCGAAATTTTATGTTCTTTGATTATAAATTTCCGAAATGGTATTCTTGAACTGGGAGAATTTAAGGAAGTAAAGAGAGAATAGTTACATATTCTTTACCAAATTTAGGCGTTTTATAAGCCGAACTCACATGCCAATTTCTGTATGTATGTATCAACTCGTTTTGTCTCTCTGTCAACGATTCTGATGGAAAGTACTGAAGTTCATTGCTCATCTAGGGGAAATCCATGCACATGTTTTTTTATTGTTTGTAACCTTCATTTATTCATTGGGTGGTTTAAATTGTTTTGTTCCAGTCATTCAAGGCGAAATTCTCTCTCACAACGGTTTAGTCAGCGTTGGAGCTTCCGTCTAAGTGACAGTTTTCGAATGGGCGGTAGTTTTCGCCAGGTTCCTGATCCTGAAACCGAGTCTTGGCTCGGTGGTGATGACAAGGAGTTCTCTCTCGTACTTTCAGAGCATCACTCATCCCCGTCCATGTGGCGTTTGCTTAAAATGAACTCTCCGGAATGGCCTTACGCTGTTCTTGGGTCAATTGGTGCGATAATGGCTGGAGGAGAGACCCCTCTGTTTGCGTTGGCCATCAGCCAGATGCTGGTAACGTTCTACAATCCGGATCACGATTATGTACGGCATGAAGTCCGCAAAATATGCCTCATTTTCGCTGCAGCGACTATTGTGACTGTCCTCATCTACGTGTTGCAGCATTACTTTTTTGGACTGATGGGAGAGGTTCTAACTATGCGAGTGCGAAAGAAGTTATTTTCATGTAAGATTCATGCACTACACACTCTGTGAACTTCGTACTTTAGAAATTTCTGGAGCCATTGCCTAATCCCCGTTGTTCACACTCTTGCCCAACACTTCATCTTTGATCATTGTTGTTCCGGAGTAATCATTGATATAATAGAATGAACTATTATTTCACTAAAGAGAGGCATCTGGTATCACAGCCGAGCAACGATTAATGAGAAGGTTCTGGGTTGTTGGGCAGCCATTCTTACTCAGGAGGTGGGTTGGTTCGATGAGGAGAAAAACAACAGCAACTTGGTGTCCGGACGTCTTGCGACTGATGCCACACTAGTCAAAGCTGCTGTTGGAGATAGAATGTCAACCATCTTGCAGAATCTAGCTCTCGTCATCACAGCGTTTTGTATCGCTTTTTATCTTCAGTGGAAGGTGGCTGGAATCATATTGTTAACTTTCCCATTGCTCATTGGTTCAGCCATTGGCGAGGTACGTATGTCACCCGTCCGTTGTCGTCGATTGTTTACATTTGCTACATTATATGGAGTGCTGAGAAACATAAAAAAGGGAACATTCTTGTTGTCTGGGCTTGGGCTGGCTCTTGAAGGAATAGAGAGTGCTCAATCTTGTTCTTATTTTCTCATTTTCTCATTTTCTCGTGTCCACTTAGTCGCTGTATCATGTGAAGCTTTGCGATGGAATGACTGCAATTGGGCATTTGGTCAAGGTCTTTCGAACAGTCTCAGACACTTGGATGTTACAGCTTCCCGTCACACTGCACTAATTTGAAGGGAAGTAATCTAACCTCATAGAGTTCTTGCAGCAACTGTTTTTGAAAGGCTTTGGAGGCGACCTTGGAAAAGCCTACGGTCGAGCGAGTATGGTGGCCGGCGAAGCAGTGGGAAATATCCGCACAATAGCAGCCTTCTGCGCTGAAGACAAGGTATTGGACCTTTTCATTCGTGAACTTGAAGAGCCCAAGAAGAAAACTGTACTGAGGGGTCAGCTCTCAGGTGTTGGCTATGGATTATCACAATTCTTTATGTATGCATCTTATGGCTTGGCCTTATGGTATGCTTCGACCCTGGTAAAAGCTGGCAAGGCACAATTTGGTGACGTCTTGAAGGTCTTCATGGTGCTCATTATTACTGCATTTGGTGTCGCTGAGACACTAGCCCTGGCACCTGATATTGTAAAGGGCTCTCGTGCTCTTACCTCCATATTCGAAATCCTGGACCGGAAATCCGCTATTGATCCCGACAACGCACTAGGTGAGGAGGTGACACGCGTTACTGGCGAGATCGAACTGAAGCATGTCAGTTTCGCCTATCCGGCAAGACCTGACATTCACATTTTTACAAATTTCGACCTTAAAATTAAAGCGGGAAGGAGCTTGGCACTCGTCGGGCAGAGTGGATCAGGTGCACTAACTTACCTTGACCTAAATAAAATGGTGGTTTCCCCTCGAGTTGAAATTTTACTTCTGAACTACCATCAGAGATATCAATCTAGAATTAATTTTCTGCCATTTTACGCTCTCTGGTCCATCTTCCAGTGTCTTTCGGTTGATTCGTAGTCATCACGTTGTCAACAGTGTCAATTTATCTGAAGCTCGATTTTGTGCAGGCAAAAGCTCTATCATTGCATTAATTCAGCGGTTTTATGACCCGCTTGCTGGAGCTGTTTTGATCGATGGCACTGATATACGAAAATTGAAATTGAGGTCCCTTCGTCGGCACATTGGACTTGTCTCTCAGGAGCCTTCTTTATTTGCTTGTACAATCTATGAGAACATTCTCTATGGTAGAGATGGTGCAACGGAGAGTGAGGTCATTGAAGCAGCAAAAGCTGCGAATGCCCACAATTTTATATCTGGACTCCCTAATGGATACCAAACCGAGGTTGGTGAAAGGGGAGTTCAGCTGTCCGGAGGCCAAAAGCAGCGAGTGGCAATTGCTCGCGCTGTTCTGAAGGATCCCACGATTCTGCTGCTTGATGAAGCCACCAGTGCTCTTGACTCTCAATCTGAGAAAGTAGTCCAGGAGGCTCTTGACAGGTTAATGTATGGGAGGACAACTGTTGTGATTGCACATAGGTGAGCAACTCGGTCGAAGATTTCTTCAGAATTTGTTTTCTGGCCAGCTCAGATGCATCATTCATTAGTATGCAATCACGCTTGTGCCATTCAAAGTCATGATTGCATGCCTAGCTTCTGTTTCGCTTGTAGTCTTCGGCTTCTCCTTTTGTATGCTTGCTGAGGCAATGAACAATTCATGTTTCTGCAGGCTCTCAACTATCCGCAATGTGAACACAATTGCTGTGATTAAAGAAGGCCAGATTGCAGAGCAAGGCAGTCATAGGAAACTGATGACTAGGAATGGACTCTACGCACAACTCGTAGATTTACAGCACGAGAAGACTGGTCCAGACGCTACCATTAGCCCAATATCATAGCGAGGAGCAAGAGCCTTACGGTTGCCTAACTTTGGGAGCAAAATCTATACGAATTATTCAGCTCCTATCTGCATAAGATTGCGGATTAGATATTATTGGGAAGTCGGACGCTTGCTTCAACCCAATCGCTGTGGTTAAGGTGAATAAGGAAGCCGCGAATTTAGATGTGAGTCACACAATTACCCTGGACAGTATGTAAATACCTGAGACTGTCCACTGCTCTACCGAGCTGCTTTGAAATGACTACAAGGTCAACCATGGGCTCAGAGGATCAGTGGACATTCTCTTTCGATCGGAAGTGATTAAGAGGTCCTTTACATACTTGGTTCCATAGGATCGCTAATATGTTTTCATATTTAATCTCAGTCTTTGGAACTTGTAAGAATAGGAGAAATTTACTTGAGATCGAGTAGTGAGGCCCTATTGGCCTTTTGCCATAACGGTTGGAAGGATGGCGATCAATTGTTCAACAATAAGTGGATTCAAGAGGAGGAGATCCCCTTCACCATCTTTATACTGAACTTGAGGCAAGTGCTCTTGCCGACAAAGTTGTTAGTAGGAGATTATCCTTGCTGCAGCTGCTTTTAATGTGAATTGCAAACATTTCTTTGTCTCCAGCAATTCCATCTCGGAATATGTTCAAATGTGTACTAGGGTCTAATGATTGCAGTCATTGTCTGTGTACAGTAAGTTTGCAGTGTTGGCACAATTTGATACTTTAGTATTCACGGAAGTAAAGCAATGTAACTGATTATTTTTCAGAAATGGAACATTTGTATGAAAGTAGAGAAAACATTTCATATTTCATAGAATTTTCAGATTATTTTGAAGTGCTTATCAATTGCCACGATTTTGTTTTGCTCAACCATGAAAGGAAACAAGTCAGAGATTACGCCATTAAGGTACCCCCCATAACCGACCGAATAAGGAATTTCGACATGATCTACAGTAGTGAAGGCAAAACAAATATTTTTCAGAGGTACATAAATTGAAAAGACACATATTGCAAAAAAAATTGGTAACTTTATCGCTTAAATTGAAATTACTATGAATTTTGGGAGGCAAAAATTGTGTCGGACCCATGGCCAACATATAGACTCTTCTAATTCCGATCATTCAATAACTTTTTACCTAATCATTATTTTCCACTTTTTTTTTCACAACTTGGGACATGTGTCATATATTTCTTAGTTCCAACCTTGAAAATGAAAAAAACCCGCATTCTAAGCGTGGTCGGAAATACGTGCACCTATAGGTCGGGAATGGGTCAATGGTCGGGAATGGGGGGTGGGGGTAACCTTAGCAACTTCAAACAGTGTATTGTTTTTCAATTTCTTAGTTGAGGTATTATTTTTCAATTTCTGGATTTGTTGGAGTTATGATGTAATCCTCTTTAACGTCACAGTCGAGGTGTCCGAAATGAAATTATGGAGTTGTAAATCATTGTGACTGTCACATTTATTTTCATCTGATGTAATATTACATTAATTTTGGCCTGCACTGATTTAAAGTAGTGTCAGTTCGGTGAATTATTTAGTATCACATACACCTATCATAAGGAGATCAATAATTTTGGAACCAAGGAAGAACTGAAAGAGAATGGAGCAAAAAGTTATCTTGCACGTCTCACCTGAGTCAAAACCGCTGTAATTTAATACTCCGTAACACATAATCCTGCTAAAACCTTACATCTCAACTTATAAAACTTTTTCAATTCTCCTTGCTCTATAAAATTCCAGCAATATATGATATTATGACATGAGGAGAAATTCTAATCTTCAGCCTCCAAACACATTGAACAATAAATAATGAACATCAATTGAACTCTAAATACAGGTCACTAAATAACACAGCTGGTCAACTCAGAGGACTTCTCCTCAACTTTAAGTCAGCGCACTCCAGTCTGGTCTGACGAAGTGCTTTCAAATATCTTGTCAGCATTGCCTACTTCAAAACCATCCCTACGATGCCATTCGTGTATCTGAAAAACAAAAATTGTGGACAGATTGCAAACTACTCGTCAATAATAAGGCATGTGGGACTCTTGAAAATATTCAAGAGACACAGAATGGTCACATTAAAATGGTCAGAAACTGCCCCTTCCAAATCTTTAGGAACTAAAACATATCAAAATAGGCATTCCGTCTCTGGGTTATAGAATGTGATATACAATAAACAATTTCATAGTTGCGCACCTGGTCAGAATGCAGGTCCCCATGTATGGGAAGGACCAGGCGTTCTGCAAATTCAATGTAGGATGCGGGAACTTGCTCCACTTCGCCCCCGGCAAATGTAAAAGTCACTGAATCAGCAACCGAGGAGCTCTGCTGGAGTCCACCGTCTGGACTGACTGATCAACCGAAAGCATGCAGAGGATTAGCACCATATATAATAATTTGCTTAAAAAACTAATATATATATATATCAAAATGTCTTGGGCTTAAGGTTAGAGATGTTTGACCATTTTCTCATGACTTTGACTCAGGTCAAACTCAACCCGACAGCTCTCAAGACTGGGGGTCAGAACAGACCTGCTAGAATTAAATTTCATATGTGAATCTTGTCTGCTAATGTTCAATGGTGGTTAGGAATCACCTAAACCACATTGATTAGAAAAAGGAACATTCACAGGGAATCTTCTAATTAATCACAGGTGAGATCGAATTGATAAATAAACCTTTCAGAATGCCTCCATCACTATTGAGTTTGACCCCGTTCTCTTGGAGGAAATCATTCAGCTTGTCGATGTTGCGAAGAGAGCCAAGTCGGTGCACTGACACAGTCGTATGATTAAGTGCATAACCATTTACCAGCGTCCATGCTGCGTACTCGCTCTCCCTGCACTCGTACAACAGCAGGCCAACACAGCTTAAGAGAAAATAAGAAAGGCCACCTCAAAGCTACTAAGCTTAGTCAGTTCTGGATCCTCCATAACATGTTTCTATCACTCATAATGTAGGTCATGATTTGTTCTTTGTGCTGATATATTCTTCTGCCTTCCTTGAAGATTCCTAAATAAACGAATTCCATGATAAAAGACACTCTTGGCTATTTGGACACTAGGGGTTAATTTCCTTCCTACCACTTACCTTGACAGTGAGGCTAGAACAAAAGTGACTTACCTTGCAAGTGCCTGGTAATCAGACAGGTGAGGAGTGGGCCACGTCAGGGAATTCAGCACGCTTGCAGTTGCAGCATACTTAGAGATAGAGCCTGACCTACTTGTGTAACTTTTAATAATGTCCTGCAATGTGACCACGAATATATAAGACATTCGACAAGGTGGTGCACGTCCAAATCGCCTTACAGAGAAATGCTTTAAGTTTTGCACCCATTCCTGATTCATCCTAATTCACTCGGCATGGCTCAAGAGGAATTAAGACACTTTCATAAACGGACGGTGCTCTCAAATGCACGCATGCATACGTAGGCTTCAGCTATGAGCAAACTCCGAGGCCAAGGGTGCTCTGTTACCTGGGCCTCACGGCTAAGCTCGCTCACAATAATTTCAGAGATGAAGATTCGAGGGAGAGGGCCCTCAGCCTCACTGCCTTCCATGTCCAGCAAATGGTCAGGTGGTGAAAACCACAGGGCACGCAGCTTTTTGGCCGGGAACAGGAGCTCGTCGCGCACTTTGTAGCCGAGGTCAAGGAACACTTGGGCCATGGCGTCTATCCCACATCCATCAACCTGAAAACACAGAACTAATTCTTTCTTATCAAACTCAATTCAGAGCTTCCACTTCTGTACAATTCCCTCTATAGTAATGAGTCCTGTGACCCTTTTGAATAAATTCATGTATCCTCAGCTAAGATGAATGAAGCGGTGTTCATATGCAACATCCATCAACCTGAAAAAGAAGAATATTTTAATTTTGAGATGCAAGGCTTCCACTTCACTGAAATCTCCTCAGTCTATACGAATGGATTCTATGACACTTTTACTACCAATCATTTTTGCATACATTCAAGAGAAGTCAATGAAGATGAATAAAGGAGTTTTCAAAAATAGAGATCAATGTGAATTGCAATCCAAGGCAATCCGAAAATGACATGTATAAAGATTTCCAGACCATCAACAAGAATGGGTAAATGCAAATCAGCAGACTGAAGCTCCTGCGAAACATGATCGAACTTACTCCAAACGTTCGGAATGCAAAGTGATCGTAGCAGACGGGTCCGCCATCATGTTTTCGAATTAGGTCAAGAGCGGCCACAGCGGTCGGATTCTTGAGCAAATACGGCCTCACCATTGCTGACAAAAGGCTTCGCATCAATGGAACAGGTGGGTTTCCCTGAGAGTATGAACATTGTTTGGCCCATTAGTGAGTCTCCAACAGCAATCTAACACCCACTATCTTCTAAGGAAGAGATGTACTGAAAACCCAAATGCGAAGCCCTAAAATCCGCATGATGAGAATATACTGAATTTGAGAATGGATACCAAATAAACTTTAGAATTTGCGTTGGTTTTAGATCATCTATCAGTATCATTTTCAACCCGCATAACTTTTGCATTTGGTTTCCAAATTACACATTCTTTAACGTATTGGAATCCTCTTTCAATTGCTAACGGACAAAAATTTGCGTATTCTCATAGTAGTAACTATGCTCAACGCCAAAAGTGTTGCTCTTGGGTGTCAGTCTTAACCTTATAAATAAATAAATTCTCACAGATGTGCCTCGTAGAACGTTTCAAAGGTTCGGATCTACAGTAAATCATGGCCCCCCAAGGACATGTACCAAACCGACGTCAGCTCTAATGTGTCCCCTAATTGCCAAATTGAAATGCAAAATTCACGACCCAACAAGCCCTCTCTCACATTGACATCCATCGGCGAGACCATGAACACAAACATCACATCCAGATCATCGCAATTCAACTGCAATTCTAATAAATATTCAGAGGTTCAAGCAATCCCACTTCTTGCAAGCGAGAGTCCGCAGTGGCAGTGGCACGCCAGGCATTCCTGGCAACCGAAGAGCCTCCTCGCCATGGCACAGCCTGCCGAAGGAGCATATTATTATTGTTGATGTTGTTGTTGCTGTTGTTGGCAGCCAAAGGACCATCCACGAAACAGGAGTCTTGAAACACAGGCTGAATCTTCACACCGCCATGGAACGTCCGCCTGCTGCTGCCCAACGCCCACCGCAACATGCCAACCCCCCCACCTCCACCACAACTGTGAACCCCCGTCCTCGCAGTACTACTCATCATCGACAACGCCATGATCGATCGATCACTCTCCACAAATCAAATGTTGTTGTTCTCCCACTCCTCACACGCCAGCATGCAGCGACATTCCCAAGGCGGGCGGGCGGGCGGGCGGCCGGGCACCCAGTTGCAAATCCTGCGGCTTGAGTGGTCGATCGCGCCCCTCAAATCCTCTGCAGTTGTAATTAACTTAGCTATGCGAATTTCGACAGAGCCAGTTCGAATTTCTCAGTGAGAATTGGAAGGCGGCTTGAGAAGAAGTGGAATTGCAGATGGGTTGGGAGCGATTGCGTGATGGGCTGCGATCTTACGATCTTGTGTTTGGGAATGATGTGTAACTGCCGCAGTCCACGTCACTGACGTATCGGAGGACATGGCAACGACAAAAACGCTTCTCAACTAAAAGGGTCCCATGAATGACTTTCAAGGAAACCGTAGAAAAGGTGAACTACCTTGGTAATAGGGCCCTGTCATTCTACCGATGTCACAAACATTAAGTGTCCAATGCAGTGTCCGGGAAGAACCGGCGGCTAGTTCAAAGTTAGCTGGTGGAATTGGAAAAAAAATTGGTTGCAATTCGGAAGCATCGGCAAAAAACCGGTGAAAAAATCTATAAAATTTCTATTTTGAATAAGAAATGGAGTAAATAACTGGACTCTGTGCTTGAAAAATTAGTTCAATTGAGGGATTGAAGGAAAATAGCTAGTAAAACTCAAAAATCTTCCCGAACGCTTGTTGATGGATGACAAAGAATTCTTTCTATGTCGATCTTCATCTTTGAAATTTTGTGTTGGATTTTTTGAACCCTATAACGCTACCACGGACACTAAGTGTCCGTTGGATGATAGAGAATCCTCCTGTATAGGACAGAACTGCAACTCAAAATTTTGTTGTGAAAAGGAAAGGTCTTCTACACTAGTTTGACTTCCCATGAGTACTTTTCCATTTTTTTAAGTCATTGATTCCGAAGGTATTAGAAAAGATGATTTCTGAGGAGACCAGCGCGTCCTTTTATGATTAAGCAAATCATTTATACGGTACCAAAAAGGTTGACTTCCAAAGTGATCAACTTGTTTGTCATTATGGAATTAAAGTAGAACTATGGAAACATGTTCATCTAAACTAATTTGCAAAGGAAAAGTCAAATTTACAAATGAAAATTATAATGTCAATAAGAAAGCGATTGAGAGAAGTCATTGAACAAGAGTCATTTTGAGAACTCACCATTTGGGTGTTCTTTGTATTCTTTTTAGTATGTGCGAGTCTTTATTTTATGGTTGATTCTACCATCAACTACAAGAATTTACTTCTCTCCATTTTCTAGCCAAATTTTTTCTACTTTCATTTGTGCATGTTGAATTGTTTGCAACAAACTCTTCATTCACATTGGACATAAGATTAGAGTTACTCTTCTTCTTCTTCTTCTTCTTCATCTTCTATGCACGTCTTTTCTTGAAAGTGCTTACACTTAGGTCAACTTTACAGCACAAGCACATCCTTATCAACTAGTGTTGGATTGGCATGAAGCAAAATCAAGGTCATTAGTGCATGTCACCTTGATACCATGGTCGTTTCCTGTGCATGACAAGTACAGCCGGGTACTGTAATCTTACAAACTGAAATTTGGTATGCTTCATTGGGATTGAGTAAGAATTGAGTGAAAATTATGCAAGACAAAAAAAGCCTATTTAATTCTATATTGTGTACAAATCTTTGAATGGATCAAAAATGCAGTTTGTAAACTTTCAGTACCCGACTGTACACATTCGTGATACCAGTCCAACACTGGTATCAACATCAACCATGGACAGAAACCGATACGGATGGATGAATATCATCCATAAATGGATGGACTGGTGCGATCTCGCTCCGTCCGTCGATTCGATTGAACAGAGCAAGCTGCCCAGCTACCGCGGAGGAGCCCCTCACCAATGTAACTTCGCCTCCCCATGATGGACGCCTTGCTTCTGTGACTACTGATGATTCCCTTCCGCAATTGAAATTGGAGCTCTTGCAGTCTTGCTCGGACTCGTGGTGCGTGCAATCAACATTGGCGTCCAATTTGGTGGTGCCCAATTGCGATTTGCAATCCGATTTCCTCTGACGACGAGTGTTCGTTCGCCCCTGCAGATAGACTTCATACAAACCAAGGCCAGCAGCAGCGCCCATGGGGTTCTTCGGAGGCAAGAAGAAGAAAGAAGCCGCCAAGGAAGAGGAGGAGCAGCTTCCCCCTCCGCAGCCCAGCAAACCCGCCTTGGAGTCTCCGGCCGTCGCTGCTCCTCCCAAGGCCGACGTCAACGCCGTCTTGAAGGCCGAGACCAGCGTCTTCGAGTTTGGGTCGGCGGCCACCGGAAGTGACGACGGCGTCACTCTCGCTGGGTACTGTCCGGTCTCCGATGACATGGAGCCGTGCAGATGGGAAATTCTGCCGTCCGGGGGCAGCGAAGCGCCCAAATTCCGAATCATCTTCTGAGATGGGGAGCAGCAGACGAGAGCTGGGAAACCCTACTTCCAGTGGATTTGTGAAAACCCTAAAATTTGAATTGTGTATTTGTGAAATCCTTAATCAATGTGTTAGTTGTCTAGTGATTTCTGAAAAAAATTCTTGACGGTGTAAATGCATGATGTGAGTCATGCAATTGTCCAGGATTGCACTGTAGCGAATGTGGTAGAATTGCTCGATTTGTTGAGATGCGAGGTTAAAGAACAAGTTAATGCGGACTATGCAGATGTTGTCTTTTTTTGATGCCAGTAGGCTCAGGGATGCTATGTTGTAACAGCCTAATTCGACCATTCGAGTACAATTCTGGTGGTCTACTTTCACCTGGGAGTGACCTACAAAGAGGTTCGTACAAAGATGTGCTGAACTTGTCTTCTAGCTAATTGTGCTTGACATTTTGACTGTGTAACATATTGATACCAGCATTCTTGTGGCAAAGATGTGTGAGTTCACAATTGAAAATAGCGTTTGTCCTAATAGAAAAGAAGAGGGGACGGACGATGACGTCCTGTCACAGAGGGCATTGGCGCTTGTGAGTCGTGTATAAATTTTCTACGCGGTTACGAGACGGAAATTCCTCTGGGGCAATTCTTCGTTATCAGATCGATCTAGTAATGCTTAGAACTGCTCTCACATCTGAGAATCGTCATGTTAAATTGGAATATTATTTTGGTAGAATGTTATGTGCATTAGTCAGCCTAATGTTGATCGAGGGCTGGATTGATGAGGAACAGCAACTTGACGCTTGGACGCGCCTTGCAAGTGATGCCACACTAATGAAGGCTGCTGTTGGATCACCTTTGAGAATTTAGTTGTTGTCATCATTCACAGCGTTCTGCATGATTCTTTTTGTTACTTGCTCGATGGGCTTGGATTGGGTCTTGAAGGAATGGAGAGCGCTCATGTTCTGATTGTCTTATGTTCTCTTGTCCACTTCGTCGCTGTATCATCCAGATGCTTCGAACAGTCTCAGATACGTGGTGGTTACAGTTCCCCTCCGGACTACACTGAATTCAATGTAATTAATGTCCACTACAGTGTGCATGGGGGGCTTCTGAGTACAAATTCTGGGCTGTTACACGGCAGAAATTTGTCTTGAGAAGTGGTTCATTATCAGGCGTATTCTTTGATTCTTTGAGCTGTTCTCACGTTGAGAAAGTTGGTGTGTTTCATTGGAATAGTGTTCTAGTAGAATAATTGTGTGGATGTTGAGGGTTGCATACTAGGAGTGTTACGTGGAGAGTTGAATGTGAAGATTGTTTTGAACTGGATTGAATAAATGCATTTTGGGAAGTAAACATGAAAAGGATGAGCTACTCAAATCCTCTAGCCACAACTGATACTCTCCTTGAACCCCAAGTCCTGATAGTAACCTCATGCAAAGTAATGGTAAGCAGGGCTTCTTTTTTTGGCAAAATTTTGCCAGATTCCAACTCCCTTTGACAGATTTCCGCCATTGTGCCTCGCTCCCTCCAAATATTCACTAGCAAACATAGGGCACACAAGGGCTCTACTGTACATCTACAGTGCAAAAAAAAAACCCTGATGGTAAGTAACTTTTGGGTACATATAAATACCCAGAAGATGTGCTTGTATCTTTTGAGTACATAGTAATCTAGGTTGATGAACTAAATAGTACATTCATTTCATTAGACAAACAAGCATCTTTGTAATTCAAAGCTATGGAGATTATCTTGACCCTCACACATAACATTCAAGGACAATAGAGAGGCTGTACACTAATGTAGAAGCACCAAAAAGGTGAGACTTTTGTTGCCCCTACTAGGTGGATGGTCCAAATGATTTTTTTTTACTGTATTGTTTGCCTATTCAAGTGAAAACCAACCCAAGTTGTTTTGTAAGTTTTGATACTCACAAAATATTTTATAAATTTTCAAAGTTGAAAACACACGGTACCTATCCATGCCACTTACTTCCTTTAAACAAACACTCTTAAAGCACAAAATGCTCAACTTCCATTGGTTGCTTTTGAAACCTTGTGTTTTTGGATGAATTAGGTGATCATTCAAGGCTTAAATCTAGATGGTAGAATTAGAAAAGGGTTGGTTTTGGAGCCTCCTACCTTGTAGGCTATACCTCCCCCATTGTTCTCTATTTGACATTGTTTGAGCCACCAAAGGAAATTAGGCACCAACTAAGTCATTGAAATGTTCAAGATTTCAAATTTGACAAGATAAACAATTGTGCATTCATAGTTATGTCTCATTGCAAATTGTCCAAATTTTAGGAAAATAACAAGGCTCCAAGATGTAATTTGAAACCCATTGTGTGACAATATATTAGTATTCAAGGTCAAATATAATAAATGTAATGAAATTACTATGATTTGCATTCTCCCATGTGTTGTATGGACAACCAAATTTGGTACAACAGTTACTAATCAAAGCCTCTACTTACTTGGTTTAGGATAAACAAATCCATACATGTACTAATTCCATGCCTTTTTTCAAAGACAATAATGACTTATTCTAGCATCTTCGTAATTGATACATCTTTGTTTAAGATTTGGTCTTGCTTGGACAAGTGTGGATAGGGACAAGGGCTTTGAGCTTGGTTACTTCAAAACCCTTTGGATCCCACAAAAAGTGGTTGCAAAATTGTATAATATAGATATAAGTAAAAATCCAAGAAGAATTTGGAGTTTGATTAGAAAGGGAGGTCCCTAATTTTTTTGTGGATCATTATTTATAAAAGTCTGATTTGGAAAATACAGATGTAGGTGGAGTTTATGGAGGTTTATAAATGAATATACTGAGGAGTCAATTTAGAATATATACAAAGTAATTGCAAAAAATGCGAGATATTCAAGCTATGCGTGCACCAAAGGATAGCACCTGAAGTTGAGGAAGATTTCACCAATGAAGTACAAAACCACCTTTGGATTTGAACATCATTATTTATTTATATATATATATATAATAATTGAAAAATAAAATTGTTATATTATATTGTATTATTTGATTTTTCATCATGTTAGATTTTATTAAAATTTGTTGAAATTTGCCAAAAGTGTTATATTTAACAATTTTTGCACCTTCTATTTTTTGGCATAATATATGCATTTGCATGTGGTTCTTACTTATTGACAATATTACCATTTTGTTCATAATCCAAAACTCTCATAATCTCATTCTTGCCTTTTTTTTTTTGGTTGCGACTATGATAAGAGATTGAATTTCACACTTTTTTATTCATTACAAATAAGACCTCTTTATATATAGTACATTCACTTTGATCACAATTTTCTTCCATTGTATTTCACACTTTTTAGAAAAGACCTCTTTATAGATGCTCACTTCGATCACAGTTTTTCTTTAAATGCGTTTTTTACACATGACTTGTCCATCGCATACTCTTCCATTTAATATAGTGGGATTGCCTAGATTTCTTCCAAAATCAATGATTAAAAAAAGATTAAAAAAAGATTCTATCAATATTCTTGCTTGGACCAAAACTACCTTGGGACCTAAAGGGAGTTGCAGTTTTGGCTAAGGTAAGAGGCTCAAATTCTAAAAGGTCATTTAGAACCGCCATATAGACTCGCCTAGAATGGACATGAGGTGGCCTTTAAATGGATCTTCTATAGTCATTGAATGGATCAATAAAAAAACTATTATTTATTGCAAGAGCCAATCATTGTCTTACTTTCCCCATTTCTCTCTAGAAGTTGCAAGTGAACGGTTTATGGAAGACCTAGGGTCATAAATAGGGACCTATGACACATCTTGTTTGAAAATTTATAAGTAATTCAAAAATGCTTCAAAAAATACGAAACAACTTGTGTTACAATCAGAATCTATTTCTCTTTGTCTGGAAAATGAGCAAAAAATAATCCCATCCAAGAAACCACATGAAAAAGGCGGACCAGCCTTTAAGATGCTCGCTTTTAGAGCCTCCTACCTTGGGGCCTTGCAAGGGAGTTTAGAAAGCTCAACAGTCACTTGCAGAAGACAATTAAAAATGATTTTCCGAAAAGAAGATACAGGAAAAACAACTGGAAACATCATTCGACTTGCAATACAGGGAACGAACGATCAGAATTTTTTTGAAAGAATTAAAACCTCTAAATTGGCGGATAATTTGCTTGATAGATATTTGATAATTTTCTAGCACAGACAGTGAGAAAACCAAAATGCGAATAGGGAAATTCAAAAACATTAGCTAAACCTAACAATCACTGGTGAAGCAAAACCAGACAATGTACTAAGGAAACAGCTGACAGAATTGGATAGTATTCGACTGAGAACCAATATCGTAGCCTCGCAGGCATGTTGATACCGAGCAATGTCCTTGCTGCATCTTTACTATCATGATAATAAAATCTAAGTGGTATTTCTCGTCCTGCCTATCAACACCTAAATTGTAGCTCCATCACAAGTTCACACACAATAATGTGGAACTCGACAATTAAGTTAAATAGCCTGCTGTACTGTAATGGCATAGACTTGTGCACAATAAATCCATGTGAACAAGAACCAAATGGCTGGGGACGAACAGCACAGGAATAATCCGCGAGACTTGCATCAGGCGGGTTGACTCCAGAAAATCTTCTAAAAATCCAAAGATTGAAAACATTAATAACAAAGGCTGCAGTGATGATGTGTAAAAATCCGGACCAGTGAAGAGTATGATTGGTCTTCGAATCCAGGATCTCGAATGTGCATATTATCCTGCGTGCCTTTGCTCTTTCAGATAACGCATACCTCAAAGATCCAGATGACGTCAGCTGGGCCCATACGTAGGTGCAGTGTAACGGTGCGCATCTGCAAATTCCCGAAGCACGCGTTTCAGCATGCGGCCACCATCTCCCTGAAGGTAGCCCCCTCCGCCGGCTCGGCCTCCGTTACCAATTGAAGTTTTGGACTTGTAGACATCACCTGCTGCCGCTTCCATAGCTTTGAGCCAAGTAGGTATCAGGGTCTCCACCTCCCCGGGCTTCAAGTACTCGGATGGCAAAGCTTGAACCTGGATTGCAGAACCGTAATCCGATCATATCACATCAGAACTAGATCAAAGGGACAGATTTTGAACAGCATTGACAGCACCTGCGCTCTTCGATACAAATGATTTGAAATGTTCATCCTCTTGTGGCAGTGAAGACAAGCAGATTAAGTTGAACCATAACGTCAAAACCATAATGTATGTGGTAATACCCAAAGGGAAGCCTAGTCCCAATGGAAATAAGGAAGTTTAGAAGATGAAAAAACATTCACTTAATCCCAATGGGCTGCCTAAACCTTGTTAATCTGATACTTCTTAGCAAAAACAAACAGTTGCTTGAAATGCAAGATTGAAAAACGATGATAAACAGCTGACTACGAGAGACACTGACCGCAGAAACGAGCCAGCTTTGCAAGGTTGACGAATTTAAAGGAGACTGATTGTCAGTGTTCCCGCTGAAATAACATAAAGCTGACAGCTGCTGCAGTATAGTAGTTGCCTTGTGAACCTGAGATCAACAATGCAAACGATAAGATTAATGAACTTTCGTCATCTGTCACTCATCGAAAGCTAGTATATCTCAAACCATGATAAACCACAGATGGTACAACAGAGATCTCTGAGACTCACCCTCGCCATGGCAGACACCCCGAGTAAGGCATAAATCATGCCCGAGACAACATTCTCGCCACATTGTAGACATATTCCAGTGATAGCAGCCAAAAGTGATCCCTCCAGGGATACACCTCTAGGAGCAGTAACTGCTGACAAAGCAACTTCTAAGAAATCTGCCCAAAAACGAAGCACGTCGTGATCAGCTTGGGCCCCGGCCTAGCATTCGAAGCATGGTATCAACACTCAGGCTCGTGCATGTAAGAAAGTCTTTCAAATTTTTTTAAACAATTATTAAGTCCATGATTGTCATCACACATGTGCCCTGCTGGTAATTATAGGTAATCAGTGTCTAAATGCTAAGATGGTCTCAAGTAGAGGAACGCACTGGACATGTAGGACATGGCCGCCAAGGCCGCCCCTCGATGCATTGCTGTGCAGCAAGTAGATGCACGGTTGAATGAAATCTCCAGGAGAGTGGCTGCGGGTGCTACAACTTCCTGCATTCATGCATTCATGTAAGGTCCAGGAATCAAAATACCTAAATGTACGATTGAATGAACACTACTCACAATTTTGTACAGAACTCAGCAAATGGCGAATTCAGCAAAGTGAAAACGAGTCCTATGCTTGCAAACAAAGGGCTGGCTAAGATGAGCTTTATTAATAGGAGTTCATATAAATCACATCTGCATCAGTCATGCAGAATGCATTTCTCAACAGCAAGTTCTAGGAAGATTGAGTAAGGAAGAGCATTACATGAGGGCAGCTGCGCACGAAAGTGGACAATAAACCGAAATAAGCCTCGGCAAGCTCTGGTTCTTGATCGCATGAGTATGAAGTGGTCATCGCGGCCATGGCTTCCGAGGTTGTCAAGACGAGCAACGTCTTCACGAAAAGTGCCCCATGTTCTTTCTCATGACCAAACTCCTCCACTGCAACACCAGCTGGATTTGGAATATATGTCCCAAGACAGTGGAAGATTAGAGAACTCACAAAAAATTAAATAAATAAGTTCACTGAACTTTCAACAGAAGGTGTAATAGAACAAGCGCTAAAATTCACACTGGAAATCGAATCTCATCAAACCATGATAAAATTGAGTACATGTGTTCATGTTCAGTAGCATATGACCTTATGAAGAAGAACTGAAACTTGAAAATTTCATTACTCAATTGAAGGCCAGCAGACCACAAACATGACCGCACCTGTTTTTAGGAAGCAGACATGAGACGGGAACGATAAAAAATCATTGGACATGGCGGTCATGACATTAGGAAGCAAAGAAGAAAACAGCCGCCCTGCATTTACGACAGAAAATTGGTCAAAAGCGCATGGATAAATTAGAATGAATGATATCATGTTATTTGCCACTAATTATAAACAACTAAACAATCACACTTTAGACTTCTTTTACTTGCCTGAAATGCTGAACCGGAATAAAACAACCAAACCAACCTGACGCTTGGATAGCCTGTGACAGAGACTTGCATGTTGTAGACGCCAAGCTGGAGTTCCCCATGTGGCGTGAAACTAGTAATCTCTCAAATGAAGGCCAGAAGTGCACAATTATTCTTAAAACTGGTTCATCACCAATAGCTGGTGATGAAATAGTTCCTGTCAACTGACTAAAAAGTACTCCTATTCTGTAACACAAGCGCACAACAGTTTCCAGTAAGTCAAAATGAAACCACTGAGTCAACCTAGCTACAAGCTCATCCCAGATGTATACAGAAACTTACCAACTTTCTGATCCACCCATCTGAAATCCTACAGTAAGGAAATAAATTGAATGATTTTTCACCTTTCTAAGAAGCAATACCTTGGAGGTTACCAGACTGGCACGAAGGACATAAACACTTACGTGGTTGAGGACATATCATAATCGCTTCAACGAGTCTCAAGACACTTCAACTGATATATTCAAGTCAAAACTGCAGTAGAAACCAGTTTCAGATCGCCTCTTTACCTATGGACTGCCCTGTTGCCAGCTTCTAAAGTATCCGAATATGCTGTTGAATGAAGTCTAAGTGAACCCTCACTGTCTGAACTCAACTGCACACCCCAATTCCAATAAATCCCACTTCTAAGCAAGCAGAACATTTTTTTCACATACGAAGATCCACAAACTCCTCCACACAGTATGCCAAGTTCAAAAGATACAAATTCCACAGGAGCTTCAGTTACTAAAACTCGCCTTGTATCCAATTGTTCACCTCATTGCACCAGCAAGCGGATGACTGTCACAGTAGGATCTATCCAACTCGTAGACAAACGTAATAACACATCTCATGTCAATGGAAGCACAAAGACAATGCATAATGAACGCATACAATATCACATCAGAAATGAAACCTTACCAATGCCTCAATTGCATCATGGCTAGGCTTCAGCAGCCGCTCTAAAGCAGCGTTCAAATCAGCTACATTTGTAAGCGAAGATAGCACTCGGCATATTGCACACATCACGTCTTCCTCTTCTTCAAGAGACAATGGGACGGCATGCAGCTCCTAAAGTGACAGGAGGAAAAATGTTGTATTAACAAATCTTCGCCATGATGACAAGAACGAAATACCACTAGAATAAATCTTTCGAGTTCACAACATTAGACAAATTCGATCTCCAGCAGTAAGCACACTACTTTTGCATCACATTGGTAAAGGGCTCCGAGAAGACAACTACCTCTCCAATGCGCAGAAGGCCTGCAATATTGGTTGATTCATGGGAAAGATTTGGTAAGTCCTCACAAACTTTCCGCAGAGAAGCAGCACAGGACGACACTGCTACGGGGACTGTCAACCCGCTGGCCAAAAATGCACTGCGAAAGGTCAACAGTAGAGGTTGCAGAATGTCAGTCGTTGCAGAATGCTTAAATGCTTGAGTAACAAGATGAACTTTCTGTGCTTGTGTTCCACCCTTTCTTGTCCAAAGAAAAGGCCATCAATATCTATAAAACTTGACCAAGCCCTAGCTTCAGTAACTTGGTTAGCTTCGAATTGAGCACTTTTCTGGCCATGACCTTATTCTGCTGCCACTAAAATCTGCATTAGAAGTCTATATAAAGTGATAATAGAGTACTTACAGTATTGGTGTGACAGCAGCTGGAAAGTTTTGCAGCCACCCTGAGTACGATCCAACGACTTCTGCAGCTGACTTCTGGACCTGAACGATCATTACAAGAGGTCAAGTATTCATTTCAGTAAATGCGATGGCTTCAGACAATCTAATGCTCGTGCGGAATCTAAGATCACAGCAACTTTCAAATTGAAGTAAAAAAGAAAGCAAAAGTTCAGATTCACCAGATACCAAGACATCAACATTTCGTAAAGTTAAATCAGTGCTGAAGGTTTTAAGCAAGTCATTAAACTTGCCTCGGAAGTGCAAAACAAAGGGTGACCACGTACCCCTTCAGGACTCCTAGGCTATCGCGTGTCTCAAAAATATACACATTCAAAATTGGAGAAAATCTTCAGTGTGGTAAATAGGTTGTACCAGGTGCAATAAGCTTGGATCAATCTGAGAAGACATTGACTGAAGAACGACAATCAGGTGCATAACAGGTGTGATGTCTGAAAGCTGTCCCTCAGACACCACCACTTCCGATGCCTGTATGACAATGGCTCAATTTGTAAGTATATGTAAAAAGAGCTGTGAATGTACGATAAGTATAGAACAACTTACCAAAGTATTGTACATTTATGACAAACAAAGAATTAGTAACACCCGTACCATGTGTAACGCAAAAAGTCGTGCTTCCACTAATCGCCATGATGTTGGCGAGTCAAATTGAGACCATGCGTCAGCTCCAGTGAGTAACTGCCACCAAAGGACCACCTTTCACTGTCAAAGCAAATTCCTTGAAACTCCTTATGAAAGAGGTCCAATAACCTGTAGAAGCGTGGTCGCATTAAAGACATGAGATAGAAAGAGAACAGAAATACCACAGGGGCTTACTAAACCTCCATCGAAACAAATAGACTCCATAATTAAATAGGTCAATGGCTGCTACAGTGACGAGGGAGCACTAGTCCACTCATCAGAACCTTAAATCACGTTTGAGATGGTATTCTGACACACCAGATATTACGGAGCACCAGATATTACGGAACAGGGAGGGGATTGTCGAACACACCGATGCAAGGAATTGCTTTGGTCCCAACAAACGGCAGATATCTACAAGTGGCTCGTCCAGAGTCTTTCGAAATAGAGCAAGACCATCTGGAAGTCCACTAACACCATCAAGTTCATCGTCGGCATAATCACCCTCTCCAATCTGGTCTGGTACCTACACAATCATAAAGAATGTCTTAAATGCCATGATCGAGGTTACTCACACCGTCAGAAGCTGCCACATTGACTGAGGAGTTCAATGTGCACAAAAATATTAAGTCTCTGAAGAACAAAACTTTCACTAATTCGCCCTCCTTGGAATCAATAACAGCGGACAGTGAAGATGCACCATCAGATACTTCATATGCATGCACACTGACTCCCCTCACCTGAGCCCTCGTGACCAGGGCCTCCAGAAGGGTCTTGTAAACAGGTATAAACATTGGAAGCGTGTGCTGCTTCAAGGTATCACTAGATGTATCTTCAGCGGAGAGTAAAAATTCAGCTAGTGTGCACCTTCAGGAACCAAAATATCCCATCTCAGTATTAAAGTGTGCATAATACATCCAAACATCTTGCAAAAAACAAAGGATAGTATTAAAGCAATTGTTGGGCATTAAGAGAGTTATTGTGACATTATCCCATTATCTGATATTACAGCTACAAATAAAAACTAACCACAGACTGAAAAGAGTTAACATACCAAAACTGGAGAGTAGATTCCGCAATCTCCCAGTCGCAGCTTGGAAAAGAGACACATCTGGATGCACACAAATGTCAACAAATTGAGTTCAGAAAGAGAACGAAGTCAGAGAGGACATGGCCATATTGTCCATGGTGACAACAATAATGATCTCGCAATTAAATGGCCTCTTAAAACTTAGGAAGATGAGAGAATACGATCCTCGGACCCAACAAATAGTTGTAGAATAGTGCATAGATGCCCTTTCAGAAAAATTAGTTTGCAACAAAAAGATAAGAACATACAAATTCAGATCGCAAACACCTCTTGCAATAAATAACACATATAAACGAATGAATAAGATATGTATCAAACCGCAAAAGAGAATCCGCTAGATCCAACGCTTCCCTGCTCCCTTGTGCAACCAACTCCGGAGCCTGAAATACATATCATCAATTCTTAATTGTCAGGGTAGTTGTAATTCTCAACAAGAGGACAGATCCTGCAATATCAACTCAGGAAATAATGACTTGAAAACACATTTGAGTACATAACCTGTTCCATCAGAGATATAAAACTAGCGAAACTTATGAAAAATTGACACCCAAGGAGGGTATGATACATTGATGGACAGAGTAGGAAAGCGATGCACGATTCTGTACCGCCTGGCCAAGCTCTGCCATGAGAGTAGCGACGCCGCTAATGATACTTTCGTCACCCGCAGCAAGAGCTGGCAACAGAAGTCCATCCTTCACGTTAAGCATCCGTGGGAGTAGTACTTGAGGCAAGCCCTGCACAACAGGAATGATGACATGCATTTAACCCCTAAAAGGACAAAAGGCCCACATGATGATCGCTGCAAATAAAACGAAACCAATTAAATTTGCCTGTTTTATTGAACGCTGCAAAAACTAGTTTCACATTAGAGACGCAATATGAACCCACTTACTCACTTGAGCACAAACAAGAACTTGGTCCAAGCCCAATAAATTTCATTCGTACTGAGCGGATAGAGAACCATGACAGGAATCCATGCCAAAAATCTTACCTCATGTCGGCTGACAAGTTCAGTTAGCACCTCCACAGCCAAATCGAACGAGCTTGGATCCTAGATCAATAACCATTAGTAAAATTTCTGAAGCAAGCAACGATCTGTGTCAAGCTATACGAAGAGTACGTTTACAACAAATTAGTTATAAATTGTTGCACATATATCTGGCTCCTTCGATTATGTAAGCAGCCGCAAAACCTCGTACATGCAAAATTTTCGGACTAAAAATTGGTCCCTCATGACCCTACTAAAGAACCGCGAAGGAGAACGTGAGGAATCATTACCCGTAAAGAGCTGTACACAAACCCCAGAAGTGGATGACTAGGAATGGCGCTTTGAGGAATTTCCAAGAAGCATCCAAGTCGGACCTGTAAAATGACGAAATTGCGAATTACTAAAATTCCTATCACAGAAATATCCCCACAATAGTATGACCCCGCGCCAGACTAACTTTCCTATGTAACGAAACCTAATCTTACATAAACTTTAAATCACCGTCAGATGACAGTCAAAATTCTAGTGGCATTGCCCAACAGCAGGGACATGAACGCAAAATTGCAATCTAAGAGACTCAAGAGTTGGTCCAGCTAAACTAATAAATTTTCCTCGAAACGAGAGGAACTCTTACCCAGCTAAGGAGGCAACGGAGGACCTTGCATAGCCTGCTGGTATTATCCAAGGCATCACTGGTGCTTTGCTGAAGAAGAAACTCAAGCACTGTGCCCGTGTGGGATAGAATCTGCCGAATTCCAAACACGCAAAACGTGAGAGAAATACACCGCTGAAACCTCGATTCTTTTCTTCATTACATAGGGAATTCCAGACTAGAACATGGGAAACCGAACCACCAAAGCTGCATTTAAATATCATCAGAAACAAAGCAAATGCTCATTGAGCTATTGCGACTGCATTTAATTACCAACAGTCACAAAAGCTCACATACATCTATTTCAGCTCTAAGTGGTTGCCACGGTACTAGCAGGAACATGCCCAGTCAATTATTTGCTTCGATAAAGGCCTACTTTCTGGCAGACAAACGTAGAAGTAATCCATGCGTCTTACTTCTTGAGAAAACAATGACGTCCGGCCAGAATCCACACTGAAAAGCAATGGTTGATCCTCGAGGACCTCCTCAGGTAGGACCGTGAGAAGCTCTAATACTGCGTTGCTACCGGAGCCTTGCCCCTGTAATTCATTCAGACTTGCGAATAACTGCTCGACTGGTTTCCTCGCCTCAACTGCACGCAGCACCAATGCTGATAGGGCGACACATATCTGGGTCAAAAGCTGCCCACAACACCACCAAATTAAAGTCCCTCAACCGTGTCTTTCAAAGCGGAACTGTGCCGCTATCAGAAAACGGTACATGCGCCAAACTGTAAGATAGACTGATGTTTCACTGCGAAGACATCAAATGTGCCTCTGTGCAACTAGCACCCAGTATAGTACACGAAAGTGACCACAGCGGTACAAATAGCCGCAACTAGTTGAAAGATAGATGAACCGGAGTGACCCTAACTCATGACCTAAAGCTCTATCTCCGTGAATGACAAGAGAAAGGATACACACCTGAGAAGGCCCATTGCTAAACTTCTTAGCAGACACGAGCAATGCATTCTGCAAAGCACGCCTCCCCTCTTGAGAAAGATTTCCAACATCGCATTGGATCTGCAAGAGTAATGAAATCGTCTGAGAAGTTGAAAAACGTAATACTGTAGTCAAAATTAGATCGTCTGTTCCACACGTAACTCCCGGTGCTACTGTCAGATGGATCAACTATATTTTATAAACCTCACTTTAGTATCAACCTCCAGTCTGGAAGCTAAATGGCGAATCTGCTAGAAGGCAAGGTTCGAAACCAATCGATGATCCTCCTTTATCCATATATCGGTAGTATTTAACAGTCAAATTAAACTGAGTGCGCGAATGATGAAGTGTGATACTTCACAAATCGCCATCAAAATAGTGAAGTACTGATCCGAAAAAACAATGAATGACAGAAATTCGTCCACAAAAACACAATTCCAGTCACACAAAAGCAAATGAAAGAACTTTATGCCAGCTGGAATTGAATTCACAAGTAGATTGCAAATTGTAATCCACCTGCTTGAGTAATATGCAATGTACAATGCCAAGATGCATTTCTTGAACACAAGGATGTGTGATCGAGGAGTCAATCGAAGTAAAAATTCAGAAGCGAACCTTTCGTTTCAGAACTTGTCCAGCAAAGAGCTCCACCTCAAAGTCAATCGTGGGAGACAAATCCATCGCCAAAATTGTCGTCGCCACTTCCCAAGCAGCATCTGTATTTTGAAATTGCACCAGCCATTGATTCGCAGCCACTCGGTTCACCGATTGCGTGTCGTGATTTAATATATGAACCGCTTGTGCCACTTGTGCCTGCAACTCTAACGACCCCATACCTACACGCGACCTAGAGGCGACACAGGCTCTCAGTCACTACCCGTATTCACCTCTCAGGCCATTTCACCATTGAAGGCCAATCAACGACGTCACGCTCATTGCCTCTCAATGGGATTACACACTCCCCCGAATTCCAATTCCAGCAAGCCAAAAGTGATGCCGTTCATGATCACCTCACAATCCAAATCCGAATCTTTTTCCCCATTCTCAATCTTCCTCTAATCCGCCAATCCGAATCACAATTCCCGAAACTCGCACCAACTCAGTCCTCTAATCTCAATGAACTCCACTCGATCCTAGAAATCGTCACTCAAGTCCACCAAGCCCTAGAACCCTCGACACACCTATTTCAACACCACAACACTTCGTCCAATCCTCATCATCATCATCTCCATTCACGTTCAGCTACATCCGCACAGCTCGTTCCCCTTTCCCCTGCTCCCAATCCCCAGCCGAAAGCCCAAGCTATCCCGGCAATCACCGACAGAGGACGACCGCGCGAAAAATCCGGACCGAGGATTCACCGCCCGAAAAGAGTCTGCCGCAGGGAATCGCAGGGAATCCAAGCGGAGGCGGATCAAGGGGCCGGCGAGCAGGAGGCGGAAGCGGAGGCGAATGCGCTTGCAGTGGCTGATGAGAGTAGCAGCCGGACGGCCATGGCCAAGGCAGCAGCAGCAGCAGCAACGGCGGAGACGCGACGCGGGAGGGGCGACCTTGAGTTCGGGGGGAGCGAGAACGATGCGAGCGAGCCGTGGTATGAATGAGCAGCGTCCGATGTCGCGGGGGAGCCGCGCCGCGATGAAGGAGAACGCTCGCGCTTGCGCACCTGCGGCCGCCTTCAGCTTCCTTCCGGCCCCCCCGCCGCTTCTTGGTGCGACTCGAGCTCCTGACCCCGGATAGGTCCGCCCCCGGGGGCGCTACGTTCATCCATCTGTGGTTGGCCTTCATCCCCTCTATGGATGGGGTTCATCTTTCCTAGCTTTGTGCCCGTCCCTCTGAACTCGTCCTCGTTCATTCGTTCCTGCTCTGCTTTCATCCCTTTATGCTAGGAAAGACACTAATAATGATATTTAGAGTTACACTACCAATACTATGATTATTTGCACTTGGTGTTAGGGGTGATGTTTGCAATGTGAATTTGATCCAGAAGTAGGTCTAAATCTATTCCTAAGACCCTCAATAACAATACTTTTTAATACTAAGTTAAAACATACCTAAAACCCTATATGGCGGACCCATGACCATTGATTTCAAGCCTCACTATCCATAACTCAGTTTGTTGCCATCTTTCAACTAGATATGAATGAAAAATTTTATTCTTATTTTTCAGAGTTGAAATTACATGATTTCTTTACTTCATAAATTTTTTAGATTTTTTTGGTGAAAAATTGATTCTTTTAAGAATTTTTGAAGAAAAAAGTGAAGAAAAATCATATCAAATAGAAAATTATTTCAAAAAATCTGAAAATTTCACCATGTGTGTGTATTACAATGACAAAGATCATGGTGTAAACTCAATTCCAATGTCATTGTATAATTAGAAAATAATAGACATTAAAAATACATCTAAAGTTCAAGTTGCAATAAAATATTCAATATTACGAATTTTTTCAAAATTCAAATTGGAATAGAAACTAGAGTAGATGACCTTCATTTTTTTAGTTGGACTGAAGCTCAAAAAATATCATTTTTATGAAGAAATTTCAAATTTAGAGCAAGGACCGACAACTTCCCAAAATACACTAAAATAGCATATTTTGTGATCCGCTGACTACAAACTCAATTGAATACTCTTCATAATGTACCATGAAAGGTCAACAAAAAAAATGTGGATAAAAAATTGCTTCCAATCTTTGTACAGATTACAACATTGTCATCTAAAAGCCACGGAATGGCTTTTACGGCATTCTATGGTTAAGTTTCACTAATTGTCTAACGGTTGACAATTATTGTCCTTGCCTTTGACTTCATCATGCCACCATTCCTATCACCTTCACTTTACCCGCCACCCTCTATTTTGTTTTCAGCTCTAACATTTCATTTTATGTTGAGGGATAGAATTCATTTTTATGTAAAGATTGGAATCTCAATGACTAACTATTTATTTTAGACCTGAAATTATTTTGAGCATATGTGTAATGGCATTATACTATGAGTGACAGAATAGTGGATTAATCTTACAGCCAATGTGAAAAGTTTTAAAAGATAGGGTTGAATGATGAGTCTTTGCTAAATTAATTAATTGAAGTATTTGTGTCTAATTGAAAAGTTGTGGAAACTAAAATTAATTGGTATTAGCATAAGTGTCTTGGTGTGTGGATACATTAATAGGCTATTGTCTAATGATGGATCATGAGACTATTGCCATGTGACAATATTTATAAAAGACTGTTGCCAATGAGTGATGCACAATTGAGTGACCTTTATTCCACTACATTCATTCTTTTGTTACAAAATTACAACATTTGCATGGGATTGCATCCATGATCCACTAAAAGTTAGATATAGTTATTGTCTACATTTTTATGGGATATATAGAGGTCATTATCTATTAACATTCCCTTAACATCCCTTTTTGTAATTTAAGTACCATTTAGCCTCGAGGGGAGTTTTTGCAACAACAAATTACAAACCATGAGCAAGCTTACAAAGGATATTTAAAAATCTTGCACCTTAAAAAATTAAAAATGAATTAAGTCTACTATGTAATATTGTTAGTATTGCAAAAGGTGTTATAAATAACATAGGATATCGTGTAAGGGCCGCTTTACATCTAGAGGTTGAGACAATTCCCCTTGAGGCCGATTGCACAAAACTTTAGCACTTTTTGGGCTAGAGGTTATCTTCATCTACCCATTAGAATAAGATTATAACTGGAGTCAATTCTCCCATATGTAAAGGCCTTGAGCTAAGAAGTTGGCCCAATTCAATAAAACCTACTCTGTATAAAAGAGAGAGAGAGGGACTGAAATTTTCAAGGCCGCTTTACATCTAGAGGCCGGGCCAATTCCCCTTGAGGCCGATTGCACAAAATCCAACAGATCTGATTTGTTGAAAAAAATAATATTTTATAAAAAATATTTTTTTAATTGAAATTTGACATTGACCTTCTATTTTTAATGCACCCAATTCAGCAAGCTCAGGCCATGTCAAATCATGTCTTTTTTTAATAAAAAATTCAAATTGGCTTGGCCTCTATAATAGATGTTAAGTGGCCCTAAGTTGCCTTACATATCACATTCAATTGTAAAACTCATGAAAGGTGACTTAAATTAATATTCATTTAGTGCTTGACATCGGATATAGGATGAATAAATCCCCAATATTAGGCTCACATATGGGCTCACAAATAGACAAAATGTAGATTTTGTTAAACTTGCCTTATCTTCATAGTCTCCACATATTCGGTGTTATTGCATATTGGATTGTTGTGGTTTAGGCCTTCAGTTGGTGCTTTCTAAATCTAAAGCATTGTGGCTTTGGAAGGCATGTCACCTTGTCATGTAGTGTGTATCCTTTGCCTTGGACATTTTCTTTGTGTATTGCAAATTTCTATGGTAATTAAAAAGAGTATAGTTTACTTTAGGGGTGCACTTCCATTGTTTTTAGATTCATTTCAAGTGCATTATACTTGTGGGATTTTAGACTACCTAAGGATTTCATGAGTGTTTTTTGAATTGTATTTAGGGTTGTTGCATTTCTTAGTGCAATGGCGTCTTTTGGTGTAAAATTATATAGTCTAAAAAATAAATGTGCAAGTTCAAAGTACATCGCAACTTGTAAAAAACTTATTGAACAATTCCTTGAGGGATCTAAGGGTGTGTATGGTTTTGGCAATGTATAAGTACAAAGTGTAGGATCTATCTTATTGTAAATCAATAAAGGAGCTACTTTATTCTAAATCACCTTACAATATAAATACAAGGAGGTAAAGTAAATTAGAAATATACTAGTCATTTCATGTGCAATGAGGAAATTTATTAAATGATTTTATGTACAACAAGCAAACAATGAAAATTTAAACATTTGAAATTTGTAAAAAAAATAATATTTCAAAAATTTTGAGAGCGCAAATTTTAAGATAATAGCATATAAATTTATCAAACTTGCTTCTTTTAGAATGAAAATTTTGCACTAAAGATAGTTTTTTTTACAAATGCATATTATGTCATGAATATACATGCCAAATTTCAAAAGTAAATCAAGAATTTGCAATAGATGCCCCAATTGCCCAAACTTTCTTGGACATCATAAATTTTGTGTCAAATTTTCATAAACATCTATTCATATTTATTTCATCATCACCTATCCAAATTCCAATTGTCCTTTAAGGAATAGACATTCAATCTTTAAAGGGTCAAAATTGCAAAAATTTTAAAACATGTTTTAAAGGCTAGAATTTCAAATTACAATAAATTATTTGGTTTTAGAGATTCTTCAAATTTTCAAATCAAGAACAAGAAGCTAGAAGTTGCCAAATATACTAAAAGGTGAATCTTGGATTAATCATATTTAAAATACTCCATTCAAAGAACTTAGATGAGAAACTAATTTTTTTGGTCCCCTAGCTAGCGTTACAACAATCATTAAAAGGCCATTTTTAGGCCTCACCAATATTTTAGGATCAAATATTTTCTCATGCAGAAAATTCAACAATTCCACTATGAGGGAATATTCAAGACCATCCTATTAGCGAATGTGTTTGAGAAACTTTGCCAATGAATTGGATGCAAAACTAAACTTTTCTTATCCTCTAACAATACAAATTGGAGTCATCCGACCTTCTTACATTTTAGGATTAATATCCCACTTGAGAGTCAAGATTCGACGTAATTTTTGACAAGATGTGCCGCATGTCATATTGCAATTGGATGAGGGTTCATAATTAGACAGTAAAATTCAATTGCGATACTTCCTTGTAAAAACTGATCCTCATGTATTATATAATGTTGTATGTGAAGGTTAAACAAAATTAAATTTCCACGTTAGATTCTCAAGGGTTCATATCACCTCACACCATTCACAAGATGACACATGAAACTTTTTTTACAGAAATGACTTACTTTATGCCGAATCTGACCTTCACGTAGGTCCTTCTTGTTGGAAATACTGAGATTCCATCGGAATGCCCGCGGCACGGAGGACGATTCCACGCATAACGGTCATCGCGTCTGCTGTGGCGTCCCTTGCAAGCAGCTTACATAATATTCATGCAAATTCGTCAACCTGTGCTGCTCCTGCTTTAGGGTTTAAGTTAGCGTTTTCGTGCAGAGGGACGTCCAGCTCTGCCTCGCTCGCGCTGTGAGCAACGCATTGCTGGTCGGGGAGTCGGGATGAGAGGAATTGCGCGTGTTGCGCGGCAGCTAGGCCGCTTGGGCGTGCAGCAGCAGGCGCCGCTGTCGAAGGCGAGCGATGGCGGGCGCAGGGCGCTCTCGACAGGCCCGGCCGTGTTCGTGGACAAGACGACGCGCGTGATTTGCCAGGGCATTACGGGGAGGAATGGCACGTTCCACACGGAGCAAGCCATCGACTACGGCACCAACATGGTGGGCGGCGTGACGCCGAAGAAGGGCGGCACGGAGCATTTGGGCCTGCCGGTGTTCAATACCGTGGCGGAGGCCAAGGCGGAGACCAAGGCCACCGCGTCCGTGATCTACGTGCCGGCGTCGCTGGCGGGGAACGCGATCATGGAAGCGCTGGACGCGGAGCTGGACCTGGTGGTTTGCATCACGGAGGGCATTCCGCAGCAGGACATGGTGAAGGTGAAGTCGGCGTTGATGTCGCAGTCCCGAACGCGACTGATCGGCCCGAATTGTCCCGGGATCATCAAGCCAGGGGAGTGCAAGATCGGGATCATGCCCGGCTACATCCACAAGCCGGGACGCATCGGGATCGTTTCGCGCTCGGGGACGCTCACGTATGAGGCAGTGTTCCAGACGACGGCAGTAGGGTTAGGGCAGTCGACTTGCGTCGGCATCGGGGGCGATCCCTTCAACGGGACGAATTTTGTAGATTGTCTCGAGAAGTTCGTGAATGATCCGCAGACGGAAGGGATTGTTTTGATTGGCGAGATCGGGGGGTCCGCGGAAGAGGACGCCGCTGCGTTCATCCGCGAGAGTGGGACACAGAAGCCGGTTGTGTCTTTTATCGCAGGGTTGACGGCTCCTCCGGGGAGGCGTATGGGACATGCGGGGGCCATCATATCAGGAGGGAAGGGGACCGCCACAGACAAGATTGAGGCTCTGAGAGCAGCGGGTGTGACAGTATGTGAGTCGCCTGCACAAATTGGAGCCACAATGCTGAGAGTCTTCCAAGAACGAGCCATGATTTAAACCCTAATTCTAAGCCATGATTATCACGAATTGAGTTTCGTCTTTTATTCTTGGTATCGAGTAGGGGTGGAGAAGCTGATGCATTTCCAGCTATCACCACGATTTTATGTCCTTTTGGGCCTCTATTCCTTTTAGTATTGCAGAAATCAGGAGACATGTAGGAGTTTCAAATTTGAATGGATCAGATACGGGTTCAATAACTGACATCGCGGAGTATATTTCACATGCTGGAGCACCCCCATTACTGTTCGGTCGACTGCGTCACTTGTAATGGACAGCCGCTACAGTTTTCATTCAGCTAATTGGGGTCTCCGGAGGCTTCAAAGGCCCAATGATGCAATTTCAAATTGTACTGTAAATTGATCCAAGTATTCTTCATGTCCATTTCGGGTATGCTCACTCGTTTTCTCTTGCACTTGAGTAGTATGTTTCTCTTCGCAGCAGCCGTTTGGGGTACTTCTGTGTGCACCTCATGGAAGACTATACACGATTCTTGCTTTGCTAGTAACGCTCCTTTATGACTGCTCTTTGATGCTTCATAAAGTATGAGTAGGCCTCACTTTTGTGTCATGCATTGCGTCCTTTCTATGCTCCTTCCGATGCTCCAAACACAAGGGTCTCTGCCGTGGTACCTTGGCGATTCACGAGTGTACTGTTTTGTGGGTTGCTTGTGTAGTTGAAATTACATCTGACTGGATACAGTTGTAGATGGCTAGAAGTTCAGGCAGGGTGCTAATCTAAGATGCATCCTGCGTTCTGAAACTGACACGGAAGCATCTGTCTCTCTTGTCAAACTGCAACATCTGTGGGTGTTTACACTGACGTTTATTCAATGTGTAGTGTCAAATTTGCGAAACAGTTTCATTTCAGTTTCTCCCCTTGTTGCACTTCGCTGGTTACAGTCAGGTGCACTTCAAAAATTGGTGTTATACTGTCATTTGAGCATCAATCTTCTGCTTGTCACCTTTGACTGACGAGATGCGTAGCATAGGACCTGCTGCTATATTGACCTCTGCTGATTCTTTGTAAAGGAAATTGGATTTCCTCCGTCAATGCAGCATGTGCCTTATTTTGTGGAATTCTATTACCGGTAGTAGATTTCTTTGAAAAAGAGAATGTGTATTTGATGATTTTTCTGTTTTAATAGAGTTAATCGTAAAGTTCTCCTGTGTTTCTGAACCTGTGTCAGAAGAAGGCTTAACTAAGAATAGAACTGAACAAATACGGTACCAAACTCAATCAGACCTGAGTTTGGGTGCTCATAACATTATTAACCAGTGCTGGGAGGCTCCCTTTTGCTCCCCCCAAAAGTGGGAGCCCCCCAACATGTAAAAGTTCATTGCAACAGGGAATGGGCCCAGCTCCCATGTTGTACAGACGCTCATAAACAACCAAATCTTGACACGATGCACAACGAGTGATAAACCCAGTCAGAAGTTGTGCCACCCGGCTAATGATAAATCTGGGATTTAAATTGAATTCCACCCCCAGGTATCTAGGGGCGGATTATGCCTCCACCTTGGGGGTGGACATTTAGCCCATTAACAATGTTATGCTCCAAGGAGTTTGATCCTGTGTTTCTCCCAAACTCCGGCTACTGGTCCTGCCTTGCACACACTTTACGATCAATTCTAATATCTCAAATTAAATGTTTCATGAATTCATCCATCCTATTCTCATCTACACTATTTTTCATTCATTTGTTCTTGCTAAACCCTAATGACATCCAAACATCTTCTCAATGAAGCCTTGTTGCTTGATGAAACCTTCTTGATATTGTTGCATTACAATAGGCTCTACCCTAGTTAGCCCCTAAAGGACCATTTATCTTTTGGGGGACAAATGGGATTTTGGGTAGGTATCTAAAGGCTGAAATTTTGTTTTTGATTTTTTAAAACTTTCTTTGAAGATAGGAAAGTTGATTCGCTTCATGGGAATATAATTTTTTTTTTCAATCGGTGCTTGGGAACAAAAGATATGTCCAAATAAACTCAAAATAGGGGAGAGGGGGCAACAAAAAAAAATTTGCAAAAATTTGATTTAAATTTTTTTTTTCTCATATTGATAGATTATATTTTTGTCTATCTGGAAAGCTTTGATTCATTTCATTTGGATTTGTCATGAGAAAGTTTTGGACAATCTTCTTTTTCAGGCAATTAGAGCATCTTCTTGAAAAAAATAACTTGTAGGATTCATTTCTGAATGCAATTTTTGCAATTTTTCAATAATAAAAAATTCCACATGGTTTAGTTTTCTTGCTAGAAAAAACTTACCATTGGGATTAGTACATTTTAATTCCATCTAAAAAATATTAATCTTTTAGATTTTCCTTCCATCTTGTACCTATTTCTATTTAACAATTTTTTTAAGAATGAAAATTAAGTTTTTCTGAATTTTTTTTTCCTAGACTCTCAACTCAATTATTCATTATAAAGATTAAGAGCTTAAAACTCTGTAGTGCAAAAAATTTAAGTTAAAAATGTTCAAAGTTCAAAAACCTAGTCCTGCTATGTACTGAAAAACTATTTTTTTCACTTTAAATGCAGATATCTTGCAATCTGTGAGGTCAAAAATTCTGAAATTTTTTGCACACATTTTCATACTAGTTAGGTGTAAGATCCTATGGTTATATGTGGAAAAAAAAACAATTTCCATTTTTTTTTTACTTTTTCCTATAGAAATGACAGTTTTGAGTGTTTTGGGGCAGAAAAAAGGCTTTGGTCTTGTAGGGGTTATTATATAAAATGTCACATTTGCATAGGTTTTCATTTGTTTATTTTTACATCCCAACAACTTTTCAATGAAACCTAGTTGGTCGATGAAACCTATTTGGTCGATGAAACATTTGAATTGTCGCAATAGGATCCATTCTAGTTAGAATTATTATACACTAAATTTTATTTTGTAATTGACTAATTAAACTAAAAAAATTTAATAAACAAAACCATATTCAAATACTTATTGATCAAGAATACTATAACGGTTTTATAAAAAGATTCATATTCAAATGCTTATTTAAATGATTTTTGATGTTGTTACCTTATCAAAAGTATAGATGAAGAAAATAATGCATTATCTCTTTTTTCTTATTGTTTGATATAGGAATAATAATAGTTTTAAATGTCAACAATACTTGCATTAGTCAACTATTGTAATTTTTAGAGGAACATTTACAAACAAAGCCATATTGAATAATTCCAATTCTCAATTCTACAAGAACCCTTAATCTTGACCTTTAAGGACCATGTGCTCAAATTTTGAACAACAGATCAATGCACACATTTCAAGTATACAAAAATTCATTTTTTCATCCATCAATTTTTTTGAAGATTCTTGTGTCAGTCCTTTAACATTTGTATAATACAAATTTTGAAGACTTTGCTTTGCAAGTATTATATAATTCAAAGGACAACAATTAGTTGAAGACTCAAAAATACCTTTTCAATTCAAATCACTTCAAAAATGACCCTTCAAAAACAACTTGAAGAAAAAAATAATATAAATACTTCAAAAAACACTATGATTAGAACTTAACATTTTACACTTAAAGAAAAAAAATCTTGTAAAAATCACAAATATTCAATCTACAAAGGATTTAAGAAGGAATTTTTAATTTTTGGCTTCAAATTTTATTGAAAAATATTGGTTTGTAAACTAGTTGATTTAACCATATAGACATGATCTATGGATCATATTTTACAATTATTTTTTGAGCATCATCATTCAATTCTTCTTCTAAGTTGCATTTTATGATATACCTTCACAATTTTGGAAATTTAGACTATCTTCTATTCTTTAAATCCTAAATGCCTGAGGAGGGTTGCTATTATGTGAGCATAGGAGTGTGAGCCCATGAGCCTAGAATACTACACACCTATGTTATAGGTGTATATTTTATAGATACCGTCTATGATTATAGGATATATATAATACAAATACCCATATTATAGGTGTTTATGATACATACACCTTAGTGTGGAGGACCTGTATTATAGGTACCTATATTGTAGGCTCAATGTTCACAAGCTCGCATTCTTGGGCTCACATACTAGCACCGTTGAATGCCTGAGGGGGGTCTTCCTTCCAAAATCACCTCCAAATTGCTGTTTTTGAAATGAAAGTACATATTTTTTTGGAATATTTTTTTGAAAAATCAAACCATGTGACCTTCATCATCAAGTGCTACCAAATTACTCTACCCTCCAAGTTTCAAAAACTTTGACCCGATACGGATTTTAAAATATCTTCAATCAAAGTTCAATTTTTGAAAAAAATTCAAAGTTTTTTTCCAAACAAAATGATTTTGAAGGCCCATATTTCAAAATTTTCATATAAAAAGAATTTGCAAGTTTTGACCAAATGCAATGATGAATAGTTAAGAACATGCATGCTAATTTTTTGTAAGGATTGGAGCAATGGAAGATTGTTTTCAAAGCCTTGCAATAAAGTGAGGTACATTGGGAACACAAGATTTCATTTGACCTTGTCTATTCAATACATGCTCCAACCAATCAATCTATTGCCCACTTATCCATCTATAGAATTTTTTTTTTAGCTAGGATTTCCTTCCAAGACAATTTGCAATGAACATTTTTTGTAGTATTTGACTTTGAAAAATCACCTAAGATAGAGTTTGTGTCCAAATTAAAGGATTTTTTGGCTATAGAAAGATATTTTTGATGAACTACGTGAAACAAAATATGAAATTAAAAAATAAAATAAAATAAATATGATATAATAAATATGATATGTGAGCAGCCTTTGAAGTTAGGTAACAACCATTAAATTTGCAATTTGGCATATATAACTTAAGGAATTAAAAAAATTCATTGGATACTTTGAATCCTCTAAAACTTTACGAAGTTAAGGTAAGCAGATCCGATGCCACATTTAAATACTTTTGGACTATTCAATGAATTCTGGACTAAACATCCAAAGATCTTCGGATAATAACATCGTGAGTTCTCTTGATGTTAATATAAATCTTTTGATGTTTGTATTGATCTCCCGATGTTTTAGATTATCTCTTGATGACCATTGTGAGATCTCTTGATGACCATTATTAATTTTGGACTTTCAAAAGTCCAAAAATAGTTAAATATGGCATTCCATTATACTCTCTTTGATTCTAAATGTAGTAGAAATTGGAGACAATTTGGAATTGGATTCAAATGGCTGGAATTGGATTGAATTCAATGACATATCACGTGACTTATTCTCATAGCAAAAGGTTCATTCATTATTCTACAATCTCAAGGGACACTTTTAGATTGTCTTTGAACTTGTATAGGGAATTAAGTGAGCCACATTAGCATCCAAAAGGGCAAGAATAATAAAATCCTTACAATGAAATTTTGATTTGACCACCTATAATGTGTCTTTCCTTTCCCCAAAATGAGTTGACCAAAATATATGTGAAATTTGAGTTGATTTTACATTCTTTTGTTAAGAAAAAAGATGATTGAGTAACTGAAATTATTCATAGTGACCAAATGGTCGACAATGGGCTTCCTACCTTCAGTGGAACATCCTTAGTCCAACCGATATATTGGCCCTCCAAATGTATTTCTAACTTTTGACTCATATATATATATATATATATATTAGAACTTGAAATTACCATTGTTGGAAGTGCATCCAAAAGTATTTTGAATAGGCATAAGAAAATTCAAATTTAGACATTGGACAACTGCTTCTAAAGCATGCTAAAAAGTCAGAATTAACAGAGGCTTTGACAAACTAGGCTAGCATAATATATACTAGTGTGCCCTGTGCCGTTGCCACAACCAAAATAGAAGTAAAAACAATTTTCTATTTTTTTAACTCATTAAAACTTTGAAATTCAATAACTTTCACACCAGAGGTCTAAACCCTACAAAACAAAGCCCGTGCATCCCTCCTCGCTGAGGGCTTTTTGACGATACCAAACACGCCATGTGGGGACGCAGGTCCGGGAGATTTTAATATAACAAACAAACAAAACAAATATCCTGGCTTAATATATACTAGTGTGCCTTGTGTCGTTGCCACAACCAAAATAAAAATAAAATTAAGTTTTCTAATTTTAAAAAAAATTGAAAACTCAAAACTCCATAATCTCACAATATAGGTTCAAATGCCATGAAACAAAGCCCGTGCAGCCCTCCTTGCTGAGAGCTTTCCAACGGTATCAAGAACATGACTGGGGGATGCCCGGTCTAGGAGATCTCATCGTAACAAAACAAATAAACAAAACAAAGTGAACAAACAAACAAACAAACAAATGACCTAGCTTAAGGTCTAGATTATTTGGATATTGCATGCATAAACTATAATTAAAAAAAATTCAATATGTAGGTATTCCTTGTAAATTTCCCCCAAACTTTCATAGGCTCTTTTTTTCTCATAGTGTCCATGTTATATAATTTCTATCTCAATTTCCTATCACTTTTTAGTTCAAATTAGTGTGTCATGCGCCATTGCTACAACCAAAACAAAAGTAAAAGTCATTTTTAAAACAAAAAGTAACTCAAAAATCCATAACTTTGCCACCGTAGGTCCAAACGCCACGAAACAAAGCTCGTGCATCCCTCCTCGCCGAGGGCTTTCCAATGGTACCAAGAACGTGATAAATTGACACATGGTTCAAAAGATACATAATTTAGCATAATTTAATCATTTTTAAGATCCCAAAATAACTCAAAAATCTATAACTTTCACATCGCAGGTCCAAATGCTACAAAACAAAGCTTATGCACCCCTCCTTGCAGTGGGCTATTCGACAATACGAAGCACACAACCAAAAACATATAGTCTGGAAGATCTCAACATAACAAACAAAACAAACAAAACAAATAGCCAAACTTAACCCCTAAATGCTCAAGGCCTTTTTTGAGCTTCTAGAAACTTGCTCTAAATTGAACAAAAAGCCAAGATTTCAATAAGTTGTATCAAATTTTTTTTGAATTGTACCGCACAAATTCAAACTAGACATGTTAGAGATCACATAGGAAAACAAAAACAAAAACAATACCACTTATGAATTGAAAGATTATAATGTTTGAACATGAGGGTGTTAAAATTGCAAAAATGACTTGAAGTCTTTCAACCCTCTTTTTACATGCCAAATCTAAAAAGTTGGTCACCAAAAAATTATAAGGTTAAAGGAACTAACATGCATAACCCCAATCAATTTATGGCTTCTCAAAATCTACTCTACAATTTTTTTAAATGAATTTTCAATGTGATTTTTCCTCCAAGATCTAGTGTAAATGAGGCTCATTTCCAAGAGCTCTCAACACTACGGAAAGTCAAGATTGCAATGGGTACCATTGCACAAAGTCTTGTATAGAAAAATCATAATCAATCATTTTCATAATCAGATTTTTGACACTAAAACTAGACTTCAAAAATAATTTTTCAAAAATATAAATTACTAAAAATAGCAACTTGGTTAAGTTTTATTTCCCTTCAAAGTTTTTTTGACACCAAAATTTGGTGCCTTGGGCATTTAGGGGTCAAGGTATGGAATGGCCAAGCGCAGGTTATAGTATTTACCATGGTCAGAAGGTCGGCTTGCATGTTGATCTGCGAGTCTACGGCGTCTGTTCTGCGATATGGAGGTCGCAAAATTGCACCCGCTTTCGCTGCAAAGATTAAGTTATAATTTCTGCCTTCGTCAATTCAAAGACAATCCATCTGTGGGAGATTCCCATGGAGCAGCAGCAGCACGAGAACCCAGGGCATGGCGACGTGGTGAAGGCGCGCGAACATATTCAAGCGCTTAACTAACCGCGTCTTGGGTGCGTTCGATTCTTATCTCGCGCTTCTGGTATGTGCATTGTGTTCTCTTTCTTTCAATTCTGGGAAAATTCTGAGAAAGTTTTGCTGTAATTCATTGGAGAAATTCTTTTGTGGAACCGTCGTTGGTGTTTTTTACTTAATTCCAATTTTACTTCCCCCCCCAAAAAAAATTTGTTTGTCACCCTAATTCAATTTTTCACTCGGGGGCTTCCGTGTGGAAGAGTTTGGTTCTGAAGACATGTTGTGTGATCGATGTTGAGCACGGAAGTTCAATCCTGCTATGCATTTTCGGAAAGCAGTTGCGTGCAGGGGCTTTGGATGATATTCTGGGGTTCTTTTGTTGTCATGGCAGGGTAATGATCAGGCCTGTCAATGGCATTTTGACACTTATCAAACGTAAGATCCAGAGTTGCAGCTGGTGGTGCTCCGCTTCATCCCTATCTTATGTGGCGTATACCTTTCTCGCTTGACCACTTGTGCAGACGAGCCCTTAGTAGATCATGAGCTAGCTTGTCAACAATTATCATGTTGTGCTGTGTGTATTTGCTTTTCATTTGCGAGTAAGCTTAGAATGTCAGAGATTTTGTTTGATTGTTTTCATGTGGTACCAGCCGAAGGATCAATCTGTTGTTGCTGGCCACTATAATCTATTTAATAAAAAATAATTCATGATTGTTTCTAATTTGTGATATCTTTTTGCAATTGTATTCTTTTATGGCTTAGAGTGGCAATACTTTGACGTCTGACTGCAACCCAGAAGTTAAGGTAGAACCACCCATTCCAGATCAAGGAGCCATGGACAACCTGTAGGATGCACTATTTCGGACCAAGGAGGGTGCCCAAATTTGAAATGTGTTTTTTTCTCCTTGAAATGTGTTTTTTTCTCCTTGAAATGTGTGTTTTTCTCCTTTTCAAGGTTGGGACGATTAAGGTCATGACACATGTCCCAAAGTGCACAAAAAACAATGAGCAAAATAGTAGGAAGTAGTGAGTGGGAAAGTAGTTTAGCTATGATTGGAATTGGAAGACTCTAGACATTGGCAATGGGTTCCGAGCACTTTTTGCCTCCCAAAATTCATAGTAATTTCAATTTTGACAATAAAATTACAAAAAATTCAGAGTCCTAATATTTCTTATCTGTCTACATGAGAAAAATTTCCATTGCCTCACTCTGCTCCTCATCTGTTCTGTAATCGCTTATTTGATCAGGTATAGGTGGTCCTACCTAAACTGGACTGGTACTGATCTTCTGTTCCAGACATTTTTCTGAATGAAATCCAATTTCTTGTGATTTTATTGAATGTAGATGAATGTGTTATATTACTTTTTTAAGTACCAGAGATGAAGTTGCATGGAAGAACCTTGCCGATTGAAAACTGGAAAGCACCAGGAACGTCGAGTGAAAACCTAGAAAGGTCTATTTTTGAAATATTCCCTGAGCATTATCTGCCTCCGACTCGTGAATTCTCCATGGATCCTTCCTAGCGCACAATTAAACCGTAAGTGAGCGTGGCACAGGGTTAAGCTTAGAAGCATTGAGTGGGAATTAATGGAGTGAGTGCTTGTTGCTCTTATCCATTGGAAAGAGTAAACTACTTTGTTGCCTGAATGCTTCAAATTTACAGAGATTTTAACAAGTAGAAAGTTGAGGAAACACCAGTGAACAAGTTTGACTGAACCAGTAGATAGTGTAGAGCCTTCGAGTGAAGGTCCTCTACTTGAGGCTGGTACATTATGAGCTAATGCGCTGAGAGCATGCACGCCCATCAAACTCTCCTCTGGCTTGCCAACTGCCGCTAACACATAGGCAAAGAGGAAAATCACACTTAATTTGCCCAATTCTCGAAATTGACAATTTTTGAACAGACAGCGCCAAGAACTTCAGTTACGCCTAAGGTAGAAGCACCAGTAGTCACTAGTCAACCACACCCAGTACCCAACCTGTAGGGGTGCAGTATTTCCAACCAAGGTTCAAATGTGTGTTTTTTGGTCCTTTTCAAGGTTGGGACTAATAAGGTTATGACACATGTCCCAAAGTAGTGAGCAAAAAAGTAGTAAGCAGTAAGTGGGAAATAGTTTTTGAATGATCGGAAGTGGAAGGCTCTAGACATTGGCTATTGGTGAAATGCACTTTTTGACTCCCAAAATTCACTGTAAATTCAATTTTAGAAATAAAATTCTGAAAATTTTGCAATCCCCATATTTCCTATCTTCCTACATGGGAAAATTTTCCATCACCCCTTATTGTGCACAATCTGCTCCAAAATTCCTTAAATGATCAACTATTGGTGCTTCTACCTTACTTACTTTAGAGTTTTTTTCTCAAACAAGTCACATGGAGTGTAAACATAATTGTGTTATTACACTGATTCATCCTTCAAAAATAGAAATTACACTAGATGTACTCATCAATGCACAACAAGGAGCTGAGGAGAGAGAGGTCTGGTCAGTAGAATACCTTCCAAAAGGCTGCAACCGCAGCTCCAGGACCTTCACTTCACAAAGCAAAGTGATCTTGCCTGCAATCCCAGAAATGGAAGCTCAGTCACATTGAAACAGAAGCTCGATCATAATGTACAATATCCCTCAAACAATTGCAATTCCTTGTAACAATCTTCACACATAAAAGCAATCCCACACAGGTCACTACCACTAATCCATTGAAGAGAGAAACAGGGGATCAAGATCGACATACCTACGCCATCAAAGCCGAGCATGAACAACTTATGGTGAGTCTTGCAGCGTTTTAATCAGTTGAAGAGCCTCAATTCTCACTTCATTTGTGTGGCAGCAATAGTCTAGTGACGCAACGACGACGAGGGTCAAATGGGCTGTGTCGCGTAGCGCGAGAGCATCCCCACCAACCGGCTTTTCTATCCCTATCCAAATGAAAGTCATCTAGATAGGCAAGATGCCCCACCAACATGCTGTGTTCTCAAATTTTTGGGGAGGGGGGTTCCCAATCTTTCATTCGGGATGTTGGATAGGGAAGTCGGATTTGGTAACATGTATCTTGTTTTGGGCCTTAGAGCAGCCCCAGAGCAACATGCTGAAGCAACATTGTAAAGGTTTTGTATCATTGATCGTCTAATAATGAGGAATGTCCTCCATTGATTTGCTTCACAATGTTGCTTCAGTGTGTTGTTGTGGTGCTAATCTTAAAATACATGTTTTTTCACCTAAGTGGACTTCACCTTCGGTAGCTGTAAATGCACCTTGCTTTAAGGTAGCAACACCCATAACCATCACTCTACCCATAACCATCACCTCTAAAATCTTGAAAAATTTGTGAAAGTAAATAGATGTGATTAGAGGAATGTACTACATCTGAATATCAAACCTTAGTGTTGGTATTAGGTGCATTTGCAATTGGCTCTTTCACAACTTATTCTCACAATTTCCAAATAATACATTTGAAAGTGTACAGGCATTATTTTTTTCTTGCTAATAGGATCCTATGATTTGTTGGATGTTTATTACTAATAATCATGTTCAAAACCCTTAATTTGATGGTTATGGGTGTTGCTACCTTACCAGGCAGCCTTGAGTTGTGAAGCCGGAGTTATGTGCTCTTATTTAAGGTATTGATTAATAAGGTACTGATTGATTGTTGCATGCATTTTAAGGTACTGATTGTAAATTAAGGTATTGATTTAATCTAATTACAATGAATTAAAAATAAATTGATGGAGGAATAATTTAATAATTGGATTCCTTTGAAAAAAATATTGAGGACAAATTTGGAGATAAATGCACACATTCTCATCTTTATTATAAGAAAAAAATCTATACTTATTTAGGGTGAGTACACTTTGCCAACAAAAATGTGAAATGATTGGTATGATTGAAAAATATATATTACCACTTCATCACTTGTCATGTGTTTATTCAACTTTTTTTGCTAAAATTTATAAGGTTTTCCTGAATTGTATCCACCATTAATTTTTATTTTTCTACCCTCTACTAGTGATTTGATGAAAAAGTGTATCATATACATCTTGTATATTAAGACTAATATTTTCTAGATCTACACTATCATCTTCTTCAACTTCTACTAAAGTAGCAGCATGAAAAGATGGAATAGAAGGTGGGATAAATCACTAGAACTTGTAGACCTAAGAGGAAATGGAGGCATGGTTGGATTTAGAGAGTCGACATTCACTTCACGTGCCATTGGTGTTGCACGTTGTAATTCAGCATCAGCAAGTCGTTTCAACCTTGCAAGTCTAATGTTGCGCAGTAGAGCTTGCTCATTTAAACGTCGACGCATGTGGGCTTTATATTCTGGGTGATCTTTTCCTAATTTCAAAAATAATTCATCAGCAGCTATGTCCTCCATCACTTTTGTTTGAGCATCCATAGAATTGGACAGTTGCAGAGTCGCTTTTGAATTACAACTCATATTTTCCATTAGTAATGCTTGAGCTTGCATAGCTATTTGAGTTGTCTTCTATTGAACCGGTCTTTCTATATCAGCAATTAATTCTTCAAGATTTGGTTGAGGATTTGAAGCTTCACCAGTTTGTATCAGAATGCTGATGATAAATAGTACTTAGAAGATCTAGAATTTGATTCACAATGGATATAAATACGATTTTGGAGACACTTACATATGAAGTTTATTAGTCCACAAAAATATTTATTTATGAAACGAAAAGTTGAAGACATAGGAAAAATATGTAGAAAAGGAAAAACAAATATAAAAGATTGTAGATAAATTGACAAAATATATAGACTAAGACTCAAAACATGTATAATAGAATTCAGAATATATAAAAATAGTTTGCAAATATGAATTACAAGTGATTTATATATGAGGTGAACAATTATGAATTTTTCTTAAAAAAGTAAAAGTGTAACTATTAACAAAAGCAAAAGTACATTTACATTTGGTCTATATAAAAATAATTTTAGTTAAATTAAAATGAAAGTGACTTGATTAAAAATAGAAAAAATAAAAGTCAATTGCAAGTGACATGATTACAAATAAATAGAATTGGTTTTACACTAAAGAATAATTATAGTGTGTTTAATATTGAATATGTCATTTTGTAGTATTGATGTTTGTGTGATAGTTAAATATTAATATCTTTTTATAATATAAAGTCTAAGACATATTCTATCTCTATCAAGGTTAACAAATATAATTTTTTGTAAAATTTATAACTCAATTTTATAATGGAAGATAGATTGAAGGAATATATGGATGACTGGGAGGAAGTAGAGAACTTAGAATTTGAAATAATTAAATTGCAACAACAACTAGTACATTTTCAACAAGCGGTTGCAATTGAAAAAAATTAAATGTGGTGGTTCAATACCAAGAAAAAAAAGACAATTTAGACCAAGATTGGAAGCAAGGTTATAACCAAATAGTGAGAGATTATTTTGCAGCAAGTCCACTATTCACTGAAACCCACTTTTGAAGGCGGTATCAAATGTCAAGGTAATTTTTTTTTGAAATGTAGGATAAGTATATTAGACAAAGACCATCTAACACCACAAGCAAATTAGGTATTTCTAGTATGCAAAAGTGCATTGCAGCTATAAAATAATTAGCTTATGGATTCTCAGCAGTCGCATGTGATGAATATGTATGGTTGGCGGAAAGTACCACAATGAAATCATTAAAACGATTTGTGCGAGCAATACAAAAACTTTATGAAAAACAATACTTGTGCAAACTCACTCGTGAAGATATAATAAAACAAATGCTGAACAAATGGACGTCAATGAAAATAGGGGCTGGGCAAGTATGTTTGGATTGCTAGATTGCATGCAACTGGATTGGAAGAATTGTCCCACAACTTGGCAAGGTCAATTTATTAACAAAAATGGTAATTATTCAATCAAACTGGAAGCTATATGTGATCAATCATTGTGGATTTGGCATGCTGTATTTGGTATGTTTAGAACCAATAATGACATAAATGTTTTAGATAGTAGCCCAGTCTAGTATAATTATCTTCAAAATCAAGCTCACGATCTAAGCTTTGAGGTGAATGGTAATCCTTATAGAGGATATTGTTTGCTAACAGATTCAATTTATCCACCCATGGGCGCTTTTTGTACACTCTTTCCATAGAGCAGAAGAACAAAACAATGGAATAATTTTTTATAGGATGGTTGAAAAGTGAAATTTCAGACCATTAATTACAATTTTCTAATTTTTTTCTTTATTAACTGAGAATGAAATGTCTACGTTTTCACCGTTTGGATTTCTTTTTTTTCAAATTTATGAATTTTACATAATACTTGCAATTTCGTCTAGTATATGTGCAAATTTGAAGACCTTCTCACATTGCAAGAATTTTTTTGATATGCTCTTCCCCTCCAATTCGTTTGAAATTTGTTCCACACATACCTAACATGGTTTCCTGCATGGAATAATTAAAGCTCAACTTTGTATAGAGCAAGTTTTTTCCTATAGCAGTGGTCAAAATTAGCTCAAGTTGTAGGGCAGCATTCAAATTTATTTTTTTCCCAACTTTGAAAGCTCATATTTTTCAATCCGTACGGTCAAACTTGATGAAATTTTAATCAAATGATCTTAGACAAGTAAAGTATAATATCCTATAGTTAGATTCTAATAAAAATATTTTTTTGTTTCTCTAGACGAACGCATCAGAAATGGCAGTTTTGAGTGAATTTTGGCAGAAAAATGACCTCAATCCTTTAGGGGTTAATAAAAAATTATGGACAAAATTCAAAGGATGTTTGAAAGTTGTCCAAAAAAAATTCCCTTCCAACCCCTCTCTAAAATTTGACCATAACTTTTGATTGGAGTCTTGAAATCTCAAATGTTTTTTTAGAGGTGAAAGTTAGTTTGATTTTACACATTAACTTAGTTCAAAGTTTTTTGAAAAAAATTATTCTACACTGCCTAAATGAGGTCTGAAATTTCACTTTTCAACCACAATTTCTACTTTGGGCTTAACTATGAGCGGTAGAGCTCTTACTAACCCTAATTCACAAATCTCATATGGGTTGTCTTACCTCCTACCATCCCACATTCCCACTAATATAAAAATCTTATCTTCTCATCTCTTCATTCATTGAGATACATAGTAGTCAAAGTTTAATTGATGAATATAATTGAACACTTTGAATATAGTGTTGAATTTTTATGAATTACACTTTCATTAAGTATTAAATATTAATTAAATATAAATATTAATTAATTGAATTAAAAATAATAAAATTATTTGGCATTAATGTGTCGGCTGCTTATATAGGCAGTCTAACCTATGTTGTGGGTTTGCTGACGTGGAAGCCTTGCCTGTGTGTCATATTTTGCTGATGTGGCAACCAACGTGGCGGATTTTGAAATAATAATTTATTTTTTTAATTTTGCTAGAAACAATTCATATCTATGCCATTTGTAAGTTCAAGGATTATCTTCTAATTCATGTTTATGTAATTTGATTTAAATCAATTCAAATTTAATTTTTTTGCATATTCATTAATTGGTTGTTTATTCAAATCCTTTCAAATTGGTTGGTTTTCATTAGGCCTATAACTCTATTCTTGAATACACAAGCAACAGAGAAGGGGCCATTTTACATCCAATGAAAGACATTGACATTGTTTGACTAGACATTCAACTTGATACAATATGTTTCTATCCTATAAAAACGTAGCATCAAAGACTGTCAACCTATTTTCCTCAATAAGATATAACGTGCTTCAACTTGTAGTGATGTAGCTTGGTCCATCCGAATGGAGCATTTTGCATCAACTCTAACAATCGTTTTCACATGCTACATCATCATGGACTTGAAGAATGCCCAATGAGCGACCAATCATATGCACTAATGCACGCTTGAAGAATGTCAAATGTTGGTGAAAAGATAATAAGGTCGGCTCTTCACAAATTTCAATTTAGGAATTTAACCCCTAATGGACCGAGGCCTTTTTTCTGCCAAAAAACACTGAAAACTGCCATTTCTATAGCAAAGAGTAAAAAAATTTGAAAAATGTTTTTTTTTCACATCCAACCGTAGGATCTTACACCTAACTAGTATAAGAATGTGTGGAATTTTTTTTAGAATTTTTGACCGCACAGATTGCAAGATATTTGCATTTAAAGTGAAAAAAACAAGTTTTTCAGCACAATGCGGGACTAGATTTTTTGACTTTAAACATTTTTAACTTAAAATTTTTGCACTATAGAGTTTTGAGGTTTTATTTGTTATAGTGGAGAATTGAGTTGAGAGTCTAGGAAAAAAAAATATTCAAAAAGAACTTAATTATCATTCTTAAAAAAATTGTTAAGTAGATGTAGGTACAAGATAGAAGGAAAATCTAAAACATTCATATATTTTAGACGGAATTAAAATGCACTAATCCCAATGGTGAGATTGTTCTAACAAGTAAATCAGACCATCCAAAAAAAAAAAAATTGAAAAATTTGAAAAATTGCATTCAGAAATGAATCCCAAAGTTATTTTTTTCAAGAAGATGCTTTAACTGCCCGAAAAACAAGAATGTCCATAACTTTCTCATAACATATCCAAATGAAATGAATCAAAGCTTTCCAGATAGCCAAAAATATAATCTATGAGGAAAAAAATATTTAAAAAAAAAATTAAAATTTTTGTCCATTTTTTTTTTGCTGCCCGAGCTGCCCCTCGTCCCCTGTTTTGAGCTTATATGGTCATAACTTTTTTTCCCGGGCACCGATTGTGAAAAAAATTATATTCCCTTGAAGCTAATCAGTTTTTCTACCTCCAAGAAAAGTTTCAAAAAATCAGGAAAAAATTTCAGCCCGTAGGTACCTGCCCAAAAACGCATTTGTCCCTCGTAGGGACAATGGTCCTTAGGGGTTAAGTAAAGAATTGCAATTGATTTTCAACAATAAATGTGTAGGGAAAATAGGTTGACAGTCTTTGATGCTACGTTTTTATAGGATACAAACATACCGTATCAAGTTGAATGTCTAGTCGAACAATGTCAATGTCTTTCATTGGATGTAAAATGGCCCCTTCTCTGTTGCTTGTTGTGAGTGTTTCTAACTCCACCCTTGAGTCAGAAAGTTACACACGGGTTCTAGCTGCAATTTCGTTGGAGATTTTACTCCTAATCAGGTGATTCCTAAATAAGTGTTCGCCTTCCAAGCAATGGACACTTTTTGTGACTGATATCCTGTAAAATTCCACTAATTCTAAGAAAAGCTATGGGTTAATTAATTAAACGTTATGGTTAGTTAAAAAACAAAGAAAGAAAACAAAATCTAATCTAACTAAAATTGTATCTAAGTAGCCTTTTAGAATATAATTTTCCCTTCCCAGAATGGTGAAGAAAACTAGATTCCAAGATTCCTAGCAAAAGTTACCACGAGGTACGTTCGGCCCCTTAGTTGTGCTAACCTTCATCCACTAATCTAAAATAGCAAATTACTCCAAAATAATTCTAAATTCTAAGGTTAAATTATTAGTTCCTTTAAGTTACGGATTTTTAAGACTAATCAGAATTTTGACCTAATGGGATGTTTTTCATCCAAATTTGGTCTCAAACTTCATCCAACCTTTTATCCTTCAAAAATAAAGTATTTCCAAAAGAAAAGAGGGACTTTGGAATCTTTATAGATTCCTTGTTTGATTCCTATCTAAAAAGATTCCTTAAAGATTCTTTTGGATGAAATTCCTAGATTATCATCCAATTGTGTGGTTATGGTTAATTATTAGTAATTTTTGTTATTGGGTTAAATTTTAAGTATGATTTGGTTTTATAACCTCTAACTTTCTAAATCTAATCTATAATTCTAAATTCTAATCTAAAAACTAACTTCTAACAGCAAAGATTCTAACTTTAATTTGAAAACAAAAACAAAGCAAAAGAAAAGGGTAAAATTAACATACCTCTGGATCCATGGTCCCGTCATCGCATAGCACTAGCATAATCGTCTCGAGATAACCCTCATCCTCCATCATGGGTACTCCGTCTGTTGATGAAAGTTTAGTGTCAAAATGTATGGAAAACTCCTTTTCCTACATTCGTCTAACTGATTTCCTACAATTAAAGGGGTTAGTCTAGGTATTTAACTTAATTCCGTTGATTTTAGGAATTTACGTTAAACTGCTAATAGTTTTTAGTTGATTTTAAAATAACCTTTTGAATTAAAGTAACTTCAAGGCCCTATTTCCACCCACCTTGAATGTTTGTTTTAATTTAAGAATTAATTTTAAAAGATTAATATCTTCCAAACTAATAATATTCCAATGAATCGTCAATTTTATTTGTTATTCATTAGTTTATGATTTTTGTTGGATTAATCTATTGTTTTTTTGTTGACTTTTTGTCTTTTCCTATTTGGCTTATTAGACCAATAAAACAAAAACCCAAGTCAACAAGACCAACTAATTCCTTCCAAAAATACTAATTGATAGAAAAAACCAAATTCTTCAATAGTAAAAGGAATAGAACCAAAGAACTATTCTAAATGAATAGTGAATGAATAGTAAAGAAAGAATAATAACAAAAACAATTTGTCCCGAATGAATAGTAAATGAATAGTAACGGAATAAAAACCAAAACAAATCTAAAATGAATAGTAAAAGCACAACAAAACAAAACAAAATGAATAGAAAACAATAAAAAACCGCGCCAAATCCAAAAGGAATAGTAAAAAACAAAACATCAAGCCGACATGAATAGTGAGATTCTTTAGGAAAACTAGTTTTTTAATCTAATTATTCCCAAGCCGCTACTTCGTCTTCGTTTAAGTATGTTTTGCCTTGAGTTTTGTTGTCATTTGGAGTTGGCTATGAAGTTGGGAAGTTGTGAGTTGGAATGTTCAAAGTGAGTTGAATTTTATATGTGGAGAGTGCACTTACGGGTGATAGGGAGAATCATACGAGAGATCAAACAATTTTAATCTTATTTGGAGTGTTTCCAAAATTCCAATCAAAGTTTGTTTTGAGCTCAAGCAAATTGAGTTTTTGGCTTGCGGTTTCCAAAATTTCAGATCAGAGTTTGAGTTCACCAAATTTCAGATCAGAGTTTTGAGTTCATCAAATTTCAGATCAGAGTTGAGTTCATCAAAATTTCAGATCAGAGTTTTGGGTTCTGAGTCTTACCTTCTCCTAGTTCAGTCGACTGTCCGTGCAGGCAGGCTGGCTCCCCGTCCTCGCAGCTCAGTCGTCGTGGTGGCGACACGTGGCAGCACCTGATTGGCCATTCCCGGCCGCTCCCGTACCTCGTTCCCGATACCCTGCTTCCGCTGCTCTTGATCTCGTCCGACTAGTTCTGGTTCTGGTATTCGGAGATTGGTTCTGGTTCTAGTATTTTGGAAATTGGTTCTAGCTAATTAATCAAACAATTAACTAAACGGAGTAAGTGAAATAACTAAACTAAATAATGATTTTTTTGGATTTTAGGATAAAAAATAACTAAACTAAACTAAGGATGACAAAGCAAACTAACTAAACTAATTGATGATTTTTGGGTTTTTTGAAATGACTTAAGCAAACAACTAAACAAGATAAAGGCTAAACTAATGGATGGGGGTTGAAAACTCTAAACTAAGCAACTAAACTAAATGGAAGGGTTTTTGAGGATCTTTGAGTAAAAGTGGTAAACTAAACAAAAATCTAAAACTTGTGACTTTGGCAATGAGAGCAAAACAACGAGATGAGCAATTTTTGGCGGAAGAAAGGAAACCACTGGGCGTGAGTTGGTGGCTTAAGTAGCCAACGCACCAAGGATGTTCTCCCAATTATCCTTTTAAGTTTAAGGTAAATTTCAATTGAGGTAAAAGCTTCGCCGTGCGGGGCAACCCCAGGCCAAACTTGTGGAAATTAGTTCCAAGTGGCTGCAGGGAGGTTTTAATTCTTAAAGGAGGTACACATGAAAGTGTTTAAACCGAATATTAAGGATTAAAGTGATTCCCAAGGTATCAAATAGTTTTAATTCTTAAAGGAGGTACACATGAAAGTGTTAAACCGAACATTAAGGATTAAGTCACACCAAACTTTGTTATACAACAAAGTTTGGTCAAAGGTTTGAGTGTTAGAATCTTTTGGTAAAGACTAGCTTCACCGCTTTAAGAATTCTAGCTCAATAGCTGTTTACAAAACACGAAATTAGTACGCCAAGGTATGCAAGTTTTTGGGGGATGAAACCTCCCAAAAAGTGTGAATTTAGTGTGGTTGTGAAGGTTGAAAGGAAACCCCGAGTCCTTAACCAAATCCTTCACTTCAAGAAAACAAAGAAAACAAGAATGAGCAAAGATGACCAAAATTTGGTCTAGCTTAATTGCTTCCGACAAAGCCGGTAAGCAAATAGAACAAAGAAAAGAGTGTCTGTACTCCGACAGAGTGTCGGTAGGCAGACAATGAAATAAATGGGGTACAACAAACTTTGCAGGGAGGCCTTATATACTCGCTAGAAGGCCCCACCACTTAGTTTACCATGAGATATTTGGTCTTCTTACTCAAAAACTAACCTAAACTAAATTCTAAACTACCCTAAGATATTTCCAAAATAATCTTTGTTTAATCCTTAGAATTTTCTAGAACAAGCCTTAATTAGAAAGGAAATCTTGTCCAAATAAAATCTAAGATTTTTCCCAAAGATATTTAGGAAATTAACTATTTTGACCTTGAGATATTTCGCAATTAACCCTAGGATATTTCCAAATATTCTTAATTTAATCTAAATTGGATTTTAAAGGAAAGATTTGAAATCTTAACTAAATCCAATCTTCGACTTTTACCAAGATATTTTGTGAAATAACTTTGAATTACCGCTAATTACTCTAAAAAAGTCAACGCTACGGCTGAACTCTTCCTATCTTCTTGAGAACAACTCCAAATTGAAATTCGATTGCGCCATCGCGTTCAGAAGGCCCCAATTAGTATAGGAGACCCCCTACTCCCCACTTCCAGGTTGTAAATATGTGTAAAAACCACTCACGGTAACTTCAAAGAAAAGTCGAAATCCCAATTTATGGAATTCGCATTTCCCAAGGAAACTGATTGGCCAGAGTAGTCTGGAAGGTTTGTGAGAGTAAGAAAACATTCCTTGTTCGCGACATTCGGACATTGTTAGCTCCTGGTTCGCCGGTCAACTCGCCGCCATGTTGTAAATTCTTGTTAAATTTGATGTCGCCGTCGATTCTAGTACTTCTGACTATCGGAAAGTCTTCAAACTTGACTGGTCGCTTATTTTATGTATAAAACTCTAATCTAATTTTTAGTGAGATTTTACCGCACTCTGGGTAATTTCTATGAAATTACCATCAGTTTCAAAGACGGTTGACTTCCTATGGAGTCATCGTGGAGTTTTGTAAAATCTTGAAACTTTTGGGCAATCTTCTAGGAAGTGTTCAAAAGCTAAGGGCAAAACCAAACCTCCAATAAGGATGCTAAATTTAGCAGTTCTTTAATAATTTCCGCCCTGGGGGGAAATTAGTCTGGTACCGGGGTTTGTCGTGGATGATTAGTTCCGTTGTTGACCTCTTGGCATGCTTTTACCCTAAAAGCACCTTTCTGTAAGCTCCAATCATCTCGCCCTTCTTCTACTTTGCATTCTGGTTCGTATTCTTCAATATTTGCAGGTTTTCACATAACTAGCCCAAATTCCACATGAATTGGATCTAGACACTTCTAAACCTGAACATAGATTCTATGATTCAGCCAGGCTGTCACATGTGCTCACATGTCGAGTTTTACATGGACAGGACACTAGAACTGGCTAATTCTCACATCCTCACATCTCTCTAATATGTAAATATGGACTTTAAGACTCTAAACTAAGACCTAAACATAGTAAAGCAAAGTATTTTGTGCTTTCCATGATTTTAGGACAATCCCTCACTAATCTGGTAGGGACTTCCACCAAACTCCTCCCAACTACTAATTCATACTATTTTACATGAATTTACACTAAAAACTAACAATAAATCGCGAAAAATAAACCCAGAGCTCCAAGTGCTAACTTGAGGGCTCACACTTGTGTATTCAAGAATAGAGTTATAGGCCTAATGAAAACCAACCAATTTGAAAGGATTTGAATAAACAACCAATTAATGAATATGCAAAAAAACTAAATTTGAATTGATTTAAATCAAATTACATAAACATGAATTAGAAGATAATGCTTGAACTTACAAATGGCATAGATATGAATTGTTTCTAACAATTTGTTAGCCATGAGTTTCAGAGATTGTCTTCATCAAGCGTGTTCTTCTTTTGAATCCCAAAACTGTGGATATATTCCACTTTAACTTTGTAACATGCATTTTTGGTGTGTAATACTTTTTTCCATTGATCACAAAATGTTTGATACTCTTGGCCTTGAATAACTTTGATGTATAAGTAGAAACCGACCTTGAAGTATCAGAAAAACGCAAGTAATAGTAGGAGACTTTTTGCTCCAAAAAGTACCTAAAGCCATTTCCACTTTTTTCCTTCTATGCAGTAAATCCTCTTCTTCCAAGTCTTTTGGTATAGTATTTGATTTGCATATAAGTTCAAGCAAAGGCAAGGAGATTTTTTTGCTGGTACAAAGTTTAAACAAGTCTTCCAGCTTATGGATTTTTTCAACTCTTTCTTCCCCATGTGAATGAAGTAGGATACGAGCTGCATTAAGATATACAACACTTTTTTGTGTTTCTCTAATAAGAGAATCAAACTTGTTTCATTCCATCCAAAAAAGTCTTGTGTTCTTCTTAAACTCCAACTTCAAATCAGTTGCATTGAACATTTGTACAGTAACGTGTGAAATAACTTTGTTGATGTCTGTGTCATCACAATTGATGCCTTTTTTTAGATTCCTCATGTGAACCAATCCCACCGTGTACCGTCAAGAATGACTAGAAAAGAACGGGTGATGAATCGTATAGGTGTTGCAGATGGGATAGAAGCTACTGAGGGAGGGACATTTAAGAGTACGGCATGTAAGGTGGAGGCAAGTAAGAGAGATGCAATTGAAAAAGACGCAGTTGAAACAGAAGCAAATGAAGGAGGACTCACAGAAAACCATGGTTGAAGTTTTGTGACGAGAAAAAGAGATGACACTTGACGATGAAGTTCCCGTGCCTCTTCTATGCATTCCAAGTTTTGGAGGATACATGAAAATTTAGGCTCTCTTTCCAATTGCTCTTGGAAAAATCGTCATACGTGCATTTGGGTTTGCACTCGTAGATTGTAGCGATATCTGTACATTGGTGCTTGGTGTTGGTGTTGGTGTCTCAGGACTTTAAGGTGGTGTTGTGTTGTCCATGCTGTTTTCTTCAATGTTATAGGTAGGTATGTCTTGAAGTATGCCTGCAAACACATGATACTTTAAATTACTAAAAGTATTTCTTATATTTGAACTTATAGAAAAAAAATTCTTATAAAAATCATAAATATTCAATCTACAACCCTTTGCTCCTTTTTGGGGTTAAAAATAAATAAATGAGACTGTAAAACCCTTGGCTTGGCCCCTAAGCATTCAAATTGATCTCACTAGGGTTCAATTGGAGCTTACCACCCTCTAATTTGATCTCAAAAATCTTCAAAAGTCCACAATTACATTAATTACAAACCTCATTTATCATGCCAACTACTATGAAAACAACATTTCTGCAAATTTTTGCAAGCACAGCATAGTTGATACTAATTCAATTCAAAAGATGAAATTTACAAAAGGGTCCATACTAGCTATTGGTGGAAAACATCCATACTTTGTATCAAGTGTCCCATTTGGTTCAGAAGTGTCCCATTTGCCTTTGTAGGCATGAACTTTGACAAAGCAACCAGGACTGTTTGCAATCGTCACATACGAGCCCAAATCATGAAATCTTAGCTTACTGTGATCATATCATCTTTTCTATGACTAAGGCATGAACCATGGTTCTCTTAGTACAAACAAAATGTCAAATGTCAATATTGCAAAGAGGCACAATCAATAGTGGTTCCAGTGAAAAATACTCAAATTAGTCTCAAAAAATAATTTGAAACATCTTATAAAGATATAATAGGTCATAGGCTTCACATGGCCAAATAGTTAAGACATAATAGAAAAACATAATTAGCAAAGGTTCAACAAATGTATATCACTAATATAAATAAAGAACATTGCATGTGTTCATTGCAAGTTAAATGAAATTAGACACATACCTTCTAATCCTACCAATTTCACTTGTAATCAAATTTAAAAGTAAATTAAGAATTTTCCTATCAAAATTTTAAAAAACTATTGGTGATAGCATTGGTGAATTTAACCACAAGGATGGAATGTAGAACTCAAAATATGCAACTTTTATTCGTATATCAATTCCAAAATATTTTAGAAACGCTCAATTGAATAAACGTGTGCAAATTGGAACAAATTGCACTTGAAAGAAACTAAAGCCTATGTGCCTTCTAATAGTAGCACACTTTAGGCATGCCAAACGTACATAAGCAAGCAATTGTCCAAATTAAATACTGCAAAAGAGTAGGTAATATACACCCAAAAGATTGGTCTCAAAGCAATATTCACTTGCAACAAGAAAAATTTGTGCTTGCGTCTCCTGAGGTGCTCAATCTTCTAAGCAATCCCACTTCCTAAAGAAACATGCTCAATGATGAAGTTCTTCAAATTACATGTGCGGCAAAGTCAAAGAAGGCTACGATTGTATTAGCAAGCATGCGCTATTTCTACACGTCTATTAGAAATAGAAATTAGCGACAACCAAAGTTGAAGTTCTTCCCATATGGAAGTGGCCACTTATGCTCTTTTCCTAAAAATAGAAATCATGCACAACAAAACTAAAGTTGAAACAGTTACTTCCCAATTGAAACAACTATTTATCACTCAATTGAAACAGCTACTTTGATTTTTTTGCTCCTATTCTAGACTTCACTTTAATGGATAGTGTCCTCTAAAAAGTAAGGTATTCCCAATTTTGACTTTGAAGAATATCTTTTAAAATTTGTCCTTTTCTAACCTAACTTTCAAAACTAACCTATTAAATTTATTGCTTTATGCAATCTTCATCAACATGCCAAATTTCAATTTCAAAAAACAAAATTTTTATTTTGATAAATTATTTTGCATGTTTTTCATTGTGTTACAAAATAATTGACTGAAAAATATTGGTGATGAATTTTTAAAACTTTATTGAGCAAATATTTAAGAAATATCAATGTGCACATTACACTTTTAGGGGAAAAAACATTACCTAGGAAAAAATTTATACTAAAAAGAATTCATTGTCTAGGTATTGCCTCTCCAAATTTTATGAAATACATATTTTAAAATTGCATTTATATTTTAGTAATTGAACCTTATATTATGGCTAATTCTATACCGTTGAGCATGATGGTGCAATTGGTTTGTCAAAACCTAGTTATAATTTAGAGAAATTTGTTGTTTAAATTTTTGATTAGTGAACCTTTGACATTGAATTCTTTACAGTGTAAAATTTTTCCTAGGTAATGTGAATTTTTCCTGAAAGTGAAATGTGCACATCTATGATTCTTAAATATTTGCACGGTAAAATTTAAAAGATTTGTCACCAATATTTTTCAATCAATTATTTTATAACACAATGAAAAACACACAAAATAATTTACCAAAAATAATTTTTTTTGTTTTTCAAAATTAAAATTTGGCATGGTGATGAAGATTACATAAAGCAATAAATTTAATAGGTTAGTCTTAAAAGTTAGGTTAGAAAAAGATAAATTTTGAAAGATATTCCTCTGAGTCAAACTTGAGGTTACCTTACTTTCTAAAGGGCACTGTACATAGTGTTTGAACAATGTTGTATTCTTGAATAGTGCCTTGGAAGGTGCCTGTGTTGATAGCTTGCAGTGCAAAAGAAGGGCGGGAGTTTATTCAAAGGATTTGTTTAAAGGATTCAAGGATTCTATTTACAGAATTAAAAGATTCAAAAGATTCTATTCAAAGGATTTATAGGGTTTAAAGGATTCAAAGGATTTAACCCTTAAAGGTCAAACGGGTGACTATGGATATCACCCTTTTCATTATTGTGTAAATCATTGGCTTAAAAAATTGCAAAAGCACTCATTGGAAGTTAAACTATTATAGAAGATTTTCCCTTTTCACTACAAAATTTTGAGGATGAATAGTTGAACTTCTATCCTATTAGAATAATTCCCTGCCATTCATCGGATGCCAAATGTTCGTGTCAATGTTTAAGGGTTAAAGGATTCTATTCAAAGGATTTGTTTAAAGTAATCTGTTCAAAAGATTTGTTTAAAAGATTTATAAAAATAGTTAATTAGATGTGTACAAGTCTACAAAGAGTGAGCCTCTTTCTACTTGAATGTCTAAATATGTATAAAATAATTACCATGGTTTTTTTGGTGAATGACCATGTCTATAGAGTTGCTATAGATGGCCAATTTTATTGTCTATATTTAATTTTTTTTCTATTTTTTCCTAATTAAAACATTGAAGTATCTATAATATTGATATTTGGCACTTTTTTAGTTTTCTTTTTCTAGATTACCTTCATTTTATAGGTGTATAGAGTAGAAATGAATTTTACAAGTAGGCATAGTTATTATCCAAAAAAACATCCTTACATATTTTTTAGTATAAATTGTCTCCACTTTTATTCAGTCTCATTCGAAATTTGTCTAAAATGAACTTGATATGGTGAGATCTTTCTATTAAACCTTATTATAAAATATTATATAAATAAATATTTAAATACTATTTAGAATGATTTGTTATTATAAAATATTATTATAAAATATTAAAAAAAATTCAAAGTGATTATATAATATTCAATAATACTAAAAATGATGTTATACTAGAAGATATGCTAAACATTTATATAATTTGTATACCATAATTAAATAGTAACATATAAACTACAACAACCTAATTAATTCATTGAATTTTAAATTGTGTAATTGTGAATGAAATTATAAGAAATAAATGAAAAAAAAATTGGATTAGTTTTTAGCTTTATATTTTATCTTACATACTTTATAAAAATGTACTTGATAAAAAAAACTATAAAAAACAAGACAATCAATGTTGGATATAATACTTACAAAAGAATTAGTTATTGCTATTGTGAATTACATATTTTTAGAGAATAATGGGAGTTTTTAGATTGAAGAAGAATATTGAACAAAAATATAATTTACCATTATTTATCTAAGTTCATGCTTGCTTATTGTAACAAAGATGAAATTGTAATGTGATCTTCTATTAAAATGTTCACTTGAATATCTACATTTAACAAACTATTATGGATGTTAAATGATAAATTACCCTAAAGTCCCATTGTCCCTTTGGGGGACAAAATGGATTTTGGGCAAGCTCCTACGGTTTCAATATTTTTCATAATTTTTTGAAATATTTAGTGAAGATAGAAAAACACATTAGCTTTCTAGGAATATAATTTAGATTTCAATCGGTGCCTGTGGGCAAAAGTTATGGCACAAAAAGCCCAAATTTTAGTTAGAAGAGCAAAAAAAAAAACCTCACACAAACTTTAACCCCTAAAGGACTAAGGCCTTTTTTCTACCAAAAATCACTCAAAATTGCCATATCTATAGCAAAGAGTAAAAAGAAATGAAAATTGTTTTTTTTCCACATCTAACTGTAGGATCTTACACCTAACTAGTATGTGAGTGTGTGGAAAAAATTTCAGAAGTTTTGACTGCATGGATTGCAAGATATCTGCGTTTAAAGTGAAAAAAACAAGTTTTTGAGCACATTGCGGGACTAGATTTTTTTACTTTGAACATTTTTAACTTAAAAGTTTTGCACTAAAGAGTTTTGAGCTTTAAATGTTTATAGTGGAGAATTGAGTTGAGAGTTTAGCACAAAAAAAATTCAAAATAACTTAATTATCATTTTTTTTTAAATTGTTAAATAGAAGTAGGTACGAGATAGAAGGAAAATCTAAAATATTAATATATTTTAGATGGAATTAAAATTCACTAATTCCAATGGTGAGATTATTCTAGCAAATAAATCAGACCATGTAAAAAAAAATTGAAAAATTGAAAAAATTGCATTCAAAAATGAATCCTACAAGTTATTTTTTCCAAGAAGATGCTCTAACTGCCCGAATAACAAGAATGTCCATAACTTTTTCATAACAAATCCAAATGAAATGAATCAAAGCTTTCCAGATAGACAAAAATATAATCTATGAGAGAAAAAATATTTTTAAAAAAATTCAAATTTTTGTCCATTTTTTTTTGCTGTCTGGGCTGCCCCCCATCCCCTGTTTTAAGCTTATTTGGTCATAACTTTTGTTCTCGGGCACCAATTGTGAAAAAATTATATTTATAGAAAGCTTATCAGTTTTTCTATCTCCAAAAAAAGTTTCAAAAAATCGCAACAAAATTTCAGCCCGTAGGTACCTGTCCAAAAATGCATTTGTCCCTTGAAGGGACAATAGTCCTTTAGGGGTTAAATTAAAAATTAATTTTTTTCTCACATAGATTATGTTTTTATCTACATGGAAAGATTTGATTCATTCCATTTGGATTTGTTATGAGAAAATAATTAGAACGTGTTTTACTTCCATCTTAGAGCTATCAATAATTTTGTTTTTCCTTCAATCTTGAATTTATTTCTACTTAAGTTATTTCAATTCAATTTTGATTTGGTGCTAAAACCTTCATAAAATTACTTATGAAATTTTGGATGTGAATTGCATTGGTAACTAAAACTCTAAAAGCAACCACTTCCTAAAATATATAGAGTTGGTACATTGAATAAGCAAAATGTACCCCTATGTCATAATTGTTTTTGTAACATGGGCATTTTTGTTATTGTAGTATGGGCACTTTGAGAACTTAGAATTTTCTTTATTTAAATTTTTGCTTTATAGATTTTAAATTTTTCAATGTTTATATTACACATACACTTTTAGGGTTAAAAAAATCTGAATTAATAAATTTTTATTTTCATTCTTCCAAAATTTGTTAAACAAAAGTAGGTATATGATAGAATGAAAATCTTCCAAGTACACAATTCTTTGTATTATATGTAGGGATCATCAACATGAAAACGTCTTAGAGGAAAACTTTTGTTAAAATTATATCAAATTAAAAAAACCAACAATTTAGGTGAGGACTAAATCCTAAAAATAAAAAAATAGTGTTTGCATACCACATAAGAAATAAAACTCACAATACATATGAAGAATTGAAACATCTATGCATAGCTTCCAAAAAACCATACAAAAAGTTTCCTCCAATTAAAATTAAAATTCATTCGCAAAGTCTCATTTTAAATAAAAAAATTATTTTTAATTAAAATTTGCAAAAATGTTTTTTTGTCCCATAATACATGTATTAAAAACCCTATATCATTAGCACTAAATTCTTGATACAAATAGAAAGATATCTGTACAAACGGGTGTAAGAATGAGTTGTTGGAGCATTGGGACATCCGATGTAAAAGTTGCGGTTTTAAAAAAATCAATGATAATTTATAATTCAATTATATTTAATTAGAAAAATCTATAACTTTCACACCATAGGTCCAAACGGCATGAAACTTTGCACGAATAGAAAGCCTTATGCACAAAAGTGTACAAGGGCAATGTTTTGTGGCGTTTGGACATGTGATGTGGAAGTTATGTTACAACTAAAACAAAAGATAATTTGTTTCAATTTTCAGATTCAAAAAAACTTTGAAATCTCAATAATTTTCATATTGTAGGTCCAAACGCCATCTCATTTTGATGTTATGGCAGACATTATTGTTGACATAAAAACACGGTTTGTCACATTGGATGTCACCTAAAATCCGTCACTTAAAACACGGGTTTCTTATAGTGATTGTTGCGGAAAAATAACAATGTTGAGAGGACAACAACAAATCCGGAAATTAAAATAGAACATACCACTCCAACAAGAAAGATTTACAGTAAAAAATATTAGATATCATAGCAGCCACACATCATGCAATTTTGTTACCAACCGGGAAGACCTTTATTGAAGAGTTGTTCCAAAAAAGTCTAGTCAAAGTGGTATGCCGCGCCTATGCTTTAGTGGCTAATATTAGTGCTAATCGTCCTAAGGGGTAACTAAAAGGCTTCTTTACTTTCGTTAGAATGCTCTATTGGGACAAGTTGTCCTATAGGAATGCCACTCTCTTAAGACATATAGCAGTAGTAGGACATGAAATGGTACTATAAATAAAAACATTGTAGTATGCCTTTTCCAACTTTTTCAATTTCATATGTTACATTCTGAAAGGCAATGAGGTCTGTTGGCAAGTCAAGAATGTCAAAGAAAGTGGGATTTGGTGCACCTCTATGAGCAGTTTAAGATCGTAAACCATGTGGGTTCAAATCTTAGATATCAATATGCTCTTGATTATCCTGAGCATGTAGTCTTGAATATGTCCAACTATTGGAGCATTACAACACAATTGTATAACATAATTAGTAATAGTTGAGGACAATATAGAATGGAATGCGCGTAAGAGCTTGTAAACTTTTACACTCACCTATGGAGACATTCATATTCTTGAAAATATCTGGTTTCACTACAAGAGAAAAGGGTGTTTTAAGTGAGTTTTTAAGTATAGTCCTAGACATAAGATTATAAGTAATGACCTTTAAAGAGATTTCTAGCAAAATTTTACTAGAAATACATGTTTTTTTAGTAAAATTTTGTTGAAAATCTTCTTAAAGGTCATTACTTATAATCTTATCTCTAGGACTATATTTAAAAACTCACTTAAAACACCCCTATCTCTTGTAGTGTTTGTACATGAGATGGACGGAATCTTCCTTGCTCATTGATTAACCTCATAGGATGGAGATTCCAAATTGCAATCCACTCATTTACAATGTCTTGTAAAATAGGGATGAAGATAGTTTGGAAGGAAGCCCTATGATATGGATCACCGGGAACAAAATATCCTTGTTGAACTATTTTTTGAATTGCATTTTTATGAAACCAAATTACTTTCTTCCACAACCACCACTACCAATGTTCTATTCTTTAATTGTGAATCGATGAACCAATAAGGAATGCATTTTTGGTCTTTGTCCATTCTTCTAGCATATGTCTTTGAATCAAAGTATGCTCAGCAGCAAAATCTGACCTCATTCGTTGAGGAGGATCAAGTTTTTGGACAACATCATGAAATGGTTCAAAAAGAGTTTTCTAGGTCTTGTTTGGTGCAACTTTTGTATACAAGACGTAATGTGAAGCCCCATAAATGCAACCATGTATTCGTAGCCCATACATGGTTAATTTTATAGTTATCACATTGGGCAGACCGTCCGTCCTAACTGTCCAATTTGCCCGCTTGTTTAGGACAACCGATGAGCATGACCCACCCAATGTGAGTACTTTAAGGTAATCACATTGTCTGTTCACTCCACCTAAACCATCCCGTATGTTCGTCCGTCCAGAACGTCTGGTGATCCTAAATCGCCTGATATGACAACAATGGTTAATTTATCATATGCTATACACAAAATATTTTTTCAGTGTTAAAAAAATGGAAGATGAGATGCTTTGTTCCTCAGCTTTGCAAGTAAGTTAGAATAAATGAGGAGAGTACCATTGAACTTATAGTCTATATGCTAGAGGGCCATGGGTACGGAGACATTATATTATCAACAAAGAATGGATAACGCTCGTCTACGTCTACTGTAATGTGCCTCTATACAAAACAAGAAAATAAATGTGTTAGACTTTTTTAACCAAAAAAGATGTGAAATCCAACAAAATCAAATTGAATTTGGAATGTATCTAGCTTATATGGATTGCAAGGCTAATTTTTTCCACTATATGCCTGGGTGCCCTAATGCGCAAGCGTGCAAGTGCTGCCTTCACATGTTTGATCCTCCACTTTGCTCTGTGCTCTCTAATAGGGATGATACCTTGAATTGTGTTGAACGACTTAGAAATTTGATGTTCAACGACTTAGAAATTTTACTAAATCAAGTCCCTTCACTTAACATAGTTTGCACGTAGTCAACCAATTCAGTTGTGGGCTCCACATTTGATTTTGCCATACCACTGCACAGCCATGCCCAAAAAAATCAATAAATTATAAGTTAGCTCTCCACAATTGAATCAAACAATAGCATGTTAGATTACTCCTAAGTGAATAGCTATACCTATCAAAGCTTAGCATAAAGCATTGTTATGCGTGCAAGTTACGCAGCATCAATTGTTCAAGTAGAAGGAGGTGGCTTTTATGTAAACTTTCCTAAACATGGGCATATTAGAAGCCACCCTCAATAACTCAAGCAAGCATCAGTGGAAATAACATGCTTTAGAGAATAATCCAAATGTAACTAAGTGAAAAAAATAATCAAGCCTCCACGTTCACAAAATTAGAACATTTGAGAATGCACATAATTGCATCAAAGGCCAGTTTTAGGACCTTGGCAACACAAGCTTTAATTGCAATGTACACTCGTTCAAAAAACATGCAAAAATGCGTCACTAGGAAACTGTAAGCCAGCGATAAACTCGATTCTATTCAGAGAAAATGAAAAGCTAAATACCTTTTATCACAACGAGAGCAATGATTTAAGACCTTCTCTTGTACAATTTCCTTGTTTAACTTTTGCAAACCTTGCGTTAGTACAAAGACGCAATCCTTGGGCCAGCCAATTCTGAAAATTTTAGCTCTTTAGACGGGTAAAGGTGCCAAAAGCTAACTATTTGGAAACAACAAAAATAAATCAAAGTAATCCTTTCATTGATTGACTAACATGACGACAAGTCAATGGTAGCAACCCATCAGTTTAGCACTATGTCAGTGCTGAATGACAGTATTTGTACTTATATTTGACCTTGCAAGAATTTTCCAGTCCTTCAACAAATAATTCTTTTCAAATTAAATTCATCAATTTAGAGGTAATGATCGAGAAAAAGCAAGCTGTTGCTGGAGATTCAAGCGCAATCTTTGAGTACTAGCAACAAACGTAACTAGTTGGAGCAGTTTCAATACCAAAAGACATCTAGAGTCCTGTAAGAATCCGAGCTCTAAGCCTACCTGAGAGATGAGAAAAATCGGACTAACATAGCAACTGAAAAAACGAAAATGAGAATAAGATTGAAAGACTACAATAACAATGGAGAGAACATAAGATTGGGATATTTTGTTTAAATGGCAAAATTCCATACACAAATTTTTCCATTCATATCTAGGACAGATATAGATTTCAGACTGCATAGTCTAAACGTGAAAGTGGATAGTGAAGGTAATTGTGGAATTTTGTCATTTTAATAAAATATTGGTTATGTGAATTTCTAGAGAACCAAACAATTGTTAACTAATATTTTGAAGGAGAGGACACTCGGACAAAAGAATTTACTACTTTGTAGATAACAAGGGCTCATTGTTGAACTTAGTGCTCACGTTGTAGAATTGAAATTCAATCAATTTTGAATCTCAAAAATATAGTTGCGTAGCACCCAGGCACCCGAGCACAACACAAAAAAACAAAATTTAGAACTATTAACACAATGCCGACTGAATAAAAATCTCCAAGAACTATTGAAGACGTACCTGTCTGGCTCCAAGTTGAAGCTCATTCCCCCACTAGGAAGGAGATGTTGAAGCTTATGCTGCAGCTAGAGCAGCAAGGGTATGTACTTGGAGAAAGGTAGATAGAAACTTCCTTGAAACGATTAATAATAATCAAGATACAATCAAGTGTCTTTGGCAGGAATAGAAAGCACACAAACCAATTCATCGTGAGAAGCCGCGTCGCAGAGTGGTCTGGCAGCAAGTTTAAACGTACTTGAAGGGATGATAAATTAGAGAGGGCAAGTGGGAAGAATGTTAGAAAAAATTGCTATACCTTGAAATCGTAGGTAACCCGAGCTTGAGCCTAGGTGACCCACCTTTAAACGCAAGTGCCCTGTGCTTGTGCTTGCGTTACAAGGTATGGCCCTTTTGGTACACCCTAATACTAAGGTAAACTAGCCTAAAAACGCCAGCTTCCTATTTTTGTTAGGCTATTTTTGGCCCCAATTCCGCCACCAAACCCATCCAAATCCATTCACTTTTATGATAAAATTAGACCATTAATACCACAAAAGATAACGTGTCAATCTTTCATTGGTCAATACTTAAGTGCTAATAGACAGAAGGAACAGTGGTTATAGGTTGTTCATAGGACGTTTATGACTCCACTTGATAGGCAGTTTTGTAATTTCAGGGTAGACACTTCAAAAATCCAAAAAAAATTACAATTTTAATCAAAAAATTATAATTCCACTTGGGTTTGATTTGTGAAACAAGCGCACACCTTTGAAAATTATGTGCCTCTCTTGGAATTCATCCCAAGATATTCAGATTGTGGTAGTAGGCTACCATATAGTCGCAACCGCCCGTTTGGAAACCGCGCCGGCCGCCGTTCTCAAATGTCCCGCTCCCGCCGGCTGTCTACAATTCCCAAGAATCCAGTCCGCCGTTGCGTCGTGGATGTCTTCTGCTTTAAAATATCGGCTCCTCAATCGACGGCCCAGATGTTGTCCCGACGCACCGGTGACGCGGCCCGCGACTTCACGATGGACCCGGCCCATATCAGGTTCTCCCCGGTTGTGTGTACAGTTTGGTACTAGTACAGACTTCCGGGGTGTCTGTCTGTACAGACTTCCCGATTGTTGTGTCTGCACTCCCTTTGTTCTCACACCCGTGTCTGTGCTCGGATTGCTTCTGGGACGTAAGCTTAGTTTTGTTCCGTTTCCCGTGTAGGAGTTTCTGTGGTGCATCTCACTTCGTTGGCCATCCTTCGCCGCTTTCAGATCTCGCTGCGCAACATGAACTACACTGCAAGTAAGTCGCCTCTCTCGCAATTAATCGTATTGGTGTCCAGGCAGTTGGGGTCAGGGATGCGTCGTAGGTTTGTTGCAGTTTGAGCTTTTCTGGTTTGGTGTCTGTGATTATGGAGTTTTGTTCTCTGTTTGTGACGAATGAACTATCCGTCGAACGATATCTCATCAACGAGGGCGCCACAGGAAACCGACTATCGGTACTTAGGGCTTTTCACGCGAGAATCAGTAGTTACCGATTGGCCACCGTTTGTGGAAAACTGACCGTTAATGAACACGTGACGACGAAATCGACATGTGGGTGTCGGTTCCATGAAAGGCTAATTGATGAGGTGTTCGTGATGTGTTAGTATTGGGACGCTCACAGAGCATGTGATGCCGTTGCTGAAAACATGTTGATCTGGACAAAACTACAGGGCGCGTCCTATTAGAATTTTAACTCCTCTTTTTGCGGTGCTGGGACTGAATTTCCGAGATGGTAGTCCTGAGGTTAGAATTGATAGAGCGCCTGATGGTGACAAATCTTTTTCTCCAATTGCTAACCTTGGCAATTCGAGAGGAGCATATGGGCAATTATATCGACGTGCTCGATGATTTTGTCCTTCTCGTAATTGTTGTGAGTATGTGCATTCCATTGACCACGTTGCGCTGAAGTGGGCCATGGATCATACTGAACTGGAAGCCGCTGTTGCACTCTGTTTTAAGTGGTTAGGGCAGACTACTGATCGATGAGAACTGATGAACTGGATCAATTATTTTGCAGAACCTGGATTTCGCGGGATGAGTGTAGCACGGAGCCCTGACGACGAAGTCTGGTTTAAGGTGTGTTAATGTCTACTGGTCAGAATGCGTTGCACTCAAGCTTGTATTTCTAAGGGGTAATTACGTGAAGTTGCTGTTGCTGTTGTTGCATTCGGCGTCATATTAAAATTTGTGTGGTTTGGTTTGTAGCTTCAAGAGCTGAAAAATGCCTATCTGGAGGATATGATTGAGCTTTACGGAATGCTGACCGCCCGAAGCAACCAGGTTTTAACCCTTTGCCCAACCGTTCTCACAGATAGCGCGCATAGGTACATTAACTTGTTTAGTTAATCTGTCTTGGTCTGAAGAAAGTGCTAGACTGCCTTCACCAAACGAATGAGACTTAGGATGGCTTGGTCGGTGATACTGTGTTTACCCAGCTAGAGATCGAAACCATATTAATAATAATCACCTTCAACCATTGGAACACTTTGATTGTAGTAACCCTTGAGCGCCATTACCTGATTGAATTGGGTTATATTTTGTGATTGTTCAGCCCATGCCCGCCGAGCAACTTCAAAAACTCAAGCACTATAAGGACGTTTTGCATCGGATGATTCCCTATCTGCGAGTCCCGCAGGAACGGGTGCCAAAAGAATTCAACATCGACAAAGTGGAGGCTTTTGAGAAACAGATCAAGAATATCATGGAAACATTCAAGAGGAGACGTCAAGGTGTAGCTTAATCCTTATTCTGGACGATGAACGGAGGGCTTGCAGGTGCTGCTTAGTGCACCTAAGCACTCATTCATTCAATGAAAAATTTGAATCTTGAAAATACAACTTTCCCTAATGACCATTTTCATGATATTCCGTCACCAAAGATATTTCTATACAAAGATATAGACAAAAATGTGCAAAATTCAGAAAAGGATTGACGCATAATGGGGTTTAGATCAAGTCTATCTCTTGTGGGTATTGTACACAACTCTATTTGAGATTAATCTACGTGATTAGCATCATGGTATGTAGTTGGAGATGCCATAGTGCTACGTAGTTTTAAAGGGAGAGATCAAGCTAGATGATGATGAGACTCATCACAAGGGGTTGGATAATGGGAGGTTCGCCTTTCGCCTTTCGACAATTGCTTGTCTATGTATCTTCTTTATTGCTGTAAATAATAATAAATTTTAAAAAATTGTATACATTAGAATTTTGTGTAAATTATAGTTGTATATATGTTTAGATTATTTTACATTCCTATCCAACTTTATTTTTTGTAGGACTACTACAATTCTACAATTCATATTTGCATGTGATTTGTTGTCAATCAGTTTGTTTTCCAAATTGGAGTTTTAAGTGTTCCATATACCTTTGTATAACATTTTTTCTAATAAGGGATTTGAATACATTTGACTCCAAATTGTAGGAGGTGTATTTTTGGATACAAAGGTGTATTTGAATGGAGAAGGAAGTTTGAATTGGTTTGAATATTTTTGTGAATTTAGAAAGTGTGCGTATCCCTATGTAGAATTCAAGAATTTTTGTGATAGTGAGAAACATTAGAGATATCCCTTAACCCCTAAAGGACTTGATGTATTGTGAAATGGTCAAACTTCCTCTCTAAGCTACATTTAGCCTTTTAAATTGTGTTCAAACAAAAGTCTTATATTTTTATTACTTGAAACTCTAAATTATATATCATTGTGAGAAATTTCAATTTGTTTTGTGAAAATTGTACTCCATAATTATTATCATTTTTGTTGCAAAAATTGAACATAAAATAGCAAAAATAGCAAAAAAAGTCCAAATGATTTGAATTTTTTCAAGAGGTACAAGTAGCAATGGAAATTAATGTGAAAATTTTTCAATTGGTTATTTTATTTCTTACATCCAAAACAACCACAATAAAGACTTTGAAGTCAAATTCAACTATCAAACCAAATTTATCTTTCTACTTAATAGATGTAAATTTTTTTGATATTTTTTGTTGGTGTAAAAAAGAACTTTCTATTTATGTTTTTTTCCCAATAATTTTGATGGAAAAATTAATCAAATTATTGTGATTTGTTAAAGCAAAAGGTAGAAATCAAATTATATCAATTATAATATATATTATAATAATCTGTAATTTTTACCATAAAAGATAGAATGGAAAACATAATTATATAATTACATTTAAAAAAAATGAAAAATGAAAAAATATAAATGAAAAATACACCATATTGTGTTATTTGGATTTTAACACATGGAGCTTTCAATTGCAAATACTCTTTCAATTTTTGACATTTTTCAATTTTTTGAAATGAAATAGAAACAAAATTTGTCAAGCTTCATTTTCTTAGTTTAAATCAAATTCCAGAACTAGTTATTTTCAAAGTTACAATCGAGGTTGACTAAGGCGCATTGACTTTTGGGATGCATAGACCTTTGGGTTAATACCTTCGAAGGATATGGTCCCCTGTGACTAAGGTAGTCACCAAAAAACTCCAATTATTGCACCAATAAGTACATTCTTTATTTCTACAGTAAATAGTGAAGTCATCCATCAACTTAAAAGGTTTGCAACATCCTTATATTATTAAGTTCATTTCACAAGTTGAATTCAAATTCAAAAAATATCATTTTTAAAGATAAATTTAACATCAAGAGTAAATAGTAAGAAATGGCCAAAATACACTACAAGGGCAATCTTTGGATTATGCATCTTTTTCTTTAGAAAAGTCAATAATACCATAATGAACGAATTTTTAATATTATTCATTGAAAAAATACTCAAGTAACTTTTAAAAAAAATAATGGATGAAAAAACTGTTTTTTCCATCCTATAATTTTACGTGAAGTCATCAATTGGACAAAAAATGTCTTCAGCATCCTTTAAGGACTAAAAGTTTGAAATTTTCATATTGGGAGCACATTACTGTGTAGAATGTTGTAATGTACAGAAATATTTCATGTCGTTCTATATCTAAAAACATAGTTTTAGATCTTCAACTTCAATGAAATGTATATTTAATGAATTTTTCAAAATTTCCAAGTGCAATAGAAAATGCACTCTAGGAGCTTCATTTTGTTAGTTTTGCCTAAAAGCAAAAGAAATCATTTTGATTGCCAAAAGCAAGTTCTAAAGGAAAAAAATTCAAAACTATTGAAAATAAAACGGATTAAATTTTCAACATGATTAAAACTATAGAAAATATATAAAACTACAACAAAAAACAAGTACACAAATCCTAGAATGTTACGAGAGTTCATGTTGGAAATCTTTTACTGTTACAAAATATATATACAATAAGGTCTTCTTCATTTACGAATTTTTGCATCCTGCTGAAATTAGGTCAACTTTGGGAGGCCCGTGTATGCTCAAAATTAAACGGAATTTCAAATTTCGAATTGTGTTGGAATTACATTGAAGTCTACTTTATCATCATTACAAACACACACATGTAATTCAATATCGTTCCAAGAAATTGATGTTTTTTATACACTATGTACTATCTAGTGTTGCCAGCATTTGTGAACATTACAACTTGTATTCAATAGTACATAGAAGAAATGAACCTTCACAATTGCTTTAGAGATACTTGATCTTATACCACTTGAATTGCTTCTATGATTTCTTATTTGTTCTTCACCCCATTGCAAAAAAACTTTGACCATCTTCCAAAGGTTCTCTATGAAATAGTAGGTAGAGTATAAAAAAGATCCAAAATTGTTGTACGATTTGAAATGATTCATTTTCCACTTGTTATGAAGTTGAAGTGCACTTCATTTCAATTCCAATGCAATTTGCGGTTCCAAAATCAGTTCATTTTTGAGCATGCTAGAACTTCCTAAAGTTGCTGATCTTTCTAGTGAAAACTGATTGGAAAATTCACAAATGAAGTAGACCTTACTGTACAAGGGGCTGGGATTGGCTATCTCGCTATTGTAGTTCCAAGTTTATCTAGTCCTGTATCTTCTTGATTTATGCAGTCAATGCCGCAATGGCCTCCTCCTCCACGCCCTAGTGCTCGTCCAAGTAGCAACTGATGGTATTGGGCTTTCCACTCTGTTTCTTGCACTGCAAAATTTGGAATACGAGCACCATTGTCACAATTTGACAATTTGACAAATACGTATTTACTTGGAAAATCTACACATTCAAGTATGCCAAATAGTGCACTCTATCAATGAAAACAAACATCTTAATTTCGAATATTCCTGTGATAACTCACATCTCTCGGGATTTCATCGCCAACCTCGTAGGTTGCAATGTTGTTGAAGAGACAAGAAGAGTATGAGATGAGCCTCATCGGTTCACCTTGGGAATTCAGTTGTGACAATATGAAACTATCCATAGGTATTTGACAGGCAAATGCCACAATCATCACCATTGGCTCCACCCCCGCTGAAATAGTACCAACTTCCTTGCAGTCATTGAAACTTGGAATCTTCCTTTGCATCGTCCATCTTGCCGCGGCTATGAATGATCTTCCACTACAAAACGAGCACCAAACGTTAGCCCCGGGACTTTGTTTTGCGACAAAATGGTCACTGAGATATGAGAGTGGTTCGGACTAGAAGCAGTAGGATGTCGGAATGGCACCAAAAGAATGATGACATGTCTAGACAATGCCCTGAGGATCAAAGGGTCATACAATTCAGGCCGCTGTCTGAATGACACAAGGAATGACAATATATTTTGTTCTTTCCAATCACAAGGAGACTAGGATGACTCATTTTTCACCGAAGAATCAATTAGCTTACAATAATTTCAGAACGTAGAATATGGTAAGATGGCCAATTTCATTAAAATGGCGGTATTCCGTTAATTTGGCACTTTTAGTAGTTCAGATTGCACAGTTTGAACTGTTTTTTCTGTACCAAAATCTATACTAATACTAGATTTTTGAAATCTACATTTGTCCTAGATATTTGAAATCTATACCAATCCTAGATTTTTCAGACTGCACAGTCTAATATCTATGCTTGTCCTAGATTTCTGAAATCTAAAAGAGACCTAGATGTAAGAAATGTACACTAGTCCTAGATGTCACGGTGTGAAAATGGCACATGGAATACTGCCATTTTAATGAAATTTGCCATTAAGACGTTTCCAGGTGGAGATATGCACTACCTAGATGGTTTCTTATATTGTACGCAACAAGAAGGAAGTCAAACCACCCTGAAACCCTGAACATTTAATTGATTTAAAGTGAAGGAGTATTACATGAAATCAGTATGCGCTCACCATCTGCCGGATGTACGTGCTCATGCTTCCATCCTGCAGCTCCGACGCCATCCTACACACATTGTTCAGCTCGTTGAAAAGTGCAGTGTAGCAAACTCTGGAAGATGCTTGGCCAATTTTGGATCCCATCTACACACAATCAAAGACGCGCTGATCATTGGCCGCGTGAACACCAAGAAAACAAGTTTTTGTAAACTAAGTTGTACACGAAGAGCGGTTTTGTTTTGATTGGAGAAATTCTTTGAAAGGTGAAGGTTTATAAACTGACCTTTTCACAGCATCTAAGAAGGTATGCAAGCATGATTGTTGAACAGGTCGTCCAGGACCATGGTTAGCAAAGCCTGGTTGCCGAAAACTCAGCCTCGAACACGTTCGCAGCAAAACCTCTACAGGTCAATGACGAACGAAAGGAAGGCAAAGCAAGCCGGTAGCTTTGTACCACCCGGTCCATGCAACACATCAGTCACAGTAACACTTTTATGATTCGATTCCTTATTCTAAGACTCTTGAGTTTCAGATTTGTGTAATCAGCGCACCACACATTTAAGTATAGTTTCAATAAAAATAGTTGTCTAAATGACCTATATGTCCCTAACATCTCAAGGTGCAAACATCGAGGTCTTTTCAAAGGGCCGTCAGCAAAGTACTACAGATTGACGACCTTCTCTTCATTTTAGAGAAGCAATAATCAATCGTGTAATGCAATGCTTACAACATCCAAAAATTGTTTTGCATGTTTTTACTTATTTCTTTGTATAAAAATATTACTTATTAAAAATTACTCATCATAAATAGGAATAAAGCAATGTAAGTGTTAGTGAATGTATCAGTGAATGGATAGATTAAGATAGGATCAAAATACGTAACTGACACTACAATTGCAGCTAGTTGCAGTTCACTAAACATATACCAAAACCCACATGTACTAAGAAAAATCATTGTGGCATAGAGTTGGTGGCTATTTCTCTTGGGAGTTTTTTGATAATCGTTGCTTGCACGTTTTGGTTAATACAAGTATGCATGTTTTTCACTTGTTGTTATGTGTGCAGTGCCGCCTTATACTCTGCAAATGATGATTCTCATACGTTTTGTGATTTGTACAGGTGCATCGTGACATTGTATGTTGTGAATTATCTTCGACAATTTTTGCAACTTGAATCAAGAATCGACACCCCATTATTATACTTTGTCCTCAATGACGATAATGCAGGTATCCTTGAATACGAAATAGCCCATTTTTGTTGATTCAATTTGCTTTTACAAGCTTCACGTCACCCTCATTACTTGTCAATTCAGTAGTTGCAGATCTTGTTGTATTATACAATATGATTTCGTTCAAAGGATTTGTGGTAATGTTTTAGACCGTAAAGGAAATTGAAACTAGTAAATTTGTATCTTTGGATTGCTATCGAAGACCTCAATTTTATAATCCTGAATAGTGTAGGGGCTAGGCCTCTTCCAAAAATATTTAGAAGCTGTAGTGTTTTTTTTGATTGGAATATGTAAGCTCTTGGATATTTAAACCTGTGTATTAGGCGTTATGTTGATTTCATTTGCAGATGCAAGCTGTAGGGGTTAGGTCTCTTCCAAAAACTACTTAGAAGTTGTAGTTTGTCTTTTTGATTGGAATATGTGAGCTCTTGCATACTTGTACTTGTGTATTAGGCATTATGTTGATTTTATTTGCACATTGTAAGTGTTTCTAACTTCACCCTTGAGTCAAAAAGTTGCACATGGGTTCTAACAGCTTTTGAATGGGAATTAACTCTGGGGGTATAAATCCTAATCCAAGTGTTCATCCTCCAAGCAATGGACACTTTTTGTTATTGTTAACACAATTCTTTGGAGATTAACAAGAATGTTCAAGAATTGTGTTAACAATAACAAAAAGTGTTCATTGCTTGGAGGATGAATACTTGGATTAGGATTTATACCCCCAGAGTTAATTCCCATTCAAAAGCTGTTAGAACCCATGTGCAACTTTTTGACTCAAGGGTGAAGTTAGAAACACTTACAATGTGCAAATAAAATCAACATAATGCCTAATACACAGGTACAAGTATGCAAGAGCTCACATATTCCAATCAAAAAGACAAACTACAACTTCTAAGTAGTTTTTGGAAGAGACCTAACCCCTACAGCTTGCATCTGCAAATGAAATCAACATAACGCCTAATACACAGGTTTAAATATCCAAGAGCTTACATATTCCAATCAAAAAAAAAAACTACAGCTTCTAAATATTTTTGGAAGAGGCCTAGCCCCTACACTATTCAGGATTGGGTGATTGCAAGAAAGACCTGCCGTTTTTTGTCCTACTTTGGCAAAACAAGGTTGTCCTCTACTATAACTTTTGAATAATGAATCCAATGCGAAAAACAAAAAATATGTTTCTAGATGTTTTGAATGCAATTGTACTACTTATTTTTCAAAAAATATGAAAAATCATTTTATATTTAAAAGTCAATTTCTCTAATTTGTCACACTTTCAAGTTTAGGGGTTTTGGATACTATTGAGTGGTTTAAATTAATGATTTTCAGTTGAAATTTCTATGGTATATTCCTACAATAGGCAGACATGCTCCTACCAAAGGGCATCTAAAAATACATTATTTTATGTCCTCCACGTTTGCGCAAATAGGCATTCCTTGCGCGCGCACTTGTGAACAATAGAAATGTTTTTGACCTCATTTTTTTGGTTGAAACTCATTTCTAGGAAGTCTTCTCAAATGGCCAATTTTTAGTTTTTTTAATAATTGTTTTTCCTATTTATTGCAAATTAAAACGTCAAAGTATGTATTTTTTTGGACATATTCTTGAACATAGAATTGTGGCTAGAAAATACATACTTTGACGTTTTAATTTGTAATAAATAGGAAAAACAATTATTAAAAAAACTAAAAATTGGCCATTTGAGAAGACTTCCTAGAAATGAGTTTCAACCAAAAAAATGAGGTCAAAAACATTTCTATTGTTCACAAGTGTGCGCGTAAGGGAGGCCTATTTGCACAAACGTGGAGGACATAAAATAATGTATTTTTAGATGCCCTTTGATAGGAACGTGTTTGTCTAGTGTAGGAATACACTATAGAAATTTCAACTGAAAATCATTAATTTAAACCACTCAATAGTATCCAAAACCCCTAAACTTGAAAGTGTGACAAATTAGAGAAATTGACTTGTAAATATAAAATGATTTTTTAAATTTTTTGAAAAATAAGGGTTACGATTACAATCAAGACATCTAGAAACATATTTTTTGTTTTTGGCATTGGGTTCATTATTCAAAAGTTATAGGAGAGGACAACCTCAGTTTTGCCAAAGTGGAACAAAAACGGCAGGTCTTTCTTGCAATCACCCGATTATAAAATTGAGGTCTTCGATAGCAATCCAAAGATACAAATTTACTAGTTTCAATTTCCTTTACGATCTAAAACATTACCACAAATCCTTTGAACGAAATCATATTGTATAATACAACAAGATCTGCAACTACTGAATTGACAAGTAATGAGGGTGACGTGAAGCTTGTAAAAGCAAATTGAATCAACAAAAAATGGGCTATTTCGTATTCAAGGATACCTGCATTATCGTCATTGAGGACAAAGTATAATAATGGGGCGTCGATTCTTGATTCAAGTTGCAAAAATTGTCGAAGATAATTCACAACATACAATGTCACGATGCACCTGTACAAATCACAAAACGTATGAGAATCATCATTTGCAGAGTATAAGGCGGCACTGCACACATAACAACAAGTGAAAAACATGCATACTTGTATTAACCAAAACGTGCAAGCAACGATTATCAAAAAACTCCCAAGAGAAATAGCCACCAACTCTATGCCACAATGATTTTTCTTAGTACATGTGGGTTTTGGTATATGTTTAGTGAACTGCAACTAGCTGCAATTGTAGTGTCAGTTACGTATTTTGATCCTATCTTAATCTATCCATTCACTGATACATTCACTAACACTTACATTGCTTTATTCCTATTTATGATGAGTAATTTTTAATAAGTAATATTTTTATACAAAGAAATAAGACAAATAAATTTAATTGAAATGAAAGTAACTATTTGTAGTACAGTCGCAGATGTTGAGTAATATTTTGCATTTTCTAAGTTATTTTTTATTATTATTTTTAAACAACCTTTGATTGATTGTCTACCATGACTACTTTGGAGTTTTAAAACTATTTCTGATTCTAAAATGCAAATTTGAAGCTCAAAATTAGAGAACAAGGACTTCTACTAAAGTTACATGATTGAGCCTACGAAGAGAGTTTCTCAAAGTGGTAAACTATCCACCTTCCACATGTGCTAAAAAATGCATTACCTTTGCGTAAGTGCAGAGAACACAATTTTTTTTTCAAAGATGAAAATGGTTGAAAGGGAGCATCTTCAAGTTTAAAAAGACGAATTTTTCAAATTTTCATAGAATTATTATTTAAAATCAAATTCCAAGTGTTTATTTTCTTGCATTTTCCATCCTTTTTTTTATTCATAACTTTTAGAGATGAATTTTTCTAGATTTGAACTTTCACACACAAACTATTTTCAAGGCTTCACAAATTTTGCATATTTTGTTTCACTTAAAATTATTTTTCTCAAAAGTCATAGTACTACAATACTCAGGCCGATTTGAACCAAAAACAACAGGTGTTTCTTGCAACAATCCTAGTTTTCGTTTTTTTAATATTTTCAACCCATTTTTTCATGATAAAAAAATTTGAATTCAAAATTTATAGTGCAAACTTTTGAAGTTGACTGGACACAAAATCTTATAAAGTAGTTCGTCATAATGCTAGAAAATATAATGTCTTTCCTTCAAATGCATTTACCGTGCAATCTATGTAGTCAGATTGTCTAAATTTTTCCAATTTTTTTTTATAACAGTCTAATCCAAAGTCCCACGTTTGAGTTAGATATTAAAAAAATCACATCTATAGAATTTTTCATTGTTTATACTAGAAATGGCAATTTTCATCAAATGTTGGCGACAAAAAGACCTTGGGATTATAGGGGGTTAATTGCACTTTATAAAGCCATTATTTGGCAAAATATTGGCACTTTTTTACACACAAAGTATGCACTACTCACTTAATTAGTACAACAAAAATAAAAAATGCAAGAGTTTTACATGCACAAAAATTAGTTTATGAAGTTTGAAGTTAATAGTTTTTTGTTTTTTTGATAACAAATGGAAACCATTGTATTAAAAGAACCAGAGTAACTGCCAAGCCAAAGGTTGGACAAATGAAGAGAAGATGAGCACCAAACAAAGAAAACAAATAATTAAATGAAGGAGCAGAGGGAAGGGCCCTCTTTACTCCAACTAACTAAGTAGCCAGCCCTAGTAGCTAAAACCAGAGTTTGGAGCCAAATATTAGAAAATCTAAACCAAGTTCTATCTAAATGGTGAGGCCGACGACGAGCAGTGAACTCAGTTTTGAATAGGACTACCCAGCTTGAGTCAAGAAGAACGTTCCATAGTGATTTTTCACTACTAGAAAATTTAGTGTCCGATTCAACAAGAAAATCAAAAAATATATGTTATTTTGGACAGTGGATTAGGACATTTTGATTCGGACAAAAATCAACACTTATATGTTGATTTTATATCTTGATTCGGTCACAATGAAAAAATTATTATTATTATTGAATAATTTGCCACGTAAGCTGCCACATAGGTTGAACTTGCCACTTAGGCAAGACTGCCACGTCATTAGAACGGCCAAACGGATTAAATTGCCACATCAGCAATCAACAAATTGATATTAAATAATTAATTAAAGTTTCCAAATTAAATTCTTACATTTAAAATTTAACTTTAAAAATCCAACATTATATTCAAAATAATTAAATAAATATATACTACTGTAGAGCTTTGAATGCCAAAATCCACCACTACATTCCAAATAATTCAACATATATTCCAATTTAACTTTGAATGTAGCTTACCTTGGTGTTTGAAGAGAGGGGAAGACAAGGCCTTTATACAAGTGAGGTGGTAGGAGGTAGGACAACCCATATGGGATTTGTAAAGAGTGAGGAATAGTTGGAGCTCAACCGCTCATACTTAAGTCAAAAGTAGGAATTGTAGTTTTAGTAGAATTTCAGACCTCATTTAGGCATTGTAGAATTACTTTTTTCAAAAAGCTTTGAACTAAGTTATTGTAGAAAGTGAATCTAAATTTCATCTCCAAAAATCCGTTTCAGATTTCAAGCCTCCAATTAAAAGTTATGGACAAATTTGAGAGAGGGGTTGGAAGGGACATTTTTTTTGACAATTTCAAACACCCACTTTGAAATTTGTCCATAACTTTTGATTGGAGGCTTGAAACATCAAACGGTTTTTTGGAGATGAAATTTGGCTTGATTTCACAACTTTTTTTAGTTCAAAGTGCTTTGAAAAAAGATATTATATTATGCCAAAATGAGGTTTGAACTTCTACTTTGTACACAATTTCTACATTTTGACAATGAGCGGTCAAGCTCTCATCTTCAAATTATCCCATATTCTTTGATAATTCATGATGAACAATGGATTTCATTGTAAAAACAACCTCTCTACTATCATTTTTTCTAAATGTCAATGAAAAATGGTGACTCCTAGTAGTAGTTGGGACCACCATATAAATTGCTCTCATAAATTGAGAAACTAGAATTGTGAAGTGAAAATTGGGCATATTGTTGTACAAAAGGGATTCTACAATTTCACTTAGAATGGACTATACTTAGACCTATTATTATTTGAATGAAATTTTTATGTAAAAATAATTTTTGTGTGAAAAGTCAAAATGTCTCATTTCTTTTTATAGGATGAATATACATCTTGACAAGAATTACATATTATAAGTTCCATGAATTTTAAATTTTTATTGATTGAATTTTATGGATTGAAATCTTATTGATTAAAATTTAACCTCAAAATTTTCACTTTTTTATTTTTCATTCCATAGATTGCAAAAAAATACAATAAAAATTCAAAATAACATCAAATAACTATATATATCAAAAACATATTTGCAAATTTTAATCAATAAGATATCAATCAATAAAAATCCAATATTCGTGGATCTTGTAGTATGTGATTCTAGTCAAGATGCACATTCTTTCTATAAAAAGAAATGAGACATTTTGACTTTTCACAAAAAAAAAAAATTTCATAAAAATTTCATTCAAATAATAATAAGTCTAAATATAATCTATTCTAAGTGAAATTGTACATAAAGGTAGAATCCCTTTTATACAAAATGTCAAAATTTCTCTTAATATTTTTAATTTTTTAGTTTATTAAAACAATTTATATAATAGCCAATTATTTTTGGAAGTCACCATAAGTCCATCACCTTGCCATATAGAATATCTTGATTTTAGATGGTCATTGGACTTTATTTTGGACTTTTCCGCTAATATTGGACATTTTTATTTTTTACAAAATTTTGATCATTTAATTTTTTGCTGAATTTGATAGTTTTTCTTATTCATTTTATTTTATTTGTTGGCATACTTTTAAATAATTATTTTTGGCCGACCCTATCTTACTATTACAATATGTGGAAAAATGAAAATGATGTTGAGAGGATTGCCGAATCAACTGAGCAAATTTTTTTTTTGTTCAAATCAACCAAATCATGTTGATTGATGTTTGGAGGACAACCACATCAACAGAGCTCAATTTTTTTTTGTTGTAATCAACGTAAGTGCATTGATTTTCTATTGATTAGGGCCCCCTTTTCTAGTAGTGTTTGAAAAAGAATAGTAGGCCAATGATCTTGCAAGAAAACCATGTGATTACGCATGATTCAGCAAAGCCAAAGGGCTACCCCACGAATAAGTGTCTATAATGTGCAGAATCTATGAAACATTCAAGGGATAGGTGTACCAAATATACACTGGATCGCATCAAGTCTATGATGGGGGCCAGGACTGGAGATGCAAAGCGAATGTGGTGTATAATCGAAAATGCGTAATTCCAAATTTCTTGGGACTGAGAAAACTCAAAAAATCTATGAATAGGGATTTCTATGGCTCTAGAACTACAACACACACGAGATTGGTCAATACCAAGAGCAATTTGTGCTTGTTAGGAGTTGACAGCTACAGCATTGTTCTAGATAGACACTAGAAGAAAATTGCGTTTTACTTGTCAAAAACTGCGTTGTACTCAACAGAAAGTATGAAATCAATTTTGTTGAGTTCTCCCTTCGTAACGCAAAATTCTGCATTCTAATGGTTCAATACAAAATTTGACAAGTAAAACGCAGAATTTTGTATTAGAATGCAGAATTTTGCGTTACGAAGGGAGAACTCAACAAAACCAATTCCATACATTTTGTTGTATACAACGCAGTTTTTGACAAGTACAACACAATTTTTTTCTAGTGAGACCATATGAATACTGCATCCTTCTAGGGGTGGACTTTCATCCAAATATCTCTCCATAGTGGGATGTAAGTGTTTGGGAGTAGCGTTGGCCACTTAAATGGTATAGAATGCTTCAACTAAGATGAGTTGGTAAGGAATCTTTGACTGATGGCAGCCATATACTTCATAAGTAGTTTGCCATTAGCCCATTTCCATCTTTCTGGATCATGTTGAAGGAAGTGGATAGCCCTTGCAAACAAAAGATGCACTATAAGAAACCCGCATTTTAGGTGAGGAGCCTTGATTTTTCTTGATGGATTTTAGTGGACGTCCAATGCAACAAACCCATGTTTTTTGTCAACAAAAATGTCCAATGTCACATCAATGTTGACATTATAATATGGGTTTGTTGCATCGGACGTCCACTAAAATCCGTCAAGAAAAATCAGGGCTTGTCACCTAAAACGCGAGTTTCTTATAATGATGGGGTAGGCACTTGTGGGCGCTTTATTACCCACCCTAGGTAATGAAATGAACATGACCAAGTTCTTAGCTTTTATCCACTTTTGATTTAGGGGGTGTTGTGAACGCGGTCCATTGTCCCTTCCAAACAATGGATCTTGCTAGTGTTTCCTAAGTTTTGTGAATGGGCAAAAGAAATGTCTAGCGATGCGAGTGATGCAACTTCCTAAGCTATCTGCCAATTATTAAGGGTCACGATGATTTAAAGGGTAAAGTTCCATCGTCCTAGGTCTGGAGTAGTTTGTGCCATTTCTAACAACCCTAACTGATTGAAGTTGGATCCTCTATGTTCCTTCCATGAACCTTTAAGACTACCTTCTTCCTCTTAACCCCTAAAGGACCATTGTCCGTTCGGGGGACAAATGGGACTTGGGGCAGGTACCTACGGGCTGAAATTTTCTCCTAATTTTTTGAAATTTTTTGTGAATGTGAAGAATTGAGAGAGGTACATAGTGGAAAAAAAAATTGAAATCGGTCCTTCGAGCAAGAAGTTATGCCATTTCTTGGAATGCGTAGGGACGGGGGGTAGCAAAAAAAATTTGCAAAATTTTGAATTTTTTTTTTAAATATTGTTTTTCTCATAGATTATTTTTTTTCTATCTGGAAAGCTTTGATTCATTTCATTTGACTTTGTTATGAGGAAGTTATGGACATTCTTGTTTTTCGGGCAGTTAGAGCATCTTCTTGAAAAAAATAACTTGCAGGATTCATTTCTGAATGCTATTTTTGCAATTTTTCAAAAAAAATAAATTCTCATGGTTTAATTTACTTGCTAGAACAATCTCACCATTGGAATTAGTGTATTTTAATTCCATCTAAAATATATAAATATTTTAGATTTTCCTTCTATCTCGTACCTACTTCTACTTAACAATTTTTTGAAGAATGATAATTAATTTCTTTTTAATTTCTTTTTTTTTCCTAGATTCTCAACACAATTCTCCACTATAAAGATTTAAAGCTCAAAACTCTGTAGTGCAAAAATTTTAAGTTAAAAATGTTCAAATCAAAAAATCTAGTCCCACAATGTCCTGAAAAACTTGTTTTTTCCACTTTAAACGCAAATATCTTGCAATCTGTGCGGTCAAAAATTCTGAAATTTTTTCTACACTTTTTTAATACCAGTTAGGTGTAAGATCCTACGGTTAGATGTGAAAAAAAAACAATTAAATTTTTTTTTACTCTTTGCTATAGAAATGGCAGTTTTGAGTGTTTTTTGGCAGAAAATAAGCCTCAAAACTTTAGGGGTTAACTTGCAGATATAATTCTAAGTTTTACCGTTGCCAACTACTTTGAAATTCTGTACTTTGAAATCTAATTATAGGTTTTAACTTCCAAAGTAACTCTAAATTTTAACTTCTAAAATTAACTCTACGTTTAACTTATAAGGGTAATTCTAAGTTTTAACTTCTAACCCTAAGTTTTAACTTCTAAATTTAATTCTAAGTTTTAACTTCTAACTCTAAGTTTTAACTTCTAAAATTAACTCTAAATTTCTACTTTTAAATTAATCCTAAGTTTTGACTTCTAAATTAATCCTACATTTTAACTTCTAAAATTAACTCTAAATTTTAACCTCTAAGATTAATTCTATGGTTTAACTTCTAAAGTTAATTTTAAATTTCTAAAATTTAAAGTTAACCTTAGGTTTCTACTTCTAAATAAACCCTAAGTTTTGTTTCCAAATTAATCCTATGTTTTAACTTCTAAACTAATTCTAAGTTTTGACTTTTAAAATTAACTCTAAATTTCTACTTCTAAATTAACCCTAAGTTTTGACTTCTAAATTAACTCTACGTTTTAACTTCTAAAATTAATTCTAATTTTTAACCTCTAAGATTAACTCTACGGTTTAACTTCTAAAGTTAATTCTAAGTTTCTACTTTTAAAGTTGACCCTAGGTTTCCAATTCTAAATTAACCCTACATTTTAACCTCTAATACTACTAGAAAAATCAATGGTGAAATCAACAAAAAATCAACCGAAAATTGTTGATTTCTTCATTTAATTTTTGGATGTTGTCGGTTGTTCAATTCTGTTGATTTGGTCATTTTTCATTTTGACTCACTGTTGACTATGTAGGCCACATTAGCATGAAGACGACGACGTGTGTTATGACGTGGTGCAATCTACATGGATTGTCATCCATTTCTTCGTCAAGATTTTGTTACCAAAGCTGATGAAATTCAGAAATTTCAAATTTGGCATCTGGATTTTGCTGTAGTTTTAATCTTGTTTAATCATATTGAAAATTAAAAAAAACTAAAATGTCTTGAACTTAAGCCAATAATGTAGATATAGTATGAAAAAAATTGCACACAAAAATAGGACGAAAATCATCCATTCATCAATATACAAAAAAACTGTTTGACCATTCAAAGGATACAAAACATCTTGGGCATCTTTCCAAGGCTAGATTAGTTGCACTTCTTTGGACCAAATTTCCAATCAATTCAAAATATTGGAAGTTTTCTAGTAGTTTGGCTAGAAAATAATTATGTAAAAGGGTGCATAAATTTTTGGAAGATTACTAGTCTAGTTTGACCCCCCCCCAAATAAGTATATATATACACACACACACACACATATATATATATATATAGCCTAATTCATCGAAATTCAACTTGCATGTGCTGTAATCTAATAAATTAGCATATGATTTATATTCTAAAGTTGGCACGAGTATTAGTGACTATGGCTTGGCATCTCAAATTATGTTGACAAGCATTGGTCAAAAAATTGATTCTTTGCAACTTGGATGAATGCCTAATATATTTTAATTATATTTTAAAATTTTCCAATTTTAATATATATATTTTTTATAGTTGCCTGTCTATTTTTTGCACTTTAATTAATTATTAGACAAAACATTGTCCAAGCTACTAGGAATTTATGGTAGAACAAAAGATATAGAGGATTGAAGTTTATCATAATTTCATCCAACTTTGAGAGGGTTGTATTTAAATATAATTGAGTGCATCATTTTCAAAAGTGATAAACAATAGCAATTACGAAATTTAGTTGGGACATTCCAAAATGTAATAGAAAACATCAAAAGTACTAGTAGATGGAATATTCCAAAATGTAGTTAGAAAAATATACCTAAAATTGTTAGAATAAACATTTGAACATGATCCCTATTATTAAGTTGTCTATGTCTTTGTTGAGATTTGTAGGGAGTTAAAAAAGGATTCCAAGTTCTTTTAGCATACATGTTGGTATACAATAGATTATCCTCAAATCTTAAAGTGCAAAGAATAGGTGCACCAAAAATTAATCCTAGGCTTATAACTATAGAAGGTTTAGACAAGAAGGGTTTAACTATTTTAGACAAGAAGTTAAGGGGTTAGTTTCATAAAGATGTCACAATTAGGTAGTTACCCTCAAATTGCAAATCATAGTTATGCAATGGGAGAAGGAAAAAATTTGTAGCCCTAAAGATACAAAACACTTCCCCTAGTTGTCAAAGTTTGGACAAGCAAAGGATTGTCACTCAAAGGAAACCCTCAAGTTAGAGTATGTGGATTATGAGAATGAGAATGCAACTATTATGAGAATGCAAACTATTATGAGAATGAAACTATTATGAGAATGCAAATGGTCCCTTTTTAAAAACTATGACATTTGGATTAAACATATCTTAACACAAAGATGGGTCATTCACATTCAATCTTAACAAAATTGGTTCCATGAGTATTAAGACCCCTAAACTTAAGTGAAAGTTCAAACCAATTTAATATATCAACTATTAGTAATTACCAATCATACATGGCAACATATAAGAGAAGGTGGTAGGATCAAAGAATCTTCTCCAGATTTAAACTACTAGCTAAGCCAGTAGGAGGCTCAGAAAGTGCTCATTTAAGGGCTAGTCCACTTCTTTCAAATTTGTCTTTGGATGGAAATATTTTTAGCTCATTTTTCAGACAAAGAAAAATAGGTGAGGAATCTAACACAAGTGGTTTCATATGTTTCAAAGCATTATTGAATTACTTATGAATTTTCAAACAAGTTGGGTCATAAGTCCCTATTTATGACCCGAGGTCTTCCACAATGTACAATGTATCCAAAAGAGGCATCCCAGCCCTGTGCCTGCCACCCCCGTGTTGCCAATAAACGCAGGCCGTCGATTTTGCGTAGAAAATGTGAAACCCCCCCCCCCAGCTGCCATTGATTAGATTTAAGAAACACAACGGGGTGGCGCTCAACCTGGACCGTCGATGTTCTCGGAAAAATATGCGGGAGCAAGAACAACCGTCAATCAGCACTGCGGACAGGTACAACAAGAACCGTTGATCTAAAGTGCATGGATTTGCACGATCTGCACAAGTTAGGGTCCAACCCTCTCTTGATTTCTTGTGTCTTGTGTGTTTCGTGTGTCTCGTGCGCGTCTGTTTGCATGGGCGTGAGCTTCAAGTCCTTCAAAGCTTTTAGTGAAAGAGAGGTACTGCTACTGGAATTTGTTTTTTTGTGATTGCTGCGTTTTCCTTGCCGAAACTCACTTGGGTAGAGCTTCATTTGAGCGCCGGAGCGCTGCTTCTGACTCATGAGGTATGTAGAAGTTTTCGATGTTGGACTCAGGCTTGGTGCTCGAGTGATTGTTTGGAGGTGAATTGGGAGAGTTAGGATTTGTGGATTTGTATCTGGATTTGTGAGGGTTTGAAAATTGATATCTGGCTTGAGTAAACATCTTAAATGCAGTGCAAATGCCTTATTGGTTTTATTTGAACCCCTAGCTTGAAAACTTCAATTAGTTACTATATTTCAAAGATTGAGAATCAAAACATAGAAGACTTAGTGTAATTTATGGAAGGCTTCTTGGAAAATCTCAATGCTAGAGAAGTTAATTGGATGGGAAATTGAAAATTCTTTTGTTTAGAGCCTAGGGTTTAGGGTTAAATTGTTAGAATCTGTGATTGAGGAGTTTGTTTGTGCAACATATGTATTCAGAAAGGGGACTAAGAAAGAAAAGGAGACGATGAGATTGAAGAGAGATTAGGGTTTTAGGGTTCTTGCATGTTCGGCATGGGAAGCTGCAAAGATTTTAGGTTGTTCAAGATCTCAGTTTAGTTCCTACACAGATGTCAATAATTAAGCTTTGTTTGAACAGAACTGCAGGCTGAGTTTACGATGACCTTGAATTTTTGTGCCATATGTCTTTAATCAAAAAATTTGAAGTTCTTCTACACTTATATCCTTTTGTAAAAGTTTTACAACTAATGGAAAATTGACACATGTAACCCTTCTGTAATTTATGTGTGGTTTTCAGTAGATGTGACATTTTACCACTATGCACCCACAATGCACCCAAAAGTGGCAATCACTACCACAAACGTTGGGTTCACTTGCAATTCTAAAGAAAAAGTTGGGAATTAATAAAGCTTTCTCCCTTGATTCATTCAATGACTATAGAGGTCAATTTTAGAGCCACCTCATGCCCATTTCACAGCTACTAGTTATAGGGGTGCAATTTTAGAGCCTCCTACCTTAGTCCCAACCGATTGCTCAAAAATCCAAAATAAAATGCAAAAGAAAAGACACCATTAAATGCGTGAAAAACTCTCAGAAAACTGACACAGGGCGAGGGCCAGTGACAGGAGCGAAGGGAAATATAAGCGGGCTACTTGGGCACCAAAAAATGAACTTCAAATGATAATTTGTACAAGACCTTAATTATATATTAACAGACCTAGCGAACAAAAGCAATAATGATAGTATAGCAAGCCATGTCGATGCATGCCTGGTTGGAATGATAAAACCCTGTGCAAGAGATACATGTTGACTGAGCAAGATTGCTCTTCCTCGACATAACCCTTCTGTACTAGAGTGCACCGGAGCTTCTTGTTCTACCATTGTATACAGCTGTATCAGAAGCCACATACAGGGCAGATGGGTTGCATTAATGTCTGCTCTTGCGTAGACAAAAAATGATTGAATTCTGCACAAAAGAAGATAGTTTGGTTCAACACAAATTTTTCACCAGCTTGAAGATTTGATTCGGTGACGTAGCAATGATCGTGGCAATGATGAACTTTCCAACCATGCCGTCCTAGCTGCATCAAGCTCTGCATGAAAACAAGATCAAAGTCTTTGTTAACGACTTAATCTAGGTAAGCACTATGCTCATAAATCAAAGCAGCAGCAGCCGCAGCAGAGTAAATCTGGTCATAAGACCAACGAGAATGAAGAAGTCTGCTGGCGAGAAGTTCTAGTAGCTACGCCACATGCATGTTTGCAGATAGGAAGGCAGTGCAACCCTTGGTGCCTCCTTTTGGAGGACTATGACAAGGACTTTTCTCTCTCCCTCTCTAAGCACTATGATCTGATCCACAAAAAGAATCATTTAGCGTCTTCACGGTACGGTTTCCACAAGCATTTGCTGTACCATGCCAAGGTACACCTACATTTATATGAGTACAACTACCAAACTGCATTAGTAACACCAAGTTGATACCCGATTGGGCGCTAAAAAATGGTTGCTTGGTCAAGGACGTCGATAATATGTATCGAGAACGTACCAGGAATCAAAGTGAAATCCACAAATGAAGCATTTGAGAACAACATAAAAGACATAGGAGGAACCAGACAGAGAGAGATGCGGACCTAGCAGATAGAAGCCAGTAAGTTACCTATTACAATTATTTGGGAGAATTCCCGGCGTGTATGGACACAACAATGAAAGTTTGTGTCAGTCTGGACGACTGCTGCTTTCTGACGCCACAGGGACACCCGCGGCTGCGGCAGCGGCGTCCAAGGCAGCGGGTTCAGATTCGCGTCGAGGTCTTTGATATACGTCCCCAAACGGAAATTCCAAGTTGGGACTGCCATCATCCAGCTCCGAGATTTGACTGCCCCCGAACGTCCCCCTGCCTGTGTGCCGTTGCGACGACCAGTCCCGCTCATGAAGATCCTCTTCACTTTCGTAGAAATCGTCCTGACTTTCAGCTATGTGACCCCCTCGGGCAAACATGGGCGGCTCGAAAGAGCTCTCTCCAGGTGTTGCACCTGTAATCGAACCAGGCCCTCTCCGAGCCCACCACCTACTCTCACCTGCTCCTTGACCGAATCCCTGGTTCCCAAGGATCCCTGCTCCTCGTGTGGAAGCTTGCAAGTTCATACCTACTCTGTTCAATCTCTCTATTTCATCACCCCTCGTACTCGGTAAACTTGAATCATCCATGCCTCCGTACCTGGAACCGTAACCATCCGAGACCGTTGGCCCACCCTCGCCAGTATGTCTAATATCGAGTACCAGACCTGACTCCAAATTTTGGGGTGATTGAGACGCAGTGTAAAACTTGTCCAGCCAATACATCTGCTCGGAACTCTCAGCAACCGGATCATTTTGCAGGTCGGGATACGAACCATTCATGGAAGAAGACCGAGCGAAAGGAATGTTGTGTCCAAATCTATCCCGAACAGTTGAGTTCACTGAGCGGGTGTAAAGAGAATTTCTAGGCACTGGCACTGGTATCGGCGCCCCCCAAGGTCTGAGTTGATTGGGCGGTTGCGGTAGGCGAACAGACGAAAACAGCTGACCCTTGGCCAGATCGTTTTCTTCCTTTCGTAGCCGGAAGTCCGCCAGCACCGACATGAACTGTTTGCCTTTTCCATCGGGTTCCCAGTTCGGATAGTTGGTTTTGAAGCTGTGTATAACAGAAAGCAGCGTGAGCCCCCAAACATAATTAGCACATTCAAGTGGATAACAATCATTGCAGCAACAAAATCCAATTTTCATATTCGATAGTTAGATCCAGTTTATATTCAGTGAGTCCTGTTTTTATACGTTCGATTGAGTAACAGAAATTTAGCGTTCAATGAATAATGACGGAAGTTAGATTACCTGATGAAAGATTTCTCCATTTTGCCTTGTGAACTGCGTCGATCCTTACTGGTATGAAATGGAGATCCATACTTGGAATTTCCATGGTGCTCAAAGTCAAAGACACTCAAGCTGCAAACAATTACAAGCAATTTTCCGCGTGAAGCAACGTAAATTTGAGTGGAATTAATCTTAGAGCAGTCAGAAGAAAATAGTTGAGCTCTGTTTCTTTGAAATACCTTCAACGTAACAAAAATTCAAGAACTTTCCTATCAAATACTGAAAGTTCTCTCCTGTTGAAATGCCAAATGCACTCACGTAGAACCACAAAAAAGTCAGAATAATAAACTCACCTGCAGACATGGCCAACACCTTCAATATGAACAGTGAAATCTTGAACAAACAGCAGCACGTCTTCCACGCACTGCACAGCCAAGAGACCAACAGTTAGTTTTCAGAGCCCAGTAAATTATCGTGATCAAATCCCTTCTGCGGAACAGGTAATACATCATCTTTCAGCGTATATACTCAAAACATCTACACGAAGAAAAATAATTGTTCACTAATTAAAAAGAATCTTTAGTGAGATTGTTTCACCTTCGGCAACACAAAGATAAGAATGAAGGGCGTAACAAAGATGGACAAGATCTCCTCAAAGAATAGCGCTGCTTTATACTGTGTGGCAACAACCAGGTCACAACCGAAATAGGATTAGTCAAAAAGGAGAAGCACAGATTGTACATGTCAGCGAACTGACAAAAACCACGATACTAGCTGTTATGGTTCGTATTTCGCTACCGAAATGAGCTCAAAAACGGCTCTAGACTGCAAAACACTCATTAGCACCCAAATTAGGACGCTGTTTCCGAAGAAATTGATAGTCAGATGAAACCAATATTAATATAACGTCAAGTTTCAAAAACGACAATCTGTACCTTGAACAGACCCTCAAACTCCAACCGAACGGTCTCCGTATTTTCAGCACCTCGCCAGTGTTTAGGCATGTAATGGGTATGGCTTGCAATCTGACGCATAACTCCCACTGGATCGAAGACCTGATAGTCCTCCATAATCACCGATCTACTGATCATCAAGACCGTCGCAAAGAGGGCTGTATACCAGATCAAATTGTGCCTTCCAATCTGTTCAATCGCAAATGTCACAAAGTCGTTTAAATTCACAGATCGAACCTCTTAATCAATTGATTAGGTAATTGATTAAGATCTGGCAGGATATTGCATACATCTAGACGACAAACATACATCACCATCAGCTTGTATATACGAACCACTCCCCTTTAAACAAGGACAAAACGGTCACACCAAGCTACAGGTATTAGACTTGGATGTTTCAAGGGAAGACACCACGCATGGTTTAAGAGAATTACACAGCTTCCAAATATCCAAATTGAGTAATTTATCACTGGTAAAAATACTCACATGCCCTTCGAGAAGAGATTCGTCGATCAAGGAGATTAGGATAATAACAGCAGCAAATGCACCAACTATGTACGAAACAAGTTTCGCAACCATGCTGACAATAGGGGATGGAAACTGCTTCACATATTCCACTGCGTGCTTATAGCTGGAATTCAGACGGTGCTTGAACATATGCTCCAGCTACAAAAAAGACAGCAAGAACGTCGACATTAGGAAGACACAGAAACTGTCGTCCAGTTTAAACTGCTAGATAATCACTCACTGGGCTGGTGGCCTCGAAATACAAAGGATCTCGAGATACGGGAGATGGAAATACAGAATGGACCGACGTTACTACCTCATTGAACTCTCGAATGTTCCACTTGGCCAAATTCGACCACCGCCTTGAACTCATCGATGCTGGATTATGATAGAATAATTCCGCATTCCGAAGTAAGAATAAGAAGAACATAAATATCACGTAGAAAGGTGACAAGAGCAACATAGTAGCGCCCAGCATTACTAATCTCTTGCGTAGGCGTGCGGGGTTACTTGTGAAGTCTCTGTGAATCAAAAAGTTACTGCAATGCAAACGTTACAAGTCAGTCAGGAAAATGATGACAACAAACCCAATGATGTCACTCGGTAAAAGATTTACAACCACTACCTGCACTACATACTGCCTTCGATCTACTTGAACAGGCATTCACTCATTACTTGCTCGCCAAATACATAATGTAACATCAATCGACACTTAATTACCTGTCAAACATCTGTTGGAGAATGCACCAATTAAGGCTCCATTCAACCAACTTCGTCAAGACTAGCCGCTTCTTGCCATGGTTCAGCATAGACCCGGCTCCTGGCACCCACGAGGGCACATCTTGGCCTAACACTCCTTTATTCAATAGACCAATTAGATAATTCTCCTTCCGCATGATACGGCTAACTATGTCATGAGCGGAAAGTTGTCGCACGACACAGAGCCGTTCATATTGTTGCAATTGTACAATCTTGTCAACCAGTGTTGGCCAGGCCATTGTTTGCAGTTCATTTTCTGAGACACCGAGACTGCCAAAAGACAATGCTAAAACTTAGCATATCCAAATGCTAAACATCCAGGAACAAAAGAACACTAAAACAAAGAGACGAACTACGCTAGTTCTGGAGACATACTAAAACAAAAATCTGACCACATATTAAAGAATTCAACGTACAGCAACTGCCAAGCGAGACTAGAGACGAAACTCGAAAAGTAAATCCCTACAATGCCATCCAAAGGAGCCACGCACCTGCTATGTATAAAGTGTCGGACTTCGAGAGTATCACGCAGCTGAATAAAGAATCGCAGGAAGCAGAATAACCAATATACGGAGAGAAGGACAAGGTAGGCGACAAAGAAGAGCTTGAGAAGAGTGAACGGAGTTAAAGGATGTTCATGCAGAGCCTCTTTAACAAGGTCACAATTGTGTAAATTCCCTTCGTCGATGGCATCTATACCACACTTGGCATTAAGTAACCCCGGCCAATTTACAAATAATACAAGGAAGCCAGAGAAGCCGATGGTGAACCCCAGTGAGACAAGCTCACACAACCACTGAGTGAATATACACCAGAAGCCTTTATCACAGTAGTACTGATAGACCCGCTGAAAGAAATCATCGAGATCGGTCACTGCTCCCCATTTGAAAGTTTCACCTCGAAAAAAGTCCGGGGGACCTGCAGCATCTTCACCTCCAGGGAGTCGATGATACTCAGGCAGCTCCACTTCAGCCTGCAGGAGCCCAACCTATTCTCAATTAGAAAAAATAGCTCCATAAACCCCAAAGGCCCCTCCTTCCTGCATTACTGACCATGAGAAATTCACCTTGCCGTTCTAAACAGGACAACATATCCTTGGATAGGTAACGTACTTGAATTACTGAGGCAAATTAATGTGCATCCATCTTTACATGTGCATAAAAGCATAAACACGTGAAAATCCTAGAAGGATTAAGATGGGAACGTGAAGGAAGCACACACCACTCCATGCTGGACGCCTCTTAGTACTTCATTGTTGCGGAACATAATTTGAGGCAGCCAGCGGGCTGCACCAGCCGCGCTGAACCACCTGATTCTAAACCTGGTAGCCAAGATTCTCCAAGCCTTAGCACCCTGTGCACGTCTCGCAAACCCGCCTTACCCACCAAAACATAGCTCTTATATTGATCCAGCACGGCATTTGTCCACTGTCCCTGAATTCGTCACAGGTGAAAGTACAAAACGCCGTCAAGCACAGGGATCGTCAAATGATGAAGAACAGAGCAATTCAAATTTGTCAGAGAGCACACTGGCGCTGCGAAGGCCTTCGACCGAAGCTTAACTCACACTCCTTCATTTTGAAGGACACTGACAGCATAATTCTAAAGTTCGCACAACCCTAACTAAACTGAGAGATTCCATGCCTGATTTTGTACTCTTCGAGGTTAAAGCATGTAAGGTTTCAAACTATTGCAGGCAGGACTCCTCGACTTCATCTGGAGAAAGCAAGAATGATATCCCAAGAACAGGTTGAATGCCAATATGAATATTGGAACTCACGGGCCAGCAAAACAACAATTCAATTAAGAGATAAACCAAGGATTGATATGCCACCACTTCGCAATTTCATCAAGAGCTCTGATACTCCTCTTCCGTTCAGCGCACCAAAACCGGGAGTCAATTATACGAAAAGAAACGTTCAATCATTCCTACACTTTCCAAACCTAATTAATGTTTCTGATCTTGAACTCGGCTTCCAGGAAAGCGACGCCAGATTAGCAGTGCTCCATTCTCCTGATGTTCCTTTCCGCGATACGCTGAGGAAATCGTAAGAGGAGGAGGCTCTGATAACATTGAATTTGCGTGACCTACGGGCTGACCACGGTTGAACCAATTTGCAAAGCCTAACCGCCAATTGATTGTATTCGCAGAAGATAGACTAACCTAGATTCAAGAGTGTCGCAACTTGAGGAGACACCCAGTCTCCACTCCAATCGCACACCATAACAACGCCTACATTCTGAAGGCGAGAACACTCCCCACCACTATCGATTAGAATTCACCCTCGCACTGCGACCGGAACTTCGACGACAAAACCGGCGCATGTAGCTGCAAAAAGCCAACGAATTTCCCCGCATCAATCTCTCCGCCCACACAAAGCACACACTCTTCCTCACACTCCACGTCAAAGTTCGCACCCTTCCTTCAAACCCGACGAGGGGACGCCACCCCCGCCACTCCCTCCCCTCCTCCTCACCAGTTCACTCTTCATACACACACCACGATTCCCCACACACCGTGCTCACCAATTCACCCTCTCCCTTCAAGCTTCTCACAACTCCGCCACGTCAACCTAACCTAAACTGCCTTCGACATCACGCCATATCCCACCAAGCCTTCATCTCCCAAACCCTAACACCTGCCAATTAACGTACACCCCCAATTCACCGCTCCTCCACCTTAGGGTTTCCCCAAAGATTCCACAAACACTCTTACCAAAGCACCGACTTCAAAAGCACCGTCCATCAATTGCACCGCCTCACATACATCACTCTCTTCCTCTCTCTCTCTCTCTCTCTCTTTCTCTCGCTTTGTGAGTCTCTCTCTCTCCAATTCCCTCGAAAACCAAAACCCACGACACCACAAAGCTAAATCCGAAGCGCGCAATCATGGATCCACTAGCGCCATACCGAGCATGGTGATGATGTGCGAAAAGGTCGGCCGAGGGAATCGTTTTCCGAAACGACACCAATCGAAAGTTGTCTCCAATTAAGTTAGATCCCCAGACAGACAACCAATGGAAGTGCGCTTAGTTGCACTCCCAGCCCTTGTTGGCGTGAACGAAGCTGCAGTGGCGGGCACGGATGGATGGCGCTCGTCCGTCCCAATGTATGAGTTGTGTGCCTGCGGCAGCAAAAGTTGACGAATCCAAGTGTGGGCAAGTAAGTATACAGTAGTCTGATGGCGGTCCGTCGTCGTCGTCGGTTCTGTTGTGCCGGAGCTGGTTCCGAGGCAATTCCGGTGCCGCGATCTGCGAGCGACGGGCGACGGGTATTCAACGTCTTCTCCGCGGCGGGCGGGCGGCGGGCGGGCCTGAGTGCTCTGGGCTGGGCGGGCTCGTACTTCGGAGTGGAACTGGAACGCAATTGTGTTTTACATCCAGGGAATTTGGGCTCTGTTGACTGCCGTGGAGTTGAGTCGGTTGACGATGGTGGGCCGACGAACTGGGGGATGAATTGGGGGATGAAGTGGAGATGAACTGGGGGATGAAGTGGAGATGAACTGGGGGATGAAGTGGAGATGAACTGGGGGATGAAGTGGAGATGAACTGGGGGATGAAGTGGAGATGAACTGGGGGATGAAGTGGAGATGAACTGGGGGATGAAGTGGAGATGAACTGGGGGATGAAGTGGAGATGAACTGGGGGATGAAGTGGAGATGAACTGGGGGATGAATGGTCATTTTATTAGTTCCACTGCTTTGTGAGGGGGAATTAGAGTCACGATCAAAAATTAGGGTCATCATAAAATTTTATTTTGTGGGAATTGGTGCAATACAGTAATATTTTAACAAAAGAGGACATGAAAGCAAGAAACATTACATTTTTTTATCAGAAAGTGTGATTATTGAAAGTCAGTTGTACAAATATACTACACAAAGGTCAGATTCAACAGAATTTAAGTCATTTTACAAAAAAAAACTGCCACATGTCATCTTGTGAATGGTTTGTCGTGACGTGGACCTCTGAGCATTTGACATGGAATTTCAATTTTGACACTCATGTGCCAAATCAGACCTTCACGTACAGTAGCTCTAAAAAGACATTTCGTAGTTTATTTAGTAGAATGTTGGCTTCTAAAGTGACATGATTTTAAAACATGTAAACTTTGAAGAATGAATACCAAAGCAATTCAAGGCATATTATATATGGCTATCATGGTTAACAAATAATAATTTTAAATATAGATGCAAGAGTGTTAGGATTTTTTTTAATTGTATGGAAAAAAAACAAGAATTTAGAAGGGATTTTTGAGGGAATTTTTAAAAGCAATTTTTTGTTGCTTAAAATAGACTTTAAAAGATCTTCATCTAAAAAAATGCTAAACAATATATTTTATTGAAGTTGTATTGAACTTCAAAGTCTAATCAACACCAAAATATAGTGCCTTATGCATTTAGAGTTTTAAATACTATAAGATATATTTTCAAGTTCAAAAATTTAAGATCACATGAAGCTTCAACTTTATGCCACTAACCCCTCACACTCAAATGGATGAAATCCTTCCACAATAAAATTTTATGTAGACCTTTGACTTTGTTGTTGGATTTAAATTGGTTGGTTTGAAAGTGCAATTGTAGACGAATGCGGGTTTCTTCTAGTGAAGATTATCAATTGTAGCTAGCTCAATATCCATTGTTTCAAAAGCATCACCACTTAGAAGAGGACTCCTTGCAATGCCACTTGTACAATCAAACATTTGTGTCTTTTGTTAAAAGAATTTCGTATCCTAGAACCTTATTTTGACATAATCTACAAAGCATCGGCAATTCAACCTTATGGGTGATCTAGTTAATATATGGGATTTTTGTAGAGTGTTTTTTGGCTTGTAGATAATACAATGAGATGCACTTTTGATTTGCAGATGTAGTCTATGTATAGATTCCTTCACTTGGTACATCACAAAGTTTAAATCCTACGGTTTGTCAATAGTTATCATGTGGTTATCGTTGTTTCATGGGTTTGCACGTTAATTACAATTTATCACATCGTTATGATGCATTACTTCGCATCGTTACAATGCAGTTGCAAGTAATGCATTGTAACAATGTGATAACGATGCAAAGTAATGCATCGTAACAATGTGATAACGATGCAAAGTAATGCATCGTAATGATGCGATAAATTGTAATTAACGTGCGAACCCATGAAACAACGATAACCACGTGATAATTGTTGACAAACGGTAGGGTCTAAACTTTATGATGTAGTGCCTATTGTGGCTTGTCACCATCTTTTTCAGTGTACAATTTTATTCATAAACATGTAGAATCTTGCAATTGAAAGCAATGAATTTTTGTCTTGACCGACTTCACTTCTTGTGGTTTCACTTGTATTAATCGCAACAAAATGTTTGAGATTGACAAGAATATTGTTATGATCATAGGGAACATAAACAATGGAGCACAAATGGAGCCAAATTTTCAAGATTCAAAATTGTTTCTAGTACATTTTGTAATTTGGTACATATATATACATATATATGTACATGACCTATAAATGCCATTGTTATTAAGAAAACCAAGTCTAAAAGAAATCCATGAAATGTCACAAATTATAGATTAACAAAAAAATTTAAATTTTTTTACTTTTGATCAAAAATAATAATTTGATATTTATGCTTAAATAATGTACTCCATAAGTTGCACATTGCTAAATTTTGGTGGTATATTATAAAATCTACTACAACAAAATATATTCATTAGAATGCTATATTGACATTAGAAGAAAAATTAGCCCTCAAGGGGTCTACTTCCTTTGGAGCCTCTTTAGGAATTCCCCACTATAGAACAATGGCCACTATTCACCATCAATGATGAATAGTAGCCAAAATAAAAAATTAACAAAAATATTATAAAATATTATAATATTATAAAAATAATAATAAAATAATAAATAATTTAAGCTGACCAAGATAAATTCGGCCACATCTGATATTGGAAATTTTGAAAATTCATATTTTTATTTTTATTTTTTCAATTTTTTCAATTTTTTAATGTTTTCTAAATTATATTATTGAATTGTCTTGAGTAAAGCAGGCCTTATAGTTCGCTAGCCAAAAAAAAATTGGATTTTCAGCCGCCATTCCTTGTTGTCCAGAAATTCACAGCTCCCTTGGGCTCATTTTTCTTCTAATTAGAGCTTCAGTAGGGGTTTCAATCATAGAATACCAACTTACTTAATTAATTTGAAAGATGTTCTTCATTGTGTATACAAACCATATCTCAAAACAAAAATTGCTTTTTTATTCCATGTAGTGGGATTTTCTATTATATAATTATTACACATATAATTTAGTTTTTGGAATGGATCTATTGTCCAAAAGACCTTTGTTCATCATAGCTAATTATGTACTTTCAAAGTCTTTCTTTATCTTTGTCTCTATACTTTTCACTAGGTTTCAAATTGATCTTTTAGGATCCCTAATGACTCATTAAAATTGTTGGGATTACTAATATAATGCTACCACCCCTATTCACATATTCTAGATTTTTATTTTGACGTTTTATATATTAGATTTTGTTAAGATCTAATAGAACTTGTTAAAACGTATTGCATGCGACATATTTAATAACTCATTTTAAGCAATTTATAGCAATAAATTATCAAAAAAATCCAAGAAAATATAAATGCGGTTGTAATAATTAATTGAAGATCATACGGCATTTTCCATATTTTCATTGCAACATTGTATATTCAAAGTTTTTATGTGTCTTGTTTGGTTCTTCAAGAACTCATATACTTACATCATATCATTTTAATTTGTTCATTCTTCAATTTTTTTTTATTTTTTTTTATAAATTATGTAAGAATTATATCTATGGATATCTAATATTGGAGGCATCATGACCTATTTTCAAGGCCTTATAAATACTCAAACATTTTAAAAATTTGAAATTCATATTTATGTCTTCATCAAATAAAGAATCAATTATCAAAGACTAAATGCTATACATTCAAGTTTTGTAATTGCACATTCCTAATATACCCAAAAAAATCTCTCATATTTTGTACACATCTAAGTGGACAACTTCCATATGTCAAACCATCAACACATGAAATCATTTGGCAGAGAGATTTATAGACCACAAAACGTTGGCATAAGTGGTGTTAGCAAATAGAGGTATTATAAAAAATAAGTAGCAACTAAGAAATAGTCAAGTTGAACTTCTACAATCAAGATTTTTGTTCCATAAAGTTTGCCTTAGTCTTTACAAAACTGCATTTTCAAACAACATGAATTTTTCCTAAATTTAAAACTAATTTATAGAAACTCAGACTATTTTGTATTAGTGCAAATTGAAATATGACAATATTATACTAATTTTAAGAAAAAATGAAATTTTATTGTTCCATTTCAAACTAGAGTTTGCCTTAGTCTTTACAAAATTGCATTTCCAAAGAACATAAATTTTTCCTAAATTTTAAACGAATTCATGGAAAGTCACACTATTTTGGATTAGTGCAAGTTGAAATATGACACTATTGTACCAATTTTAAGAATGATTTCTTGAATGGGGAGGGTAGAGTGGTAGACCGCTGTGGTCCATGTGGTGTATTTGGATGATAAACGATGAACAGAAGCTTTCATCGCCAAAGAAAGGGCGGTGCTCAATTGCGTTCATCCGTTGCATCAGGCTGGTCGTCTCTCATAAGCTCAAAGCTTTGTCACTCCGCTCCTTCAGTCTTCATTTGTTGCGTATTACAAACCCTCAATTGCAGCAACAATTGAAAACAGAGTCGAAAGACGTCGAAGAGAGATTTAGGGTTGCGACATTTGCAGCATGGCGACGGCGATGGAGGTCACCGCCGTGACAAACACAGGCATAGCGCCCGTTCTCTCCCCCAAATCCTTTATCCCAGACCCGGTCGTGGCGGAGCTCGACGAGGAGGATCTCTACACTCGGCAGAAGCTCCTGCAGCGGCAGCTGGAGTTTGTGGACATCCAGGAAGAGTACATCAAGGACGAGCAGAAGAATCTGAAGCGGGAGCTGCTGCGGGCGCAGGAGGAGGTGAAGCGGATTCAGTCGGTGCCGCTCGTCATCGGGCAGTTCATCGAGATGGTCGACCAGAACAATGGGATTGTTGGGTCCACGACCGGGTCGAACTATTATGTGCGAATTTTGAGTACCATCAATCGGGAGCTGCTGAAGCCGTCGTCATCGGTGGCTCTGCACCGGCACTCGAATGCGTTGGTGGATGTGCTGCCACCGGAAGCCGATTCGAGCATCTCCCTGTTGACGCAATCGGAGAAGCCGGATGTGGCGTATAACGTACGTTCCTTCTGTTCACGACCATTGCTGATGTTTCAATTTTGCATGTACATGGCATGCAGAGCAGGGCCATTTTTGGTGCTAGTTAAGAAACTCGGCGAGCTGCAATCATCAGTCCAGTCTTTGGCGTTTTTCCAGCAAGCCCCTCGTGTGTCGCGACAAGCTTCGTACAACCCTAGAATTTTTGTCTCTGTATAAACCTAGAATTCGGGAAGTGGTAGATATGCTCCCAGCTTACTGTACTAAGTTTGTGTCCTTTTAAGTAGAGTTTATGCCCCCCCCCCCAACCCCAACCCCCCCAAAAAACCACGCACACACAACACACGCAGACACCAATGATCTATTGAGTTACCATCTCTAGGAAGTTAGGGTTTCAGTGGTTGGAATTGTTATGACAAGCACAATGAGCTGACGGTTACGATGTTTAGTCTCTGGGTTCTTAGCTCTTGGCCCTACTGTCGCAGTGAACGGAGTATTTTTCATTATTGTTGGGCTTACACCCTCTCCTCTGTATTGGTAAAGACAAATAGACTACTAAAACAGTGTGAGAACTAGACATGTCAACAGTCATGTGGCCTGCAAGACTGTGCAACTGTAGAACCCTGTGGCAGATTTGGCAGCTTTTGAACTATGTGCCATGCATTCCAAGATGAGAACCACGATGGGTAGAGAAGTGGAGGAGTGAAGTTTGCTTTCATTTGTTGAATTCAACATATTAGCGAAATTGCGCCACAGAAGGTAAATGTCAGAGGATCAGTGAACCTTGGATTCCCTGATTCTTCCTTGGATTGTCTAATTGGTTTTATGGTGCTGCTGGATGTAGGATATTGGTGGTTGTGATATTCAGAAACAAGAGATTAGGGAGGCGGTGGAGCTGCCACTTACTCATCACGAACTATATAAGCAAATTGGTATCGACCCACCCCGGGGGGTGTTACTGTATGGCCCTCCCGGGACGGGAAAGACCATGCTGGCGAAGGCTGTGGCTCACCATACAACTGCGGCTTTCATTCGTGTTGTTGGTTCTGAGTTTGTACAGAAATACCTTGGAGAGGTAAGGCTCTTCATGTGCCGCTGTTATTGGGCTTTTAGTCTCTGGTTCTGATGCTTTGGAGATGGTTACCTAGTATGTTGCTGGTCATCCGCACGCCGTTCCTCCACTTTTTTGTCCCACTCTACTTATGTACTATGGTTAGCTAATCTTATGAATTTCTTCTAGAAATTTTGATTGTTAATGATCTATGTTGAGCCTGGCTAAATAGTACATGTAATGTTTCTTACAGGGTCCTCGTATGGTTCGTGATGTATTCCGACTGGCAAAGGAGAATGCCCCAGCCATCATCTTTATTGATGAGATCGATGCAATTGCAACAGCTCGATTTGACGCTCAAACGGGAGCAGATAGAGAGGTTCAGCGTATTTTGATGGAGCTTTTAAATCAGGTATGTGAGTTATTTATCTTTTACGTTTTTCACACCTGGAGAGGTTGGCGGTTTTTTAATGACTCCTTGCCAGAGTTCTTGCTAAACGATTTAGTCCTTATGAGTTACAACGGCTAAGTGCCCAAATGGCCAAATTTGACTGTTTCTATTTCTATAGGAGTTGAAATAAGTCATTTAGGAAACTTCAAAGAAGGTCACAAAATATACCAATAGAATGAAGAAAGCACACCCTACGTTTTTTCAATGATATTGATATGAAAGTTTTTACGGATGAGTAGTGGTTTTTGAAGTGGACTTTCTATTTCCATCTTGATCATGTTCTGGTGAAGGGAACGGTTTATCTGCATTTTGCAAATGAAATTGAGTATTGCTGAGTCTGAGTGGTCTACCTGTTGAGGTTCTGCGCTTTTCTTATACCTTTTTTCTGTTCCGGTTACAGATGGATGGGTTTGATCAAACAGTCAATGTTAAGGTGATAATGGCTACCAATCGAGCAGATACTCTTGACCCCGCTTTGCTTCGACCTGGACGTCTTGATCGGAAAATTGAATTCCCACTGCCTGACAGGAGACAGAAGCGCCTTGTCTTCCAGGTGAGGATCTCCTCTGATTTGAGGATTTTGTAGGGTATACTTGAGTATCTTGTATTATGTGGCTTTTCCTTGGACTGTACGAGCAATCATGAGTATGTAGACTGAGACCCAAACCACATGTCCTGCAATTAGGAGAATCAGAAAACTCTTTGGTTGCTTCGTACTTGAGAGTTAGCATGGGCCAATGGTAGTATGAGTCATGTGTGTTTTGTAGGCTTGGATTTAGGTTTGGAAAATCTATGTGCCAAAATGTAGTGGTGATAAGGCGAAAGAGGGCTAAGAACAAGTACCACCTTCTAGTGCGTGGTAGTTTTGTGAAACAAGTGTTTTAATGGTGACCAAGATTTTTGGAAACCTCACACCCTAGTCTTACAACACCTTTATGAGTTTCCTTAGCCATAATCGAAAACCGCCACTACCTGTTGTGTTGTTTGGGCCTGCGATTGCTTAGCAGGAACAATTGCTTAAGTTAGTATCAGTTGAGGTTAAGATCGATGGATTTGTGGGGATCTGAACAGGTATGTACAGCAAAGATGAATCTAAGTGAGGAAGTTGATCTAGAAGACTATGTTTCCAGGCCTGATAAGATTAGCGCTGCTGAGGTGCGTTTTTCTCTACCTTCATTTATCGGATGTGGGATTCTGTTTTTATGGACCAGGTGAAAAGTAAATCCTACTACCAGATAATTGAACTCTAACTGAAATGAGTGAATTGTCATGGCTTGCAGATCTCCGCAATCTGCCAAGAAGCTGGGATGCATGCTGTTAGGAAGAACCGATACGTGATTTTGCCCAAGGATTTTGAAAAGGGCTACAGGTCTAATGTCAAAAAATCAGACACGGACTTCGAATTCTACAGATAGATGCCTTTTGGTATTTAATTCCATAAATTCAGCCGAACATGAACTAGGAATTGCCTTAGTCCCATTTATCCATTCCATTGTGTAAACGAAGGCACTGAAGGGCTATCGTAGTTGTTCTTGTAATTTGAATGGCAAGGAGCTTGTACACAGTTTCACCTAATACATAAATTTTGTTCTGTACTGTACACTTTGTCTTGTATTTGCATCTGAGCATTAGTGGGTTGCAGAGTGGGCACTTCCATTTTGGAGATTTTCATTGTTGGGCAGAAGAGAGAGAATAAAGTCCAACCATGAAATGGTTGGCGTACATGAAGAGTTTCTGTTCACCGCAGGTCCCACGATTGACCCGAGGTCAGGACGTTGGGCCGAACTGGATATGTCTTGCGCTTGCATTCTTCAATGACTCTTCCGATGTTGGTTGTTGTCGTGCACCTGAAGGACATGGTAACAGTTTCCAGAATTGAGAAAGCATCTTCAGGCTTTGAGAATGTCTCTCAGAAACTATGTGAAATTGTCACCTACTATGTCACTAACTTTCTGAATAGATTCCCGAAAAGTGCACTTGCATTTCAAGCTTGCAACCCACGTCACCAAAGGACTCCAAATGACTGGAGAGCAGTTGAATCCTGAGAATTTTTATTGTTGATCTCTATGCGGTTGCCTTGTTTATTGGTGGCGATAACACGGGCATCAAAGTTTGATTCCTAGTAAGTTTTCTCTTAGAAAGTGCCATGTGTAAAACAAAGAAACCTATCTTCCCCTTCAAAATTTAGTTCTAGCGCTCGAGTATTTTTAACTCAACTATTCTAAAACTCTCTAACATGAGGATGGCTAAAATCATTGTGCAACTTAAAGTGAACATTATATGGGTTTCAGTAAGAGCATTTGCGATAATACAAAATCTCTAGCATATTGAATTTTTGAATGAGAAGTGTGCAATAAGTGCTTGCACCTGTCTTTCAATTCTCTTTGCTTCTTCAACCCCTAGAAAGCTTAGAAAGAGGGGCGGTGTAGATTTGGAACTTTGAGGTACACAATTTACAGCTTGACAAGAATTTGGAGGAAATCATCATTTTTCTAAGTTTTTCTTTTCTTCTCATTGAAACATGAACTTAATCAGTAACATTGCACAAAAATCATGAAGCATCTAGTGACCAATCTACTTGTATTTTCAGTTTACTTAGATGTATTTCATGCATAATTTTGTATAGCTCACACATAGTAAACTCTTGAAAAATGTTTATCATCTATCCATTGGATGTTGGCTCTCTTAGGGATAAATTGAATAAATGATTTGAGAAGGCAACAATTCTTCAAAACACTACTATTTCTTTTACAACTAGCAAATTGGAGTAAATATTGCCAACTCGCTAGTTGACAATTCTTTGTCTTTTCCTTACTAAGATACAGATGGTTGGAAATTATCTATGATAAGTTATACATGTAACAGAGATTAGTGACTCCCTTGACTCCCCTCTAAATCCAATACCAAGAAGTCTACCACATTTTTGGTCTTGATGAAGTTTCCTTGCCTTGTACCAATGCTCTAAACTCAAAAACATAAAAGAAAACATCTTCAAATGATTATACCCTCTACATACCTTTAATAGGTTCCATGATGCCCTAATTTTTTTGGTACCAAGAACTATTGCAAACAATCCCACCTAACAAAGTCCAGTTTTTATGATACATGTCTAATCCCTAAAGGACAAAATCCATGACTGTATAGTCAAACCTCAAAATCCTCTATTTTGTATCCTCCATTTCTCCGCTATTTATGAGTGAAATGTTTTGATTATATTTTCAAGAGATAAATTTTCATTTTTAATAAAAATATATGACATAAAATTTCAAGACAGTTTTGGAAAAATTTCAAATTATCATGAATTTGTAAAGAAAAAGTGAAGAAAATTCCTATCAAATACTCCCTCTATTCTGAAATGATCTTGTGGTTTGGACAAAATGTTTGGGATTTTTTGCTAAAAACAAATTTATTTCAACCCGTTTCGAGCTATAAGAAGAAACATTTTTGTCCACTCCTATTGTCCTAAAGCTTTGAGTTTTGGAGCCCTTTTCAAAGTGTAGTATTAAGTATATTGCAATAAAATTAAGGGAATTGGAAGAACATTTGGGGATAGAGGGAGTACAAAATATGCTTGAAAATCTAAACATTTTATAATAGAAGTAACGTTATGGTATAGAAAATTATAGTATAAAGAGAAATTAGGTGCCATTCTATATTTAAAAATGTATTCATAGATCCTCAATTTCAAACATCAATAAATTGCTTATTTTTAGGAAAGTTTCAAAATTTTCATGTTGAGTAGTAATTAGACTTTAGAAAAAAGAAATCATTATGAATGTCCAAATCAAGTTTCAAGGAAAAAAGCTCAAAGTATTGAAATTCATAGTATAAGAGTACCATTTTTCTTGATAAACTACACCGTTTAAAATTAAAAAAACAATTCATATAATTTGAACTCAACTCAATGATGTGGAAATAGCATTAATAAAGTTACACTCAAAAACATATGAAAATCTTCCATTCTTCAATATACTTTGATTATCCAAAGGACTCTTTCTACCCCTAGCGTCCATACAGAGGTAACGTCATAGTCTAAATACAAAAAATACAAAAAATGCACAAAAGCATATAGAATTTTGTAACATTGTGACAAATATAGTGATGCATGAAAAATTGATACAACAAAAGTATTTTTTGAATTCAAAATATATTTTGACACTCATAGAACTCCTTCCATGACACTCGTATGCAACTTCTAATGACGCAATTGGTTTTGAAGGACATAAAGTATATGCCCTAGGTTTGGTGCAAGAACACAAGATGTGATATGTGGCCAATGGATGACTTTCAAGGTTAGTGAAGAAATAAAGAATGCATGTTGTGGTTAAGAAATTGTTTCATTTTTGGCTGACTACCTTGGTGACAGGTCTTGTCCTTTTCAAAGTCAAAGAAGCTGAAATCGAAGTGGTCTGGGTGTATTTGAAGATTGCAAAACGACACAAAGTGTGTGACAGAGATGACTCAAAATGGTATTGCAACTGGAGAAGCTCATGCTTCAAATCTTTGTCTAAAACTTGAATTGCAGCTCCAAAATTATGGGTCCAACTGTCCCAAATGTACAAGTGATCCTCTGGTCATGGTACAGGCTAACCGATGAATATATTACAAAACGTATCTACGAAAATCGACTGAACAATAAATACAAAAATTTCGCGGGCGGGACACGAGAGTAGCGTCGATCGGGGATGCTAGCTGCAGACTAGAGCAGCCCAAAAAAATGAACAAGAAACTGTACGCTAATGGCGCCAGAGCTTGTTGAAGAACCGAGGCGCTAGCTACGCCCTTCTTGCTGATTTCTTCGCACTTGATTGGATTTCAAAAAATCCGTCAGAGCTGCTCTTGATGAATAGGTGAACGACTGAATTGCTGAAATGGCGGACGATGAAACTCTATAGAAAGAAAAAAGGGCGACGAATGGATTCCGGATAGCTTTTGACTGCAAATCGGACTGCAAAGCTATGTGATGAAGAGAATGAAGGATTGGACCTGTTGAGGATGTAGGTCTTGCGAGGATGCTCCAACTAGTGAGATTCCGAGTCGGCAATGTCACTGAAAAAGCCGAATTCGTGGCTGTAATAGATAACGTCTCCGTAGTTGTGGTCTTGTTCAAAACTCGGCGTGTCGAAGTTGAGAAGCGGGATGTCTGTGAGATTGTCGTCAAGGATGACGTCGTTCAAGTGGAAGCTCCAGGAGCGGCAACTTGGCCCGCCTCCGGCTCCAATTGGCCTTGGCGTGGCCACTTCCATAGCGCATTCGACGTTTTCCTGGAGCTGTTCAGTGTAAACGTTCGAGGGAATTTCGGTCGAAGCGAAGCGTTGAATCTGAGCTCCCTCAGGCTGAAAAGCCTGAGAATGGACCAGCTCGTGGTGTGGCATCGCCGGGTGATCGACCTCAATCTCCCTTCTGCTCACTTCCAGCCGCGCCACCTCCTTCGCCAGCTTGGCGATGGCGCTCCGGGCCTGCTCGTCCGACAGCTGCGACGAGATTCGCTTCAACATGGTCGGCGAGTCCGGAAAATTGAGCGGCAAATTTTTCTTGCAGCACAGATTGCCGATGTCGAAGGCGCGCGCTGCCTCTTCCGCGGTGTCGTACGTCCCTAACCAGATCTTCTTGGAGCATTTCGTAGGCCGAATCTCCGACACATACTTGCAGAGTTCCTCGCGATACCTCACTCCTCTGTAATTTGGCACCGCACTAGTCCGCGGACGAATCGCATTCAGCACCATACTCTTCACCACATCACGACGACGGGGCGGGGAAGGACTCTGCGAGGATGACGACGACGGAGACGACGCTGACGCAAAGATGTCCTTCTTCCTCCCGGCTGCCCCTCGCGGCGATGATTGCAACGTCGATGTTCGACGACACTTTCCCACAACTTTCGACATTTCCATCAACTCTTCGAAAATTCCACAACACCTCCTCCACCCGAAATCCTTCCAATTACTCGAATCGCCAGTTGAACCGCGACGCCAACGCCAATCCCGTAGTCTCCCTGAACTCACTTCGCTCAACAGGAAACTCGAACCGAAGCCAAATTCCTCAACAATGAAATTAAGCAGCGCAGAACCTCACTGTGCTGAATCCAATATCCACAGAAAATGAAACTAAAACTCCGACTAGAACTGGATTTCCAAATTGGAATCAAAATGTACACAAATTCACAACAGAGAGTTCAATTTCCACGGACATGAAAGGCACACTCGAACCGAAACCAAAATGCTCAAGAACGAGCTCAAAAATTCTCCAAATTTCAAAGAAATGAGATCAAATTGCAGAGAAGAGAAATTCTCTCGCGGTAAGCTGAAATTCCACGGAATCGGAATGCAATCAATCATCGAGAAGCAGACCGAGACTTCAAATTTGAAGGTTCGTTACTTCGGCACTTAAGTTATACGAGGAACAGAACACGCTGCGTTTGTGCAGACATTTGGGCTCCTTCTCAGAAAAGGAGAGCGTGTGGGGTCCACCCTCTCAGAAACAGGCTACCAGGCCCGAGCCGCGTGGGCCCCAGCGTCGGGACCTGTGCCGCGACCTGGTGACCCCGCCGGTTCGTCAGTCAGTCGGTAGAGTACAGCTCCACCTCGGATGGCGTGTCCCGTGGATTGGCATCAAATTCTCCGTTCGTCATTTCGGCGTATGTGACTGCTTCGTAGTACGGAGTGTCTTTTAGAGTTTTTTTTAATTTTTATTCAATTTTTTTTTGGTTATTTGACATTGATTGTTTTTTGTTAGTGAGGGCGCAAAACTAGCATCAGTTAGAAAATTAGTAAAATTACAAGGGGATACAATAGCCAAGATCTTTGGTCTTGTGGAATGGAATTTACAAACTTCAGATTTTCACTTTGCAAATAGATGAAAGAATGTCCTTTTTATTCTTTCGGTTAATTTTGTGTTTCATGACCTCTCCTCATTAATTTGGAGTCTTTGAATTGCTTGGTGGTAGATAACAAGAGCATATACTTTGTTCAAAAGTGAAAAATAGGGTAGAATATCCTAACAAGTTGCATATTGTACCTCTATTTTTTTGTTTTTTTTGTGATAAAAAATGGAAACCATTGTATTAAGTGGAAAAAAAGTAACCGCCAAGCCAAAGGCTGGACAAATGAAGAGAGAATGAGCAAATGAAGAGAAGATGAGCAGCAAAAAGAACCGAGGACTAAGAGAACAAATAAAGAGGAGGACCCTCTTTGTTCCACCTAATAGAGTAACAAGAACTGGAGATTGTAACCAAATACTAGACAACTTGGTTCAAATCAGAATGTTGAAGACTACGTTTAGAGGCAAGGTCTGTCTTAAGAGCAGCAGTCCATCCTGAGTCAAGGAGGGCACTCCAAAGAGATGTGTGGAGAAGGAAGGTAGGCCAACGATCTTGGGCAAAAATCATATGATTGCGCATAATCCAACATAGCCATAAGGCAGCACTACGAACAATAGACCATATTGTGTGTACTCTATGGAACAATTTAGGTGTAGGGGTTCCAAAAATACATTGGATTGCATGCAATCTTTGATGAGGGCCCAAAACTAGAGACGCGCCACGGATATGATGCATCATCAATAGTGCATAGTTCCAAAATTCTTGGGATCTCAAGCACTCAAAGAACCTATGTATAGGTGTCTCTATGACAAGAGAGTTGCAACAAACACAATTTGCATCAATCCCTGGAGCAATTTGAGCCCGCCATGAGTTAACAGCAACGACATTATACCAAATTGACCAAATAAAGGCCGCGTCCTTTTGAGGGCGGGCTTTGATCCAAATATCTCTCTAACGTGGGGCATAGGAATCTAGAAGGAGGGTGGGCCATTTTCACTGCTATGGGACGCTTTAGCTGGTTTTTGGTTGTAAGTAGCTTACAACCAAGGGCAGCCGTATACTCTATGAGTGGTTTGCCATTGGGCCACTTCCATCACCCTGGATCAAACTGAATAGACTGAATGGGGCCTGAGAACAAGAGCTTGGGTGGACGTCTTCTTCCTTTCTTAACTTGGACAACACGAATTCTCCACACAACGCCTCTATGAACTGAGGTAGTTGCTACATCCGGAAGGACAGATAACTGTCTAGAGTGGATGCCCACGGTGGCACGAGTAGAATCACCTCTCAAAGAAATATCTTGAATTTGGGGACCGAATAACATAGGGTTGGATTCAGACACCAACCATGTAATCTCTAAAAGTGCGTCATCAAGCATGGAGTAGAGGCCGACCCAATCCCCTACAAAGGCTAAACATGACTGGTCATTTAAAAATTGAAGCCAAGTATGAGGGATTTGAGAGATCAGAAAGAACCAATGGTGGCGCTCCATAGTAGTAAATGGGAACTCCTCTGAGATGGTCTCCCATGTCTTAAACTCACTGGCATTAGCATCCCATAAATCTCCAATGGTCCGAAGTCCTGCCCTAACAAAGACTTGTGCTCGATCGACAGAAAAATTAAAATTGGAACCTATAAAGCTTGTTGACTACCAAATGCTAGTAGAGAGAACCTCAGATGCATTAATAGGTGGAACTAATTGAATGTGTTTCACAAGTTTCTTCCATAGTGAGGAGATGCAATTCCATACTCTCGACCCTCTAGATTGTACCTCAGTTTGACCTTAGATATTTCTATATTGCAATTAGATTTTAGCAAATTCATTATACCCCCATACTCAAATGTACAAAACCAGTCATAGTGTGATGACCAAATAACAAAATCTAGTTATAATATAAAGATAATTATTTACAAAATTTTGCATGGCACCTCGATTTCAAACTCCCTATATACCAATATCAATTTTTTATTTCTCATGATTTTTTTGCTAACATGAAAGAGGTACATATGGATGTTTTCTATACATCTATACAATTAAAATTTAAAAATTTAAGCACTACTATTTTTCAATCAATTATTATGTATAATCATAAAAAAATACATTAAAAAATTCACCAAATTTTATTTTGTTTTTTAAATCAAAATTTGGCATGTTTGAATGAAATTATGTAAGAATGCAACATCAATTATGCATCATGAAAAAAAGATATCATTATACCTTGTTCCGTGTGCATAATTGTACCTTGCCCTATGTGTGCCAACAAAAATTTGACTTAATTCCCAAAGTTCCAAGTGTCCCCTCAAAGGACACTTTAAGGTTTAGACAAATTCCCATCAGATCTCCATTTTTTGCTAGATTTAAAACTTATTTAAAAGATAGAAGAACAAATTATCTTTCTAGAAATATAATTTTTTTCTTAAGTGCAAAGGTTATGCCCTCCTAAATACAAAATGCTTCAGCTTAAGCAAAAATAAAAATAAAAATAAAAAAATAAAAAATAGACAAAAAAATAAAAATAATAATTCATTATAGATTATATTTTTGTCTCTACGGAATTTTTTTATTTCATCCCATTTAGATTATAGTGATTTGAAAGTTATAGTAAGAGCATCTTGTTTTGTAGGCAATCATCACATTTCTTTGAGAACATATCTTATTGGATCCTTTTTTAAACTAAATTTTTACAATTTAAAAAAACAACTTCTACAGGGGTTTAGTTTGCTTGCTAGAACAACCATTCCATCGGAATTTATGTGTTTTAGTTCCATCATAAAACTATTAGCCATTTTGTTTCTCCTTCTTCAATGATGAACAAAACTGAGTACAAATTTGAAACGTTTTCATTCAAACTAGCATACCATAAGCATCAATAGACAAAGTCCAAAAGTAGATATACAAAATTTGTAATATGCGACATACTACACAATACCATCAAAGTTTGAAGAAAAAATTAGTTGTAATTTGAAAGAAAATCAATTTTAAAGTTAGAAATGTCTAAAACTCAGTTTTGTTCAAACATGATTTGAAAATACTTAAATATCTTTTGTCAATTTTGTTTTAGAACTCTAAAAAAACTTTTTGTAACTTGTCATGTTTGTATACATCATTTCAGATTAATGTATACAAAAATTGAAGGAAATTGACATTTATAGAAATTAAAATATCAAGAAATTGACAAATATGCAAATGATATTGGTTCTCACAATATTTGAATTTTTTTTGGAATTGAGAGCATGGAACAACATTAGCCATTGTAGAGAGAATAGAGGTTGCAATATGGACCATTGTTACTTCTTAATGCCCTTGCATTTGAAATATTTGTTGAATTGGAGAATGTGTTCAATTTATATTTCATAGTGGAATGATGCGTTTTTAGGTTCAATTTTTTTGTCAAAAGACTAGAGTTCATAATGCACATATTTAATCCAAAAAATCCAAAATTAATTAAAAACCATTGTCAATATCATAAAAAAAAAACTAATTTTATGAAGGTTAGTGTAATTTTTGGCAATTTTCAACTTTTTGACAATAATGACAATGACAATTAAAAATTTGGGGATTTGTTGATAACTCTCAATGGTGAGAATGTTCTTAAAGCAAAATATATCCTTTCTTTATGTTTTTAATTGCAAAATTTTGAGATTGAATTCAAAAAACACTTTATATATTTTTTCTATCTTCATGACTACTAAATAAAAATCTTCATTAATTTCACCTCATTATTCGGAATTGAACGCTTCAAATGTTCTGAGTAGGCATCAAACTAAAGAATGTAACAAAATATAATGATCTTGTTTTAGAATACATTTTAGCTGCATGCTTTGACATTGAAATCAGAAAAAAAAATTCTATTGTCTTAAAGGCCATTTTCTATGTATTCGAGAACGAAAAATATTGCAGTTAGGTGATTCTACCTCAATAGACTATGCAATCAAATTAGAAAATCCTAAACTTATTTTCATTCAAAAAATCAATAATTTTAGGGAAACAACAATCCAATATTTGACGAAACATTCAATTGTCCAAATTCAATCTAGGACTTCCGCAATCAATGTACAGTATGTACGAAAATGGGAGTGTATTTTTTCTATTTACAAAAAGAAACAATGTTGTCAGTTGTTCAACATTCAAAATATTTTTTGAATTTCACCAACTCTTTTCCTTTAATTCCTATATTGAACTCATTTTTCAAGTATCTACCCAATTTTTTTCTATATTTTTTTACCATTTTTTTAAAGTTTTCCCAATGTTTTCACACGGCAACGGCTTTTTTTTTTCCTTCCCCAAATTCCACCCGGGCTAACTTAACAAAGAGCTAACAGGCGGTTCGGTTTTCTCCCCTACCTGACCATTGCTGACGTGGCTTAGCGTCGGTGATTAGAATAATTGATTGCGCCAGATGGCAGCATAAAGTGGCAGGATGGGTTCCTGTTTTTTTTTTCCATTAATGGGAAAAGCATTGGATTGGATTTGAAAAATAATAAAAATGGTGGTAGCGACGGGCAGAAGACTTTCATGACCCCCTGACCCCACCTGCCCTTACCATATACTTCCTTCCGCACCTTCGACGAAAGGGCGACGGACTACTTGGGCGCCAACGTTGTACCTTCACACGGCGTGACGTCGAGTTGCCGTCACTCACCCCGGGTGCCCGCGCCTGCCCGGTTGCTTCGCTTTGGAAAATTTATGAGCGAACGAACGAACTCTGTCATTGCGTGAGTCGACTTTTTCATTCATCCACTTTGTCTGTACAGGACTGTACAGGAGGGGCAGTCCGTTGGTCTGGAGCGGTTCAGTTTGTCTGCAACCCACTGTAGCACATCATGAGTCCAAATCTTTTGACGCTTTCGGGGCACGAAATTCTAGGAGTGGGAAATTTTTCTTCGGTTTATCTTACGACTTACGTTAATTCAAATACTGTGGCCCACAGTAATTTACTATATTAAGTGCATTTCATCCATTTGAATACAGTAGAACCTCTCTTAGTGCATAGTGCCAGGATTATGCACTAAGAGAGGTTTATGCAGTTGGAGAGGCTTTTTACAATAGTTTGGCTAACGTGACCTCTCACTATGGGGCCTCCAACTACTGTTCACAAATATCACAACCTCTCTTACTACACATATGCACTAAGAGAGGTTCTATTGTAGTCACATATCATTCCATATTCAATTTGATTCTAACATACTCCCTCTATCTCAAAATAAGTCTGGTGTTTTTTTGTATAATGATACAAAAAAAAATCCGGTCTTATTTTGAGGCAGAGGGAGTAATTTGTATGGCTTAATAATGAGGCAGAGGTTCCTTTTGCATCTTGGGAAAGCCGGGGATTCTTCCAGTGAATAAACTTGTCTTTTTGATGACTCTTCAACCAACTCAAATCTTAGAATTAGCTAATAAGTTCCTCTCAAGCATTTGGCAAAGTGATGTAATACCTTTCCAACATGAAGAAGACCCACGTCGCGTGATTATACAATGTTATGAATGTGGAAGCAATTTTCGGCTTTCAATTCATTTTTGGAAAAATTAAAAACAATATTGTGTTTCTTATCTACAGGGTGTTGTTATAAATGTGACAACGGTTGTAACCACTAGCAATATCAACTTACACTAATTTAGGAATCATTCAATTTGTTAAATGTGCTTATATTGAAATTCATAGTGTCTTAGACAAAAATTATTACTATGTAGTCAATATTCTTTGTAAACTCTCTCATATAGTGTGATTGTCATTCAAATTTCATCTACATTCATTCCATTGACCTTCATCCATTTTCATCTATATTCATTCAAACATAAGCTAAAATTCAACCAAATGTTTACATTGATTAAACCACATTCATCCAAAATTCATTCAATTCATGTGAAGGAGGTCTCACAATGTTCAAACTTGTACAAAAAATCAAACTATATTGAGTTGGAAGGCTATAAATTTAGTGTTACTGAAGAGAATTCATTTCAAAACATTCTTAACCCTTAAAGGACGTGGCCCCCTATAACCACGGTAGTCACCAAAACTACTCTAATTATTGAACCAGTAGGTGCATTCTTTGTTTCTACAATGAACAATGAAGTCATCCATCAACTATTTTTTGGCCACAACGTCCTTCAAGGGTTAACCTTTACAAGGGGGGAGGGCCATTTGGCCATGTTTGGCATGGAGGGTGACCTCCCTAATGACAACAATGGTAGCAAGCTTTCATTCCTTCTCATCTATACTTTAACCTTGTAACAATGAGGTGGCCTAAAAAGTGTCCAATGGATGACAAAAAATCCTTCTATGTAACATAATTATGTTCATCTGCCTCAAAATTTTTGTGTAGAAAGGGGAGGTCTTGTACAATAATTTGACCTCCAATGAGTGCTCTTGAGTTTTTTTAAGCAAATGATTTCCATGGTAACAAACTCGACTTTCCAAGATTAATGCTTGATATCAAGCAAAGATACCTTCCTTCTTATATCGTATGTTAGGGTCAAATTTGTCAGACCCTTGACAAATATTTTCCTTTTTGTTAGTATTTCCCTTTGGTTAACCACATTTCAAATTTTCAGAATTTCAATTGATAACTGAATGCTTTACATGATTGCCCACTCTGTACCACATAGAACTTGCTTAGTTTAGCTAAAGTTTGGTAAACTTGCTCAGTTAGCTAAAGTTTAGAATTGGGATTTAGGTTCCGTTAATTAAATCCCGGAAACAATCCCTAATATTCGGCACTCAGGGCTTTTGTTTTGTTTTGAGGATTCAAATTATTTTCATTAACATTTTTCACATTTCTAATATGCCATGTTATAATTTCTAGAAATTTCATCACATGCCATATATACTTATATTTTGAATTATTTTTCAACGAATCTAACTCGAGTGTAGGGTACTTCGGGGGAGGTAGAAGGCCTAGCCTAAAGAATGTTATGATTTGTAGAAATTAGGACAACACAATATTTTCCAACTACTTTGTACTAATTTAGATATATTACAAATAGAGTGACTTTGCTTCCCTTGGAAAATTTATGACAGATGAGTGAACTCTGTCATTGCTTTCGTTTAGGGCAATGCCCTTGTCGTCGAGGATTCTGCAAAATAAAATGCCGACGAGGAGGGCAGAGCCCTCCTCGTCGGCATCTTAATTCGCAAAACCCCCGACGACAAGGGACATTGGCTAGCGTAAACCACGAGCAAAAAACGTCAAAATTTGATGAAAATAGTTGGATGAGAAATTGAAGTTGGATGGAAAATCCGTGATGCCTGATTACGCGGGTTTGCCCATGTAATCGAGCATTACGGCCTCGTTGCACCCCAGAAGCCTCCCAGGAAATGAACGGCGCATTTCCTGGGAGTGGTTTCCGTAGACTATTTCATTCATCCACTTTGGTCAATTGTCTGTAGACGCATTTGGTGGAGAGCCAGGTTTTGTCTGCAGGACACTGTAGCCGCATATGAGTCCAAAAACTTTCTTTTTCCGGGATGTCAGGCAGGCAGTCTGCTTTAAAAGCAAGCAATCAGAATCAGGACAGAGAGGTACATTTATTTATTTATTTTTTATTTCTTAAACAAATGGACGATTTCCATTGAAAGGGGAAACAGTACATTGAACCTAAGGAACTAGTCCTTGGCAGCAACATTTTTCTTTCATCAATGTACCAATAGTGTACATTTCAGGAGGTGGTCGCTTTTAGTGATCATTGTGTTTCAAGTTCAAAAAATCATAACTAATTCCACAAAGGTCCAAAAAATACAAAACGACGTGGGATAGATGCCAATTCCATTTTTCTTCCTATAAAAATTTACTGAAAATTGTTTCAAGGAGTTTAGCTCCCCCGAAAAGGCAATCAGCTCTTAAATGGTCGCTTTAAGAAGAAACTACCTTAAATCTAACTAAACATGCTATTCTAGGAAAGTGTAAAATTTTCTTTGAAAGTAAACAACATTGATTTTCCTTATTTAATTAAGTTAATTCAGTTAGTGTACCCTACGCTAATCTATTACTCCCTCCGTACCAAAATGCTCTTTTAATTGTACTTTGTAACCTTGCAAATTGGTTAAATTTGGATTCGATTGCTATTTGGGACTAACGAAACAACTTCAAGTAGTAGTTTCCCCTCTCTTCATGCAATCATTAATCAAAAGACAAATAAAATGATTAATAGGGTCAATCAACATTGTTGGTTCTTATTTTTTGCATCTCTTTGAATACTGCCCAATTGAAGGAGATGAAGCTTTGGGAGCTGGAACAAAGGGTCACACATAGGCTTAAGCATATACTAAATGCCTACGAAATGATGACCTCACACTCAACAATTATTTGACCATTGGTGATCTTTGAAAATGCCCCCAAAATTCTACTTTTTAATATTCCAAAAACTACATTTTAAAAAGGACTTTGAAACTCAAAGTTTCTAAAATGCTAGGAGTACACCAAACTCTACTTATAGCACAAAATGGGTTTTTAAAATGTTATTTTTTGCCTTAATATGGAATATTTTGTGCAACAAGAAGATCATTTTGGGACGGAGGTAGTATATTCAAGGCACAATGATGTCACAATTTCATCCATTAAGTAAGATATACTAGTGTATTCAACTTTACATGTTGTCATCCAATTTTTTTAGATAAGCTCTTGAGTTTCGTATCCAGTTGTGTAAGCTAAAGAAAATATTCTTTTTCTTAATTATGCAATGGAGTGGTTGTTGTAGCTAGATGTTGTAATGGTGATACAACTAGTAACATTAACTTGCACTATTTAGGAAATTATGCAATTTGCAAGGCTCGCTAACATATTGAGATTTTAGATATTTTAGATTAAAAAAACACCATAATGTGAATAGACCATATTCATCAAAAATTCCTTCAATGAGTGTGAGGGGGTCGCACATTTACTTGAACTCTTGTGCAAATTAAATAAAGTTGAGTTATAATCAAGTTCAAATTTAGTACCACTAAAAGAATTTGTTTTTGTAGAAACCAGTGTAATACTATATTTTTTCAGCATGGAAATAATTTAGATATTTATATTACAAATAGTGACTTTTGTAAATTAGTCTATAGATGGTTGGACACCATGATAGAGTGCTTCTATACTCGACATTTAGATTGTTGTGTGATTTGAAAGGAGTGTTTGCCACTCATTGATAAAGAGTGGGAAAATATTACCAATAATTACATAAATATTAAAATTTTGCAAATATGAGAATGTTTAAAAGCTCAAGAGTCACAATTTACCTAACATTTTATCCACTTCCTGAGATTTTTTTTTGAAAATTCATTATTTATTTATATGATATTAAAAAATTACATAATTTTTTGATATTATTTATTTATATAACTCAAATTCTTACATCAATCCCTAAAATACTTGTATTCAAATATATCCATTTTTTTGTATTTGATTTCAACTAACAATATGAAGCTACTTTGAGCTCCTGTTATGGTGGGTCCAAGTATGAAATTTATCTATTTTAGGCAAAGAAAAAGATGAATATCGACTTTGATGTTCTTGGTTTTTTTGGAGGGAGAGGGTGTATAGTAGCAGTTATGGATTTTGGGCTGTGTTCTCTTCTACAAATTGTAAAATTTTCAAACTTTCTTTAAAAGAACCAAATTAAATTCCAGTTCCTATAAGCTTTCTCCACAATTTCCCCCCCTTGCAATGATTTAAAAAAAAAATCGTGCTTTAGTAGGATCAAACCAGAAATACGGTGGTGCAAATAGGATGTGCAACCTTAGTGAGTGCAAAGGGGGATGGTGACTTGTGTCACTACCAATTTTATTTTATTTTGAAATTGGTAAGATGCAATAATACTTATTAGAGTCACACGTACTAGTATAATAATTGGAGTGAAATCAATGTTAAGGAAGGAGGTCTTCAAATCCATTGGGCTCTAAATGTATCTCCTATCTAGGAATGAGTAATATGCTCCTTAAAATATCTATCACTATCATTGATGAGGTAGGTAGGTTTAAATGGGTGATTTATGAACCTCCTACTTTAGCAGTGAAAGCAATGATTCTTCCCAATTTCGCAAATCTCCCTGAGGTAAAAACACCCAAAGCTGTCCTTGTACCCATTCTTGATAAGTAGACTTCTATTAAAAGTATCATTTAAATTGATCCCAACCTTAATTGCAATTGGTTGACTATTGATTTTCTAAATTTCAGTTTTGTGACCAAACTAGATGATGGTTTCAGTGGCCTAGGGAGTTTCCACTTTGAAAATTTGTAACAATTACATGTCCTCTCCAAAAATTCTAATTTTTTTTTGAAAATTCAATATTCTCAATTGCTAATACTACAAAAACGGTTTTCTTCTTAAAAAAAAAGGTGCTTTCAACTATGCTGAACTATTTATTTTGACGGTTTCAGGTGTTTTGACCTTGGTCAAACCAGAAATTCTTCATCCAGTTCACGGCTTGAGCGTGAGAGCTATAGCACAATGTATGCCTCCCCAGTCAAACCAGAAATTCTTGATCCTTCAGGGCTTGAGCATCATTCAGAGCTGTAGCACATTGTGGGCTGTCTTTGATATAAAATAATGCATGATTCTTGCAAAAGTCGAGTTCACAAGCTGCTGTGATAATTGACTAAGACTCCGTCATGTCAAGACGTTCCCCAATCCCCGCAGTAATGAGGATATTCGACAGTTGTTAAGCTTTGAATCTCAAGCAGATAGAGACCAACAACCTCCATTCGTCTCAACGACACTACTATTCAACGCACCTTGCAAGCCACTGACAGAGATGAGATTCTAGGATAATCAAGGCGTCCTCTGCGCTAGAAAGCACTCGCTAGGTGCTCGCATTAGTGACATACATTGAAATTCAAGTGTACTACCCTCAGTTAGTGAGTCTCTTGCTTGCCTAGCTGTCAGTTTCCCTTGTAGAGAGATTGATCCATCCTGCAACCAATTGACCATGTTATCAATTATTTCAGGTTGGTTTCCATGCTTACTGAGACAGAGATAAGTTTCCAAATGCAACCTCAAACAAAAATCCACCATCTCTCATGGAGAACAAAAGCATGAACATATACTTCGCATTGGAAAAGACTCAAATTTCAATCTCAAACTTTTGAAGTTGATAAGGGACATGAGGTTGAAGTTCATTACAAGCAGGAACAACCACGGTAAAGGGATTGACGTCATTGCGATGTGCATAAACTATTCAGCGTCCTTGCGTCATTACTTAATTCTGAAAGGGTACAAACCTGGTTGAACCTTGTTTGAAGGGGAGCGTATTTAGGTCATGATGTGCAACCCTCATGCCATGTAGACAGCACATCCCTCGTGCCAGTGGAGCTACGATATCAATCGCCACATAAAATCTTTGCTTGCTTCTGGATCAATTTGAAAAGGCTCATTTCCATGACCTCCATGACAATGAAGTGATCCTCCTTTTGTCCATTACCACAACAAAAGAATTTGGCAATTTGGGGGTGATTCGCATGAAACAAGGTGCATACTTCTGTCAAGAAAGAAGGCTTACGATTATTGAACTCTTTGGCACATGGTATACCAACCATCTGGCCTTGCTAAAACCACTTGAACCTGAACAGCTTCCAGGAAAAGTTTCAGAGCCCCATGTACAAAAAGAATAAGACTTCTCCGTCCACATGTTTTTTTCAGACAACTATAACCCATTTGGATGAGAATGTTGAGGTATTTCGCTCGCAAGTTTTGTGCAAGGCGTAGCTTCGTAACTATCCTCTCTTAGCACAAAATGGTAAGGGAGGAACAATTTGGACCTATTCCTTCGATTGATTAGGTCCTCAAGCCTCCTCTTAGAGCACTTCTCGATCATTCTCCATCAATGTGTGCAGATTGACATGTAGAAGAGTCATGAATACCTTCCACCTGCAAATTCCATCTCTCACGCATACCCTTGGATTGCTCATAAATAGCATGGTAACATAATCCTAGTTCCAATAGAATCACGTGAAACGCGTTCTCATTTTGAACATGAAACACTGCTGCTGCAATCCAACCTTGTCTGCTGCAATCATTCACAAGTATCCTCGCCTTCACTAGGACTCGGTACAAGTGTTCCGGGGAGGGTCTGAAGAGGTCGGTGGATGGTGAAACGAGCACTTGAATATTCCGAATGGTCTCAGATAATTTGGAGGATAAATCCAGGCACTGACGCTCGTTGAGCAGAGACTCACCATTTACGAGATTTTGGATTTCAGAGAGCTTCGGCGCAGGACACCGCGTCACAGTCTGGACAGCAGTGTGTGCGATCAAGCACGTGAATAAAATCAGAAATAAAGTTAAGAAATTGATAGTCACAAATTCAAAGCCTACATCCACATCTTCCAACCTTGAACCTGCATGATGAACCACCACTTCACTCCTGAAATGCACTCTTTCTCCGAGTGAAATGCACTCACTCACACAACAATCGTCTGCAAGCAGGAGACGAAGTTAAACCCTCTAGTCATCATCTTGAGAATCACCTTAAATTGGAGCAATCCTTTTCTACTTGGAGAGTTCGTCTCAGTGTTACCAGAAAAAAAATTCTGTTCTCCAATTATTAATCCAGGAACATTCGAACGCATATTAATATTCTTGCATCTTCAATCTTTGAATGTGTATTTACAACTCAAGACCAAATTCTTTCAGAAAAAAATTGAGAAATTGCAGTCTAGGGCATTCAGAACGCCGTTGCAAAATTGCGAGACGAGAGAATATCCCCATTTTCAGAAAAAATTGGTCTTCTAGGTCCAGTCACGCACTGTAGTTAATAAAATGAAACGAAGAGACTCACCCCAAGGCATCTTCCAATTTGAAGCCTCCCACTAGCCAAAATCCAACAAAACTAATTCACTATTGACTTAAAGTCCGCCCGACACCCTAGCCCTCAAAGACCATAGCCACATCCTGGAATCCATTAATCCCGGCCCAGCACCCCAAGCGCATCCAAACAGAGCAACAACCTCCGTAATTAAAGAAACAAACACACGCAAGATAAAGCACATGTTAGCAGAAATCCTTCATCAACCGACAATTCTTCGTACTATTCCCAGAAGCGCACCAATCTAGAGAACTACACAACTTCTGATCGCCTTACCGATTCCTTCGTTTGTACCATGCACCAGAGCGGCACTCCAAGCTAGCTCCACTTTCGAATTCGTTCACTGCTTCGATCTCTAAGATCTGAATCTACCGGCTCTCCATAATCGCTCCTTGCTGCTGGAGGATCGAGTTCTGGGACGCAAAATTTGACAACAGCGCAATGTCGGCAAGAGTGGGAGGCAAATGAGGGCGTACAAGAATTGGCGACGAAACTCCAGTTTATATGGACGCACTGTGCTGTAAATCTCTGATACTGTACTATAGTGTATACAGGGCCACTTTACCTGGACCGTCAGATCTTAGGACCCAGGCCAGATTTGAAGTTGGCCCAATTTTCTTTCCATGGGGCCAACTGAAATGGGGTCCAAATGGAAAAATTGGGTTAAGGATACATGGTCACCCAATAATTAACACTTGCATGGGCCTACTTTTTTGGCTCCTAAACATGAGCAACCATTGGATGAAAAAAAATATCAGTTTGGTTTTCAATGTACAGTCGGGTACACTGAAAATCTTAAAACCGGCCAATTTGAGCCATTCACATTTTTTTTTACAATGTGCAATATAATTGTTATATTTTGGTAACCATAATTATCACTCAATCTTCATGCAATCCCAATCAAGCATACAAAATTTCAGTTTCAAAAAAGAAAAATTCCATTTTTAATAAATTTCTGAAGTTAATTTTCATGGTTTTACATGATATTTTATTGTGAAGAATTGGTGATGAATTTTTTTAATCCAATTGCATAGATTTGTAGGGAAGATCCATACGCACATCTTTCATATTAAAAAATACCCTATTAAATAACAAGAATATGATCTATAAGAGTTCAATGTGAAGTGTCATATGACCTAACTTTGAAAAATAGATATTTCTAAATCAATTAAATAGATTTTGACAAAATAATTGTATTGTCATGCTCAAATGTATGAAATTAGTTACCATATGAAGGTCAAGTAGAAAAATTAAATTATAATAAAGGGATATCTATTTTTCAAAGTTAGGTCATATGACACTTCACATTGAACTCTTTATAGGTCATATTTTTGTTACTTAATAGGGTGTCTTTCAATATGAAAGATGTGCGTATGGATGTTCCCTACATATCTATGCAATTATATTAAAAAAAAATTTCACCAATTGTTCTCAATAAAATATTATGTAAAACCATGAAAATTAACTTTAGAAATTCACCAAAAATGGAATTTTGCTTTTTTGAAATTGAAATTTTGAATGCTTGATTGGGATTGCGTGAGGATTGAGTGAAAATTATGCAAGATGAAAAATTCCATTTCTTTTTCTATGCTATGCAAAAATCTTTGAATGGTTCAAATTGGCCGGTTGTAAGATTACAATACCCGATTGTACAGCTTGTGGGTCTGATTTATGGCCCAATTTAATGATCTAAGCACTCCTATTGTTGGATTTTAGTGATTTTGAAATTGGGCTAGCTAGCATTTAGGCCTTCATATAAACTAGCCCTAATGAACATCCTTGCAGAGAAGAAACCAAGATGATACAGTGTCATCGACATCAAACCAATTCCAACAATTTCACTTTGATTTCAAAATACAAGTCACTTGCAAGATGACATGCCTAACAAAAACTTTCTAATCTTCCGAAATGCAATTCTAATTGATACTCTCATTGGTTTCCAAATCCGATCTATGAATGCAGAAATTATCGATCAATTTACTAATCCAATAGTGATTGTTGTAGATTTCGTCCTTGATGGCTAAATTGTCTAAGAAAGTAAGGCTCTTGGCTCTTCCCTTGGAGAACTTGAGTTCACACATCTTTGACAATAATACTCACTAATAATATGTAAGCCCTAGCTTGTTGCCTCAAGGGCAAATGACTGTCATGTATAAAAATTGCCCAAGCTTTGTAGAAAAGACAAAAGATTTTCCATAATTCAAGAAGTTAGTGTGTAATATTTACAAGAAGAAAATTAGAAATTTTCAGCACAAAATTATAAAGAGTAGCCTATGGAAAGTGGGGGAGGCAACTTCCAAAAGAAATTATTGAGAGCAATCTACAGAAAGTGAGGGATCCAATATATATATTCATGCTTGAGCTCGCAATTTCAAATGATTTGGAATAATCAATGTTTCTAATATCCTTATATGTATATGTATTCATCAAATGTAAGTGGAACATGGGATATTGACACCACCTAAGGTAGGAAGCTCGAATTGCGAGCGGGCATTTACAATCGCCCAATAGAATAGTCATGAATATTGCAGAGAGTTTCAAAAATGGAACACAATTCCTTCAATGCACTTTTTGCTTTTTAATTATGTTCTTAAATCCCTTTGAATAAAATATACATTCATGTAAGGCTAGAATAAATAAAAGCATGATGTGGATCATTTTGTGAGAGCTAAGATTATAGAAACTTCCTAAGTTTGAAGTGCTCCTTTCAAAGGCTAATTTTGATTAAGATTGATTAAGTCTATGAGCACCAATAGCTACCTACGCACCTTTCACTTTGAAAATTCATAGATAATTCATTTTAAGTCATAAAATTACGATTTCAATTGTTGATGAGCTGTTTCTCTTTTCTCTTTCTACCAAAAATAAGTGAAAAATGCTATGCTCTACTGATTTTTCTAGAGGTTCATTATCCTTAAGATGGTCTGTTTATGAGCCTCCTAACTTAACCCCTAAATGCCCAAGGCCTGTTTGGAGCTTCTTGAAATTTGCTCTAAATTGAACAAAAAGTCAACATTTTCATAAGTTGTACCAATTTCTTTTGCATTGTAACCGTACAAATTCAAACTAGACATGTTAGAGATCACATAGGAAAAGAAAACATAACAGTATCACTTACATATTGAAAGATTATAATGTTTGATCATAAGGGTGTTAAAACTATGAAATTTTTTCAATTTTCTTTTTGCATGTCAACTTTAAAAAGTTGGTCACTAAAAAAATATGAGGTTATAGGGCCTAGCATGCACAACCTCAATCAAATTACGGTTTTTCAAAATCTGTTCTACAATTTTTTTGAATGAATTTCTAATGTGATTTTTTCTCCAAGACCTAGTGTATTTGAGGCTCATTTCCAAGAGCCCTCAACACAATGGGTATCCTTGCACAAAATCTTGAATAGAAAAATCATAGTCCTTCATTTTGAAGATCAGCTTTTTGATCCTAAAACTAGACTTCAAAAAGAGTTCTCCAAAAATATAAACTACTAAAAATAACAATTTGGTTGGATTTTGTTTAACTTCAAAGTTTTTGAAACACCAGAATCTGGTGCCTTGGGCAGTTAGGGGTTAATTGGCAATTTTTTGGGGATACTGGGATAGTGTCGATTGTAAGTAATTATGAATTATATATGTTTTGTTAGAATTTCCCAAGAGAAGCTGCAGTTAATACTCAGAGTGAGAAATAAGCAAAGTTAACAATGTTGGTGAAGATTTGTACAATACAATGTGCGAGCTAAAGAGGTTTCGAAGATGAAATCGGCAATGCTCGAGCATATTTGATTTCACTTCAGCATGGTTCACTTCAGTTGCAAAAAATTATTATGAGAACCGAATAATTAGTGCCTGATGAAGGGTCAGTACTCTGTGAATGGGATGTCTACGATACCAGAAGTAATTTGAGTTTGTTGAAAACTATATCACTTCAATATTCAACATTGAAAGTCGGACGGGGAGAATGGTATTACCCAGTCAAGAGCAGTCAAGAAAAAATAAGATCAGGGAAAACTACGAAGGGTTACGGTAATCTATTTCACAGAGTCATTAAAGAAACCACTACAGATATTTTAACTACTCCCTATGTTGCAGAGACTACCAAAATACCAAATAGTTCAATTAAACTTGATAACAAGAAGGCATTTACATAACTTGGAAGTACATTCAAATATTTTTAAAGTGGCATCAACTGGAATGCCAGTAACAGGCTGAAATATCTGCAGTCATTTGAGCCTCTCGGCTACAAAACCAATCTTGCAACAATTCATACGTCCAGCAGCAAATTTTCATAATCCAAATCTTTGGTCAAGACAAAAGCAGAGTAATCTACATTTAAATTTCATCAGAACAGGTGGCTACACGATAAATCCATGTTTCTCCAACATAGGGAAGCCAGCTACCAGTTTCGTGCTGATCCTCTATCACCTGTAACGTCATTCTCGAGTTTTACCTCGATTCCCTGTAACGGCGAAAGAACTGACTTCAAATTGCACAAAAACTGCGCGTCACAAATGACTGAGAGGCCCCCAAAGAAAGTCCGTCCCAACGTCAACTTCTCCGGAATCGGCGGCTATGGACCACTGTGATCGATCGACTCACGACCACAAAATGTAGCGGAACTCAAAATGCTTCGAATAAATCACAGTCCAAGGCAACGCTACCAAACCAGAGCGACGTAGTACCGTGAAAAATGTCAGCGAAACCCTACTAAGCCTGCGCTCTCCCATGCCAGAATTCCAAGCCAAGCATCATCGCACTCGATCACTTTGTGGAGCCGCCTCGAAGTTCTTGGTACGAAGAGTTGGAAGGCGGCGACGGCACGGCATCGGCATGTCCACTCTCCTTCACGAGCTCCACAATGCTCTTCTCCAGCTCGTCAATGCGCGATCCCATCTCGTCGATCTTCGTGATAATCGACTCCGACATTGTCTGAAACCGCGTCTGCATTTGTAGCAACAAGTTCTGCACGAATGCCGTCAGGTCCGCGGTCTTTTGAGTTGTCGAGTCCGCTCCCTCGTGCTGCCCCTGCACTTGTCCATGGCCGCTGGAATCCATAATGCGAAGCGCACTGATGGTTCGCTCTCACACTAACTTGCAGCGAGACGACGAGCACAAACCCTAAAAGCCCTCGACGGAAATTCTTCGCAACAAGAAACGGGACTGCCGAAGCTGCAGCAATAGCGACGGACAGATGTGCGTAGCTTTGGATGAACTCTGTGATGTCATAATTTATTTTGTGCAGTAAGGGAGGCAACCCAAGTGACCATTTTCTGGTCGCTGCCCCTGTTTTTTGAGCTTCCCGTTCTCATATTTTGATTTTTTTGAAAAATAAAATTTATTTCTAAAATATAGACTTTGTTAAAGATCCAATGGCAGTGGTTTCATCAAATTCCGAGTTCAACTCCGCCTTGTGGAATTTTTCAAAGTTTAGCAATGTAGTCTAATTTACGTATAGCTCGTTTTTTTGTGTTCAGTTTGGGCATGGACTAAAAAGTCAGCCAACCAATGAGCTTCTTGCCCCTCTCATAAAGGTTAGATCCACCTTGAAAAGGTCAGATCCAAGGAGCTCAAGGAGAAGACAAGTGTCCCATTTTTTTTTCTCTTGCAAACACTACTCAAATTTCAGTGACCACCGTGCATTGCAAGCTTCACCATGAATTGTAAAATTTTTAAAATGTTATGAAATTTTACATGTACATTTTCAACTCTCTTATCTTTCAATGAGCACAAAATGGCATCATTTTGAAATACTCTCACAAAGATATGCTCCTTCAAAGTGAACTGCCCCGTATTTCCATTGACCCAAATAAAATTTCATAATTAAATAACTCCTAAACCATGATATCAAATAATTTGAATTTTTTTGAGGTACTCACTTTCAATGTCAAATTCAAGATCCTATGGTTGCATTATATCCGATCTCAAAAAAAATGGATCAAAAAAATGGATCAAAAAAATGAATCAAGTTGTTGGCAGTTTTGGCCCATTTTGAAAGAACATGGGTCCTTAGGGGTTAAGCAAATCTGACCATCTGTAGAGCAAGTTTCTTCACTTGGGAAGTTTTTCCATGTGCAAAGTAGAGCTCGGAAGGTTTCGCTAATTTTCTAGATTTTTATTTCTCAAAACATAATTACTGTGAATTTTTTAGCAAAAGACTCTATTCCTCCCATAATGGTGATATAGGGCTTGCTAATTCCGATCATGGGCTAAAAAGAAAATTGACCAAGGGGTGGTTGCAATATTGAGAGTCTTGTAGCCAATCAAAATGCGCCACAACTACCTTGGGGACTGTGCCATAATTAATCACCGTTCTTCTCTTCCTTCACGAAAAAAGAATAGTCTACATAGCAAGAACATGGAGGTGATCAGGGGTGATCAGGAATGGGTTGCCTCCTATACTCTTCTCAATTTTGAATGTCATTTTCATGTCTTTGAGAAATACGTTTTGCAAGTACTCTACATGGCTACATCCGGGCCCGCATTGTAAATAATTAAGACAAATTTAATTTTTTTATTAATTTAGAAAACAATATCCAAAAACAAAGAAAATTTTATTCAAAGGTCTTGAGTTCATTTTTGAAATTTGAGATGCTATAAATAGAGTTTTTTTTTTAATAATTTGAAAATTAACAATTAACATTTTGTAGAGTCTCAAGTTCAAAATTAATCCATTTTGACATACAAGTGTTGAAATCGACCTAAGGGTATATGTGATTGAATACTACAGGGGAACATTGAGCCTTGAAGTGGAGTGCTCTATTGTACAAGTGTTTTCTTACACTAGAATACACATTGTAAATTTCAATGTATCCATGATGAACATTTTTAAAGTATGGACAATTTTGGAGTGCCTCACAATTCCAACTTCCAAAATTCATAACTAATTCAATAACTTTGTAAAATACAAATCAAAGTAGGTTAAATGCATCTTCTTTTCATTTTCCAAGGAACATTTACTAGAAAGTGAAATGATTTGAATTGTGAAACCCCTTCCAAAAATGCACATCAATACTTTAGATGACGTTTCATGAACATCCCATCTTATTACACAACATAGTTTCAATTAGAGCAAGATACATTGATTGTTTTATATATTGCTTTTTTCACTAGGGGCTTTTTTGAGTTTCCCTGTCTCACTTTCCCCTGTATGAGCAACAATCCTACGACTTTTCCTTGTATCTTAGGATTGTGATACAAAGAAAGTCACAGCATTGTCGCTCACATAAAAGAAAGTGATACAGGGAAACTCAAAAAAGTCCCTGGTGTTTGGTAGACGAATTATATCTATATCTATATATTTGAAGTGGTTATTAGGAGTAAAAAAAAATCTTCTCTTCTTGAAGTCATTTAAATTTTTAAATTTTATTTTATTTTAATAAAAATATGCAATGTAAAACCATTACTATGTCATGCACTCATGGAATTGACTTGTATAGACAAAGTGAAAAACTAGTGTCACTTAGAACTTTTTTATTTTTGGAGAAATTTTTATACTATATTGATATTTTAGCCTACATTAGTTCAAGGTTCCTTTTCCAAATTTGGTGACAACACAACAGAGAACCAACATGCAACATCTAGAAGGCCCCTTGCAACATCAAAGAAATTTTAATTTTTCAAAAAATTAACCCCCTTTTACTTAGGCCATGTGGCATCTGCGTGGCACATTCAAGGGCGCATGTAGGTCTGACATGAGAAGGCAACAACGGGTACAAGGGCGACCGTGAATTGAGGCGACTACGGAAAGGGGCGACCAAGGGTGTTCAAAGATGACTACGGGTGTCAAAGAGGCAACTATAAGTGACCCAAAGGCAACCATAAGTTGGCTAGGGTAACAGCACGTGTCCAAAAGGCAAGTACAGGTAGCCAAGAGGTGACCGCATGTTGGCAAGGGGTGACTGCAAGTGTTCACTAAGATCAGCCCAAGTGGATGTGTGGATAAAGCACATGCAAAAAAGCAACCACAAGAAAGAAAATAGCTTAGTCTCTTTTAATCTCCTCATAAAAGTAGAAATTATGAAAAATAATAGGTCTCTACCCTTCATTTTTATTTTAAAATCAACATGACAAACACTACATAATTAGGATGAATTGCAAATAATAATAATAAAATACTTATTTAAATTTCTACTCTTGAATTTTTATTTTAAATATCAATATGACAAATAATACATTGTTTAGACAAGTTTTCAAAATTGTCAAAAATAAATGGTGAAATGCATTCTTAAATTTCCACCCTTTATTTTCTTAATTTTAGATCAATATAACAAATACTACATGAGTAGAATGATTATTTGAGAATAATTAAAAATGAATGGGCAAGTTTTCACTTACATCTTCATCCTTTATTTTTTTTAAATTTATAAAATCAAACTAAATTTAATTCAAGATTAGAATGAGTTTAGGAGACTTTCAAAAAATAAAATGGAAAGAGCTTACTAAAGGATCAAATTAACCCCTAAAGGACCAAAGTCCCTCGGGGGACACTTGGGATTTTGGGCAGGCTCTTGCAACCTGAAATTTTGACCTGATCTTTTGAAACTTTTTTTGAAGATAGGAAATCACATTAGCTTTCTATAAATATATATATTTTTTTCAATTGGTGCCCGGGAGCAAGGGTTATGCCACCCAAAGTCAAAAAAACAGTTTGTCGGGCAGAAAAAAAAAACTTTAAAAAATTGAATTTTAAAAAAAAAAAAAATTTCAAAGATCATATTTTTGTATACATTTGAAGCTTTGATTCATTCTATTTGGATTCAAAATGAGAAAGTTACAGACAATCTTGTTTTTTGGGCAATCTAAGCATCTTCTTCAAAAAACAACTTATAGAATTCATTTTTGAATGCAATTTTCAAATTTTTTCAAATTTTTTTTCTTGTCAACATAATTTTTTTATGCAAGAACAGTCCCACCGTTGGAATTATGGTATTTTACTTCCACCTAAGAGCTATTAACGATTTAGTGTTTTGTTCAATTTTGGACCTACTTCTACTTAACAATTTTTTTATATGTGAAAATCAAGTTTTGACATTCTGAAAAAAATTTCCTCAACTCTCAACTCAAATATTCAACATAAAAAATTTTAACTTCATGGTGTGTAGTGCAAAAAAAATCCACAAATGGCCTTCAAAGTCATCTGAAATTGCAGGCTACAATTCAAAAAAACTTCTTTTTCCAACTTCAAATACTAATATCTTCCAATCCATACAGTTAAACTTCATGAAATTTTTACCACATGATTTGAGACAAGTGAAGTACAAGATCCTATGGTTAGATTTTTAAAACAAAGTTTTTTTGGTTTAGGGAGTGATCACAGCAGAAATGGCAGTTTTCAGTGGTTTTGGAGCTAGAAAATGTATTGGTCCTTTAGGGGTTAAATTTTTATTTTGCATATCAAACCACAGAATCTTGTGCCAGACTAGTGAAAGAATATGTGGAAGAAATTTCAAAAACTTTGATCCCATAGATTGCAAGATAAATTAATATATAGTGATGAACAAACAAGTATTTTTGGACCTTATTTGACTAGATTTTTTGGCTGTGAATCTCTTTTACTTTAATATTTTGCACTAAGGATTTTGATTTTACAATGCTTTATATTGAAGAATTGAGTTGAGAATCTAAAAAAAAAATCAACAAAAAGTACTTAGTTTTCACTCAATAAAAGATTGTTAAATAAAAATAGGTTTAAAATTGAAAGGAAAATTCAATTGTTATTAGCTCTAAGATGGAATTGGAGTACAATAATTCCAACAATGAAATTGTTCTAGCAAGCAAAGTTAACCTTGTCTACTAATTTATTTATTTTAAATTGTAAAAATCGCATTCAAAAATGAATTCTATAAGTTATTTTTTCAAGAAATGCTTAGATTAATTAAAAAAAAAAAATTGTCTATAACTTTTTCATTACTAGTCTAAATAGAATGAATAAAAGCTTCAAATGTAGACAAAAATATAATCTTTGAAAAAAATTGAAATTTTTTTGTAATTTTTTGTATAGCAACAAATCACTTTAAAAAAATGTTTCTAAATATCATGTCAAAAATTGAGGTCATAGAAGCCTATCCAAATTCCAAGAGTCTTCTATAGGGACATTGGGACTTTAGGGGTTAAGTAAGCTCTTCCCATTTTATTTTTTGCAATTCTCCTAAATTCTTTTTAATCATGAATTAAGTTTAGTTTGATTTTATAAAAAATAAAAATAAAGGGTGGAGATGTAAGTGAAAACTTCCCCATTCATTTTTTGCTAATCTCAAATAATCATCCTACTCATGTAATATTTGTTGAATTGATCTAAAATTAAAAAAATTAATAGTAGAAATTTAATCCCTAAAAGCCCAAGGAGTTTGAACAAAACACAAATGTGTTATAAGATATAACTTTTATAACTTTTTTGAAGTTTGCATCAAAGAAGATAATGTAAGCATAAAAAGTAGAAAGTACTTGTATGGTCAAAATTATAAAATTATTTGTAGATTCTCTTCAAATGAGTTTTGAAGATATAACTTCAAAAATTCATCAAAAATATAATTTTTATCTTTAGCATTTGAATTTTTTGATTGGTTGAAAATGTGATTTCTATTGATTTTGTGAAAAATTGTATAAGATTTAGTAATGAGAACATCAACACTTTTTCTAAATAGTAAATTTTTCAACACTAGGCAAATTCTAAATACTTGTTGATATTTCTTTTATAATTTTTGTTTGACTTTAGCAATCTCAGTTTTGAATATAAAAATTGAAAGACAACCCAATCTAGTTTGCACAAAATTGCTATTTGAAGTCCAGGTTGTGACCGAAAAATAGTCATTTGGGTGCTTAGGAATTAAGTATGTACTTCATCATTTATTTTTGGCAATTTTTGAGACTTGTATAATAAATGTATTATTTGTCATATTGATATTTAAAATAAAAATTCAAAAGTAGAAATTTAAATGTATTTTTTTATTATTTGCAATTTGTCCTAATTATGTAGTGTTTGTCATGTTGATTTCAAAATACAAATGAAGGGTAAAAACCTATTATTTTTTGTAATTCCTATTTTTTTTATAAAGAAATTAAAAGGGACTAGTTTTTTTTCCCCCTTGATGTTACTTTTTTGCATGTGCTTTATCTGCACACGCCCTTTTGCTGACTTGTAACTGCCGATTGCACACCCAAAGTGGCCTTTTGTCCATCCAAAGTCATTTCTATTTGTCAACCTCCAGTTGCCTCTTAGCCACCACTTGCAGTCGCCCCTTGACAACTTGCGGTCGCCTCTAGGCCACCCATATTCACCTTTTGCACATGTATTGTCATCCTAGCCAACTTGTAGTCGCCTCTTGGTCACCCACAATTGCCTATTTGAAACCCGTGGTCGCCTTTCAATACCCGTGGTCACCCTTTGGATACCCGTACTTGCTATTCTTTGGTCTATCCAAAATCGTTCCTTAGCCCACCCGCAATTGTTCCTATCGACACTCACCCCAACCCGATGTCATCCTGTATCGTGGTCCTTGTACACTCGTAGTTGCCCTCTCACGTCAAACCCGCATGCAAATGCCACATGGCATCCATTTGGCCTAGGTAAAAAAGGGATAGATTTAAAAAAAAATAGGTGGATGCATGGTTGGCATCTTAATGCATGGTAGGTGTAACACCAGTGAGGCCACTTTATGGCTTCTGGATGACAATGATGTGTTGTGTACAGAGATTGGAAGCAATTTTTCATCCATGTCTTTCTTGTTGTCCTTTCATGGTGGGTTATGAAGAATATCCAATTGAGTTTGTAGTCTTGCCAGTGTTTGTCTTCACATATATGAGAAGTTAGTAAAAAAAACGGATCATAAAAATATGCTATTTTAGTGTATTCTAGGAAGTTGTTGTTCCTTGCTCTAAATCTGAAATTTCTCCACAAAAAAGATATTTTTTGAGTTTGAGTCCAACTAACAAAATGAAGGTCATCTATTCTAGTTTCTACTCCAATTTGAATTTTGAAAAAATCCTAATATTGAATATTTTATTGCAATTTGAACTTTGGATGTATTTTCAAAGTCTATTATTTTCTAATTATAGAATGACACGGACATTGAATTTACACCCATGATGTTTGTCACTATAATATACACATATGATGAAATTTTCTAATTTTTTGAAATAACTTTCTATTTGATATAATTTTTCTTCACTCTTTCTTCAAAAATTTCCAAAAAAATCAATTTTTTACAAAAAACTCTAAAATTCTATGAAGTAAATGAAGACATGTAATTCCATCATTAAAAAAAAATTAAAAAATTTCCATTCATATCTAGTTGCAAAATGGTAATAAATTGAGTGATGGACAATGAGGCTTGAAATTAATGGTCATGGGTCCGTCCTCTAAGGGTTAATAACCGTATCACAAGGTTGATTTCAAGCATGGGTATTTTTTTAAAGTAAATATCATAAAAAATATTGCAGCTCTTTACACTATTTTTGAGTAAAATATACAAGAACATTATTAATAGGACATCTATGTACTTTTTTTTGACAACCAATGTGTATCAACATACTACAAAAAAAACAAGGGTACATAAATGACTTGTACACAATGATTGTAAGCACAACAATGACTGCAAAATGATTGTTTTGCTGTTATTGTGGACAAGTCATTAATACCCTTGTTTTTTTGTAGTAACATTGGTTTATGCTCTTAAAGATAAATGTATGGCTTGTTACAATGTTCAGTTAATTTTATACATTTAAACTTCTTTTAAAACATAAACATATAAAATTGGTTTATAGTGATTAATGTACGAGTACATAAAAACATTCTTTATCTAAAATTGAACTCTTTGGTGCTAGCATCTATGTATTTCATATGGTTATAGACTTTTATATAGTGAAAATTAGGTTAGTCTTTGGAAGTCGTTTTTCTATAAATTTTTTTTTTTTAATTTTGTTCTTTTTTTTCATACAATATTTGAAGTTCCAAGTGGGCAAGTTTAAAAAAAAATTCAACTTATTAAGGCTCTTGTTATAAAGGCTCATTAGGTCAAGCCTCTCCTTAAATGGTAGATTAGTAAATCAACTTGAGAGGCCAAACCATGCATCCATCCAAGTCAAAGGTAAATTTGACTTTCTTGGACGTTGTAAGGGATTTACTAGACATTGCATGATGTCTATCCATCATGTTGTTGCTGAGTTAGGGAAAACAACCCTAAACCAGTGTAAGATTGTAGGCTAAATATCAATGTAATGTATCAATTTTTTTCCAAAAATAAAAAGTTCCAAATGACACTAGTTCTTACTCTCACTATAAAAGTCAATTCAATTACTATTGCATGACACAATAATAGTTTTATATTGCATGTTTCTATCAAAATAAAATAAAAAACTTTAAAGTCACGAGCTTCTGCAACAACGTCTACAACACAGGTCTCCTTTGTTGTCTCTTTTGTAAGCAAAGTTCCGGTCCTTACCAATTCTGACTCCCTACACCCGTCAATAGGAATGTCGCCACTGAGTTGAGGTCCAGGGCACAATTTTGTTTCCGGGTTAGAGTCTCTTCGAGCCAATATCGGTTTCTGCGAATGTACTTTCGATTTTTCCACAAGGGGTGATGCGTTTCCACCTTTGCAAAGAATGAAAACGTCAAACAAGGACCTTGCAACGAGTATAAAAATCAATTGATTTCCTATGGCGAGGTCATTGGCAACAACAAAAGCCCTCCAGCCATAGTAGAGGAGAACCTGAGGTCGGTTTTGAAGAAATAAGACGTTGATCTCCACGGTCCATTTCTTGTTGTTTTCATCGTTTTTGAGGGTAACAAATTTGTGAACTTTACCACCATGTTGTTGCACAAACAACGCGGGCATAACCTAGAGAAACATACAATTGATTGCAGTTAGGACAATAGTTTAAAGAACTCTTTTCATTGAAGGCCTAACTTACACTAAATTTTGTATACATAATTAGCTACTAACTAGTAAATCAAACACCTCTATGAAAGTAAATATGCAAGAAAAATCTCCTATCCGGGAATCAGTGCAACAAAGCACGTATGCAAGTGCATCGTAATGTGAATGTCTTAGAATTGGTCAACTGGACCTCATTAACTTGAGGCTCGAAATGCACCACTTCAAGAGAGTGTGAGGCAAACTCGACGTGGTCAATGTCATTTCAAAGAAGAATTTTCCCTTTTGCATCTTATTCTGCGTAGCACTCCTGTCCTTGTAATTGCAACAACATCACAACAGATCATGCACTACACGAGAAAGGGGTGTTTTAAGTGAGTTTTTAATTAGGTCAATTTTGAATAAATTACTTAAAATTTTGTTGAAAATCTTCTTAAAGGTCATTATTTAAAATCTTATATCTAGGACTATACTTAAAAACTCACTTAAAACACCCCTTTCTCGTGTAGTGCTTGATCTGTTGTCAAGTCTGTTGTGATGTTGTTGCAATTACAAAGAATTTAGGAGTGAAGCAAGAAGCTTAATCCATGCAATAAGGTGCTAGCTATCCTTTGATTAACCCAACTCATGCATGTAAACCAAGGCAAAAGCTCTTGAAGTCGAGACAAGAGCAACACTTACAATGACTAACTTTGTCTGTCCATTTAATTCGAGTGACACCAATATTCTAAAGAATGTTTTCATTCTCCTTGGTCACAACAGATAACACCCTAGGTTCTTTCTTCGGAGTTTGGTGCAAATTCACTCCCACATGGACACTCGAGGAAGCCATTATACTCCTAAATAGACATAACCAAAAATGTACGTCTTCCCCAACTAGGCATATACGGTATAATTTCATTGACAAGCTTATTTGGACAAGTATGTAAAAAGAGTGTAAGCTTAGTCGGTATCCTTACTCAATGGTAAGTGCATATTTCAAGTTTGCCACTTAAGTGGTAAGGCAAACTGATTTTTCTAAAAAGTGTTCAACAAAGAAAGCAGTTGAAATTATTTTATTTTATTTTTTCAAACTACCACTTTTGATATTGTGCCTAGTTACTATTAGTATTTACTAATTTTTCATGTTTGTTTGTTGTCAAGTGAAAGGAGGTTCCAATGCACCAAAGAACTTGACATTTGAATATTGTATGCAAAAGTTACAAAGGGTCAAGTTTTTTTTGGTAGATGTTCTAAAAATCGTTTATTCTATATAGGTACTCATTGATTTTGGAGAAGTACACAGGGTGATGACGACAAATGATTTATGATTAGGAAGGCTCTTAGGGAGTAGTCAAGAATTAAAGGCAAATTTTTTACATAAATTACTACTATTTATTTTTTAATTTTAATCCCTAAAGTCCCAAAGTCCCTATAGAAGACTCTTGGATTTTGAATAGGCTTCTGTAACCTCAATTTTTGACATGATTTTTTGAAACTTTGTTTTGAAAGTGATTTTTTGCTGCACAAAAAAATCAATAGTTGATACTGCAAGCCACATTTTTCAAATCAATCTTACAAGTAATTTATGATTATGGTAATATAAATAAAAAATAAAGATTGGAGATTTAAGTAAGAACTTCCCAATTCATTTTTTGCAATTCTTCAAGGCTCTTCCTAATCATGAATTACTTGTCACTTTGATTTTATAAATACAAAGTAAATGATGATAATTTAAGTAAGAACTTTTCCTTTTAATTTTTTCAATTTTCAAAGAGTCATAAAAATCATAAATTACTTGTAAGATTGATTTTAAAAATAAAAAATGAAGGGTGGAGATTCAAGTTCAAAAGGTACCTATTCATAATTTATATTTCTCAAAGAATCATTCTACTTATATATTATTTGTCACATTGATCTTATAATAAAAATGAAGGGTGGTGATTTAAGTACAAGTTTTTGATTTATTTTTGACAGTTTTCTAAAATTCCTCTTAATAATGAATAATTTGTCAATTTGGTTTTATAAATAAAAAATAATGAACAGGGAGACTTAAGTAAATTCTCTTCCATTTATTTTTTGAAATCTTTAAGAAATCAAACTATTTATGTATTATTAGTTACGTTGATTTAAAAATAAAGATTAACATTGGCAAATTAATTAAAAACTTTTCCATTTAATTTTTTGTAGTTTTCAAAAAATAATGCTATTCATATATTATTTTTTACTTTGATAAAAACACACACTTACACACACAATATATATATATACACACACACACTTGGGGGAGATTGAAGTAAGAACGTGCCAATTATATTTTGCAATTTACAAAGAATCATCCTTCTTATGTATTATTTTTTATATTGATATAATAAAAATAAATAAAGGATGGATATTTAAATAAGAACATTCCTATTTGTTTCTTGAAATTTTCTTAGACTCTTTTTAATCATGAATTATTTGTCAATTTGTCTTTATAAATTAAACTAATTTAGGTATAGAGATTTAAATTATAACTTTGTCATTCTTTTATCTATTTCAATGATTCATCATACTCAAGTATTATTTGCCCTGTTGATTTTAAAATGAAAAATAAAAATGAAGATTGAAATAAGGACTTTATCGTTTATATTTTGCAATTTTCAAAGACTCTTTGTAATCATGAATTATTTGTCACATTGATATTTAATTTAAAATTTAAAATTTAAATACAAAAGTTTAGATAAGAACTTCCCTTTATATTATTTACAATTTGGAAAGATTCATCCTAATCATGTTCTCACCTAATTTTTGTAATTTATGCCTATTTGAAGGAGAGTGGATTGGAAGAAGATTGAATTTTTTCTTCCTCCAGATGTCTCTTTATTCAGATGTGATCTTTATTCACATGTGATCGCTCCTTCACCTACATGCAGTCGCCCCTTTACCAACATCGCTTCTTCAGCCACATGTGGTTGCTTTTTCATCTACTTGCCCCTTCACACATGTTGTAGGCCTTCACCTACTCGGGAGTCGCCCCTTCATGCATCCGATAAAAAGATTAGCTTGTTTAGTACTTTTATTGTAGGAATATAATAGAGGTGAAAGGAAAGAAATTTACAATAGTGCTTCATGTGTGTTTGTAGTTATATTGTCTCGATTATTGTTGGGGATAATCAACCAAAATTTGTCTTACAAAAAAGGGATATTACAAATAAAGCTAACAATAAAAAGACAATGTTTGACCTTAGATATTAGACACTAAGATCAAACCTTTATGCAATCAAAATTAGTCAAAAATAGCACATGAATCAAAGGTATTCCAAAATTCTACATGGTTGTTAAAGTCAGTATCAATTGTATACAAGAATGGGAATTGTTGTCGAATATGGATTTTGACTAGAACTCGTGAAAATTAGGGTAGTCAAGTTTCACATACTTAGGATTTGATTTGTTTGGTTATTTTTGATTTGACAAGGCAAAGGTACTTTTGCAATGTAATATTTTTCTATAATTCACATGTTTACATAGAAGAGAATGCATAAATGAATTTGGTAAAGGCAATTCCATCTCTAAGACATATAAAAATTAGTTTTTCATGCCAATAGAACATAGAAGTTTGTCCTTATGTGCGCCTTATTGACCTTAATTAACAATCTTATTAGCATGTCTAAAAAGCTTTTACAATGAAGGCTAGAAGTTGGAAACCACTTTAGAGTTTGCTTTATCTCTAGCCTAAAACAATTGTTTTTTTTTAATACAAAACCATTTGTCAAGACTTTTGTTGGAATTAGGATAGGATAAATCCAAAAAGTCTGTTTGACGGCAATGTTTTGGACTCTTGATTAAAATTGATAAACTGGTAGTGGAGCTAAGTCTAGTTAGTGTTGTGTAGTGGAACTAAGTCTAGTCATTGTCCTATAGTGGAGCTAGGTCTAGTCAATGTCATGTTGTGGAGGTTAGTCTAGTCAGCGTCCTATAGAAGAGAGAAGTCTAGTCAGTGGAACAGGCTTATAATTTGAAAAGATAGGCCCAAATTACTTTACCAAACCATTTGAAAAAAATGAGGCTTCTCAAGGTCTACTAGAGCTGAATTAGCAATCTAAATAAAAAATTAATATTTTTTATTTTTGACTTTTTGACAGCTAGTCAAGAATTTGGTGGCCCTATAGAGACCCCAAATTTTCTCTAATATATCAAAGTTGGACTCTTTGTATGCATATACAACCATAGTTTCATTCTACAAGTATATATGACTGAAGTTTTTTTAATTTGTTTTTCAGAGATGTTGTTACATGTCTTTTATAAGTAAAAAAATTTGAGATTTTTTGTGAAAATGTGAAATCACTATAAATTTTTGAATAATAAATGAATAGATCATACCAATTACAAAATATGCTTTAAGAATCTGAAATTTTTTCCACATGCAAATAGTATAGTGCAAAACATCATGGTGTAAAACAATTATCATGTTTTTCAAAAGTTAGAAAATCATCACTGCATGGTTATTGGCCCAAAGTTCAAAATTGCAAGAAAACAGTGAATTTTTGGAATTGTTTTTTTTGAAATTGATCTAGAAACTAGACTTCAATTAATCCATTTCATAAGTTAGTCTCAAATTCCAAAAAGATCAATTTTATGGCTAAAATTTAGATTAAAAACAAGTAACAAAAATTGCTAAAACAAAAATAACAAGGTCATATGTGGATTTACCATTTTCTCACGTAGGAAAGTCAAAACATATTACAAGGAGTTAGGGAATTTCAAACACCTTTCAATGGAACTAGATTCAAACTCCTCCCCCCAAATAATGGATGAAAAAATAATTCTTTTTAATTTTTGAGACCTCCTTGAAGTCTTCTAAAGAACACAAAAATGTCCTCTCAGCCGAGTGTTTCAAAGTTAAGCTTGCAAGAATACTCTAGACCTAAAAGGTCTAATGAATGACTTCACTATTAAGTGTAAAAACAAAGAAAGCACCTATTGGTCCAATCATTAAAGTATTTTGGTGACTACCTTTGGTTGGTCATGGGGGTTGTGTTCTTCCAGGGTTAAGTTGGCTTAATGAAATATAGAAGTGGAGGAATTGAGGGGTTTTCCAAGGGCTGAAACAAAGTGAGCCTAAGTTATTGAATTTTTTTATTCTTGCACATGGCCATTATACTATGTAGACTATCTATATGTCAAATTTTTACAGCACCTCTAACTTTTCATTGTAGATTGCAGGTTTTGGCTATGGTTTTTGCAACCATTACAAGGCCTCTAAGAAGCCTTCAATTCCTTTAGGATGTTTTGGAATGGCATACATGAGCAAATTTCAGCATACTTTAAGGAAAATGATGTATAACCACTCTTTAGTAACCCTAGACTAAGTCTTTTTGAGGTGGGATTTTTACACATCGATTGCTTGCAAGTGTGCTACATAGTTCTGCAATCAAAAGTGGTTTTGAGGAAAACAAGCTCAGGCAAGAAATATGTGACTACAAATGGATGTTGGATACTTTATATACAAAGATTGTATTGTATCAAGTGAAGAAGAAGGAAAAACAAACATCAAATCATCCGTTGAACTACCTTCCACACTTCACTAAGTGAGAAAGGGGTGTTTTAAGTGAGTTTTTAAATATTGTCTTAGACATAAGATTTTAAGTAATGACCTTTGAGGAGATTTTCAGCAAAAATTTATTAGAAATACATGTGTTTTTAGTAAAATTTTATTAAAAATCTCCTTAATAAAAGGTCATTATTTATAATCTTATGTTTAGGACTATACTTAAAAACTCATTTAAAACGCCCTTTCTCTTATAGTGCTTGGTATAATGCATCTGCACCAATTGTAGGTCAAGTATGAACTGAAAGAACTAGTGGCTATGCAAAATGTGGCCTAGATGACTACGACCACAATCCACGTGACAAAGTACTTCATTTGTATTCACGCAACAATGATACTCTTGAAGAAAAAATTCAAAGCACAACATGCAAGGAAATCCAATTCTAAGATGTGGAGTAGAGAAGTTCTTTTTATAATGAAATCCCTTGACCGTTACAAATCCTCAAAAGGTATAGGACAATATGAAAATGAGAGCTTGACCGCTTGTTGTCAAGACAAAGGAATTGTGTTCACTGTAGAACTTCAAATCTTATTTTGGCATAATAGAATAATTTTCTTAAAGAAACTTTGAACTAAAAAAAGTTGGTAAATCAAGCTAAATTTCATCCCCAAAAATGTATTTATGATTTTGAGCCCCAATCAAAAGTTATGAACAAAATTCAAAGAAAATGTTTGAAAATGTCAAAAAGATGTCCTTTCTAATCCCTCTCTTAATTTTAACCATAACTTTTGATTGGAAGCTCAAAATCTCAAACAAATTTTTGGAGATGAAAGCTAGTGTGATGTCCAACTTTTTGTAGTTCAAAGCTTTTGGGAAATTATTATTTTACATTGAACACAATTTGTACCCATAGTATTTTGATTGCATTTTTTGTATTTGTTATCTTTTTGGTTTTCTACTTAATTCTAAATTCATTTTCTAATTTGTTATATTTTTTTTCCATCTTATCACCATTTTATAGTTTGCCTAATTTGATTATTTTACCAAATATTGCTTAAAGTCATTTTACAGTCAAACTTCCCTTACTGTATGCGGAAATGGTAGGGAGCAGTTTTTAGCTATATGCACATAAAGTAGCTCAAGTGCCAAAGGCCAAATAATTAAAATGCTCATGTTGTACAATAATTGTGTTTGATTGGTTCATTTTTGTTGCTCATCTAAAAAAATCAGTGATGTCTAACATACTTAGCTTCATTCATGGTTTGTGTAGTAGACTTTATGCATATAAGGAGTATGCAAATAAAGAACTACAATTGGTTATGCAAGTAAAGAATTTGCATTATGAGAGGTTTCATTATAGTTTAAAATCCCTATTTTTTCCCTAGAATTTTTCCTTTGTCTTCTTCTAATTGCACTTTTTATATTTTCACCCTAATTTCATGATTTTTCCATTGCTATATAATAGAAAACTTTACATCTCTTGCTCGCCTACTTGAGGCACAATATTTTCCATGAAAATAACCTACCAAAAGCAATGTCCATATAAGTTCTCAAGACATATGGCAAGATTCTGATGTAGAAATACATGGATTGGAAGGAAGTAGAGTTGTATGTTTTTCACAATCCTAAACGGCTTCCTCAATTTCAAACTCACATCATAATTAGATGCGGACACATTCTGCAATTGTCGTTTTCTTGCTCAAGTGACCAAATTATAAACAATTACAAAAGTGCCCTGCTACATTGTTGCAAATCTTCATCATAAAACTCAAGCACATGGATTGAAGAATCTAAGAGAAACCCGTTTGCCAACACACACACCCTCTACTAATGTCAGTGAAGGACGTAGGGTAATCAAAGACTGCCCTTGCTAGTAAACAAAAGAAGTATGCGTACTTTCCAAGTAGACTTTGCTTGACGTACACAAAGCCTTCTACAAGAAAGAGCTTGTATTCACTATGAATATGTAGAGCATGCTCTTTATTTAGGTATAGTTTCTACCCTTTTTATTTTATTTTTTAATCTAATAATTTGCTTCACAACTTTGCCAAGGTGTTTATAATTCCATGTTTTGCCCAATACATAAGGAAACCAGTATGAAAATGTGAAATATATACTAGAAATCAAGGCCCAAGCATGCTCTCCACATCCTAAAGGGGTTAAGCATAAAGTTTGTTCTTACATGGCGTTATCTTCCATTGTTACAACTATAAGTGAGACATTAGATGTGTAGCATTCATATGTATGCTCTTTGCTATTTACCAAGCCTAATTGGCATCTTACTTGGTCAGTGGATAAAACTTATGTTGAAGGCATAAGAACGGTTTTTTAGCGAGAGTCTTGTCGAGAATTCAAAAAACTAAATCTATCAAACATAAAGACTTCCATTCAATAGGAGTGGTATTATGTAAGGTGCTTCCATAGGCACCATTAAATTTAAATTGTTTGTCAATCTTGTTGCACCTCCGTATTGCTTAAGAGGCTACAAGTTAAAGGCCCTATTGAGCATTTTTCAATGCATTGAGGTAAATCTACAATAAAATCAACGAAAGCTTATTTAGAGAGAACCATTTGGGGATTGATGATTGATGATTCTGATATGATAGTCCATTTTCATTTGTTCAAATTCATTCAAATTTGCTTTCCCATGTGCCCATGTGGGAGTAAGTTTAAATTTGCACCAAACTCCGGACAAAGAACCTAGCTAGTGTATTGCCCGTTGTGAATAAGGAGGAACAAGACGTGTGGCCCTAGAGAATCACCTACAAAAATAATATTATATGTCTACATCAATGAACGTGTTCTTGTAACATGTAGATGGGGATTATTCTTAGAAATTGAGTAATATTGTTTGTGAAACGCTAGGGAATCACTAACATATATCTATTGTATCCACATGCGTTAAGAGGGTGTTTAAATGGGATCTATCACATACTTGAAATACTTGAGGTATGCTCTAGGCATATTATAATTAGATTTTCAAATTATTCTTTTTTTGGATTTAAAGCACCCTACATTTTATATAAAATTTTATAATTAAGTAGAAATGCTACCTTTCATGAATAAAAAGGGCCCTATGCTTTAATTCATGTGGTTTTCTAATTCAACCCAAGTGTCCTTTCAAGTTGTAAAGGAAGTGATAACATTACCATTGAAGTAGGTGAGGTACTTGGAATTGAATTTAAAAATATATATATAAATATAAATGGTCTTTAGGAGAAAAACATCAAAATAAAGACTTTTTATCTATACAATTGTTTTCTATGTTCTGTGGCATTTGACTTACATTTATACCACATGAATCTTGAAAATAAGATGTTGTGAATATTTAAAAATAACTAAAATGGTTTATGTCAAGTTTCATTCTTAATAGAAAAAGTGAGATAATAAAAATGAGTTCCCAAAATAAATAGAATTAAATAATGGAAGTGACTCACACTCTGGTATAGAGTTAGGCTTGAAAAGTGCCATTTCCTTCAATTCTTATATCAAACCTTATGCTTAGAGTTTCTCTCAATTTTGTCTATATAGAATTTGCCTCTCAACTAAATGCCAATCCCAATTATATATCTTTGAAGCCTTGGTATAAGACATAAGGCAGAATGAGCCTTAGAAAATGTATGCAAAAATTCTCTGTCCTACTAATGGATTTTACCCCAAGATTTTGAACACAATGAGTTTTTTGCAAATGATTGCCAAATTAATCATTGTCTTGGCGTTTGCTCCTATGGGGACAATATTGCTCTAGTTTTGTTTGCCCTATGAGATTGATGAATCTTGTCTTATGAAAACAATTCTTAGTTAAATTTTCAATGTTAGGAGATATCAAGTTGGAAATGGACAAATGTCTTTTGTTTTCAAAATTTGATTCCATAGGTGGACATTTTGGATTTCTCTTGTGACTCATTCATCTATTCACACATGTTTCAAGTTTCAAATCAACTAAAGATCTTTCTTTACTTTGAACCTAGCTCATCACATTGTCATCTTTCGTGAAACAAATTACAATGTCATTTCATATCTAGACCATCGAGGGCAATTAAGCATCTAGACCATTGAGGGCAATTAAGCTAGTTATACATGATTTATACAATTATACATGTTCTATTTTTGAAAGCATTGTGTAGATTTGTGTCTCAATTTTTGGCGCAGGAAAGCGCCAATTCACGAAACTGACGATTAAGTTACTGTTTATTGAACCTTCCAAAACGGTACAACTCCACACAGCTAGCTTAAATTATGATTTCCACGAAGCAAAACATAATGAATCCTCCATGCATATATGATCCTCAAGATCATTCTCCTAAAACTTCACAAATGAATCCAGCTTTGAAATGCCATGACTGAGAATCTTTCTGCACGCTTTAAATCTAGCTCGTCACAATGCAATGCTCAGAATCTTTCGTGAAACAAATTACACAATGTCTTTTCATATCTCGGCAGCAACAGCATTTCACCCAGTTTCGGCCAACTACAACTTTCCACACTCAATGTCGCCCGTCGAGTCGAACACCAGCACTTGCTCCTTGATCGTCTTCCATTCCCCGCCCGTGATCCCTGCAATCGTACATTCAGACCACATCGTCAATTTCGTTAAATGGGCACAGTTCGGGAGCCAAATGTTTTGACTTAAATCTACACAAAATTCTAAAAACTAGGACAGGGATAGGACAGGGATAGATTTATGTTTAGATTTATGTTTCAGGAGTGCGTCCCAAGGTATTGGAATACACGCTCCAGCTCCTACATTCGTTACTTCAAAAATTCGATTGATGACATCCTTTATGACTGGGATCAGGTGGGAGTAAGGAAACTAACAATTTTGAAGTTAACATGATCACGGGGAGTCGAAGCCACAACTAGCTAGTAGGCTAAATCAAAATATCAGCGTGCTTGCTACCTCAGTCTAGTCATGGCTCGGCGAGCTCCCTGAGTTAATACTTACATACTTCAGTTGTGAGTGTGTTAGTACAAGCTTACACCGACATGAATGACTTCATGATTTTCGCCATTGTCACAAATGAGCTAGAATCAAGAATTTGAAGCTAGAGCGGAGGTAGTATTGGGACGGAGAAGAGTGTAAAATCTCAAAGACTTTGTAATGTGCAGTATGTGCTAGAAATACCTTCATCGTGTAAACCTTCTACATAAAGGGGAGCAGAATCTTTAAGTAACACTAATGCAATTTGAGCCCAAGAGGAGGCAACATGCATTGATTCAGTCGCTGGAGCTCTGTCTGTTCGCTTACGTACCAGGGTTGAGGTTGGCGAGTGTTACTGTGCCGACACCACCATCGCCCACCAATCGCTCCACTTTCACGAAGAACTGCGGCAGCAAGCCGGCGAGCACCGCATATATGCAAATCTCCTCTGTGAAACCAAACCTCACATTTGAATTTCACAGTGTCAAAATATAGACGTTCAAATTGCACCGAAAATTAGAATTCATTCGATCAACATGCTTACTCAAATGGATCGTTAGGTGCACGCAAACTCAAACCTCTCACAGTGCACGCAAAAACATAGATCTGAGGTTCCATATGACATTTCCAAGCCACTCGATCAAAGTTTTCCAATTTCAAGTTGAGAGCACCCAGTTTTGTGAAATTACGCCAGTGCAGCAACTTAAATATGACCATAGTCACCGTACCTATCTATCCATCTGCACCTATCACCCATCAAAACCTCGGGATAAAACTGCAATAAACCCTAAACCTCATACAGAAATGGAAAGATCTAATCTACTAGCATTGAATCATTCCACAGCTTGCACACACACAGCTCATCGAATTCTACAAAGAAGCACACCTAAGGCTCGGATTCAGCGCATTCTTCTCCCTTCGTTGTCGCTACATGTACTGTCAAAATCTCCAAGAAACCTAAATTTTTCCCGCTAAAACGTCAAACATGGAGATGTGCACGTCTCTGTAAACACCTACCGACGCAAAATCTCTGATTGAAACCTCGACGCCGACTAAGCGACCATTGGGTTGATGTTGAGAATTCCCAAACTCTGCAGGCTATCTTGTATGAGAAACAGAGTCAGACGAACGTTCGTTCCCCGTACTGCGATCCCGACATACTGCGAACCTCGAAGTTCCCCGTGTTCCCTCGCTTTCCATCTTGGGTTGAGCCCTGCAGCTCACTGTAGAAGTTTAGTTGTGATGATCTTTGCTTAAAAAATGTGGTTCAAATCTATTTTCAAAGTGTTCATATCCAATCTCCCCTTGTTTATAGATGTGCACCATTAGATCCTACATTGGCGTTTCTACTATTTGCTTCTTGTTAGAAGATAGAAGCTTGCGGTACAGGAGTCCGAGTTCTTGAAAGCATCGTACACAATGCAACCTTTACTCATGGGTTAAAAAACTGGAAGCTCGGAGGGTGCAGAGGGTTCGTGTGTTATTGTTCAGAGAATCCAGAAGTTCTTCCGTTGGAGGGAAAGTGTTTCGCAATGGCAACTCAACGCAAAATCACCGCATCGAGAAACCTGCGGTGAACATCCGGAAGTCTCACTTGGAACGTCACCAATTAAATCCTACATTCATGATCTACACTCCATTGAAATGCAATCAGCAACCTGCGATCAAGATTCCCACAGCTCGAGATCGCAATTGCAATCCGCCTCCCTCTGATTGCCGCAACGCTCAAATTGTTCCCCGATCAAGCACGTTTTTCCGCAAATTTCTTGCCTAAGCTACACCTGCATCAGGAGCGAGCGGACCTTGAATTAGGTCAAGAATCCCCAGCTCACTTTCAGCATTGTCAATAACAAAGGCAAAGTAGAGAGTGGCGAAATGTTTGTGCACTAACTTTGTATCTTGCAATGTCATCCGGTGCTCAGAACTCAAACACTGCTGACATGTAATCTGAAACAAATTATACGCTGGGCCAGAAAGAAGAGGAGAGGGAACTCACAGGTCCAAAGATGTCATCAGCTTCAACAAAGCTACACAAATTGTCAGCTCTGCAGGACAAAACTGCACAACACGTCGGACTGAATGAACATGATCGTGCAAACGGATCGCAAATCCTAGAACCTGTCTAAAACCCTAACTACGAACCACGACAACATCCTCTCGCAAAATTACAAACGGTGAGGACAATCATCGCGCCACGGGTAATCGCTATTTAGAAATAAGTCGATATTCATGGGACCCGAGATCACCTGAGCACACGGCGCGCAAAACCTCTTGCTGCCGCTCCCTACTCTGCAATTACGCCACGAGAAAAATCGATCACACAGAACGTTGTACTGCAAACATTCTAGGACCTTGCTTGGAGTGCCAAAATTGAGGGAAAGAGTTTAACAAAATCGGACGAACGACTTGATGTGATTGCAGAGAGAGAAAACATCGAATGACAGCACGAAATCTATTCAAACTGATTTGATAACTTGAGAATTGTTTCTCCAGAAGTGAGGAGGAAAGGGAGTTTCGAGGAAAGGAGCGCACCAGATGGTCATAAAAATTGGTGAGGCGGGGACGGCGGGGTTTGCCCTGCGTGTTCATGATCAACGCCGCAAGAATCGTGGTGCCGACCTGAGCAATTCTCAGCATTCATGTGGCGTTCGTTCCCCTGCGTTCCCGGAGTTCGTTCCCCGGCGCCGATGTTCCCCTTCAGGGGAGCGTAAGCGTCTCGTGAAGCGGCCGTAAAGAAAATAGTCTTTAGATTATCGGCGTCACTCAACCTTAAGTTTAGTCGCCGTGTGTTGTGTGTTGCTCTCGCCTCGACTTCAGTCCGAGCTCTTGCCTTCGTAAGCTGCGTCGGTCGCGGTTTCTTCACCCCTGGAATCCTTCTCACTGCATTGCAACGACAGCACAGCGGATCGAGAAATCTCCTATTCAAAATGAGCCAACGCCAGGATGGGAGTGCTGCGCCAAAGAAGATGCAGCAGGGGAAAGCCTTCTTCCAAAAGACACGGAATCGGAGTGCCTCGCAAAAGAAGATGCAGCGGGGAAAGATCTTCTTCGAAAAGACGGTGACTGCGTCGTGTTTCCCTCCGCATTCTCAACTGGTGCATCTCTAGCCTCCAGCTCATTAGGTCCAATTCATTACGTACGGCACTCTAGCTTACGTGCTTTGTTGCACGGATTCCCGACTAGCAGATTTCTCTTGCATGTTGCTTTGACAGAGGTGTTCGCTTGACTAGTTAGGCAGCTCGATCATAATTACGTGTACAGGACTTCGTTTATGGTAGGCCTTCAGTGAGAGGAGTTGTGCGAACTATTGTCCAAATTGCGATCAATATACTGTATGTTTCTCCAGGTTATGCCCGCTCTGTTCGTGCAACAGCATGGTGATACAGTTCACAAATTTGTTACTCTCGAAAATGCTGAAAACGGCAAAAGGTGGACCGTGGAGATCAAAGTCTTATTTCCTCAAAACCGAACTCAGGTTCTCCTCTACTATGGCTGGAGGGCTTTTGCTGTTGCCAATGACCTCGCCATAGGCGATCGGTTGACTTTCGTACTCGCTCCAAGGTCCTCGTTCAACGTTTTCATTCTTCGCAGAGGTGGAAACTCATCACTCTCCGTGGAAAAACCGAAAATACGTTCGCAGAAACCGAGAGACTCTAACCCGGAAACGAAAGTGTGCCCTGCACCTCAAGTCAGCGGCGACATTCCTGCAAACGGATGTGGGGAATCAGAATTGGCAAGGACCGGAGCTTTGCTTACGAAAGAGACAGCGAAGGAGACCTGTGTTGCAGACGTTGCTGCAGAAGCTCCTGACTCTTCACGAGGTCCCTCTGGAATGAATTCTCATATCTCCAAACCTGTATGCCATTTTCACTCTTTTCTTGTAGATTGAGTGCGCAGGCCTGAATGTCAAGAGAAACGCTTCAATTGAGAATTACTGGGCTTTTGATACTTGATATGTCAACACAGTTACCTGACTCATCCAACTTTTGAACTTCTATCTCGCCAGGTGTTTCAACCAAATGAGCAAGAGTGCATTATTTGCCAAATAGCCGCCATGACAAAGCTTGGCATGATGAAGACCGTCGGAGCAGGCTTCCACCCAGTCTTAGACGAATAAGTGTTTGGATTGTAAGTTTGATCCTCCTTGTTGCCATTGGTATTACGATCAATCTTGGATGCCTCTAATTTTGTGTTCCATGCTGTGAAGCTTGTAATAAGGAAGAGATCAAGTGTAGCCAATCTAGTAAGGCTAGCAGTACAAGGGCGATTACAAAACTGGATGATAATTATAGAGCAGGGCTAATCTCAAGGTCCCTCTGCCTAATTTTTGGGCCACAAGTATGAGTTAGAAAAACGAATTTGACGTAAAAATCCCACCTTCTTCGAAAATCAGATGAACTACTTACTAGCAAGGTTCTAACCAGTATGCTCTGCTCTTTTCTGATTCCTTGTGGCCTTTTGAGCAGGATGCTGTGTACTCGCCTTGGGAACTGGAGCAGGGCAACACTTAATCAAACCTCACGGCTGGGTATGGTCCAATGCAAACTGTTTCTCATTTTCCCACGTCCGAGGCAATTGAAAAGTTTTGAGAAGCGGTTTGAGAGATTTTGCGAACGATGATAACCTCTTGTCTTCACCGTCACTGCCAACTCGTTCTTCAGCTTAGGAATATGCCGCACCGGATCAGGTGCCAATGCTGAGGACAATGAATTCCACATATTAAGCAAACTCAGCTCTTCGTATATATGTGTAACGGATTTGTATCTCTAGTTACTTGCTCTAAGAAGCAGAAGAACTACTAATTTTGGATAATTATCATTCCCATGCTTGTCGTGAATGACATGCAGGTCAAAACCGTGGTTGAAACTGCAAGCCACGAATTTTGGCTTTTGAATTTATAAATTGCGTACAATTTCAAACAGTGTGCGATGTCAGAGTCTTGGATTCGAATTTGGATGTCAGTCCATCTGTGCCTGTGAAATGGTTTCGAAACTTGAAGCCTGAGAGTAAGAAACTCAACTGTAATTGACAGTTTCACTTGCTGGTTCCAAGCATACTTTTGGCAGATTTGAGAAACACCACCTCAATCATGCTTCCTCCCAATACACCTCTTAGGGCAGATTCGCATTGACCACAAATAGTTCCGAGAGCACTACTTTGGAGTTGCAAAGTGTTGGGAACACGTGTCTACCTGAAAATCTTTAATTTATAAATTTGGGGTAAATTGCAATTTTGAGATCACGAATTTCGCAACACATGCATTACCGGTAGTCTGATCTGGAATTGGAATCTCCAGTAATCTCCACCCTCTGCCCTCAGGGCACCGGGACCTTACACCCCAAAATCCCGCTTCGCCATTCCTTATGCTATCCTAAATGTTTCACTCAGAACAGACTAATGATTGATAAAATTATGATGCTTGTAGAAATTGATGAAAAGATTAACTCTTGCAGTTCTTGCTTTGTAGAAAAAAAGTACAGGTGAAAGGAAAGGAATTTACAATAGTGCTTCATGTATGTTAGTAGTTTTATTGCCTTAATTATCCATGGGGTTAAGAAACCAAAATTTTGTCTTACAAGAAAGGATTCTTACAAACAAAGCTAACAGTAGAAAGACCTTGTTTGACCTCAGATATTGGGCACTAAGATCAAACTTCCATGCGGTCAAAATTGGTCAAACTAGCACATGAGACAAAAGAATTTGAGAATTTTACATGGTAGTTAAGACTGCAACAAATGTATATCATAATGAAATTGTTGGCAAGTATGGATTTTGACAACAACTTGTGAAAAGCACAGGGGAGGCAAGTTTCTCATACATTGGATTTGATCTGTTTGGTTACTTTTAGTTTGACAAGGCAAAGGTACTTCTAAAATGTAATTTTTTCCTACTCACATATTCATATAAAAGAGAATGAATAAATGAACTTGGCAAAGACAACTCTAACTCTAAAACATATAGAAATTAGTTTTCCATGCCAACAAAATATGGAACTTGTCCTAATTTGTGCCTGATTGACTTCAATTAAGGATTTTATTAGGTCCAAAAAGCTTCTACAAGGAAGGCTAGAAATGAGGAGCCACTTTGGAGTTTGTCATATCTTCAACCTGAAACAACTGTTCTTTTTTTATACAAAACCATTTGTCAAAATTTTTATTGGGATTGGAGACAGGACAAATCCAAAAGTGTCTCATGTTGTCTAATCAATGTTTTAGGTCTTTAATTAAGAATAGATAACCAGGTTGTAGAAATAAATCTAATCAATGGGACACCTTTTCAATTTGAAAAGATGGTCCAATAATTACTTTTCCAAACCATTTGAAAAAAACTAGGGCTGTATAAATTTGCCAGAGCTAGACTACAAGTCTAGATAAAAATATTAATACTTTCTGTTATCGGACTTTTAGAAGGTTGGTCTATAGTTTGGCAGCCCTATAGAGGCCCCAATTTTTTTCTAATGCATCAAAGTTGGGCTCTCTGTATACTCTCATAGTCTCATTCTACAAGTAAATATAATTAAAGTTTTAAAGTTTTGGAGTATTTATTTTTTGGAGATGCAATTATATTTCTTGTATAAGTCATAAAGTTTTCAAATTCTTTTGGTGAAAATTTGAAAGGGTCGTTGCAAGAAACACTGTCAGTTTTTGTTCCACTTTGGCGTTTTTGGCTAGTACTTCCAGTACTATGAGCTTTTTGCATATTAATTTTTAAAAATAAAATAAAATAAGGATAATTAGTATAATACTATAAATATAATATGACCAAAATTTCACACCTAAAAAAAATCTGAGTCAAAAGTTATTTACAAAAGAAAAAAGCTGAAAATTTGAAGAAAATACATACTCTGACGTTTAAATTTGTAAAAAATAGGAAAAAACATTTTCAAAGAAACTAAAAATAGACCATTTGAGAAGACTTCATTATGAAGATATTTGAATAAAAAAATTATCTTGAAACCATCTTTATTGTTCAGAACTGCACGTGCAAGGGAGTCTTCTTTGCAAGGACGTGGAGGACATAAAATAAATTATTTTTTAATTCCCCTTGGTAGAAACATGAGTTCCTACTACGCAAATAGACCATAGAAATTTCAGCTCTAAATCATTAAATTTGGGGACTCCATAGTACTCAAACCCCCTAAAACGCAAAACGTGTCATATTAGTTTAATTGATTTTTAAATATAAGATGATTTTTTTTAATTTCTGAAAAATATGAGATATAAATACACTCAAGATATACATCTCCAATAAAAATCTCAAATTCATGCGAGTCGAGCTTACAAAGTTATTGCAAAAGAAAGATTCGAAACTCCATTTGTGACACATACCCAGTACTAGTGTTTCTTGCAATGACCCTTCAATTATTCTAAATTTTTGAATAATAAATGAAAATATTATATCAAATACAAAATATCACAAAAAAATTTGAAAATTTCTCTACATGCAAATATTATAGTGCAAAACATCATGGTGTAAAACGTTTACCATGTTATTCAAAAATTAGAAAATCACCATTCCATAGCTATAGGCCCAAAGTCCAAAATTGCAATAAATCTTTGAAATTTTGAATTTTTTTTTTTTGAAATTGATCTAGAAACTAGAATTGATAAGATCTATTTCATAAATTGGTCTCAAATTCCAAAAAGATCAATCTTATGGCTAAAATTTAGATTAACCCCTAAAGGACCGAGGCCTTTTTTCTGCCAAAAAACAGTGAAAACTGCCATTTCTATAGCAAACAGTAAAAAAAATTGAAAAATGTTTTTTTTGCACATCTAACCATAGGATCTTACACCTAACTAGTATGAGAATGTGTGGAAAAAATTTCAGAATTTTTGACCGCACAGATTGCAAGATATCTGCGTTTAAAGTGAAAAAAACAAGTTTTTCAGTTCATTGCGGGATTGGATTTTTTGATTTTAAACATTTTTAATTAAAATTTTTTGCACTACAGAGTTTTGAGCTTTAAATCTTTATAGAGGAGAATTGAGTTGAGAGTCTAGGAAAAAAAAAAAATTCAAAAAAACTTAATTATCATTCTTAAAAAAATTGTTAAGTAGAAGTAAGTACGAGATAGAAGGAAAATCTAAAATATTAATATCTCTTAGATGGAATTAAAATTCACTAATCCCAATGGTGAGATTGTTTTAGCAACTAAACTAAACCATGCAAAAAAAAAATTGAAAAATTTGAAAGATTGCATTCCGAAATGAATCCTACAAGTTATTTTTTTCAAGAAGATGCTCTAACTGCCCGAAAAACAAGAATGTCCATAACTTTCTCATAGCACATCCAAATGAAATGAATCAAAGCTTTCCGAATAGAAAAAAATATAATCTATGAGAAAAAAAATATTTAAAAAAAAAATTCAAATTTTTGTCCGTTTTTTTTTGCTGCCCCGGTTGCCCGCCGTCCCCTGTTTTGAGCTTATTTGGTCAAAACTTTTTTTCCCGGGCACCGATTGTGAAAAAAATTATATTCCCACAAAGCTTATCAGTTTTTCTATCTCCAAAAAAAGTTTCAAAAAATCACAAGAAAATTTCAGCCCGTAGGTACCTGCCCGAAAACGCATTTGTCCCCCGAAGGGACAACGGTCCTTTAGGGGTTAAGAAAGAAGCACCAAAAACTACCAAAATATACTACAAGGTCATATGTGGATTTACCTTTTTTTCATGTAGGAAAATCAAAATATATTACAAGGAGTTAGAGAATTTCAAACACCTTTCAATGAAATGGGGTTCAAACTCCCTACTTCAAAGATTGAATAAAAAAATAAATTTGTGAATTTGTGAGGTCTCTTTGAAGTCCCCTAAAGAACACAAAAATGTCCTCCTAGCAAGGTATTTTAAAGTTAACCTTGCAATGATGCTCTGGACCTAAAAGGTTCAGCACATGACTTCCATGTTAAGTGTAGAAACAAAGAATGCATCTATTGGTCCAATAATTGGAGGATTTTGGTGAATAGTGACTACCTTGATCATAGGGTCTGAATTCTTCCAGGGTTAAGTTGTCTTGATGAAACTTGGAAGTGAAGAAATTCATGGCTTTTTCAAGGGCTAAAATAAGGTGAGCCTTATTAAATATTTTTATTCTTGCATACGGCCATTATGTTTTGCAAGCCATCTCATATGACAAATGCTGACATCATCCCCAACTTTTCATCGAGATTGCACATTTTGGCTATGGTTAGATTATGGCCATTGTTACACGCCTATTTTAGCATGCTCAAATTTTACATCTATTTTTGAAGGGCCCTCCATTTCCTTGTCCCTCACCATTGCTCACCAAACACAGCCCATAAATAATCAAATGACCACTTATCAAGTAGAATAAAGGATAAAACAACTAAACTTAGAATGTAGTGATTTCAAGGGCCATTCCTTGACACACTAGAATCAAGTGTGAAGACAATATTGTGAAGAGCCTGTAGCGCTTTTCATCCACATTTGAAGACTGTTGAACCTCAAGTGTATAACAATGGCCATACTTTTTACCGCTACAAGGCCCTTGCAAAGTCATTAACCCCTTTAGGATGTTCTAAAATGGCATACATAAGCAAATTTTAGCATATTTTGAGGGAAATGGTGTACAATCACTATTTAGGAACCCCTAGACCACATCTTTTTGAGGCGGGATTTTTACACACCAACCACTTGCAAGTGAACTATACAATTTTGCAACCAAAAGTGGTGTTGAAGAAAACAAGTTTCAGCAAGAAATTTGTGACTACAAATGGGTGTTGGATGCTCTATATATATAGATTGTATTGTATCAAGCCTGAGAAGAAGGAAAAATGAACATCAAACCATCCGTTGAACTACCTCACACGTTTGGTATGACACGTCTGTATCGGTTGCAAGTCAAGTATGGACCAAAAGTACTAGTGGGCAAGCAAAATGTGGCTTTTACAACTACAATAGCAACCCATGCAACACGTCAATACTTTACCTCTGAGAATTTTGAAATCTTCATGAGAAATTTGATGCTAATTCATTTTGAAACTGAAAATCTATGAGAGAGGCAATTTATCGACGCATTTTGAAGTTGCATCCAATCCTTTGTGATTTTCTCTGGTAAAGTCATAGCTTGTAATAAAAAATAAAAAAACAATAATCTACTTGTTACAAAAATAAGAAAAAAATGTAGACCCAATTTTTTACAAAAAAATGAAAGATTTCAAAACCTAGCTTGTTATGGAACAAAAGATTCCAAAACCTAGTTTGTTACAAAAAATACAAAATGAATCCAAATATTGCTTTGTTCCGAAAGAGGAAAATAATTCAGAATCTAAGTTGTACCAAAAAAAATTAAATCCTATTTGCAGATTGACAAGTAATATTGTATTTCACATTTTTTTCTCAATGGCATGGTTGATTCCAATTCTAGTGGCAACAACAATACCTTCAAGAGAAAATGCAAAGCACAACATTTAAAGGAATACAATTGTGAATTGTAAGATGTGGAGTGGAGAACTCGTTTTTATATCAAAATTCAATGTCCATCATGAATCTTCAAAAGGTATAGAACAAGCTTGACCGCTCAATGTCAAGACAAAGGAATTGTGTTCAATGTAGAACTTTAGACCTCATTTTGGCAATGTAGAATAAATTTTTTCCAAGAAACTTTGACTAAGAAAAGTTGGGAAATCAAGATAAATTTTGTCTCCACAACCTTGTTTGCAAGTTTCAGCCTCTAATCCAACGTTATGGACAAAATTCAAAGAAATTGTTTGAAAATGTAAAAAAAAATGTCCCTTCTAACCCCTCTTTTAATTTTGTCTGAAACTTTTTATTGAAAGCTCAAAATCTCAAACAAAATTTTGGAGGTGAAAATCAACATGATTCCCCATCTTTTTGTAGTTCAAAGTCTTTTGAAAAAAGTTATTCTACTATGCCAAATTAGGTTTGAAGTTCTGCATGGAACACAATTCCTACCTGTAGTATTTTGGTTTGATTTGAGTTTTGCATTTTTATTTGTTTGTTATCTTTTTTTTTTCCTATTTACTTCCAATTTCATTTTTCTACTTTGTTATATTTTGTTTTTTTAATTTTATCACCATTTTACCGTTTGCCTAATTAGATTACTTTACCAAATCTTGTTTAAAGTCATTTTAGTTTAAAAGCCCTATTTTTTTCCTAGAAATTTTCCTTTTGTTTTCTCTTGATTGCACTTTTTAATTTTTCATAGTAAAATCCCGATCTTTCTATTACTATCTAATGGAAAACTCTGCATCCCTTTGTCCCTTACTTCCAAGTGCAATACTTTCCATAAAAACAATGATAATCTCCTATTGTAAGGCAAAGACTTGTCTTAACAATCACTGCCGATTTGATCGTTCTTTCGTTTAACAATATGCAACACCGTTTTAGGAAACAATGCTGAAGACAATGAATTCTACATATTAAGTAAACTCAATTCATCCTATATATTAACCCCTAAAGGACTAGGCTGTTGATCTTGGCAACAAAGCAATTTTGGGCAAGTACATGTGACAAGAGATTTGCATGTTTTAGGTCCAGATTTTAATAGAAGTTGTAGACAAGGAATGTTTTTCATGGGAACAAAATTTTATGACATTTGGAAATATGAGTCAAAAGTTATAGCCTAATATGTTACTTTTTTTGGTAAATGGGCAGTTCGAGCAAATTTTAAAAATCACTTTTTCATAAATAAAGTTTTGATTTTTTTCTCCAGATTTATATATTCATGGAAAGCTTTGAATCATTCCATTTTAATCAATGAGATGTAAGTTATGAGGAATTTTTGTTTGCAAGCAGTTATGGATTCTCTACTCTAAAATAAACTTTGAAGTCCTTTATTTTACTCAATTTTCAATATTTTTTGAAAAAAATAAAATCATAGGATGTAGATTATTTATTTTAACATTACAACCATTGGAATTGGCATTTTTAATTCCATAACTAAACTCTTAACAATTTTGTATTTTGAATCTTTCTCTACTTCTTTCTACGTACTATTTTTTTCTTGTAAGTGTACAATTCCAAATGAAGTGAAATTTTTCAAGCATGTAGCCAACTTGCCTTGAAGAATGAACACAAAGAAGCACCACCAGTTTTGACTTTTTTTCATTCCAGTGTGACCTTGTGAAGTGCAGCTGCCTTGTTTTTTGCAGGGCCCAAAGAAGGATTTTTGTCAATTCAAACGCTAATATCTTCGAATTTGCACAATGAAAAATTCTGAAATTTTTTTCCATGGCTTTTCAAACTAGTGTACTTCAAGATCCTATGGTTAGATGTGTCCAAAAAAGTTTTTATTCCCCAAAATTTGGGATTTGTGCTCAAAATGGCAGTTTTTGAGCGTTTTGGGGGAAAACAAAATCAAAGAACTTAAGGGCTTAATGTATGGAATGAATTCCTAGCTCTAGTTACTTGCTCTAAGAAATTTTCACTTGCTGGTTCCAGTGAGGGATACTTTTGGCAGATTTGAGAAACTTCCCACCTCAATACTTCCTCCCAATTCACCTCTTAGGGCAGATTTGCATTGACCACGTTGTTAAGAGAGCATTGCTTTGGAGTCACAAAGTGTTGGAAACACATGTATACCTGAAAGTCTTCAATTTAGAAACTTGGGGTACGTTTGCAATTTTGAGATCACTATATAATTTTGGGTAGACTAATCAGTGATCACATGCATTAGTCTGATCTACAATTGAAATCTTTAGTAAATAATGAATTGTAATGGCCTTGTTCTAATTGAGTTTAATAATACAATTCACAAAAGAAGAAAGCGTAAAGAAAATGGAGAGGAGGATTCCTCTGCGTTTGTAGGGCGCCTCACTCCCCATTAGAGAAAAAAAGAACCCTACAAAGGGCTTCCACAATATGACAATGCAAAGCTATTTAGTGTAGTGGAGGGGGCTAGTGTTCTACACAAATTCTTATAGTAAAAGGTCGCCATCTCATGTAATTTACCCAAGGTAATTGATTTGAGCTCAAGGTGAATTTGTCCCTTCCAAGTTTATTTTAATGGTCTTGTGATGTGCCTCTAACTGACGTAGTTGTTGTAGTTGTTGCATCAATTCATTGTAGGCTGTGAATATATAAGTCTTTTGAATTGACACAGTGGTTGTCCAATTATAGCAACAATTTACTATAGACTGTAAATTTATAAGTCTTTCAAATTGACACAATTGTTGCTAGTTCTAGCTTCAATTTACTATACGCTATAAATTCTTAAGTCTTTTGAATTGATGCGGTTGTTGTCCGCTTGTAGCATCAATTTATTGTAAACTATAAATTCGTATGTCTTTTGAATTGATGCAAGTGTTTTTTAGTTGTAGCATCAATTTACTGTAGGCTGTAAATTTGTAAGTCTTTTGAATTGATGCAAGTGTTGCTAGTTGTAGCATCAATTCACTGTAGGTTGTGAATTTTTTATTCTTTTGAATTGACGTAGTTGTTGTGCATTTGTAGCATCAATTTATTGTAGGCTATAAATTTTGAAGTCTTTTAAATTGACATAGTTGTTGTCTAGTTGTAGCATCAATTTATTATAGATTGTGAATTCTTAAGTCTTTTAAATTGACTCAGTTGTTGTCTAGTTGTAGCATCAATTTACTGTAGGCTGTGAATTTTTAAGTCTTTTGAATTCATACAATTGTTGTACACTTGTAACAATTGCTTACTCAGGGATATATGCACATTTTAAGTTTGCCTACCTATGTGGTAAGGCAAACTTGCATAAAGGTCACTTTTTGCTAATTTGCCTTGTAACTATTATTAAATTTGTCAAATTTCATAACTTCTTGTTAGCAAGTGAAAGGAGGTTTTAACCCCCTTAGGACAATTGTCCGTTGAACAGACAATTGAAAATTCGGATAGGATCCAATGAAGTCAATTTTGGTCGGATGTTCATGAAATTTTGACACAAGGTGTAAATATTTTACTCTTAGGGAAGATCTAATTTTTTTTCCGATTGGGTGCCCAGATCAAAAGTTATGCTGCCCTAAACTTTTCTGGCAGCTTGGGCAATTTGAGAATCTTTTGAGAATCTTTTGCAAATAAGCTCATTAACTTCTTAAATTTGGCATGTATGTAACTACATCATATAAGATGCAAATGTAAAAAAAATAAGCACGCGCAGTGTAAAAATCTCACTCTGGGAGGAGTTAAAGTCTATTGGCCCTGTTGGGCAAGGCTGAAAAAAAACTTTTTCTTCTAACTTCAAACGTTATAATCTTTCAATCCGTGCTGTCAAAGTTTCTGAATTTTTTTTACACATTCCTATGGTAGTCAAGTACAAATTTGTTCGGTTGAATTTTGAAAAAAAACTGCTATTTTTCATTTTTTTCTCATTGCCCTAAAAATGGCAGATTTTCACAATTTCTGCCCAAAATATGCCTCCGGGCTTTAGGGGTAACGTACCAAAGAACTTAATATATGGATATTGTAAGCAAAGTTATAAAAGATCAAAGTTTTTTTTGGTAGACAGTTCAAAATTGTTTCTTCCATGTAGATACATATTGGTTGGTGATTTTTCAAGACTATCATGGCTCTAATTTTTGCCATTGGCAACTTGTCGTCATTGCAATCACAAGTTGCAACTCATAACCTTCTCTCCTTTCAATTTGCATCTTATGCCCTTGGATCATAAAGATCAAAGATTGTAATTAAAAAGTGAACAACCAACTATGTATGATAATTTACTCACCACTACCACAACTTCTTGGTTATCTAATATATATTGATATTGGAAATGTAGATAGAGTGATGATGATGGTTTTAGTGAGGGTGCAATTTTGGGTGTACCCACTATAATGGTTTCTCAAGGGCCCTATAAGTTAACCATAGCCAAAACCTACAATCTTCAATGAAAAGTTGGGAATGATGTCAAAATTTGACATATGGTATGGCTTGCATAACATAACGGCCTTGTACATGAATGAAAAAAAATTCAATAACTAAAGCTTGCCTTGTTTTAGTTCTTAAAAAAAAAACCTCAACTTCTCCACTTCCAAGTTTCATCAAGACCAACTTAACCCCTAAAGGACCATTGGCCCTTTGAGGGACAAATGGGATTTTGGGCAGGTACCTACGGGCTGAATATTTATCGTGATTTTTTGCAACTTTTTGGGAAGATAGAAAAATTGATAAGCTTTGTGGGAATACAATTTTTTTCACAATCGGTGTTCGGGAACGACAATTATGACCAAAAAAGCTCAAAACAAGGGACAGGGGCCAGCCCGGGCAGCAAAAAAAATATGCAAAAATTTGAAATATTTTTTTAATATTTTTTTCTCATAGATTATATTTTTTTCTATTTGAAAAGCTTTGATTCATTTCATTTGAATTTGTAATAAGAAAGTTATGGACATTCTTGTTTTTCGGATAGTTAGAGCATCTTTTTGAAAAAAATAACTTGTAAGATTCATTTCTGAATGCAATTTTTCAAATTTTTCAATTTTGTTTTGTTTTTCATGGTTTAGTTTACTTGCTAGAACAATCTCACCATTGGGATTAGTGCATTTTAATTCCATCTAAAATATATGAATATTTTAGATTTTCCTTCTATCTTGTACCTACTTCTATTTAACAATTTGTTTAAGAATGATAATTAAGTTTTTTTGATTTTTTGTTTTTTTCCTAGACTCTCAATTCAATTCTCCACTATAAAGATTTAAAGCTCAAAACTCCATGGTGCAAAAATTTTAAGTTAAAAATGTTCAAAGTCAAAAAATCTAGTCCCGCAATGTGTTGAAAAACTTGTTTTTTCCACTTTAAACGCAAATATCTTGCAATCTATGTAGTCAAAAATTCTAAAAAAATTTCCACACTTTTTAATACTAGTCAAGTGTAAGATCCTACGGTTAGATGGGAAAAATTAACAATTTAATTTTTTTTTTTACTCTTTGCTATAGAAATGGCAAGTTTTAGTGTTTTTTGGCAGAAAAAAAGGCCACGGTCCTTTAGGGGTTAACTCTAAAAGGACACAACCCCCATGACCAAAGGTAGTCACCAAAATACTCTAATTATTGGGCCAAAAGGTGCATTCTTTGTTCTTACAATTAATAGTGAAGTTGTCCATTAGACCTTTTAGGTCCGCAACATTCTTGCAAGGTTAACTTTGAAACATCAAAAACGACATTTTACATTCTTTGGGGACTTTAGGAAAGCTCCACAAATGAAAAAAATATATTATTTTATCCAATCTTTGGAAAGAAGAGTTTTTATCCAATTTCAATGAAAGGTGTTTGAAATTTCTAACCCTTTGTAATATATTTTGACTTTCCTACATGAAAAAAAGGTAAATGTCACCTTAATATAGTGTATTTTGGCATATCTTGCTTTTTTTTCTTGATTTGAATTTTAGCCATAAAGTTGATCTTTTTAGAATTTAAGACCAACTTAGGAAAGGATCTTATCAAGTCTAGTTTCTAAATCAATTTCAAAAAAAAAATTAAATTCCTAAAATTCAATATTTAATTGCAATTTGAACTTTGGGCCTATAGCCATATAGAAAGTGGTGATTTTTTAATTTTTGAATGACATGGTAATTGTTTTACACCATGATGTTTTGCACTATAATATTTGCATGTGGAAAAGTTTTTAGATTCTTAAAGCATATCAGTTTGCATTTGATATGATTTTTTTCACTTATTATTCAATAATTCAAAATAATTTCAAATTTTCATAAAAAAATCTGAAAATTTTATGAAATTATAAAAGACATGTAATTACATCTCTAAAAAACAAATACAAAAACTTCAATCATATATACTTGCATAAAAAGACTATAACTATAAGAGCATAGAAAGAGCGTAGTTTTGATGCATTAAAGAAAATTTGGGGCTTTTAGAGGGCCACCAAACTCTAGACCGGCCCTCCAAAAGTCCAGATTCCTTTCATGTAAGACAAAATTTGGTTTCTTGACCCTGCAAATAATTTAGACAATAAACTACTAACACTCATGAAGCACTATTGTAAGTTTCATTTCTTTCAGAGCGAAGCTAGCATGTGAGCGTGGAGCATAGAAATCTGAGCAGGAAGCTAAGTTCTCGTTGAAAATTATTTTTGCAACTAGAAAGTGGCCAATTTTTTTGGAGAACTTGAAAATATTTTGAGATTTTTTTAATTTTTTAATTAAATTGTACCTATGACCGTGGATTGCAGATGCCCTAAGACCGTGGAAAATAAGGTATTTCATAAAATTTTAATTAAAAAAGTTAAACCTAGTCTTCCAGTGGTCTATGTGGCAGTCATTTTTATAATGCAAATAATGAATGGAAATGAAAATTTTAAGAATTGTCACATTGAACTCCTAAATCCGTGTGGGATTTATTTTTTGCTAAAAGGACAAAACTAAGTATTGCAAGCATAGAATGTGCTTTTATACATACAAATTTTTTAGTCATGATACATTGGTATATTTGTTTTTTGACAAAGAAGGTACTCTAACCATGAATCACATTCATTTAATGCAATACAAAAAAACATTTAAGCACAAAGAGGATGAAACCATAAAAGACAAGAATCAAATAGTGTCTTTTTTTGTCCAATTTGAATCAAATCTTATAAATATGAGGTACAAAATGGTTAACTTCCGTGTTTATCACTCACAAAAAGCTAGAGTTAGGATATAATGATGAACTATTTCATTGCTTCAACAAGTTGCTTTCAAGAGTATGTTTAAACTTATTGAAGCTTATCATAGGGACATTAATGAAAATATCAACTCTTGCATCAAGGCTAAATGATACTAAAAAAATATAATACAAGACTTGCAATTTGTTCATTGGCCTTTCTTTTCCAACGCCTTTGTTAGCATTTGTTAGAATTGGGGACAAGAATATTTTAGAATGATTCTACAGTCAATATGTATTGTTTTTTTGTTTCATTTTGAATTATAAATATGTTGTTGCAATGTATTGTTGATATTATATATCTAACTGTTTCAATACATGTTTCTTGATTTTAGATAGACTTTAAATGAAATAGGATCGGATTCAAGAAGTTTGGACAATTTATTCATGGTCTTTGGCATTTGTTTTAAGTTTCAATGCATATGGTGTATTAAAAAGATTTTAACTAAAATGGATGAACTTGGACGGACTTTGACGTAGCTCGATGGTCTAGATGGACTTTAAATTCTTTAATGTGGAGTTGGATATGCTTAGATTTAGATCACTCTAAACCACCTAAAACTATAAGAATGGCAAATTTCTTAAAAATGGCACTATTCCACAACTTTTGCACTTTTGTAATTTAAATTGGGTGGTTTGAAATCTATGCATGTCCTAGATGGTTTGGACTACGCGGTTTGAAATCTATACCCATCCTAGATGGTTCAAACTATGCAGTTTGAAAATGGCACATTGTCTACATTCTCATCTATCCATCCAAATAAATACCCCCAAAGCCATGTAAATAATTAATCAATGTCAGCTTAGGTAGCAAGGTTGAGGTTGGAAGCCATAATGATGAAATTTTTTTCATCATCCTTTCCTCTTCAAAGATGACTTTGGGGTAGTCAACATCCTCCATAAGGAAATAGACATGAATATCATTTCCAAAAAAACAATTACTTTCAACTAATAGAAAGTAATTGTTTCATCTATTCAATTCCAAATAAATACTTGTTGGCACAAATATGTATTGTTTGGGCCACAAAGATACCAAATTTTTATAAGACAAAAATTTAGCTCTCTAAAATAAGACTTGAAAATCATTGGATCCTACAAATAGTACCCATTGGCATTCATAGTTCTCTTTAGGGAGACCCCCAAAATTAAAAAAATATGAAACAATCACTTTTTTGACATCTTCTTCATGAATTTCTTTCTCTTTTTGGCACCCTAGAGTTTTACTTTAATTTGAACTATAAATACAAAACCTCATTAATATGTATCGAGTAATTTAAATTTAAAACAAACTGAAAATTAAATTGAAAATAAATTTAAAATTAAATTGCCCGTCTCCAACCTTTCAAAAAAGGGAAAGTGCCCATATTGACAAACTACTTTGGGAGGCTGCAAAGTAGGAAAAAAAATAGACTGATTTATATATAAATATGTACAATTTGGGAAAAAATGTTGTAACCATCTGTAAGGATTCCTATTGGTTCAAAAAGATTTTACAAAAAAACATGGCATTGCAACACAAAAATTTCAAAAATAAATATATTTTACCTTCAAATACTAATGTTGCAGGAGAAGATGCTATAAATGCCAAATAATATATGAGACTTGGAACCAACAACATTTTTCAAGGAAAAGTTTTAAAATAAATATATTTAATTCAAAGATAAATGGTTGTTAAATCATGAGCTTCAAAAAAACTTGTCAATATTGACAAGGTTCCTACAAGGCTTGGAATCCTTCAACATTTTTTTCAAAAAACAAAAACAAAAACATAAAAATCTTAAAATTTTTAAAACTTATTATAAGAGTCTAGGACCGTGGAGAGCCTATCAGTACCAACAAGGTTCCTAAAGGGCCCAAAGTCCTACAACAATTTTTGAAAAAAATCAAAAACGTTAAAGAAAGTTACTTATATTTTTGAAAGTTGCAACTATAGCTTAGATCTTGTAGGATCATTGTAGGCATCATCTTTATGAGTCTTTGACAACCACTACAACTTTCATAAGCAATAGTTGGTTTTACATTTTAATTATTTCAAAACAATACTTATACATTCGTAAAAAGAAACTCTCATTGACATTCCTCCTAAAAAGTATGACGATGTTGGTATGTATATATTCTCCTTGCATTCATGCCCTGTATGCAACTTAGGATGTTCTAAGGGTTACCATCTTGTATCCAGTTTGGTGCACTAGATGCAAATTATTCATCATTGGTGAAACTATCAACTCCATTAGAATTTACCTCTTTGCTTGGAGTGATACAATTTATGCAAGAATGGTCAAGAAAAATCATATTTTGAGCTTCATTGATGAATTTGGTGATGACCATCATGCTATCATCTAAACTGAATTTAGCAATATTTTGTATTCAAACAAGGTATTCTACACTGGCGGGCTTTACACCTCTAGGTGGAAACTCTCTCTTCCTACCTTCAATCTAGTGATCTTTAATAAAAAATCTGACTGAGTTGTATTTTTTTCCTTCAAAATCTCACCATTTATTTAAAAATAGAAAAAAAGTATGGCAATTATACTTCAAGGTCCTAAAAGTTGTGTGGTGGATTTAGGAAAACAACTAAATAATCTGGAAAATTAACGTTTAAAAAGACTTTTTTGAAAACTACAACTGCACCTACAGGCTTGTAGAAATAGTGTCGGCACCTATTCCTAGAGGGGCTTGGGTACAGCTGCAAATTAGAAATTGAAAAATTATTGTTATTAGTTTTTTTTCTTTTTGGAAAATTGCAGCTGTACTTGGGGGTCCCTAGAGACCTTGTAGGCACCGACAATATTCCATGGGGGGCTTGGGTGCAACTAAAACTTGAACCAAAAATTGAAATATTTTATTTTTCTTTTGGAAAGTTGCAATTGTACTTGAGGGTCTTTGAAAACCTCGCCGGCACCAACGATATTCCTAGGGAACCCCAAATACAGGTGCAGCTTTCAAAAAAAATTTAATATATATATTGAAAGTTGCAGCTGTACCCGAGGTCCCTTAGGAATGCATTCGGTACCGAACACATTCCTAGGGGACCTCGGGTACAGCTGCAACTTTCAATATATATATATATTGAAGGTTGCATTTTTACTCGATAATCCTAAGAACCTCGTCGGATCTAAAACTATTCCCATGGGATCTTGGGGGTCTTTGAAAACCTCGTTGGCACCAACGACATCAGGAACTTCAAGGCATGTGAACATGGTGCTACAATGGTGCATTGAAATGCAATTTAGATAATTTGGTGCCAACCTCTGTACCAACCTAGTATGGATAAAATGACACTAAAATGACCTGTATGCGGCCTTTGATGTCAAAATGGCACCAAAACAATCTGGCCCAACTTTTCTGATGGATATTCCTAGGGAGCCCCAAGTACAAGTGCAACTTTAAAAAAAAAAAAAAAAAAAAAATTTTTTTTTTTTTTTTTTTTGAAAAGTTGCAGTTGTACCTGAGGTCCCTTAGGAAGGCGTTCGGTACCAAACGCCTTCCTAGGGGACCTCGGATACAGCAACAACTTCAAAAAATAAAAATAAAAATTTTGAAGGTTGCATTTTTACTCAATGATCCCTAGAGACCTCGTCAGATCTAAAACTATTTCCATGGGATCTTGGGTGCAATTGTAACTTTATCAAAAAAAATCTTCTTAAAATTTTTCTTTTTTGAAAAGTTGCACTCTGGTCTACATGTGGACATTGTAAACACCGACTAAGTCTCAACATATATACATATGTATAATACAAAAAATTGAAAAACTAGAAGGAATTTTGCAATTGCATTTTGAGTCTTTAGTGTTGTGTTCAAAAATTCAATTTAAAAAAATATTATTAAGTTTTTTTAAGATATATCTTTTGGAGAATTGCAAGCTCCAAGGATACTTATCAACAAATTATTTACAAAGTATTGTATTAAGAGTTAGAAAAAAAGATTATTACAGTAAAAAAATGTTGGAGGTTTACAATGATATAAGGATACATTTTGGTGTGACATTATTATACATAAAAAAAAGTTAATTTTAGATCAATGGTGCTTGAAATCTCTTAGGAGACGACACTAGTAATTGGTATTGTGCTGGGATAGAAAACATGCAAAGAAAAAATGAAATTATTATTATTTATTATTTTCATTTTGAATAGAATTTTGGTGGTGGACGGCTTGTTATAGATACCTATTGGTACAAAGTGGAATGTAGTGAGCACCGATGACAACATCTAAAAGGCTAAAAAAATTGCATATGTTTCCATGCAATTTAAATTAGTGAAAGATTTTTTGAAATGGTATAGAAATGGATCTATCACTTGAGATTTTTTGGAATAGTATAGAAATGGATCCGTCACTAGAGATTTGAATGTTGAAGTGACAATGCCAAAATTTTATAAAATAAATGTCACTTTATTGTAATTAGATTTTGCTATTTCATCCTCACACTATAACCAATTTTTAATATTTGAGCATGATGGTATAATTACTTTGCCAAAATCTACTTAAGTACAAAGATATCTATTTACAAAATTTAGGCATTGTCATCCTAACATTGAAATTTCTATAGAGGGAATTCTAAAACTTTTATGAAGATGCTTGCTAAAAGAAAGATGTGAGTATGGATGTTTTCTAAATATCTATGCAATCAAATTTAAAAAATTCATCATCAATGTTTTTCAATCAATAATCATATAAAACCATGACTATTAAATGAAACAAATCAAACAATTTACTAAAAATGGAATTTTATCTTTTTGAAATTGATAACTAGTATGCTTAATTAGAACTGCATAAGAATCAAATATTACTTTTGCAAGACCAAAACTGCCAATTGTATCCTATATTATGCAACATTCTGTGAATGACACAATAGGTAGTTTGTAAGATTATTGGACCCAATTGTATTGTGACTAGGTCATTAAGTTGAATTATCTTAGTGCTTGAGACTCAATGATAGAACTTAACAAGTTGAAGTTTGACTCAGGGTCTAGGATATTTATTTTAATGTTCTTATAAATGATGTAGTTTATGACAAAGGTCTTTTGGTGTGAGTTGTTCTTCTTTACTATGCAAACCATTGAGAATGATTGTGTAAAGACAAACTTGATTCATAGGATGCACGTATCAAAACATATGAAATGCTAAATTTTAAAGAATTCAACAAGCTTTTGACTAAGGAATGCAATCACAATGAAAGAAATCTAATGAGCCACTTACTTAGGACACCTTCAAAAAATAATCAATTTAATAGTTGAATTTTAATTATAAATATAATATAAATGCCATTTCAAACTATACTAGTGTCGCCATGTGTTGTTGCCACAACATGATATAATACAAAAGTAAAAGTATTTTTTTAATTTGTTAATTCGTAAAAACTTTGAAATTAAATATCTTCTCTATTAGAAGCCAAAACGCCACAAAACAAAGTCCGTGCATTATTCCTTGTAGAGAACTTTTTCATAGTACCAAAAATGCAACCAGGGGATGCACAGGTTCTAAAATCTCATTGTAACAAACTAAATAATTAAGTAAATAAAATACAAAACTTCATTTAAGGATATGATTTTAATATTTGTTGTTATACATGTCATTAGCACATAGTGCTAACAAATTTGGGGACTCCTCTCTTTCATCTTCATTTAATAGATTGTAATCTTCATCTACTAGGTTTTAGTCTTCATTATAATAGCAAGTAAACCTATTCCTCACAAAAGGTAGCACAATAGAGGCCATGACTTGTGTAAATTAAATTATTTAGATTTTAGTAGGAAGACTCATACGATTGATGCTTGTTGATTTTTAATTCAAACAAAGGTATTTTTTATACTTTTATTGTGTGACAAGTTCAATACACTAGAAGAAAACTGCATTGTACTTGTCAAAAACTACGTTGTACTCAATAGAAAAGTATGGAATAGATTTTGTTGAGGTCTCCCTTCGCGAGGGTTGCTATTATGTGAGCATAGGAGTGTAAGCCTATGAGCCTAGAATACTACACACCTATGTTATAGGTATATATACTATAGAAACTATCTATTATTATAGGATATATATATTACAAATACCCATATTATAGGTGTTTATGATACATACACCTTCTATAGTGTGTGGTATCTATATTATAGGTACCTATATTGTAGGCTCAATGCTCACAAGCTTGCATTCTTGGGCTCACATACTAGCACACCGTTGGTCAAATTCTGTGTTGAAACGTTGGAATACAAAATTTTGCTTTACGAAAAGAGAACTCAACAAAATCGAATCCATACTTTTTTGTTGAGGACAATGCAATTTCTGTCAAGTAAAACGCAGATTTGACAAGTAAAATGCAGTTTTCGTCTAGTGATATGAACAATACATGCGACAGAGAAGACTTAAAGAGTCAAATTATATTACTTGAATTATTTTGGCTTCACATCCACTCAGATTAGATGCACCTTTTTTTTGCACGGTTTTAGGTCCTTGACATTTGCAGTCATAGGTCTTCACTTTTCTAAACTCTGAAATTTTAAACAAAAATACTTGAAATCCCTGCTCTATGCTCTACGCTCTACGCTCCACGCTCATGCGGCAGCATTCCCCATTTCTTTCACCTCTTCTATGCTTCTACAATGTAAGAACTACACTAGCTAATCTTTTTTCTAATTTCTACAAGCACCAAATTTTTATCAATCACTAATCCATTCTGAGTGAAACGGCATTTAGTATAGGGTAAGAAATGACAATGTGGAATCTAGGGCCTAATGGCCAAGGATGGAGCCCGACACATAATTGGAAAAGGGGTCTTTCGCCCAAAAATCTTGATGGTTGCCATTCTTTATATGGCGTAAAGAGCATTCATGAAGATTCTCTTTAGTTCCCTGGGAATTTTCTTGTAATCTATCCTTGCACAAGATAATCCCTAAGGATACTTGCCTATTCAAAAATCTCGATATTCTATAGAGAGAAAAATAGCCTAGTAGAAGGCCCCTTCACAAGTTTCTAAGGAGACCTTAGATTACATTTAAATGTCTATTTACTTGCTAGCTAATGAACCAATCCCCTATACTTACCTAAGTTGATATGAGTGAACATTATGACGATAGGACAAGGAAAGTGGTTTCTATTGGCAGGCAGAAGTTAGAGTATTTGAAATCAATTTCTTTTTAATATATCCAGCAAGTTGTGACTCCAAGTAAACTTGCACTTCTAATTTTGAAGTGAATATTGTTCTCTGGCGCATGGAAAATGGTTTTTTATATATGAAATGAAATCAACTTCACTTGGGTATACATGTTCTAATGCCTTACAATTCAAAAGATCTAAAACTTCATAGCCTACAATAAATTGATGCTACAATTGGACAACAACTACCTCAATTCAAAAGACTTAAGAAAATCACAATTTACAATAAATTAATGCTACAACTAGACAACAACTGCATCAATTAGAAGCACATCACAAGGCCATTGAAATAAACATGGAAAGGACAAATTGACCCTGAGCTCAGCCCACTTACCTTGGGTAAATTACATGAAATGGCACCCTTTTATTGTCAGAAATTTTGTACAACACTAGCCTCCCTACACTACACTCCCTACACTACACTCACTACACTCCCTACACTACACTCCCTACACTACACAAAATTTCTGACAATAAAAGGGTGTGAGTGAATTTCATCCATGTCATCCATTCATTTTTAGAAAAATTGGAAAAAAATTCCAAACACTTTGAAAATCAATAAATTAATAAATATTATTTTTTATTTAAGAGAGAACTCATCAGATTTGAAGAGACATTTTTTGTTGCCAAAACACCTTTCCTTTATTAATTTGGGGGATTATTTGAACTGTAATTTTTTTTTTTCAATTCAAAATTTTTTTTTTCAATTTTTTTTTTTTCAATAAAAATTTTAAATTTTTTTTTTTTTCATTGAGCAAGTGGCTCCTTGGATCCAAAAAGCGATTTCTTGTTGCCTAAGGCACGTTCCTCTATTAATTTGGGGGACATTTGAATTGCAATTTAATTTAATTTTTTCATTTTTTTCAAAAAAAATTATTTAAAAATAAATAAAAATTCAGCAGACAACTCTTCAGATTCCAAGAAGCCCTCATTGGGCTCCAAAGAGGCTTCCATTGGCTCTAAGGGACTTTTACAAAGAATTCAAGACCTTTGGATTCTCCCCAAAAATAACGATAGGATTCTTTTGCACCAAAAAATGGCTCCTTTGATTCAAGTAGCCTTCTCTTGGCACCAAAAAAGGACTTTTTGGAATCCGAGGAGCCATGTGTTGAATGGAAAAAAATTTGAATTTTTTTTTTATTAAATTGCACTTCAAATATCCCTAAATTAATGGAAGGAAGGTGCCTTTGGCAACAAGAAATTGCTCTTCAGATCCAAGGAGCTGTAAAAAAAAATTAAATTGGAATTTAAAAAAATCTCTAAACCACAGACATAGGCATCTTATGGTGCAAAGTTTTAAATTTTTCACAAGATTTTCTAAAAACAAATGCTCATCACTTGTTGTTCAATGCTCAACAGTTGTCGCTCCCTGCTCATACTTTAGCAACCCTGTCAAATTGTAGAGGCCCTTTGTAGGTTTTTTTTTTCTCTAATGTAGAGTACTAAGGCAGCCCTACAAACTCAAAAGAATCCTCCTCTCCATTTTCTTAAGGCTTTCTTCTTCTATGATTTCATTTTTGGGGGATTCAACTAATTAATGAACTCAGATACGGCCATGACAGCTCATTACTGGAGATTTCAATTCCCGATCAGACTAATGCATATATTGGTCTACCGCAAATTATGTAGTGATCTCAAAATTGCAAATGTACTCCAAATTTATAAACTAAAGACTTTTAGGTATACATGTGTTTCCAATACTTTGTGACTCCAAAGTAGTACTCTCTAAACTACGTGGTCAATGCAAATCTGCCCTAAGAGGTTTATTGGGAGAAAGCATTGAGATGATAAGTTTCTCAAATTTGCCAAAAGTATCCCTCATTGGAACCAACAAGTGAAAATGTCAATTACGGTTGAGTTTCATGCCTCAACCATTTCACAGGCACAAATGCACGTACTCACATACAAGCTCGCATCCAAGACTCGGGCACACAGTGATTGAAACTGTACGCAATTTACAAATTCACATGCCAAAATTCGTGGCTTGCAGTTTCAACCATGGTTTTGACCTGCATGTCATTCACAAATGATAATTATCCAAAATTAGCAGTTCTTCTGCTTCTTCAAGCAAGTAACTAGAGTTACAAATCCATCCCAATCATTCATTCATATTCATATATATATAGAGAGACAAAGAGCTGAGTTTGCCTATGTGGAATTCACCATCCTCAGCACTGGAACCTGCTCCGGTGTCGGCAGTGATGGTGAAGACAAGTCTCTGCCTTACAATAGGACATGATCATCATTTGCAAAATTTCTCAAACCACTTCTCAAAACTTTTGCCTCGGACGTGGGAAAGTGAGCATTAGTTTGCACTGGACCATATGTGCATTGTGAATGCCGTGAGGTTTAATTAATAAGTGTTGCCCTGCTCGAGTTCCCAAGTCGAGTACAAGGCATCCTGCTCAAAAGGCCACAAGGAATCTCCTGCCTCAGAAAAGAGCAATACATACTGGTTAGAACGTTGCTATAGATTAGTTCTTCTGATTTTGGACGAAGCTGGGATTTTTTAGCTCAAATTCCTTTTTCTAATTCATACTTGTGGCACAAAAATTAGGCAGAGAGGGGCCTTAAGATTAGCCCTGCTCTATAAGTATCATCCAGTTTTGTAATCGCCCTTTGTACTGCTAGCCTTACTAGATTGGCTACACTTGAGAGATTACTTCCTTTTTACAAGGATCACAGCATGGAACATAAAATTCGAGGCATTCAAGATCATAATACCGATGGCAGCAAGGAGGATCAAACTTACCAAGGCGAACATTGCAAACAGTTATTCGTTGAAGACTGTGTGGAAGCCTGCTCCGACGGTCTCCATCATGCCAAGCTTTGTCATGGCGGCTATCTGGCAAATAATACACTCTCGCTCATTTGGTTGAATCACCTGGCGAGATGGAAGTTCAAAAGTTGTATGAGTGCACTCTGGGGACTCATCGTGAATGCCCTGAAGCTGAACCCGAGTTCCAAGGCGAGTGTAGCTCGTCGACTTCAGAAAGCTTGCGGGAATCTCCTGCGAGGAGAAACAAGTAATACATGCTCGTTAGAACGCTGCTGTAAGTTGATTAGCTCTGAACCAATGCTGCACGTAGAAATTAGGTCGAATGTAAATTCGTTACTGTGACACGAAGACAGCCAATTCCCTGCCAAAAGCACAGAACACGAATTGGATTTGAATTGCAGATATCCAAGATGGAAGTGCCAAATGGAAGCAAGGAAGATTTCAAGCGTACCAGGCTGTTGCTCCTAGTTGTTCGTTTGAGAAAGTGTGGAAGCACGCTTTGATCTTGATCGAGGCCGACGCTGTTGTTGACGGCTTTTGACACACATTCGAGCTCCATTTGCTGAACCATCTGGACGAAAAGACTCTTAATTAGGTTACTCATTACGAAAGCTGAGCTACTAATGAATTTCTGAATTGACTGAGAATTCCTTGTCTGTCGTTGTGAAGTCTCTGTTTGCGCGACACTTAAGTGGAGAATGTGAAAAAACGAAATTTATGCTTACCGGTTCGAAGTAGCGGGAGTCCACGTCGGAGGGGCTTTGTGAAGAATCAGGAGAATCTGAATCAGCTTTCGCAACATGCGTCTCCACAGCAGTGTTCTTCGCAAGCAAAGTTCCGCTCAGTGGATTTTCTGACTTCTGGCGGCCATCCGCAGAAATTTTGCAACCGTGTTGAGGTACTGGCGACATTTTTGTTTCTCTCTGAGCTGGTGATGGATTGGGTGACCACCGATTCGGTCTTTGCACAGAGAGCCCCGGGTTTCCACCCATGCGAAGTATAAAAACATGGAACAAGGACTTCGCCACGAGTACGAATGTCAGCTGATCGCCAATGACGAGGTCATTTCCAGCCTCTGCGGAAGCAAGCTTGTGATCGATTTCGATGAAACATGATATTGATCTTCACGGTCCACATCTTCCCGTTTGCTGCATTTCGAAGCGTTACATACTTCTGGATATTATCACCATGCTGTTCCACGAACAGCTTGGGCAAGGTCTGCAAAAACGTTGTGATAGCAAGTTTGGATTATACTGTGAAGAACTCTTTGACTGAAGTATTACGTACTGTCTCGTGCACATAAATCCTCTGCTAACTTGTAAATGAACACTGCTCAGCTCTAAGAAAGTATGCAAGAAACAGTTGATATTGAGGAATCAATAAAACACAATCTAAGGAGTCATTTGAGATGTTTTGAAATAATTTGACCTATCTTGTGCCTTAAAACGCACCATCGTAGAGTGTGGAGGCAAACTCGACGCGGCCAGGGTCTTTTCGAAGAACACTTTTCCTTGGTGCATCTTGCTTTGCTGTAAGTCGTCTTCGAAACTTTTGTAATTTGATACTGTGCAGCGCGTTAGAAGCCTGTCACAGGTGAAGCGCGAAACTAATTCCAATCAGGCAGTGAGTTACTCCCTCCTCAGGCGATGCAACTTAAGCTTACTATCAGTAGAGACCTGGCTCAATAGAGACAAGATCGGCAGAAAGTGTGACTAAAACTAGTGTTGTACACTGTTTCACGAGTACTTTAAACCAATGAAACTATGATTGACAGAAATTCAGAATGCACAAGAAAATGAATTTCTCTCCCTCAGTGAGACTTTGACAGCGAAATCTGGATAATGATATCAAGTGGTGTATCTCGAGGTAATAATCAGGATAATCTCAATGATGGACGTCGATTCAGTGATTTCCATATCCCTGCTCAATTATCAAACTATGAGAAGTTGTTCAAAATATCTCATCAACTTTGTTTCAGATGATCTCTTGATTTCGAGCCATGACTGTGGTGAACGTAACTTGAGAAGCAATTGGCAACGAAATTCGAGCTCTTTTTTTGACGTGATGCTTCAATGAGTGATTTGGATTCTGGACCCTAACAAGCGTGAACCTCTAGACACTGTTAGTTCTAAAACACGGCAAATACAGTACTTGCTTGTGAAGTCGTGATGTCTAATATCTTGAGACAGGTCCAGAACCACGCAAATAAATTCCAGTTTAGTCTCACAATGCTTTCGGATGCGGGCACTTAGCTTTAGGGTTTTCAGATTCAGAAGTGAAACCCAAGTGGAATTATAATTTTTCCGATTAAAATTGTAATTTTTGTGAATTTTTGAAGTGTTTAGAGCCTTGAAAGTACAAAACCGTTCAAAGAGTGGAGTCATAAATGCCATATAAACAACCCATAACCGCCTCTTTCTGTTTTTGTTAGCACTTGAGTATTCGCCAATCATGTATTGACACGTCACCCTTAATGGCACTAATGCGTTGCTTTTGCCAAATTTTTGGAGAAATTTGGTTGATTTTTTTGACAAATTTGGATGTCTAAACAGACGGAATTAGGACCAAATGTAGGATGACGGAATTGGATTGTGGACGGAATTGGACTTGTTTACCTTATGTAGAGTTCTAAGTTGGATTTTCATTTCCTTTTTTGTTTTTCTTTTTGGTGTTCTCTTTTACTTAGTTGGACAAATTAGTTGCCAATTTGGGGCTTTGAGTCGGGGAATTAGGTCATTGTTTTGCCAAATAGGATGAGTATGTGGCTCCATATTGGACATTGAGCCGGCCAGTTGTGGAATCGGGGGTTCCAAGTTGGTAGTTTCCTATGCAATTAGGAAGCCAATTTGAGTTTGGCCTGTAACCGCCGTCTAGCTCCTATTTAATTGGTTGGGTGTTCCAAGTGATGAGGTACCCATTGCATGAGAAGCAAGCGCGAGTCTCAACTCAAGTAGGCTGTATATTTTTTTGTTTTGGAATTATGAAATGAAAATTAGATATTGAGATGGAGAGTTTTGATAATACAAGTTGGTTCAGAAGTTACGAGCTCATGAACTAGTTGACAAGCATACTTAGGAAATTGTAAACCAGTGATATGTTACCATTTTGATCAATAAGATGCAATTTTATGCCCCTAATTGGATTCTCTGTGTGAGGTGTGTGTAAGTATTGAGTTGTATTGTGCGGAGTTCAAAAGATCACAAACTGTGAATTCAAGTTGGAGGTCTTTGTGCGCGTGTGTGTTATGTTTGCTTAGTGGTTCCCAAATCAGAATACAGTTATAGTCTAAGTGGAGTGTGTTAGTTATGAGGATTATTGACTGCTAGTTGGTTTATTTCGAGTTGTGAATCCTAGTCGGAGTTTGAAGTGTCGTTGTATGATGATTGTTGTTATTTTCCAAGTAGAAATATTGTGTCTAAGTTGGGGATATTTTGAATGTCCTTACTAAGCTGAAGGTTGAAAAATTATGTGGTTGTTTTATATGTAACATGTGAGTTTTTCAATTAGAGGAGGCAAGACGCTAAATCTGTCCTACATAGTGGGTCCTATAGTGGCACTAAATCCATCCTACATAGTGGGTCCTATAGTGACACTAAATCCATCCTACATAGTGTCTCAGTGTGTTTTGAGATTGACGCTAAATCCATCCTTCTATAGCCACAAAAGAGTAAAAAAAATTGAAAATTGTTTTATTGCACATCTAATCATACTATCTTACACCTAACTAGTATAAGAATGTAATTTGAAATTTTTCTCACAATTGTACATGTTGGTAGAATTAGCATATATTTCTTTGTGTAATTCTTTTGAATTTGAAATTTGTCACACATGTTATTGACATAGACATTATTTCATCATAAAAATTTCATGGTAAATAAACAATTTTTCAACCCTTGGGATAGTGTCAAAGTTGGTAGTAGTGAAATTGTTTCTCACAACTACACATGTTGGGAGATTTTGAATATCTATTTTTGTGGGGGTCTTTTGGACTTGATATTTTTCACACATGTAATCAACATGTAGATGGTCCGATGCCAAAAATTTTATAGAAAAAGAAAAAATTTCAGTCCTTGGGAGGGTGTCAAAGTTGGCAATAGTGAACAAATTTTCATGGCTATACATATTGGGAGATTTCAAATATTTTTTTTTGTGTAAATCATCTGGCCTTGAAATTTGGCACACATATAATTAATTTAAAGATTATGCTATGGTAAAAATTTCATAGTCAAAGATCAATTTTTGAGCCCTCGAGAGGCTGTCAAAGTTGGCAGCAGTGAAATTTCCTTCACTGTGATTTCAAAAACGCCATTTTGATTGGAACCCCACTATACAATACAATGATCACATGTTATGCCGGTCATCCTTTGGAAGTACTGCAACCTTGACTTGTATATGTAATCATGTTGTGATATTTTAATTTACATATACCTAATCTCATATGCTTGAGTGACTTGTAATATATTTGAACCAAAATAAAAATATACAATAAAACAATACTTTGGTAAAAAAACCCGTTGTAAATATCATTTGTAGATTTTTTGACCACTATTCTTCATATTCGCAAAACAACTACAAATTTTTCTTTCTTTCTTACAACTGTAATTTTGAGAATTTTGGAGCGTGCTATGTACTCTTAGAAAGGCCTTAAAAATACCTTTTTAGTGGTATTTTTTGTCCAAAATTCTCAAAATTGTAGTTGCAAAATAAAAAATAAAAATTTGTAGTTGTTATAAGACTATAAAGAACAGTGGTCAAAAGATTCACTGTTGATTTCTACTTTGGCTTTTCTTTTATCAAGTTGCTTTTTTTTACAGTGATAAACCTATATAATGGATTATAAGATACATCTTGCAGCTTCCAAAAAAATTCCGAAAAGATTGCATTGACCTACACCACAACTATTTTTAGATTCTGCCAATATCCAATACTAATGACAGTTGTTCCCTTGTCAAATACGCGTTTTTGTATATTAATTTCAAGGATTTTTTTGGTTCTCCATTTCCTTTAGGAATTGAGATAAACTCTAGCAATCTTGAACCACTATCATCTCAAAAACACTAGCCATATTTGTTTAATTAAAAACACTAATTACCCTTGCTTTAACCCCTAAAAGACTGTAAGGCCACCACGTGCATTCTACAACTACATATAAATTCAAAATGTGAACCTCACTTACACTCTGTGAGCAACAAAAAAACCTTAGATGATTTTTTCTACTAAATTTGTGAGTGCAATCTCATCAAAAAACAAATGAATGTGCAATTTTTGGTGAATGTTTAAAGAATATAGAAGGTGCTCTTGTGAGTGTTTCTAACTCCACCCTTGAGCCAAAAAGTTGCACACGGGCTCTAGCGGCTTGTAAATGGAAATTAGCCCTCGGTATTTAAATCCTAGTTTAGTTTTTAGCCTTCCAAGCAATGGACACTTTTGTTATTGTTAACCCCTAAAGGACCAAGGTTATTTTCCTATCAAAAACCACTCAAAATTGTCATTTCTATTGCAAAGAGAAAAGAATTTTGAAAATTGTTTTTTTTTGCATATCCAACCATAAGATCTTATATTTGACTAGTATATGAATACATGGAAGAAATTTCAGAAACTTTGATTTTGTAGATTGCAAGATATATGCATTTAAAGTGAAGAAAACAAGTTTTTTTGCACCTTGCTTGACTAGATTTTTTGACTTTGAATCTTTTTAGTTCAAATTTTTTGCACTATTGATTTTGATTTTCTACTTATTTATGTTAGGTAATTGAGTTGAGAACCTACAAAAAAATTTAGGAAAAAGAGCACTTAATTTTCACTCATTAAAAAATTGTTAAGTAGAGGTGGAAGATTGAAGAAAAAACTAAATTGTTAATAGCTTTTAGATGGAATTAAACCACAATAATACCAACGGTGAGATTGTTCTAGCAAAAAAATTTAACCATGTCTAATATTTTTTTTTGAAAAATTCTAAAAATTGCATTAAAAAATGAATTCTACAAGTTATTTTCCCAAGAAGATGCTTAGATTGCCCGAAAAACTAAGATTGTCCATAACTTCCTCATTATTAGTATAAACTGAATGAAACAAAGCTTTACATGTGGAAAAAAAGATAATTTTTGAATAAAAAATTTGAAAAAAAATTATTTTTGACTTTTTGTGATATTTTTTGTGTTGCCCGCTGAACTCCATTTTTGCTTATTGTGCCAAAACTTTTTCTTCCGGGCATCAATTAAAATAAAAATTATATATTCACAAAGCTCTTGCAAAAATATACAACCTCAAAAAATCCCAAAAATATCACTAAAAATTGAGACAGTAGGAACTTGCCTGGACCGGAATTATTCCAAAGGGAACAAATGGTCCTTGAGGGATTAACCCTCACCACCCGAGGGGCCCAAAACTGTCCACGGGGAATTAGTCAAAGGCTTCCCATGCGCCTTATAGGGAGGAAATTGAGCAACCACTTTCACACGCCAATTTAGGGTTTTGTTAAGGATGCAAGTGTGGTGTTTTTGGTGGTTTACCGCAAACAATTTTTGAGTTTGGACCGATTGTTTTGCGGGAGGTCTAAAATCAGACATGGTAGTTTGAAGAAATTGACCGTTGTTTGCCGGTGTTGGACCATTGAGGAGGGCTGTGCAATACTCTAGGTTGAAGTGAATTCGGTAGTTTTGAGAAGCGGTTGCCTTGAAACACTTCGTTGAATTTGTGTCGTGCTAGCCGTGGTAGTGCAAGGCTGATTTCTCGATAGCGCATTAGTTTACAATTCAGTTAGTTTCCAGCCTTGTCGTTAGTCTTTGAGAGATTGATTTGCAAGACGTAGTGTTTTGGACATTGGACTCTACTGCAATTTTAGTGTTGCATTATGTGTGGCTAGACTTGGTGGAATCACTTTTGAAATTTCCAATTTTGTTTAGTTGACTATGTGCAAAATGTAGTGTCTTCCCCTTCTGCATTCTCGTCTGTAGGTAAGTGACGCGACTTGCGCAACCGGTAACCACTATTGGAGCTTCTCCGGTCATTGCCGGTGTCTGTGTCTTCATTCAATGCCTTCCAATCCGTCTACCGCTGTCTGTGATGCATCATAGTTTGTGAAATTTTGGCAAGTCAATCATGAGTACATTCTGAGCACTTACAATAATTTGTGAGTGGCCTGTCCAACTACTCTACCTGTCACCAATTGCGATAGTAGGAAAAAGCACATTTCTTTTTTTTACCTCCGCATATCGGATGCAAATTGCTGAAAATCTATCCGGAGGAATGTCTCACGAATAGAGCCCCTCACCCAAGCAGCAAGGCCCCTTTCACTCCGCACGATTACTTTGGCCAGATTCGTCCATAATCTCGCGCATCATGGAGTTTTTTGCGTTGTGGTCCAATAGCACCCGCAACTGTTGGTCTGACTGTGGGCAATGAGGGGTTAATCCTATCAAATTTAATTCCTTTCAAAACACATTAATCGTTAAAAGGTTAAACTTTGGTGGTTAATTCAAACTATGAAGGAAAAACAAAATCTAATCTAAACTAAAATTATATTCAGACAACTGAATAGAATACAACATCCTCTCTCTAGAATGGTAAAGAAAGTTGAACTCTAAGATTCCTAGTAAAAGTTATTAAAAGATGAATTTCAGCCCCTAATTTATGCTAAAAACCTTCATCCACTAAACTAAAATGGTAAATCAATTCAAATAATTCCAAACTTTAGGGTTGAATTATTAGTTATCGTAATTCATGAATTTTTAAGATTAATTTTAATTTTAGCCTAAATGAAAGAACTTCATTCAAAATTAGACTCAAACTTCATCCAAACTTTTATCCTTCAAAAATAACGTATTTTTAGAAGTAAAAGTGGATTTTGGAATCCTTAAAGATTTTTTGGTTGATTCTAACTTTAAAAGATTTTTTAATGATTCTTTAAATTTTGGTTCCTAATTCTTCTTTAATTAATCCTAATTCTAACTTATTATTTTAAAACTATTATTTTTAGGGGAATTAAATATTTGAGCAACAAGCAAGAAATTACCTTTTCAATAAAGTAAGATACAAAAAAAACTAACTTCCTATGAAAAAAGTTATCAATGGATGAAGTTTTTACCTTAATTGGTAAGTCAAAATTTCATCTACAAATTATTTTTAGTCTAAAGGGACAAAATAACTTCTATTTTAACCTAAAATCCTAATTTTTAATGAGAAATTACCGCACATTGGATAATTCCTATGAATTTACTATCAATTTCAAAGGCCGTTGACTTCCCATGGAGTCATTGTGCAATTTTGTAAAATCCCGAAACTTTTTTAGCAACCTCTAGGAAGTTCCAAAAACTTAAGGACAAAACCAAATCTCCACTTATATTATTCGTAAAGAGGCTAAAATTAGCAACTCCTTTATAATTTCCACCCGAGAAAAGAAATCATTTTGATACCGGGGTTTGTGGTGGATGATCGGCTCCTATGTTGACCTCTTGGCATGCTTTTACTCTAAAAGCACCTTTTTGTATGCTCCAATCACTTCTCTTTTGTCTACTTTGCATTCTGGTTCATATTTGGAAGTTACCTGCAAGACTAACACTAACTAATCCAAATTCTCTACAAATTGGATGTAGACACTTCTAAACTTAAAAATAAACTTTAATATTTAGCCAGATTATCACATGCACTCTGCAGGATTAGTTTCATATAGACAAGACACTTGAATTGGCTAACTCTCATATCGTTACTTCTTTTGGAAATGCTAATCTAATCTCTGAGACACTTAACTAAGACCTAAAATTGGGAAAACAAAGTATTTCATGCTTTCCATGTTTTTAGGAAGACTCTTTACTGATTTGATAAGGACTTCTATCAAATTCCTCTCAACTGCTTATTTGATGCTATTTTGCATAAAATTGGACTATAACTTAACATAAAATTGCAAAAAATAAACCTAGTTCCAAGTGCTAACTTAAGGGCTCACAACCTTGGGTCATCACTTCACATCCTCATATCTTTTTTTTCACACCTCAAAATGATTTGGAAAAAATTACACACCAAAATCATGAAGATGTGTACTTGTGGAAAAAATAGGAGTTTTTGGATCACTTTTGAGCATTCCAATTTCAACATTCTAATTTCAGCATATTTGCATAGTCTCGCATAATTTGTTAAATACAGGGTTAAATATCTTTCTTCAATCTTGTCAACGATAGCATTTGCTCAAAAATTGTGTGATTTCACCAATTTTTTTCCATAAAAAAGCTACATAAGTCTTCTTTTATTTCAATGGTGGCAATTATAAAAATTATTCCACACAAATGAAGAAATATGCTTGATACAAGAGCTAGTCAAGAAAACAAGAGCTATGCTCAAACACCGTAGTCCTTTAGGGGTTAAAGGAAATAAAGCCCTTTTTCAAAGAAAAATAAATATAACTACAAATACAAATGTAGTGTATGAAAGTACAAATACAAATTGAATATGGATTTAGATTCAAGTACAAATATGAGTGTAGATTTGTAATCCTATAGTATTTATCAAAATAAAGATTTTATAAATTCATATGTGAAAATTCCAAAAATTCAAGATATGAGAGATTCTAGATTTGTGATCCACTTGGAAATTTTGACTACCAGCAAAGATTTGACATGTGGGCCCTTCAAATATTTAGTTTTGGTTGTTTGTAGGAGTGACGTGACTATCTGCTATCCAATCCAATACACTAGCTAACGGTTTTTGAAAATATAATATGCATATTGCAAATCAATCCTTTCCCAATTGCATTCCCTATCTTGAAATGTATAATGTAATACTTATAGAATCATACTTAGACATATAGACAGGAAACACAATTGACGATGGTACATACACCTATATTATTTGTAGATTTAATAGTAATGTATGAAATTAGTCAATTAACCTTGCAAGGACAAAATCTTTTATAGAGGTAGTCTACCAAAATTATTCAATTACTAGACAAAATAGGTACATACTTTGTTTCATCAAGAATATTTTTGTCATTGTTTCATAGAATACTCTGAGTTCTTAGTTTGTGGTATTACAAGATTAAAGTGTGCTACTTACTTCAAGTTTTCAATAATTTGTAGTGACACTAATTTTTCAGGTGATGCAAATTTAGTGCCCCATGATATGATAAATCAATATAGTAGTTATATGCTCCCATTCATGTCTTAGGAAAAGTGAATAAGACAATAGAAAGTTATCCAATCACCAAGGCTACAAAAAATGTTATCCCAATATATTTCTATGAGAAAGACATTCAAGGAGAAAGACATTCAAGGAGAAAGACTAATGAATAAGGTAGTTTGCTCTAATAGCAAACATGACAGAAAGGTGCATTTTGCTTTCTTCATTGTACCAATAGTATACATTTCAAGAGGTGGATGCTTTTAGTACCCATTAGCGTTTCAACTTCAAAATTTGTAACTAATTCCACGAAGGTCCAAAAAACACTAAACGACTTAGTATAACATGCCAACTCCTGTTGTCTTTCTATGAAAACTTACAGACTGAAAATTGTTTCAAGGATTTTGGCTTCCCCAACAAGGCAATCAGCTCTTAAATGGTCGCTTTAAGAGCAGAATACCTTGCATCTCATATACACAAAATGCTGAAGCTAGAACTGAGTAGTCTCACATCATTCTCGGGCTGAGTACAGGATAATTTAGTGCAGGGTTTATATATTTCTAACGACGAAGAACGAGTCGGCAGTGAGAATGAAGACAAGTCTCTGTCCCACTGGTAGAGCGTTTTCATTCACAAAATGGCTCCAACCATTTCTGAAGAAGACCCGCAGATGTCCCTTGGTGTTAACAGAACAGCAATCGACAGTGCACTCGCGGTGAATGCCCTGAAGCTGAACCCGAGTTCCAAGGCGAGTGTAGTTCGTCGACTTCAGAAAGCTTGCGGGAATCTCCTGCGAGGAGAAACAAGCAATACATGCTCGTTAGAACGTTGCTGGAAGTTGAGTAGCTCTGAACCAATGCTGCACGTCGAAATTAGGTCAAATGTAAATTCGTTACTGTGATATACAAGGAGACAGCCAATTCCCAGCCAAAAGCATAGAAACACAAATTGGATTTGAAATGTAGATATCCAAGATGGAAGAGCCAAATGGAAGCAAGGGAGATTTCGAGCGTACCAAGGTGCTGCTCCTAGTTGTTCGTTTGAGAAAGTGTGGAAGCACGCTTTGATCTTGATCGAGGCCGGCGCTGTTGTTGACGGGTTTTGATACACATTCGAGCTCCATTTGCTGAACCATCTGGATGAAATTTAGACTCTTAATTAGGTTAATCGGTACGAAAGCTCAGCTCCTAATGAATTTCACTTGGAGAATGACTCTCAGTCGGCTCTGTTTGCGCGACACTTGGAGAATGTGAAAAAAACGAAATTTATGCTTACCGGTTCGAAGTAGTGGGAGTCCATGTCGGAGGGGCTTTGTGAAGAATCAGGAGAAGCTGAATCAGCTTTCGCAGCATACGTCTCCACAGCAGTGTTCTTCCCCAGAAAAGTTCCGCTCAGTGGACTTTCTGACTTGTGGCGGCCATCAGCAGAAATTTTGCAACCGCGTTGAGGTAGTGGCGACATTTTTGTTTCTCTCTGAGCTGGTGATGGATTGGGTGACCACCGATTCGGTCTTTGCACAGAGAGCCCCGGGTTTTCACCGATGCGAAGTATAAAAACATGGAACAAGGACTTCGCCACCAGTACGAATGTCAGCCGATCGCCAATGACGAGGTCATTGTTAGCAACAAAAACCTTCCAGCCTCTGTAAAAGTGTACTTGTGATCGATTTCGATGAAACATGATATTGATCTTCACGGTCCACATCTTCCCGTTTGCTGCATTTCGAAGCGTTACATACTTCTGGATTTTATCACCGTGCTGTTCCACGAACAGCTTGGGCAAGGGCTGCAAAACCGTATTGATCACAAGTGTGGATTATACTGTAAAGAACTCTTTGACTGAAGAATTACGTACTGTCTCGTGCACATAAATCATCTGCTAACTTGTAAACGAACGCTGAACTCTAAGAAAGTATGCAAGAAACAATTGATATCGAGGAATCAATAAAACACTATCTAAGGAGTCATTTGAGTCCATCAAGGATGTTTTAAAGTAATTTGACCGAGCTTGCACGTCTTAAAACGCACCATTGTAGAGTGTGGAGGCAAACTCGACGCGGCCAGGGTCTTTTCGAAGAACACTTTTCCTCGGTGCATCTTGCTTTGCTGTAAGTCGTTTCCGAAACTTTTGTAATTTGCTACTTTGCAGCGCGTTCGAAGCCTGTCACAGGTGAGGCGCGAAACTTACTCCAATCAGGCAGTAAGTTACTCCCTCCTCGGATGATGCAACTTAAGCTTGCATGTGTAGCTCTACGTCATTTCTATCTGTAGAGACCTGGCTCAGTACGTAGAGACGAGGTCGGCAGAAAACTACTTACAGCAAGCAAGATGAGACTAAAACTAGTCTGTTCAAACCAATGAAACTATGACAGAAATACAGAATGCACAAGAAAATTAATTACACTCCCTCAGTGAGACTTTGACAACGAAATTTGGACAATGATATCAAGAGGTGTATCTCGGGTAATAATCAGGATAATCTCAATGATGGACGTCGATTCAGTGATTTCCATATCCCTGCTCAATTATCAAACTAAGAGAACTTCAAATATCTCGCCAACATTGTTTCAGATGATCTCTCGATTTAGCGCCATGACTGGTGAACGCAAGTTGAGAAGCAACTGCCAATCACATTCGAGCTCTTTTTTCAACGTGATGTTTCAATGTGATTTGGATTCTGGACCTTAACAAGCGAGATCCTCTAGACCCAGTCAGTTCTAAAACACAATACTTGCAATTGAATACAGTACTTGCTCGTGACTTCGTGATGTGTATTTTCTTGAGACAGGTCCAGAACCACACAAATAAATTCCAGTTTAGGCTCACAATGCTTTCGGATACGGGCACTTAGCTTTAGGGTTTTCAGATTCTGAAGATAATAGACACCAATTGGTGCTTCGGAGGACCAGGTGCAGTACTTCGCGGGGACGCTAACTAAGCGGTGTGGGGCTATGTGGAGTTCCCAGTTGGATTCGTATTTGCGTGTTTTTTTTTGTGTTTCTGATGTTCTTTTCTACTCCGTACTTACATTGAATAGTGAAATTAGTGAATAGTGAAATAGTGACATTTTATACTATATAAATATTTACTGTTACAACAAAAGAATGTACAGAGTGGTAATTTTCATTAATCTAGAATCATGTGTGTTCCATGCGCTGGTGCATTGGTGCATTGGTCAGTTCAAGGCCCAATTCAGAGAGTCTCATGCACCTCCACATGGACAAATGGTGAGTTATGAGGTAACTTTCCTGGTCAAGCAACCCAATTGCTTTAGCAGCCTAATTTCACTATTTTGTGTAGTTGGACAAGTTAGTTGCCAATTTCGGACTCTAAGTCGGGGAGTTAGTTCAGTGTTTTGCCAAGTAGGGTGAGCAGGTGGCTCCAAATTGGATATTGAGCTAACCAATTGCGGAATTGGGGGGTTCCAAGTTGGTAGTTACATGTGCAGTTAGGGGCCAATACGGCTTTGGCGTAGGGTTTTTTTTTCATTTAATTTAGGTAGTACAGAAAGCAATTATCCTTTGGAAGGATGAAGCTACTGACATCCGTAGAAATGGATGAAACTTGCAATTTGTGGATGAAATTTCATGTATTCATCCAAAATGACATACATTCATCCAAATTTGAGCGATCCATCCTAAGATGTGGTAGCAAACACACGATTTTTGGATTCTCAAACTGTGCCATTTCTTTATACAAGAATTGGGCGGATTATTTTTCATCGCTTTTGAGCGATTTTTTGCCCAAAAAACCCCCGCTACTTTGGCTTGCAACAGCTGTCTAGCTCCTATTTGGTTGGGTGTTCCGAGTGGTGAGGTACCCATTATAGGAGAAGCAAGTGCAATGAGTCTTAGCCCAAGTCTTAGCCCCAATAGTTTGTGTATTTTTTTTTTTGGAATTATGAGATGAGTGTTAGAGATGGAGATGGAGAGTTTTGGGAATGTAAGATGGTTGAGACATTATGTATAGGGCAATGCCCAAAGAGGAGGGGGTTGCGGGAAAAAATGAGTCGAGGAGGAGGGCGGAGCCTGACAAGGAGGTGCATTTTTTCCTGCAATTTTCGACGACAAGGGTATTACCCAACGTAAATTACTTGCAAGAAGGATGAGTATTTAGGATGAAACTTGAATTTTGGATGAAAAAGTCGTAATGCCCAACTTTTTGGGCAAAACCACGTAATTGGGCATTACGACCTGATTTTGAACTAGAACCTGCCCGCAAAGGGAACGGGGGATTTGTTGGGAGTGGTTTACGAGCTGATGAACTAATTCTTTGAGTATACTTTGGAAATTGTAAATTGTTAATGTCTTCAGCATTTCAATCAATAAGATGCAATTTTATGTGCCTAATAATTGGATTCTCTGTGTGAGGTGCGTGTATGTGCTTACCTATATTGTACAGAGTTTCAAAGATCACAATTGTGAATTCAAGTTGGAAATCTTTGTGTGTGTGTGTTTTGTTTGCTCAGTGGTTCCTCAAATTGGAAAAAGGTTATAATCTGAGTGGAATGTATGTGCGTGTCATGAGGATTATTGGCTGAGTTGGTTTATTTCAAGTTGTGAATTCCAGTTGGAGTTTGAAGTGTCACTGTAATAGTGATTTTTTTTTCCAGATTGGGATATTTTGTCTAAGTTGGGAAAATTTTGAATGCCCTTACCAAGCTGAAGGTTGAGAAATTATGTGGTTGTTTTGTGTGTAATATGTGAGTTTTCCAATTGGAGGAGTGTGTGTCAAATTGCAAATTAGTACTTGATGCTAGTGAATCTGCAAGTCTTGGGATGTATATATGCTTTGTGGATAGGTTGGGAAGTAGGAATGTAGGATGTGTTATTCATTTATAATAATTCAAGTTATGATATATAAAGTGTAAATGTTGTCTTTTAGTCAGTTCCCAATTGGTTTTGGTTGAGAGTGTGTAATGCGTGCCAAATAGTAGGATATTTTTAAGTGTTTTTAAAATGATGATTTAAAGCTTCATGAAGAAAAAAAATAGTTAAACAATGATTGGTACTAAGGTAAAGAAAATCAATTCTTAGTTAGTGTGTAAAGGATGTCAATTCTATTGTAATTGTGATTATGTGAATTAAGTTGAGTTGCGTAGCTAGGAATGTTAAAATCAATTTGGTTAGTAAAGTTTTAAGCTTCAAATTAAGCCAAGTTGCAATTTAGATAAGACCAAATTGGATGATTTTTTTATTATTGCATTGATCTATGGCACAACTATTTTTTGATTATGCTAATATCTAATACTGATGACAGTTGTTACCTTGTCAAATATGGATTAAATTTGCTTATTATTTTCAAAGATTTTGTTGTGTTTCCATTTCTTTTAGGGATTGAGACAAGCTCTAGCAACCTTGAACCATTGTCATCTCAAAAACACTAGCCATCCTTATTCAATTCAAAACACCAGCCACCCTTGCTTAATTTCTAAAGGACTATAAGGGCACCATGTGCTTCTACAACTACATTAGTTTTATAGAAAATCCAAAATGTGAACCTCACTAATAGTCCATGAACAACAAAGAGACCTTAGAAGATTTTTTTCGCTGAATCTGTCACTGTAATTTGATCAAAAAATGATAGAGTGTGCAATTTTTGGTGAATTTTTTGAGAATGGAAAAAAGATTATGGGTTGTCACTTTACATATTTATATCTTTCTTCCACACCTCAATCAGAATGATTTAAAAATACACATCAAAGTCATGATGATAAATACCTACGAATTAAAAAATCAAAGTTTTTGGATCACTTTTGAACATTCCAATTTCAGCATTCTAATTTCAACATATGTGCAAAGTACCACACTACCACTTGACTAAAAGCCTTTCATCAATCTTGTCAATGGTGGCATTTTCTCAAAAATTGTATGATTTTATCAATCCAAAAATTCAAGATATGAGAGATTCTAGAAATGAGACATGTGGATCCTTCAAATATTTTTTAAAAATATTCAACTTTGGTAGTGTATAGGAATGACGTGATTATCCGCTATCCAATACTAGCCATTAGTCATTGATTATGCAATATGCATATCCCAAATCACCCCTTTCGCAATTGCATCCCCTATCTTCAAATGTATAATATATTAGTTATAGAACTTTGGACAGGTCTAGATAGGAAATATAATTGACAATATTAATAGTACACCTACATTATTTGTGGATTTGACAGTAATGTATGAAATTAATGAATTAATGCTATAAGGACAAAATTTATCATAGAGGTAGTCTACCAAAATTACTCAATTATTAGACAAAATGGGTACATATTTTATTACTTCAAGAATATTTTTTTTACTATTTTATAGAAACATTGAATCCTCTATGGTATTACAAGATTAAAGTGTGCTAATTACTTTGATTTTTGAATAATTTGTAGTGACTAATTTTTCAGGTGCTGCTAATTTTGTGCCCCACCATACAATAAATTAGTGTAGTAGATATATACTCATATCCTTAAAAAAGTAAAAAAGACAAAAGAACATGATCCAATCACCAACGCTATAGAAAATGTCACCCACTCTATTTCTATGAGGCAAAAGCCCAACAAATAAGGTAGTCTACTCTAAAAGCAAATATGACACAAAAGTACATTTTGCTTTCTTCAATGTACCAATAGTATACATTTCAAGAGGTAGATGCTTTTAATGACCATAGCGTTTCAACTTCAACAATTCATAACAAATTCCACAAAGGTTCAGAAAATACAAAACTAGTATTATATACATGCCAATTCCTTTTGTCCTTCTACGAAAATTTACAGACTGAAAATTATTTCAAGGAGTTTGGCTTCCCCCCAAAAGGCAATCAGCTCTTAAATGGTCGCTTTAAGAGCAGACTACCTTACATCTCATATACACAAAATGCTGAAGCTACAGCTTAGTAGTCTCACATCATTCTCAGACTGAGTACAGGGCCGGTATAATTTAATGCAGGGTTTATGTACTGTATTTCTAACGACGAAGAACGAGTCGGCAGTGAGAATGAAGACAAGTCTCTGTCCCACTTGGAGAGCGTTTTCGTTCACAAAATGGCTCCAACCATTTCTGAAGAAGACCCGCAGATGTCCCTTGGTGTTAACAGAACAGCAATCGACAGTGCACTCGCGGTGAATGCCCTGAAGCTGAACCCGAGTTCCAAGGCGAGTGTAGTTCGTCGACTTCAGAAAGCTTGCGGGAATCTCCTGCGAGGAGAAACAAGCAATACATGCTCGTTAGAACGTTGCTCTAAGTTGAGTAGCTCTGAATCAATGCTGCATGTCGAAGTTAGGTCAAATGTAAATTCGTTACTGTGACACGGAGACAGCCAATTCCCTGCCAAAAGCATAGAAACACAAATTGGATCTGAAATGTAGATATCCAAGATGGAAGAGCCAAATGGAAGCAAGGGAGATGTCAAGCGTACCAAGGTGCTGCTCCTAGTTGTTCGTTTGAGAAAGTGTGGAAGCACGCTTTGATCTTGATCGAGGTCGGCGCTGTTGTTGACGACTTTTGATACACATTCGAGCTCCATTTGCTCAACCATCTGGACGAAATTTAGACTCTTAATTAGGTTAAGCCGTACGAAAGCTCAGCTCCTAATGAATTTCACTTGGAGAATGAATTTCAGTCGGCTCTGTTTGCGCGACACTTGGAGAATGTGAAAAACACGAAATTTATGCTTACCGGTTCGAAGTAGTGGGAGTCCACGTCGGAGGGGCTTTGTGAAGAATCAGGAGAATCTGAATCAGCTTTCGCAACATGCGTCTCCACAGCAGTGTTCTTCGCAAGCAAAGTTCCGCTCTGTGGATTTTCTGACTTCTGGCGGCCATCCGCAGAAATTTTGCAACCGCGTTGAGGTACTGGCGACATTTTCGTTTCTCTCTGAGCTGGTGATGGATTGGGTGACCACCGATTGGGTCTTTGCACAGAGAGCCCCGGGTTTCCACCCATGCGAAGTATAAAAACATGGAACAAGGACTTCGCTACGAGTACGAATGTCAGCTGATCGCCAATGACGAGGTCATTGTTAGCAACAAAATCCTTCCAGCCTCTGTAGAAGCAAGCTTGTGATCGATTTCGATGAAACATGATATTGATCTTCACGGTCCACATCTTCCCGTTTGCAGCATTTCGAAGCGTTACATACTTCTGGATGTTATCACCATGCTGTTCCACGAACAGCTTGGGCAAGGCCTACACAAAAGTATTGATCACAAGTTTGGATTATACTGTAAAGAACTCTTTGACTGAAGTATTACGTACTCGTGCACATAAATCCTCTGCTAACTTGTAAATGAACACTGCTCAGCTCTAAGAAAGTATGCAAGAAACAATTGATATTGAGGAATCAATAAAACACAATCTAAGGAGTCATTTGAGATGTTTTGAAATGATTTGACCTAACTTGTGCCTCAAAACGCACCATTGTAGAGTGTGGAGGCAAACTCGACGCGGCCAGTTTCTTTTCGAAGAACACTTTTCCTTGGTGCATCTTGCTTAGCTGTAAATCGTTTTCGAAACTTTCTTTGCTACTTTGCAGCGCGTTAGAAACCTGTCACAGGTGAGGCGCGAAACTAATTCCAATCAGGCAGTAAGTTACTCCCTCCTCAGCCTATGCAACTTAAGCTTGCATGTGTAGCTCTACGTCATTTCTATCTGTAGAGACCTGGCTCAGGACGTAGAGACAAGATCGGCAGAAAACGACTTACAGTAAAGCAAGATGAGACTAAAACTAGTCTGTTCAAACCAATGAAACTATGACAGAAATACAGAATGCACAAGAAAATTAATTACACTCCCTCAGTGAGACTTGGACAACGAAATTTGGACAATGATATCAAGTGGTGTATCTCGGGTAATAATCAGGATTATCTCAATGCTGGACGTCGATTCAGTGATTTCCATATCCCTGCTCAATTATCAAACTATGAGAACTTCAAAATATCCCGTCAACTTCGTTTCAGATGATCACTTGATTTAGCGCCATGGCTGTGGTGAACGCAACTTGAGAAGCAATTGCCAATGAAGTTCGAGATCTTTTTTCGACCTGACGTTTCAATGAGATTTGGATTCTGGATCCTTGCAAGCCCGATCCTCTAGACCCAGTCAGTTCTAAAACACGTCAAATACTTGCTCGTGAAGTCGTGATGTCTATTATCTCGAGACAGGCCCAGAACCACGCAAATAGATTTCAGTTCCAGTTTAGGCTCACAATGCTTTCGGATGCGGCCACTTAGATGTAGGTTTTCCAGATTCTCAAGATAATAGACACCAATTGATGCTTCGGAGGACCAGATTGACAAAGGGCAGTAGCTCGCGGGGACACTAACTAATTGGTGTGGGGCTATGTGGAGTTCCCAGTTGGATTCGTATTTGCGTGTTTTTTTTAATTTTTTATGTTCCTTTCTACTTACATTGAATAGTGAAATTAGGTAGCCCCTCACTAATTTCTTGACATTTTATACTATATAAATATTTACTGTTACTATACAAGAATACACAGAGTGGTAATTTTCATCAATCTAGAATCATGTGTGCCGCATGGGCTGGAACATTGGTCAGCTCAAGGTCCAGTTTAGAGAGTCTCATGCACCTCCACATGGACAAATGGTGAGTTATGAGGTTACTTTCTTGAGTCAAGCAACCCAATTGCTATAGCAACCTAATTTCACTATTCTGTGTAGTTGGACAAGTTAGTTGCCAATTTTGGGCTCTAAGTCGGGGAGTTAGGTCACTGTTTTGCCAAGCAGGGTGAGCAGGTGGCTCCAAATTGGATATTGTGCTAACCAATTGCGGAATTGGGGGTTACAAGTTGGTAGCTACATGTGCAGCTGGGGGCCAAAAATTGTGGCGTGTAACCGCCGTCTTAGCTCCTATTTGGTTGGGTGTTCCGAGTGGTGAGGTACCCATTCGAGGAGAAGCAAGTGCGAGTCTTAGCCCGAGTAGGCTGTGTATTTCTTTTTGTTTTGGAGTTATGAGATGGGTGTTAGAGATGGAGATGGAGAGTTTTGGGAATATAAGATGGTTGAGACATTATGAGCTGATGAACTAGTTGTTGAGTATACTTTGGAAATTGTAAATTGGTGATGTCTTCAGCATTTCAATCAACAAGATGCAATTTTATGTGCCTAATAATTGGTTTCTCTGTGTGAGATGCGTGTATGAGCTTACCTGTATTGTACGGAGTTTTGAAGATCACAAACTATGAATTCAAGTTGGATGTCTTTGTGTGTGTGTGTGTTTTGTTTGCTCAGTGGTTCCTCAAAATGGAATCAGGTTATAATTTGAGTGGAATGTATGTATGTGTTACGAGGATTATTGGCTGAGTTGGTTTATTTCAAGTTGTGAATCCTATTTGGAGTTTGAAGTGTCATTGTAATGGTGATTGCTGTTTTTTTGTCCAAATTGGGATATTTTGTCTAAGTTGAGGATATTTGAATGTCCTTACCAAGCTGAAAATTGAGAAATTATGTGGTTGTTTTGAGTGTAATATGTGAGTTTTCCAATTGGAGGAGTGTCTGTGTCAGATTGCAAATTAGTACTTGATGCTAGTGAATCCGCAGATCTTGGGATGTATGCTTTGTGGATAGGTTGGGAAATGGGAAGTAGGATGTGTTATCCATTTGTAACAGTCCAAGTTGTGATATATAAAGTCTAAATGTTGTCTTTTAGTCAGTTCCCAATTGATTCTGGTTGAGAGTGTGTAATGCGTGCTAAATAGTAGGATATTTCCAAGTGTGTTTAAAATGATAATTTAAAGCTTCATGAAGAAAAAAATAGTTGAACAATGATTGGTGCTAATTAAGGTAAAGAAAATTGATTCTTAGTTCGTGTGTAAAGGATGTCAATTATGTTGTAATTGTGATTATGTGAATTAATTTAAGTTGTGTCGCTAGGAATGTTAAAATCCATTTGGTAAGTAAAGTTTTAAGCTTTCTTGTGACAAAAGTTAAGCCAAGTTGCAATATAGATAAGACCAAATTGAATGATTTTTTTTTATTATTTCATTTATCTATGGCACAACTATTTTTTAATTATGCTAATATCTAATACTGATGACAGTTGTTACCTTGTCAAATATGGGCGGTTAAATTTGCATATTATTTTTTAAGACTTTGTTGGTTCTCCATTTCCTTTAGGTACATTTTGCTTTCTTCAATGTACCGATAATATACATTTCAAGAGGTGGATGCTTTTAATGACCAATGCTTTTAATGACCATGTTTCAACTTCAACAATTCATAACAAATTATTCCACAAAGGTTCGAAAAATACAAAACTACTTATATTAAATGCCAATTCCTTTTTTCCTCCTACAAAAGTTCATAGAGCAGAAAACCTTACATCTCATATACACAAAATGCTGAAGCTACAGCTTAGTAGTCTCACATCATTCTCAGACTGAGTACAGGGCCGGTATAATTTAATGCAGGGTTTATGTATTTCTAACGACGAAGAACGAGTCGGCAGTGAGAATGAAGGCAAGTCTCTGCCCCACTTGGAGAGCGTTTTCGTTCACAAAATGACTCCAACCATTTCTGAAGAAGACCCGCAGACGTCCCTTGCTGTTAACAGAACAGCAATCGACAGTACACTCGCGGGATTCATCGAGAATGCCTTGAAGCTGAACCCGAGTTCCAAGTCGAGTGTAGTTCGTCGTCAAAAAGCTTGCGGGAATCTCCTGCGAGGAGGAACAAGCAATATGTGCTCGTTAGAATGTTGCTGTAAGTTGAGTAGCTCTGAATCAATGCTGCACGTCTAAATTAGGTCAAATGTAAATTCGTTTCTGTGACACGAAGACAGCCAAAAGCGTAGAACACAAATTAATATTGAAAATTGTAGATATCCAAGATGGAAGCGCCAAATGGAAGCAACAAGCGTACCAAGCAGCTGCTCCTAGTTGTTCGTTTGAAATAGTGTGGAGGCATGTTTTGATCTTGATCGAGGCCGGCGCTGTTGTTGACGGCTTTTAATACACATTCGAGCTCCATTTGCTGAACCGTCTGGACGAAATTTAGACTCATAATTAGGTTAATCGGTACGAAAGCTGAGCTACTAATGAATTTCTGAATTGAAATCATTCACTGAGAATTCCTTGTCTGTCGTTGTGAAGGCTCTGTTTACGCGACACTTGGAGAATTTGTAAAAACGAAATTTATGCTTACCGGTTCGAAGTAGTGGGAGTCCATGTCGGAGGGGCTTTGTGAAGAATCAGGAGAATCTGAATCAGCTTTCGCAACATGCGTCTCCACGGAAGGGCTCTTCGCAAGCAAAGTTCCGCTCAGTGGACTTTCTGACTTCTGGCGGCCATCCGCAGAAATTTTGCAACCGTGCTGAGGTACTGGCGCCATTTTTGTTTCTCTCTGAGCTGGTGATGGATTGGGTGACCATCGATTGGGTCTTTGCACAGAGAGCCCCGGGTTTTCACCAATGCGAAGTATAAAAACATGGAACAAGGACTTCGCCACGAGTACGAATGTCAGCTGATCGCCAATGACGAGGTCATTGTGAGCAATAAAATCCTTCCAGCCTCTGCGGAAGCAAGCTTGTGGTCGATTTCGATGAAACATGATATTGATCTTCACGGTCCACATCTTCCCGTTTGCAGCATTTCGAAGCGTTACATACTTCTGGATGTTATCACCGTGCTGTTCCACGAACAGCTTGGGCAAGGTCTGCAAAAACGTATTGATCACAAGTTTGGATTATACTGTAAGAACTCTTTGACTGAAGTATTACGTACTGTCTCGTGCACATCAATCCTCTGCTAACTTGTAAACGAACACTGAGCTCTAAGAAAGTATGCCAGAAACAATTGATATCGAGGAATCAATAAAATACAATCTAAGGGAGTCATTTGAGTCCATCAAGGATGTTTTGAAATGATTTGACCTAACTTGTGCCTCAAAACGCACCATTGTAGAGCGTGGAGGCAAACACGACGCAGCCAGTTTCTTTTCGAAGAACACTTTTCCTTGGTGCATCTTGCTTTGCTGGAAGTCGTTTCTGAAACTTTCTTTGCTGCGTGGAGCGCGTTCGAAGCCTGTCACAGGTGAGGCGCGAAACTTATTCCAATCAGGCAGTGAGTTACTCCCTTCTCGGGCGATGCAACTTAAGCTTGCATGTGTAGGTCTACCTCATTTCTATCAGTAGAGACCTGGCTCAGTAGAGACAAGATCGGCAGACAGTGTGACTAAAACTAGTGTTGTACACTGTTTTCACGAGTACTTCAAACCAATTAAACTATGAACAGAAATACAGAATGCACAAGAAAATGAATTTCTCTCCCGCAGACTTTGACAGCGAAACCTGGACAGTGATATCAAGTGGTGTATCTCGAGGTAATAATCAGGATTATCTCAATGATGGACGTCGATTCAGTGGTTTCCATATTCCTGCTCAATTATCAAACTAAGAGAACTTCAAAATATCTCGTCAACTTTGTTTCAGATGATCTCTGGATTTAGCGCCATGACTGGTGAACGCAAGTTGAGGAGTAATTGCCAATGAAATTTGAGCTCTATTTTCGAAGGGAAACCAATGTGACTTGGATTCTGGATCCTTGCAAGCCCGATCATCTAGACCCAGTCAGCTCTAAAACACGTCAAATACTTGCTCGTGAAGTCGTGATGTCTATTATCTTGAGACAGGCCCAGAAGCACGCGAATATATCTTCCTAGCGGGGAATCAGGAAACCCTAAAGCAAAGTGCCCGCATCCGAAAGCACTGCGTGGAATCGACTTGCTAAATACACAATATCAGAAGTGGCAAGGCTTTTGTGGAGCACGAAATGCATTAATAATATCCTATGTATGCTGCTTGTGCGAACAATCAGTAAGTGAGAAGATCTTAAAATTGTAATGGCGTATATTTACATTATAGATGCTTCTTGTTGAGGTCTTAGATAGTTCAGGTCTGGTGAATTCAGCCACACAAGAAATCACTGCAACAAATGTTAAATGCTATGTACTCGACTTCGTCGACTCAGCAGCTTTGTACATTCAAATTTATCTCCGGAGAATTTTCCTAAAGCGTCTTAATATCCGAGGTTTTAACTTCCTTTCGATGGAATCTGCTCTGAAAATACTTACGAAGCGATTTGAGGTTAGTTCAACTTTTCCATCGTTCACAAAATTTCACAAAAATTTTAAAACTTCATTGCGCTCTTGAGTTTTAACTTGTGCTGACCCCTCAGTCCTTCACTGATGGTTATATACTAGTTATGTACTTGGTGCACACAGCGCTTTTCAGACTACAAAGAACGAGTTGTCCGTGAGAGTGAAGATATGTTCTTGCCCTACTCTGAGATTGTTTTCAGCGTCAAAACTATCCCATTCGGTTCGCAAGCAGAGCCGCGTTTGATTTCGCTGGAAAAGCAGTCTGCAGTCCACAGATTGTACCTCGGAATCTTCACGGATCCCCCGAAGCTTATCAACAGACTGAAGGCGGCAACTACATCTCTTCCAGAATTTAGTTGGAGTCTCCTGCGAGAAAAAAATACTGGTCTTAACTCCAGACACAATTGATTGAATTGAATCTGTGCACATAATATTTAGGGTGAGCCTCAGGCGTGAGCTTCGTTGATGTTTTATATCATGCATGAAGCAGATTTGTTCAAGTTAGAATGACTGAGTGCAGATCGATCGTCAGGAATTGATTAGTCTCGTGAACTTGATGTGTGCCGCAGCTAGTAACAGTTGAAATTTTCAATTGGTGATCAATGGCAGATGAACGTGCTTTCACTGAGATTCAAGAGTTTATGCTTACAGAAACATAGAAGTCGGTTCATTTCCAAGAGGACTTACCACGAAATCTGCTGATCTTCCTCTTTCCCGCAGATGGATGTTGCTGACTGCGGGTTTCTCCAAGAAGGGCGGAAGTTGGCGATTCCCACTAGTGCCTACAAGAGCTGAATCTTGATATTCATTCTCTTTCTTCATTCTGACATCGAATTGCCGTTCAGGGTCACCCTTCTGTTTCAACACCTGATATCATGTCAAACTTGTCATGGCCGATTGCAGGGTCACGGCCAATGCGTAAGTTGGGGCAATCTCGAAATAGGTACACCTCAAATTCGGACATGGCCGTTAGAGAGAAGACCAAAGTGTCTCCCTCCAAGAGGCCGTTGAAAGAAAATCAGATCGAAATCTAACTAGGGTAGGTGCTGCAGTTCTGCGCCCGGTTATGTATTCGCTGCTGAGACTAACAGTCCATGATTTATGTGTTAGAGAAGACTGAAATCGAAGCACAGCATATTTTAGTAACTTGCCACCATGCTCCCGAACGAACCACGCGGGCAATGTCTGAGATGATGAGTAGGAGATGAGCGTGCAAAAGGTGATGAGTAGGAGATTAGAAGTGACTCGATCCTTGCGCAGAAACAGAAGTCATCACACATACGTAGACACATGCATCACATTTCTGATGTCCTTCCGAAGCAAGCTTTCAAGTACTGCTACAAAAGAATTGTAGCTTCATAAGCCACCAATAACCAACAAAAAATTGAAAAAAATTAAACCCCAAAGGTTCAATCTGATCCCTTCCTAAGCTTACCAAACTAGATTCGCCCTTCGGCCCCTTCTGGTTCACCCTTGAAGCTGGGAGCACCTTCTCAAAATGAACACGAGATCTCTCAGGACTGCAGTTTGCGAAGCACTTCACTCTTGTTACCAGTATTCAATTGTCGCATAGTCATCTTCCCGTTTCTCTGATCTCCAATATCGTCCATTACACGTAACTATTTTTCTTTGATGTCGCACTAATTTCCACCTTGTTAGAAACAAGTTTACATGAAATGGACTTCCGAACAAGAAATAATGAATCCTCCGGAACACTCAAGGTGAAGACTCACTCAAGTGGCATTACATTGCTCACCAGCATTCTCGGAGGCTTATTTCGTTCATTCAAGTGATGACCAATTGCAGTAAGTTTACGTGAATGAAATCAGTGGGAGACAATTTTTTTAGATCGTTTACAAGACATCCTATAATTGTTGACGTACCAGACCTAGGATCATCTCAGGATCAGTTCAGAAAATTGTACTGTACAATTAACACTGGAGTGAAACACAGTTACGATAACCATGACACTTCATGTACAGTACTACCGGTAGTGCATCTTGACACAAGTGCCACGAGTGTTAACAATCTTTTGCCAATTTGAAAGGACTCCATTACAAATGAATTCAAAATTACAGAAATTTAAGGTTGCCAGAATTAGGTTCAGGCAAAAACAATGAAGATCAAGGGATGATTGAGAAGCACCAGATGCAGTCTTTCAATTTGTAAAATTCTTGTTATTTTCCTCATGTCCAAGTTTTTCCTCAACTTAACACCTCCTAAACGATGTTAAAAACATTTCCTCTTCTGGTGCACAAATTGGATTGAGTATACAGTACAATGAGGTATTTGACGGTGCCAGGAAGGTTCTTTCGCTGCGATTTTTTTTTTTAAGAGAGAGTGAATCAAGTGATTTGATGCCTACAATTACAAAGTTTTTGACAACAGGAACAATTTTTAACAGAATGTTGTTCGCTGTACGTGAACTTGGCCAAATGATTGATTTCAATGAATACGTTTTGTTTGTGGGTCGCCTAGGAGGTGTCACACTCTCCAAATCCATCTGCGATTTTGCCATACATGCTGAAGTACGTGCAGTTCATGCGTACCACTTCCCTTCGGAGCCACGTACTGAAAAATGTTATCTGTACGTCGAAGCCTTTGAAAAACACAAAATGTGTTGGATACTACGATAAGGCAATGCAGAAATCAATACAAATATATGCGTGCTGCTGGAGTGTGGGAACAATGACCTGCTCTTGTATGAGCGTCGTTTTCTTTCTGCAATAGTGACACCAGATCGATCCCGTCCAGTTGCCCTTCATTTCTTCCGAAAGGACACAAATTGAACTTGCCACGGCTGCTCCTCGTGCCTTGTGCCAGATTTCAGGTGTCCAGGTCCAAACGTCTTCTTCATCTGAAAGAAAGAAAAAACAATTGAAAATTATTCACCGGAGGTGTAGGATGGTCATGGCAATGAAGTACACCGACCTACAGGGTAAAGAACAGGGCTTCCTCACGTGCTACCGAACGTGCTCTACGTTTATCAACATCCCAATCGCAAACCACCGGCGTCAGCCGTCTACGAGAACTCAAACCCCACGTATATGCTTCAGGCATTTCTACAGACATTCCAGTATAATATCCAAATATGGTCACAATAGAGGCTCTAGAATACAGGGGATCATCCTTTTCCCCTAAAAATTAGGCAATTTGCATCGCGATCTTGCGCACACTTTTATAGTTCTCGCCCAAACCCGATATGGTAAGCAGCCTCGTGGGTTTTAAGTTTCTAAGCTTTTAAAAACCACTGGTTGTCCTCCAAACCTCTAAGCTAGGGTTAACTTGGATTTGGATCTCATGCGGATATCTCAACAAATTTAAGCTTGAATATATTTTGATAAACGAATCGGCTCATGATTTTGTTGACGTTTTCCTTCTCCATTAAGGCTTGATGCTCGAAAATTGACATTTACATGAATTCCGCAGTTAGATAAGCCTGAAGTCAATCAATAAGCTAATTCAGAAAATTTTGACATTGATCACAAGCAAAGTCTATACATACCTGTGCTCAGCTAACGCAGGCTGAAGTTATACACTGTTTGAGCTTTTGAGATTTCCATAATTAAAACATACGCCAGCGATAAAAGCTTCGATATATTTATTGGGAAATTTACAATGCTTCATGTTTAAGAGGTGAACTGTTCAGGTCTTATCACTTGTGTCAGCAAATACTGCTTCATATGATTAATACTTGATTTGCACCCGGCTATGACTGAATAGCTTCAAAAATTCAATTGCTTGCACAAGGCTAGGCAATGTTTAGCACTCCAAAATGATCATAAACCGCATGCATCCACTCGTTTACAGTGTTCAAGCCAGTGCCAGTCCTCGAGGTTACAAATTGTCTTTGCTCAAATTCCTATTCTATATAGAGCGTAATACTTTGTTTCACAAAATTTGGTTGTGGTATTGAATCACTTAACGCCGTCACAGATGCACAATGGGAGTCGTTCAAGAATTGACTCTTCTGACAACAAAGAACGAATCAGCAGAAAGAGTGAACTCAAGCTCTTGCCCTACTTCAAGATTGTTTTCATCTCGGAATTCACTCCATCCTGCCCTCAAGTACAGTCGCCAATCTTGAGTTCGGGCCTCCGAAGTCAGTGAGCAAGCAACAGCTCGAATGGGGGACTCCTCACGAATCCCTTGCAGCTTTACAACAGAACGAATCCGGTCGCTGTATGTCTTCCAAAATCCCAAAGGAATTTCCTGCATCACAAACGAATATGTCACTGTTCATGTACAGTACAATATGATTCATTTGGTGTATATTCCGGTACGCCTCTGCGGAGCCACATATGCACAAGCTCCATGGAGGCACAAAGGGTTACAAATCAAAGTGAGAAATATGTTAAAAAACGTTTAGCAACAAATCGAGATAATCATAAGAAGACGTCAAGACGCGTGCTGATCCTCTGAACGTACTCAAAAGTCATAGCGTTGCCTCGATTGATGTAAACTGAAACAATTGATGTACTATTGAGTCAATTTGGTGCTTGGTACCACATGAGTTTCGCTTTTAGGGTTTTCCAGCAGTAAGGTTCCTTTTCAAGAAATCCTACCAAGCAAGAAGCTGCTCCTCAGTCGCTCCGTGTCGCCCTTTGACAGATATTGGAGATAGTTAGTTTCGTGGAAAAGCCCGGAAGTTGAACATTCCTGATTGTTTCCACTGGTGCCGACTTGCCTTGGACCCCCTTGCCCCTCTTCATTGTCTCGCCATTGCGCTGTGCGGGGTCAAGCCAACGGGTTGCCATGTCGAGCTCGATTGCAGGTTTTTGTCCATTGTGTGAGTCGCGATGATCACCGGTGGAAGCAGCTTGGAAATTTTCCTGCCAAAGTGCAAAGGGAATCATCCTGTTGAGAGACTCTTCGCGACATTCACATTCTTTCTCTCGATCTTGGTGTGAAAGCTCAATAGGTACACAACCTAATCAGGATTGAACTCTCTCTATGCATGGGCAATTAACTAACCATAGAAACTAAAAAAAGTTGCACACAAAACTGACGAAGGAATTGACGGAATCTTGCTTACCGACTTAAGTAAGTCGATGCTGTCCGATGATGATGGACTGCATGATGTAGCACTGGGGCCTGAAGCCGAGACGGAGCGTTCCTCTCTCATCATCTTCTTCGTCGCTAAACCTTTCAATTTTCCAGCAGCAGCCAATCGCTCATCTCTGCATGTTCTCGACCGCGTTCTTGGGAAACGCTTAGGGTTTCCAGCCATTCTGCGAAACACGTACACCTCGAATTCGGAAGTTGCCTTCAGAGAAAATATCAACGAATCGCCAAAGGAGAGGTTGTTGAAACGAGCAAATGCTCTCCAACCACCATTGAGTCTAACTTGGGGTGAATTTCCGATGTAATTGGCATTGAGGTTCACATTCCAGGCTTTTGTGGAGGACTCAGATCGCAGGATAACAGACATTCCAAGTTTGTCACCGTGCTTTTCTATGAACCATAAGGGTAACGCCTGCGGAAAACAAAGATCAAGAGAAATTTCGTCGTTTTAAGCGAAGCTTAACCAAATAAGCCAACACTGACTCGAGCTTACAAGTTCATCATGTATCGAGTTTGCATAGAGCACCGATACCAGTCTCACTAATGAAAAATCGATTAGTCCCAAATTACGTCACAACTCTACAGGGGTATTAATTATCAATTCCATTGAGCATGATACTACGCCTGTTTCAGTTCAGAGGTTCACAAACTTGCGTACCAGTACATACTCCAAACTCACACTTGTTGGTGGGAGAATCTTCTCAAAGTAAATACCCCCCTGCAATTTGCGAAGCACTTCGGCCTTGCAATTGTCATCGTCAGGCGAGGGCTGCGTCAGTTTCCCGTGTCTGGCCTCCGATGCATCTTCCAGAAATCCCGCTCGAGTTTCGGCCATTACTGAAACAATGTTGAGTCTGTGAGGAAACTGCTTGAAATTCGAGCGGGATTCGCAATGGCCACCTTGTCAAGAATTCGCTGGTGCAGGAAGAGCGATCAAAGAGACAATTGTGCATGAGAGGTAATACTGAGCCGGAGAAGGGGAGTCTTGGAGAGTTGGAGACCAAATCAAAGCTTTCTGGCAAAGTGCTTTCTTGTCAAGCAGACAAGTCACTCACATTAAGAAATACGACTCATCACATTAAGGATGAAGTAACCTTGTGACGTAACCCAAATTACATAACATAAATCTATAATGTAATGTAGAAACAAAGAATGCATCTATTGGTTTAACAATCGGAGTATTTTGGTTACTATCTTGGTCATGGGGCAGCGGCCTTCCAATTGCAAGGTTAATATGCAAACTTGACCAAACAATGCAGTTCTTGATGAATCAAGAATATGCACTTCAAGTCTTGGATGCTCTTGGTTTGATGAAGAGTACAAGTCATTATTATGTGTTGATAAAATCATCTTCTCCAAACTAGATTGAGATTGTCAAATTTTGGAGATCAAGAGCTCTCTTAAAGATTGTAGGAGGAAGGATTGGTGGGTTTTTATTCTACCTCACCATGTGTCTTCCTATTTTCTGACCACAATACATCATATGGCAATGAAAGTAATAGGAAAGAGACCAAGAGGATTAATATGCATTGTAACCCTCTTGTTGTTCTTTTTGTTGGGATGGTAAAGGCAAGCGTGTTCTATTGATGATTGTAGTACAATGGACTAAAGATTGTTTAATAGCCAAGAATTAAAATGTTTAGCCAAATGATTTTTGAAATTATTTGTATTGATATTTATACAACTTTCTTTGAAGCTTTGTCAATTGAATAAAGCGCACTTCTTAAAACATTTGTCATCCACTCAATGGATGGTTGAATGAGCATGTAGAGGTTAACCCTAAGTGCTTAAATGACCATTTTGGGTTGCTACCCGACTTTGAGCAACTTTTTTGGGCCGAAAAAAAATTCAAACTTTTTTTCTTCATGCAAACTAGAATGGGTTGTCTTTCATTTTTTCTAATCAAAACTAAGATCACTATAGCCAAGCAAAAATTCTAAGGGAAATAGCACAAAATTTGTTTGGTGTTGGAAAATTTATTAATTCAAGAAAGTATTGTTGTTTTCATTATTGGATTTTTTGCATTTTTTCACAAATCAATAGAAACCACAATTTTGACCAATTAAAAAAAATTCAAAAGATAAAGATAAAATTGTATTATTGATGAATTTTTGAAGTTATGATCTTCAAATGCATTTGAAGAGAATCTAAAAATAGTTTTATAATTTTGATCATATAGGGTTGTTTTTACTTTTTGTGCTTTACATTATTTTCTTGGCATATCTGCAATTTGCAATGTAGTCTGATCTTGAATTCATTGAATTCAATTGTTTCAATAGTGCATATTATTACAAATTGAACTTATATATGGTTATAACTTTTTACATGGGAATTATTTTTATTAGTAGTATTTGTGAAGACTCTTCACAAATAGCACTAGTATACAAACAATCGATAAAAATATTCCTTCCTTATAATAAGTAATAACCATATGTAAGTTTATTTCATAACATACACTATTGGGACAAATCAGTGTAGATGTATTGCTCATATAGTTCTCACATTGGATAGACTGTCCAAACTTTTCAATTTGCTTGCTTGTTTGGGACATCCGATGAACCTCACCAGCTTGATGTGGCTACTTTAATGTAGTCACATTGTCCATTTAGTCCGTTCAAACCATGCAATATATCTGCCTGTCTGAGGTATCTAATGATACTAACTTGTTTGGCATGACAACAATGATTGCTGAATGGCACCAACTTCACATTTCTTGCAATGTTTGCCTCTCTTTATTCTACCATTCTTGAACCAATTGAATAAACTACTAATGGAATTCACAAGGACATTTGATTGTTTGCTTTGGTGCATAAAAGTTTCAGCTTAGTTAACTTGTACGTACATTAATTATCGTCATTGTCAATTGCTTCCACCTGAAACCTTAAACCCTAAAACCTTTGCTCTCTTAATTGTTGCCTGAGATCACCACATAAATGGATGACCCTATGTGAGGATGCGCGTGCAACATTTGCATTAATCAATATCCATCAAATCTATGCCTATATGAAGGTGCGTGTGCAACATTTGCAGTGATCAATATCCATCATTCAAATTAGATTTTGAATAAATGAAGCATGTGCACAAGCCAATTCTTGAGCCAATTTGATCATACACTCAAAGATGAAGAGAAATAATTGATTGCCACAAAGAGTTTCAAAGCGAATGCATAGTTTGAAGGAGCTATTGTAAACAAGAATGATCAACGTCTATGAATGGCTAGAACCCCCTTAGACAAAATTTTACTAAGTGCCTTAGACATTCTGAGATTGGCATGCATTAAAAGACACTGCAAGGTAACTACAATCTACATTCAAATATAAACGACAAGTTATTCAATCTATTAGATACTCACCATCATAGAGATTGAACACTTACTTCATGACTATATCAAAACTGTATGTATTCACTCAATCGTATGAATAACTTGACATCCTTCCAAACCCACTGTAGAACTCAAGTGAGAGTTGTATGGAAATCTAATTGACATTGAAACTTGGAAATTTCTTCCCCAAACCTCCTTTTGAATCTCTTCAGTAGTATAAGATGAACTACTAGTAAATAATGCACATTTTGGTGATTGCTTTGCAATTATTTTTAGATTAGTTTTGGGATAAATCTATCATAGGGTTTACAAACTTTGACAATTGCTAGTGTCCTAAATCCAAAATAAGACAATAACAATCTCCAAACTTCATGGTTTGTAATAATGCAAAAAGAACCACATGTGCAAATGCCCTAAAGTTAGTCTACAAACTATTCCATACAATACATTAATTCAAAATCAAGAATCAAGAATGAGAATATCCAGTAATCCATCTTGACACCCCCATTACAATTCACAGCCTCAAACCTCATTCCAATAACAAGCAATTAGCAAACAATTGGGAGAACCACGGTAAAGATAAGAATAGCATATATCAGCATTGAAAGTAAAGCTAGTAGTAATAGTTGAGCCTACAAAGATTGAAGGAGGCAAAATAAATAAACATCATAGAAACTTAAGGGCAAATAACAAAAAGGACAACTTCGAGATTGGAGTTTCATTGGACAAAACCTTTGGAAACATGATGCTAATAAATTAACAAACTAAGGCCACAAGCACTCCCTTCCCTTCAATCCCTTGATTCTAGATCTCCATGATACATGTTCTTTCTCACTTGGCACACATTCAAGTCTGATCTTCCACTTTCCATTTCCCCCCATGTATATGGCGTTATATCATACACATGCCAATGAACGGACACTTGCAATAACCGGGCAATTTACTCACCAAAGCTATTGAACTGTCTAATGAGTAAGAAAATGTCCAATGAATATCTAAAATAAGAGCTACATTGAACTGTCCGGTGAAGGGCAAAGACATTTTTCTATAATAGCAGGAAACCTATGTGAACTCAAATTCAAAATAATCACAACTTTTTGCTCAAAACAGCCTAAATATTCTTGTTCTATCTGGGAGGCTACTCCATTAATATTCAACACTTCCAACATAGTAAGATTTCAGTAGTGCCCGCAGACTAAGTAGTACGTGCAGACTAAGAAACTAGTGCCAAGTCGTATGTGACCATCCATTTAGCATGTGTAGGATATATCGATGCTGGGATAATATTTGATGGTTTGGAGGGAGCGTTGCTAAAACATCGTTTGACTTAGCTGCAATGTTTCGGAACTTCAAAGTGAAGTTGGAACTGGTTCTGCAAGTTGCTCACTTTGTTCGCGTATACATTTCTGTCACGGTCTCATCTCAATTTCAGCCTTTGCCAGAAATGATGGGTCCGTCTTTGATCTTGATTCACTCGTACTCTATGCAATCGTCCCAAGAGAAGATGGTTTCCACATCCGCATTCTCTTTCCCCACCCATTGCTTGCGGTAGGTGTCGTCAGGGTTATATTTGTCAACCCTCGGTACGTAGCAGCTGATGTAATTAATATTGAGTACACTCCTGCTGCTTTTCCTCCTTCAGTATGTTTACAGTGTTCCAGCTTTCATTGATCATTTGGGTAGAGAGCAGCTCGTCTTCGTCATTTGCGATTCTAAACGTAACGTGACGGATTCTGATCGTCGCAAATTGACTCGTTATGTGGACGTGAGCTTAGCAGACGTTGACACAACTGGGGCATTTGGTGATGCACAATATTGATGTGAAAAAAAAGAAAACATTGAAACCACCGTGCGAACACAAGAGTGCTTATATATATATACTTCGTCATTTGCGATTCTAAATGTAACGTGACGAATTCTGATCGACGCGAATTGACTCGTTATGTGGACGTGAGCTTAGCAGACGTTGACATAACTGGGGCTTTTTGGTGATGCACACTATTGATGTGAAAAAAAGAAAACATTGAAACCACCGTGCGAACACAAGAGTGCTTATATATATACTAAGTAGTAGTTTTACGGTTGCAACATTTGCAACAGCAACCTATTGCATCATCAAGCAATTGCTGTAAGTTACTGAGCACCAAGCTACAAAGATGTCATAAAAACGGATAAAAACGCTGCAACTGTTCATATGCCTGTCCTTTCAGGGTTACTACATAGAGAAAATCTAGTAGAATTCTCTATTTCATCAAAAAGGAACTTTCAAGAGTAATTTGCCATGTGCCCATCTCCCACTGGCAAGTGGTCTGTAAATGATCTCATGCCGTAATACATTACGGCACTTAAAATTCCCTCAGATGTTGAAAATCAAGTGCTTTTTTTACGCACAAACGCAATGCCTTGTAGCTCACAAGAGAATGAAGTTGGCTGCCTTGTTCTTATCAAACTCCCAGAGGAATTTTTTTGCATCACTTACAAGCACACCTGGGGACTGCAATTCGCAAACGAATTCACGCATTAGCGGCATGCTCAAGCTCGGAGGGAAACATAGCTTGTTGGTAGAAGATAAATGTGTTCGAACATATATTCAATGTCTACAGATCACGAATTTGGTGATTTGTAGCAGCAAGGGTTCTTTGTCAAGAAAGGTAACCGTGCAAGCTGTTCTGTTCAGCCGCTCAAGGACGAAAGAATTTGCTAGCTGTTGGCTTCTTGAAGAAGCCTGGATGTTGAGTAAAACTTACCGTAGAACAATGCTTGGCTCTCGCACGGGTTCGCTGTGCAGGTCCATATGTTGTGGCAGATTCATGGCCGCGGTGATCTCTGGGGGAAGAATCGTGGGCCTTTCCCTACCAAAGCACAAAAGAAACTTTGTTTAGAAGCTTAAAGGTTTCATTAAATTCTCCTCGCCTTGATGTGCATGCTCAATTTATCTATCATTACTTAGAATCTATTCTGATGCGTGATCGACTTCGGAACCTAAGTAGGATGTACTCACCTATTCAATGGCGTTGCCATGAAATGATAAACGGCACGATTTGAGGCTTTTGCCAAAAGCAGAGATCAAATTTACCTTGGAATCACGAACTATGTTCGTCTCTGCGATCAAACCATTGGACTTCACTGCACCGTTAACTTCTCCTTCCGCAGCCAATTGCTTACGGGGCTGTTTTGCTTTCTTCCGTGCAAGTTTGGAATCGTTAGACCAACTTCTCGGTGGTCGAGAAGGGAATTCCTTGGGGTTCCCAGACTTTCCGCAAAATACGTAAACCTGAAATTCGGACACTGCCGTTAAAGCAAATATCAACGAATCACCTCTGGAGAGACCATTGGAAACAGCAAATGCTTTCCAACCACCCGCGAATCTGACTTGCGTTATTGATGGACTTTTAAAACAAAGACTGAGGTTCACAGTCCATGATTTTGTGGATGATGCAGATCGAAGGGTAACGGATTTTCGAATCTTGTCACCGTGCTCTTCTACGAACCACGCGGGCAGTGACTGCGGAAAACAAATGTCAAGAGAGTAATTAGAAGCGACCTAACCACACTGATCGAAACTCGTGAACTGGAACCAAGCGAAGGCTGGTCACCTAGCAAATCTAATGCGACTGATGCATCCTGATAGCAAGTTCATCACAATTATTTGATTTCATAGATACACTATAATTGTCTTTGAGTAGAAAAAATCCGGTGAACGTTCCTGTACCAGCGTGGATGGTCCCTTGAGGTAATCGGAGTACACACTTGACGCGGAGAGAATTTTCTCAAAATAAGCAGTCCGCTGCGGTAGTTTGATCTCGTCACTACCGCTCAATGGCATCAGTTTCACGTTTCTTGACATCGTTGCCTTGTGCTGTTCTGCCATTCTCGGAGCAATCACGTAAACTGCTCTTGCAACCCTCTGTCAGATCGAACCTAGCTTAGCTTGTTTCTACTTCGCCAGCCTCTCAAATTTTGTGAAACAGGCGCTTGAAAAACATGTAAACGAAACAGTGCTTGAAACAAACCAGAGGATCATTGCGGATCCACATTTATAGCCGAGAAGTAAAAGGCTGGAGAGTCCAATGCCGAGTCGACACAGTTGAGTGAAGAGGAGTCGCGTAGGGGGTTGTTACAGAACTCGACTGGTCGACTTGACCTTGAATGATGTTTTTGACGTTGATTGGCAAGATATATACAAACTGTACATCTCTTGAATTGTGCAAATTTATATAAGTTTCATTAGTTTGGCCAGTCTGTGGATTGAAACCGATGGGAAACTACTGGAGTAGAGATGTTACTCAATTATTTCTGAATTTCATTTTTTCCACTTATTTTAAGAGTTTGATGGCCTTGAGTACATAGATGCATTGATTGCGGCCAGCAAGGTTGTCATGTCAAACACCGCAACACAACCTCTAGGAAATTTAGTAAATTTAGTAGACCCCCCTTCTCTATCTACATTAGAGAAAAAATGAGGCCTCTTGAAGGCTACTAGAAATTTCTGAAGGGGACATGAAGATTAAATTTTAGTTTGTACTTCCATGAATTTCTTCCTCTATTGTCGCTCATTTTTTGTTGGCCAAGTGTGATGATTGTTCAGTATATCGTGGGTGGCTCAAAATACGACAGCTACAATATTCCCTAACTTATTTGAATTGGACATCTACAATATTCCTTGACTTAACTATTTGAATTGGACAGCTACAACATTTCCTAACTTGACCCTGAATTGGACTACTTTAACATTCCCTAATTTGTCCACTTGAATTGGACAGCTATAATATTCCCTGACTTTTCTATTTGAATTAGACAACTACAGCATTCCCTAACTTGTCCCTGAATTGGATAGCTATAATATTCCATGACTTATCTATTTGAATTGGACAACTACAACGTTTCCTATTTGGTCCCTGAATTGGACAGCTATAACATTCCTTGACTTGTCCACTTGATTTGGATATATTCCGGATTTCTTTTACTTGTCCACTTAATATCTTTGTTTTAAAGATTCCAATTCAAATAAATGTGTCTTCACCTTTGCAAAAGTTAGACAAAATGAAGACATATTTGAATCAAAATTTATAAACTAGTGGTGATTTAGAAATAGTTAAGAATGTTACAATAGAACCTCTCTAAGTTGATCAGTCCTGGACCGGTCTGACAGATTGGTTTACAGAGGTTTATTGACTTAGAGAGGATCATTTTTATTCACAACCTTTGTTATGTGGCCCAGTCCGGGACCGGTCTAACATGATTAGTTTAGAGAGGTTTATCAATTTAGAGAGGATCAACTTAGAGAGGTTCTACTATACTACATGGCAACCGTCCAAAAACCTCATTTTTCTCTAACAATAGCCAGTAGATTCTTAAATTACATCAAAAATATTGAAAATATTCTACAAGCACGTTTAACATACTAAATACAATTAACACATGTCCAATATGACATTGTTCAGTAGACATCCTACAAGACATATACGAACTTAAATGTGTCTAATACTGAAAACAACACTAGCAGTTAGATCTCTAAGTAGCAATCACATCCAAAGCAAAGCATAATATTGTTAACTAGACTAAACCATTCCCCGTTGGAGAATGGGATCACTACAAGAGAAAGGGGTATTTTAAGTGAGTTTTTAAGTATAGTCCTAGACATCAAATTTTAAGTAATGACCTTTTAGGAGATTTTCAACAAAATTTAACTTAAAACACATGTCTTTTACGTAAAATTTTGCTGAAAATCTCCTTAAAGGTCATTACTTAAAATCTGATGTCTAGGACTGTACTTAAAAACTCACTTAAAACACCCCTTCCTCTTGTAGTGGATAAGTGGAGCCACCTATAACCACTCACTTCAGCAATTTTAAACATAATCTAGTTTAGTATATAGCAAAGCAAATATTTTCTTGTATACAAAGATAGAAATGATAGGGATTGCAAATTTTTTGGTAAATTTATTGCTTGAATTGAAAAGTAGCGGGCAACAAAATTTTAGGGTTGGATAATAAGTTGTGACTTTTTTAAATTTGAATCTACATAGTCCTTTTGTAGCCAGCCCTAAAATTGTAGCAGGCCTCAAAAAGCAAGAAGTTGGAGTCAGAGTTGTGTTTGTTTGTTTCTAATATTCTGAATTAGCTCGTTTATTTTCTTGAAAGTTTTTGAAGAACGTGGATGGAGAGTCTAGAGACTATCTGCAGGTTGGTTTGTCAAACTATCCAATCATGCTTTCTAATATATATAAGATCAATAGTCTACTCCTTTAATTAATAGCGATCATCTTCTACATGCCTTCCCTATCTAGGATTGATTGACAGTGTTCCTTGAAATATCTATTACTAGCATTGATGAGTTAGGTAGGCTTAACGGATCACTCCAAGAGCATACTACCTGAATAGTTTGATGAAGTCGTCATGATTCGTATCTTTAATTCTAAACTGCAAATTAAAAGTTCTTATTTGCTCTTCTAAATAAAAGTGTCTATATAATGAGTGCAAACATAGGATATGGTTCTTGCAACGCCAAGTAGTTGGCATGGAATGGTTCTTTGCAGGCAATTCCTCAACCAAAGCCCACCACTTCGAACCCTAAATTTCTTTTCAATATAAATCTAAGATTTTAGAGCATGATTTTCTTTCTTTCCACTACAAGAGAAAGGGGTGTTTTAAGTGAGTTTTTAAGTATAGTCCTAGACATCAGATTTTAAGTAATGACCTTTAAGGAGATTTTCAGCAAAATTTTACGTAAAAGACATGTGTTTTAAGTAAAATTTTGTTGAAAATCTCCTAAAAGGTCATTACTTAAAATCTGATGTCTAGGATTATACTTAAAAACTCACTTAAAATACCCCTTTCTCTTGTAGTGTTCTCAAAAAAATTTCATCCTTTTGGGAGTAAGAAAGTTTGGGTCTCCATGATCGTGGCCAATAAATTTGTGGAGAGGCAAATTGCAGGCTCTTCACATGCTTCCAGAGTGCTAGGCCAAAGGGTCACAATATGAAACTTGTAAAGTTTGAAGCAGCTAATAACGGTCATGTTGAGGAGCTCGCAACTTGCTTCTCCACAAATGGCTTTAAAAATGAATTAAACTGATTCATCAATGGCTTTAAAATAAGGCATTTATATGATTTATTATCTGACCTTGTTTTTGAGGAAAATAAATAATTAACCATACACATATTGGTCTCCGATTCCTAATTATCTGTACTAATTATACATGTACATTGAAAACATTGCCACAAGTGCTTTACAAACATTGAAAATATTTTGTGCTAATTTTAGCTTTTTTGCTATAGTGAATTTGGTGTGGCTAATTGTTCTAAGTTGTTTTCAAAAATAATGTAAAAGATGTTGCCAAATTTTCTACACGGGTTTGGGGGTAGGAGCATGGTTTTAGGGTTTAGATGTGATGTTGCAGGCCTCATCCTATTGTCACATTGCCAAGCCACATCACCTAATCATGATGACTTGATTGTTCAAATCACTAGCTTATATTAATTCATTTAGGATTTGTCTTATCACCTTGTCGATTTCTTTGTGGTCTAGCTCAATCAAGATTAGCTGGAGTGATTTTGAGCCATTAGCACCCTCCAGCATTGCTCCATTATTGCAGAGCACCAATGTTTCAAAGGCTTTGAATCCACCATTGTCATTGTCTTGTGCTCACTTTTATAGCCTCCCCCTCTTTTATTTTTTTGTTGTACCAGAGTTTCTGCTCTTTTATATCACCTGTGCCCCTATGGCTCCTTCAATGTCTACAAATTCACAATTGATTGGACCATTGCTAGTTATTGCTAATAACAATTTTTTATTTTTTAGATGGATGAGGTGCTCTTAGCAAATGGGCACTCTTGTATTAGTGATAGACTCTGATGTCTTGGAAGGCATTCAAAGTTCCAAATCCTTTGGAAATCAAACTTCTAGGTATGATGTGTCCCTTCAAGTATTCATCATAAAATGACCAAGTTGCATTCCAATTTTTCATTCCAATCCTCCAAGTTGTTTGTTTTGGATTTTTGTTGTTGTCTTTTTGTGATTGTTATGATAGAGTTTGTTTTTGCTACTTCCTTTGGGTGTAGGGTTGAGTGGAATATTGTAGTTTTGGTAGCATTGCTAATTTGCAATATGCATTTTTTTGCAATCGTTGAATTTTAGGACTGTTACAAGAAACACTTAACGTTTTTGTCTAAAAAAAATGTTTTTGGCCATGGAGTATTGCCACTACTATGAGTACTGCAAGTATTGTATAAGAGCAATGTAGTTTAAGTCATGAAAATAAATTAAAAATCATTCATAAAATCATTTAAAAACATTAAAAATAAAATTTTAATAAATTTTTTTTAAAAATGGATTAGAAATGAATAAAAATCAGTAAAAATGAAATAAAAAAATCAGTGCAGTACAGAGTACAGACTATACACTACTGTTGACTGCTGCAAACTGCTACAAAGCTAGAGCACCAAAAATTAGCAAAAATTGGGCACTTGAACGTTTTGATTTGTAGTATTTGCAAAAAAAATCATAAAATTAATTTTAAAAATGTCCATTTTTCTGCACTTTGGCACAATCACTTGAATTGCACCAAATACTTCTAAAACTTTTTTTTTTCTCATTCCAGTCTTCACAAAAAGGACGTACACTTCGAGCATATATGCATGACACATAGTTTAGAATTTTTAGAATTTTTCTTTGTCATTGCATGCAAAGTTAGTAGATGACCAACTTTTCCAATTTTTGATTCAAAATTTGCATTTCCTTGGTAAAAAATATTACTAAATCCCTCCAAAATGGCCCAAATAGGCATCCAATTGGAGGTTGTTTAAAAATAGTAAACTAATTTTGAAAAATGAAAAAATTATTCAATGTCTACAACTATCACATGTACTTTCATTTCAAATTTCATATAAGAATGACATAAGATGAAAAATTAAGAGGAAAAAACCACCTGTCTCAGGCCCAAGGGACAAAAAAAGGACAAGTGTTCCATCAATGGCCGTTTAATCGCATTGCAAATTTAAAATTTGCATATATGAAGTTATGAACTATAGAGTGCTAAAATTTGAATGAATTGGTGATGGATCCTACCTCTATACCATGCAATCTGGATAAAAAGAAGGGGCAATAGAAGTTGGCCAAGTCAATTCCAAATGGGAACTCTAGAAACTTCAACTACTAGGGACTTTTGGTGATTCTAGAGTTTGGAAATTTGAATGAGATCAAGGGGTGGAGCAACTATGAGGGGGAAAGGAAATAGAAAGAGATATCCAATGCAAACAAAGGCAAAGAAAAGTAGAAGGTTAATGAGGGGGTGGACATTTCACTTGGAGGCACAAAAGAGATTACAGATTTTGAAGATGCCCCAGGCTTCAACTATAAGTTGGATACAACGTCTTAGCCTCTCCTAATTGAGCTCTTTGATTCTTTGCCTACTTCTAAGACACAATAAAAAAAATTGCCATGCCATCCAAATTTCTCCGAATTGGTGGTATGTGGTGTCCGACTCTAATGTTGCTTTGCTAGAGTCTTCAAATGTTGTAGCTCCTTCTGCTTAAAACCAAATTAATCTATTTTAAGATTCTTAGGCTACTTTCCCTTAGATAGAGAAGGTATAAGATGAGAATGGCGTGTTTGTACTCATTAGGTGCTTGATTTGTACCAAGGTTGAGGGGAGAATTACAACAATAGCCATGAAGAAAGATAATTTGAATAAACATGTTGGGTAGAAGTGTGCAACCCATTCCATGCCAAGGGAGGGTGTCATGGCAAGAAAATCATATAGGAAAAATAAGAACAAGTATTTCAAAAATGAAAAAGACTTGTATTGTCTTAGGCCACAAAATTGTGCTATATAAGCTCCTTGCAACAGAAGAAAAAGAAACAATTTGCTTGTGTCTTTTGGCTTTTGAGCAATACTTGACCCTCAAACAAGAAACTCATCTATTACATTGTTTTGATTATAATCACTTATAATTCATTTTAGTCCAATCTCAAGGGATATAATTTGTTGTAATGTAAAAAACTCTTATAATCCCTATAACAAGGAATCCAAGAATATAATTATGCATTTGAAATGAATGTTTTTTGAGGACAATAATAACATAAAACTCTAATTATATGAATTTTTTTAATAGGTGTATCATTGGACAAGCTATCCAACTTTGGGGGCTTTATAATAAAAGTTTAAGATTTTTTATTATAAATAAAATATTTACTATGAATGAATTTTAATTCTAACCAAAGGGATCTTTTTGTATGGATTTAAAAAATTTATGCACATGTGTTTCAATTCTTCATATATATTGTATAATTTTTTTTTAATAAATATGCAATCCAACATTTTTACATTTCATTTTATTGAATTTGGCCTTTACTTCACTTTTTTGGTCTTTTTAATTTGATGTAATTTTTACAAATGGTGTCGTGTAAGTTGTTTTAATGTCAATGATTCATATGTAGAATACAAGAGTTGCGTACTTGGGGCTTGAACTATAAAGAATTTTCCTTCACAACATGTCCTACTCTAGTACATTCATTACTTTAGTGTAAAGGTGCCTAAAAAGCATTGGAACATCTAATCTGGTTAGGGCATGGCCGAGACAATTCTTTTTGTGTATTGTGAAAAGATGAAGGAGTTGTTGCAGGTGGCTCAGTTCATTAGTGTTCCATGTGATGAAGTCACATTAATTAATAACATGACTATCTTGAATTCAATTTATGTGCACGTGGTCATTGATTTTGTCGATGTCCCTCTCTTGCTACGTCCTGAGCAAGTTTTGGTTTAGTAATGTATAACTTGCTTTATCAAATGATCATACATGGTCTGTTAGGAAATAGAGGCTTGACTTATGAGCATCTAATGGTCAAATTAGTGTGTTTTGGGGAATAAGGTGCATCCACATTCCAAAAATGTAAGTATGGTGTTGGTATACAAGTTAGGAAGAAGTTTGCTTTCCATGTATCATTTATCCAATGTTGGAGACATAAGACACACCTTATTGTTATTGCCATTTCTAGGGTCATGGTCATAGCTCATATGGAGGGAGTTCTTAAAAAAACTCATGAACATTTTTGTAGAACTTCCAAATGTCACCTAGAATTCACTAAGTCAACTTAAATTATAGTGACAATGGGGAAGAATATCTAATAATATATAAAAAATCAATGGTATAGCATGTTGTTCCGGGCTCAAATGATTTTGAGCGAGTATAGGATACTTGTCAAGATGGCGTTGGGTGTAGATAAAAAAAAGACCTACTAAAGCCCTCCTTGATTCCCTTTCTAAGAGACATTGATAAAGTTAGATTGTATTGTGTCGCTTATGGAGAGAGTGAACTGCCTCAAATAGCCAAATATGTGATGTATACATTTGCAATTTTGTAGCAGCTTTGAGACAATGTATCATAGGACTTCAATGTATGTACATTGAGGAGTCCACGGCCTTCAAGTCATTCCATTTTATCATTGTGAAGGGCTTAAAAGAGACTACCTTGGAGCCAATTCAAATGAAGCGGGATCCAGATTTGAACTACGCCAATGCTAAGGGCTGGTGGAGCACTTGGCCTTTCAATCATTTAATGTTTCTACAAAGATCTTTGTAATAAAAAGCAACTTTGTACCATGAGAAAAGACTATAAAAATAACAAGGACTACCTGGCCAAATTGGTGAAAGAATAATACATGTGTTGGTGAGTTCCAAACTCTAAACCTTTCAAATCTAATTTGTTGTATGGCTATGACATAGTTCATTGTAATTTATTAGATTTTGTCCTTTTTTTTCAAATATGTTTGTATGCATTTACTTTCAAATCTTATTTGTTTGTATTCTAATTTGCATGTGTGTTATAATTTATTTATGTGAGTTCCTATTTATAATATGTCTTATAATTTACTTTTGTGTATTCTAATTTTTTTATGTGTCCCATAATGTATTTGTGTGTGTTCTAATTTGATTATATCTCTTCAATTTATACAATGCATGTTTTAATTTTTTTAGCCTTGAGGTTGTGATATAGGGGTAACTCTATCACTTCTCTGTGAAATGACAATTCAATTTCTTGAGTAAACTAGTCTCCCATAGATGCATTTGGAATTGTGTTCCCCAATTTTGGCTTCAAAAGGCCATTTGTGATGCAAGCTTTCACAAGCATTTGGAAGTGCTCAAATTAATTTGAGTATTGCAATGCTCAAGAAATGAAGTCAGGAAAAGGTAAGAGCCATGTTTGGGTGTCACCACCTTTGAATAAAGATGCCCTTAATGAGAAAAAAGCCATTTTTTGTTTTGCAATGAAGGCCAATTCAAAGCAAATCATGACCCCACCCTACATGCACAACCCACTTATTAGGCGCTAGCAAATATTTGGTGCAAATCAAATATTGCTTTTAGCCTTTCTTAAATACTTCAAGATAATTAAATTGGCAATGTTTTTGGTGTTAAGTTTGATTGAAGATGAAAGGATGTTTTCCACATTTGAATTGTGAAAACCAAAGTTATAAACAAATTCACAGATCACCTTACCTAATGCGTTAAGATGAACATCAAACATTTTTGGACCCTTGACACCTTTCTATTTGGTGCAAGAGCGGAGCTTGATTAAGGCTAAATATGGCCTAAATGGCCTTTAAATCATATTAAATGTAGCTTCACATCATATTTATGAAGCACATTAGGTGGTGTTTCATCTTTCACTATAGCCTTTCTATTTTGCATTTGCATTCTTGCTCTACATATTGATGATGTGGTGAGTGCTTATGCATTTTAATGATCTTAGTTTTCATTAGGTTTATAGGGATGGTTTCTAGGTTCACATTAGATTTTTACAATTGTACCCTTGGCCTATCATGTTGTACGGTCATTCAAAATTTCAGAAATATACTTGTTGTCTAATTTTTTATTTAAAAAAATTCATATAAAAATACTAATTTTGGACGTCTTAGTGTATTTTGTTGTGTATAGGTCTAATGTGTATTTAGAATTCTCATGTTGAGTTGCAAATTTTGTTGAAGGCTTTCAAATGCATGTGTTTGCTTTCTTTTCAAGATTGAAATTTCCAAATTCAATTGAATACTTACAGTATGTTGAGCTCTAGAATGTTAGTTGCTGTGTGTACTAGGTCCATAGTAGATAGCCATTTTGGCTTATGCCAAGTAGAAGTTTATTTTTTAGATGTGGTTTAGAAAAAGACTTATAAGCTACTTTTTCTCCATGAATGATGCCAAACTATTGTAAAACTGCCTCTAAATTTATCCACTAATTAGCTTGTAATAAATTAAAAAACTTCAAAAAATTAGCCCACTTCATGTTTGCAATGACTGTCTTCAGCTTATGTATGCTACTTATATAGCCAGCACTAGCATGCAATATTTTAATGCCCCAAAAAATCATCACTGGATTTACCCTCGATGAAACAGTGAAATAATCCAACTGTACATCTGATTTAAAAAAAAAACTTAGCCAGCCTTGCTACTCAACCATTTTTTGGCTCCAAAGAAACTAAGGCTTGCCTCACCCAAAACGTTTTCACTGCTCATGAATCATGAGTATTTAGGAGAATTCCGAAAATTGTCCAAGCCTGGATCCACGAGACCAGTAACTTCCCTGACTTTCAAAAACGAATCCGATACAAGAGTGAAAACAAGCTCCTGCCCTTCTCGTAGCATGTTATTCTTCCAAAATGCATCCCAGCCTTCTGTTAAGTAGAACCTAAATCGTCCTCTGTCCATGTAGTAAGTGCAACGGACAATTCGAACTGGAGAATCTTCGTGAATTCCCTGAAAACGAAGATGACGTCTCAGCCAATTACCGTATTTCCTCGCAAAGTGAACGGGAATTTCCTGCATTTTTAATGAATTGTGTAGGTCAGTGCAGAGTCAAGAGTGAGTGTACGCTTGGATTAAGCTTCTACATGGAAACAATTGAGTCAAATGATTTAGAACCCTAATGTTTAAGAGTTACTACAATAGGTAATTGCAAAGCAGGCCAAGTTAAATAAAAATTAATTGCTGGTTAGGACTTCAGAGCCGCGGGAACGCGGGAAGCAAGGTTGGCACTAACCAACAATTATTTTTTATGACATTACTGGACATAATTTCAATGGAGGAGAGTTGAGCTATTTGACTTCTTTGATTATGTGGCTTGTTAGCGTATGTCTAAGGTAAGCTTGCTGGAGATTAAACCCATGAATAGATGCGCGCTTAGTTTGGTGAAAAGATAGGTGAGTTCAATGATCTCATGAACTTACTACAGGAAGTTTGGTGGATCTGCACTTAGACACTAAGTTAATACCGGTGGGTAGAAGTAGAGATTTCTCTCATTGACAGACCAATTTCAAATTCATACCACCCTGTTTGCATTAAGCATAAGCTTCAGCAAGCAGCAAGTATTTTCAGTCTTAATCTGCCTCTCCTTAATCTATCGAAACATGCCAAGTGCTGTAACTGCGAAACTCTCCTGCATTCAGATTTATTTACGTTATTATTATGCCAACTTGCAGTCATATTGGACTGTAAAAATTGAAGTTCATAGTAGTTAGCCAAATTGGACACTCAGCATACCAGCGTGCGGTCTCTGGATCGAAGTCGTAGTCGTTTTTGGAAAGCGGCAGGAAGAGAAGCTAATTGTTCCTCAGAAGCGTCAGGTCTCCTTGATGAACGTCCACGATTCGACTCGTACAGCAAATTCTCAATTTCTTCAGCAGTCAGCTCCTCACGTTTGTTTCCCCCGAGAGGCTTGTTCACTTTTTGCTGCGACACGTCAATTTCATCTGTGAATGGTTGCAGTATTTGAGGTCCCTTGGATTCTCCACGGCTGTTGAACATGTAAACTTCGAAATTGGACATTGCTATCCAATAGAAAATGAGCTTGTCACCTTTGGTGAGGCCATTGTCAGCAACAAATCGTCTCCATCCACCACAGAACGTCACTTCCGGCGGTGATCGAGAAGGACATACGGAAACACGCATAATCCATGCTTTTTTGCCAATTTGAAGAGCGACAGACTTCCGAAACTTGTCTCCATGTGCTTCTACGAAAGATCCAGGAATAGTCTGAAGAAAGTAGGAACAAAAACAGAGGAAAACAGCATTAGGTGCGAAGTTACGCGCGAGTCGTAGCCGAGAGTCAACTCAAAAAGTTAAGACACAGACTATGTCATATCCTAATATTGAATCCGGTACACTTCGTTTCCAAATGATATGTAAAGAAGGGCGAGGGAAATAGAAAGATATTGAGTAAGGGTTTGAACGAACCAGCTGACAATTTCCGGAAATGCCATTCGTTGCGGAGAGAACTGGCCGGCCGACATTAGACGTAACAAGTTCTTTTACAAAATGGATATCCCCTCGAAATTTCTGCAAGACTTCCGCCAAATTCCCAAAGCACGTTTCTGATTTGGAACTGGCCATGGTCTTCTGTGCACAGGCACCAACCGAGCAACACCAATGCAAATTAAGTAATCCGTGAAACTCCATTTCCACCCACAATGTTCAGTAAACCCGACCCCAGCTTGTTACTTCTTGCAACAAGGTGATATCTAATTCATCGAGGATGAGCACAAGAAGTATACTCTTTGGAATGCTTTGTCAAATGTTTGATCGATGTGCTGCCACAACTGATGGATGCACTTGCACTGTACACACGGAAGGGAGCGAAGCACAGCTTCGGGTCATTGGCAACAATGAGAGACTTGGAGGTTCAATTACCTGATTGCTCGGCTTATTCTTGAGCTTCCACCTTCTTCAGAACTCTTGGACAAAACAGAGCACCATCTCTCTGTCACAAACTTTAACTCCTGCTTGACTACAAGACTCCTCTACCATCTCTTTGTCACAAGCTTTCCTGCCTGATGTGCAGTAAGTTGAGGCACTAAGAGCAACTAAGTTAGTCCGCTGAAGGAACTTCCAAGCTTACACAAACACTACACTAAAAAGGGTATTTAGTGTTGGATTACATTTAGTGTAATTACCACCCTACTTGACCCTACACTAAATGTCAATTTTAGGACAATTAGTGTAGTGCTAAACTTCAATGCGCCGCCTTTGCCTTCTCTTCCCTTCTACCTTCCTTTAATAAGTTCTAACACTGAATGTAAACATTTTCAGATTTCAGATTTACCATAGAGTATATTTAATGTTAGAAATTACATTTAATGTTACTTACTTTAGTAGGCTTAATGATGTTTAGTGTCATGGTTCGCAAATAGTGTTGCCAACACTAAATACCCTTTTTAGTGTAGTTGCCAAAGGAAGCCTTCAGCAACAAGCTACAATACCAGAAGTTGGTTCCACAGGCTCAACATGGGCACTTCAATCAGTCATTTGAGCTATTTGAGAGGGTGCAAAATTGGTGTCAATGCAAATACATTGTTCTGGAGAAATTGGTACAAAAAATAGTAAAAATTGACTAATTATATTATTTTACAAATTTTCTGACTTTGGTAAATTAGTGTTATACGCATTAATTATAGGACAAATTAGTATAGCTTCATAGCTTGGTAGCTTTGTGCCAACCAGGTGCTTCGAGGCTCTTCTTCCTATAAAGGTAAGAGGATCATCAATGAATCACTCTAAAATCTAAATGACTTATTGTAAATATTACTATTTTTTTTCTTGGTTCAAAAAAAGAACTTGTAATTACTATCATTAGAAGCACATTAACCCCTAAAGGACCAACGTGTTTAGAGGCCCAAAACTGCTTCAAAATACTCGTCCCCAAAGCAAGGTCAAAATCTTCATTGATATTTATTTTTAACAAATTCAACCGTAGGATTCTTTGGTTAACTTGCACAAGTACATTGTCCCAAAATTTTAGAATGAATATTCCCATTGATTCCAAGATCAATGTGGCTAAACTTCAAAATGTAGGCTTTTCTAGTCCTTCTAGAAGGTGAAGTTTTGTCTTTCAACATTTTTAGAAAAAAACGTGTATGTCTTATTACTTGTGCATTTTAGACAATATGTTGAAAAATGGATTAAAAACCTATTGAAGTTTTTTCACAACACCATTATTCAAAATGCATGTACTAATAATATATAGATAGTTGGCATAGATAATTGTAGCATTATGACAATATTCTATTGCATTCAAAAGTGATAATATCCATCAAAGACCTAAATGATTCATTTTGCTAAACAACATGAAGGTTTGAAAAGATATTTAACTCCTAAAGTTCCATGAATATGTTTTTGAGGAAAACACTCCAAAATTGCCATTTTTAGTATAAGTACCAAATTTTTGAATTTTTTTTTGACATGTAAGCATAGGATCTTGTATTATACTGACTTGAAAACACATACAAAAAATTTCAGAAATTTCCACCTTGTGGATTGCAAGATATAAGCATTCAAATTCGTTGAAATCATTCTTTTGGCCCTGCAAAAACCAAGGCAGCTGCACTTCACAAGCTCGTTTTTCTATGAAAAAATGTCCAAAATGGTGGTGCTTCTATGAATTCTTTTTCCTAAAAAAGTTGGCTACATGCTTAAGAATTGTCAAATAATTTGGATTTGTACAACATATAGGAAAAAAATAGTAAGTAGAAAGAAGTAGAGAATGATTCAAAATACAAAATTGTTAAGAATTTAATTATGGAATTGAAAAATGTCATTCCCAATGGTTGCAATGTTGTAATAAACAATTTACATTCTAAGATTTTATTTTTTCAAAAAATATTGAAAATTGAGTGAAATAAACGACTTCAAAGTTTATTTTAGAATAGAAAATCTAGAATTGTCCACAAACTAAAATTCCTCATAACTTTTGACTTATTGATCAAAATGGAATGATTCAAAGCTTTCCACATATCTATAAATCTAGAAAACAAATTTCAAATACTTGTTTATGAAAAAAATATTTTTTCTAATTTGCTCGGACAGCTCAAGTTGAAAAACAAACTACATATTGTACAATAATTTTTTATTCATATTTCCAAATGTCAGGAAATTTAGTGCATATGAAAGATATTCCTCATCTTCACCTTCTATTAAAATTTTAGCCTAAAATGTGTAAGTTTCTAGTCACAGGTACTTGCCCAAAATTGCTATGTTGCTAAAAATAGCAAGTTGGTCCTCTAGGGGTTAAGATTTTGTTACTTAGAGATATACGATGGTATCAAACATTTAAAAAAAATTATAGCTTAAATTTTTTTTATTATTTTTATATTTATGATTAGATTTGTTATTGTTCAGCTAATGTATAATATAAAAATAAAATATAAACTACAATTAAAATTTTCTTCAAATTTTGATTACATCCAAAATAATATTATTTTGATGAACCTCTAAAGTCCCAAGACCTCTTTTCTGTCAAAAACCACTCATAACTATCACTTCTATTGCATTCACCCAAAAAAACAAAAAAAACATATGTTTTAAAATCCAAGCATAAAATCTTATACTTCACTTGTTTCAAAACATTTTGAAAAAATATAATGAAATTTGACTATACAGATTGCAAGATATTAGCATTCAAAGTTGGAATTTTTTTTTAATGCTAGCTTGCAATTTCAAAGGTCTTTGATTGCCATTTGTATAAATTTTTTGCACAATAGACTTTTAATTAAAAACTTTTATATTGAAAAATTAATTTGAAATCTAGGATGAATTTTTTTTTTTAAAAACACTTGATTTTCATACTTTAAAAAGTTGATAAATAGAAGTAGGTCCAAGATTAATTGAATGGAAAACTAAATCATTAATAGCTCTAAGATAAAATTGAAACACAATAATTCCTAGGATGAGGTTGTTCTAGCAAAAAAAATTTAACTCTGTAAAACAATATTTTTGAAAAATTGTAAAAATTTCATTCAAAAATGAATCTTATTTTTTATTTTTTCAAGAAGATGATTAGATTGTCTATAATTTTCTCATCATTGTCTAATTCAAATAGAATGAATCAAAGCTTCATGTATAGACAAAATGATAATATAAGAGGAACTTGGGGGGAAAAAAAAATTTAAAATTTAAAAAATATATAATACAATTATAATATGTGTGTGTGTGTCTTGTGTAAAATTTGAGAAAATTTGACTGGGTAGATTGAAACATTATAGAATATGAAATTAGAAGAAAAAGGTATTTTTCTGACCTTGTCCAACATGATCAACAAACTCTAACTCCTCTTAGGGTGAGATTTTTGCATTGTACATATTGTTGTTTTTACATTTGTGTCTTATATTATGCTAGTTACATACATGCCAAATTTTAGAAGTAAAAGAGGAGTTTTGCACATACAATCCAAAGTTGCCCATTGTGGCCCAAAATTGTGAAAAACATAAATTTTGATCTGTGTACCCAAACATAAAAAAAATCCCTTCTAAGGTGCTTACTATAAGGCAATTCAATTTAGTTTGTACTTTTCTTACATATGTTCCAAATGTAGTTTTGCTACCTACTGATTTGATTCAATCTCCACACTTGAAGGATTTGACCTGATCAACTAGGGTTACCTTCTCAAAGTTGTACGTAGAGGTCCAGGTAAAATGAAATGTCGTACAGTATGGCAAGTAAGGTAAAACTACCCAATTCCGTCAGTGATTCAAATTCGTGGTCTGCAGCTTTGTCCCAATTCCGTCAAAAAAAAATGCAAATCCGCTTCAGATTCTGACAACAGTAGTTTATTAATGCTATTAAAAGACAATGTGTCAATTAATGATTGGTGGATCTTCAAGTGCTATTAGATACATTGGAAAGCGGTATTGAGTTGTAAGAGGACGTTTATGAATCCAATCTAGTGGCGGTTGTGCACTTTCACTTCAGAAATTAACAGAAATTACAATTTTTATCAAAAAATTATAATTCCACTTGGGTTTGACTCCTGAAACAAAAGCACACCTCTAAAAAATATGTGTCATTAATTCAAAAAATTCTAAAATAATATTTTATATGTTTCAAAATGCAAGCAGAAAGAAGCGCACTTTGTGGACTTCCACACCATATACAATTAATTATTTTTAGAATTCCTTTGGATAGTAGCTACAAATCTACTAGAAGACCATGCCCTCCAAATTTCAGCTCCAAATTTGTTTTGGGGGGTATTAAATAGTACTGAAAACCTCCAAATTGGCAAGTGTGACATAAAATTGGGGGCTATTTTTGGACAATAAACTTTTTTGAAAATTACCAAAAAATTAGGTAAGGTGTATAATAGTCATGAGTACCTTGTATATAAATCTTGAGTCATTTGGAGCCAAAACGCAAAAGTTATAACCAAAAAACAAATCAGAACGCAAGGTGTGACTCAAAATAGTACAAGTGTTTCTTGCATTCACCCTTATACACAATCAAATTCAAATCATACAAGACAATGTTGTAAATTTTCAACTAGTTGCTTGCCAGTATTCCATAATATAGATCAGAATATCTCTAAGAGACAACTACTCAAGAGTGTAGGCATACCAAATGGACATGCAAGGAAATGAATACAGTGGTTGTCACCGCAATGAATAAAGTGAACACCTTGCCTAATAGATTGTCTACGAATAGTAAATATGGCCAATTTCATTAAAATGGCGGTATTTAATGTGCCATTTTCACACCATGACATCTAAGACAAGTATACATTGTTAACAAATACATCACTTTCAGATTTCAAAAATCTAGGACCGACATAGATATCAGACCGTGCAGTTTGAAAAATCTAGGATTGATATAGATTTTAAATATCTAGGACAAGTGTAGATTTCAAAAATCTAATACTAGTATAGATTCTGGTACTAAAAAAACAGTTTAGACCATACAGTCTGAACTACTAAAAGTGCCAAATTAACGGAATATTGCCATTTTAATGAAATTGGCCATAAATAGAGATGTTTTCAAAAAATTTACTAGTACCTGATTGCGATTGAGTAGGATGAAACTCTGTCCATGCCGATGAAAAACCACGATCATTGCCTAATGTCCTAGATTGGTTACTTTCCTCAAACTAGACATTATTCACTACCACGTGAAAACCAATGTTTCCCATTGTGATGAGCAGGAGATCTCACTTAAGGGTGATTGCCAGAAACACTTGTCCTATTTCTTGTCCCTTTGCCCTCAAAAATTTACTTTTTGCTCATAACTTTTGCATTGTTTGTCCATTTGACATGAAATTTGGAAATGAAAGTAGATGCTATAGTTGCAAACATTGAGTAATTTTTAAAATTGTTTAAAAATTAGTTTACTATTTTTAACCTACCCCCGATTGGGTGCCTACTTTGGCCATTTTGGGGGAGTTTGGTCCTATTCTTTACCCAAAAATGCAAATTTGAAGCCACAAATTGGACATGTTGGAGGTCTACTAACATTACAAGGGTTGACGATGAGTTTTTATGAAAATAGCGACGAAGAGGAAAAATTTTCTTCATGAATTTTTTGGTGCAATGCGAGCGCAGTCTTCTTTAGCAAAATGACTTTTTTTATGGAATTTTTTTGAATTTTTTTTGAATTACTAAAAATGAAAATCTCCACAAACCCCTTTTCTGCTATTTTTTGCTTCCAGTGACTTTTGTAGTACTTCGTAGTAGTAAGTCCGTAGTACTGAATAGTACAGCATAGTACTAAATCAACAGTGCAGATTTGCCGGGGCGCTTCTAAAACATAGTATTGGTAGTACTGCATAGTAGTGTACTAGTGTCAGTCCTATGGCCAAAAAATGCAATTTTGACGAAAAAACATGAAGTGTTTCTTGCAACTACCCCTAAGCACACATGAAGACACAAAGGCCAGTTGCTCTAAACTTGCTCTTATTGAAATAGTAGAACAAAGAAATCAAATAATTTAAAAGAAAACACATTCCAAGCTTAGGCACCTTCCGAGGTCTGAAATAGTGCATCCTACATGTTGGCCATGGCTCCTAATCTGGAATGGGTGGTTCCACCTTATGCGATCTGGAATGCAGTCAGCTGTTGACTGTTCTTTGGAAAATAGACCGATACACAATGGAGCAGTTGGAGACATGAACTAGCTAGAAGAGGAGCACGACTTGAATTGATACAGTACGACAGGCAACCCTTTCACGGCAAGCTCCGGCTTTTATTATTGTTATCAGTCTGTAAGAGAAATCGCAACAAACGAAGGGAAGACGTATGGTCACGTACTCCCCTTCCAACCCAACGACTGTGCCAGGGGAGCTCCACTGAAGCTACTCCACCCCGAAACTTCAGCTGCAGCAAACTTCCATCGTCCCCTACACGCAAGCTACACGAGACATGTAGCTCTGTGTGGATACAACACTGTGAGTTGCCACTTCGGTAAGTTCAACCATTCAACTGTTGAATAGGTAGAAGTGAACGATCGTTCACCCTTAACAACAAGCTACGCGACTACTTTATTAACGTAATTCACACTACAAATCCAACACGTACTTTGACCCCTCCCAACAATTAAGACCTCTAGCTGAGGTGGTGGCAGCATGATCGATATACAGCTAGTGCCACCTTGGAAGTGATTTCCGAACTCCACCCATCCGCTCGATCCAACGAGCTCTCTCGATCGTGGCCGCACTTGCTCTAGTGATAGCATTCCTTTGTCTCGGAGTTGTAGTTCCAGCCAGGATAGCAATGCTCATAACAATGGCCTCCGCTGCATGCACAACACCATCGTCAGTCACATGCAGCCAATTTCACAATCATCCAATTCATTATCATCATGTCCGCGTAAGCCTAATGCATTCGAATGCGCACAGCTAGCATGCCTCGATCATTGGATCGAAATCAAGATGGGGGCGCCGGTAACACATCGCCATTGGAAAACAGTACGTCATGCATGATTCTAGAAACTGAAATACCCACGTACCTGCAGTAGGCCTCCCCGTACTTGTGGTATTTGTTCTCGCACTTGTGGTTGCACCACCCGCAGTGGTTCTTGTGGTTTTTGAGGTTGTAGCAATTGCCGCCGCAGGAGCTGTAGGGTGAGTAGCACTTCGCCTCAGCACTCCCTGCAGCTGCAAAACATTCCATATATCCATCAGACGCAAATCGAATCGACATGGCTAGCTGCGTTAGATGAAACACAATTGGCCAGGATCGAGCGAGAGTTTCTAAATTCAATGGATGCGCTAAATTATTCATCATTCTGGACGGAAACGGCGGCTAGCGGAGCCTAATCAGCCTATTCATTAGTTGGTGACGCCGTGGAGATGGGGCACGCTGTGTGTACCGATGAGGACGACGAGAGCCAAAGCGGCCGCCAGCAGGAGGACCTGACTCCCACGTCGCGATTGCTGCTGCGAGCGCGCCATCGTTCTCGGAGATCGATCAATAAGCTGGGACAGAGAATCACTGGGACTGGTAGCTAGCTAGAGCTGGAGACCGAAGTCGGACAGAGAAGAGGGAACACCAAGAGGCTGCGCGCTGAGCTAGATCGATGCCGATGAAGTGATGAGTGGGAGGGAGCGGAGTCCCCCTTAAGTAGTGTTGAAGTCGGCCCTTGCAGCACTGCATCTCTTGCGGAGTTTGCAGTTACCAGCTTGTTTCACTTCACGCGCGCGGATGAAAGTGAAAAATTACTTGATTGGCCATTGTCACGGAGGTCAAACTGGTGTCATTGCCGGCCATTCCGGTGACGGAGGGGCATTGCAAGTTAGCCAGATGGGGAGAAGAATAATAAACGAGTTCATCGATCTGGACAGTAGCACTGTAGCACCCTGAAATTTTGCGCTTGCAGCTTGCGGAACCGACACTTTTCTGTCGCATATCGAATTTGTTAATAACATATTTCCGAGAGGACTTTCAGAACGGGAAATGGTAAAGGAGGCTTTTCAACTTTCGACGAGCAGTGGTTGATTGCAGCGCTGGTCCCTGCGTTTCTGAGGTGCGACTTACAGTGCCCATGCATGTAACCATCATGTTGCCGTGGCCTCGCAAGCTACTTGTGTCCACCCCTGAGGTTCACACTCCTCACTGGGGCCCGTACGGTGCATTGGGGAAGCAGAATTTCAGTTGCTAGCTTGTCTGTAACTGGAGAGTCTGTTTCACCGTTTCAGGAACTAAGTAGATTTTAATCAATGACTTAGACTTAATTGCTTTCGATTCCAGAAGGCTTGTTGAAAACTAGCTTGATGTATACGCAATTGTTTGGGAATTTTTGAACTCTTAATTAAGAAAATAAGATGTTCATAGCTTGACAATTTTGGCCTTTTAGGACTAAGAAATCCCTAAAGCACAACTGCCCGTGGAAATGTTCAAGCTAATGAATGTTCAGGGAGGTTCCTATCCCAGTGACCCAGTTCCTATAATAAAAGTCAATTTTCAATGGATGCTTCTAAAATTTGGATACTAATGTCTATAAACTAAAGCCATGAATCTATTATTCTGAACTTAGCAAGTCCATCCAAAGACACAACACTATTTAGAAATAATAGCATTGATGGGGTCTTTTGGATTGGAGTTTGAAAGAAGAAAGGGAAATCATCTTTCGTAGAGCAAATAATTGGTACACAGAAGACCATTGCAACTTATGTCATCTTCTCCTTGGACCCCATATCATTGTAGACATCTACCAAGGATTGTTCCTTGATTGCATGATGTTGATTCTTCTTCCCTTATTTCCTTATTTATTATGATAATTTTAACATTTGGCAATTACAACATATTTTGATTTTGCCTTTCTATAAGGACAAGCCATTTGCTTTGCCTACTACTACTATGCAGTTGATGATAAATTTAAGCTTTGAGCACTTTAAAATAATTCTAACTCATTTTTTCAATGAATATACCAGCAACTATAAGTGAACATAAAGTAGCATGAAGGATTAATAAACCGGAAGAACTATAGGCTGGTTGAGTTTGGTTGATTGTTTCCTTCAATCGTCAAATCAAAACCAAGAACCCTAAACAAATAGCTTTGAAGTGTTCTCAAAATAACTACGTTCAGCATTAAGCAAAATTAACGTGATACACTTTCAAAAAAACTAAAGCATACTTATTACAGTCAAATTAGCAATTGCAGATATTGTAGGTGAAGGATTGATTCGGCATAAACTAAGCTGCATTCTTTGTCAAAATCAAAGTGCTACATGTCGTCCTGTGATTGGTTTAGGGTGATGTACATCTCTCTAAATTTGGACACCACCTTGCATTTTGCAGTCATGGCGGTAGCAGCTTGTCTGGGTTCAATTTCTTTCCCCCCTAAACACCGGAAAGAATATACTTCACCGAGTTCCAGAGTCTGCCACTCATAATTAGATTCCGGAATACTCAGATCCAGATCGCTGTTCTTGACTTGGTAGCCACAGCTACCATATATCCAGCCCCCATGGGATAAGTTATTAACGGCACAGGAATGATTGGAAGCAGCGACACGACACCGCATGGAACGTACGGCATTCGTACCGTCGGGAGGCCTGAGCGTCTCCACGGAGTCGACGCTCGCCAGTCACGCCACGTCTGCCGAAGACGCATTCACCACGCACTACAGTGGCTTAGGCTCATGGTGCACGTGGGACCACTTACCGGAAGTTCGATCTCTTGCAGACAATTTTCTCGATCACTCCTCACTGCAGTCCAGTAACTTACAAGTTTGCAATCAGTCGCTCCCCAGGCCCCAGCCTAGCTTATTTTGAATGGAATTGAAAGAAAAAACCAGCACCCAACAGACAGTGCGCTTTCCCAACACCGCCCGGCCGCTCCTAAGTCCTTTAATCTGTAAGCACAGAGCCCGTGTTATTATACACTGTAGATCTGCCATACCTTAGCATTTTCTTTTAATGGGGGACTCATGAAGGGATCGATGTTTCTATTTTGTCACCCACGGATCCTTGGCGACAGCACAATACGCACACCTATCCCCATAATTCCTTCACTGCAACGGATGCTCTGGATAATTATACTGAGTTTCTTCGTAGGGGTAACTCATTGAATACATAATTCATGTCGTGGACTCAGGTAGCCGGGGTCTACAGTACATTGCACAGAGATATCTGAAACGAAACATGAAAAGAATGACACTAATGAATTGGATTATTGGACTGAGGTTATATTAAGCTCCTAGCTCATGGGCCGACCGACCGGACGATTCTGGATTTTGAATCAGTTGTAGAGTCGGGCAGCTCGATCCAATTTGGCCCGTCGGTCTTACCCTGCCAGTGCAATCATTTGAAAGCTACTTTCTGTTTAATCAATTACGACCTCATCATTAGTGAAATTAGGTTTAGTTGGCCCTCACTAAGTTCTCCACATTTTACAGTATATAAATGTTTACTGTTACTATGCAAGGATGCATTCATTTTCATCAACCCAAAAGCATGTGTGTGGCATGGGTTGGTGCACCGGTTCAAAGCAGAGAGTAGCATGCGCCTCCAAGTGGACAAGGCGTGAGTCATGAGGTAACTTTTCTGGGTAAGGCAACCTAATTTCACTATTCTCTGCATTCTGTGCAGTAGTACTCAAAAGAGTCAAACAGCGATTTCCACTCCATCCTTGCACGTCAGAGCTAATTGCAAAAATGGAACGATGGTGGAAGTGCCAGTGATAATTTCAAATCTCCATCTCAACGCACCTCTCAAATATTCATCTGAAGATGGAAGAATAATCAATCATGCACTGGACTCGTGATTTTCAATCCAGCTTCCGGAGCGAAGGGACCAATTAAGCTAGTTAGAGCAGATTGAGAGACTAAATCGTCCAGGCCGGCCCCGGTCCTGGCTCAGTAACTTAATTGCACATTTGCACTTCTTTTTGCTCTATATTTTAAGTGCTGATTCTCACTCGAATCAAAGGATTCATCAACTGGGAGGCTCCGCCGCCCGCAATCTGCTTCTCTCACGCAATTAATTGTGGGGCGGTTCAACATGCAAAGCAGGAGGAGCGTTGAAATCTGTGGACAACAAACAAAATCCATTTTGCACAAAACATTATAGAATCATGCGGAACGTACACAGAAAAAACCTTGACTCCCGGGGACACGGCCACGGAAGTCACTGGAGTGACTCGTCTAAGCATTGAGATAATAAATCAAAGAATCCCATATATATTGGAAACAACGTATCATTTTCCAGAAATATTAAAAATTTATAACACGTCAGACTCTCCGTTTGCCAAGTCCACAAATCTCGAGCCCCATTGAATAATTTTCCAAAAGTTATGCTGGATTACCTACTACGGTAGGACCACCCATGCGCATTGCCAACCAGTGAGCCATATCCAACATGTAGGGTGTATTTATTTCCAACCAAACTTGGAATGTGATTTTTTTCCCTTTACTAGTAAAGTCATGACACATGTCCCACAGTAATGAGTAAGAAAGTAGGTGGTTTAGTAGTTCTTGAATGATTGAAATTGACAGAGTCTAAAGATTGGATATGGGTTTAGGCCAACTTTTGGCTTCCAAAATTCATAGTAATTTGAATTCAAGGAATAAAATCATGAAAATTTGGCAATGTCCATCATTTCTATCTTTCTATAGCGTTGAAAATTAACATTGACTTTTGCTACTCTAGAACATGCGCAAAATTGCTTAAGTGGTGGGCTATGGGTGGTTCTACCATATGTAGCAAGAGTGTTGGGACCCATGTGTTACTGAAGCATTAGGGTGGCATGTTGGGACCCATTCTTCCTAAGAATTTGTTTCTCGTGTCCTCTCTTTTTGCAAAATGGAAGCTAAACCTCAATTTAGGAAGAAGACAATTGAATGTGATTAGATAATTAAACACAATCATGCCTTGTTGTCATTAAGAAAAATAAAAAGTTGATTACCCGGTTGATTACAAATTCAAATGCAATTTAGGATTAGAAACAAACTAACTTGGACAAAAAAAAGGATGGTTTTCAAGACTCTAAGGACAACTCCAATGTTTGTAGCATTTGACTAGTTTTCTTGTAGTTAGGCCTAGCCTTGTATACAACAAAATTACAATTGTCCCATCCAACTATCCTGTGAATTAAAGTTAAATATGATAAAATAATTTTAACCCCTAAGGAACCAAGGTGTCTACTTTGGGCTTTTTGAGAACCTTAGCAAGCTCTATTGACTTTATAATTTGGAATTTTGGCATGAAGTTCTTAGGATGGATGCTATTCATCATAATCTATATGTGAAGCTTTGTTTTACGTCATTCTAATAAATATTGCAAAAATTAGAAGTTTTTTTTCAATTTCATTGTCAAATTAGGTAGAAAAAATTATATTCTAAAATCCTGAATACTAATTACTTTTGGGAGATTGTGTAGATTGATAGCTACTCATAAAAACATTAGAATTGTTCAATTCCAAATAATGAGGTAAAAGTTATGAGGAGTTTTATTTTGCGGGCAATGAGGGTTGAAAAATCATATAAAGTTGTCTCTTGCTCTCAATTTTGAAAATTTTCAAATAAAAATAAAAACAAAGGATATTATTTTTTTGTAATAAATTCTTACTATTATTTACAATCAAATCCAAATGACAAAGATTTATTTCTAACTTTTGGTAAATATCTCCAAATGATAAATGAATTGCACCATTGGATTTAGAAGGCCCAAATTTGCACAGAGATTTACCTTTTTCTTTCTCCAAGCCATTTGGCCCTGTAAAAGTTGTTTTTTGCCAAATTTAAAAACTATAAAATTTCAAATGATGGAATTTGGAACTTTTCAATTATTTGATTTGCTTGGAGTTTTGAAAGATCTTGTTGGATGAAAAAGACTCCTCTTTGATTTCATTTGGATTTTGCATATTTCCATTTTGCTTGTCAAGTGTCAACGTGTGAAATTGATTTAAATTCTATCTAAATTTGTGGTAGCTGCTAATTTGGATACTTGTCAACGTTGGGATACCTTGAAATTTGTTAAGGTTCGTCATTAGTATAAAAAATCTATCGTAATCTTTAGTGAAACTTTATCAATACTTGGATAATTTCTAGGAATTTTCATTGCCAATTCAACCCCCAAAGGACCAACGCCTTTATTGTGCCAAAAAACATTGAAAATTGTCATTTCTATAGCAAAAAGTAAAAAAAATTGAAAATTATTTTTTTCTCACATCTAACTTAAGGATATTAAACCTTACTAGTATGAGAATGTGTAGAAAAAAATCAAAGTTTTTTCAAAGTTTTACCTTTAGCAATTTTAAACATATAAGGTTCAATTTGGCGTGATCAAAAACACAAATTAATCAGAATGACTCTAAATTTTTGTAAATGTTCCAAATAATAAACTAATAATATTTGTCATCAAATTTTAACCCTTAAAGCACCAAACATGTTTTTTTGAGAACGTAGCTTTTGGGGGCAGCTCACTACGAGCGGAGTTTTCATTCTTTTTCTTTCAAATTTTCACACAACATTTTCCCGAGGAGTAGCTTTAAGGCCCAACAATTTTCATAACTTTTGACTACATGGTTAAAAATTTATTGCGTGATATGTCATTTTCATTGCTCGGTGGGCAGCCCGGGCAGCAAAAGAAACTTCTTTAAAAATCACTTTTAAAAAAAAAAAAAAATTGGAAATTGCAACTTTAGATTTATATGTATGTGGGAAGCTTTGAATCATTCCATTCTGATCAATGAGTCAAAAGTTATGAGGATTCTTAGTTTGAGGGTAGTTATAGAATCTCAATTCTAAAATAAACTTTGAAGTCCTTTATTTAACTTAATTTCAATATTTTTGAATAAAAATAAAAACATTGGGTGTAAATTGTTTATTACAAAATTACAACTGTTGGAATTGTCATTTTTCAATTCCATAAATAAATTTTTAACAATTTAGTGTTTTGAATCATTCTCTACCTCTTTCTACTTACTATTTTTTTCCTATATGTTTTACAATTCTAAATGATTTGAAATTTTTCAAGCATGTAGCCAACTTGCCTTGAAGAATAAGTCCAAAGAGTAACCACCATTTTGGACATTTTTTCATACAAATGTGACCTTGTGAAGGGCAGCTGCCTGTTTTTTCACAGGGAAAAAAAAAGATTTTTGTCAATTCAAACGCTATTATCTTGCAATCCACATGGTGGAAAAATCTGAAATTTTTTCCACATCTTTTTAAATAAGTTTAATACAAGATCCTATAGTTACATGTGTCCAAATTTATTTTTTTCTAAAATTTGGCACTAGTCTTAGAAATGGCTGTTTTGGAGTGTTTTTGGTGAAAACATAGTCAAAAAACTTTAGGGGTTAAAATTGACAAATGTATAAATTTTTTAGAATTTTATAGGATGTAATTTGGTCAGTTTTGACTTTCTATTCCTATTTTAAAATGTGTGCAAATTTGTGAGAGGTTTTCATTTTCTCATTTTTTAAATTTAAAAACACTACATTTACTTTAGATTCCAATACAATTTTCTTGGAGGGGTAAAAATCATTATTTATCATTTTTTAATTTTTTTTCTCCAAAAGCTACGACTTTTGCCTATAAGTTGATCTTCCAAGAAATCCAACGGTTAATATTTTCTACAATTAACTCCATGCACACTTTATATACTTAAAATCATAAATTTCAAGCACATCCATAGGCAAAAAAATATCAAAGTGGGACGACTCATTAGAAACCTCTTTTGTCAAGAAGTTGTTAGGCCTTGAGGGCTTAACATCTCTATTTCTAAATTTGATTATTCATTTGTATGTGAATTTGCTTTGTTTTCCATCATTGCTTCATATGGCTTCAATCTCTAAAATTAAAGAAAGTGAATTTCAAATTGACCTAAATTACAACCTTTAGATTTACAATATTTGTCAATTTGATACTTAGTATGCCTTTAATTCCATCGAAATTGAGATCCCAAAGCTGTTCAAAACAATATTTTTGTGAGATTTTTATATATTTTATACTTTTGAATATATTTATGTTAGTGCATAAAAATATAAATTAGGATATAGATCCTTAATCATAGTTTATAACAACACATCAAATGAGATCAAAGATGATGGAAAACAGAATGTTGGTATATTGAATTTTGAGCCACGCATTCAAAAAATGGATGTGCCTTGGTCAACCTCAATTTTAATTTTCAAAATAACTACTTCTAAAATTTGATTTAAACTAAGAAAATGAAATTAATTAATCAAGTTTTTTTTTTACTCCATTTTAAGATTTTATTGCAATTGAAAGCTCCATGTCTTAAAATCCAAATAACATAGTATGGTTTATTTTTCATTCATTTAAAAAAAATTATTTTACATTTAAATTATAAAATTAAATTTCTCATTCTATCCTTTATTTATGGTAAAAATTACAAATTATTCTAATACTTATTATAATTGATATAATTTGAGCTTCACCTTTAGCTTTAAGAAATCACAATAATTTGGTTTATACATAAAAAAAATTATTGAAAAAAACAACATAAATAGAAAATGCATTTTTCCACTAGCAAAATATTTCAAAATTTTATACATCTAGTAAATAAAAGGATAAATTTGGTTTGATAGTCAAATTTGACTTTAAGGTCTCTGTTGTGGTTGTTTTGGACATAAAAATTAAAATAACCAATTGAAAATTTTTCATACTAATTTCCATTGCTATTTGTACCTCTTGAAAAAATTTCAAATCATTTAGATTGTCTTTTCTATTTTTACTTGTTTATATTCAACAAAAATGATAACAATTACAATTTTTTATGGAACAAATTGAAATTTCTCACAATGATGTATAATTCAAATTTTCAAGTAATAAAAATATAAGATTTTTATTTAAATACAATTTAAAATGCTAAATTTAGTTTAGAGAGGAAGTTTGACCATTTCACAATGGATCAAGTCCTTTAGGGGTTAAAGTCTGCTTTAAGTTTGTGTGGTGATCTTGCACTAGCTCCTTGCATGGAAATTACCATTTGGAGAATTTTTCCTAGAGTCTTGACTTGCTAGACACATGTTTGTCAATATTCAAGATGTTTGAGGATATTGTTTGGATCTTAGTACTAACCAACGAAGGAATTTCTGTTCTTTTCTTGCCTTGATATGCTTATTTTTTTGTCTTGTACTAGTGGGTGTTTTTCTTATCTTTTTGCTTAGCTTTCGCCTCATACAATGAAGCTTTGACTTTGTCCCATTCTTTGCAAACTTCACCTTAGTTTAGTTTTATTTTTTGTCCCCTCTGTATGGTGAAGATTTGACTTTGCTTTTCACCTCTAAAAATACTAATTATTTCATTTCCTAAGCCTAGTAATTTCTTTAAACGATATTTATGAGTTGAGAGATAAATTCTAAATTTTTAGCGTGGTTCCATCAACATTTCCTTAAGGTTAAGTTGTATAAGTCTTGTCAAGATATAATTTGGGTCCCTTTCCTTTTTTTAAAAGAAAAGAAAAAGTCCAAACGAAATCAAATTGGGAGCCCTATGGCCAAGCCAACGGCTTCTCTCAAAGGGACTAGTTAAGAGCAAGTTGGCTAGACAAAGAACAAACTAACTGCACAAGAATAAGTGGTTGGATGGGTACGAGTGACTGGACAAGGACAAGCTAGCTAGATGGAACGAGCGACTAGACGAAATGAGGGACTAGCAGGAACAAGTTGAAGCTAGATTGTTTGGCTGAGTCTAGATCGTGAACTAAGGCTAGGTCATGAAAGGTGAGGCCACGCTATGCAAGCTAGGGTTCTCAATTGGTTCTAAAACTGCCAACAATTTGCTCTACAAATACACAAGTTTTAGGATTGAAGTTGGAATGAGAAAAATGAGAGTAGGATAGTTGAATGAAAGGATTAAGATTGAGGTATTGGGGGGGGGGAAGCATAAAAGGGCATTATGGTAGTCATTAGAGTTGACCGCTTAGAGTTGTTAGCAAGCAAGTCTACAAGCTTGTAAGCTTGAATTTTTTTTTAATTTTTTTTAGGAAAGATGAGCTATAATTGTGGATTTAGGTGTTTAAAAATAAAATAAATTAGAAGTTTTTTTCTTAGGAGTTTATAGAATTTTTATTTGTAAAATTGATCTCTGGTGTACTTCCATGTAATGATGTAACGAGCCATGTAATTTAATTTGAATTAATTAATTAACCCTTCACCGCTTAGTTAAGGGGACAGAATACATCCCTTTTTCAGTGTATTCTGAGATACTCTAGGCGGTAAGGGATTAAAGAGCAGTTGAAATAAAAAATTGCACATAAGAACTCAAAAATTTTAGCCATAGAGTATACCAATCCAATCATAAATAAAACCAATACATATTAGTTAGACTCATGAGATGTGTCAATCTCATGAATCTAAGTTCTAATGGACTTGGTAGACAAATCATTACTACTAGACAAATTTGATGAATCCCCACCATCTAATGCCAATCCATCTATGAATTGTAAAACATTCCCGAGAACATTAAGTGCATAAGTTTGTTTACAAGATTTTGGTTTAGAACAACCTAAATCTACAAATGCTAATGCCATTTGCTTTGCATACAGCGACAACTCAAATGTCTTCTACGAACTAATTTGAAGTTGTTAATTCTTTATGATTTCATCTTGCCCTACTAACATCAGTCCACAAAGACTGAAAAAAAGTAATAGCCAACATTAGACTAAAAAAAATGAAAAAACAAGAAATATGTAAAATATTCCAAAAGACAAAATTTTGACAATTTACTTATTGTATTTTGACTTCTACATGAACTTGCACGGAATAAAAACCATGGCATCCGGATCTTGCATTGCAACAATTGCAATTGGCAGCTCTGATGTGAGTATGTGACCACGAGCGGTTTGGTCTTCATCATGGGTTTTAGAAGAGCATCAAATATCTTTTCATCCTTCTCTAATGCTACAATGTAGCCCCCCATGCCACAACATGAAATAATTGTCATGTGTGAAACCTCAATTTGTCACTTGACACCTATAATTTTTTTTTAATTTTATGTTTTCAGTTAAATTTTATACTTCAAAATTCCTAAAAAGAGTGTTGAAACAAAATAAGTGTTGTACATGCCAATGTGGTATTTTGGTCTATAATAGAATTGAAAATCTAAAGTACTTCAATTCCTTGCAGGTATATAACTTAAAACCTCCAAATAAAAATGGTTTAGACTACTTTATAAATACTTCCTGAAATGCTTAACCTTGCCCAATTTGTGACAATTCATTGCTAAATTAATTTTATGGAACCCATGAGGATTCCTAAGACATTCTCAATCAAAAAAGTTTGAGCTCTTAGATCTCCAGAGAAAAGTAGAAACCTCAATTGTTAGTATGCACATTTAAAAACTCAGAACATAACAATGGAAAGCATCCATTAAGGAAGTAGGGTATTTTGGGTGGAACACCACAACAGGTATCCAATGGCAAAATCAATTTTTCAAGATTTTTTTCCATGTGAAAGATTCTCTAACTACCAATAATTATTAATTAATGGAGGTAGCAAGATTTCAATCCTCTTATTTGAATGTGCAAAGTAAAAAATAAGCCTGCACATATTTTATAGTAGTCTATAAGAGGATCCATAAAAAAATTTGGAATCTTCTAACTTGTAAGAGATCCTCTTCCGAACGTTCAATCGCTTAATCTCTAAAGGACCATTGTCCTTTTGGGAAATAAATGGGATTTGGGGCAAGTACCTACGGGCTGAAATTTTTTCCTGATTTTTTGAAATTTTTTTTGACATAGAAAAGCTGATTAGCTTTGTATGAATATAATTTTTTTTCAATCAGTGCTCGAGAACAAAAGTTATGCCCAAATAAGCTCAAAACAAGAGAAGGGGGCTTGTAGCAAATTTTTTTTTGCAAAAATTATAATTATAATTTTTTTTTCCTCATAGAATCATAGATTATATTTTTGTCTATGTAGAAAGCTTTTATTCATTTCATTTGGATATTTCATAAGAAAACTATGGGCAATCATTCTTGTTTTTTGGGCAATTAGAACATCTTCTTGAAAAAAAATAACTTGTAGGATTCATTTCTGAATGCAATTTTTTTCAATTTTCCAAAAAATAATTTTCTACATGGTTTAGTTTGCTAGATTCATTGGAATTCGTGCATTATAATTCCATCTAAGAGAAATTAATAATTTTTATTTTCCTTCTATCTTATACCTACTTCTACTTAATAATTTTTTAAAGAATGAAAATTAAGTTTCTTTGAGTTTTTCTTTTTTTCCTAGACCCTCAATTCAATACTCCACTATAAAGATTTAAAGCTCAAAACTCTGTACTGCAAAAATTTCAAGTCAAAAATGTTCAAGTCAAAAAATCTAATTCCGCAATAAACTAAAAAACTTGTTTTCTTCACATTAAATGCAGATATCTTGCAATCTGTGCGGTCAAAAACTTTGATTTTTTTCTACACATTCTCATACTAGTAAGGTTTAATATCCTTAAGTTAGATGTGAGAAAAAAATAATTTTCAATTTTTTTTACTTTTTGCTATAGAAATGACAATTTTCAATGTTTTTTGGCACAATAAAGGCGTTGGTCCTTTGGGGGTTGAATTGGCAATGAAAATTCCTAGAAATTATCCAAGTATTGATAAAGTTTCACTAAAGATTACGATAGATTTTTTATACTAATGACGAACCTTAACAAATTTCAAGGTATCCCAACGTTGACAAGTATCCAAATTAGCAGCTACCACAAATTTAGATAGAATTTAAATCAATTTCACACGTTGACACTTGACAAGCAAAATGGAAATATGCAAAATCCAAATGAAATCAAAGAGGAGTCTTTTTCATCCAACAAGATCTTTCAAAACTCCAAGCAAATCAAATAATTGAAAAGTTCCAAATTCCATCATTTGAAATTTTATAGTTTTTAAATTTGGCAAAAAACAACTTTTACAGGGCCAAATGGCTTGGAGAAAGAAAAAGGTAAATCTCTGTGCAAATTTGGGCCTTCTAAATCCAATGGTGCAATTCATTTATCATTTGGAGATATTTACCAAAAGTTAGAAATAAATCTTTGTCATTTGGATTTGATTGTAAATAATAGTAAGAATTTATTACAAAAAAATAATATCCTTTGTTTTTATTTTTATTTGAAAATTTTCAAAATTGAGAGCAAGAGACAACTTTATATGATTTTTCAACCCTCATTGCCCGCAAAATAAAACTCCTCATAACTTTTACCTCATTATTTGGAATTGAACAATTCTAATGTTTTTATGAGTAGCTATCAATCTACACAATCTCCCAAAAGTAATTAGTATTCAGGATTTTAGAATATAATTTTTTCTACCTAATTTGACAATGAAATTGAAAAAAAACTTCTAATTTTTGCAATATTTATTAGAATGACGTAAAACAAAGCTTCACATATAGATTATGATGAATAGCATCCATCCTAAGAACTTCATGCCAAAATTCCAAATTATAAAGTCAATAGAGCTTGCTAAGGTTCTCAAAAAGCCCAAAGTAGACACCTTGGTTCCTTAGGGGTTAAAATTATTTTATCATATTTAACTTTAATTCACAGGATAGTTGGATGGGACAATTGTAATTTTGTTGTATACAAGGCTAGGCCTAACTACAAGAAAACTAGTCAAATGCTACAAACATTGGAGTTGTCCTTAGAGTCTTGAAAACCATCCTTTTTTTTGTCCAAGTTAGTTTGTTTCTAATCCTAAATTGCATTTGAATTTGTAATCAACCGGGTAATCAACTTTTTATTTTTCTTAATGACAACAAGGCATGATTGTGTTTAATTATCTAATCACATTCAATTGTCTTCTTCCTAAATTGAGGTTTAGCTTCCATTTTGCAAAAAGAGAGGACACGAGAAACAAATTCTTAGGAAGAATGGGTCCCAACATGCCACCCTAATGCTTCAGTAACACATGGGTCCCAACACTCTTGCTACATATGGTAGAACCACCCATAGCCCACCACTTAAGCAATTTTGCGCATGTTCTAGAGTAGCAAAAGTCAATGTTAATTTTCAACGCTATAGAAAGATAGAAATGATGGACATTGCCAAATTTTCATGATTTTATTCCTTGAATTCAAATTACTATGAATTTTGGAAGCCAAAAGTTGGCCTAAACCCATATCCAATCTTTAGACTCTGTCAATTTCAATCATTCAAGAACTACTAAACCACCTACTTTCTTACTCATTACTGTGGGACATGTGTCATGACTTTACTAGTAAAGGGAAAAAAATCACATTCCAAGTTTGGTTGGAAATAAATACACCCTACATGTTGGATATGGCTCACTGGTTGGCAATGCGCATGGGTGGTCCTACCGTAGTAGGTAATCCAGCATAACTTTTGGAAAATTATTCAATGGGGCTCGAGATTTGTGGACTTGGCAAACGGAGAGTCTGACGTGTTATAAATTTTTAATATTTCTGGAAAATGATACGTTGTTTCCAATATATATGGGATTCTTTGATTTATTATCTCAATGCTTAGACGAGTCACTCCAGTGACTTCCGTGGCCGTGTCCCCGGGAGTCAAGGTTTTTTCTGTGTACGTTCCGCATGATTCTATAATGTTTTGTGCAAAATGGATTTTGTTTGTTGTCCACAGATTTCAACGCTCCTCCTGCTTTGCATGTTGAACCGCCCCACAATTAATTGCGTGAGAGAAGCAGATTGCGGGCGGCGGAGCCTCCCAGTTGATGAATCCTTTGATTCGAGTGAGAATCAGCACTTAAAATATAGAGCAAAAAGAAGTGCAAATGTGCAATTAAGTTACTGAGCCAGGACCGGGGCCGGCCTGGACGATTTAGTCTCTCAATCTGCTCTAACTAGCTTAATTGGTCCCTTCGCTCCGGAAGCTGGATTGAAAATCACGAGTCCAGTGCATGATTGATTATTCTTCCATCTTCAGATGAATATTTGAGAGGTGCGTTGAGATGGAGATTTGAAATTATCACTGGCACTTCCACCATCGTTCCATTTTTGCAATTAGCTCTGACGTGCAAGGATGGAGTGGAAATCGCTGTTTGACTCTTTTGAGTACTACTGCACAGAATGCAGAGAATAGTGAAATTAGGTTGCCTTACCCAGAAAAGTTACCTCATGACTCACGCCTTGTCCACTTGGAGGCGCATGCTACTCTCTGCTTTGAACCGGTGCACCAACCCATGCCACACACATGCTTTTGGGTTGATGAAAATGAATGCATCCTTGCATAGTAACAGTAAACATTTATATACTGTAAAATGTGGAGAACTTAGTGAGGGCCAACTAAACCTAATTTCACTAATGATGAGGTCGTAATTGATTAAACAGAAAGTAGCTTTCAAATGATTGCACTGGCAGGGTAAGACCGACGGGCCAAATTGGATCGAGCTGCCCGACTCTACAACTGATTCAAAATCCAGAATCGTCCGGTCGGTCGGCCCATGAGCTAGGAGCTTAATATAACCTCAGTCCAATAATCCAATTCATTAGTGTCATTCTTTTCATGTTTCGTTTCAGATATCTCTGTGCAATGTACTGTAGACCCCGGCTACCTGAGTCCACGACATGAATTATGTATTCAATGAGTTACCCCTACGAAGAAACTCAGTATAATTATCCAGAGCATCCGTTGCAGTGAAGGAATTATGGGGATAGGTGTGCGTATTGTGCTGTCGCCAAGGATCCGTGGGTGACAAAATAGAAACATCGATCCCTTCATGAGTCCCCCATTAAAAGAAAATGCTAAGGTATGGCAGATCTACAGTGTATAATAACACGGGCTCTGTGCTTACAGATTAAAGGACTTAGGAGCGGCCGGGCGGTGTTGGGAAAGCGCACTGTCTGTTGGGTGCTGGTTTTTTCTTTCAATTCCATTCAAAATAAGCTAGGCTGGGGCCTGGGGAGCGACTGATTGCAAACTTGTAAGTTACTGGACTGCAGTGAGGAGTGATCGAGAAAATTGTCTGCAAGAGATCGAACTTCCGGTAAGTGGTCCCACGTGCACCATGAGCCTAAGCCACTGTAGTGCGTGGTGAATGCGTCTTCGGCAGACGTGGCGTGACTGGCGAGCGTCGACTCCGTGGAGACGCTCAGGCCTCCCGACGGTACGAATGCCGTACGTTCCATGCGGTGTCGTGTCGCTGCTTCCAATCATTCCTGTGCCGTTAATAACTTATCCCATGGGGGCTGGATATATGGTAGCTGTGGCTACCAAGTCAAGAACAGCGATCTGGATCTGAGTATTCCGGAATCTAATTATGAGTGGCAGACTCTGGAACTCGGTGAAGTATATTCTTTCCGGTGTTTAGGGGGGAAAGAAATTGAACCCAGACAAGCTGCTACCGCCATGACTGCAAAATGCAAGGTGGTGTCCAAATTTAGAGAGATGTACATCACCCTAAACCAATCACAGGACGACATGTAGCACTTTGATTTTGACAAAGAATGCAGCTTAGTTTATGCCGAATCAATCCTTCACCTACAATATCTGCAATTGCTAATTTGACTGTAATAAGTATGCTTTAGTTTTTTTGAAAGTGTATCACGTTAATTTTGCTTAATGCTGAACGTAGTTATTTTGAGAACACTTCAAAGCTATTTGTTTAGGGTTCTTGGTTTTGATTTGACGATTGAAGGAAACAATCAACCAAACTCAACCAGCCTATAGTTCTTCCGGTTTATTAATCCTTCATGCTACTTTATGTTCACTTATAGTTGCTGGTATATTCATTGAAAAAATGAGTTAGAATTATTTTAAAGTGCTCAAAGCTTAAATTTATCATCAACTGCATAGTAGTAGTAGGCAAAGCAAATGGCTTGTCCTTATAGAAAGGCAAAATCAAAATATGTTGTAATTGCCAAATGTTAAAATTATCATAATAAATAAGGAAATAAGGGAAGAAGAATCAACATCATGCAATCAAGGAACAATCCTTGGTAGATGTCTACAATGATATGGGGTCCAAGGAGAAGATGACATAAGTTGCAATGGTCTTCTGTGTACCAATTATTTGCTCTACGAAAGATGATTTCCCTTTCTTCTTTCAAACTCCAATCCAAAAGACCCCATCAATGCTATTATTTCTAAATAGTGTTGTGTCTTTGGATGGACTTGCTAAGTTCAGAATAATAGATTCATGGCTTTAGTTTATAGACATTAGTATCCAAATTTTAGAAGCATCCATTGAAAATTGACTTTTATTATAGGAACTGGGTCACTGGGATAGGAACCTCCCTGAACATTCATTAGCTTGAACATTTCCACGGGCAGTTGTGCTTTAGGGATTTCTTAGTCCTAAAAGGCCAAAATTGTCAAGCTATGAACATCTTATTTTCTTAATTAAGAGTTCAAAAATTCCCAAACAATTGCGTATACATCAAGCTAGTTTTCAACAAGCCTTCTGGAATCGAAAGCAATTAAGTCTAAGTCATTGATTAAAATCTACTTAGTTCCTGAAACGGTGAAACAGACTCTCCAGTTACAGACAAGCTAGCAACTGAAATTCTGCTTCCCCAATGCACCGTACGGGCCCCAGTGAGGAGTGTGAACCTCAGGGGTGGACACAAGTAGCTTGCGAGGCCACGGCAACATGATGGTTACATGCATGGGCACTGTAAGTCGCACCTCAGAAACGCAGGGACCAGCGCTGCAATCAACCACTGCTCGTCGAAAGTTGAAAAGCCTCCTTTACCATTTCCCGTTCTGAAAGTCCTCTCGGAAATATGTTATTAACAAATTCGATATGCGACAGAAAAGTGTCGGTTCCGCAAGCTGCAAGCGCAAAATTTCAGGGTGCTACAGTGCTACTGTCCAGATCGATGAACTCGTTTATTATTCTTCTCCCCATCTGGCTAACTTGCAATGCCCCTCCGTCACCGGAATGGCCGGCAATGACACCAGTTTGACCTCCGTGACAATGGCCAATCAAGTAATTTTTCACTTTCATCCGCGCGCGTGAAGTGAAACAAGCTGGTAACTGCAAACTCCGCAAGAGATGCAGTGCTGCAAGGGCCGACTTCAACACTACTTAAGGGGGACTCCGCTCCCTCCCACTCATCACTTCATCGGCATCGATCTAGCTCAGCGCGCAGCCTCTTGGTGTTCCCTCTTCTCTGTCCGACTTCGGTCTCCAGCTCTAGCTAGCTACCAGTCCCAGTGATTCTCTGTCCCAGCTTATTGATCGATCTCCGAGAACGATGGCGCGCTCGCAGCAGCAATCGCGACGTGGGAGTCAGGTCCTCCTGCTGGCGGCCGCTTTGGCTCTCGTCGTCCTCATCGGTACACACAGCGTGCCCCATCTCCACGGCGTCACCAACTAATGAATAGGCTGATTAGGCTCCGCTAGCCGCCGTTTCCGTCCAGAATGATGAATAATTTAGCGCATCCATTGAATTTAGAAACTCTCGCTCGATCCTGGCCAATTGTGTTTCATCTAACGCAGCTAGCCATGTCGATTCGATTTGCGTCTGATGGATATATGGAATGTTTTGCAGCTGCAGGGAGTGCTGAGGCGAAGTGCTACTCACCCTACAGCTCCTGCGGCGGCAATTGCTACAACCTCAAAAACCACAAGAACCACTGCGGGTGGTGCAACCACAAGTGCGAGAACAAATACCACAAGTACGGGGAGGCCTACTGCAGGTACGTGGGTATTTCAGTTTCTAGAATCATGCATGACGTACTGTTTTCCAATGGCGATGTGTTACCGGCGCCCCCATCTTGATTTCGATCCAATGATCGAGGCATGCTAGCTGTGCGCATTCGAATGCATTAGGCTTACGCGGACATGATGATAATGAATTGGATGATTGTGAAATTGGCTGCATGTGACTGACGATGGTGTTGTGCATGCAGCGGAGGCCATTGTTATGAGCATTGCTATCCTGGCTGGAACTACAACTCCGAGACAAAGGAATGCTATCACTAGAGCAAGTGCGGCCACGATCGAGAGAGCTCGTTGGATCGAGCGGATGGGTGGAGTTCGGAAATCACTTCCAAGGTGGCACTAGCTGTATATCGATCATGCTGCCACCACCTCAGCTAGAGGTCTTAATTGTTGGGAGGGGTCAAAGTACGTGTTGGATTTGTAGTGTGAATTACGTTAATAAAGTAGTCGCGTAGCTTGTTGTTAAGGGTGAACGATCGTTCACTTCTACCTATTCAACAGTTGAATGGTTGAACTTACCGAAGTGGCAACTCACAGTGTTGTATCCACACAGAGCTACATGTCTCGTGTAGCTTGCGTGTAGGGGACGATGGAAGTTTGCTGCAGCTGAAGTTTCGGGGTGGAGTAGCTTCAGTGGAGCTCCCCTGGCACAGTCGTTGGGTTGGAAGGGGAGTACGTGACCATACGTCTTCCCTTCGTTTGTTGCGATTTCTCTTACAGACTGATAACAATAATAAAAGCCGGAGCTTGCCGTGAAAGGGTTGCCTGTCGTACTGTATCAATTCAAGTCGTGCTCCTCTTCTAGCTAGTTCATGTCTCCAACTGCTCCATTGTGTATCGGTCTATTTTCCAAAGAACAGTCAACAGCTGACTGCATTCCAGATCGCATAAGGTGGAACCACCCATTCCAGATTAGGAGCCATGGCCAACATGTAGGATGCACTATTTCAGACCTCGGAAGGTGCCTAAGCTTGGAATGTGTTTTCTTTTAAATTATTTGATTTCTTTGTTCTACTATTTCAATAAGAGCAAGTTTAGAGCAACTGGCCTTTGTGTCTTCATGTGTGCTTAGGGGTAGTTGCAAGAAACACTTCATGTTTTTTCGTCAAAATTGCATTTTTTGGCCATAGGACTGACACTAGTACACTACTATGCAGTACTACCAATACTATGTTTTAGAAGCGCCCCGGCAAATCTGCACTGTTGATTTAGTACTATGCTGTACTATTCAGTACTACGGACTTACTACTACGAAGTACTACAAAAGTCACTGGAAGCAAAAAATAGCAGAAAAGGGGTTTGTGGAGATTTTCATTTTTAGTAATTCAAAAAAAATTCAAAAAAATTCCATAAAAAAAGTCATTTTGCTAAAGAAGACTGCGCTCGCATTGCACCAAAAAATTCATGAAGAAAATTTTTCCTCTTCGTCGCTATTTTCATAAAAACTCATCGTCAACCCTTGTAATGTTAGTAGACCTCCAACATGTCCAATTTGTGGCTTCAAATTTGCATTTTTGGGTAAAGAATAGGACCAAACTCCCCCAAAATGGCCAAAGTAGGCACCCAATCGGGGGTAGGTTAAAAATAGTAAACTAATTTTTAAACAATTTTAAAAATTACTCAATGTTTGCAACTATAGCATCTACTTTCATTTCCAAATTTCATGTCAAATGGACAAACAATGCAAAAGTTATGAGCAAAAAGTAAATTTTTGAGGGCAAAGGGACAAGAAATAGGACAAGTGTTTCTGGCAATCACCCTTAAGTGAGATCTCCTGCTCATCACAATGGGAAACATTGGTTTTCACGTGGTAGTGAATAATGTCTAGTTTGAGGAAAGTAACCAATCTAGGACATTAGGCAATGATCGTGGTTTTTCATCGGCATGGACAGAGTTTCATCCTACTCAATCGCAATCAGGTACTAGTAAATTTTTTGAAAACATCTCTATTTATGGCCAATTTCATTAAAATGGCAATATTCCGTTAATTTGGCACTTTTAGTAGTTCAGACTGTATGGTCTAAACTGTTTTTTTAGTACCAGAATCTATACTAGTATTAGATTTTTGAAATCTACACTTGTCCTAGATATTTAAAATCTATATCAATCCTAGATTTTTCAAACTGCACGGTCTGATATCTATGTCAGTCCTAGATTTTTGAAATCTGAAAGTAATGTATTTGTTAACAATGTATACTTGTCCTAGATGTCATGGTGTGAAAATGGCACATTAAATACCGCCATTTTAATGAAATTGGCCATATTTACTATTCGTAGACAATCTATTAGGCAGGGTGTTCACTTTATTCATCGCGGTGACAACCACTGTATTCATTTCCTTGCATGTGCATTTGGGCCCTTGCAAGAAAGGGCGTTCAAAATTACCATAGCATTTTCCATAGAACTCATTTTTTCTTTCGGGAGTATTCTAAAATTAGAAATCAATTTTTTTTAAATGTGAAAAATATGTTTAATATATACTCCTTTAAGAAGAAGGTACCCTAGGAAGGAAAAGTGTAGAAAATTTCTCTAAGTAGGAGAACTAGGAAAGTGCAAAATCTCAAGATAATAGGTACTTGCATTATAGTTTTACATTTTAATTTGTAAAAAATAGGAATTTTTTTTTAAAGAAAACTAAAAATTGGCCACTTGGTAAGAGTTTATAGTAATGAGATTGCACCAAAAGATTGATCTTAAAACCATCTTCATTGTTCAAAAATTGCGTGCAATTGAATTGTTGTTTGCATTCATGGGGAGGACACAAAATAATATATTTTAAATTTTCCTTTGGTATAAATATGCTTTCCTACTATGCAAATAGACTATAAAAATTTCAGCTCCTAATCATTTAATTTGTAGACTCCTAATGTAGTAAAAACTCCTAAACCTAATTCTGTGACAAATTAACAAAAATAAAATTTAAATATAAAACATTTTTTTTATTTCTAAAAAATAAGGGATCTAATTGCCATCAAGTTGGACATGTTCAATAAAAATTTCATGTTCACTGGACTTGGGCTTCAAAGGTTATAGAGGAAAACAAGAAAGTCACTCTCATTGTGATAGGAAGTAGGACCACCCCTTCTAGCAATGACCCATTTATAAGATTAATTATCATGTGAAGCAATGCTGAAACTGAGAAGCTTTGGAACACTTTCTTTTCGGACCTGGACCATTAGTACGACAATTGGTCTAAAAAGGTGAGCTTACGTGTACCAAATGATTCAAGAAATGCAATCCAACCATATGTACCGTTTTTGGCTGAAGTTCAATGATTATGATATCATTGGATGCATTTGTATTTTAGAATTTAGACTGGGCATCTTTGAGGGATTGTGAAATGTGCACACAAGTTCCAACTATTTGTGGAATTTGAGAGTGGAGTCCTTACAACCAAATCTGAAATCGCAAACTGGTAGTCCGTTAGAATGTCGCTATTTCACAAATTTGGTACTTTCATGTTTAGACCGGGCAGTGTGAAATCTATACTTGTCCTAGGAATGAATGGGAAAATGGTACGTATGGAATATCAACATTGTAATGAAATTTCCCGTACATGTAAATTCCTATTTCAGGTCTAATACTGCCCAAGCAGTGTAATACTGCCAAATTAACAGACTTCACATTTCTACCACAAAATTCCAAACTATACAAGTGACAATAGCCAGCTAGTGACCATTCTTTTCTAAACAGACCACATGCGTAACAACACTAAATGTACCAAACCACAATAGTTTGCACAGCGGGAAGGGAGAGAGGGAATTCACACCAATTCCCATTGTCAAAGATAACAAGGATATCTGTTGAAAAATCTTATGTGCAATTACAAGGAAATATGAATGACTCAGTTCTAGTCCCACTTCTCCCTAGAGGATCTAGCTTGGATATACTGATTTCGAACACTGAATTCGTGATTGTAGTACATAGCAATCCCAAACGCGATCAAATCATTGTGAGGAGTATATTCTGTTTTCTATTGCAGTCAGTGTAGAGTAATGTTGCAACTGCAAGTTGCAGAGCAATGCTGCATTTTCAATCCTTTCAAATGTTCCAATGTGTTTCTATTCTTTGGTTTCTTTTCTATGAATTTAAATGCAAATCTAGACTCATAAACTAGCAACATCCATAACCATCACTATACTTATAACCATCACCTCTAAAATCTTAGAAAATCTTTGGAAGTGAATAGATGTGATTGCAAGGATACACTACATCTGAGTATCAGACCCTAGTATTGGTAAATGGTGTATTTGTAATTGGCTCTTTAACCCCTACAGGACCGAGGCCTTGTTTTTGCCCAAAAATACTGAAAATTGTCATTTCTATAGCAAAGAGTAAAAAAATTTGAATAATGTTTTTTATACACATCTAACCGTAGGATCTTACACCCTTACAAAGAGCAAAAAACTTTAAAACTTGTTATTTTTATATGCTAAATATAGAATCTTGCACTAGACTAGGATAAAAAAGTGGGGAAAAAATTTCAAAAACCTTGACTACATAGATTATAAGATATTTGTGTTTAAAGTGAAGAAAAAGGGTTTATAATTTTTTTTGCACCTTGTGTGATTAGATTACAGGACTTTGAATCTTCTTAGCTTTAAATTTTTTGTATTATCACTATTGAAATTTGAAAAGAAAATTATGTTGACAAATTGAGTTGCAAGTCTAGGAAAAAAATCCAAACAACTACTTATTTTTCATCATTCCTTTAAAAACCGTTTTAACAAGGCTTGTTATTTTGAAGTAGGTAATTATGAGATTGAAGAAAACTAAACTATTAGCAATTTTAAGAGAGAATTGAAATACATCAATTTTAATGGTTATATAGTTCTAGCAAGCATAATAAACCTTGTGGTACTTTTATTTTTGAAAATTTAGTTCAAAAATGAGTCCAATATGTCATTTATTCAAATAAATACTATGATTGCCCAAAAAACAAGAAGCTTTCACATCATTGATGCAAATGGAATGAATCAAAGGATTCAAAGCTTTCTATATGGACAAAAATAAAATCTACAAGAAACAAATTTTGAAATTTTTATTTCATGTTTTTGTGGATGTTTTTGTTGTCCAACAAGCTCCATTATTTGCTTAGGTTGGAAAAACTTTTTCTCCCAGGCACCAATTGAAATATAAAATATAAAATATACTCACGGAAAGATAATGTATTTTTTATCTTAAATTTAAAAAAAAAAAATCATGACAAAAATTGAGATTAGAAGCCTATTGAAAGTTCAATTATTCCTATGTAGAGACAATAGGACTTTTGTGGTTCTAATTCTAATTCTAATTTATATATTATAAAATATCACTTTTCATTCTAACCTTCATTTTTTACCAACATCTTATATATATATATATATATATATATTCTAGTTGATATACCTTTATGTATTCATATCACTTTTAAAAAAATCATAATCATTTGATTTTTCCACCAATTTTTTTGAAAAACCGTCTATAAATTTTTTTTTAACACATGAAAATCATCAATTAATTATTTATTGGTAGAATTCATATTCATAGACTTACTGGTAATTTGACTTGAAAGTCATTGCTAAGGTTTTTTTTTAAAAGTGCACCAATTATAATTTATTTTTTTCACACTAATATTCATTGCTACTTGTCCTTCTTGAAGAAATTTCAAATTGATTGGATTATTTTTGTTTTTTGGAATTTCAACTATATTCTTTATAAAAATCATTTTCAAAAATTTCAAAGCACTTATTGTAAAACTGTACAACCTTGAATTGGCACAACTTTATTAGATGCTCTTGCATCTTTACAAACCAATATAAATTAAGGATCTATAATTTGCTTAGCACAATTCAAACTAAAGTTAAATGGAGGCTTGTGTGTGAGCATATAATAATTGTACATAGATTGGAGAACCTTTGAGGACCTAATATAGATTTCTATTTTATTGAAACATTTGTCATTTTTTTTGTAATTCAAAGCACAAACAAAATATTCCTTTGTGGCATTCAAATTATTGCATATGAGCCTCTATTCAACATTTTTTTAGCAATTTTTTCTCTAATGAACAACAATTGTACTTGAAAAATAATTTGGAGGTGGGAAATAATGTTTAGGTACCAAAACCTTGCTTTAGTGTTCTCAATGTTGTTTCCACCTTCATTCTTAGTTGAGAACATTGTTCCATAAGCATTCTCAAAGTTGAGATGGCCAAAATGTATAACAGGCTAGTGTCTTAATTTTAAAACTCACAACTATGTATACCTCATATAGACATCATAGGAAAAGAGTATATTGTATGTGTTGTACTCTATACAATTTGCATATAATATATAGTATATTATTTTATATGTCTAATATAAATATAGAATATTGCATATTTTAATAAAATCCCATATTATAATTTGATTTAGTATAACACATTATAAATATTGTACATGGATATTGATAGTTCATTGCACCAAATTAAAAAAAATGATTAATATTTACACTATACTCTCCTCAAAATAAATGAATGGGAACAAATGTTTTAAAAGGAAACATCTAGTGTTGCTTGAGTATGGTCTAAAATCTAACTCATTTTGAATAATATTCTTAGCAATGTTTTTTGGAAAACTTTCAAATGTTTAAAGTGTGGATAACAATGTTTCTACTTTGGAAAGGGGCTTGATTTGTAGTAGTTTGATCAAAATATGGTTTTTGTAGACTTGGAAAATGAAAAGATGCATGAACAATGAAATATCTACATGACAATTTATACTAATTTGTGGGTCTTCTCATGGTTGTTGCCTCAATCTTCATAGATCAACATTCCTCTAGCTTCTCACATAGACCAACATTCCTCTCGTTATAATTTTTCAAATTCCACTAGCAAAAGTAGCAAACAATGCATACATTCATTGGATTTTTCTTTATAGAAAATGTCACCTACATGCATACCACTCATGTTCTTTTATTAGTTTTATGTTAGAGGGAGTGCCGCACAACACAAATTCATCCCTACAATATATCGCGTTCGCAATCACCAAAACTCTACAATCCATTTGCAACATACCTGCAGTAGACTTCCCGTGCGTTACTGAGGACGCACTTGTGGCCGCACCAACCGCACTTTTTGTATAGTAGTCGGTGTAACGTTCACTTGGCCTCGCACTCTTTGGATGATTTGTCGTCGCAGTTCCCCCAGCCTGTGCGGCATGCAACACCAGCACCCCCTACAGCTGCAAAACATTCAATACATCAATCGGACGCAAATCAAGTCGACATGGCTGCGTTAGATGAAACACAATTGGCCAGGATCGAGAGTTTCTACGTTTAATTGATGCACTTAATATTCATCATTCTGGACGGAAACGGCGGCCAGCGGAGCCTTTGATCGATTAATTGATGAAGATGGGGCACCGCTGTATGTACCGATGAGGAGCACGAGAGCCAAAGCGGCCGCCAGCAGGAGGAGCTGACTCCCACGTCGCCATTGCTGCTGCGAGCGCACCATCGTTCTCGGAGATCGGTCAATTAGCTGGAAACGAGAATCACTGGGACTGGCAGCTATAGTTAGCCAGAGCTGGAGACTGAAGTCGGACAGAGAAGAGGGAACACCAAGAGGCTGCAGAGCTAGATCGATGCCGATGAAGTGATGAGTGGGAGGGAGTGGAGTCCACCTTAAGTAGTGTTGAAGTCGGCCCTTGCAGCACTGCATTTCTTGGGGAATTTGCGGTTACCTGGTTGTTTCACTTCACACGGATGAAAGTGAAAAATTACTTGATTGGCCATTGTCACGGAGGTCAAACTGGTGTCATTGCTGGCCATTCCGGTGACGGAGGGGCATTGCAAGCTAGCCAGATGGGGGAGAAGAATAATATAACGAGTTCATCGATCTGGACAGTGGTACCCTGGAATTTTGTGCTTGCAGCTTCGGAACCGACATTTTCTACCGCATATCGAATTTATTATTAACATATTTCCGAGAGAACTTTTAGAACGGGAAATGGATAAGGAGGCTTTTCACCTTTCGACGAGGCAGGCCATGCAGTGGTTGAAGCTGCCAATTGCAGCGCTAGTTCCTGCGTTTCTGAGATCAGACTTACAGTGCCTATGCATGTAACCATGTTGCCATGCCTCACAATCAACACATGGCCACCCCTGAAGTTTACACAACTGCGGTGCATTATATCGAATCATTCATCTGGAGGAAAATGTCAAACCCTTCCTCATTTGCGAATGGACAGCTCAGGAACAGAGACAGTGAGTGCACATGCCTGGCTTGTGAATCCTCGAGTCACTACTCGTTCACCAGTCAGCTCACCAGTGCCAAATTATTTTATGGAGTTTTGTTATCCAAGAGTTAGTCGTCTCATATATTCATGCAGCGGAAAGGAGTCCATTCCGGTTGATCAACTCTGAAGACCCCATTCCATTAAATTAGGGTTTGGGGCCTTTGCATTAGGCTTAAATAATTTCACAAACTGAGAGAGATGGAAAACAAGAATATTCTAGGGATCAAGTCAGGTTTGAGGGATACAAAAGAAAATCACTTTATAAGTCGCGGTAGAACTGCTCCATATCTTTTCACTCTATCTTCAAATATCAATGCCAAATTCTTTAAACTCATTCCAATATCGCTCGCTAGGGTTTTGAAAGTCGTTTGCCTGTGCAGAGTATGTTCTGCTCACAAAGAAGGGCGAAGGTACCTTCTCAGTGGTGATCCAAGCGCAATGCAGACAGACGAGCACATTTGTGGCCGTAAAGTGCATGAAAGGCAGTTTCAAAAGTGTAGAGCAGGTCTGATCTGTTGGCCTCCCTTGAATTTCTTAATTCCATTACAACTCCTGTGTGTGAGATTCGTATATCCTAATCTAATGGTTGCTGGAAGATGTTGAAACTTCATAATAGTTCCAAACGGACGTTCAAGCCAAGTATTATGCAAGCGGAATCTACATAACCTTGAACAATGAGTCTCATGTTCACAACTGCACACCTTCTTTGCCATTGTTCTCAATTTCTAACACCGTAGTCTTTCCGAAGGTTATTCAATGGCACTGAACCTCTAGGTGTCTCCTATCTGCAGGTGACAAGGATGCGGGAGATTCGGGCTTTGCAAAAGCTGTCCCCACATCCGAACATGATCAATCTCCTGGAAGTACTATAGTATTATCACTATAGTATCTAGACACCGTCTGCAAGCTTCTTAACTTACACCATTCATGAATGCCTAATAGATGTCAACACAGACACTTCGGAAAACTTTCATACAGCTTGTTGAGTCAGAAAACTAAGGGCTGAGAGGAACTTGCAGCGACCCACCAACTCGGAAGTTGTGTTTGGTCTTCGATTTGATGGAGATGAATGCCTACGATCTCATTCGAGGACGTGACGATCACTTGACCGAAGATCGGGTAAAGGGCTTGATGTACCAGCTTCTTTTAGGTGACACTTACCTTTTGTAACGCCTAATTTCAAGTTTTGATGAATCACAGTTTGATGAATTATCAAATCAGTACTTAGAACTCAGCATTTTTCTTCTGCAGCTATGGACCACATGCATTGCAATTGGATCTTCCATCGCGATATAAAGCCGGAGAACATCCTTATGACAGTGCATCACCACAAGCATCAATTCACTTACAACGGCTAAATTTCAAGAAATGGGCAGCATAGGGTTTAGGATTGAATCGTTTAAACCCCTTGAAGTTTGAACCCTGCTTATTTCGATTGCAAAGTTCTGTGCAGTTGCATGACTGTGACCCTAAACGTACCCTAAACCACTAGCAAAATCCTCAATCCCTAATCCTCTCTAAACCTCTCAATTTTTACCAATAAGTCTATTCACACAAACTCAATAGACCTGGAGATTTTGCTTTCAATTTTTGTCTCGAGTCTAAACCTATTGTGACTGTCAAATACTCAAATGTGCATTCAACCAATTTGCAATTAATCAAAAGTTTCAAAATATGGGTTAATTATGCATTTGTAGACTTGTAGTTTCAATTGCTTCAGAAATATACGTAAGTTATCCACCCAGGTTTTAATTACTTATACAATCAAAGAATAATTATCGAGGCATGTCTCTTGAGTAGTTGAGTATTTTCAAAAGAACTATAAAATTGTCAAGCTGAAAAGTATTTTCAAAAGAACTACTTTTAGCATTAAGCAAAATTAAAATAACGCACCTTAAAAAACAACTAAGCATATTGATTAAAATCAAGTTAACAATTAAGAAGTATAGATATTTTATAATAGGTGAAGGTTTGATTCGACACAAACTAAGCATTCTTTGTCAAAAAGTGCTACATGTCATCTTGTGATTGGTTTAGGGTGATGGAAATCCCTCTAAATTTGGACAAGTGCTACCTTGCCGCTTTTCCAAGTCATGGCGGTAGCAGCTTGCGTGGGACAAAAATTTCCCCCTACACACTGGAAATAATATACTTCACCAAGTTCCAGGAGCCGGGCACTCCAGCATAATAAGCTCATACACCGGAATATTTAGATCCCTTCTTGACTTGGTAGCCACAGCTATATCCGGCACCCATGGGATATTTACTAATGGCACCCGTGTGATTCGACGCGACACGACGCTGCACTCGTACCATTGGGAGCCCTCAGCGTCTCCACGAGGTCCACGCTCGCCAGTTACGCCACGTCTGGTGACGACCCAGCATGGTTTTAAAATTTTCTCCTTTGGAACTTGCAACTTATTCACTGCATAAAAAATTAAAGGTTCCATGCATGCATAATTACACCACTGTAACTTTAGTGAGTTCACATGCTGCACGTGGGACCAACTTACCTAAAGTTCGATCTCTGTCAGACAATTTTCAGGCAATTTTCTCGATCACTCCTGCAGTCCTCTACAAGTTAACTTTGCAATCAATCGCTCCCCAACCTTATTTTGAATGGAGTTTGCAGAAAAAATCAGCACTCAACAGACAGTGCGTTTTGCCAACACCGCCCGGCCGCTCCTAAGTGCGTCCCCCAAGTCCGTTGATCTGTAAGCACAGATCCCATGTTATTATATAGATCTGTGATAACTCAATATGGGGGGGGGGGCTCATGAAGGGATCGATATCTCTATTTTGTCAACCCACCAATCCCTGGCCAGCACAATACGCACATCTATGTCCATAATTCCTTCACTGCAACGGATGCTTTGGATATAATGAATTAAGGCCCCAGTTTCTTCGTAGAGGTAACTCATTGAATATAGAATTCATATCGTGGACTCAGGTAGCCGGGATGTACATTGCAGAGATATCTGAAATGAAACATGAAAAGACTGATTCACACTAATTGATTGGATTATTGGACTGAGGTCAAGTTCCTAGCTGATGGACCGACCGTCCGATTCTGGCGCTTGAATGGCGTTGTCGAGTCGGGCAGTTCCCATTTGGCCGGTCGGTATTACCCTGCTGGTGCAGTCATTTGAAATCTACTTTCTGTCAAATCACGTACTACCTCATCTCTAGTAGTACTCAGAGAGTCAGTCGACGATTTCCACTCGATCCTTGTACATCAGAGCTAATTGCAGCAATGGATCGATGATGGAAGTGCCAGTGATAATTTCAAATCTCCATCTCAAACGCTCCTCTCACACATTCATCTGGAGATGGAAGAATAAACTGAACTCGTGATTTCCAATCCAGCTTCCCGATCGAAGTAACCAAGCTAGTTAGAGCGGATTGAGAGATTAAATCGTCCAGGCTCAATCATTGGATATTTACACCTTTGCACTTATTTTTTGCTCTATATTTTAAGTGCTGATTCTCACTCGAATGAAAGAATTCATCAACTGGGAGGCACGCACCGCATTTTGCAATTGCGGGGCGGTTCAACATTGAAAGCAGGAGGAGCATTGAAATCTGTGGACAACAATCAAATATCCTTTTGCACAAAATATTATAGAATCATGCAAAACAGAGTCAACCACGTGGGACATGGCCACGAAAGTCAGTGGAGTGACTCGTCTCACCATTGAGATGCTCAAGGATGCCCTGTTAGAGCTCAGCAATTGGAAGCAGCTGAGATGCTTGCTGACAATTGAAGACTGATAAAACTCTTTATCCATTATCCTTACCAAACCAATCTCGAAAGTCAGCATTTAAAAGTTTTATAAATGGCATGCCCTCTAACTTGTCGGACTCGATCGTACTGCTTTAAATGATTCCAGTGTCCCAGTGTCCCAGTGCCCTCGTTAACTTAAACCCGAGGTCAGCATATCTATCTGTTCTTTTTCCTTTGACACAACATGAAAAATGATTTTATTGCAGGTTAGGAAAGAAGTAACAAGAATCTTCAGAATCTCAATTTCGTTAACTCCGCACAAATCCAATACTTCGGCGGCATGTTTCAGGACCCGCGGCCTGAAACATAAATCCATACCTGCAACAGTTTATGGCCTAAAACTAGACCTTTGTGAAAATACATGTCACAATTTTTGACGCCAGAATTGTGCCAATTTAACGAATTGCGGTTCCCGCAGAGTACGGCCTGGAGGAGTATACCAGTAAGCATCCAGGCCATCTATCATCACCTGCAAGGCGCTAGCTGACATTAGCCAAGGACATAATTGAAGGGTTTAGGACATAATTGACGGTAAGGACATAATTGAAGGGTTTAGGGTTGAGCAATTGCCTATCAGGTAACAACGAATCGTAACAGCAGCTACAAACTTAATAGGTCTGAGGTTCCAGACGAGCTTGTGGAAAACGAACTGCTAAATTCTTGAAATTAATTCCGACATTAAGTAATGAAATATATTAATACATGTAACATGTACTATATGTGGAACGTTGATGCATCGGACTTGGCCAACCTGGGGACCCAGCTCGACTCCTTCCCGCTGCTTGAATGAGATGCAGAACTCCATAAAAGATTGCCACTGACAAAATGGTACGGACGGTGACTTTTGAGTACTTATTGACTTAATTTGAAAGGCTAGCATTTACACTCCGTGCGCTCTACTCAATCAGCTGCCGGGTTGCAACTTGCCACTGAGGAGAGGCTTTGACGTTTTCTTACCGTCTATGAAAAAATATGTATGCGCCGCATTTGTGAAAATCGTGGGTTGACACAAGTGACTTGTGAAGCCATGGCAACATACTGACATGCAGTACGTACTCAAAGTCTGCCCTCAGAAAACGTCATGGACCACAGCTGCATTTGGGAGCTTCACCTACTACCTCGCTGAAAGTTGAAGAGTCTCCTTATCCAGTTCTCCTTCTAAGTAAATCTCCTCTGGGAAATGCGTTACTCCGTATAACTTATAATACCCTCTGCGCCAAAAAACTCGTCGGTAAGGAAAGCTGCCAAGCACAGAATTTTAGGGTGCCGATGTCCAACTCGACGCACTCGTTGCAATAATTGTCTCCCAAGCGGGCTTCTACAGCCCACCGCCTCCAAGTCATGCCACGTACTAGACGCACCTACGACCCTACGTAGCACCAGTTAATCTACTGTACTAATTTTCCTATGAAATCCGCGTGAAGTGAAACAACCAGGTAACTGCAAATTCGAGACAGTTTACGAAGAATTTGCCAAGAAATTTAGTACCGCAAGAGCCGACTTCAACACTACTTAAAGGGGACTCCGCTCCCTCCCACTCATCACTTCATCGGCATCGATCTAGCTCTGCAGCCTCTTGCTGTTCCCTCTTCTCTGTCCGACTTCAGTCTCCAGCTCTGGCTAGCTAGCTCGCAGTCCCAGTGATTCTCGTTCCCAGCTAATTGATCGATCTTCGAGAACGATGGCGCGCTCGCACCAGCAATGGCGACATGGGAGTCAGCTCCTCCTGCTGGCGGCCGCTTTGGCTCTCCTGCTCCTCATAGGTACATACAGCGGTGCCCCATCTTTATCAATTAATCAATAGGCTCCGCAGGCCGCCGTTTCAGTCCAGAATGATGATTAATTAAGTGCATCAATTAAACGTAGAAACTCTCGACCCTGGCCAATTGTGTTTCATCTAACCGCAGCCATGTCGACTTGATTTGCGTCTGATCGATATATTGAATGTTTTGCAGCTGCGGGGAGTGCTGATGCGAAGTGCGTCGCAGGCTACGCGGACTGCGACCACAAATCGTACAACGGGTGCGAGACCAACGTCTACAACGACCCCCACAACTGCAAATACTGCGGGTATGTATGCAAGACATACCCGCATGCGGTGACCAAGTGCGAGTACGGCGAGTGCAAGTGGATGTGCAACTACCTCTACGGGGACTGCGATCACAACATCAAAAACGGGTGCGAGACATACCTGGGCTCCGACCCCTACAACTGCAAATACTGTGGCAATGTTTGCAAGCTCAGTCCGTACTACAAGAACGGGGAGGCCGTCTGCAGGTACGTTGGTATTTCAGTTCCTAGAATCATGCATGATGTACTGTTTTCCAATGGCGATATGTTACCGGAGGCCCCATTTTGATTTTGATCCAATCATTGATCGATGCATGCTAGCTGTGCGCAATAGAATACGTTTGACTTATGCTGACATGATAATGAATTGGATGATTGTGAAATTGGCCGCATGTGACTGACTGACGATCGTGTTGTCCATGCAGCGGGGGTGTATGTATTTCGCGATGCAAGAAAGGTTGGAAATACGACTCCTATAAGAAGTACTGCTACAAGTGAGCAAGCGAGGCCACGAGCGAGAGAGCTCGTTGGATCGAGCGGATGGGCGGAGTTCGGGAATCACTTCCAAGGTGGCGCTAGCTGCATATCGATCATGCTGCCACCACCTCACTGACAGCTAGAGGTCTTAATTGTTAGGAGGGTTCAAAGTTAGTACGTCTTGGATTTGCAAGGGCCAGTGCATTAAGTTAATAAAGTAGTCGCCTAGCTTGTCGGTACGAGTGAACGATCGTTCACTACTAACTATTCAACATGAATAGTGGAACTTACCGAAGACTAGTGTTGATTCACTGTGTTGTATCCATACAGAGCTATGTGTATCGTGTAGCTTGCGTAAAGGGGGTGGTGGAGGTTTGCTTCAGCTGAAGTTTGGGAGTGGAGTAGCTTCTGTGGAGCTCCCTGACACACAGGCGTTTGTTTGGAAAGGGAGTACCTGACCGTACTACGTGTTCCCTTTGCATGTTGATATTTGAGTGATAACAGTAATAAAAGCCGGAGCTTGCTGTGAAAGGGTTGCCTGTCCCATATCGTGCCCTTCCCATAGTTCATGGATTGGACTGCACCGACCCATTGTCGACGTATTTTCAAATGAAAAAGTCCAAATACGGCGATACTTGCCTGTGGGTGTTTGGCCATCCAAGCATCTACAGCGAGAAAAATAACTTAGTTTGCACTCAAAACGTGTCAGTTCAAAGTTTCTATGTCACCACACAATTTATCACAATGTTCAACCTTTCTCAAAGAAGTTTCAAGTGCGCATCTCTTCCAAGGAAAGTCATGAGTACATGCACCATTCACATCACGAGCATAGCATTTCAACATGTAACTTTACGGTCCCCTTGAGTATAACATTTCAACATGTAACTTTCCCCCAAAAACTTTCTTAAAATATAGAAAGTCAAAGGGATAAAGTTACATATTGAAATATATACCCGAGGAGTAATTATGCCTCCCCGTTCTCCCTGTGATTAATGGAAACATGACTTTTGTACATTGGAGCCATGAATCTATAATTTAAGACCCCACACCAAATTGTAACAGTTGGTTTTGCAGTTTGTACATTTGTGCCAATTCAAGGTGTAATTACATTGTTTGATTACATATTTGAAATTTCCTCAAATACAAAAGGAGAGAAGGTAGATCTCAAAATTTAGGTCTAGAATACATAGATTGCCATAAATGCAGTAAAATGAGTTGCAAAAAATCCAAGAAATTAAAAATGGACATACTTTGAAGTAAGTTATTATTTGTAAGACAACAATTTTGTCAAATTCAAACACATCAAAATAAATTTGGCCCTATAGAATGTTGTGTTGTGTAGGATGGATGTGCACTGAATACTTAATCAAGATTAATTTTTATATGTTTTAAACTGCATAAAAAAGAACCCCTTCGTATCACTATCTTCATCACCAGGGGCTTTTTTGCATTTCCCTCTCTCACTTTCCCTTGTGTAAACGGCAATCTTATGACTTTTTCTTGTGTCAACGGATTGTGACACAAGGAAAAGTCATTGAATTGTCGTTTACGCAGGGAAAAATGAGAGAGGGAAACGCAAAAAAGCCCCTGGTGCATATCTTTCTTCCATACAAGCAACGACGGATGCAGACAATGACTGGACGTATTCCCGTCCGATCCAAACCAAATTTTCAATTGAGAAGGAATTAGTTGGATTTGAAACAGCTAGCTAGCATGAATCTTGGACTGATCTTTTGGATCCATGTGAGTCTTAGCACCAGGAACGATTTGATTCAGCTAGCTAGCCCACAATACAATGTACATTATGTTCGATGAATAGAAGAACACTGTTTAATATGCAATCACGTTTCGTACATGCATAATTATCCAATGATGCTGAGGAATGAGCCAGCACCTTTACTGTCCAAAATTATGAAGAAATGCAGCAAGACTCCAAATCTGCGAGTTACCCTAGCCTCGCCAGGTAGTAGCAAACCACGCATCATTACAGGAAGGCGTGGATTTCAGAGTTCAGACCATTGAGGCCACACTAACTATTTAGGAAGCCAGCTTGAAGGATATATATTATGTCCACTAGTTAGTTGGGATACAACACTTCTTGATCTTATCGTACTTGGAACCCTTCTTGCATTGCTGATTGCCCATGCTCCATGCATCATGCATCCCGGGGTGGCAACTCACAATATGGAGGCAGGTGCTTTGTTACCTTTTCTAATCCGTATGAAGGGAACTTGCTTTTTATTATGTAGGTTATGAGATCATAGTAGGACAAAAGACAATGAGAAGAATCAAATGGTATAACTTTTATATGACCGTATGGGTATTGTTCCCTCATTTTTTTTTGTGTCCAATGTGTTTTGGCCTTCTACTAATTAAACTTTGGTGATAGTTTTGGAACAATGGCATGCTCCAATTGTCAATATACTTGTCAAGTACTAGACTACATTCAATTTTGACCTTTTGAACTAGTTTTTGATGTCCAAGTGAGTCCATTTCTAAAAAACAATGAAGGTTGTCCAATTTCCGGGGAAACACAAAATTGAATGATCTGGACAAGGTACTATAAGAAACCCTCGTTTTAGGTGACAAGCCTTAATTTTTTTATGACGGATTTTAGGTGATATCAATGTTGACAACCTAAAAATTTTATGTCAACAAAAATGTTCAACGTAACATTAATGTTGACATAAAAACATTGGATTGTCAATATTGATGTTACATTGTATATTTTTGTTGACATAAAAATTTTGGGTTGTCAACATTGACATCACCTAAAATCCATCATAAAAAATTAGGGCTTGTCACCTAAAACGGGGGTTTTTTATAGTGAGGAGAAAGGACTAACTTGTCTTGAAATTCATACAATATGTGTGGATTCATAACCTAAATCCTAATTTAACCATAATAGCTATGTATGAATTGCATAGAATTATCCCACCATGCATCACCAAAAGTTCCATTTTCAAGCAAATTTTACTCATCCCTTAATGAAGGATGAAATACCCTTGAAGCCATTTGGTTGTGTTACTATACTATGTAACAAAATGATGTAAACTTGTCGTTTGACTTCAATTTCTCTCCCTTCCCTCCCCTCAAAAAATCCACAGCCATTGATATCACATAGAAAAAATTCCCCACCCTCCCAAATGTCGTTGATCGTCTCGAAAATCTAGAACCGTTGATGCATGTCAAATGAATGATCTTAGCTGTCCAAAAACGGATACAAAATATGGTACAAAATACGTACAAAATACAAAACATAATACGGGTACATACTTCGAAATATGAATATGGATACAGAATTCTGACTGAAATATCCCATATCGAATGAACTGGGATTGAGTTCCTGAAAAATACAAGTATGGGGGAGGGGGAAGGGTCCCTAAATTATATATGTTAATATATGTACTTGAATTAAATTGAGCCCATTGAAATTGCATTCTCTCACTATGTACCCAGAAGATGCAGAAGATGCATGTTCTGGGTATTAATTAATATAATACGTTACTTTAAACCGCATGAGTAAATGAAGGTTCTCGTAAAGTGAAAATTTCATAAATGTTTTTTTTCAAAGTATGTTATGCAAAGTTGGTATTGGCATGCATGTAAAAGTCCTTCAAAAAAATGGGACCGGACTTGTACCACCCGGATTCATATTATCTGTGTGAACATGGAATTGTATGAGATCATTCATGAGAATGTGGTAGCAAGGAAGAATGGTTAATGAGAGAGTAGTAAAGGAAAAAAATCGTTGTGGAAATAAAGGTGCAAAGCAAACCAATTCCTCGATCCCATATGGTAGTGTTCTTGGAGAGCAGTTCCGTCCCATGATTGTCTCTTGAAAGGGGGGAAGGAGCCCCATTAGCCATCTTGCAAGAATTGAGGGGGCTGAGTATATACATGCACTGCAGCACCATAACATTGCTAAGAGCATCCCACAGCTAAACTCAGGGAAAGGACTCATTTTGATTTGCAATTGCTTGAGCTTGGTCCATGTGTCCGGTGTGTGTCCTATCGCTATACGGCTTGGCACAAGTCCCATAGTTTTAAATTTACATCAATATAGCGCCACTTTGCATCTCTTAATCAATGCGGGCAAGACAAAAGCTTCCAACATTCCAAAAGTACCTCAGAAATTGCAAAAAGAGCCCATATGGGCAATTTCGTTAAAATGGCGGATTGGCGGTATTCCAAGTGCCACTTTGACAGTGTGCCATTTTCACCATCTAGAACTGGTATAGATTTCAAGACGGCCGTTTGAACTGTTTTCATGCCATTTAAAAAAAATATTGCCATTTTAATGAAATTGTCCATCCATATTGAACCATGGGCAAGCTTTACCATTTGGTGGAGTCTTCATCAAATTATTTCATGGCTGGCCATTTTTGAGCCATTTTTTGAGTTGCCATGGGGCAATTAAAATGGCCGGTCCAGCTTCCTCCCTGGGTTTGCGTCAAACTATGAGCTACTATAGAGATGCTCTAACCGTGTAAATCCTCTCCCCCCAGCTAGAGAAATTATTTGCTTCTAGATACAGGGGGGAGAGTTTAGTTATAATTGCATTACAAGTGATTGGTCGCATTGAATCAGTTATTTTATTAATTTAATCACTCGAATGAGTTGGTCCATCCCCGCCACCCATAGCAAACTGTCAAGATGTCAAAATGGAAATTTCAACGCTGGGGGCTATCTCATTTGGGAGAACAAAAGGGAACCCCCAGTGTTGATTAATAATGTTATAACTTAGAAGCACTGTCATCCTTGGACAATGTTGATTGGATTTAGGGTCATCGTTACTGGATAGGGGTTCAGGATTTACGATGAAGGAAGAAAATGATAAAAACCTAGACCCTTAATGCCTGAGGCACCAAATTTTGGTGTTGACAAAACTTTGAAGCTAAATAGAACCTAACCAAATTGTTATTCATAGTAATTTATATTTTTGAATTCTTTTTAAAGATGGTCAATTTCGTTAAAATGGCATATGAAATCTGCCATTTTTCTAGAATGGCAGATTCAATTCCTTCTTTAGCCCTATAAAGTCTAGGACAAGTGTACATTTCTAACATCTAGGTCAGTTTAGAATTCAGAAATCTAGGACTAACATAGATATTAAACCAAGCAGTTTGAAAAATCTAGGATCATTATAGATTTCAGAAATCTAGGACTGGTATAGATTTTGGGACAGAAAAAACAGTTTAGACTGGGCGCTCTGAACTACTGAAAGTGCCAAATTACCACAATGCCGCCATTTTAACGAAATTGCCCATAAAGTCTAATTTTAGCGTCAAAAATCCAATTTTGAAAATGATTGATTATGATTTTTCTAGTCAAGATTTTGTGCAAGTGTACCATTGCAATCTTGACTTTCCGCAGTATTGAGGGCTCTTGAAAATGAGCCTCAAATACACTAGATCTTGGAGGAATAATCACATTAAAAATTCACTTAAAAAAATTGTAGAGTAGATTTTGAGAAGCCGTAAATTGATTGGGGTTATAGATGTTAGGTCCTTTAACCTCATATATTTTTTTGTTGACCAACTTTTTAGATTTGGCATGTGAAAAGAAGATTGAAAGACTTCAAGTCACTTTCGCAATTTTAACACCCTCATGTTCAAACATTATAATCTTTCAATTCATAAGATATTGCTGTATTTTTTTTTCCTATGTGACCTCTGACATGTCTAGTTTGAATTTGTACGGTTACAATTCATAAAAGATTGATACAACTTATCAAAATGTTGGCTTTTTGTTCAATTTAAAGCAAATTGCTAGAAGTATGGGATGTTTCGTTAAAATGGCATATGAAATCCACCATTTTTCCAATCAATTCCTTCTTTAATTCTAAAGTCTAGGACTAGTATAGATTTCAGACTGCATGGTCTAAACTGAAAAGCACCAAGTTTGCGGAGTACTGCCATTTTAAAGAAATATCGGTTAAATTCAAAAAAGGCCTTGGGCAATTAGGGGTTAAGAAATCAAGACAGGTATAGATTTAGAACGGCCATTCTAAAATGTTTTCATGCCACTTTAAAATAATATCGCCATTTTAATGAAATTGCCCATCTTAACCCTTAAAGGACGAAGGGGTGACCCTAGAAATCATCCTTTTGCATTACCGTTTGAATCATTAGCTTAAAAAATTACAAAAGCGTTCATTGGAAGTCAAGCTATTGTAGAAGATCTTCCCTTTTCACAACAAATTTCGAGGATGAATAGTTGCACTTCTGTCCTACACACTTTAATGCTCTTTCATCCATTAGCCACATAATGATTGCTTCGACATTTAAGGGTTAACCCTAAAAGGATGGGTTGGTAACTGTGGAAACCATCCTTTTAGATGGAGTGTGAATCATCTACTTTGAAAAAACAAAAGCACTCATTGGAGCTCAAACTACTGTGCAAGACCTCCCCTTTTTGCACAAAATTCCAGGTATATATGAACATATGCACTTTTGTCTTACTGTACTACATAGAAGGATTCTCTGTCCACTCTGGTCCGAAACGTCGTTACAGTCAAGGTTAAAGACCCAAGAGGTTCAAATATGTTTTTGGAGTAGTTCTGAGCAAGTCATAAGGGAATTTTCTTTCCTTCTGTTTTTTCATCAACACATGCAAAGTTATACAAAGTTGGGCCCGTCTGGATACAAAGTTGGGCCCGTCTGGATCATATTTTTCAATTGAACCAGTCATTTTCAACTATGAATTCTTGGTCCTTAAGGGTTTGATAGTGGACATACGAGTGCAGTTCTTACTTCTCTCAGGAGCTACTGTGACAGAGTTATATTCCAATGAGAGACACAAAGGAAGTTGATGGATGGATTTGCTGAACAGTTCAAAGACACCGCGTACGAAGCATGTTTGGCATCGACATCGATCCAGGTGAGATTCATCGCCTTCGAATCATGCAATTTTTGTGCCTGGTTATTGTGCCTGGTTTTAGGTTTAAGGGTTTGCGGTTCTGATGATAAGTAGATCTGGCGAAATTTCTATAGAATTCTCGTGACTTTCAGTTATTTCGAGTGGTTTCTGTTGCTAGAATAGAAATTTTCAATGTGGGTCTTGTCCCCTTTTCAAGAGGATTTCAACACAGTAAATTTATGGATTTTTGGTTATCGCTTGAACTATGTATGAAGTTTTGAAGCTTTGTTCGTGAGCTATATGAAACCGTGGGTAGGTTTTCACTGTTTAGCTGCTTTACATTCGTCACGCTCACTAGATTCTCAATATTTCCTTGTCAGTAGAATTTATTCCCACTTATGGCCTGCCATGGCCTGCCCACGGCAAAAGATTTCACATGAGAGAGGATTCACTACCTCGGTCCTCATTTGGTCTTCTGCTCTGTGGAAAATTTTCATCATAATAAGACCGCTTCATTCAATGCTTTACTTGGCTCTGTCAAAATTTGGAGCTGAGAGTTGAGAAAATCTTACGCAGTGCCCACATTTGCTATGTACAGGGTTGATTCATAAAGCTTGGAAAAATTTGGAGCTCGAAGCTGGGATGACCGGAGGCAAGACTGTGAACAGTTTATGAGGACGAAGTGGACTATCATTATTATGATGATGATGTGAATCCTGCCCTTACGGAGAGCAGTGTAGGGGCCACAACCACCGACGAGACTGAGGGTGGACTACAGGGAAAATATCTTCTCGAGAGAGTGATTTTCAAGAATGCAAATGTTCTCCACTGCAATTTGCGCAGGAACGTTGTGGATACTGTGCTCTGGTAAAATTCTTCTTCCCTGTACATCTAAGAGTTCATTGTTGCATGCATAAATGTTGCAAATAGTACTATTGGAAAGTCGAACTCGTTTCTAAGACTGGCAATACCCAGTATGCTTTCAAAGAAACTTCCTATTGGATGAATGCAGTGGCTGAATGTGATGAATAGGAGCTATTAGTCCTGCACAGCGAGCGGGAGTTACCTTGCTAATTGAAGAGGCGTCGGTCTTGAGGCTTCCATACTTTTTAAAGCATATATCTCAGATGGTGAAGGTTGTGAATGGAAGATAAATCTTCAGTATTGCAATATGAAAGGGGACTCTGTAATTTCCATCGTCTCTGCATCACAGGATCTGACTTGTTGCATTCTCTTGAAATGTGCTGGGTGCTATAATCGACTACATCACATGGATTGTTTGCAATTTGAGTGTAGTGAAGTGGATACACTTGAATTGGAGTGATGAAGGTCTTCTCGATTCTTTTATGAAGACGTATCGAGCCCTTCGCCCGGTGAGAAATCTTTCTTGATCTTTTCTTACACTTCTCAATGTCAACTTAGAAAGATTGTTTGATTGTCGCAGCCACCAATGTTTCCCAGTTATGTTCATAAGAGAATATTCTGCACATGCGATCCACTAGTCAATCTCCTCCTTACTATGTGAACTCTTCGGGCCAGCTCTATCTATGGCTGAACTTTTCCTATTTCTAATCCCCTCCGATAATGGAAGTTTTTTTCCAAAGTTTGATTGGAAATGCCCAAACTATATGTAACATGCGACATTACTTTCATCACACCTTCCACTTAGCTGTCATTTTTCTTGGGACTGGTTCGATGCATGCACAAGAATTTACCAAGTCTAGGTCTTTGAGATAATTCCTGCTCTATATGATATATCACTGCTCATTTTGTTAGATGGTTATGAAATATTAGGGTGGAGCGTTCATCTTGGAGCCCCAACCATGGTCATCGTATGAACGGAAGTGCAGAGTATCAGAGGTACTACTCTTTAAATGTTTGTCTGCTTATATGGCCGAGGCAGTAAATATGTTGTAACATCAGAGTTTCAAAAAATGTACTTCATCCCATGTTGGATGTACCTCCTTAACTTCTAGGTGCCTAAATGGCCAAGAGTGGTCACTTCTATCTATAGGAGTTGAAATAAACCACTTAGGAAGCTTCATACCGACCGTTTTTTAAATAGTAGAAAAATGTTTCAGAATTTTCTACAATCCACTATTTGCTTCCGAAGTGGGCTTTCTGGTTTTCACTCAGGAGATTGAATTATAGTCATGGTAAGAAATGTATTAACTCAAGCGTTTTATTTGCAATCCAGGTATGTCGTAAGAACTTCAGGACCATGATTCTTCGGCCAGATCACTTCCCTGGAATTCTCCTTGAACAGGTGAGTTGGTAGTCTCTGAAGCACCTTCAGTGGAAGTTTCTACGCTGGAAAGTACTCGCACGTTCTGATTAGTTAATGAATCTGCTAGTTCTTCGTTAAGTCAGGGACAACCATAACCACCGCAGGCCAAAAATTGCCACCTTAAATTCATAGATAATGGTTATACCACTTACATATCTTTTCAGTATGAGGGTTAAGATCACATCTACCAGTAAAACTTTGAATATTCATTACTTTTGCATATGGTATCCAAATTTCGCTTTGTTAGGCGCTAACAAGAATATATATAAATGTGACCAGTTTCAGTGACTTTTACATCTCTGATTTAATTGCAGATTGGGTTCAAGTCATGCGAAGAGATCTCTCTGGAGGTTCCGAACAGAACGAAAGGCTTTAGTCGTCCTCTGTATTTGTTCACCAAGTGACTCAGATAACCATATGGGCAATTTCATTAAATTTCAGAACGGCTGTTCTGAACCATCTAGGACAGGTATAGATTTAGAACAGCCATTCTAAACTGTTTTCATGCCATTTTAAAATAATATCGCCATTTTAATGAAATCGCCCATCCATTTTTTAGGATGTAGACCTTGTGATACTGTCAAGTTTTTGGATCTTTTCAAAAGACTTGATAGACTTCATACCATTTTGTTAAATGAGGGCTAAGGCATCACCGAACTGCACCGACTTTTGTGAGGCTGGTATTGCTGGCTCATCAGAAGTAACTGGCAATTTTCAGACGCATCCGAGACTATGTAATTACCTGTGAAGCCTAAATTGGTAACAGCAGAATTCACCTTCCATGTGTACCGGTATGTCAGAAATGTTAATGTCATAGTTAATGGTGAGTAATAGTTCACCGGATGCAAGCTCTGGCAGATGAATTGATGAACTCCGAATGTAACCGATTTGTGTTCCGAGCCATGACGGAAGCAGAGTGATTGGCCATAACACAAACGAAGAGCTCCTCCCACAGGCTATTAGTCAAAGGGACGTTACACGTACAGGTATACGGCAAACAACAGCTCATTTATTATTGCCATTCGAAAGCCATCATAGAAAAGTACATTCCCCTTACAAACCAAGGTTTCCATCAGTTGGCGGTACCACCGTAACGTGGACATTCCAACTGCTAGCTCCTAACTCCTTCGAATTATCCCCTGAAGCTACAGTAATAGAGCACAGAACATCCACCAGAAGCGCACCAACCGATTGAGCACGAGACAAGAGGAATCCATACATTAATACTACTTCATCGTCCCTTCAGTAGTACTAAGAACATTGGCGAATGATCATTCGCCATTATTGACTCGATTGTTACTGACAAAAGCAAAACAACACTAAACTTAATTCCTAGAAGACTCCAGACTCCACCCACTGAGCTGGTGGGTAGCAGCACCGCCTTCCAGGGAGGATTTCACAAACTCGCCAGGAAGCTTGCTTTGGGGGATGCATGAGCTAGTGGCCTTGGCCTTGAACGCAGCAGTTCTTCACGTGGTCGTAGCTCCAGCCGTGCTTGCATTGCTGTCCACACTTGCCCCAGCTGCATTCACAACGCCATCGCCAGAAACAGTCAATACATTTCACATCCATTTCATACGGTCAGAGTAATTCCTATTCTTTTTGGTGCAGCTTCACTTGATCAAACTCTAGCAAGATGTATCCACTGGACGCACGAACGTGCGTTTTAGAAAGCATGAATCGAAATACGTACTTGCAGGTGGGCTCGCCCCACTCGAGTGTGCAGGGGCACTTGTAGCCGCACTTGCCGCAGTTGTAGATGTCGTGGCGCAGGTCCTTCTCGCACCCGTTCCATGCCTTGCCGTCGCAGTCCCCATAGCCGGGCGGGCACTTCGGGGGCTGCTGGCACTGGCCGTACTTGCAGCTGCAGCCGTACTTGCACTTGTTGCCGCACTTGCCGCAGTTGTAGGGGTCGTTGCGCAGGTCCTTCTCGCACCCGTTATGTCTATTGCCGTCGCAGTCCCCCCAGCCGGGCTGGCACTTCGGGGGCTGCTGGCACTGGCCGTACTTGCACTCGCCGTACTTGCACACGATGCCGCAGTCGCCGCAGTTGTGGGGGTCGTTATCGGTGCAGGTCTCGCAGCCGGGATGGTTACCGGGTTTGCAGGTCTTGTAGCCTTTTTTGCAATTCTGCCACGCATCCGCACTCCCTGCAAAGCGCAACAACATTCAATATTTCAATCCATCAAACGCACATATAGCTGACGTGCATGCATGTCACCATCGATGGCATTAGATGAAATGCAATGGCACTGACTTTAATCGAGCTTAATCAGTACGAACAGCTGATACAATTCATGTGGACTTTAACAGCTGAACAGAGCGAGCTAAGGACAATGGAGATGGGGCGGGATGTGCAGACGTACCAACGAGGAGCACGAGAGCCAAAGCAACTGTCAGCAGGAGGAGCTGGCTCCCATGTCGAGTGGTCGCCATCGCTGAAGGAATGATCTGCTCGGAGTGAGTACTCCGCTGGTAGTGGCGCTGGAGAATGAGTCTCGACAGAGAAGAGGGAACACCAAGAGACTGCAGAGCGAGATCGATGTCGATGAAGTGATGAGTGAGAGGAAGGGGAGTCCACCTTAAGTAGTGAAGGAATGACTGTGCTGGCTGCGGTGAAATTGTGGAGTAGACTTCATTCATCGTTGACAAAAATCACTCTGACTTTTTACCTCCAGCGATGTTTTGCTTGGAAGGTTGGCGCTTACCATTGCAGGGACGGAGGTCAAGCTGGTGGAGGTGCCATGTAGGGAATGATCCTGGAGGCGGTTTCGAATCTAGGTGGACAGTGGAACCAGCAGACCGTCGATGTTCGACGGAGCATCCAACGTTTCTCAAGATTGAGGATATCAAAGATATTGTTACTATTACGGATTATTTTTTTAACAAACGGGGAAACCCCACAGCAAAGCAATCGAAAGTCAACCAGATATTAAGTTTGTCAGCGAAATTGGATAAATAATGAGGCTCTTCAACTTTCAACGGGACTGCAAGTTACCTCGTATTGCCGCTCAGGCTCTTCCGCGTAACTATGTTGCCCATGCTCCTATGCCCAATTGAATCAAACTCACTGGAGTCAAACCCGAATTTTAAGAAGTGCAGTCCATTATTAGTGCATCACTTATTCACCATGTAAGACTTTTTGAAGGAAATGTCAGCAGCTGACTTCCAAAGGAGCAAAATCATCGTCACAGTGGATAAAATGGTCGAATTTCAAGAAAACTAGTGTAGCCCTGTGCCGTTGCCACAACCAAAACAAAGTAAAAGTCATTTTTAAAATAAAAAATAACTAAAAAATCCATAACTTTCCGATTGTGGGTCCAAACACCACAAAACAAAGCCTGTGCACCCCTCTTGGCTGAGGGCTTTCCAACGGTACCAAGAACGTGATAATTAACTCAGGGTTCAAAAGATACATAATTTAGCATAATTTAGTAATTTTAAGATCCAAGAATAACTCAAAAATCCATAACTTTTCCACCGTAGGTTCAAACGCCACAAAACCAAGCTCGTGCACTCCTCCTTGCCGAGGGCTTTCCAACAGTACCAAGCACGCCCCCAGGGGATGCACGGTCCAGGAGTCCTCGACATGACAAACAAAACAAACAACCTGTCTTAACCCCTAAAGGACCATTGTCCGTTTGGGGGACAAATGGGACTTGGGGCAGGTACCTATGGGCTGAAATTTTCTCCTAATTTTTTGAAACTTTTTGTGAACATGAAGAATTGAAAGAGGTACGTGGCAGAAAAAAAAATTTTGAAATCGGACCTTTGAGTGAGAAATTATGCCATTTCTTGGAATGCGTGGGGACGGGGGGCAGCAAAAATATTTTGCAAAATTTTTAATTTTTTTTTTTAATATTTTTTTTCTCATAGATTATATTTTTGTCTATCTGGAAAGCTTTGATTCATCTCATTTGGATTCGTTATGAGGAAGTTATGGACATTCTTGTTTTTCGGGCAGTTAGAGCATCTTCTTGAAAAAAATAACTTGTAGGATGCATTTCGGAATGCAATTTCTGTAATTTTTAAATTTAAAAAAAAAAAAAATGGTTTAGTTTACTTGCTAGAACAATCTCACCATTGGGATTAGTGCATTTTAATTCCATCTAAAATATATGAATATTTTAGATTTTCCTTCTATCTTGTACCTACTTCTACTTAACAATTTTTTTAAGAATGATAATTAAGTTTTTTTGAATTTTTATTTTTTTTCCTAGACTCTCAACTCAATTCTCCACTATAAAGATTTAAAGCTCAAAACACTGTAGTGCGAAAATTTTAAGTTAAAAATGTTTAAAGTCAAAAAATCTGGTCCCACAATGTGCTGAAAAACTTGTTTTTTCCACTTTAAACGCAGATATCTTGCAATCTGTGCGGTCAAAAATTCTGAAATTTTTTCCACACATTCTCATACCAATTAGGTGTAAGATCCTACGGTTAGATGTGAAAAAAAAAACAATTAAACTTTTTTTTTACTCTTTGCTATAGAAATGGCAGTTTTGAGTGTTTTTTGGCAGAAAATAGGCCTCGGAACATTAGGGGTTAAGGTATGGATGACACTTGTCCACGAGCTTGTCTGGAACCCAGATCTATAACGCTCGTAGTTTTTGGTGCTTTTAAGCTTGCCGTGGTTAACCAGCGACTGGATATAACCAATTATCAATTATTTCAGATGTGAATCATGATGCAGCTTCAAGGTAATCATTATTTCCAATGACATCCAATTGAAGAGAGAAATAATTCAAACTTCATGCTTTTGTTGTAAGTTTCAACTGTTACTTAAAGACAGAGCATGAGTGGGTGATTCCAAGAAACACTTGTACTATTTGTTGTGTTTTGCATTTTTGGACTTTTAGTACTTTTTGTACTATGAGTCACCTTCAGTACTATTGGAGGCATAGAACATAAAATTTGAATGGTCAATTGGATTTCAAATTTTTCTATTCTGACAACATGTGATGTTCATCATTGGATGACAAAAATGGATGGAAATACTTAATTTTCCATTAAAAAATAATTTACATTGACAGATAGAAGGTATTATGAGCCCCAGCAGTACTAATGAGTCTTTCTGTGTACCCTGAAGTACTATTTTGAGCCACATGCTACAATTTATCCTAGAAAATGAGACTTTTACGTTTCTATTTTTGAAAATTAGGAAATGAGTTTGAAAATTTATTTTAAAAATGGCCATTGTTACCGACTAAGAGCAAAGTAGGAAGATCAAAGTTAGAACTAAAAAAACATTTTAAATTCAACATAAATTCAACCTGAATATAGCACACTTTAGGCTAGTATAAAACACACTTTGGAAAATGTTTTTGGAAATCCCTCTTCTGAGAAGGTGTATTTATATTAGAAGAGCTAGCCTACCAAATTTGATGATGTAACTCTTCAAAAAAGGTACTCGATAGTACTAAAAACCACCAAAACCACATGTGTGACATATATTCAAAATTCAATTTCACCTATTAAATTAATTTTGAAAATGGAAATAATATAAGTGCATTTTCTATTGCTATAGGAAGCTTGTTTTTAAATTTCATGTTCATTCAATCATTTTTGCAATACTTATGGCACAAAACAACTTCTGCATTGAACGTGTGACAAAAAATAGTACAGGTGTTTCTTGCAATCACCCAAGTCAAGGCCACGCAAGGTGAATTTACCCCTTCATTCCCTGTGGGTTCTGTTTTTTTTGAAACCCGGAGTTTATTCCAAGAAAACCAAGAACAAACGGCGGAAAGCCGAGGGCAAAGCCTTGGAGAAAAATGACAACAAGGAGAGAAAGAATCAAAGACACATTACTTTACATGAAGGTCCCACTAGTTGATTTCTTCAAGTTCTAAGTAATCATCCTACTCTAACGGGATCCAAAGAATGGAGTGCGAAGCCACGTGTTATCGAATTTTCGCAAGAATTTATGGGATTTCGTCAAGAGTCTATCACATAAGAGCGAGGTTCTGAACCAACCAGTTTTGCCATGATCCAGGGTGAATGCAAGAAACACCTGTACTATTTTGCATCACACCTTGCATTTTGATTCATTTTTTGGTTATAATTTTTACGTTCTGGCTCCAAATGACTCAAGATTTATATGCAAGGTATTCATGACTATTATACATAGGCTTACCTGATTTTTTGGTAATTTTCAAAAATAGTTTATTGTCCAAAAATAGCTCCCAATTTTATGTCACATTTGCCAATTTGGAGCCATTTTTAGTACTATTTAGTACCCCAAAAAACGAATTTTGAGCTGAAATTTGGAGGGCATGGTCTTCTAGTAGACTTGTAGCTACTGTCCAAATGAATTCTAAAAATAATTAATTGTATATGGTGTGGAAGTCCACAAAGTGTGCTTCTTTCTGCTTGCATTTTGAAACACATAAAATATTATTTTGGAGTTTTTTTGGGTGAATGACCATCTCCATAGAGTTGTTACAAATGGACAATTTTCATTTTATGTATTTACTTTTGTTTCCTATTTTTAACTAATTTATACATCAAAATATCCATTTTCTTGAGATTTGGCACTTTTCTAGTTCTCTAGCTTAAAGAAATTTTTTATGCATTTCCTTTGGTGGTTACCTTCATTTTAAAGGTGTATATGTTAGCCATTTTTTTTTTTAAATTATTTTTCTAATTTTATAGTACTCCAGAAGAAAAATCATGAGTATTGTAAAAACGCAACAAATTCGGCAAGTGTTTCTTGCATTCACCTTCCAACACAGCCTCCCACATGTGTTGATCCAGCTTGGCTTGGGGCCACCTCTCTTGGCCGAAGACCCATGCGTTTCTTGCCAGCTAATAGTGCCATACGACTGATCCCCTCAATAATGACCAAATTGTGGTCCCTTTCTGCAGCCTCCGGGGAAGCTTAGAGCCAAGTAAACATTGTTGCCATGATAAGTGGTTCAAATTGCCTTGATCCTCCGGGATAGCCTGTGAAAGATAGAGTATGGTGAGTGCAAAATCCCACACCAATTGACTATATAACATTGTTAAATGGCTCTTCTTGCACACACCCAGGTGGCGGTATAATTCCCTCCTATATACTTGGGGGGGGAGTTTAATTATAATATGGGCGGTTCCATTGGCTATGCTTTTCAAGTTGTTAGACCAAGCTGGCTACTTTCATTGGTTTGGCTGCGCTGGCCCATTTTTGGCCCCCTTCCATCCTTCCACGTCGTGTTTGAACAGGGACTATCAGAAGCTAAGGGCTCCTCCTTTTTGCGGAGGCGAAAGGGAATCCTCCATACTTGGTTAAGAATGTTATGTGAGCACATTCCACGAACCTATACAATATGGTTTCCTCTAAACTTAGTTCGCAGCATGTATAGGACAGGTCTATCCCGAGAAATAATTTTGCTCTCCAACTGTTAACTGCAATGGCCTTGTGTATTACTGACCAGAGGTAACCTGCCTCCTTCTAGGGCCAAGTCGGCAGCCAGATCTCTGCCCACAATGGTTGGTAGCTGGTTGGAAGCACTCCCCTCCATTTCTCAAGGATTGAACGCTTCAGTTGAGGTCTTGGCTTAAGCATCAGTCGTCCTGCCTTTGCCGAGTAAGTATGTAGTGCGTCCCCATTCTCCCACTTCCAACGACCTGGGTCGAATTGGAGATGCTTGATGCATCCTGCATATAGGTGGAAAGCCTGCGCTTCTGGCTTGGAACCTCTCTTCACTGCAACCACCCTGACCCTTTGCAATAATCCTCTGAAAGTATCGTTGGTTTTTGCTCGTGCCACTTGTCTTATCCATAACCAGCCACTCCCAAACGTGTCACTTCTGCATTGGCTTTTAGCAAGGCCATAGATTCCAGATAACCACCTGGTTGTTATTCTCGGAGGATGGGTTATGAATTGAAGAGGCCGGTTATAGCGTGATGTGATCCGTAGGCGCACACAATGAGACACGTACTGAGATGCCTCGACATCAACATAATACATTCAATTTTATAATTTCATAATTTGCAGCACTAGCATCAGTGAAGAAAAGAAACCAGGCTGCTAATTTGGAAGTCTTGCAGATCATGAGCCCTAATTTTTTTGTTTTTGCTGCACGACTATGTGAGAGATGTGAGAGACTCAGTGCCCTCACACTTGCTTCGATTAATTCCAACGCCTACTGAATGCAATGCTATTTTTCCATTGAACAGATTCGAGAGGCAAAGTTTTTTCTGTGTTGTAATGCTTCTTGCAGTCATGAGTGAAGCTTGAACTGTATCATTATTCCTAATTCTGCATAAGAAGAGCACTCCAGTACATAGCAATATGGTGATTATCGTCTTTGCAACAAAAGTATGCATGATGGTGTCTGGACTCTCTTAGACCAGCAGAGCCATCTCATGATTCCACAACAATTGAGGACTATTCCATTTTGTGATTCAAATGGTTGACATGTTCCTAAATTTTCATTGCAGAAATGTTCAAGTCAATGATGTTAGCCAACTACACATCCTGTAATCTAGCTATAAACACTATTGATTCCATCTGAAGGAACCTTGTGCACTATCTCCACTCGGAAAAAGTCCAACATCAAAGGACTGGTAATTGTATACATTATTGCCATAAATGGGAGCAATAGGAGGTACAAAATTAATAGAACTTAATGGAAAAGAATTTGGTATCCCTTGGAATTGAGGGACCGCAAAAGGATGCTGTAGATTAGAAAAACCGTGATTCAACAAGTTTTGACCTCGTCCATTGGGAAATGAACCATTTGCAGAGCTTAGACCTTGTCGATTGGGAAATGAACCGTTTGTAGGATGAGCCATATCATAGAGTTGTTGGTTTTGAACCGCATGATGCATCTCTGGATATGGATAATGAGAGTTATCATACGGATTCTTCATAACCTGGTTTTCGAATCGTCGTTGCTCTGAATTGATTCTCTTCAATTGTTCTGCTAAAGAACTTTGCTGTTGCATCACTTGAGCCAACGAATTTTTCAAAATGTCGTTCTCTCTCCGTAGTAGAGCAACATTACGATGCATGGCAAATCGAGTGCCCTTCGGTGCCTTGGCAACTGTTGCGGTGGGTAAACAAAAATCCTCACCCTCCGCTTCAAAATTGAACTTGGACCAGAATTGCATTTTTTCTTCGACTAAAGCTCTAGGAGATGCTGCTACTCTCGGCGTTGAAGCAAATACAGTCGGTCCATGAGTTGAGTCATATGGTACAGGAGACATAGTCGGCACATGAATCTCTGGTACATAAACTGGATCAATCAATGGTGCAAGAACCGGATCAATAAGTGGAGCAGACACACTTGTTATAGTTGCATCGTCGTTTGCACAAAAAGAAGGCTAAGTAGCATTAGTGACAATAACTTGAATTTGACTGGGTGTATCGTGGAGAACCAGATCATCAGGTTCAAAATTTGCAGTTTGTTGCAAAACATTAACTAACGGATTCAGTGTCAGAGAAGGCCCAATAGCACTCTCGATCTGACCTGGGGCAAAAGAATTAGCCATAAAATTGAAGCCGATCTCATTACATGCTCCATTCTCTTCATTCAAAGTAATGATACTTTGATGATTTGCACTCTTGTTTACTTTGTGCCATTCTGCCACTTCGATTTCATACTCCAATTGAAAATCTCTGTGAACACCAGGTCTAGCAAGATTCTGAGCAACTCTTGTTTTCAAACATTCGATTCTATTGTATCGTTGAACACTCGACAAATTCTTGTGACCAATATTGAAAGCTATGGTCTCTGGCGGGACACACCTGATACTCATTCGAGTTATGATAGTAACTCTCCCAAATTTGTTAGAATAATCTCCCTCTAGGCCAACAGCACAAGCCATATCTCTCAAAAAGCTCCTCAAGCTACCTTTTTTAAGATTAACAGAACCTTTAAACCACACCCTATCTTTGGGATTCTTAATAGGAGAAAGAAATAGATGGTTTGACTTTGGAATCACAGGCATGTGAGATAAAAGGACCTTGAATGTAAGAATAACATCTTCATCCTGAGAATAGACTGGATCCTTGAAGTGCTCGGGTAGATATTTCGTCAGACTCGGCTTGTAATTCTTGGACGTTGTCTCATCATACCTTAAAATAGGAAAAAATAAACAGTAATTAGTTTGGTTGGTAGCACAAAGACTTGCTATACATAGCAAGCAAAGATAAGACAAATGGAATCTAGCATCAAACCAACTACTGAATACATTGAATGATTCAATGGTACATCAAATACATTGAATGATTCGACAAGAATAACAATAAAAAACACATTGAGAGAGATACCTTAAAGTCTCACGGCCTCTTTCATCAGTGCCGAGGGTAAAATCTATAGGAGATAAGCAATACAACTCACTATCCCCTCTGATAAGAAAAACGGTTGTACAAAACCAAACAAAGCGTTTTTGAACGCCGGCAGGAAAGGTCGCCTGATGAAATGGATGAGCTAAAATCTTTAATTTGTCATCGTCAATGAAATAGTCAACCTTTCTCCTCTCTTTATTGGCCCCTGCCATGATGCTTTTCTTCATCGCAAGAATGACAGACTTGTTAACACGCCCAAAAAATGGATGGGAATGCATCAAAAATTGTTCTTCATTCACACCAGTTTCATCTATTCTATCGCTCTGGACTTTGCACATGATCCTGTTAAATCCTTTATAGATCCCCATTACTAATTGGCTAGGATAATGCTTACCATTTTTTTTCTTCAATACGAAGAAAAACTTGACGAGCATTTCTGCAAGTTCCTTCAAACGAAGCGACTCAATTGGAATAGAAATATCAAGACCAGATGCACACCTCCATGCGTTGAATCTGTTTTTAACCCATAAATTGCTCTTTGTAGTGCCATTCTTACTACAACTTTGCATCTCTCTTTCAAATGAAGCCTCATCAAATTTGCAAAATTCTGAGTCATCACAATTTATCGCAAGTTCATCTGGCTTAGCAAGAGACCGAGTTAATGCTTGACACTAGATAGGATCTCCGATCAACAATGAAATTGGCTCTTCTATGATCGCAAAATCCATTTCACTCAGACCTAAAGCCTCTGAGTCATTGGAAATTTCAGAAATACCAACATCGTTGACACTCACTTCAACAAAATTGTCCTCAAAGTCACTTTGAGGATGCTCTACAATTGGCACACAACAAAGAATCACAGGAGTAATTAATCGAGCCCCTATATCGTACATACCATTACCATCGATCATTGAAGTTGATTGTAGCATCGAATGTACATCACAAAGTTTAGACCCTACGATTTGGTAGCAATTATCGTGCGGTTATCGTTGTTTCACGGGTTCGTACCATAATCGCACTGACTCAGTGTATTTATACGCACTGAATCAGCGCGAAAACAATGAATATCAATAGCGTACGGTTTATGTACTTTAACTATACAATTGTTGTGTCAAAACTACACAGCAATCATATAGTTAAAGTACATAAACCGTACACTATTGATATTCATTGTTTTTGCACTGATTCAGTGCGTAAAAATACACTGAGTTAGTGCGATTATGGTACGAACCCATGAAACAACGATAACCGCATGATAATTGTTGCCAAATCGTAGAGTTTAAACTTTGTGATGTATCTCTCGGAACGATGTACAATCCTTGTCACTGATAACTACACTCACATGATCTGTAGAATTTTGAGCAACAATACGTTTGCCCAATCTCGCTCTCTTAGTGACCTTTGACATTATCACAGAGTTATGTACGGCGTCTAAATCCTGAGATGAGGTGCTGCTACAATCGATACCAAGGTCAAAAGAAGGAAGGAAATGAGCCGGAATTACAGATGACAAAGAAACAAAATCCTCAATGCGCCTCTCTAACTTCAACAATCGACAACGAGGCCGCGAGCAAGAATGCAAACCCTTACACAACTTAACAAGACTAGCGGCGTTCTTTGCCACTGCGAAATTACAAAACTAACGCATCAAACTCAAAGTAGAAACAAATGACAATAGCATCAAATAGAATGTACTTGCTTCAAAACACCATCGCGCTGCTCAAGCTCATGGAAATGACAATTGCGCTCGAAAACAGGGTTCAAATTTGATTTTCAAACCCTATCGACGGAATAAGTGGTAATAGGGCACGGCTCAACTATGAGAGCGACCGGTTATGTCTGGTAACCGCCCATGGGAACCGGTCATCGAGGGCGATGGTTCATCATTGACAACCGGCCCCCATGGAACGGTTACCTAGTACGTAATAACATTGAAGGTTGCCCCACCTCGTAGCTGGGCTAGGTAACCGGTATGTCCACATCTTCCATGAGCCTAGACAGCCTTGGTTGGAATTGCCGGGTCCGCTGGATGATAAGAGTGGGAACTGGGTCATCAGGATTTTCAAAGAGCCCAAGGAATTCCTTGGCTTTTACTGAGAATTTGGCCATTGTCAACATATGCCTCTAATCATTCCCTATGGTTTAACTCTAGGAAAACATTGGAACTTTTTATTTGCTACCCATAAAAAAATTTGGAAATTTTGCATTCATATTTGAAACTAAAGGCCCGAAAGTAGGTAGGAAGAGGTGAAGAAATACAAACTTAATTAGACAAAGCTCTAATTGTAGGGGAAATTTTTTTATGTTTATCCTTGGTTGGGAGAATAAGGGAGTCTATTCACCCTAGCCATGAAGCACTGAATTATATAAGGACATTTTGTGAACTTTGGATGGTCTACTAGGCTTTGTGCATATAGAAGAATAGATGATTTTTATTTGATTTTTTGCGTGCAACTTTATTGATACTATATCTACATCATGGAGTTAAGTTTTAAGACATTTTAGTTGTTTTCTAATTTTATGTGGGGTCATTTATCTTGTATTTCAATATTTGAGCCTTTTCTTTTTAACCCCTCAAGGACTTAGAGGACACAATGTGTCTTCTTCAAATTTTCAGTGGCAAATTCTTGGTAGGGTGAAACAAATCTCAATATTTTATAAACTAGGAACTTGTAGAGTAATAGGTTGACAAACTTGTTGCACTTTCTGATTTTCAAAATTTCAATGTGAGAAGTATTTTAAAAATTGTTTAAGAAATGTAATCTAATAGAAAAATGGGGGCAACCATAGTTTTTTTACAATGAAAGAAATAGTAGCGATAGAAAATTCATATTCTTGGACATTCCTAGTCATTATTCTGCACAAATAAATTGGGTCTAGAGAAAAATTTCAAATTTTTATTTTTAGCAATTAAAAATACAAGGTTCAATTTGGTGCAATTAAGAATTCAAAAGTAACTAGAATGATTCCAAATTTTTTGAAGATGTTCCAAACAATATGCTAAGAATGTCAATTATTTAATTTTAAAAATTGACACACATATAAATTTTTAAATTTTTTGTACGATCCAATTTGGTCAATTTTGGCTTTCTATTCTTTCTATTTGAAAATGCATACAAATTTGAAAGAATTATTTATTTCTCAATTTAAAAAATTTAAAAATACTACATTTGTGTTAGATTCCAATACAATTTTTTAGGGGGGGGGACATGATTCATCTTCTTATAATTTATCTTCCCCAAAAGTTGCATTTTTTGCCTTTAAAGTTGATCATCTAAAATTGTTATAATCTAAAAATCCAACAGTCAATATTTTCCACAACTAATTCCATGCATACTAGACAAAGTAGTCTTTACTCTTGTACAGTTAAAATTAAAAAAATTCAAGCATATCTATGTGCAAAAAAATATCAAAGTGGGACAATTCGTTGAAAACCTCCATTATCAAAACATTGTTAGGCCTTGAGGGATTAAATCTTGATTTTGACAATCAAATCAATTTTTTTTGTTTTTGAACAAAACTAACAAAATAAAGCTATTGAAGTGAAATTTCCAACTCAATTTGGAATTTTTGAAAAATTCCTTAACCCCTAAAGGACCAAGGAGCCTACTTTCGGCTTTTTGAGAACTTGGGCTGTTGGGCAGCCTCTATTGACTTCATATTTGGAATTTTTGCATGAATTTCTTAGCGTGGATGCTACTCATCATAATCTACATGTGAAGCTTTGTTTCATGTCATTCCAATAAATATTACAAAAGTTAGAAGGGTTTCTTTTATTTCAATGTCAAACCAGACAACAAAAAATACGTAGTATTTTCTTAAAAACATTAATTATTTTTTTGGACTTGTATAGATTGATGTCTACTCAAAAACATTTGAGGCATTAAATTTTGAATAATGAAGTAAAAGTTATGAGGAGTTTTATTTTGCGGGCAATGAAGGAAGAAAAAAATATATAAAGTCGTCTTTTGCTCTCAATTTTGAAAATTTTCAAGTAAAAATAAAATTGAATGATACTAAATGTTTACTGAAACATTCTCACCATTGGAATTAAGAATTTTTCAGTTTCTTGTTAAATTTATTAGCATATTAGTTTATTTTTTCATTCAGTACTACCTTCCATTTTCCATTTTTTTAAAATTAATATGAAAGCATTTTTGGTTTAAAAATTTTACATATGTTTTCAACCTATTTTTAAACGTATTGACTAAAATGCACAAGTTACAGGACATATATACATGTTATTTCCTAAAAATGTTGAAATACAAAACTTCACCTTTAAAGAAGGTTAGAAAAGCCTATATTTTGAAGTTTAGGCACATTGAACTTGCAATCCGTGGAGATATTCATTCTTAAATTTTGGAACAATGTACTTGAATAAGTTGACCAAACTCCAAAGGATACTATGTTTGGATTTTTAAAAATATAAATATTGATGCCTTGCTTTAGGGACGAGTATTTTGAAGTAGTTTTGGGCCTTTAAACGTGTTGGTCCTTTAGGAGTTAAAATAAGTATTTGGGAAAGTTTGAAGTTGATGATCAATAACCATGTTTCTAAATATGGATGGACACATAAATGATCTTCATACCACAATTTCAAACACTATAATGTACTTCTATTCTAAAAAAATTAGATTTTTAAAACATGATTTGTATTTGGTATGAATTCTTTTCATTTTTTCACAAAGATTTAGGATAATTTGAATATTTCACAAAAAAATTGAAAATTTTATGACAAAATTAGAAATTTAGACATGTGAAAAATCAAAACCATCTCTAAAAAATAAAACCAAAAAAATTTCACTCATAAATAGTGAAGAAATGGAGATACAAAGTGAGGGATTTTTGAGTTTGACTACACAGTCATAGGCTCTGCCTTTGTAGGATTAAAGTCTTTATCTCCTTACTTGAACTCCACCTCAATGTCCCATATAAAAAAATTAATCATAATGTGTGTGCAATGCAGGACCAAAAGCCAAAGTTTGAGATTGAAAAACACGAGACGAAATTGCTTAGAGCACCAAGAGTCTAAAACTAGGCTTTGATGGGGTTTGGTGTTGTGATTCTTTTGTACTATTCTTAGTTAAACCTTCCTCACTAGCACCATTGTTACAATTGAAGATGACCTCTAAATGCCCAAGGCCTTTTTTGAGCTTCTTGGAATTTGCTCTAAATTGAATAAAAAACCAACATTTTGATAAGTTTTGTCAATTCTTTTTGGATTGTAACTGTAGAAATTCAAACTAGACATGTTAGAAATCACATGGGAATAGAAAACATAACAACATCACTTATAGATTGAATGATTATAATGATTGATCAAAAAAGTGTTAGAGCTGTGAAAATGATTTGAAGTCTTTCAATCCATTAGAGAAAAAATGGACCCTCTAGAGGGTTGCTAGAAAACCCTCAAAGGACCCCAAAAGATTATATTTTATTTTGCACTTTCATTAATTATTCCCCTATTTCTTCTCACTTTATGTTGGGATGTCGAATGATTGTCAGTGTATGAAGTGGCTCAAAATCCAAGTACTGCATGTGTATTCTAACTCTAATGCACCACATACCTTAACCCTGATTATTAACCCCTAAATGCCCAAGGCCTTTCTTAAACTTCTAGGAATTTGCCCTAAAAAAGTCAACATTTTGATAGGTTGTATCAATTTTTTATGAATTCTAATTGTACAAATTCAAACTAGACATGTTAGAGGTCACCTAGAAAAAAAATACAACAATATCTCTTATGAATTGAAAGATTATAATGTTTGAACATAAGGGTGTTAAAACTGCAAAAGAGTGACTTGAGGTCTTTCAATCTTCTTTTCACATGCCAAATCTAAAAAGTTGGTCACAAAAAATATGAGGTTAAAGGACCTAACATGTATAACCCCAATCAATTTACGACTTCTCAAAATCTACTTTACAATTTTTTTAAATGAATTTCTAATGAGTTTTTTCCTCCAAGATCTAGTGTATTTGAGGCTCATTTCCAAGAGCCCTCAACACTACGGAAAGTCAAGATTGCAATGGGTACCCTTGCACAAAATCTTACATAGAAAATTATAATCAATCATTTTCAAAATCAGATTTTTGACACTAAAACTAGACTTCAAAAGGCATTTTTCAAAAATATAAACTACTAAAAATAATAATTTGGTTAGGTTTGATTTAACTTCAAAGTTTTGTCGCCACCAAAATTTGGTGCCTCGGGCATTTAGGGGTTAAACACCTTGTACCTTAGATTTAGGATCTACCATCTCACCATGAAGAAAGTCCAATTACCATCTACCATCAAACTTTTTTTGATGAGAATGTAAAGGACTTACTTTAAAATTTCATATTAATTTGGTTCAAAGTTTTTTGAAAAAAAATATTCTACTATACTTAAATAAGGTCTGAAAATCTACTTTGAGCACAATTCCTATGTTTTGACAATAAGCGGTCAAGCTCTCATCTTCAAATTATCGCATACTCTTTGAGAATTCATAATGGACATTAAATTTCATTATAAAAAGAACTTCTCTACCCTTCATTCCCACCAAATGTCAATAAAGTAAGTTTTTCACATTCCCATAAAAAATTCCCTTGATGGTAGATGGTAGTTGCACTTTATTTTGGATAGTTTTTTTTTTTTGACAACTTGTAGTATGAGTACTACGTTTTAGGGTTGATTATCAACACCCTATACTCTGATGCACTTGATTATTAAACCTACCTCTAATGCATCCTGATTATTAAGTTTTGACTTCACCCTTGTGAAAGTCAAAGAAGACAAACACATAATCAATAATAAGATTCTATAGAACTACACTAAAAAGGATATTTAGTGTTGGATTACATTTAGTGTAATTACCACCCTACTTGACCCTACACTAATTGTCAATTTTAGGACGATTAGTGTAGTGCTAAACTTCAATGCGCCGCCTTCGCCTTCTCTTCCCTTCTACCTTCCTTTAATAAATTCTAACACTAAATGTAAACATTTTCAGATTTCAGATTTACCATAGAGTATATTTAATGTTAGAAATTACATTTAATGTTACTTACTTTAGTAGGCTTAATGATATTTAGTGTCATGGTTCGCAAATAGTGTTGCCAACACTAAATACCCTTTTTAGTGTAGTTGTGAAGTGGAAATCCTTGAGGATGTCACTTTGGAGCGGCCCTCCAAAGACCTCATTTTTTCTCTAATGCCTTTTTTTACATGTCAAAACAATAAAATTGGTCATCCAAAAATATGAGGTTAAAGAGAATAACATGCATAACCCCAATCAATTTACAACTTCTGAGAACTTACTCTACAATTTTTTTAAATGAATTTCTAATGTGATTTTTTCTACAAGTTCTAGTGTATTTGAGGCCCATATCCAAGAGCCCTCAACACTAGAAAATCAAGATTTGCAATGGACACCCTTGCACAAAATCTTAAATAGAAAAATCACAATCAATTATTTTCAAAATCAAATTTCTGATGCTGAAACTATTTTTCAATGAGAAATTTTAATAAATATAAACTATTAAAAATAATAACTTGTTAAGGTTTAATATAGCTTCAAAGTATTATTGACCGGGGATTTAGGGGTTAAACTCCATACAAAGTTAAAAACTGCAATTTTCTACATAGGGGGTCATAGATTGTTGCCCCAGGTTGGAGCTCACTGGGTTGAATTTTCACTCTCTATAGGAGGAGGCTCAAAAACAGTTCGGGCATTAAGAACTGCTCCTATAGAAGTATCCAAAACAGTCCACAAGGATGTAGAAATGGAAGTGAATTTGTGTGGTGAGAAACTGCCATCCCATGTGTGTGGTTTTAGACTTTTGATCAGATGACATGGGTAACCATCATGTGTGATTTTGCTCATAGGAAAGACTTGAATTTGGTGAGGTCTGCAAAATGGCCTTCAAATGGCCTTCAAATGGCAAGAAAAATTGAAAAAACAAACATATGAGGCAGAACCTCCTACTAAAATGCTTCTTAGTCACTCATAACTTCTTGGATTGTTGTGAAATTTTTACCGCACAAACTAGACTACTATGCGCAACTTTTCCAATTTTTTATTATTAAAAACAAACATTGTATGAGGAAGAAACAAGCCGCCAAAGTTCACTGTAATCCAAAAATGTCAGGATTTTGAACTTTGAATTGCTCCCAAACATTCAAAACAACTTGGATTGACATGAAAATTTTACCACAATAATTAGACTTCAAGGGAAACATAACCCAATAAATTTTGTTGAAAACAAACATTAGATGAAGGAGATACAAGCCCCAAAAGTGCCAGTCATCAAATGCAGTTTGGTAGACTCAAATTGAACCTATGAACTTTGATTGGCTTCCAAAAAACCATTACATCTTGGATTGATCTAAAAAATTTACCACTTAAACTAGAAGAGAGAGTGCAAATTCTCCAATAAGTTTTATTGAATTCGGACATTGGATGTAAAAGTTACAACACTTTGAATTGGACTTGAAACTATGAGAGGAAATCCTAAGGCATTTAGGGATTGCAATAAATTTTGATTTTACAATAGGGAGCAAATTGAATGGAAACGTACAATGGATCATTTTTTGGTTCACTGGCTCCATTCGAAGGCATGTTTTGATTCATTTTAGTTGCACCTATGAGCATTAATAGGGACCTCAGCACGTTTGCCTTTGGAAAATCATATCTTATTCATTCTAGGTCAGAAAATTATATTTAAAATTTCCACTGTTGTGTTCCTCATTTCTTGTTCTCCCACAAAAATGTAAAAAATCTTTGGGTCCACCCATTTTTGCACAGGGGTCTTTTTTCCCTTAGATGAGCGCTTTCAAAGCCTTCTACCTTCTACCACGACTAAATGTATAGCAAGGTTTGCAAGAATGCCAATGTAATCAAGGTTTGCAGTGTTCATCCCATTTTAGAAGGATATTTTTAGAATATAATCAAAAAATAAGAAATCTAATCATCTTTAAAAATCCTTAGGCCATATGATTGCTCCTCTTTTTTTGAAAAAATTCTCGTATTATAAATTCTTCAATGACTTTTGAGTACCCAAAGCTATTATGGTTGATATAGAAATTATACCTATCTATTTGATTCTTCACAATGTCTTCACTCCTTAACTCCTACTATGGGATATGCCATTTTTCCATGATTATGCCATTTTTCCATTCATTTCCTTCTTTAGCTCTAAAGTCTAGGACCGGTATAGATTTCAGACCACACGGTCTAAATGTACAATTGTAAAAGTGCCAAGTTTGTAGAAATGTAGAATAAGACTATTTCAAAAGAATTTTGGTTTACTATGAAGGTGATTGCAAAAAACATCTATTCTATTTTCCATCTTACGTTCAATGTGGAAGTTGTTTTGTACCATAAGTATTGCAAAAATGATTAAATGAACATAAAATTTAGATGTAAGCTTCCTATACTCCTATAGCAATAAAAAAATGTACTTGAATTATTTCAATTATTTCAAAATTAATTCAATAGGTGAAATTGAATTTTGAATATATCACATATACGGATTTTGGTGGGTTTTAGTACTATCAAGTACCTTTTTTGAAGAGTTACGTCGCTGAATTTGGTAGGCTAGCTCTTCTAATAGAAATACACCTTTTTAGGATAGGGATTTTCAAAAACATTTTCTAAGTGTGTTTTGCATTGGTCTAAATTGTGTCATATTCATATTGAATTTATCTTGAATTAAGAATGGTTTTTTAGTTCTAGCTTTGATCTTCCTTCTTTGCTTTTAGTTGGAAACAATGGCCACTTTTAAAATAAAATTTTCAAATGCATTTTCTAATTTAAAAAAATTAGAAATTTGGATATCTCATTTTCTAGCATAAATGACTCAAAATAGCATTTTAGGTAGGATACACAAAAATACTCAATAGTACTAGTGACGGCCCGTAGTGCCTCAAATGTGCCAATGTGGACTATTTTTATGGCAAATTAAGTATTGCCATCCATCCTTACTATCTAACGATGAACACTATGTCACCACATGTTGTCAGAATAGTAGATTTGAAATCCAATTGATTGTCAGATTTCATGTTCCAGAATCCCAATAGTACTAAAAGTAACTTGTAGTACAAAAACTACTAAAAGGCTGAAAATAAAAAATGCAGCAAATAGTATAAGGGTTTCTTGCAATCACCCTCCTATACTATTTGTTGCATTTTATAATGGTATTCATGATTTTTTCTGGAGACCTTTAAAATTAAAGAAATAATTTTTGAAAAATTTAAAGAATATGACTAGTGTATACACCTATAAGATGAAGGTATTCACCAAAGGAAAAGTTTAGGAAAATTCTTTAAATTGGAGAACTAAAAAAGTGCTAAATCTATAAAAATAGATATGGGTGATTGCACGAAACACCTATACTATTTGTTGCGTTTTGCAACTGTACTTATGATTTTTTTGGAATACTTTAAAATTAGAAAATCAATTTTTTTTTTAAATAAAAAAATATGACCAATGTATGCACCTTCAAGATGAAGGTAACCACTAAAGGAAATTCATTAAAAAATTATCTAAATAGGAGAACTAAAAAAGTGCCAAATCGCTAGAAAATACATACTTTGATGTTTTAGTTAGTAGAAAATAGGAAAAATTTAAATTAAAAAAAAATTTGGCCATTTGTAGCAACTCTATGGTGATGGTCATTTACCAAAAAAACCACCATAATAATTTTCACATGTTTCAAAATGCAAGTAGAAAGAGACTCACTTTGTGGACTTCTACACCACATAAAATTAACTATTTTTAGAATTCCTTCGGACAATAGCTACAAGTCTACTAGAAGACCATCTCTACCAAATTTCAGCTCCAAATTCATTTTTATGGGTACTAAATAGTACTAAAATCCCCTAAATTGGCATTTGTGACAAAATATTGGGGGCTATTATTAAATAGTAAAACATTTTTGAAAAATTCCAAAAAATTAGACAAGGTGTATAATAGTCATAAATACCTTGTTCATGAATTTTGAGTCATTTGGAGTCAAAATGCAAAAATTATGGCCAAATATCTATTCAACATGCAACGTGTGACAGAAAATAGTACAAGTGTTTCATGCAATCATCCATATATCAATGTTTTAATTAGCTAAAAATAGAAAAAAAATAGTAAATAAAATAAAAATTGACCATTTGTAAGAACTCTATGCAGATGGTCATTTATTGGAAGAACCACCACAATAATATTTTACATGTTTCAAAATGCAAGTTCAATGAAGCTCACTTTGTGGACTTCTACACCACATAAAATTAACTATTTCTAGAATTCCTTTTGACAGTAGCTACAAGTCTACTAGACGACCATTTCCTCCAAATTTCAACTCCAAATTTCTTTGTGTACTAAATAGTTTTAAAACTTCCCACATTGGCAAGTGTGACATAAAATTGGGGGTTATTTTTAGACTGTAAACATTTTTGATAATTGCAAAAAATTAGGAAAGATGTATAATATTTATGAGAACCTTATCTTTAAATCTTGAGTCATTTGGAGTCAGAACGCAAAAGTTATGGCCCAAAACAAAAAAGCCGTCAAGGTAAGCTGCAAATATAGGACAAGTGTTTCTTGCAATCATCCATGATCTTACATAATAAAAAGCAAGTTCCCTTCTTATGAAGTAGAAAAGTTAAGAAAGCACCTTCCTCAGTATTGTGAGTAGGGCTTTTTTTTCATTTTTTATAAAGTGCCAAAGTGGCAATATAAAATGTTATGTTGGCGCTTCAAATTTCAACATTCGTTCACATATTGAATAGAAAATATCACATTAGCACATATCACATGTCCATAGTTTTATTTTCATCCACAATTTGATGATTTCATCCAAGATTTTTTTTTTTAATTCGAAGTTTTCTGGCGAAAAAATTCACGGTTTCTTGCCGTTTTGTAGCCAAATAATTTTTTACTGGTGCAATCTGGCACCAGCCCAAAGCCAAAAAAAAAAAAAGAGCCCTGATTGTGAGTTGCCATCCCGGGAGAACTGTTGACTTGGGTGACAATTGCCACTGTCCAGGAGTCCACGGTGCTCATCCGAATGCAGCAGTGTCCTGCAGACAAATTAGGCAAGGCGGCTTAGTCAACGAGGAGATCTGCAAGTAGGATAGTGACGACGTTTTCGACTGTTTGCTGGTAACGTGGATGAGTAGCTCAATTATTCAAAAATTCTAATTCTGCTGTTCAATCCGTTCAGTTTGTGCCAACAGAAGAAATTAAAAAAAAAAAAAAAAGTTCAACTATCTAATGCAGCACTGGTTACTGCATGTCTGAAGTCAGAGTGCCCATACTCACGGCCATGGCTTCGCAACTTCGTCGTGTCAACCGGAACTCAGACAACTGCAGAGCAGTGCTTATAGAAAATTAATTTTCAAGTGTGTGAGATATTGTCAACGCGGCTCTTCCGTCCATCGCCCCGTCCATCGCACGTCGGCACGGGAGGAGATCACTGTGGCGTGTGAATCCTTTGAGTTTTGCTCGAGAAATTAAAATCTTACAAATTAAAATGCTCAAGTCAATTCTTTTAAGTAATGCTGAATCCGAGGTTCAAGGCACCTGTGTCACTTATTGGCAGGTTAGAAGATCGATATAACTCATCACTCTTTTCTTCTTTGTGGCTTTTTATCAACCGAGAATCGACTATATATATTAAGAGTTCAGGATTCGATGAAACATCTTCAGGATTTCAGAATTCAGAAGGTATGTCGGATAACCTTGCAATTGCTATGGCTCTCAATGTTCACCTACTCCATTCTGTCAGAGGGCATTCACATTCACAAGAAAACACGTGTACAACAACTAAAATAGATATCTGAGGACTTTCCGGTTTAGTCTTCGAGGTTGTCAGATGTGCATCATCCTCATCGACTATTTTTTCCTTTGAAAAGTTTCATGCTCATCGATCTGCACTCGAATGTCTCAAGACTCGTGCAACATGAGTGAGATAAGCTTTAACAGATAATTATTGTAGACGGTTTTCATTGTTGCAGTCCTGGAATAGACTTGAGATTCTTGTATTCAAACCTTCGGAAAATTTCCAATGTCTCGTAATTTTCGCCACTTTAACGAACGTGGCCATTCACGGTTCTGGACTTCTGGTGGTAGGAAATCGAAGGTCGTTCACGTAGAGCTTGATATGTACATATATATGCGATCTACTATCGCAAGATTCGCGGCCCACAGTGAAAATGAGAAGCGGCGCCGCGGCGGACCTCGGTTTTCTGAAAATTCAGAATCTCATCCGAAGTTCTGAACTGCAATTGCATGCAGGACTTCTTGTGTTGACTTGCTCGCCATTGACTTGTTCTCTCCAATGCATGTAACTTATTAGCCCAGAGTCCACGGTGCTCTTCTCAATAAGATGCAAGTATAATACGGTTAGAGCCAGAGTAGTCAACGAGGAGTCTCGGCCCAGCAAGTTAGAAGGTTTGCAGAATTGCAGGGGCCATGGACAAACCCCTCACTAAATTTAGACACATGATTTACTTGCACTGTCAAGTTGGCTAGTACAATTGAGTGAAATGACGTCATTTTCAATGTCAGCATTGTCCTTCTACACCTCGAGAACAGAGTTTCACAACTTTTGAGCCAAATTCGTTAGTATTTAGGGCAGTATTGCGACAGTATTTCCAAGCCCGAATGTCTGCACCGGTTTTACTCCGGTAGTAGTTTTTAGAGCTCTGAGCATATGAATGCTACAATTTTGGTTCTCTCAAATATGCCATTTCAACAGATATGGGCAATTTCGTTAAAATGGCGATATTTTTTTAAAATGGCATGAAAATAGTTCAGAACGGCCGTCCTGAAATCTATACCTGTCCTAGATGGTTCAGAACAGCTGTCCCAAAATCTATCCCAATCCTAGATGGTGAAAATGGCACACCGTCAAAGTGGCACTTGGAATACCGCCACTTTAACAAAATTGCCCATAGATTTGACAGTATTTCTTCTACAGAGTGCACCAATTAATTGTAAGGTATTGGCACCTAATTTCAAACCAGCAATTCTAAACACAATTTGGGAAAATATCATGTGATGATGTTAACAAATGAAAGAAAAAGTGAATGTAATTGGTTTGAGAATTTTTAGATTCTATATGAATTTTCAAAATTGAGGTCATAGGAACATCTATTGTTGATACTTGACTACTCTTAATTGGACATGAAGTACAAAATGTTTTATCTCTCATTGGTTGCTTCAAATAACTCTTCAACTTCCATTGATTCCTTTTGGAAACTAAGGATGAGTTTGAGCAAATGCTTTGTCATATTGAATGTCATATTTGAGTCAATGAGCAGCTGTGAAAAACTTTATTCTAACTGATGACAAAGGGCTGATTTAACAAAAAGATGAGGACACCTTCCTTGTTGTAAGACGGTAAAGGGCTCTTCTCTTATTGCATCCTAATGGCGACCTTTATTAAAACTTGCCACATGGTCGCGTTTGTTTAACCCTGGAGCGCGCCGACGTCCATTTTCTGGACGATGAACAGATTCAGATCCTTGTTTCTGTCTCATTCCTGCTTGGATGAGAGTCATCCTAATTTTTGGTGATACTTTATCAAGTTGTTGTCCTATCCATCAGTTGGATTGGGTGTTACTAGAACATATACATTTCTAAAATTACAAATGTGGAAGTATGTCAAGTGGTCAATTTGCATTGACTTCAGTTCAAAACTAGATGTGCAAAAATGAGGTCAAAGATGTAAAGGTCACAAAAATTTCAAAAAATCACCATATGAAGAGAACCTTATTTCAAATCCATTCCAACAAGTTTTACTCAAAAAATGATAATATTTTACTTGTAATTGAATTTAGAAGGAATTCTGAAATTTTCTTTTCAAAATTTATAGAAAAAGATTGGTGATAGCATTAGTACGGATAGAATTTAAAAATCAAAATCTACAGCTTTCGTTTGTATACCAATTCCAAAATATTCTTCCAAATTGTAGTTTATAATGGTTTTTCTCAAATCGTCAATTTTGGAGATGAATCCAGACGCTCCAGGGTTAAGCCATGGAGTTTGTCCATATTAGCAAACATGACATAAAATTACTTCATAGATGCGTCCTGTATATGCGGTTTTATCAGTATGCAGAAGCTGAAGCTATTTGGTGAATATTTAAGGGCGAGAGAACCATTTTCAAATAAGTGAATCAGAGAAGATGTCTCTAGTATTTGTCTGTTGTTTTTGTAGGTCGGCTTCTATGGGGCGCGATGGTTCCTTGTGTGAGACCTGGTTCTGAACTCGAAAGTTATATGAGTATAAAGGGCCGTTCTCACTTGGCTGTATGGAACAGCGATGGTAAATTATAAAAATCCTGCGGGTTCTTAGGGAAGGTGGTTTCACACTGCTGGAGGGTTCATTTTAATTCTCCGTATTCTGCGGGGGTATATACTGACGGGCCGTCCTCACCTACGGTGGTACTTATTTTCCGGCATCCCTGAAATCTACCAACAAGACAAATAAGAGTATTACGAAGAAGTGGGTGGTCACACCACGTTTTGAACTTCACAGTGGCATTGTTTTGCTTGAGGTGTCTTCCATGACCAACTCCTTTCTCTGGAGCACTTCGATCTTTTATCTTCCTGAAATCAGTTTCAAATCAATATCCTCTTCTCCTGCAGTGCTTTACGAATTGCAATGGTGTAGGTCTCATGCTCATGATTCCTGCTGTGTACATTGCTTGATGTTTTTGTTCGGCTGTGGAGATCGTTAAGTTATTTAATGACGATTCTGCATGCGATCTACTTACCTGCGGGCAATCACAAGGTTGTCCTGTGAATTAATCCTTTATTGGAAATATTCAGGTTAGCTGCGAATCTGGATAACTTTCACAACTGCTGCTGCATAATGTGTGATCATCATTTTTTTCTGAATTGTATGCCGAATTGAAGGAAGTTTATAAGCGTGTCCCAGCTCAAATTATATTTTCTAGCTAGTCAAGCAAATGTACAAGATAAGTTGCATCACAAATCACAATAGAGTCTTGTTGTTGAACTCTTCTTGTAAGGAAGTTTGTGTGTCTCTTTTGAGGATACGTGAATTCCACGAATTTCAAATTACATATTGGAGTTCTGTGTGGTTGTCAGAGTTCACATGCCCGACTGTAGTGCCCGGACTCCATACACGAGCTGCAACCCAGAATGTCATGGAATTCAAGAGGAAGAAATGCTGAATCTCAGACCGTGCGTTTCTTGAACAACCTACAATCTGAAGCGAACGGTGGGAGAAGGTCCTGCAAACGGAAACATGAGTGCAGGGAATGTACTAAAAGAGCTCCGGAGTCCTACCTTTCCATAATGTCAATGCAGGAGAGTTTCGCCGCTGTGGCATGCTCTGATTGGTTAAGGAGAGGCAGATTAGGACTGATAACGCTCACTGCGGACCTTGTGCAAATTTTCAACAGTGTATGTATGAAGTAGAAATTTCATTGGTGTGGCAGTGAGAGAAATCTGAGAGAAATATCTTCTACTAACAACTGGTATTAACTTAGTGAGTATGATTCCACCTAACATAATCTAAATGCAAGAGACTTTTGCCGTTGTGGCATGTTTTGATTGATTAAGCAATCAAAGAAGTCAAACGGCTCAACTCTCCTACATTGACATTATGTCCGGTAATTGCAAAGTAGGCCAAGTCATCAAAAGTAATTGCAAGTTAGTACCAACCTCGCCGCCCATGGCTCGGTAGGTCCGAACTTGCGATTATTTTGGATAACTTGGCCTGCTTTGCAATTACCTAGTCCATGTTGCTCCAGTGTTGTCCATCTTTGGTGAAGCGGAAGTGTAGCATTTGAAGCTTACATAATGTGCGACAGCGCTCTTTCGTACTGGACCTTGACACCAGCGATTATAAAAGACCGCAACTACACTTCCGAAATTGTCTCAGATGTTCAATTTTTTGGGATTGTAAGAGTAAGTAAAAGCGGCTCCTATAGCCGAAGTTTTAGGAAGTCGCAAAACAGCTTTTGAGATAACATCGTGCTCACGAGCCTGCCAGCAGGGCCTCCACGTTGGTTCGGGGTCTAACACCTCCAGCTGGTGTGAACAAGCACGTTGTTACTGCCACCAACCACCGCTCTTTTATCCTGCCTAAAGCCAGATGAGAATGGACCTTAAGACGTATATCCATCGGCCGAATTTGAGTAATCGTCCGTTTCATTTTATTCAAAAAAATAAAAAAATAAAAAAATATGAGTAATCCAGTTTATCCAGCTTTCTTATCAATTTTGACTTTGCCGCCACGGACGGTCGAGTCTATACTAGTTCGACGAGCCTCTTGCAGAGGTAAAGCCAGGGGTGAATGTAACGAAAAAAAAAAAAAAACTATTTTGTGCCGTCTTTAGGGTATCTCTCCTAGCTAATTTGGGGCATCTAATTGCAAATATGAACTCAGAATTTGCAAATTTTATCATGCCCCGCATATAAAAAGTTCTTGCGTATTCCCCAGGGGTAAAACGGGGGGGCAAAACGGCCTCCGCAAGAGGCTCGTCGAACTACTCTAGACTCGACCGCCACAGACCGATGATCCACGTGATACCAATAGCGGAGGGACGCGGAGGCAAGTCGCTGGGCTGCCTACTCTGAACGAGATATGCCGACAATCCTTTACGGGTCTCAGCGTCGCCACGGATTCCACGGACCACAGCCGAGTAATGCATAGTTGCTCCTGTTCAGCTGAGGTGGGTCCATCAACCAGTTCAGAATATAATAATCAAACGCTCGACTCGGTCCGTCCGGACAACTGTTTGTGCACAGAGATCCGAGTGTTTATTTAATAATGACCACAATTGTAGCAAGTCCATGCCACAAGAAGCGACGCGCTGCCCCCCCCAACAAAGCCTCGGGGCCCATGCTCGTAAATACAGAGTCTATTTCTAAACTTACCATGACCCAGTATGTCAACACAACTAACTGTGGGACTAGAAACCGGCATTTTGTAGATGAATTCAGGCGACGAAGGTGGACAACTGAAGGTAAAGGGTGAACATTTCGAATTGCACGCCTTTACAGACACATTTGACACCTGTGTCAACACCTGGCTTCACAGCGAAGTTTCGTATTCAAATGCACATCTCAAATGTGTTTCAATGAACATCTATGTCGTTCAATCGGCGGATTTCCGATCCTCAACTTAGGACGCGACCTGAAACATAAATCTATACCAGTCTTAATTAGTGTTTAGTGCTTTGTGCAGATGAATGTCACGATTTTTGGCTGGCAGGATCGCTAGCTCTAGGTCAACGAAATCCACAAGAGAGCTAAATGGATAATTACTTCACTCCTGAGTAGGATTGCATTCATTAGACGGTGTGTGCAACCATGCATGGTGCAATAGAAATCTCCAAACCTCGCTGACAGAGTTACCAATTCTTGGCACTTCCAGACCACTTACATTGAAGGATTCATTGGCAGGCGGGATCAGAGCATCGCCACAGCTGTTCACCAAGGGGAGCTGACTCAGAGAGATGGTGAGTCAAACCAGGTAGTCCTCCCCACGGCAGGGACGCGGAGCAAGAAATTCAGCCCGGCCACTTCAGAATATGAGGAGTACCCGGCCAAATGCAGAGTGCGCGTCAAGTGCTATAGTTGACCTTTTTACTTGTTTTCCGTGATTCGTCAGGGAGGGCAGAGGCGCTCACTGGCCAATTCCAATGCCGTGGTGAGCTGGTTTCTTGGTTCATGTGCAACTACCTCTTGACGTGTTGCATTTCATGTGTAGCTGTGGGGTAGAGGAAGGCTACACGCTGAGGTTCGTTGATGCAGACCACGCCAATTGCCCATTGGTGAGCCTGTTTGGCGAGTGCGGAGTGGGGATGCCCTCACACCTCAGACGCACTAGCCGGCCTTCGAGCAAGAAGATTTGACACCCAAAAAAAAAGAAAAGAGAAGAAGAGTTGGCATTCTTGATAAATAAATAAAATTACCATGCAATGTAGGACACTAACTTGCAAACGGGAAAATTTTGAATTGATTCAAGTGCGCATGCCTGGATCATACTGACAGTTGAGAGACACGGGGACGCGTGCAGCAAATCGCAGCAAGTCGGTTGCAAGTCAGAAAGCCTCCATGCCACATGACTCATGCCACAGAAAAATAATAAAAACAAAGAGCCTCCTTATCCGCATCTAACACTTCCAATCTAACCTCGGGAATGAATTTTCAAACAATTTATAAAAAACCCGGGAGCAGTCGGTTGCTACAGTAGGTTCCAGGTCCAAGTGCCGCATGGCGCTGCCGTGACACCCGCAAAGTAAACGCATAATGGAGGTCACTTCACAAGCGGGTAACGACATGCATGTTTGTGTGAGCCATGTAAATTCCTAAATTTCACCGCTGGGGCGACGGCCATCACTACTTAAGGGGAAATTCCGTCCGTCTCCGTCCGTCTCACTCATCAGCATCTCAGTTTGCAAACCTCAGTCTCCGACACTGCTAATCGAGCTCCGTTTCCAAGTTTCTCAGCTAAGTAGCAATGGCGACATGGGCGCCAGCAGCTCCTCGTGGTGGCAGTTGCTTTGGCTCTCCTCCTCGTTGGTACACATGCGACGTTCCACCTCCAATACTGGCCAGATCAGTAGCATGCGAGTACTAATAAGTACACTACAGTCCATGATTAGCTGCAATCTCTCCATTCGAGCTGGGTCGATCGGAAGAGTCGAATCCCGGATCGAGTCAGTCCAATTAACTCTTTCGCTCTAACGTCATGAAATGGATCTTGATGTTCGTGTCGAGTTCGTGTAGTCCTGATGGATTGAATATTGTTGCGAGTTGCAGGGAGTGCTGATGCGTGGCAGAATTGCAAGAAAGGCTACAAGACCTGCAAAGCCGGTAACCATCCCGGCTGCGAGACCTGCGTCGACAACGACCCCCACAACTGCGGCGACTGCGGCATCGTGTGCAAGTACGACGAGTGCAAGTACGGCAGGTGCCAGGAGCCTCCAAAGTGCCAGCCCGGCTGGGGGAACTGCGACGGCAAGAACGGATGCGAGACGGACCTGCGCCACGACATCTACAACTGCGGCAAGTGCGGCTACAAGTGCCCCTGCACCCTCAAGTGGGGCGAGCCCACCTGCAAGTACGTATTTCAATTCATGATTTCGAAAACGTACGTACGTGCGTCGAGTAGATACATCTAGCTAGAGTTTGACCAAGTGAAGCTGCAGGAAGTATCGTAGAATAGGAATCGGACCAAGTTGTGAAATGGATGTGAAATATATTGACTATTTCTGGCGATGGCGTTGTGCATGCAGCTGGGGCAAGTGTGGACAGCAGTGCAAGCACGGTTGGAGCTACGACCACGTGAAGAAGTGCTGCGTTCAAGGCCACTAGCTCATGCATCCCCCCAAAGCAAGCTTAATTACGTACGAGTTTGTGAATTCCTTCCTGGAAGGCGGTGCTGCTAACCTAACCACTAGCTCGGTGGAGTCTGGAGTCTTCCAGGAACTAATTAAGTTTAGTGTTGTTTTGCTTTTGTCAGTAAAATAGTGGCGAATGATCGTTCGCCAATGTTATGAATGTTCCAGTACTCCTGAAGGGGCGATCATGTTGCGTTCGTGTAATTATTCGTGAAGACTGACGTGCTGCATGCGTTCAAGGCTGTCAGCTCGATAGCCCAAAATGAGCGGCTACCTCGGTAGTTTGGATTGGATAGTGTGAAATCTGCTTTCTGAAAGTGGGCTGTCTGTCAGGCGGGCTCAGACTAGCTAGGAAATTTGGAGAGCGTCTGGTCTACTTGCTCTAGATCTAGCTCAGGAATGTGTTTTTTTCAACTGCAGTCTGCAATGACGAGAAATTAAGGTGCTTGATCAATCCTTGGGATGATCCAAGTCTCAGTGGTTTTAGAATTCGAATTGCATGGCAGGGTGCAGTATGTAGCAGCATACGCTATATACATACATATTGATGGTAGCTAGCGCTATGATTTCCTGGGACTTCCATAGTTCCATACAGGAAAGTTTTTTTGGAATGAAGGGAATTGAACCGGCTCGGTGTTTGTATGCTTGCCTTCTGAATGCATGATCAAACTTGAGTACAGTAAACGATAATGAGCTGCAGTTTGCAAGCTTTGCAGCCTTTGCCTAAAGGCAGGAAATGAAGTAAAATTTGTAAGCTTTACTCTTCTACTAATGGTACATATATGCCTTTGAGGATCTTTGAAAAATCAAATATACACCTTTCTTAGTCAAAAATAAAAGTGTCCAATAATTTAGCTTCAATACTATCTATAAATTTTTTTGAAACAATCAACTTAGGACTTTAATAGCTCACACCAAAACAAGCCCAAAATTTTTAATCTACCATATATGGTTCCTTAGGTAGTTAAGGTTTAATTGGCAAGGATTTTTAAGTTTTCTCATATTTGATTGTTTAATTGTACAAAGCACAATCATCCGCACAAAGGTATACCCTCACTTGCTAGCACTCTCAACTCAAATTTAGCCCCCTTGGTATTGACAATGATTGTGGCTGCAAAGCCAAAATGGATATGATAAACTAGATGTTCAAACGTCAGTAAGTCCATTTTGTGTTGGTGAAATATGGATTAGGGTGGATGCAAGAAAGATTGGTATTATTTGGCATCACACTTGAAGTGCCGGAGTTCTCATGGGCTATAACTTTTTGAGCTTGAAGCGGACTTACTTCAAATTTTTTTAAAGATGGGCAATTTCGTTAAAATGGCATGAAAATAGTTCAGAACGGCCGTTCTGAAATCTATACCTGTCCTAGATGGTTCAAAACGGCCGTTCTGAAATCTGTACCAGTCCTAGATGGTGAAAATGGCACATCGTCAAAGTGGCACTTGGAATACCGCCATTTTAACAAAATTGCCCATACAGGAAGGCTACCTTAATAGTAATGAGACTACTCAAACTAGTTATATTTTAGAAATTTAAAAAATTATTTTTCTAATTAAATTTTAATTTGGCTAATTTGTCACACTTTGCAGTTTAGGGGGTTTTAGTACTGAGTGCGGAGTATCCAAAATTAATTATCTAGAATTGAAATTCTTGTGGTCTATTTCCATATTAGGAATCATATTTCTACCAAAGAAAATTTAAAAATATTTTATTTTATGTCTTCCACATGTTAGTGAACAGGGCTCCCTTGCGCGCGCATTTTTGGGTGATTGCATGAAAGACTGGTCGATTTTGTTCCGTATTGGCAAAAATAGGGTTATCTTTTGCAATAACTTTTGAATTATGAATCCAATGCCAAAAACAAAAAATAGAATGTCTAAATGTCTTGATTGCAATTGTAACCCTTATTTTTTTTTTAAATTAAAAAATCATTTAATACTTAAAGTTCAATTTCTCTAATTTGTCATACTTTCAAGTTTAGAGGTTTTGAATACTATTGAGCGGTTTAAATTAATGATTTTCAGTTGAAATTTCTACGGTACATTTCTATAGTAGTCAGACATGTTTCTACCAAAGGGCATCTAAAAATACATTATTTTATGTCCTCCACGTCTGGGCAAAGAGGCCTCCTTCGCACGCAAAGTTGTGAACAATAGAAATGGTTTTAACCTCATTTTTTTTATTGAAACTCATCATTAGGAAGTCCTCCCAAATGGCCAATTTGTAGTTTTTTTTAAAATTGTTTTTCCTATTTAATACAAATTAAAATGTCAAAGTATGTATTTTTTTGCCACAATTCTATATCCAAGAATATGTCCCAAAAAATACATATTTTGACGTTTTAATTTGTAATAAATAGGAAAATCAATTACAAAAAAAACTAAAAATTGGTCATTTGGGAGCACTTCCTAGTGATGAGTTTCAATGAAAAAAATGAGGTTAAAATCATTTCTATTGTTCACAACTGTGTGCGCAAAGGAGGCCTCTTTGCACAGACGTGGAGGACATAAAATAATGTATTTTTAGATGCCCTTTGGTAGGAACATGTCTGCCTACTATAGAAATGTACTATAGAAATTCCAACTGAAAATCATTAATTTAAGCTGCTCAATTGTATTCAAAACCCCTAAATTTGAAAAATTGATAAATTAGAGAAATTAAATTTTAAATATTAAATGATTTTTTAATTTTTTTGAAAAATTAGGGATTTAATAACAATCAAGATATCTAGAAATAGATTTTTTGTTTTTGGCATTGGAATTTTAATTCAAAAATTATAGCATAGGACAACCTCATCTTTGCTAAAATGTGACAAAAATCGACCAGTCTTTCATGCAATCACCCTTTTGAACATTGAAGATGGTTTTAAGATCATTCTTTTGGTGAAATCTCTTCATCATAAAGTTCTTCCAAATGGCCAATTTTTAATTTTCTTAAAAAATTCTTTTCCTTTTTTTTACAAATTAAAATATGGCAGTACCTATTTTGGGGGGATTTTGCTAACTCATGAGACTTTTCTAGTTCTCCTACTTAAAGATTTTTTCTATGCTTTTCCTTCTTAGGGTACCTTCTCCTTAAAGGTATATACATTAAAAATTGTTTTCACATTTTTTTAAAATTGTTTTCTAATCATACAGTACTTCCAAAAGAAAACATGAGTACTATGTAAAACGCTACAAAAACTAGTCAGTCTTTCTTGCAATCACCATTAGGTAATTGCGAAGCAAGCAAAGGACCTATTAAGCTGTAGCATGTAGGTGATAAGATTGGTACCAACCTGCAATTATTTTTAATGACTTGGCCTATTTTGCAATTACTGGACATAATGTCAATGTAGGGTCATTGCAAGAAAGACCGTTCAAAAAGCGTAGCATTTTTCACAATACTCATTTTTTTCTTTTGGAAGGGCATTATAATTAGAAAATCAATTTTTAAAATCTGTGAAAAATATGTTTAATGTATATACCTTTAAGAAGAAGGTACCCTAGGAAATAAAAGTATAGAAAAATTCTCTAAGTAGGAGAACTAGAAAAAAAGCAAAATCTCATGAAAATGGATACTTGCACTGTAATTTCACATTTTAATTTGTAAAAGATAGAAAAAAAAAAAAATTTTAAACTTAAAATTGGCCATTTCGAAAGAATTCATAGTGATGAGATTTTACCAAAAGATTGATCTTAGAACCATCTTCATTGTTCAGAAATTGCACACAATGGGAGTATTCTTTGCACTCATGAAGAAGACGCAAAATAATATATTTTTAGATTTTCTTTGGTAGAAATATGCTTTCCTACTACGCAAATAGATCATGAAAGTTTTAGCTTTAGATCATTAAATTTGGGGACTCCTAACGTAGTAAAAAACCCTAAACCTTACATTGTGACAAATTAACAAAAATGATTTTTAAATATAAAATGATTTTTTTTAATTTCTAAAAAATAAGGGATTTGGTTACCATCAAGTTAGGGATCTCCAATAAAAATTTCATATTCATTGGACTTTTGCTTCAAAAGTTATAGCGGATGACAAGAGAGTCACTTGTTCCGTGACTAGTAAATAGGACCAATCTTTCTTGCAATGATTGTGTAGGAAAGTTGAGCCATTTGATTTTTGGGTCATTGCAAGAAAGGGTGTTCAATTTTTGTAGCATTTTGCACAATATATACACCTTTAACAAGAAGTTATCATAGTTGATAGGAAAGAAAAGCATAGAAAATTTTTCTAAGTAGGTGAACTAGATAAGTGCAAAATCTTATGAAAATAGGTACTTTCATTGTAGTTTTGCATTTTAATTTGTAAAACATAGGAAAAGCAATTTTAAAATAAACTAGAAATTGGCCATTTGGGAAGAATTGATGGTGATGAGATTTCATCAAAAGAATGATCTTAGAAGTTAACCAAATTTAATGTTAAAAAATTGCATGCAATGGGAGTGTTGTTTGCATTCATAAGTAGGACATAAAATAATGTATTTTCAGATTTTTTTTGATAGACATATGCTTTTCTATTGTGCAAATAGACCATGAAATTTCAGCATCGGATCATTAAATTTGGGGACTTCTAAATAAGTAAAAATCCCCACATCAGTATACCTCATAATGTGACAAGTGAAAAAAATGATTTTTTAATATAAAATGATTTTTTTTAATTTCTAAAAAATAAGGGATCTAATCACCATCAAATTAGACATCTTCAATAAAAATTTCAAGTTCATAAGGTTTATGCCTCAAAAGATATATAGGATGATGAAAAAGTCACTCTCATCCTGACAGTACATACAATAGGACTGGCCTTCCTTGCAACGACCCTTCTTTGATTACTTCATGAATCAAAATATGCCACAATGGCAAAAGTCTCTTGCATTTATATTATGTTAGGTGAATCTACATTCTAACTAAGTTAATACCTATTGGTAGTAGTAGAGATTTGTCTTAGATTTCTCACGGCTAGACCAATGAAGTTTCTACTTCATATGTACCCACCCTGCTATGTACTGAAAATTATCACAAGATAAGCAATGAGCATTGTCAATCTTATTCTACCTCTTCTTAACCAATCAAAACATGCCATAACAACAAAACTTTTCTGCATTGACATTATAGTGAATGGAGTTTGATTCCAAAGCATCGTAAAGTTTTAGCATGCAAACAATGATAGTGGCATATATCGGTACTTGTTGGTAGCGTTTATACTAGTACAACAATTGAATGTTATAATGTGTGCAAATAATATATATGACCAATATCAATTATATACACAAATGTGACCTATGTATGGTCTAAGTACAGTTGGCCTGCGGCAAACTAAAATTAGCAGACACTTATAATAAATGATAAATGTGTAGTATCACTGCAGCAACTAACTGTTCTTAAATATAATAGAAGTGCACAAATAAGTAGTATTCCTAGGTCATTGCACGAAACACTTGTACTATTTGTTGCATTTTCATTTTGGGTCAGTTAATACTATGGGTACTACAAGTATTGTGAGTACTATAGGGACATAGAACAAGAGACGTGGACCGTTTATCTTTTTTGGATCTCGAGGGCCATTGCCAGGTGTGCGTCCAATGGGAATGCCATCTAACTAGCAACAACTGAAGATCTGAAGCCCAGTGCAATCCATGTGGGAGAATACTATCCAAAATAGGCCTCCACTAGCACTATTCAGTATTGCGGAGAACCTTGCAATACTATCTTCTGGCATAGATTGGAATTTCTGCTGAAAAATAGGTTGCGAGGTGATTGCAAGAAAGACCAGTATTGTTTTGTGTCACATTTGAAGTGACGGAGTTGTCATGTGCTATAGGGTGATTGCAAGAAACACCTACCAGTTTGGTTGCGTTTTGATTTTGGAACGCTATAACTTTTGAATTATGAATCCAATGCCAAAAATGAAAAATTTGTTTCTAGATGTCTTAGTTAAATTTGTATTCCTTATTTTTCAGAAATTTTAAAAAATCATTTTATATTTAAAAGTCAAGTTTGTTAATTTGTCACACTTTGACGTTTAGGGTTTTTTTATACCATTGAGCGGTGTAAATTAATGATTTTCAGCTGAAATTTTTGTGGTATATTCCTATAGTAGTCAAAGTATGAATTTTCTTTGCCAGAATTCTATGTCCAAGAATTTGTCCCAGAAAATACATACTTTGACATTTTAATTTGTAGAAAATAGGAAAAACAATTTTCAACAAAACTAAAAATTGGCCATTTGAAAGGACTTTTTGGTGATGAGATTTGACCAAAAAAATTAGTTCAAAACCATTTCTAATGTTTAGAATTGCATGCGCAAGGGAGGCTTGTTTGCAAGAATGTAGAAGATATAAAATAATGTATTTTTAGATGCCCTTTGGTAGAAACATGTTTGACCACTATAGGAATATACCACAAAAATTTCAGCTGAAAATCATTAATTTACACCGCTCAATAGTATAAAAAACCCTAAACGTCAAAGTGTGACAAATTAACAAAATTGACTTTTAAATATAAAATGATTTTTTAAAAAATTTTAAAAATAAGGAATACAAATTTAACTAAAGCATCTAGAAATAAATTTTTCATTTTTGGCATTGGATTCATAATTCAAAAGTTATAACATTCCAAAATCAAAACGCAACCAAACTGGCGGGTGTTTCTTGCAATCACCCTATAACTTTTGAAGCATGAATCCAATTAACTTGAAATTTTTATTGGAGATGGCTAACTTGATAGTAATCAAATCCCTTATTTTTCAAAAAAATTCAAAAATCATTTTATATTTAAATTTCAATTTAGCTAATTTGTCACACTTTGCAATTTAGGATTTTTTAGTAAATACTAGGGAGTACCAAAATTAATGATCTAAAGCTGAAATTTTTGTGGTCTATTTCTATAGTAGGAAGTCAAATTTCTACCTAAGGGAATTTAAAAATACTTTTTTTATGTCCTCCACATGCATGCTAACAACACTTCCATTGTGTGCGCATTTTTGAACACTGAAGATGGTTTTAAGATCATAATTTTGGTGAAATATCTTTATCATAAAGTTCTCCCAAATGGCCAATTTTTAGTTTTTTTTTAAATTTCTTTTCCTATTTCTTACAAATTAAAATGTGGAAGTACCTATTTTCATGAGATTTTGCACTTTCCTAGTTCTCCTACTTAGAGAATTTTTCTATATTTTTCCTTCCTAGTATACCTTCTTCTTAAAGGTATATACATTAAACATATTTTTCACATTTTTTAAAAATTGTTTTTTAATTCTAAAGTACTCCAAAAAAATTAGTATAGTAGAGAACACTACAATAACCACATGATGTTTCTTGCTGATTTCCTCTCGAAATAAGGTGTATTTTGCTTATAAAAAGAGGCTCACCAAAGCTCAGCTCAAAATTTGCTACATTGGATATTCAATAGTATTGAAACCCCCCAAAACTAAAAGTGTGACATATTAAGATAGTTCACTCAATGCTGATAACGTAATTTCAGAAACTTTTAGCACCCTAACAATTTCCAATAAAATCTTTGTTGTAAATTTGTGTTCATTGGATCATTTTTGAAATACTTATGCTACAAAACCATTTACATTTACAATATGTGACGAAAAATACTACAAATATTTTATGAAATCACTGTCTTGTGTGCCAAGAATGTCAGACATTATAGAAGTGATGAAATAATCCAATTGAAAAATCCAATTATTTAATATGTAATTTATTCAAGGAGACAATTTAAATAGTTTTTCTAATATATATTCCAATCAAACCAAAACAACCACAGGCAAAGGTTATTCTTTAAAACAGGCAAATGCTAAATTCCTTCGTATTTAGCTAATAAAACAATTTGTCACTCCGCCCTTAAAGGCCACAAGGGCTAAAGATTTTTCCTTATTAATCTTACATAATAATTATTTTTCTTTCTTTAAGCTTTACTCCAAATCATATTTTTTCATTTATTTATTTATTATTCTTTTCTTTCAATTCCTGCCTCTTTCCAAATCGAATTTGTCACTACTTAATTGCTATCTTTTTCTAATTTGGATCTGCTACCTTCAATCGCACGGCTAGCAAGTACTACTCCAATTTGGTTTGCTTCCTTCCTTTTGCCACCTTCGCTCTTATTACCCAAATTGAATCTATCATCTTCAAAATTAGGTAGTTGCAAGAAACACTTCACGTTTTTCCGTCAAAACTGCGTTTTTTGGCCATAGGACTGGCAGTACTATACAATACTACTAGTATTATGTATTAGTAGCGCCCCGTCAAAACTAAACCATTGATTCAGGGCGCCTGAAGATCTAAACCGATGATTCAGTACTATACTGTACTATATAGTACTACAGACTACTACAGACTACTACAGACTACTATAGAAGCTACTGGAAGCAAAAAAATAGTAGAAAAGGGATCTATGGAGTTTTTCATTTTTAGTAATTCAAAAAAATTCAAAAAACCATTTTGCTAGAGAAGATTGCAATCGCATTGCACCAAAAAATTCATGAAGGAAATTTTTCCCCTCTTCGTAGTCTTTGCGTAAAGGAAGGTCACTTTGACCCCATGTGTGCAACTGACATGTTTCTATTTTCATAAAACCTTTGGTCAGCCCTTATAATGTTAATAGACCTCCAACATGTCCAATTTGTGGCTTCAAATTTGCATTTTTGGGTAAAAAATAAGACTAAAACCTCCAAAATGGCCAAGGTAGACACCCAATTGGAGGCAGGTTAAAAATAGTAAACTAATTTTGAAAAAATTGAAAAAATTACTTAATGTCTGCAATTATTGCATTTACCTTTATTCTAAATTTTATGCCAAACAGACAAACAATGCAAAAGTTATGAGCAAAAGAACAATGGTCTGAGGGCAAGGGGACAAAAAATAGGACAAACATTTCTTGCAATCATCCAACTACAAACTACTTTCACATAATCTCTTCTATAGCAAAATTTATAATTCTTTTTTATCAACTTTGGGTAACCTATTTGTGCTTCTAGTTACACCACTCATTTCACCTTTACAGGTCAAATCCTAATTATATCTCTTCTCCAACTGGATAGAAACCAAGATCCCTTGCTTATTAGGAGCTCTCACCCTGATTATAATTGGACACAGTCTTTCAAATATAACTCTTTTTGAAATTTCCACAAGACTACATTTAGACTTTATATATTCCAATTTAGATTTCTACACTTTAATTATACATTACACTACAACATGAAGCTAATGCACACTTCATTATCTTTAGATATACCATTAATTATTCACATTCGCATCCTATTTAACCCCTAAAGGACCGGAGGGGTGTCCAGACTTCCAAAATTGCGAAGATCTATTATAAGATGCAACTTAAAACAATATTTTAATGATGACTTTCAAATAATATTTGTAAAATGCTATTTATAGATCACATCCATATGGTTAGATCAACAAAAACACGTACCAATATTTTTCAATAAAATTTGAAGCCAGAAATTGGAAATTCCTTCTAAAATCAATTGTAGATTGAATATTTATGATTTTCAAAATATTTTTTTCCTATTAGTTTAAAATATTGAGTTCTAATTATAGTGATTTTTAAAGATTTTTATTTGATTTTTTGATTCAAGTCATTTCTGAAGGGTCATTTTTTGAATTAAAAAAGTTACTTTTTGAGGCTAGACCTCCCGATACCTTTTGAATTATAGAATATTTGCAAAGCAAAATCTTCATAATCTGAACCGTACAAATGATAAAGAACTAATATAAGAATCTTGAAAAAAAATTCATGGATGAAAAAACACATTTTGGTGAGTTCGGGACGTGTTTCCATTCATTCATTGTTCAAAATCTGCACTCATGGTCCTTTAGGGGTTAAAACAACCAATTTCTTAGATACCAAGTTTGGCAAAACACATGCATATACAAGATAAGACATTAAGCTCTTCCAAAAATTGGTTATGTGACATATAAATTAGACATGCATATTCAAGTACACATAAAACAATAGAGATTTCAACAAATAGCATGCTCAACGTGCAATTCAAGCACTAAAAATCCAATTTAGGATACACAACTAGATACCCCCCAAGAATAACATTGTTACACACAGGTGAAAACTTGGGAGGTGCACTACAGAGGGTGTTTGTTGGTACCGTGCAACCTGGGGGGGGCACTTAGTGCATTTTAAAAACAACATGCGGCATAATTTAGGTAGGACTTTATTCATTTAGGATAAAATTTCTAAAAGCCTTACAAATAATTTAGGGAACACTAAATGTAGAGGAATCCATTATAAATAATATAGTTAGCCTATAAATCTGGTTCATTATAATTTTGTAAATGTAATATAGAGGCTGGAAATGTAGATCCCATGTCTTGTATTTACTACAATACTTATGTACAGTACAACAATATAAGTAGGTGGTCTCCTTTCAATGCAAATCCCCAAAATGATAAAGCCAAGAAACTCAAAACCTTCTTGAAAGAAAGGCCACATAGCCATTTGTCTGAAAACCAAAAAACACACTGACTGGTAGTATTCAGCCCTGTCCCAAGGAAGGCTCAAGCTAACATCAGCTAAGGTAAAAGCAAACTTGTCTAATCAGTCATGTGTTCCAAATCAACATGATCATTTCTTGATGTGGGGATCCAGCCTAATTACCCAATAATCAAGGCTGTGTGGGGCAAAAAAGCCCCCAAATTAAGGTAGGGGGCTATAAAAGCGACTTGTCTCTAAAAGTGATCTAATAGATTTTGCCTCTAACATGTATCAAAAGTGTACATTTCAGGAGGGGGTCGCTTTTAGAAACTACTGTGTTTTCAAACTTCAAAAATTCATAACTAATTCCATGAATGTCCAAAAAATATGAAACGACTTGAGTTAGATGCCAATTCCATTTTTCTTACCACGAAAATTTACTGAAAATTGTTTTAAGGAGTTTAGCTTCCCCCAAAATGCAAATCAGCTGTTAAAGGGTCGCTTTTACAGCCCCCTACCTTAGTTAGTAACTTATTAATCCAACTCATCAATATGCAAATGCTTGTGTCATATCTGACATTTGTGCATAATTAAAATCCAGTGATGGATGATACCAACTATTTGGAAGTTGAAAAATAAATACTATAGATGGTAAATTCATCTGTCAAAAATGGTTACATCAACCCCTAAATACCCAAGGCATCAAATTCTGGTGTCGCAAATACTTGGAAGTTAAATAAAACCTAACCAAGTTGCTATTTTTAGTAGTTTATATTTTTATAAAATTCTTTTTGAAGTTTTAGATTTTCAAGATTTTGTGCAAGGGTACCCATTGTAATCTTGACTTTCTATAGTGTTGAGGGCTCTTGGAAATGAGCCTCAAATACACTAGATCTTGGAGGAAAAATCACATTAGAAGTTCATCTAAAAAAATTGTAGAGTAGATTTTGAGAAGCCGTAAATTGATTGGGATTATGCATATTAGGCCTTTTAACCTTATATTTTTTAGGTGACCAACTTTTTAGATTTGGCATGTGGAAAAAGGATTGAAAGAAATCTTAGTTTTAACACCCTTATGATCAAACATTATAATCTTTCAATCTATAAATGATATTGTTATGTTTTTTTTCCTATGTGATCTTTCACATGTCTTGATTGAAATTGTATAGTTATAATTCAAAAAAAATTGATACAACTTATCATAATGTTGACTTTTTGTTCAATTTAGAGCAAATTCCTAGAAGCTCAAAAAAGGCCTTGGGCATTTAGGGGTTAAAATACTATAGGAGGTAGTTTGACTCTCTAGTTTGACTATAAGCTACTGTGGTGGAGTTTGTTAACGTAGGTACACCCAAAAATGCCACTTTTTGCTACTGAGACTATTTACTATTATTAAATTGTTCAGATTTTCATATATCATTGTTGGCAAGTGAAAGGAGGTTCCAACGCACTAGAGAACGTGGCATTTGAATATTGTATGCAAAAGTTATTAAGGAACAAAGATTGGTTATAAAAGCCTTTCTTCCACATAGGTATAAAACTGATTCTAGAGATGTACACATAGTAAAGATGTCGCTTTAAGGTCGGTGGCACATTTGGGTGTACCTACCTTATCATCAAATTTGCCAAATTATATCCCACATTAGATCATATCAAAAACTTTAAACAAAGAGAAGAATTGATTATGCTAATATTTGTAGGAGTTTGGGACCTTTCTGAGATTAGTTGCAAATTTTTGAAATTGAATTGCTATAGTCACTAGAATGTACACTATTGGTACATTGGTCCTTGCAAAATTTGCCTCTATGTCATGATTGCTTTTAGAGCACAATCCGACCTTTAAAGCATACTACCATATACGCGGACAAATTTTTTACCACACATTGTTTGAAAACACATGCCAACAAATGCATGAAAAAAAATTGAATGTCATGTAAGGTTTTTGGGTATTTTTTTCCTAAACACTTTTGTTTTCACCTTGCTTTTCAATTACCTATTTTTTATTATAAGGAATATAGCCTACAAAAAATTCCATTCACATCAAGATTATAAGTAAGGATAGAGTGCCATTATATAGGCCATTTTCAAAAATTAGTAATTATAAATACCCTTTTATTCCTACCTTAGAGATAAATAGCCCCCCCCAAATACCCCATCGCTGCACGTGGTGCACAAAAGTTACTAAGAGTGCCCCCTCGAGCGTGCAACCATGCTCCTATTACATAGAGGCTATGTAGGTAAATTTTGCAAATTTTTATAAGGCTATATTTGCCTAAATTTCTAACTTCTCCTTATTTTATGTACCCTATATCTCATTTTTTTTTAAATGTACTATTTTTATGTACCCTTTATTCAATATAAACACAAAATAGTAACAAACTTTTTTCAAACACTTGGTGGGGTCATAGGAAAATTCATCTCAAAAAATTGTATATATAGAAACTAATATAATAAATAAGAAGTGGGAAATTCAAGCAGCTAGTTGCAAAGGTAAACTACTTTGAAACTGAAAGAGAGGGTTTTTTACTATTTAGAGTCTCCAAATTTAATGATACGGAGCTGAAATTTCATGGTCTATTTGCATAGTAGAAAAACATATGTCTACCAAAGAAAATCTGAAAATGCTTTATTTAATGTCCTCCACATGAGTGTTCCATTGCGTGCAATTTTTAAACATTGAAGATGGTTCTAAGATCATTTTTTTGGTGAAATCTCATCACCATCAACTTTTCTGAAATGGCCAGTTTTTAGTTTATTTTAAAATTGCTTTTCCAAATTGAAATGTGAAACTATAGTGAAAGTACCTATTTTCATGAGATTTTGCACTTTTCTAGTTCTCCTACTTAGAGAATTTTTCTATGTTTTTCCTTCCTACAGTTTCTTCTATTTAAAGGTGAATACATTAAATATATTTTTTTACATTTAAAAAAAATTGTTATTCTAATTATAAAGTAGTAAAGTACTCCCCAAAAAATGAATATTGTGCAAAACACTACAAAAACTAAACACCCTTTTCTGTAACAACCCTAGACTTGTACTTCAAAAGTTATAGCAGATGACAAGATAATCACTCTCACTATGATGGAAAATAGGAGCGATGTTTCTTGCAATGACCCATCTTTCTAGGTGAAAGCAAATATATTATAATAATATTGTAGTACCTAAACACTATATAGGCATATGACGGAGCACCAGGGTGATTGTATGAAACCCCTGTACTATTTGTTGCGTTTTGTAATTATATTTATGATTTTTTGGGGAATACTTTAAAATTAGAAGGAAAAAAATTTAAAAATTTAAAAATATGGACAATTTATGTGCCTTTATGATGAAGGTACCATGGAAGGAAATTCATAAAAGAATCCTCTAAGTAGGAAAACTCAAGAAAATAGATACTTCAATGTTTTAATTTGTAAAACATAGGAAAAAAATTAAGTAAAAAAAATAAAAATTGGCCATTTGTAGCAACTCTATAGAGATGGTCATTCACCAAAATAACCCATCAAAATAATTTTTCACATGTTTTGAAATGCAAGTAGAAAGAGGCTCACTTTGTAGACTTCTGCACAACATATAATTGACTATTTTTAGAAATCCCTTAAAGAGTAGCTAAAAATATTTTAGACAACCATCTCCTCTAAATTTCAGCTCAAAATTCATTTTTTGGATACTAAATATTACTTAAATCCTCCAAATTGGAAGGTGTGATATAATATTGGGGGCTATTTTTGGACAATAAAACATTTTTTTTAATTTCAAAAAATTAGACTATATATATAATAATCATGAGTTTCTTGTCTATGAATTTGGAGCCATTTGAAGCTAGAATGCAGAAAGGTTCTTGCAAGAAAGATAGATTGTTTTTGTAGCGTTTTTCAAAACTGGTCTTTGTCTAACACTATAACTTTTGAATTATGAACCCCATGCCAAATCCAAAAAGTCTATTTCTAGAATTTTTGACTGTAATTGTATCCCTTATTGAGCCCTTATTTTTTAGAAATTTTAAAAATCATTTTATATTTAAAAGTCAATTTTTGTTAATTTGTCACAATTTAGGGTTTAGGGTCTTTTTATACTATTGAGTGGTTTAAATTAATGGTTTTTAGTTGAAATTTTTGTGGTATATTCCTATAGTAGGCATACATGTCTCCACCAAAAATCATCTAAAAATACATTATTTTATATCCTCCACATTTGTACAAATAGGCCTTCCTTGCGCGTGCACTTTTGAACATTAGAGATGGTTTTGACCTAATTTTTGGGGTCAAATCTCATCACATCAAAGTCTTCCTAAACTGACGGACAAAACTGAGTACAAATTTGAAACTTTTTCATTCGATCAACCATACCATTAGCATCAATGGGCAAATTACAAAAGTTGATAGACGAAAGTTGTAGTATGCGACATGTAACACTTTATAATGGAAGAGTCAAGAAAAAATTAATTGTTATGTGAAAGAAAATTAATTTCAAAGTTAGCTATGTTAAAACTCGGTTTTGTATGCTATAATTTGGAACTACTTTATATTGTGTCAATTTTTTTCTTAAACTCCTAAAAAACTTTTTGTGCCTTAGCATGTTAATATACATGATTTCAGATTGTTGCATACAAAATCTGAATGAAATTGACATTTATAGAATTTAAAATATCAACAATTTGACAAACATGCAAATAATGTTGGTTCTCACAATATTTGAAATTGAGTATCAAAAGATTGAAAATTGCCAAAAATTACACTAGCCTTCATAAAACTGGCACTTTTTTTGGTGATATTGACAATGATATTTTTTAATTATTTTAATTATTTGGATCAATCATGTGCATCATGAACTTAGCTCTCTGGACAAAAAAATTGAACCTACAAATGAATTATACGGCTATGAAATATAAATTAAACAGATTGTCCATTTGAACAAATATTTCATATGCAAAGGCATTAAGATATAGCAATGGTCCATGTTGCAACCTATACTCTCTTCACAATAGCTAATGCAATCCCATACTCTCAACTCCAAAAAAAATTTCAAATATTGTGAGAACCAACATCATTTGCATGTTTGTCAAATTGTTGATATTTCAAATTCTATAAATGTCAATTTCATTCAGATTTTGTATGCAACAATATGAAATCATGTATACCAACATGCTAAGGCACAAAAAGTTTTTTAGGAGTTAAAAAAAATTGACACAATATAAAGTAGTTCCAAATTATAGCGTACAAAACCGAGTTTTGCTAACTTTGAAATTAATTTTCTTTCACATAACAATTAATTTTTTCTTGACACTTCTATAGTAATGTGTTACATGTCGCATACTACAACTTTCGTCTATCAACTTTTGTAATTTGCCCATTGATGCTAATGGTATGATTGATCAAATGAAAAAGTTCCAAATTTGTACTTAGTTTTGTTCATCAATGTAAATGGCCAATTTTTGATTTTGTTGAAAATTGTTCTCCTTATTTTTTACAAATAAAAACGTCCGAGGATGTATTTTCTTCACTAGATTCTATGTCAAAAAATATGTCCTAGAAAATACATACTTGGACATTTTAGTTTGTAAGAAATAGGAAAAATAATTTTCAACAAAATCAGAAATTGGACATTAGGAAAGATGTTGTAGTGATGAAATTTAATCCAAAAAATTAGGTCAAAACCATCTCTAATGTTCAAAAGTGCGGGCGCAAGGAAGGCCTATTTGCACAAATGTGGAGGACATAAAATAATGTATTTTTAGATGATTTTGGTGGAAACATATATGCCTACTATAGAAAAATACCACAAAATTTTCAACTAAAAATCATTAGTTTAAACTACTCAAACTCAAAATTCTGACAAATTTTCAAGATTGATTTTTAAATATAAAATGGTTTTTAAATTTAAAAAAAAAAGATTATTATAGTTATAGTTAATAGTTGTAAAAATAGAGTTTTTAATTTTGGCATTGGATTCATAAGTCAAAAGTTATAGTATTAGACAAAGACCAATTTTAAAAAACTCTACAAAAATGGTCATTCTTTCTTGCAATGATCCAAAAGTTATGGTCAAAAAACTAATCAGCATGCAAAGTGTGCCATAAAATACAAGTGTTTTGTACAAATTCACCCTCTAGCAATATAAAATGTACTTGAACTATTTCAATTTTTTCAAAATTAATTCAATAGGTGAGATTGAATTCTGAGTATATGTCACATATAAGATTTTTTTTTTTTTTAGTAATAGATCAAGTACTTTTTTTGAAGAGTCACAATGTCAGAGTTCGTAGGCTAGCTTTTCTTATAGAAATACACCTTCTCAAGAAAAGAATGTCCAAATATATGCTCCAAGTGTGTTTTGCATTAGCCTAAAGTGTGCTATATTTGTGCTAAATTTATGTTGAATTAAAATTGGTTTTTTTAATTCTAGCTTATATCTTCCTTCTTTGCTCTAAGTTGGCAACAATGGCTACTTTTAAAACAAATTTCAAGTGCATATTCTAATTTTTATAAATAAAAATATGGAAGCCTCATTTTCTAGCATAAATTGCAACCTCTGGCTCAAAATAGTATTTCAAGGTACTCAGAAAGATTCAATAGTACTAGTGGAGGCCTGGAGCACCTTCAATCTATCAATGTGGATTGTTTTCATGGCAAATTATGTATTGCCATCTATCCTTGCCATCCAACGATGAACATCAAAATAATAGATTTGAAATCCAATCGATTGTCTAGATTTCATGTTCCATGCTCCCAAGAGTATTGAAGATGATTTGTAGAACAAAAAGTACTTAAAGGCCCAAAATAAAAAACGCAACAAATAGTACAAGTGTTTCTTGCAATCACTCCTATACAATCCTAGATTTTTTAGACTGCGTGGTCTGAAATCTATATTGGTCCTAGATTTTTGAAATCTACAAGTATCCTACAGTAGATTTTAAAACCTATACTAATCCTAGATGTCACTCTTGCGGTTTAGACCACGGTCTGAAAAATGGCACTTGGAATACCACCATTCTAATGAAATTCACCATATATATTATTTGCAAACATTACATTCCAATGTTGCACTAGTGCAAACGCCATAACATTGCTTACCAGCTCAGGTGTCTCTCCCTAGGTGGAGGTATAATGCCCCCCGAGATACCTGGGGGAGAACTAAGTTTATTTACAAGAATGTGATTGGTTGGGTGCACAGTGTGTCCCTGCGTTGTCAGAGGTCCAATTCTGATTTCGAAAATGTGATTGGCCAGGAGCAGAGAGTGTTTCTGCGTTGTCAGAGTGCTAGGCACATCATTGGCTGCACATGTTTCTTTTATCACTGGGGGGAGCAAAAGGCCCCCCCCCCAGTGAAGGTTAACCCTGTAAGGACGCGGGGGGTGACCCTAGAAATCATGCATTGTATAACCGTGAGAGTCATTGGAATAAAAAAATCCAAAAGTACTCATTGGAAGTCAAGCTACTGTAGATGTTCTCCACTTTCCACAAAAAAACTCCAAGGATGAATAGTTGTAGTTCTGTCCTACATTGGAGAATCCCTTGTCATTCATCGGACACTTATGGTCCGCGGCGTCCTTACTGGGTTAACAATGTTATGGCTGCCAGCAAATACCGGTGTATGCCATTACGATGATTTTTTTTTTTTTTTTTGAAACAATAGAAACCAGTTACGATGATTTGGAATCGAACTCCATTCACCATATTTCAAACAGCACGAAACGGACGTGCCAAGGTTTGAACAATGAGTTTATGGTATCCATTATTATGGCTCTGCAGCCACGATCATTGTCAGTACAAGCAGGGCTATATTTGAGTTGAGAGTGCTAGCAGGCCAGGGTGTACCCTAGTGCGGGTATAATACGAAATTGGGGTGACTGCTTCCTACAATCAAATATTAGAAAACCCCAAATCCCTACCAAGTTAAGTTCCTGAAGTAATTAAGTATTGAGATTTCAGTAAGATCAATTGCAAATTCTGACAGAAGTTCTGCCAGATCAACTGCCACGTACGTACTCCGGGAGTCTGGAAAAAAAAAATCTCAACTGGAAAAAAGAATCTCAATTGGTTAGCAGTAACACAATGTACAATGTAGCAAAAAGAGGCAAGCACTCCCATCTTCCGATGAGCTGGAAGCTAGCTCAACCCAAGATGGGGTGTTTAACCCCTAAATGACGGACCCATGACCATTGATTTTAAACCTCACTACCCAGGACTCAATTTGTTGCCATTTTGCAACTAGATGTGTATGAAAAATTTTATATTCATTTTTCAGAGATGAAATTACATGTCTTCTTTACTTCACAAAAAATTTAGATTTTTCTGTGGAAATTGATTTTTTGAGAATTTTTGAAGAAAAAGTGAAGAAAAATCATATTAAATAGAAAGTCATTTCAAAAAATCTGAAAATTTCACTATGTATGTATATTACAATGACAAACATCATGGTGTAAACTTAATTTCCGTGTCATTCTATAATTAGAAAATAATAGACATTGAAAATACACTCAAAGTTCAAATTGCAATAAAATATTCAATATTAGAATTTTTTTCAAAATTCAAATTGGAGTGGAAACAAGAGTAGATGACCTTCATCATGTTAGTTGGGCTCAAACTCAAAAAATATCACTTTTGTGGAGAAATTTCAGATTTAAAGCAAGGAGCAACAACTTCCCAAAATACACTAAAATAGCATATTTTGTGATCCGTTTTTTTTAATAACTTCTCATTTATGTGAAGACAAACATTGGAAAGACTACAAACTCAATTGGATACTCTTCATAACCCAATGTCAAAGGTCAACAAGAATAAGGAGGATGAAAAAATAGTTTGAAATCCTTTCCATCTCCACAGTATTGTCATTGGAACCCCACGGAATGGCGTCCGCAGCGTTCCAGGGTTAACTGATATGACATTGGTTTTCATTGGGACTTTGGGGCTTCTAAATAGCAGGCTTCGCCTGCTATTTGGATTTGACTCTGTCCTCTCTATCCCTCGCCCTGTAGGTTGCGTTTTTAGCCTGGTACTTTGAAATTGTTTTAGAAAATGAAAATATTTTCGCCGAGGGCGTGGTCCTTTGGTTCAATGTACTTTTTCCTCTATCAATGGAATTGGTCCATGTGTTTCAAGAAAAAAAAAAAGAGGCAAGCACTTTTGTGTTTGCCCCTTCCCTCCCCCCTTCAACTTGAATAAAACCTCTACCGTTGATCTAGATACCAAAAACTATGAACCCCTCCACATGCCGTTGATTTAAGAAAAAACACTGCCGATCTAAAGAGTTCCCCGCCGTTGATCAGCCCACAAAATAATCCACCAGTGCCTTCGATCTTAAAAAACGCGTTGTCGTTGATTAGCGTTGCGCTGTGAAATTATCCAAACCGTTGAGAGATTAGGGTTCAAGCTTGTCTCTCCCGCACCGAGGACTCGTTGTTGCTTGCGCCTTTCAATATGTGAAGGTTGTGTATGTTTGTTAGCGGTTTTGTAAGTGGATTGTCTGGCCGTTTTGTTTTAGGTAGGGGAGGGGTAGCATTCAATGGATGCAATGTTCAAAACAGAACAACCTACACGCCAATTTTCAGGCCAGATGATCCAGGCTGCTCGATTGTTAGGGTTTCATTGTTCATGTTTGTGGAAGCTACTTGAATTTGGGGCATCAAGGCATTCCTATGTTATGAGCTTCATTACGCTGTGGTGTGGGTTGTCTTCCGTCTTACCATGTTTGTTGCTTTGTCGCCCATTGTTTTGAGATTAATTTGGTGATTACAGTAATCACACTGTTTATTAGATTCTTTGCATTTTTAAGTAGTCAAGAATGTTGTGCAAAATTGAATCGTTGATTTGTTTTTAAGTAATTCAAATCTGAATGCTTGATTGATTCCAACTATTTAATTGTGAATGCTTTGGAATTCTTTTCCATAACGACCAACTTTGTGATCTTGGTTTTGAGGTCCTTTGCAGTCTTGAGTAGCCAATAGAGTGGAAATTGAATCATTGATTTGCATTCTTGATCAACTCGAATCAGTATGGCTGCTAAATTCCATCTCTTGAACTTGCTGCTTAATTTTGTTTAATCGCCAATTTTGTGATCAAGAAGGTAATTGTGAGGAAATTGAATTACTGATATTCTTTCTTGAACAGCGCAAATCTAAATGCCTGATTGATTTCAAGTGTTTAAACTATGAAATGGAAATGCTCATGGAAATCCTCATGTCATCAGTTAGGGCTTCAAATCCTGAGGCAATTTAGTTAAGAACTTTAGTTTTTTCGGTGTATAAGCCCCCTCAGGAGTTTTTACGACCAATAGGAAAAAAGGCTTCAAGGCCCCTTTAAATGCCAAAATGACACGTATACCCCCTAAATATTTTCATACAATGTCCTCAAAAGAGGCAGTAAGTGTGAGAATCAGAGTTATTGACTCTCTACAACATATTCCAATAGAAACTTACCGGCAATATATTCTAAAAAGGGAGTTGTTTTCTAGCACCAAACTGCAGGTCATTATCGTTTATACTTAAATTCAGTGATCATGCATTCAAAAGGCAACAACGGATTAAACTAAATAAGCTTAAGGTATGGTTGGCCTGGCGAGAGCAGGAGTGTACGGTGCTGCCGCAGTGCCGCACCATGTTCCGTGTTGATTCAGGAAACTGAAACGCCTCGATTTGTCAAGTTCGTTATACTAACTAGATTTGTGTTCATGCTCTGCGTGCCGTGATGATCCCTGCTTAAGGGTTCGAATTATTCAAACCTAGTTTACAGACTACTTAGGAACCCTAATTTCTCCGTGATGGTGGCGGCTAACTATGCCGCCGCTGTACGACGTGACTCTCCGGCCTTCACTTCGGCTTCGAAGTCGGTACGAGACGACAGACCTGAGCTTCGTCGCCGCCGCATGGAAGCTGCTCACCTCGCAGGAACACCTCTGGCACTGACCTCGGGAGTACGTGAGAGAGATCGAGCTGCGGATCTCCCTGTGGGCACTTCCAAGAACCCTAATGGCGTTCTGGTAAGGAACTGCATCGTTATTCCTCCCTCTGCCATGGACATGGTAGCACTCAAGAAGGAGACGGCTTTTCTCCGGCAACATGTTATTATCGCCAAGTTCGCGGTAGAACCTCTCTCCTTGGACTGTCATGAACACTGGATCCATGATCTTGAAAAGTTGCTTGGTTCTCAGATTGTTGTTCATAGAAATGTGGGTGGCGGTTTCCATTTTCTTAAACTTGACTCTTTGGATCTGGTACGTTGTCGTGTAAAGAGGAGCGTGCTTAGGGAACACACAGGGTGTCTGGCTGCAAGTTGATGAGTGTAGATGGGGAATCTCAAAACTCAAATCTTCACTCGGTCTTCTAAGTCTTCAAACTTGAATTTTCACTCGGTCTTCAAACTCAAATCTTCACCCGATATCCAACCATCCTATCCTGTGGTGGCTCTATAGGGTTAAAAGTAAGGGTGTATAATAAGAAACAAGGCCTCGGACGGGTTAAACGGGACGACCAAATCACGAGCTGACCGTCCAAAAGATGGCTCCTAAACTTCAAACCCACGGTGACCAGGAAGCGCCTTTCACCAGTGGGAACAACATAGAAGATCGACCATGTGGGTGATCAACCCCACTTCGTCGCCACAAACGTACAATGGGGCTATTACTGGATACCCACGTAGCCAGCAACAATGTTTACAGTGCAAAAGAAAATGAGAACAATAAGCCTCCAAAACCGGCTAGGAATAATATTAAAAGCACAATAAGCCTCCAAAATCGGCTAAGGATAGCAAGCCACAAGCCACAACACACGAATCTTCAATCTTCTTGTCTTCAAGTCTTGGTTTCTTCAAATCTCTTCAAAACTCCTCCAACCCCAATTTCTTCTCCTTGACCAAACTTTAATGTGATGCCACGGCTACTCTACAAACTCAAATGAGATGTGTAATAGCTTTTTGGAAAGCTTACACAAATCTCTACATTTCCTCTAAAACTCAACTCAAATTAAAACCCTGTTCATCTATTATGGTCCCTCGAAGTTTCGGTTCTTAAGAATTGAAGGCAGCAGACCTTCCTTCACTTCCTCACTCATAAATCACTCATACATGCTTCAAACACAACAAATGTTAGCTTTATAGAAAGCTAACAAAATTTTCTACATCCTCTTCAAATTTCATTGCAAACTAAAGACCTGTCCGTCTTTTATGATTGGTCGAAGTCTCTACTCCTTCAATTGGGAGGCAGCAGACCTTCCTCCACTCAAACTAACACAAATCTCAACTCACAATTTCAATATAAGCAAGAGAGGACTTTTTGGAAAAACAACAACATGATATCAAAACCCACTAATTTTCATTTCAAAATTCGTAAAACTCTATACACAATAGGCCTTCAAACATTCGGGTCTTGCCAACTACAACGAGAGAGAAGATGAATAGTGTCCACCTTTTTCCCCACCTTATCAACAACTCCATATTTTCTAAGCAAGTGACAATCAGCCCTTAACTTGCTCCTAAGGCTAACTTTCAACCATTGACCTTCCTATTTGGCCCCACAACTATATCTTTATCTTTAACTTAGAAGGAAAATCACTTCAAAGTTCACCTAGAAGGCAAACATTTCCATCATTTCCTTCTACAATTATAACCATACAAAATCATTCCTATAAAATACTTCACACATGGATATAAGTACTAACATCAAACCAATGCCTATTAGAGGTAAAAAATTAGACTTTCAAGACAAACTTCACTCCATTTGCAGGAACTTGAGAATGCGCTTGATAGTCGCAACGACATATTCAGCACGATCCGCCTTCGTTAAGGGATTGACCGGCCCCTCTAACCATCGTTGGTGGCCACGACTCCCCTTAATCGGTCTGACCATACAAAAATATTGGTCGTTGTTTAGACCTTCAAAACTCTCTTCAAATGTCACTTCACGGCTACCGGGTTCAACACGTCCAACTTGTAACAAGATTACCAACGCACGAGCATCCTCCTGAAGGTTCCCGTGCCACCGCTGCTCAATACGAGGCTGCTTTGGCGGTCGAGAAGGCCCAGCTTCATCTCGTGGATGCACAAATGGCGATGGCAATTCCCGTGGCAGAAGTGGCTCATCCGGTAGTTGCGACAATGAAAGTTCAAATTCAGCCTCCGGTTGAGGCTCTTCATCTTGAGATTCAGAAAAAATCCTCCAGTTCGACATCTTAAATCTAAAGTAGGAAACAAAAACCACTGCTGGAATTCAATAAAGCTCTAAGGCAAAATCGTCCTCTTATATAGAGATCATACACCTCTTGAAACGACGTCACCTTGAAGCTACTCAATAAAACATATTATAATATGTTTTTACACTGTGTACAAATCTACAACAGGACAACATTATACCCTAGATCTATCACCCTGTCACTTCAAAGCTGGTACGGTCATTTTCCAGAGATGGATACCAAGGTTTAATCCTAGCCAGCCAACCGGCTCAGAGATCCCTAGCTGGATAACTCTTAAAAATTTGCCGCTTGAGTTCCATCGTCAAGAGGCTAAGAATCTTGCTACCTAAGTGGGCACCGTACTTGAAGAAGACCGGTCTATTTCAGCCCAGGACGATCCCAAATTTTGTGTCATTATTGACCCTGAAGTCAAGTACATTGCCAAGTTGTCAATGGCGACAGTAACAAGACAGTTCATCGAGGTGATTGTAGAGTATGAGGTTCCCGACACCTTATGCCGTCGATGTCCTGGTTCTTCACATGACGATGCAGTCTGTCCCAGTCATGGCATTCTGCCGTTACCGAGCCATCATCGATATCAGCAGGCTGAGCGTCCGAGAAATGGATCAACCAAATCTGGGAAGGCCCCCAGTCGAGGTCAATCAAGCCGCCGGTCCACTCGCTCCAACCTAACAATTCATGCGAAACCATCCTTGATCGATGAAGAAGGCTTCACGACCGTTGATCGGCATTCCAGACGTCCCCGAGCCTAGTCTCCCTAGCAAAGGAATCGGTGCCAGGATGGGGATCGAAGCGACCCCAGCTCTTCCGATCCAACTAGTCCCACCGCCATGGACATCGGCGTTCCCCGATCGACTCTTCAACCTTCTAGCAACCTGACTGGCACATCTCCGACCCATACTATACGAGAACCGTTGGGCTCCCCGACCTTGGCGATTCAACAAACTACTAGACAGACTTCACCACTCCCTGAGCTTCCCGGCGCAGCTCTCACAAGGCTTGACCCCGACTCATCAACTTTCGATTACAGTCCCCCACCCTCCGAATCCAATCCCTGAAGTTCATCACCACGCCGTTCCACCCCAGCACGGTGCAACTGATGTCACAATTCTGCCGTGTGCTCCCCCTTTGACATCTGCGGATAATCCCATCCACATCTCTGATTTTTCTGATGAGCCTTCTCCTGATACAGATGTTGATATGGTCTTAGAAACTGAGATTGAACAATACATGCTGCATATGGCGGATGAACAAAATGCAATCTACGCGTCTCAAATTGAAGCCATCACGGATAATCCAGCACAAGGTCAAGAGTCGATGATCATTCTTCAAGGCTCTACTGATAGTGGTGTGGTGGATAATCGAAGCCTGATCCAAGCTCTCAGCCCGGTCCAAGTTCAAGGCTTAGCTGAAGTCTCCAGCCAGACTCAAGCTCCCAACGGCGCGAGCAGTTCCATAACCACCGTGATTCCGACTCAAAGTCACATTCTAGATAGTATCAAGGTCCCAGTTGACAGTCAACCCCTTTCGATATTGCAAGGTCCAATCTCGGTACCTTTGAAGCTTGCTAGTATTACTCTTGAGATGCTTGGCATTAATACTAATCAAGGTAAATGGTTCGCTTTTAGTGTGGATACTGATGAAGACCAAACACAAGATGAGGAGTTTGGACCTTCCCAGTATGAAGAGGAAGCGTTTGAAGATGCCAGGAGCTTGCAATTCTCCCCAGTTAAACCAGTGAGCAGCAGTCCAACAGCTTCACAATCGGCATCTCTCCTTCCGCGAGCTATATCTTTTTCACAGCCAGACCGCAGTGTGAACACGCAGGTTCTGAATCAAGAGCCTCACCATCATCGCCATGCAATTCATTCCAGATCAGCAGAGGAGAGGAATAATGCAAGAGCTTACCAAGCGATTCAGCGGATGACTTCAGATCGCAACCGCCCAAGTCAAATCTCCCCCCTAGGTAACTCTCCAGCTCAGCTATCTTTGTCTAGTCCCCAAGCTTTTGCAGCTGGTATGACTACTTCCGTTCGCAGTGCTTGTGCTACAGCTAGGGTTCTATCTTCTTCCCCTAGTACTCCACCTATCTCCCCGACTCCAGTTGGATTTGATAGCTGGGGTTTTAGGAGTAACATCTCTCATCAAAGCGTAGAGGAAATCGCTCAAAGATCCTCTCAACACATTCCTTGTGAATGATTGTACGCCTACTCTCATTCAACGTTAGAGGACTTAACGACAAATCCTCAATTTCTATGCTTCGAAATTACCTTCTTACTATGCCCCAGCTTGATATTGTCTTTCTCCAAGAACACAAACCCCGGAACCAAGAGGCTGATAACCTTGGTAAACAGATTTGGAGTGCAGCTACCTTGTGGTCGGTAGGCCGCTAGTGTAGGATATAACAACAACCCAGTGGGTCCAGGTCTTGGCAAGGGGGGAATCATAACCATGGTTGCCCCAAGGTTAGCACATATGGTTACCAACTCTGGCACCATTCTTGACAATAGGGCCCAATGGATTTTACTTCAAGGATTTCCAGGGGGGGATGTCGGTTTCATTAATGTCTATGCCCCCAACGACTCTCACTCCCGCTGCCAATTATGGGAGACCATGATTAGAGTCCTCCCCTCCTCGTGCCGTTGGATCATTGTAGGTGACTTCAATATGGTTGAAGCAAGACAAGATAAAACCAATCCATGCGGTCGTATGATTCTTGCAGCTGAACGTGCCCTTTTTGCAAACCTTAAGCGGCACTTAAATGTGGAAGACAATATATGCTCCGCGGGTAGTCTGCCATATTCTTGGGACAATTTTAGAGATGATGGTCATCGAATTCTAGCTCGACTTGATAGGGTCTATCTATTCAAGAATGGTGCAAGTTTGTCAAATCGGAAACTAGTTGACTATATGGTCAATTTCATTAAAATGGCGGTATTCCATTATAATGGCACAACATTCTATTAAAATGGCACTGAATTTGTCAAAGATAACACTGCATTCCATTAAAATGGCATAGAATGTGTTACAAATGGCAAAATAATACCGCCATTTTAACAAAATTGACCATCTATACAATTCATAGTGATAATGCCTGGTCAGATCATTCCCTGGTTTCTGCTACAGTGGAATTCAATTCTACTCCAGTGAGGCCAAGCAGATGGAAGATGAGCGACCGATGGCTGGAGAAGGCCCGACTGGTTATCGAGCAAGCTTGGTATGGACTCCCACCCTCCGCCCTGTTTTTCTCTAAGATGAAAGCTGTGTCCAAGGCTTATCGTGCATTCTGCTGCCGCAAGGCTCTTGACTTTCGAGTAGAGGAAGACAATGCTAGGAAAGACCTCTCTTCTACCTCAATAGCCTTGCAAGCAGCTCCAGATGACTTCTTATCCCAAAACTTTCATGGTGCGGCTCGTATCCGCCTCTAAGAAGTGGAGACTAGAAAGGTAGTTGGTCACAGAGTCAGAGCTTGTATAAGATGGAAATTCCGCGGAGACATGGTCTTTGCAGAATTCTTTAAGGCTGTTCGTGAGAAACCCGCATCCTCTGCCATCACTGGACTTCGCAACTTGCTAGGTACCCTAGTTAATGATCAAAAAGAGATGAGCAAAGTGTGCTCTGAGTTTTATAGTAACCTCTACTCTGCTGAACCTGAGGCCCCTGAACAGTTAGCAGCTATGGAGGAATTCCTTTGCCTACTTGCTGACAACATCACTGACGAAGCCAAAACGACTCTGTCATGCCCCCTAAGTGAGTCAAAGCTCAAGCTTGCAGTCGAAGACATGGCACCGAGCAAATGCCCGGGTCCTGATGGCGTCATCACTGAATTTTACAAGAAATATTGGGATATGATCGGCCCTGCGTTCACAGATATGATACATCAATCTATCCTTAGTGGTTCCCTCCCTCGAGGTATGAACCACGGGACTATTACCTTACTTCATAAGGGTGGAGATAGAGAGTACCTAGGCAATTGGAGGCCTATCAGTCTCCTAAATGTTGCCTATAAGGTTCTAGCCAAGGCACTCCAGAAGCGACTACAACCTATCCTAAGTGAGATTATAAGTTCGGATCAAACGGCTTTCGTACCGACTCGCTATATCCTCGACAACATTCTGCTGCTCCATGAATCTATTGTCTGGGCAAAGGAGTCCAAACAAAGCTCGATCTTATTGAAGCTAGACTTCAAAAAGGCATATGATACAGTAAATCTTCCATTCCTATTTAGAGTAATGGAGACCATGGGCGTCCCTTTGAGCTTTGTTAATCTGGTTAAGATTCTATTTACTAATGCAGAAACCTCGGTCTGCATCAATGGCCATGACACGGACTCCTTCCCAGTTCTTCGAGGAGTTCGCCAAGGGTGTCCATTGGCCCCCTACCTTTTCCTTTTCGTGGGTGAAGCACTCAATGTTGCGGCTAAGAATCTAATGATCAATGGAGAATTATCTGGTATCTCACTTCCCGTAGACTCAGGAGAACAACTCATTAGCCAGTATGCAGATGACGTCAACTTCACACTGAGAGGAGAGGAAAGATTTTTCTGTAGACTAGCACTTCTTATTGATAGGTATGGCTTAGCTTCGGGACTCCAGATCAATTGGCCTAAGAGCCTCGCATATTGGCTCTCTTCTAATCCGGCCCCCCCATTGGCTAACACAAATTGGATGCCCTTGGGCTGTGGAACACCAACTATCAAAGTTGCTAGGCTCACCTTTTGGGATTGACTTACACACTACAGACGTAGATGACTTTCTAGCTAGCAAGGTGAAGAAGAAGCTCACCTTTTGGACCAGCATTCACTTGTCTTTGGCAGGGAAAACAGTCATAGTTTACTCTATTCTTCTAAGCACGTTGTGGTATTTCATTGCCATATGGGGCGGATCTTTAGATGTCATTCGTAAATTTCGAGCCTTGATGAGAGATTTCCTTTGGTCAGGTTCTACTCACCGCAGTCGGGCTAGAGTCAGCTAGTCGAACTATTGCGCTTCTAAAAACATTGGAGGCCTGGGGCTGGTAGACCCAGAGGAAGCCCTCCATGCTCTCATGGTTAAATGGATTCTGAAAGCTATGCTCCCTGGATCATCTAATCTCCAGTTCCTCCTTAGGTATCGCCTTCTGCAATTCCGCCCTCAATCCAAAGGTTCTTGGCCGGAAATGCCTCAGTGGACCCTTCTCTACAAATTCTGTGCTAGCAAGGGTTCTAGAGCTTGGGATAGAATTGTCCGGGCTTGGCACTTACTTAGTAGACACATCCTAGCCTCACCACCTCAAAATTGTGACGAAGTTCTCACAACTTCTTTATGGTGGACTACCCATTTCATTGGCGGGCACCATGGTTTCAATGCAAACAGAGCTGCTACACTTATGCGGAATGGCATGGAGCAAATTCAACATATTTGGGACTCATCAACTCAATCTTTTCTACAATGGGAGGAAGCAAAGGTCAGATTCCACCTTCATGATACGGAAGCTCACTCCTTTCGCAGCTTGATAGACTCTATCCTTGCAGGATGGCTTCTCATGCTTACAGACTATCAGTTTGTCACTCGGGATAAGGAATTCATTGGCTTGTTTGAGAAAGAAGAGGACCCGCATCCATCTTTGGTGCTCGCCACTAATCCGCGGTTCAAACCAAGACTTGCACTCAGTTCCCTCTTAGTGGAGCTTTCTCCAGACATTCAATGTTATACAATTGGTTACTCCTCAATGTCTCTCAAGTCTTGGACACCTCCAGTAACCCTTGAGAACCCGATTGCCTCAGGTTGGCTTAGACGGGTTAGAATCATCCAACGTAGGGTCGGCACACTCCTCTATGTGGACATAGTGTCTGACCTATTCTTTGATCATGGTAGATGGGTATGGGACTCTCCTGGGCCCCTGTTGTGTCCCCTTCACTCTTATACCGCGAAATTGGGGCGTTCTTTATTGACCAAAAGGACGGAATTGGTCAAACCTATCCACGAAAAGTGGCATGGAGACTTGGTGGTGGGATACAAGCCTAGGTGGCATGATGTGTGGCAAAAATCCTGACTTCAAAAGGAGGCGGGTTTCATCTGGTCGGTTTACCACTGCGCAGTAGCAGTCCACAGTTGGCGCAAGATAGCCAACCCCAACATTTCTACCACTTGTAATAGCTGCCCTACAGGTCTTGACGAGACTATTCTGCACCGCTTCCACAACTACGAAAAGACTCATCATACGTGGAACTTTGCCCTCTCAATACTGTATAATGCTCTTCAGATTCCACAGACGGCAGGGAGTTGGCCATTGCTTACGTGGCAACAGTGCATCCTTGGCTCCAAATTGCCAGGACGTCTGAGACGCGGAACCACAATGTGGTCCCTCTACAGAGGCTCTGTGATTTGGACCGCCTAGATTGATCACAACGCCTTCTGCTTCAACAATGATCGGTGGCCGCCCCAAAGACTTGAACAAGTACTATGGGAAGCCGTTGTTGACTATGTTAGGGGGGCCTGGTTCAAAACTACACAGCTATGTAGTCTCTATCCTGACAAGGAGGGTATCTTCTTACGGCGGTTTGACAACATATGGCTCCAGTCAGACTTCTTTGGCAAGAAATCCCATCTTTCGATGAGTTGGAAGCTAGCTCAACCCAAGATGGGGGTGTTTAACTGATATGACATTGGTTTTCACTGGGACTTTGGGGCTTCTAAATAGCAGGCTTCGCCTGCTATTTGGATTTGACTCTGTCCTCTCTGTCCCTCGCCCTGTAGGTTGCGTTTTTAGCCTGGTACTTTGAAATTATTTTAGAAAATGAAAATATTTCCACCAAGGACGTGGTCCTTTGGTTCAATGTACTTTTTCCTCTATCAATGGAATTGGTCCATGTGTTTCAAGAAAAAAAAAAAAGAAGGCAACAACGGGCCGGTTCAATTCCCTTCGTTCCAAAAACCTTTCCTGTATGGAACTATGGAAGCCCCAGGAAGTCATAGCGCTAGCTACCATCATCAATATATGTAGCAGATCATTAACGTTTACTGCAACATGATCGCCCCTTCAGGAGTACTGGAACATTCATAACATTGGCGAACGATCATTACTGACAAAAGCAAAACAACACTAAACTTAATTAGTTCCTGGAAGACTCCAGACTCCACTGAGCTACTGGGTACGTTAGCAGCACCGCCTTCCAGGAAGGAATTCACAAACTCGTACGTAATTAAGCTTGCTTTGGGGGGATGCATGAGCTAGTGGCCTTGAACGCAGCACTTCTTCACGTGGTCGTAGCTCCAACCGTGCTTGCACTGCTGTCCACACTTGCCCCAGTTGCATGCACAATGCCATCGCCAGAAACAGTCAATATATTTCACATCCATTTCACAACTTGGTCCGATTCCTATTCTACGATACTTCCTGCAGCTTCACTTGGTCAAACTCTAGCTAGATGTATCTACTCGACACACGTACGTACGTTTTCGAAATCATGAATTGAAATACGTACTTGCAGGTGGGCTCGCCCCACTTGAGGGTGCAGGGGCACTTGTAGCTGCACTTGCCGCAGTTGTAGATGTCGTGGCGCAGGTCCGTCTCGCATCCGTTCTTGCCGTCGCAGTTCCCCCAGCCGGGCTGGCACTTTGGAGGCTCCTGGCACCTGCCGTACTTGCACTCGTCGTACTTGCACACGATGCCGCAGTCGCCGCAGTTGTGGGGGTCGTTGTCGACGCAGGTCTCGCAGCCGGGATGGTTACCGGCTTTGCAGGTCTTGTAGCCTTTCTTGCAATTCTGCCACGCATCAGCACTCCCTGCAACTCGCAACAATATTCAATCCATCAGGACTACACGAACTCGACACGAACATCAAGATCCATTTCAGGACGTTAGAGCAAAAGAGTTAATTGGACTGACTCAATCCGGGATTCGACTCTTCTGATCGACCCAGCTCGAATGGAGAGATTGCAGCTAATCATGGACTATAGTGTACTTATTAGTACTCGCATGCTACATAGAATTAGTGTCCTAGCTGCATGCTACTGATCTGGCCAGTATTGGAGGTGGAACGTCGCATGTGTACCAACGAAGAGGAGGAGAGCCAAAGCAACTGCCACCACGAGGAGCTGCTGGCGCCCATGTCGCCATTGCTACTGCGAGGTCGCCATCTCTAGTTAGCTGAGAAACTTGGAAACAGAGCTCGATTAGCAGGGTCGGAGACTGAGGTTTGCAAACTGAGATGCTGATGAGTGGTGAGACGGAGAGAAGTTCCCCTTAAGTAGTGATGGCCGTCGCCCCAGCGGTGAAATTTAGGAATTTACATGGCTCACACAAACATGCATGTCGTTACCCGCTTGTGAAGTGACCTCCATTATGCGTTTACTTTGCGGGTGTCACGGCAGCGCCATGCGGCACTTGGACCTGGAACCTACTGTAGCAACCGACTGCTCCCGGGTTTTTTATAAATTGTTTGAAAATTCATTCCCGAGGTTAGATTGGAAGTGTTAGATGCGGATAAGGAGGCTCTTTGTTTTTATTATTTTTCTCTGGCATGAGTCATGTGGCATGGAGGCTTTCTGACTTGCAACCGACTTGCTGCCATTTGCTGCACGCGTCCCCGTGTCTCTCAACTGTCAGTATGATCCAGGCATGCGCACTTGAATCAATTCAAAATTTTCCCGTTTGCAAGATAGTGTCCTGCATTGCATGGTAATTTTGTTTATTTATCAAGAATGCCAACTCTTCTTCTTTTTTCTTTTTGTGGAGTGTCAACTCTTCTTGCTCGAAGGCCGGCTAGTGCGTCAGAGGTGTGTTCCCGCCTGCCAATGAATCCTTCAATGTAAGTAGTTTCGAAGTGCCAAGAATTGGTAACTCTGTCAACGAGGATTGGAGATTTCTATGGCACCCTGGTTGTGGAGGCCGTCTAATGAATGCAATCCTACTCATGAGTCAAGTAATTATCCATTATCCATTTAAGGTAGGAGGCTCGAACTACGATCGGGCATTTTGAACCGAACTTGACACAGACACAGAGGTACATTTTGCTTTCTTCAATGTACCAAAATGTACAAATGGTGTACATTCCAAGAGGTGGTCACTTTTAAAGCCCTATGGCATTTGAACTTCAAAATTTCATAACTCATTCCACAAAGCTCCAAAAAATGTGAAACAACTTGGGTTAGATGGTATTTCCTCTTGTCTTTCAAGGAAAATTTATTGAAAAATATTTCAAGATGTTTTACCTCCCCAAAATTTAGTTTCAGCGCTTAGATGATCGCTTTATGGACCTCCTACCTTAGCTCCCTTGTCGATTTTGTTGACCTAGAGCTAGCGATCCTACCAGCCAAAAATCGCGACATTCATCGTGACATTCTGCACAAAGTACTATAAACTAAGACTGGCCAGTACAGATATACGTTTCAGGTCGCGTCCGAAGTCGAGGATCGGAATTCCTCCAATTTAAAGCCCGATTTAACGACATAGATATTCATCGAAACACATTTGAGATGTGCATTTGAATAGGAAACTTGGCTATGAAACCAGGTATTGACGAGGGTGTCAAATGTGTCTGTAAAGGCGTGCAATTTGAAATATTCACCCTTCACCTTCAGTTGTTGACCTTCGTTGCCTGAATTGATCATCCACAAATTCAAGGATTGGGTTTGTTTGAGGAGCCATACTATATTAAGACAATTTTGTTCACTGTAGGGGTCCCTGCGTCATTGCCTCATGGGTAAACAATGTTATGGCTTGTAAGTTAGCGCCAGAGTTGACAAACTAGGATATGGTAAGCTTACAAATATTTTTACGAGCATGGGCCCCGAGGCTTTGTTTGAGTGGGTGGCAGCGCGTCGAGTCTAGTGGCATGGACGAGCCTCTTGCGGAGGTCAAGCCAAGGGTGAATGTAAAAAAAAAGCCCCCTATTTTCTACCATCTTAATTCTATTTCTCTACACCTCTCCTGCCTAATTTGGGGCCTCTGATTGCAAATATGAACTCAAAATTTGCAAGTTCTTTCATGCATTGCAAATAAAAAGTTCTTATGTTTTTCCCAAGGTTAAAATGTGGGGGCAAAACAGCCTCTGCAAGAGGCTTGTCATACTGACAACTACTAGCTTGGCCTAGTGGCACGAACTTGCTACAATTGTGATCATTATTAAATAAATATGATCTCTCTGCCTGCATAAAAAATTGTCTTTTTTTTTATGGTTCTCTCGATTTTTATAGCAACTTTTTTAACACCTCCAGATATCTGGTGTCAAATTGTCGCTTGTTTACTTATTTATTATATAATAGAGTTGACCATTTTTTACGCATTGATTATACAAGTTTATAAGAAGCAATTAGTCCTTTAACCGAAATTGGGCCATGGCCAGGGGTAGGCCCCGGGGCGCAACAAAAAACAAAAATATAGATAGATTTTTTTTTATCTTTGGCCCAATTTTGTCCTGTCGTGAAAGGGGATCACAGGGAATAGCCAACCCATAGGCGATACCCAACGCATACCAAAGCATACCAAATACCAAAGCATTCAATATGTTTTTGAGAAAGTTCCACTCTATTTAATTGCATGAAGGTATAAGCACAAAAACAAGTGCTTCGTCATCTATTCTTCAAATACGGAGCTTTAGATTGGGAGTAACCCGGCAATTTCCGAGCCAAAAAACGATAAAAGCAAAAAAACAGTTTTTTTGCTTTTATCGTTTTGCAAGCTTTTAGCATTCCTTCCAATTCCCTTATAGCATAGATCTAGACCACAAGCAGTTGTCCGGACGGACCGAGTCGAGTGTTTGAATATTATATTCTGAACTGGTTGATGGACCCACCTCAGTTGAACAGGAGCAATTATGCATTATTCGGCTGTGGTCATTGGAAACCGTGGCGACGCTGAGACCCGTGAAGGAGGATTGTCGACATATCTCGTAGGCAGCCTGCGACTTGCCTCAGCGTCACTCTGCTATTGGTATCACGTGAATTTGTCCGTGGTGGCAAAGTCAAAATGGATAAGAAAGCTGGATATTCTCATATTCGGCCGATGGATGTATGTCGTCTGGCACGCATGTCGGTGCCTCACTGGTGAATTACAGTATGTTTCATGCGGTGCTTCATATATGGTATGTATCATCACAGCTCGTATTCTCACTGTCTGGTATATGGTCAGTTTCATTCCGTAAATACTTGTCAGGCAGCAGTAATGCAGAATTAAATTGCTGATGAATCCAACTGAGTGCTCGGGGAGAACGGCCGGTTCGTTTATTGTTAGCCGGTGGAATTGGAAAAAACCCGGTTGCAATTTGAAAACATCCGAAAATAAACAGGTGAAAAAATCCATAAAATTTCTATTGAAAGTAAAATATAGAGAAAACACGGGACTCTGTACTTGAATAATCGGTTCAAGTAATGTGGGAAGAAAAGGAAAATAGCTGGTAAGACTCAAAAAATACCCGGAACGCTGCTGTGGAGTGGAGATGGAGATTGAGTGCGTGTGGGTTTGTATACTTGGATCGCCATGCAAGAGAAAACTTTCTTTCTATTTTGCACAGGACGGATTTCATTGCAAAATTCGAGTACAAAACCAGGCGTCACACAAGAAACCATGGCCCCATAGGAGCCGACCCACAATTCCACAAAAAAACCCGAATACAAGCTACATCTTCTCTGATTAAAACGGCATATGCTGGACACATTTCTGAAGCAATTTCATGTCATGTTTGCTAATATGGACAAACACCATGGCTTAAACAAACGCGACCATGTGGCAAGTTTTAATACAGGTCGCCATTAGGACGCCCTACCAGAAGAGCCAGTTACCGTATTATAGCAAGGAAGGTATCCTCACCCATTTGCAACCCGTACCAAGCGTTCGTCATCATCATCAGCTTGAATAGAGTTCTTCACAGCCGCTCATTGACTCAAATATGACAAAGCATTTGCTCAAACTCAGCTTTAGTTTCCAAAAGGAATCAATGGAAGTTAAAGATTTATTTGAAGCAACCACCGAGAGTTGGAAGCATTTTGTACTTCAAAGATGTTCAATTAAGGGTAGTCAAGTGTCAACAGTAGCTACTTGTTCCTCTATCAATGGAATTGGTCCGTTTGTTTCAAAAAAAAAAAAAAAAAAAAGTGTCAACAGTAGCCACTGATAGAGTAGATTTTTTGACCTCTACTTGCCGGTTTAAAAATCGTCTCTTATAAGGTGCGGATACCTTACAATTGGTGCACTCTCTGGAAGATATAGTCAAATTTGTTGGAAAGGTACATTTGAGAGAGCCAAAATTGTAGCATTCAAATGCTCAGAGCTCTAAAAACTAAAACCGGTGTGGATCTGAGGTAGCAGACAATCGAGGATTACGAGCTAGGAAATACTGTTGAAATACTGCCCCACATTCTAACGAATTTGGCTCAAAAGTTGTGAAGCTCTGTTCTCGAGGTGTAGAAGGACAATGCTGACATTGAAAATGACGTCATTTCATTCATTTGTCCTAGCCAACTTGATAGTGCAAGTAAATCATGTGTCTAAATTTAGTGAGGATTTGTCCTTGGCCCCTGCAATTCTGCAAAACCTTCTAAAACCATCCAACTTGCTGGGCCGAGACTCCTCGTTGACTACTCTGGCTCTAAGCGTATTATACTTGCATCTTATTGAGAAGAGCACCGTAGACTCTGGGCTAATAAGTTACATGCACTGGAGAGAACAAGTCAATGGCGAGCAAGTCAACACAAGAAATCCTGCATGCAATTGCAGTTCAGAACTTCGAATGAGATTCTGAATATTCAGAAAACCGAGATCTGACGCTTCTCATTTTCACTGCACGGGCCGTGAATCTTGCGATCGTAGATCTCATTTACTCAGGCTCTACATGAACGACCTTCGATTTCCTACCACCAGAAGTCCAGAACCGTCAATATGGCCACGTCCGTTAGAGTGGCGAAAATTTTCCGAAGGTTTGAATACAAGAATCTCAAGTCTATTCCAGGACTGCAACAATGAAAGCCGTCTACGATAATTATCTGTTAAAGCTTATCTCACTCATGTTACACGAGTCTTGAGACATTCGAGTGCAGATCGATGAGCATGAAACTTTTCAAAGGAAAAAATAGTCGATGAGCATGATGCACATCTGACAACCTCGAAGACTAAACCGGAAAGTCCTCAGATACATGTATCTATTTTAGTTGTTGTACACGTGTTTTCTTGTGAATGTGAATGCCCTCTGACAGAATGGAGTAGGTGAACTTTGAAAGTCATAGCAATTGCAAGGTTATCGGACATGATACCATCTGAAATCCAGACCTGAACTCTAAATACTCGATTCCTGAACTCTAAATAGTCGATTCTCGGTTGATGAAAGGCTCACAATGAAGAAAAGAGTGTTGTTATATCGTTCTTCTAACCTGCCAATGAAGAAGTGACACAGGGGGCCTTGAACCTCGGATTCAGCATTACTTAAAAGAATTGACTTAAGTATTTTAATTTGTAAAATTTTAATTTCTCTTCAGCAAAACTCAAAGGATTCACACGCCACAGTGATCTCCTCCCGTGCCGACGCGCTATTGAGGAGACGCGCACCGCGTTGACAATTTCACACACACTCGAAAATTAATTTTCTATAAGTACTTGCCCTGCAGTTGTCTCAGTTCTGGGGTTGACACGAGGAAGCCAGTTGCGAAGCCATGGCCGGCAGTATGGGCACTCTGACTTTAGACGTGCAGTAACCAGTGCCGAATTAGAAAGTTTATTTTGTTTAGTTTGATAACTTCTTTAGCACAAATTGAACGGATTGAACAGCAGAAAATAGAATTTTCGAAAAAGTGAGCTATTCATCCACGTTACCAGAAAACAGTCGAACACGACATCATTATCCTACTTGCAGATCTCCTCGTTGACTACACCGCCTTGCCCAATCCGTCTGCAGGACTGTGCTGCATTCGGATGAGCACCGTGGACACCAGGGCAGGCTCTCCACTGAACGCTCAATTTTCACCCAAGTCAACAGCTCTCGACCTCCATGCGATTAGTTGTCTTTTCGATCTGATGAGAGTCAACTTATCTGACATCGATCAGATGGACTTGATCTGAAGCTTCTCGATCATCGCTTTCACTCGGAGTCGCTAAATCCCGGATCACAGAACTTCTATCTCGCAAGGTGCCAACAGAAACCGTGAGCAGCACAACTATATATCATGGAGTGAGTGCAAATGCCGGCGGGCGTGAATCACTGGGTATCGAAGTATTTAGCTGCTGACTCTTGGACTCCCAAAATTGAGCTCTTCATCAACAGAGCATTGATATATCATCAAATTCATCGGATAATAGATGGGTCTAGCCGTGGCATGGAGAGCGAAAATTCGACCTAGTGAGCTCCAACGTGGAGCAGCACTCTGTGTGCCCCCATGCACGGGATTGCACGCCTCATCTCTGTATCTTCAATTGTCCGTAACTAACTTGCACTATTTTTCTCTAACATTGAGTTCCGCCATCCTTGATTCACGTCATCAAGGAAAATAGCAGTCCTGCTTAACCATGGCCTTCCCAATTGTGCAAACTCTGAGGTGGGGTTCAAGCAAGGTGATAAAGATTTTAACCCCAAAGAGACGGAGCCTACTACCCTACGTGAAGGTTAGATTCGGACATAAATTAAGTATTTATTGATATGTCTAAATTTTTTGGAAGATTACAAGTGAATTTTTGGAATATCTTAGAATATACCACCTGCTGAACCCATTTGCGCGCCAAAAGTAAAGTTTTCCGGCACTTAAGTGCCGGATCATACCTTCACATACGGTAGTATGACCATGTAGTTAAACTTAAAAGTTGTTTTGTCACTTTCTATCCTCCATTTCCTTACTATTTACAAGTGAAATTTTTGGTTTACTTTTTTAGAGATGAAATCACAATGTCTAATAGTTGTCAATAGATTTTCAAATTTTATTGTAAAATATTCATATTATCCTAAATCTTTGAGAAAAAATGAAGAAAATTCATATCAAACACAAATCATGTCCAAAAAATCTAAAATTTTCAAAATAGAAGTACATTATAGTGTAGAGCATTGTGGTGCAAAAATAATTCTCGGGTCATTCCATATTTAGAAACAAATTTATTGATCCTCAACTTCAAACTTCACAAAAATATTTATTTTAAGGAATTTTTCAAAATTTTCAAGCCAAATAGAAATTGCACTTCAATAGCTTCATTCTATTAGTTTTGCTCAAAAGCATAAGAAATCATTTTTATTGTTAAAATCAAGATTTGAAGGAAAAAGGTTCAAATATTGAAATACAATTAATAGTGTATCACTTTTTTTAAAAACACCTCTATGTAAAATAAAAAAACATTTGAATTGTCTTATCTCAATTTCATGATGTGAATATAGTATGATTAAAGTTACACACAAACTTAAGCCTAATTAACCATCCAAATACAAGGAGCTCATATCAAATTCTTGGTGTTAAATTCTTGGTGAGTCTCAAATTCCATGTGTATTTGTAGTTGCAACATGTGTCCAAAATACTTGTAAATAGGAAAGCTTTTACATGTGTCAAATTTTATAGTCCAGAGGAAAATTTGAGACAATCTATTAGGAATTATCACCTGAAACTTGATATGAGCATGTTGTAAAAGTTCACAAAATGTCATCTACATCCTTCCAAAGGTAAGTGACTCATACTTTTGAAGTAATAGTTGAAACTTACAATGTTCAAAAGCACAAAGTTAAGTTTGATTTGTCTCTCTCTTAGATATCACTGAAAATAATAATTACCTTGATGCTACAAGATTTATAACATTGTTAAGCAACCTTGGGGGATTCATGTTGCTTCCAAAGGAAGTGGGAGTCCCAAGCATGACAACTTTTGAACCAACCAATGAAATTAGCAGTGCAACGTCCCAACCAACCAATGATTCTCTACAAATTATAACTAAGTTCACTCCCAAGCAGATAGGGAGGCATTATCCAAGGGGAATGGTTTACACTGGTTAGCAATGTTATGTTCACATCTGAAATAATTGATAACTGTACTTCGCTGGTTACCACGGCAACTGAAGTTTAGAAGCGCCAAAAACTAGGAGCGGTAAGTTGTAGATCTGGGTTCCAGACATGCTCGTGCACAAGTGTCATTTTCTTGAAATTCGACCATTTTATCCACCATCACGATGATTTTGCTCCTTTGCAAGTCCGTCAGCTGCTGACATTAAGTTACCTTCAAAAAGTCCTTCGCTGTATGGTGATGCACTAGTAAGGGACTGCACTTCTTAAAATCATGTTTTACGCCAGTGAGTTTGATTCAATTCGGCATAGGAGTATGTGCAACATAGTTACGCGGAAGAGCCTGAGCGGCAATAGGGAAGTAACTTCACCAGTACCCGTTGAAAATTGAAGACTGAGAGCCTCATTATTTCTCCAAATTCGCGGACAAACATAATATCTCGTTGACTCCCAGTTGCTTCGCTGTGGGGTTTCCCCGTTTGTTAAAAAAATAATCCGTAATAGTAACAATGACTTGATGTCCTCACTGTTGAGAAACGTTGGATGCTCCGTCGAACATCGACGGTCTGCTGGTTCCACTGTCCACCCAGATTCGAAACCGCCTCCAGGATCATTCCCTACATGGCACCTCCACCAGCTTGACCTCCGTCCCTGCAATGGTAAGCGCCAACCTTCCAAGCAAAACATCGCTGGAGGTAAAAAGTCAGAGTGATTTTTGTCAACGATGAATGAAGTCTACTCCACAATTTCACCGCAGCCAGCACAGTCATTCCTTCACTACTTAAGGTGGACTCCCCTTCCTCTCACTCATCACTTCATCGACATCGATCTCGCTCTGCAGTCTCTTGGTGTTCCCTCTTCTCTGTCGAGACTCATTCTCCAGCTCTAGCTCAGCGGAGTACTCACTCCGAGCAGATCAGTCCTTCAGCGATGGCGATCACTCGACATGGGAGCCAGCTCCTCCTGCTGGCAGTTGCTTTGGCTCTCGTGCTCCTCGTTGGTACGTCTGCACAACATGCCTCATCTCCATTGTCCTCAGCTCACTCTGTTCAACTGTTACAGTCCACATGAATTGAATCAATTGTTCGTACTGTTTGAGCTGGATTTGAAGAGATTGAATCAGTGCCATTGTATTTCATCTAATGCCATCGATGGTGACATGCATGCACGTCGGCAATATATATGTGCGATTGATGGATTGAATATTGTTGCGATTTGCAGGGAGTGCGGATGCGTGGCAGAATTGCAAAAAAGGCTACAAGACCTGCAAACCCGGTAACCATCCCGGCTGCGAGACCTGCACCGACAACGACCCCCACAACTGCGGCGACTGCGGCATCGTGTGCAAGTACGGCGAGTGCAAGTACGGCCAGTGCCAGCAGCCCCCGAAGTGCCAGCCCGGCTGGGGGGACTGCGACGGCAACAGACATAACGGGTGCGAGAAGGACCTTCGCAACGACCCCTACAACTGCGGCAAGTGCGGCAACAAGTGCAAGAACGGCTGCAGCTGCAAGTACGGCCAGTGCCAGCAGCCCCCGCCCCCGAAGTGCCCGCCCGGCTATGGGGACTGCGACGGCAAGGCATGGAACGGGTGCGAGAAGGACCTGCGCAACGACCCCTACAACTGCGGCAAGTGCGGCAACAAGTGCAAGAACGGCTGGAGCTGCAAGTACGGCCAGTGCCAGCAGCCCCCGAAGTGCCCGCCCGGCTATGGGGACTGCGACGGTAAGGCATGGAACGGGTGCGAGAAGGACCTGCGCCACGACATCTACAACTGCGGCAAGTGCGGCTACAAGTGCCCCTGCACACTCGAGTGGGGCGAGCCCACCTGCAAGTACGTATTTCGATTCATGCTTTCTAAAACGCACGTTCGTGCGTCCAGTGGATACATCTTGCTAGAGTTTGATCAAGTGAAGCTGCACCAAAAAGAATAGGAATTACTCTGACCGTATGAAATGGATGTGAAATGTATTGACTGTTTCTGGCGATGGCGTTGTGAATGCAGCTGGGGCAAGTGTGGACAGCAATGCAAGCACGGCTGGAGCTACGACCATGTGAAGAACTGCTGCGTTCAAGGCCAAGGCCACTAGCTCATGCATCCCCCAAAGCAAGCTTCCTGGCGAGTTTGTGAAATCCTCCCTGGAAGGCGGTGCTGCTACCCACCAGCTCAGTGGGTGGAGTCTGGAGTCTTCTAGGAATTAAGTTTAGTGTTGTTTTGCTTTTGTCAGTAACAATCGAGTCAATAATGGCGAATGATCATTCGCCAATGTTCTTAGTACTACTGAAGGGACGATGAAGTAGTATTAATGTATGGATTCCTCTTGTCTCGTGCTCAATCGGTTGGTGCGCTTCTGGTGGATGTTCTGTGCTCTATTACTGTAGCTTCAGGGGATAATTCGAAGGAGTTAGGAGCTAGCAGTTGGAATGTCCACGTTACGGTGGTACCGCCAACTGATGGAAACCTTGGTTTGTAAGGGGAATGTACTTTTCTATGATGGCTTTCGAATGGCAATAATAAATGAGCTGTTGTTTGCCGTATACCTGTACGTGTAACGTCCCTTTGACTAATAGCCTGTGGGAGGAGCTCTTCGTTTGTGTTATGGCCAATTACTCTGCTTCCGTCATGGCTCGGAACACAAATCGGTTACATTCGGAGTTCATCAATTCATCTGCCAGAGCTTGCATCCGGTGAACTACTACTCATCATTAACTATGACATTCACATTTCTGACATACCGGTACACATGGAAGGTGAATTCTGCTGTTACCAATTTAGGCTTCACAGGTAATTATTGCATAGTCTCGGGTGAGTCTGAAAAATGCCAGTTACTTCTGATGACGCAGTTAGTAATGCCAGCCTCACAAAAGTCGGTGCAGTCCGGTGATGCCTTAGCTCTCATTTAACAAAATGCTATGTTCGAAGTCTATCAATAGTCTTTTTTGAAGATCCAAAAACTTGACAGTATCACAAAGTCTACATCCTAAAAAATGGATGGGCGATTTCATTAAAATGGCGATATTATTTTAAAATGGCATGAAAACAGTTAAGAATGGCCGTTCTAAATCTATACCTGTCCTAGATGGTTCAGAGCAGTGGTTCTGAAATTTATATCTGTCCTATATGGTGAAAATGGTACACCGTCAAAGTGGAACTTGGAATACTGCCATTTTAATGAAATTGCCTATATGGTTATCTGAGTCACTTGGTTAACAAATACAGAGGTCGACTAAAGCCTTTTGTGCTCTTCGGAACCTCCAGAGAGATTTCTTTGCATGACTTGAACCCAATCTGCAATGAAATCAAAGATGTAAAAGTCACTGAAACTGGTCACATTTATATATATTCTTGTTAGCGCCTAACAAAGCGAAATTTGGATACCATATGCAAAAGTGATGAATATTCAAAGTTTTACGGGTAAATGATGATCTTAACCCTCATACTGAAAAGATATGTAGGTGGTATAACCATTATCTATGGTTTTAAGGTGGCAATTTTTGGCCTGCGGTGGTTATGGTTGTCCCTAACTTAACGAAGAACTAGCAGACTCATTAACTAATCAGAACGTGCGAGTACTCTCCAGCGTAGAAACTTCCACTGAAGGTGCTTCAGAGACTACCAACTCACCTGTTCAAGGAGAATTCCAGGGAAGTGATCTGGCCGAAGAATCATGGTCCTGAAGTTCTTACGACATACCTGGATTGCAAATAAAACGCTTTGAGTTAATCATTTCTTACCATGACTATAATTCAAACCTCCTGAGTGAAAACCAGACAGTCCACATTGGAAGCAAATAGTGGATTGTAGTAAATTCTGAAACACTTTTCTAGTGCGCAAAATCGGTTGGTATGAAGCTTCTTAAGTGGTTTATTTCAACTCCTATAGATAGAAGTGACCACTTTTGGCCAATTGGGCACCTAGAAGTTAAGGAGGTACATCCAACATGGGATGAAGTACATTTTGTTGAAACTCAGATGTTTACATCATATATACTGCCTCGAACATATAAGCAGACAAACATTTAAAGAGTAGTACCTCTGATACTCTGCACTTCCATTCATACGATGACCATGGTTGAGGCATTACAGAAAATCTGGACCCTGTGGAGGGTTGTTAGGGTTTTGGCGAATGTGCAAATACAGCAAAATAAATAAATAATAATAAATATTAATATTAATAATAATAATAATAATAATTTTTTAATCGGATTTCCAACGGGGCACACCAGTTGACTATTCACCTTACAGATTCCCTGACAACCTTTTTGGGCTGATATTTTTCCTGAATGCACATTTTCATGCATCCCAGTAGTCCAAACGTGGCCTGAAATTTTCTCTAATGGTTCCTAGATGAAGGCGTGCTCCACCCTATTATTTCACAACCATCTGTCAAAGTTAGCAGTGATATATCAAATAGAGTTGGAATTATGTCAAAGACCTAAGGTAGAACCACCTATACCCAATCACTGAAGCGATTTCAGGACAAATGAAGAGCAATGTGAGGTAGAAATTTTTCTCATATAAAGAGATAAGAAATATTGGGACTATGAATTTTTTTAATTTTATTGCTCAAATTGAAATTACTATGAATTTTGGGAGCCAAGTTCCAAACCCATAGCCAATGTCTAGAATTTTCTAATTCCGCTCATAGCCAAATTACTTTTCCACTTGAGCACCACTTCCTACTATCGTGCTCATTACTTCCCGCGCACTTTGGAACATGTGTCATGACCTTATTCATCACAACCCAAGCTTGAGAGCCCTATTCAACTTGAAAATTGAAATAGTGCACCTTTTAGGTTGGACATGGCTCCTTGGTTGGGAATGGGTGGTTCTATTTTAGTCTTGATAAATTCTTGTGCATGCATCGAACCAATCTTAAAAAGAATCACAGCTAAGTGGAAGGTGTGATTAAAGTAATGCCAAATGTTACATATAGTTTGGGCATTTCCAATCAAACTTTGAAAAGAAAAACTTCAAAAGTTATGGACAATCTGATGACAATATGCAAAGAAGGGTTGGGAAGGGATATTTTCTTTGACATTTTCAAACATTGTCTCTAAATTTTGTCTATATGAAACTGTTTTTTGGAGGCTCAAAATCCCAAACGGACTTTTAGAAATGAAAGTTAGGTGAATTTTTCAACTTTTTAAGTTCAAAAGTTTTTGAAAAAGATTATTCTACTATGTCAAAATGATGTTTGAAATTCTACATTGAACACAATGCCTATATTTTGATAGTGAACAGTCAAGCTCTCTTCTTCAAATATCCCATACCTTTTGAAGATTCATAATAGACAATATATTTCATTATAAAAACAACCTCTCAATCCTTCGTTCCCACTAAATATCAATGAAGTATTCATAAGTATCCGAATAAGCTAAAGTTGCTAGAGAATACCATCAACTAGACGCATTATAAGAAAATAATTCGCATATACATCATGACTAACATAAAATGAAGGAAGTAGATAGTCACGCCTACGAACAACAAATAATGCATTCTCCACATTTTCTTCAAGTATTGTACCGTCTTTAAGGAATTGGTCTTCCACCTCATTGGTGATCCTTGGAAAACAACCAAAATCCATCCTACAATATCTCACGCACTAGAAATGGTGCATTTAGAGGAAATCTCATACCTTTATAATAGTAGTTTATTACCTCATTCTTGGGGGTGCACTTAGTGTATCTATAACAAACCACATGCGAACAAGACATTTTCAATAAACTATAATTTCAACCTAAAGTTTTGAACCTTGTTTAATAATGACCATAGGTTTCTATTGCCAAAATTTCAAACTCAAATATTATATGAAATGATTTCTAGAATAGGTTGAAAAATGAACTAAACTGGCATGTTTTTTACTGAAATATTTTTGGGTGATTGCAAGAAAGATTGACCGATTTGTCACGCATTGGCAAAATTGGTTTGTCTTCTGCTATAACTTTTGAATTATGAACCCAATGCCAAAAAAAAAAAAAAAAAAAAATTAGATGTCTTGATTGTTACTGTATCCCTTATTTTTTAAAATTTTAAAAATCATTTAATATTTAAAATTCAATTTCTCTAATTTGTCACACTTTCAAGTTTAGAGGTTTTAAATACTAATGAGCAGTTCAAATTAATGATTTCCAGTTGAAATTTCTAGAGTAAATTCCTCTAATAGGCAGACATATTTCTACCAAAGGACATCTAAAAATACATTATTTTATGTCCTCTACATTTGTGCAAAGAGGCCTCCCTTGCGCATGCACTTGTGAACAATAGAAATGGTTTTGACCTCATTTATTTGGTTGAAACTCATCACCAAGAAATCCTCACAAAATGGCCAATTTTTTGTTTTTTTAATAATTTTTTTCTATTTATTACAAATTAAAACGTCAAAGTATGTACTTTTTTGCCATAATTCTATTTTCAAGAATATGTCCCAAAAAATACATATTTATAATTCAAAAGTTATAGCAAAGGACAACCTTGTTCTACCTAAGTGTGACAAAAAACAATCGGTCTTTCTTGCAATCATCCTATTAGAGAATACATTTAGATGACCAATGCATCAATATTCAATTCAAATTGAACTTTCAATAAGAGAATTATTTTTTGGAATTTTTTGTTCATTTTTTAGACAATTTTTTTTATAGACTATAGGAGTGTGAAAATTATTTTTCAGCTTTACATCAAAAATTTGTAACTAATTAATGTTATTAAATAAAAATATCAAAAATTCAAAATATAAACTTTCAAAGTAGGAAAATCTAATCATATTTTTTTTGTTTTCTTTTATATAAATTTCATGATATAATATAGGGGGTCCAAAATTTTATTTGCACATGGTTTCTAATGGACAATCTAAGTGAACTCCCCAAGAAGATTTTGAAACTCTTCAAATAAGTCGTCATTATCCATTGCATCCTAAGATGCAATGAAACTATGTAAATCCTTAGAAACCTCATTGAGGCAACACATCTATTGTATAGCCAAAGGAATAGGACTGCCACTAGGCACTTTGGATTGCTCATTTGCAATTTTCTTTTAAAAACAAATTTCTCCGCCAATCAATGTTTGTACAAAGAATTCTGTAATACATTAATGGCCTCTAGTTGGAATCCTTGTAAAACTAATATTGTTGACTAAAAAATAATCTTCTAATATTTCAAGGCTTGTACACAAATGAACCTCCGAGCTATAAAATGAAGTATAACGGGTTGAGTATCAAAATCCACAAAAGACTAGCAATTTGGGAAATGTGGGGTAGTGTGTTCATCTTCAATTTGTTGCTTCAACAATCAAAAAGAGCATCAATGCTTTAATGAGTATACCTAACAATAAAAAAAAATTATATATATCTTACAAAAAAATTCTTTGTAAACAAGGAGAGAACAAAATACAAAGATCCATCGATTCTTACTGTCCATGAGGCATTATTGAGCTGCAGAGTCAATGGGGAAGGAAGAGATTCAAATTGAACCAATTCTTACCAGAGGGAATAGCCGAGTGGGGAGAAATTCCATGCAAATCTTGGTGCATTAGTCATGTGTATTGACTCTCAATACATTAGTGTGCGTCAACACCAACTATTATCAAATGAATAGTACTTATCATATCAAGCAAGTACAAAGTAGTTGATGACTGGTGTTGATATTGGATTTCTCTATCGATAGATTAGGTATTGAACGGTGGCCGATAGGCTAACCACTTTTCTAGGATTTTAGATTTAGGATTTAGAGTTTAGAATTATGTATATACACCTTTAATTGCAAATTTCACTAGCTGTTGACTTCTAGATGATATATAGTTTGCTATCATTTTAATAGGCATGAATGTTTTTTGCTTTCATTTGAATTTCATCCCTTCACTTAGAGGTGATTGCACAAACACTTGTACTACTTGTTGCATTTTTTATTTTTTGTCTTTTAATATTATTTGTATTATAAGTATTGTGAATACCATTGGGGGCATAGAACATAAAATTTGGACCTTTGATTGGATTTTAGATCTACCGCTCCGACAATACATAGACGTTCATCATTGGATGACAAAGATGGATGGCAATAATAAAGTCTCTATAGAAGCAGTCTACACTGGTGAATTGGAGTGCAATGGGCCTTCACTAATACTATAGAGTCCTTTGGTATACCCTAAAATACTATTATGAGCCACTCGTAGGTTGTAATTTATGTAAGAAAATGAGATTTTCACAATTCTATTTTTTAAAATTAGAGAATGCACTTGAAAAGTTATATTGAAAGTAGCCATTGTTGCCAACTAATTAAGAGCAACAAGAAAAGCTTGAAGAAAATTGAAATACCATCTTTAATTATTGAGAAATTTATGCTAAATGTAGCACACTTTAGGCCAATGCAAAACATACTTGGAGCAAACTTTCGGAAATCCCTCTTCTAAAAAGGTGTATTTTCATTAGAAGAAGTAGCCTACCAAATTTGACATCATAAATTGTCATGTTGGGTATTGAATAGTACTGAAAACCCTCCAAACCACATGTCTGATATATAATTGAAATCCAATCTCACCAACTTAATTAATTTTGAAAAAATTAAAATAATTAAAATACATTTTTTATTGCCACAGAAAGCTTTATTTTGAATTTCATGTTCATTGGATCATTTCTACAATATTTATGATACAAAACAACTTCTGCATTGAATGTGTGACATAAAATAAGACAAATGATTCTTACAATCACCTTTAGGGCCATAATTTTAGCTCTAGACTTTTACATTTCACTTTTGAAAAATAAATAACTGATTGCATTATTTTCATTCACTAAATGCTATGTTTGAAATTCTATCAACTAGCAAGCTGTTACGACTTGTATATTATGCAATTGAATTAAAAAATTATTGCTTATGATGTCACTTTTTGAAATGTATGTACTAATTTTAATAACAATCTTAGAAATCAATGCTAATATATTGTACAATACATTAGAAATCCATTATATGAAGATGGATGGCGTTGCTTGTTAACCCCTAACTATCTGAGTGACCATATGGGTAGTTGCAAGAAACACTTCACATTTTTCCGTCAAAACTATGTTTGGAGGGCATCGGACTCGCGGTACTATGCAATACTACCAGTATTATGTGTTAGTAGCGCCCCGTCAGATCTATATTGTCAATTCAGTACTATGTTGTATAACAGACTACTACGGAGTACTATAGAAGCCACTGGGAGCAGAAAATAGCTAAAAAGTGGTTTATGGAGTTTTTCATTTTTAGTAATTCAAAAAAAATTAAATTAAATTAAATTCAATTCAATTAAAAAAAAGCCATTTTGCTAAAGAAGATTGCGCTTGCATTGCACCAAAAAATTCAGGAAGGAAATTTTTTCCCTTTTCGTAGCCTTCGCGCAAAGGAAGGTCACTTTGACCCCATGTATGCAACTGAGTGAACCAACATGTTGCTATTTTCATAAAAAGTCATCATTAGCCCTTGTAATGTGAGTAGACCTCCAACAAGTCCAATTTGTGGCTTCAAATTTGCATTTTTGGGTCAAAAATAGGACTAAACCCCCCTAAAATGGCCAAGGTAGACATCCAATTGGGAAAAGTTAAAAAATAATAAATTAATTTGAAAAAATTTGAAAAAATTACTTAATGTCTGCATCTTTTGCATCTACCTTCATTCCAAATTTCATGCCAAACAAACAAACAATGCAAAAGTTATGAGCAAAAAAACACATGTCTGAGGGCAAAGGGACAAAAAATAGGACAAGAGTTTCTTGCAATTAACTGCACATGGTTGCTTAGAAATTTCAAGCTTGTTTGTGTGTGAGCAATTAAATTCTTTTGACCATTCTAAAATTTTTTATAGGCGGTATTGAAGGTTAACAATTGGATGCTTTTAATTTTCATTGAAAAAAGTAAATATTGATTTTTGAGAGGTCCTCAAATGCATATATGTACCATTAGTGGGAGAGTAAAGCTTGCTAATTTCATTTGATTTGAAATCTAAAGGTCATTGCAAGAAAGACTGTATAGTTTTTGTAGTGATTTCCATAATATTCCTTCTTTCCGAGAGTAGTGAAGTACTGTATAATTAGAAAAATGATTTTTTTAAAATATGAAAAATATGTTTAAAGTATAAACCTTTAAGAAGAAGGTACACTAGGAAGGAAAAGCATAGAAAAATTCTCTATGCAAGAGAATCAGAAAAAGTGCAAAATCTCATGAAAATAGGTACTTTCATAGTTTAATTTGTAAAAAATAAGAAAAGATTTATTTTTTTTAAACTAAAAATTGGCCATTTGGGAAGAATTGATGGTGATGAGATTTCACCAAGAGAATGATCTTACTGAACCATCTTCAATGTTCAGAATTGTACTCGCAAAGGAGCCCTATTCGCACGCATGTGGAGGACATAAAATAAAATATTTTTTAATTCCCTTTGGTAGAAACATGACTTCCTACTATGAAAATAGACCATAGAAATTTCAGCTCTAGATCATTAATTTTGGATACTCCCCAGTACTAAAAAATCCTAAACCACAAAGTATGACAAATTAACTAAATTCAATATAAAATTATTTTTGAAATTATTTTTGAAAATAAATTATCTACATACTATCAAATTAGCCATATCCAATAAAAAATTCAAGTTAATCAAGTTCATGCTTCAAAAGTTATAGCACATGACAACCCCGTCATTTCAAGTGTGACACAAAATAACACTCCGTACTAGTCTTTCTTGCAATTTTTTAGAAAAAATTATACTGATTCTTTTGCTTTGAAAATGGTTTCAGTGAAAAGAGTGAAGCGTTTTCATGATTTTCACCATTGAAAATCTAAACATGCAATTATTGATTCAGTGGAGTTATTTGCGATTTCTAGCTATTTAGAAAAAAAAATAGCATTCTAACAATTGCAAAGTGGATTATGTAATGATTATGATAGCTCTTCATTTGAGTTTAAGATTTTCGGAAGTGCATTTTAGTGTGCTAACACAATTTCTAATTGTTTAGACCACCTCTAATCCCAAAAAACTCTTATATGCAAATTTCTCAAACACTATGGGGAGAGGCAGCATACTAAAAATAAAATATGCACGTTTTCTTTGTTATAATCTCACCACTCCTATACAATTTCATACTGAAAACTTGTAAGCACACTAATAAGCAAACTCTTTAAAGTTCAAACATCTATATATGGTTAAATTTTGAGAAAAAAAAACAATTTGCTTCATTGAAGACAATTATACACCCATGCTCTTTTTTCATAAGAAAAACACATTTGAAAGGCTTGGGCACTTAGGGATTAAATATGTTGGCTAGTGCTGCTTGTTAAATATATTGGCAGGCCATTGATACTTCCATATGAGTTTACTACAAATGCATGCCTTTGTAAAAAAAATGTGTGTTGTATTTTTCTCTTTTCAAATTTTGTGTTTTGATTTTTTTTACTTTAGAAAGGTTATGAAATAAATGATTTTGTCCATAATTTGTAAATTTGTCCATAATTAGCTGAATAGAGATTAATTATCATATTAAGTCATAATATTGACAACCCTAATCCTAATTTTTGGGTGATTTCATAAAAGACCATTACTGTTTTGCGTGACATTTAGAGTGACAGAGTTGTCATCTGCTTTAACTTTTGAAGCATGAGCCCGATCAATTTGAATTTTTTTATGGGAAATGGCTAACTTGATTATAATCATATTTCTTATTTTTTTTAAAATAAATCATTTTACATTTAAAAGTCAATTTTGCTAATTTATCACATTTGGAGGTTTAGGATGTTTTAGTACTAGGGAGTAGCCAAAATTAATGATCTAGAGCTAAAATTTATGTAGTCTATTTCCACAATAGGGAAGCATGTGCCTACCAAAGGGTATCTAAAAATATATTATTTTATGTTCTTCATATTTGTGCAAATAGGGCTCCCTTGCGTGGGCACTTTTGAACATTGAAGGTGATTTCAACTATAATTTTTGGTGAAATTTGATCACTATAAAGTCCTTGAAAATTGCCAATTTTAGCTCCTAAAAGATCCAGCTGTGTTTATTGGCAACATAATAATTTTGGGCAACTCATTACAAATTAAATTTTTAATTTATTTCTTTGAAATTTTCATAGAACATGGGGGCACTTGAGGGTTTTTTAAGGCCCAACAATTTTCATAACTTTGACTACATGGTTAAAAAAATATTATGTGATATGTAACTTTATTTTCCAATCGGGCAATCCGGGCAAACCAAAAAAATTCACTTTTTTCCTAAACAAAAATTTGAAATTGGTTTACAAGATTTATGTATACGCAGAAATCCATTAGAGGAGATTTGAGCCTCCGGAAGACTTTTCCAGGGCTATTCTCATTGCTAGAAACCAACCCCTTGTTGTCAGAATATAAAAGTAAAAAAATAAATTTTAAAAATAAATTTTTTATTGTATTAAAATATTCAAAAAATATTTAAAAAATATTTTTTTTCTAAAAAAAATATTAAAAAATTCATTAATTATTAATATTTGATGTGGCTGTCTCTTGGCCACGTTAGATTGATGATTTGGCAGTGTTCCTAGAGTTCCTACAATCTAAGAACTCGCAGTCTTCTAGAGGCCCAAAAATCTTCTAATGTTTTAATTGATCAATGAAGTGAAAGTTATGAGGTGTTTTAGTTTGTAGGCAATTATGGATTTTCTACTTTAAAATAAACTTTGAAGTCGTTTATTACACTCAATTTTCAATATTTTTAGGAAAAAATAAAATCATAGGATATACATTGTTTATTACAACATTACAACGATTGGGATTGGCATTTTTCAATTCCATAACTAAATTCTTAACAATTTTGAATCTTGAATCATTCTCTACTTCTTTCTACTTACTATTTTTTTCTAATATGTTGTACAATTCCAAATGATCTGAAATTTTTCAAGCATGGAGTCAATTTGCCTAGAAAAATGAAATTAAAGAAGCATCACCATTTTGGAAATCTTTTTATACAAATGTGATCTTGTGAAGTGCAGCTACCTGATTTTTTGTAGGGCCAAAAAAAGGATTTTTGTCAATTGAAATGCTAATATCTTGCAAACCATGTAATGGAAATTTCTAGAATTTTTTCGACATCTTTTCAATCTAACATACTACAAGATCCGATAGTTTGATATGTCCAAAAATGTTCTTTTCTAAAATTTGTTACTTGTACTAAAAATGACAGTTTTGGAGCGTTTTTGCTTAAGAACATAGCCAAGGAACTCTAGGGATTAAGGTTTTTTGTTCATAATTTTCTATATACTATTGATTTATACGTTGTTGTATCTATTTTCTGTGACAATTTGTCTTTTTTTTTCCACATAATATTGTTTTGGTATTTGCAAGTAGTCCATATTACTTGCAATGGTACTTCTAACTATCAATTTTTTTGATCAATGGCTGCAATTGTTCCGCTACAAAGTACTCATAGTCTCATAATACTCAAAGTCCAAAATTTAGTTTTTGACAAAACGACAGCTAAAAGTACCAAACGTTTCACTATTTGCAAATATTGAAACAATATTATGTAAAAAAAAGACAAATCGTCACAAAAAATAGATACAACAAGGTATAAATTAATAATAAATAGAAAATCATGAACAGAAAACATTAAAATTGGCAATTTGCAAGGACTTGATGGTGATCAAATTTCACCAAAAAAAATATAGTTGAAATCACCTTCAATGTTAAAAAGTGCCCACGCAAGGGAGCCCTATTTGCACAAATATGAAGGACATAAAATAACGTATTTTTAGATACCCTTTGGTAGGCACATGCTTTCCTATTGTGAAAATAGACTACATAAATTTTAGCTCTAGATCATTAATTTTGGCTACTCCCCAGTACTAAAACACCCTAAACCTCAAAATGTGACAAATTAGCAAAATTGACTATTAAATATAAAATGATTTTTTTTAAAAATAAAATAAAAGTTATGATTATAATCAAGTTAGTCATTTCCAATCAAAAAATTCAAATTGATCGGGCTCATGATTCCAAAGTTAGAGTGGATGACAACTATGTCACTCTAAATGTCACGCAAAATAGTACCGGTCTTTCTTGAAATCACCCAAAGATTTGGGTTAAGGTTGTCAACATTTTGACAAAATCTTGATGTGTTATAACATATCATGATAAATGTGATATGGCATTATGATGTAGAAACTCCAAGTCACATACTCAGGTTATGATAGAGAAGTGGGCATAGATGTCTCAAAAATTGCAAAAATTCCAAAAATCTATAGATTTGGTATTTGTTTTGTGGAGGTACAACCACTAACAAAATTGAGTACAAATCTGAAATGTTTTCATTCAAACAACTATACCATAAGCATCAATGGAGAAATTCCAAAAGTGAATATACAAAAATTGTAGTGTGCAACATACTACACATTACTATAGAAGTTTGCAGAAAAAATTAGTTTTGATTTTAAAAAAAATTAATTTCAAAATTAGCCATGTCTAAAACTCGGTTTTGTTCACCATGATTTGGATTACTATTTATCTTTTGTCAATTTTTTCTTAGAACTCCAAAAAAACTTTTTGTGCCAAGTTGGCATGTTAGTATACATAATTTTAAATTGTTGTATACAAAAATTAAAGGAAATTGACATTTATAGAAATTAAAATATAAACAATTTGACAAATAGCTAATGATGTTGGTTCTCACAATATTTGAATTTTTTTTTGGAATTGAAAGCATGGAATTGCATTAGCCATTGAAAAAAGAATATAGGACGCAACATAGGCCATTGTTATATCTTAATGCTCTTGCATTTGAAATATTTGTTGAATAGGGCAATAAAATTCAATTTGTATTTTACAACTGTATAATGCGTTTTTTGGATCAGATTTTTTGTTTGACGACTAGATTTCATGATGCATATAGTTGGACCCAAAATTTTTAAAATAAATAAACTATGGTGAAGAAATTGAATTTTAGACATGGTCCTAAATAATGGAAAGTATAATGTGTTTTTATGATTTCACCATTGAAAATTTAAACATTCAATTGTTGGTTTGGAGTTATTTGCAATTTTTTTATTAAAAGAATTGCATTTCAACAATTGTAAAGTCGATTGTATAATGCATTTGGCAACATGGCAGCTACTTAAGGGTTTTAAAAGTGTTTTTTAGTGTGCTAACAGAATTACACAATTCTTAGTTGTTCATGTCACCTCCAATCCCAAAACACTCTTATATGCAAATTTTCCAAACAATGTGGGGAGGGGCAGATACTAAAAATGAAATATGCACATTTTTCTTGCTATTTAATCTCACAACTCCTATGCAATTTTGCACTCAAAATTAGTATGCATACTAACAAGCAAGCTCTGTAAACATCTACAAGGTCAGATTTTGAAAAAACAAACAATTTGCTTCATTAAGGAAAACTACAAGCCTCTTCTCTTTTTTATAAGAAAAACACACTTGGAAAGGCTTGGGCACTTATGGATTAAACTTTAAAGTCCTTATTTAATTAAGTATCGAGATTTCAGTAAGATCAATTGCAAAGTCTCACAGAAGTTCTGCCGGATCGACTGCCAGTCTGCCACGTACTTCTGGAAAAAGAATCTCCATTAGTAGCAGTAACTTGTGACAGAATCAGAGTTATTGATTCTCTACAACATACTGCAATAGCAACGTACCGGCAATATATTCGAAAAGGGACTTCTTTTTTCGCACCAAACTACAGGTCATTAACGTTTATGCTGTACTCAAGTTTGATCATGCATTCAGAAGGCAAGCATACAAACACCGAGCCGGTTCAATTCCCTTCATTCCAAAAAAACTTTCCTGTATGGAACTATGGAAGTCCCAGGAAATCATAGCGCTAGCTACCATCATCAATATATGTAGCGTATGCTGCTACATACTGCACCCTGCCATGCAATTCGAATTCTACAACAATTGAGACTTGGATCATCCCAAGGACTGATCAAGCACCTTTATTTCTCGTCATTGCGGACTGCAGTTGAAAAAACCACATTCCTGAGCTAGATCTAGAGCAAGTAGACCAGACGCTCTCCAAATTTCCTAGCCCTGACAGACAGCCCACTTTCAGAAAGCAGATTTCACACTATCCAATCCAAACTACCGAGGTAGCCGCTCATTTTGGGCTATCGAGCTGATAGCCTTGAACGCATGCAGCACGTCAGTCTTCACGAATAATTACACGAACGCAACATGATCGCCCCTTCAGGAGTACTGGAACATTCATAACATTGGCGAACGATCATTCGCCACTATTTTACTGACAAAAGCAAAACAACACTAAACTTAATTAGTTCCTGGAAGACTCCAGACTCCACTGAGCTAGTGGTTAGGTTAGCAGCACCGCCTTCCAGGAAGGAATTCACAAACTCGTACGTAATTAAGCTTGCTTTGGGGGGATGCATGAGCTAGTGGCCTTGAACGCAGCAGTTCTTCACGTGGTCGTAGCTCCAGCCGTGCTTGCACTGCTGTCCACACTTGCCCCAGCTGCATGCACAACGCCATCGCCAGAAACAGTCAATATATTTCACATCCATTTCACAACTTGGTCCGATTCCTATTCTACGATACTTCCTGCAGCTTCACTTGCTCAAACTCTAGCTAGATGTATCTACTCGACGCACGTACGTACGTTTTCGAAATCATGAATTGAAATACGTACTTGCAGGTGGGCTCGCCCCACTTGAGGGTGCAGGGGCACTTGTAGCCGCACTTGCCGCAGTTGTAGATGTCGTGGCGCAGGTCCGTCTCGCATCCGTTCTTGCCGTCGCAGTTCCCCCAGCCGGGCTGGCACTTCGGGGGCTGCTGGCACTGGCCGTACTTGCACTCGCCGTACTTGCACACGATGCCGCAGTCGCCGCAGTTGTGGGGGTCGTTGTCGACGCAGGTCTCACAGCCGGGATGGTTACCGGGTTTGCAGGTCTTGTAGCCTTTCTTGCAATTCTGCCACGCATCAGCACTCCCTGCAACTCGCAACAGTATTCAATCCATCAGGACTACACGAACTCGACTCGACACGAACATCAAGATCCATTTCATGACGTTAGAGCGAAAGAGTTAACTCGATCCGGGATTCGACTCTTCTGATCGACCCAGCTCGAATAAAGAGATTGCAGCTAATGATGGACCGTAGTGTACTTATTAGTACTTGCATGCTACATAGAATTAGTGTCCTGCTGCATGCTATATAGAATTAATGTCCTGTGCATGCTACTGATCTGGCCAGTATTGGAGGTGGAACGTCGCATGTGTACCAACGAAGAGGAGGAGAGCCAAAGCAACTGCCACCACGAGGAGCTGCTGGCGCCCATGTCGCCAGTGCTGCTGCGAGGTCGCCATCTCTAGTTAGCTGAGAAACTTGGAAACGGAGCTCGATTAGCAGGGTCGGAGACTGAGGTTTGCAAACTGAGATGCTGATGAGTGAGACGGACGGAAGTTCCCCTTAAGTAGTGATGGCCGTCGCCCCACCGGTGAAATTTAGGAATTTACATGGCTCACACAAACATGCATGTTGTTTCCCGCTTGTGAAGTGACCTCCATTATGCGTTTACTTTGCGGGTGTCACGGCAGCGCCATGCGGCACTTGGACGTGGAAATTATTGGACGTGGAACCTACTGTAGCAACCGACTGCTCCCGGGTTTTTTATAAATTGTTTGAAAATTCATTCCCGAGGTTAGATTGGAAGTGTTAGATGCGGATAAGGAGGCTCTTTGTTTTTATTATTTTTCTCTGGCATGAGTCATGTGGCATGGAGGCTTTCTGACTTGCAACCGACTTGCTGCCATTTGCTGCACGCGTCCTGTGTCTCTCAACTGTCAGTATGATCCAGGCATGCGCACTTAAGGACTAGATAATTGCAAAGCAGACCAATTTATCAAAAATAATCGCCGGTTAGGACGTACCGATCCCGCAAGCCAAAAATCGTGACATTCATCTGCACAAAGCACTGAAAACTAAGACTGGTATAGATTTACGTTTCAGGTCGCGTCCTAAGTCGAGGGTTGGAATTCCGCCAATTTCACGAAATGGATGTTCATTGAAACACATTTGAGATGTGCATTTGAATAGGAAACTCGGCTGTGAAGCCAGGTATTGACACAGGTGTAAAGGCATGCATTTTGAAATGTTCACCCTTTACCTTCAGTTGTCCACCTTTGTCGCCTGAATTGATAGTCTACAAAATGCCACTGGGAAGGTATTATGCTTTGCTAGATGCTTGGGAAGGACTTATCAGTAAATTCAAGGATTGAGGAGCCACACTGTAGAGCACAATTTTGTTCACTGTAGGGGTCCCTGCCTCATTGCCTCACTGGTAAACAATGTTATGGCTTGTAGTGTCAGAGTAGACAAACTGGGACATATGGTAAGCTTAGAAATATTTTTACGAGCATGCACAGGGAGACCGGGAGGTCGATACCCCGGTATTTATTTGGGGCCTGTGACTATACCCCCCAAACTTTCTGTTTTCAGAAAGTTTGGGGGGTATAGTCACAGGCCCCAAATAAATACCGGGGGTATCGACCTCCCCGTTCTCCCTGTGATGGGCCCTGAGGCTTTGATGGGAAAGGCAGCGCCGTCTACTGCCATGGACTTGCTACAATTGTGGTGATTATTAAATATTCCGTAAATACGATCTCTGTGCACAAACAGTTGTCCGGATGGACCGAGTCGAGTGTCTGAATATTATATTCTGGACTGGTTGACTGATGGACCCGCCTCAGCTGAACAGGAGCAGCTATGCATTATTGCATTATTCGGCTGTGGTCCGTGAAATCCGTGGCGACGCGGAGACCCGTACGTAAAGGATTGTCGACATATCTCGTTAAGAGTAGGCAACCCAGCGACTTGCCTCCGCGTCCCATATTTCAAAGGAATAGTACTGATGGTACTGATGGTGATGATGATCTTCAAATCTTTCAAAGGTTTGAAGATCTTCAAATGACACACCACCATTTAGAGATTTTGAAGGATTTGAAAAAAAAAAGACATTTTGTAAAAAAGATTAATTCCAAAATTAAACCATTTCGACACACGAGTGCTGAAATTGACTTACGGGTATAAACCACTTGAAGCCAATACCAATATTCCAAATGATGAATCAATTACTTTGGGGAGATTTTTCATCCAGAATTTTTTTTTTTTTTTTTTGAAACAAATGGGAACCCATTGCATTAAAAAAAACCACAATACAAGACAGCCAAGCCAAAAGGCATTAGTCCAAAATTCATTAGTCCAAAATAATAATGTAATCCATTATAGAAAAACCTTCTTTTATTCCAATTTTAGTGAAATTGAAGTGAGGTAAAATTTGCACAGTACTAAAATGTAGACAAATATTTTATATTTCTATTGGTATCACGTGGGATCTGTCCGTGGCGGCAAAGTCAAAATGGATAAGAAAGCTGGATATTCTCATAATTATTCGGCCGGTGGATATGTGTCGTCTTGCACGCATGTCGGTGCCTCACTGGTGAATTATGTTTCATGTGGAACTTCATATACGGTATGTGTCATCACAGCTCGTATTCTCACTGTTTGGTTCGTATATGGTCAGGTTCATTCCGTAAATACTTGTCAAGCATCAGTCGTGCAGAATTAAACTGCCGGTTTCGACTGTTGTTAGCCGGTGGAATTGGAACAAAACCGGTTGCAATTAGAAAAAATTGGAAAAAAACAGGTGGAAAAATCTATATAATTTCTATTCAAAGTAAAATGTAGAGATGCGCAATTTCATTAAAATGGCTTTATCATTTTAAAATGGCATGAAGTAAGTTAAGAATGGCCGTTCTAAATCTGTACCTGTCCTAGATGGTTGATGGTTCAGAACAACCGTTCTGAAATCTATACCTATCCTAGATGGTGAAAATGACACACCGCCAAAATGGCACTTGGAATACCGCCATTTTAATGAAATTGCCCATAGGGGAAAAACCAAACTTTGTATTTAAAAAGACAGTTTAATATGGGAAGTAAAGGAAAATAGCTAGTAAAACCCAAAAAATACCTGGAACGCTGCTGTGGACTGGAGATGGAGATTGAGTACGTGTGGGTTTGTATACTTGGATCGCCATACAAGAAACAACTTCAATTCCTTTCTTTTTGCACACATGACGGATTTCATAGCAAGAATCGAGTACAAAACCAGGCCTCACACAAGGAACCATCGCGACCCATAGAAGCCCACCCACAATTCCACAAAAACAAGGCAGACGAATTCAAGCGACATCTTCTCTGATTCGTTTAAATTGTTTGAAAATGGCTCTCTCGCCCTTAAATATTCACCAAATAGATTCAGCTTCTGCATACTGATAACGGCATACGCAGGACGCATCTCTGAGGCAATTATATGTCATGTTTATTAATATGGACCACGTGGCAAGTTTTAATAGAGGTCGCAAATAGGACGCCCTAGGTGAAGAGACAGTTACCGTCTTACAGCAAGGAAGATATCCTCACCCTTGTGCAACATGAGGCGTTTGCCATCAGCTAGGATTGACTAAAATATGATAAAGCGTTTGCTCAAACTCAATTTTAGTTCTTAAAAGGAATCAATGGAAATTAAAGAGTTATTTGAAGCAACCAATGAGAGTTGAAGAAATTTGTACTTCAAGGATGGCAGAATAAGGGTAGTCAAGTGTCAACAATAGGTATTTTTATGAGCTCAATTTTGAAAACTCATATAGAATCTAAAAAGTCTAGCTCAAACCAATTACATTCACTTTTGCTTTCATTTGCTAACATGATGATATGATATTTTCCCAAATTGTGTTGAAAATTGATGGTTTGAAAATAGTCTCTATTAGGTGCGGATACCTTACAATTGGTGCACTCTGTAGAAGAAATACGGTCAAATTTGTTCAAATTGTATATTTGAGAGCCCCAAAATTGTACTCCGGAGTAACATTCAAGTGTCAGAACTCCAAAAACTAGGACCGGTGTGGATCTGAGGTAGCAGATATACGAGCTTGGAAATACTGTTGAAATAATGTCCTAAATACTAACGAATTTGGCTCAAAAGTTGTGAAGCCCTGTTCTCGAGAAGCAGAAGTACAACGCTGACAGTGCAAGTAAATCATGTGTCTAAATTTAGTGAGGGATTTGTCCATGGCCCTTGCAGTTCTGCAAACCTTCTAAAACCATCCAACTTGCTGAGACTCCTCGTTGGCTACTCCGGCTCGAAGCGACTTGCAGCTTATTGAGAAGAGCACCGTGGACTCTGGGCTAATAAGTTACATGCATTGGAGAGAACAAGTCAATGTCGAGCAAGTCAACACAAGAAGTCCTGCATGCAATTGCAGTTCAGAACTTCGGAATCATGAGATTCTGAATATTCAGAAAACCGAGGTCCGCCGCTTCTCATTTTCACTGTGGGCCGCGAATCTTGCGATCGTAGATCGCATCTATCTCTCACTCAAGCTCTACGTGAACGACCTTCGATTTCCTAATTATCTGTTAAAGCTTATCTCACTCATGTTGCACGAGTCTTGAGACATTCGAGTGCAAATCGATGAGCATGATACTTTTCGAAGGAAAAGAAAATCGATGAGCATGATGCACATCTGACAACCTCGAAGACTAAACCGGAAAGTCCTCAGATATCTATTTTAATTGTTGTACACGTGTGTTCTTGTGAATGTGAATGCCCTCTGACAGAATGGAGTAGGTGAAATTTGAGAGCCATAGCTAGCAATTGCAAGGTTATCGGACATACGTTAGAGTGTGAGACCATCTGAAATCCTGAAGCTGTTTCATCGAATCCTGAACTCTAGTAGTAAATAGTCGATTCTCGGTTGATGAAAAGGCTCACAATGAAGAAAAGAGTGATGAGTTATATCGTTCTTCTAACCTGCCAATAAAAAAGTGACACAGGGGCCTGAACCTCGGATTCAGCATTACTTAAAAGATTTTACTTAAATATTTTAATTTCTCTTCAGCAAAACTCAAAGGATTCACACGCCACAGTGATCTCCTCCCCGACGCGCTATTGAGCCGACGCGCTATTGAGGAGAAGCGCACCGCGTTGACAATTTTACACACACTCGAAAATTAATTTTCTATAAGTAAGTACTGCCCTGCATGCAGTTGTCTCAGTTCCGGGGTTGACACGAGGAAGCCAGTTGCGAAGCCATGGCCGGCAGTATGGGCACTCTGACTTCAGACATGCAGTAACCAGTGCCGAATTAGAAAGTTTAATTTTTTTTTCGTTTGATAACTTCTTTAGCATAAATTGAACGCATTGAACAGCAGAATTAGAATTTTCGAAAAAGTGAGCTACTCGTCCACGTTACCAGAAAACAGTCGAACACGACATCATTATCCTACTTGCAGATCTCCTCGTTGACTACACCGCCTTGCCCAATCCGTCTGCAGGACTGTGCTGCATTCGGATGAGCACCGTGGACACCAGGGCAGGCTCTCCACTGAACGCTCAATTGTCACTCAAGTCAAACAGTTTTCGAGGGGTCCTCCATGCGATTAGTTGTCTTTTCGATCTGATGAGAGTCAACTTATCTGACATCGATCAGATGGACTTGATCCGAAGCTTCTCGATCATCGCTTTCACTCAGAGTCACTAAATCCCGGATCACAGAACTCCTATCTCGCAAGGTGCCCACAGAAACGTGAGCAGCACAATATATCATGGAGTGAGTGCAAATGCCGGCGGGCGTGAATCACTGGGTATCGAAGTATTAGCTGCTGACTCTTGGACTCCCGAAATTGAGCTCTTCATCAACAGAGCATTGATATATCATCAAATTCATCGGATAATAGATGGGTCTAGCCGTGGCATGGAGAGCGAAAATTCGACCTAGTGAGCTCCAACCTGGAGCAGCACTATGTGTGCCCCCATGCACGGGATTGCACGCCTATCTCTGTATCTTCAATTGTCCATAACTAACTTGGACTGGTTTTCTCTAACACTGAGTTCCGCGATCCTTGACTCACGTCATCATGGAAAATGCCAGCCCTGCTTAACCATAGCCTGAGGTATGCTAGGGTGTGCCTGAGGTGGAGTTCAAGCAAGGTGATAAAGATTTTAACCCCAAATAGACGGAGCCTACTAGTATGAAAGTGTAGTCAAACTTAAAAGTCGTTCTGTCACTTTCTATCCTCCATTTCCTTACTATTTATAAATGAAATTTCTGGTTTAATTTTTTAGAGATGAAATCACAATTTCTAATAATTGTCATAAAATTTTCAAATTTTATTGTAAAATATTCAAATTATCCTAAATCTTTGAGAAAAAATGAAGAAAATTCATATCAAACACAAATCATGTCCAAAAAATCTAAAATTTTCAAAATAGAAGTACATAATAGTGTAGAGCATTGTGGTGTAAAGATAATATCCGGATCACTCCATATTTAGAAACACATTTATTGATCCTCAACTTCAAACTTCACAAAAATACTTATTTTAAAGAATTTTTCAAAATTTCCAAGCCAAATAGAAATTGCACTTCAATAGCTTCATTCTGTTAGTTTTACTCAAAAGCATAAGAAATCATTTTATTGCCAATTTAATCAAGATTTGAAGGAAAAAGGTTCAAACATTGAAATACAATGGATAGTGTATCACTTTTTTATAAACACCTCCATGTAAAATAAATAACATTTAAATTGTCTTGATCTCAATTCCATGATGTGAATGTATTATGATTAAAGTTACACACACACTTAAGCCTAATTAACCATCCAAATACAGGGAGCTCATACCAAATTCCCAGTGTTAAATTCCTGGTGAGTCTCAAATTTACGTGTGTATTTATAGTTGCAACATGTGCCCAAAATACTTGTAAATAGAAAAGCTTTTACATGTGTCAAATTTTACAGTCCATAGGGAAATTTGAGGGAAATTTGAAACAATCTACTAGGAATTATCACTTGAAACTTGATATGAGCTCCCTATGAAAGTTCACAAAATGTCATCTACATCCTTCCACAGGTAAGTGACTCATGGTTTTGAAGTAACAAATGAAAAGCACAATGTTCAAAAGCACAAAGTTAAGTTTGACTCATCTCTCTCTTAGATATCATTGAAAGTAATTATTATCTTGATGCTACATGATTCATAACATTGTTTTAAAAGCAATGTTGAAGGATTCATGTTGCATCCAAAGGAAGTGGGAGTCCCAAGCATGACAACTTTTGAACCAACCAATGAAATTAGCATTGCAACTTCCCAACCAACGAATGATTCTCTACAAAACCAATTATAAATAAGTTCACTCCCAAGGATATAGAGAGGCATTATCCCAAGGGGAATGGTTTACACTGGTTTACACTGGTTAGCAATGTTATGTTCACATCTGAAATAATTGATAACTGTGGTCGGTTATACTTCGCTGGTTACCACGGCAACTGAAGTTTGGAAGCGCCAAAAACTAGGAGCAGTAAGTAATAGATCTGAACTCATAACATTGCTAACAGGGGGGATTCCTTCCCTGTCAGAGGAGGGATAATCCCCCCTTGGATGCCTGGGATGTCAGAGACTCGTGTTTAGTTTAAATCCAGTATATGTCATTGGCCCTGGGAAGTTGGTCTGGATGGTTGAGAGTGGTTGAGCTGCAGTTCCCATCCAGATGTCAACTTGTTGTGCCATTAACTCAAGTTCACCAATGTTGGGGGGTCCGGCTTTTGGGGGAGCAAAAGGAAACCCCCCAGCACAAGTTAACCCCTAAAGGACCGAGGCCTTTTTTCTGCCAAAAAACACTGAAAACTGCCATTTCTATAGCAAACAATAAAAAAAATTGAAAAATGTTTTTTTTCCACATCTAACCGTAGGATCTTACACCTAACTAGTATGAGGGTGTGTGGAAAAAATTTCAGAATTTTTGACCGCACAGATTACAAGATATTTGTGTTTAAAGTGGAAAAAACAAGTTTTTCAGCACATTGCAGGACTAGATTTTTTGACTTTGAACATTTTTAAATTAAAATTTTTGCACTACAAAGTTTTGAGCTTTAAATCTTTATAGTGGAAAATTGAGTTGAGAGGCTAGGGTGAAAAAAAATTATTCAAAAAAAATTAATTATCATTCCTAAAAAAATTGTTAAATACAAGTAGGTACAAGATAGAAGGAAAATCTAAAATATTCATATATTTCATATGGAATTAAAATATACTAATCCCAATGGTGAGATTGTTCTAACAAGTAAACTAAACCATGAGAATTTTTATTTTTTTTTAAATTTCAAAAATAGCATTCAGAAATGAATCCTGTAAGTTATTTTTTTCAAAAAGATGCTCTAACTGCTCGAAAAACAAGAATGTCCATAACTTTCTCATAACAAATCCAAATAAAATGAATCAAAGCTTTCCAGATAGACAAAAATATAATCTATGAGAAAAAAAATATTAAAAAAAAAAAATCAAATTTTTGCCAATTTTTTTTTGCTGCCCGGGCTGCCCGCCGTCCCTTGTTTTGAGCTTATTTGATCATAACTATTGTTCTCGGGGACCGATTGTGAAAAAAATTATATTCCCATGAAGCTAATCAGATTTTCAAGCTCCAGAAAAAGTTTCAAAAAATCAGGATAAAATTTCAGCCCGTAGGTACCTACCCGAAAACACATTTGTCCCCCGAAGGGACAACGGTCCTTTAGGGGTTAATAATGTTATGCTCCAGATATGCTCGTGGACAAGTGTCATTTCCTTGAAATTTGACTATTTTAACCACCATCACGATGATTTTGCTCCTTTGCAAGTCAGCTGCTGACATTTCCTTCAAAAAGTCTTACGTGGTAAATTGGTGAATGGTGATGCACTAATAATGGGCTGCACTTCTTAAAATCATGTTTTACTCCAGTGAGTTTGATTCAATTGGGCATAGGAGCATGGGCAACTTAGTTACGCGGAAGAGCCTGAGCGGCAATAGGGAAGTAACTTCCAGTACCCGTTGAAAGTTGAAGAGCCTCATTATTTATCCAATTTCGCTGACAAACATAATATCTCGTTGACTCCCAGTTGCTTCGCTGCGGGGTTTCCCCGTTTGTTAAAAAAATACTCCGTAATAGTAACAATATCTTTGATGTCCTCAATCTTGAGAAACGTTGGATGCTCCGTCGAACATCGACGGTCTGCTGGTTCCACTGTCCACCTAGATTCGAAACCGCCTCCAGGATCATTCCCTACATGGCACCTCCACCAGCTTGACCTCCCTCCCTGCAATGGTAAGCGCCAACCTTCCAAGCAAAACATCGCTGGAGGTAAGAAGTCAGAGTGATTTTTGTCAACGATGAATGAAGTCTACTCCACAATTTCACCGCAGCCAGCACAGTCATTCCTTCACTACTTAAGGTGGACTCCCCTTCCTCTCACTCATCACTTCATCGACATCGATCTCGCTCTGCAGTCTCTTGGTGTTCCCTCTTCTCTGTCGAGACTCATTCTCCAGCGCCACTACCAGCGGAGTACTCACTCCGAGCAGATCATTCCTTCAGCGATGGCGACCACTCGACATGGGAGCCAGCTCCTCCTGCTGGCAGTTGCTTTGGCTCTCGTGCTCCTCGTTGGTACGTCTGCACATCATGCCCCATCTCCATTATCCTTGGCTCATTCCGTTCAGCTGTTACATTCCACATGAATTGTATCAGTTGTTCGTACTGTTTGAGCTGGATTTGAAGAGATTGAGTCAGTGGCTCAGTGCCATTGCATTTCATCTAATGCCATCGATGGTGACATGCATGCACGTCGGCAATATATATGTGCGATTGATGGATTGAATATTGTTGCGATTTGCAGGGAGTGCGGATGCGTGGCAGAATTGCAAAAAAGGCTACAAGACCTGCAAACCCGGTAACCATCCCGGCTGCGAGACCTGCACCGACAACGACCCCCACAACTGCGGCGACTGCGGCATCGTGTGCAAGTACGGCGAGTGCAAGTACGGCCAGTGCCAGCAGCCCCCAAAGTGCCAGCCCGGCTGGGGGGACTGCGACGGCAACAGACATAACGGGTGCGAGAAGGACCTGCGCAACGACCCCTACAACTGCGGCAAGTGCGGCAACAAGTGCAAGAACGGCTGCAGCTGCAAGTACGGCCAGTGCCAGCAGCCCCCGCCCCCGAAGTGCCCGCCCGGCTATGGGGACTGCGACGGCAAGGCATGGAACGGGTGCGAGAAGGACCTGCGCAACGACCCCTACAACTGCGGCAAGTGCGGCAACAAGTGCAAGTACGGCTGGAGCTGCAAGTACGGCCAGTGCCAGCAGCCCCCGAAGTGCCCGCCCGGCTATGGGGACTGCGACGGCAAGGCATGGAACGGGTGCGAGAAGGACCTGCGCCACGACATCTACAACTGCGGCAAGTGCGGCTACAAGTGCCCCTGCACACTCAAGTGGGGCGAGCCCACCTGCAAGTACGTATTTCGCTTCATGCTTTCGAAAACGCACGTTCGTGCGTCCAGTAGATATATCTTGCTAGAGTTTGATCAAGTGAAGCTGCACGAAAAAGAATAGGAATTAATCTGACCGTATGAAATTAATGGATGTGAAATGTATTGACTGTTTCTGGCGATGGCGTTGTGAATGCAGCTGGGGCAAGTGTGGACAGCAATGCAAGCACGGCTGGAGCTACGACCATGTGAAGAACTGCTGCGTTCAAGGCCAAGGCCACTAGCTCATGCATCCCCCAAAGCAAGCCTCCTGGCGAGTTTGTGAATTCCTTCCTGGAAGGCGGTGCTGCTACCCACCAGCTCAGTGGGTGGAGTCTGGAGTCTTCTAGGAACTAAGTTTAGTGTTGTTTTGTTTTTGTCAGTAACAATCGAGTCAATAATGGCGAATGATCATTCGCCAATGTTCTTAGTACTACTGAAGGGACGATGAAGTAGTATTAATGTATGGATTCCTCTTGTCTCGTGCTCAATCGGTTGGTGCGCTTCTGGTGGATGTTCTGTGCTCTATTACTGTAGCTTCAGGGGAGAATTCGAAGGAGTTAGGAGCTAGCAGTTGGAATGTCCACGATACGGTGGCACCGCCAACTGATGGAAACCTTGGTTTGTAAGGGGAATGTACTTTTCTATGATGGCTTTCGAATGGCAATAATAAATGAGCTGTTGTTTGCCGTATACCTGTTCGTGTTTCCCTTTGACTAATAGCCTGTGGGAGAAGCTCTTCGTTTGTGTTATGGCCAGTCACTCTGCTTCCGTCATGGCTCGGAACACAAGTCGGTTACATTCGGAGTTGATCAATTCATCTGCCAAAGCTTCCATCCGGTGAACTATTACTCATCATTAACTATGACATTCACATTTCCGACATACCAGTACACATGGAAGGTAATTGTGTTGTTACCAATTTAGGCTTCATAGGTAATTACATAGTCTCAGATGCGTCTGAAAATTGCCAGTTACTTCTGATGAGCCAGCATTGCCAGCCTCGCAAAAGTCGGTGCAGTTCGGTGATGCCTTAGCCCTCATTTAACAAAATGGTATGAAGTCTATCAATAGTCTTTTTGTGAAGATCCAAAAACTTGACAGTATCACAAGGTCTACATCCTAAAAAATGGTTATCTGAGTCACTTGGTGAACAAATACAGAGGTCGACTAAAGCCTTTCGTGCTGTTCGGAACCTCCAGAGAGATCTCTTCGCATGACTTGAACCCAATCTGCAATGAAATCAAAGATGTAAAAGTCACTGAAACTGGTCACATTTATATATATTCTTGTTAGCGCCTAACAAAGCGAAATTTGGATACCATATGCAAAAGTGATGAATATTCAAAGTTTTACGGGTAAATGATGATCTTAACCCTCATACTGAAAAGATATGTAGGTGGTATAACCATTATCTATGGTTTTAAGGTGGCAATTTTTGGCCTGCGGTGGTTATGGTTGTCCCTAACTTAACGAAGAACTAGGAGACTCATTAACTAATCAGAACATGCGAGTGCTCTCCAGCGTAGAAACTTCCACTGAAGGTGCTTCAGAGACTACCAACTCACCTGTTCAAGGAGAATTCCAGGGAAGTGATCTGGCCGAAGAATCATGGTCCTGAAGTTCTTACGACATACCTGGATTGCAAATAAAACGCTTTGAGTTAATCATTTCTTACCATGACTATAACTCAAATCTCCTGAGTGAAAACCAGACAGTCCACATTGGAAGCAAATAGTGGATTGTAGTGAATTCTGAAACATTTTTCTACTATATAAAAAACGGTCGGTATGAAGCTTCCTAAGTGGTTTATTTCAATTCCTATAGATAGAAGTGACCACTCTTGGCCATTTGGGCACACCTAGAAGTTAAGGAGGTACATCCAACATGGGATGAAGTACATTCTGTTGAAACTCTGATGTTACAACATATATACTGCCTCGAACATATAAGCAGACAAACATTTAAAGAATAGTACCTCTGATACTCTGCACTTCCGTTCATACGATGACCATGGTTGGGGCTCCAAGATGAACGCTCCACCCTATTATTTCACAACCATCTGACGAAGTGAGCAGTGATATATCATATAGAGCAGGAATTAACTCAAAGACCTAGACTTGGTAAATTCTTGTGCATGCATCGAACCAGTCCCAAGAAAAATCACAGATAAGTGGAAGGTGTGATTAAAGTAATGTCGCATGTTACATGTAGTTTAGGCATTTCCAATCAAACTTTGGAAAAAAAACTTCCATGATCGGAGGGGATTAGAAATAGGAAAAGTTCAGCCATAGATAGAGCTGGCCCGAAGAGTTCACATAGTAAGGAGGAGATTGAGTAGGGGGTCGCATGTGCAGAATATTCTCTTATGAACATAACTGGAAAACATTGGTGGCTGCGACCACATTCTCTTCACACAATCTTTCTAAGTTGACATTAAGAAGTGTAAGAAGATCTAGAAAGATTTCTCACCGGGCGAAGGGCTCGATACGTCTTCATAAAAAAATCGAGAAGGCCTTCATCACCCCAATTCAAGTGTATCCACTTCACTACACTCAAACTGCAAACAATTCATGTGATGTAGTCGTTTATTGTACCAATTACATTTCAAGAGAATGCAACAAACCAGATCCTGTGATGCAGAGACAATGGAAATTACAAGGTCCCCTATCATATTGCAATACTGAAGATTTATTTTCCATTCACAACCTTCGCCATCTGAGATATATGCTTAAAAAAGTATGGAAGCCTCAAGACCGACGCCTCTTCAGTGCAGGACCGACGCATGCTGTGCAGGACTAATAACTCCTATTCATCACATTCAGCCACTGCATTCATCCAATAGGAAGCTTCTTTGAAAGCATACTGGGTATTGCCAGTCTCAGAAACGAGTTCGATTTCCAATAGTACTATTTGCAACATTAATGCATGCAACAGATGAGCCCTTAAATACACAAGAGAGGAGAATTTTACCAGAGCACAGTATCCACAACATTCCTGCGCAAATTGCAGTGGAGAACATTTGCATTCTTGAAAATCACTCTCTCGAGAAGATATTTCCCCTGTAGTCCACCCTCAGTCTCGTCGGTGGTTGTGGCCCCTACACTGCTATTCGTGAGGGCCGGCTTCTCATCATCATCATAATAATCATCATAGTCCACTTCGTCCTCATAAACGTAGTCGTCCCATTCATATAAACTGTTCACAGTCTTGCCTCCAGTCAGCCCAGCTTCGAGCTCCAAATTTTTCCAAGCTTTATGAATCAACCCTGTACATAGCAAATGTGGGAACTGCGTAAGATTTTCTCAATTCTCAGCTCCAAATTTTGACAGAACCAAGTAAAGCATTGAATAAAGCGGTTTTATTATAATGAAAATTTTCCACAGAGCAGAAGACCACATGAGGACCGAGGTAGTGAATCCTCTCTCATGTGAAACCTTTTGCCGTGGGCAGGTCATGGCAGGCCACAAGTCGGAGTAAATTCTACTGACAAGGAAATATTGAGAATCTAGTGAGCGTGACGAATGTAAAGCAGCTAAACAGTGAAAAATGTACCCACGGTTTCATTTAGCTCACGAACAAAACTCTAAAAATCCACACATAGTTCAAACGATGCCCGAAAAACATGAATTTAAATCCTCTTGAAAAGGGGACAAGACCCAAATTGAAAATTTCTATTCTAGAAACAGAAACCACTCGAAATAACTGAAAGCCACGAGAACAGTACAGAAATTTCGCCAGATCTATTTATCATCAGAACCCTAAACCCTGAACCCTGAACCAGGCACAAAAATGACATGATCCGAAGGCAATGAATCTCACCTGGATCGATATCGATGCCACACATGCTTCGTACGCGGTATTTTCGAACTGTTGCAAATGCATCCATCAACTTCCTGTGAGTCTCTCATTGGAATATAACTCGGTCACAGCAGCTGCTGAGAGAAGTAAGAACTGCATTCGTATGTCCACTATCAAACCCTTAAGGACCAAGAATTCGAAGTTGAAAATGACCGGTTCAACTCAAAAATATAATAAAGACGGCGTCAAATTCTGTATCACTAGAATAAGTAAAGAACATCGCTTGTGTCCACGGAAAATACAAGGAAAGAAAATACCCTTATGACCTGCTCAGAACTACTCCAAAAACATATTTGGACCTCTTGGTTATTTAAGGTATAATCACTGAAAAGTGCTTCCAAAAACAACGACCCAGAGTACCTAGAAAGAATGGAACGCGCTTTCAAAAACAAGGCCATGGAATACCTAGAGAGATAGTAACGTGGCCTTCGTTGCAACCGACGTCGATGACATCCTTGTTCTCAAACCATGTCTTCTGCATTAAACTCATGCGTGGATCTGCTTCAAGAGTGCTACCGACCTGCACAGTGAAGAATGCGTAACTCTCAGTATAAAAGGTAGAGGATACTAAAACCTGATCCCATCTCCCACTAACTGGCCCCTCTTACCAACAGCATCTCATCTTTTCCAGTACACTTGGTTGGCCTCCAATTAACAAGTTGGATGTCGGCATGACTTGGCTAAATGTACATGGCCATCGACCTTTGAATAAAAATTAGGATGTCTACCGTCCCATTCCGAATTTGCAGATTTAGCTCTTGCCCCCATAGAGATCTCTCCACAGCTCGATTAAGAAATTTCCCAATGAAAAACACTCCTACATACTGGTTAAAATGAACAAAGTGACGCAATACCGGTAGTATCCTCTACTTCACTATCGTCACGCAATTAAGAGTTTAGGGTTTCCAGAGACGAACAAGATCTCTCATAGACAGCCCAAACAACCTTGCAAAGTAGGGTTTAGGGTTTTAAGTGCTAATCTCCTTCTCCAATCGTCAACAAAAGGAGCACAACATAAATTTCAAGATACGAATCCAACGGAGTGAGAGGCTTCTACCCGGTACCCATAGTAGCGGTTGTAATTGCCGTATTGAAAGATCACTTTCCGTTTCTTCCCATTCGATGATTTCTCCTTCTGTGGTTGGGCTTGCTTACCAGACGGCATGCTGTCAACAACGGGGTCGTCCTCTGCCCCAAACACTTCCTCCATGGCTAATTTGCGTAGTCTGATTCAGCATATCTCCTTCGACCTGAACCTTGAAAACCCAGCAACAACTCTGAGGCAGGGACTAGACTTGATTGCACGAGAAAAACACCAAGAGTATGAAGAATTTGTATGGTTTCCTCTTCTCACTTAAACCCTAAACCCTAATTTGCGAATTTGAAGTCTGACTGTCCGATTTCGGACAGATCTGTTCGAGATTTCATCCAAGACTCGACTGTTTCTGTTCGTTTGGTGGGCGGCAAAATGGTGAACTTTCTGGTAAGAGCAGCGGGCCCACAGCAACACGCCACAACTGACCTCTAATAAATGTTTTGTACCGTTGATCTTCTATGATAGAGGAACTGAATGTCCTCCATCAATTTGTTTGAGCGTGTTGTTTGAGTGTGTTACTATCAGGGCTTTTTTTTTGGACCCGTGTCCCTCCCTCTAGTTTCACTGCACAGGCCAGTTTTTGGACGGACTCCGGCGCAGTGGTCAGATTTGGCAGAATCTGGCAAGATTTGGCCAAAAAAAAAAACCCTGGTTACTATGGGGCTCCTTTAAGGTAGGCCTACCTATCTCCAACATCTGCTTATTTCCACCATTCCAATTTTGGCCCCATCTCCACCATAGAACTCATCCAAATCCATTTACTTTTCTAACAAAATCAGAGCCTTAATGCCAACAAGGGTAACGTGTTGTTCCTTTATTGGTGGATACTTAAGTGCTAATAGAGACATGGAATGGCGGCTATAGGTTGTTTGTAGGATGTTTATAACTCCAATTATGAACAATTTTGTAATTTTAGGGCAAACCACTTCAGAAATTCATAGAAATTACAAATTTTATCTAAAATTTGCAATTCCACTTGGGTTTGATTCATGAAACAAGCGCACACTTCTGAAAAATATGTGCCCATCCTACTTTTTGGCCCCCAGATATTCAAATTAGAAATCAAGGTAGTAATAGGCTTGTCTACCTTAACCCCTAAAGGACCAAACACCATTTTTGGCAACATAGCGATTTTGGGTAGCTAGTGGCGAGTGGAAATTTTATTATTTTTCTTCGAAATTTTCACGCAAGATGTGCCCAAGGTGTAGCTTTAAGGCCCAACAATTTTCATAATTTTTGACTACATGATTAAAAAGTTATTGCGTGATATGTAATTTTCCAAGATCGACGGGCAACCCGGGCAGCTCAAAAAAATTCTTTAAAAATCACTTTTTTGAAAAATAAAATTTTGAAATTGGTACTATAAATTTATATATACATGGAAAGCTTTGAATCATTCCATTTGGATTAATGAGTCAAAAGTTATGAGGAGTTTTAGTTTGAGGGCAGTTATAGAATCTCTACTCTAAAATAAACTCTGAAGTTCTTTATCTAACTCAATTTTCAATATTTTTGAAAGAAAATTAAAAAAATTGGGTTTAGATTGTTTATTACAACATTACAACCGTTGGGATTGGCATTTTTCAATTCCATAACGAAATTCTTTACAATTTAGTATTTTGAGCCATTCTCTACCTCTTTCTACTTACTATTTTTTTCCTATATGTTGTACAATTCCAAATGATCTGAAATTTTTCAAGCATGTAACCAACTTGCTTTGAAGAATGAGTCCAAAGAGTAACCACCATTTTGGACATTTTTTCATACAAATGTGACCTTGTGAAGGGCAGCTACTTGTTTTTTCACAGGGACAAAAAAAGGGGTTTTATCAATTCAAATGCTAATATCTTACAATCTACACAGTGGAAAATTCTGAAATTTTTTCCAAGTCTTTTTAAACCAATGTACTACAAGATCCTAAGGTTATGTGTGTTTAAAAATGTTTTTTTTCTAAAATTTGGTACTTGTATTAGAAATGGCAGTTTTGGAGCGATTTTCGTGAAAACATACTCAAAAACCTTTAGGGGTTAAGGCAAACAGACACTTGCAAAATCCTTTATTAGAAAGGTAGAGACGCTTATAACCTCCACTTATTTTGATGATTTGAAAGTTTGTATTATTACCACAAAAGGGCGCCAGATACTAATATGAAATGGATGAAGTATATCCAACTAAGGTATACACCCTATTTTCGACAATGTTAAGCATTTTAGCATATGTCCACTTAAGCCATGGTGGGGGAGATAATCTTCTCCAGTCAAGAAATAGAAATAATGAAGATTATACTATTTTTTGCTAATTTTTCACCAATTTTGGAATTAGTAGAAATTAAAGAAGTGTAGATTATAGTTTGACTTGTTCTTGATTTGTAGGCAAATTTATTTTGGAGAAGCACAAAACTAGAAACTAGCCGTGGTGGCATACATTAACTCTTAACCCCTAAAGGACCATTGTCCCTTCGGGGGACAAATGGGATTTCGGGCATGTACCTACGGGGGTATGAGTTTGTAACATTTTCTAAAACTTTTATGGGACGTGAAGGATCGAGAGAGCTACATGGGGAGATAATTTTTTCCTCAAACGGACCTTCGAGCAAGAAGTCATACACTTTTTTGTCCAAAGTGGGGGAGAGAGGGCAGTCCGGGCACTACAAGAGAATGGGGTATTTTAAGTGTGATTTTAAGTCCAAAAATGCCTACTGAAAGGTCGTGTGTTTTTAGTAAAAAAGTGCTGAAAATGTTGTGTCTAGGACTTACCTTAAAGTACCTTTACTGAATTCCTGCATCATGTCAATTCAATAACTTTTGCATGTCTTTTCAACATTCTTAAAAGACAATAAAATCTTCTCCAAGAGACATTTTACTTTGTAAAAATTTGTACATTTAAGCCAAATCAACAAGGCGTTTTATTTCTATGAAGAAGTCCACATCTATGAAAAAGTCTAAATCTATGAAAAGTCTAAATCTATGAAAAAAGCCTAAATCTATGAAAAGTCAAAATCTATGAAAAGTCTAAGTCTATGAAAAAAATCCAAATCTATGAAAAAGTCTAAATCTGAATCTGAATCTATAAAATGTCCAAATCTAAATCTAAATCTATAAAATGTCAGATCCTCAAGTAGTATGTTGATTGTTGGCTTCCATTGAATGTACAGGATAAAAATAAGGACAAGCCTGCCACATCAAACAGGGAGGGAATTCAGAGAGAGCTCATCTGCAACCAAGCTCAATTTCTGCAACTAGGATAACTACATTAGATAATCAATGTTCCACAACAGAAGCATGGGTGGGTCTCGTACCACATAAATGTCAATCATCCTACACATTCACCCCTCTTTGCATTACAATTTTCAGCCTAGAAATAAGCCCGTTTAACTACTTGTTTAACATTTTCTTTAAAGAATGATAAATTTTTACCAACGAGAATTTTTTTAGATTACTAAATTCCATAGCCCGGGAGACTAAGCATAGTACATTTTTATTAATGGAAAAAATTTAAACTAGACATATATAAGTATCTCGATTATTAAATATTTCAGAAAGTAGGCATTGCAGCACATACTGATACCCAAGGAAAGCCAAATTCATTGTGATTCTCACTGAACATGCATCTTTCCATAATGATCCAAATGGAAGAAAACAGAAGAGCAGGACATATGTTTCCTTCTAGGCTTTTAAGGTTAGGAAAGATTTCCAGAATCACTCACCATCCGCAGTAATTGAAGGGTTTTGAGTTAGATTCTGAGAATGGGTTGGGTCCCTGCAGGCATCCAAAACAAACTTTAGGTGAACCTCAGATCACATTACTTCAAATAACCGAGAACTCAAATACTCTAATCAGCTCCATAAAACAACACATTTGACCCAGTATAACTTTGCTTTCCTCATGTTGCTACTCATTTTTAGGTCAACATTGATAACATTAATTGTTCACATGTTACCAGGAACTACAATCCAATAACACATGATCGACAGCTTTTACACAACAAATCCGATGAAGAGGAATAACATTTTTGAATCAGAAATAGGTGCTTGAGACAGCAAGGTTTCTTGGCACTACTCCTAATAGTTTTAGCCCTACGTATAGACTTCACTACTCCTCAGCTTTGCCATCTATTTTCATTACAAAGATAAAAGCGCACTGAAGCTACTGATAGAATCCATAGAGAAATTGGACAAAAACATGTATGGAATACTACACCATGAATACCATAAGAAAGTATCCATGCAAAATCAGCAGAGTCAGGGAAAAATTGAAAACTTATACAAATCTAAAATGCGGTTAAGCCAGCAACTTGCTCAAGTGAAGAAAAGCATACCATGGCTTCCATTATAGTCAGCCTGTCCTGGTGATCATGCATACTGCAAAAGCTTGTCCAAGAAATCTACAGCCTGCACATGCGAGTGGGAAAACAACCTTCAAAGTATGAAACATCTTGAACGTGCCAAAATGAGAATAGCCTCGATAGTAGTTACATGCTAATTCTGACTTATTTGTGTAGATGTGATTCTCATCTGATGCATTTGTGTAAAGATTCTGAGACTCCATCAATGCAGATGAATACAATTGATCTTCACTCAGCACATCCGTGCCATGGAACATAAAATATGATAAGCATTGTGACCAGAAATCCCCTTTTCTTAGCTGAAACATCAAGTGCACATTTAAGCACATGCCACAAATTGTTAATTAAGCTGAAGACATCAAAACTCCAATCTCAACATGGGCTAAAGTACAACACCGTAATAGACTCTTCGTAGGGTTTTTTAGTCAAATTAGAATGTTTCAGGAACGATAGACATCATCATATAGAATATCATTTCCATAAATCATGCGAGTTTTGGTTGGCACCTCGCACCATCTGGAGTGCGGGGTGAGCAGCTTACAGCCGGGCCAGGAGGAGTTGGACAGTTGAACCCTCTCCGTCCTCAGACCTACACTGTGGTACAAAATGTTATCAGTGAAGTCACGGAGTTTTTTTCTGACGACTTTTATCATCTCTGGGTATGCTAATCCCCATGATCCTGTATGGCCTGTACAAACAAAGTCCAAAACCCCAGTCACTAAGATGTAGGAGTATGCAAGTCTCTCTCTATACAAGTCTCTCTCTAGACTACTTGAAAATAAAATTTGCTATCCTATGGCGCTCAAACTATGCATTGCCGACCAAAGAATGATGCAAAATTAAATGGAGAATAGACACTGTGGAGGATACTAAGACTGTTCAAAACCTGATCCCGTCTCCTAAGCTGACTCTTACATATATTGAAATAATCGAAGTCACTCAAAGAATTTCCTCTACATCATGATCTTACCAGGCATGTCGATTTTGGGGATGACGTGCACACCGTGCAAGCACCCAAACTCAATGATCTTCTTCATGTCCGAGCTTCAGTACCGCTCCTTCTCCCGTCGCCGTGTTTGGAGCAATGGAGCAGTTGCGATTCTCTAGGGTTATTATTACGACTGTAAGATTGGGATTGGAGTTGCACGCATCCTATTGATTCAAAGTCCTGAAGATCAACCAACAACTCAGACCCTTTGAAGTACCTAGTGCACAAGAGGATAAAAACAGGGAAAAATTAGTACAAAATTGCACTTGGAAACATTCAAACACGATCCTAGTTCAATTAGCAAAGACAAGCAAATACGAATCACTAAGAACCTACACCTAATCCTCAGCAAAGCAAATAATTACCTCATGCGGAGCAGTAGGACGTTGCAACGTGCACGAGAAACCTATCGTCCTGAAAGATGCAACTGAACGCCGCATCCTAAGACTTAAGCCCCGAACCCTAATACTTGAGCGGCCTGGATCGTTCGGTGAAGATCAATGGCCTGGATCGTCTCAAGTTGCTAGTATATGAAAATTACCGGCATGGACAGCGCTACAGTACCGACCTGAAATGACAGGCATCCCTCGACCGATCAGCATTTTACACCGTTCACAAGTCTTTCATTGCCATAAAGTAACCTTCCAATACTTTTATACTGAACTTCCCTACTTAAAACCACCTCATCTCTTGTAGTGGGGCAAGGCATGTGGCCAATGGGATGCAGTTGACTTCGTGGAGGGCAGTCTCAATGGGCAACACAGGAGATGGGGAAGGTGGGGCTGCAAACCCGAGCCGGCCCTGACAACCGGGGGGACTCGCCACTGCAGACCCCGACCCAAGCAGTACAATGGCCGCAGACACTGCCAGGGAGGGCTTGCGCCAGGCCCCTCCAAGAAGGTGGTAGGTTGGAGCAAGGGCGACCAGGCACAGGGGGCCTGACAGCCCTGTGCGCCCCGTGCCTGCCGTCCCTCCCCTCTGCAAGGAGGATGGAAGGGGGCCGGCATTCAGCCAGGGAACCCCCCTTTCCAACAACCCGAGGGAAAATGTGCACTGCACACTATTTTCCCCCTTTTTTCCGACGTTTTTTTCTTTCTTTTTTTAATTTTCTATTTTACTATATTGTAGTAGAATGACACGTCATGCTTTTCACCGTTCGGATTTTTGTGATTTGCATTTTTGAAATGGAAAAAAAAAATACCATTTGGCCTAGTGCATATGCGTTTTTTTGCACCTTCTTTTAGTGCAAGATTTTTTTCTATATGTTGTACACCTCCAATGTTGTTGAAAATTGTCCGACGTGTAGGTGACATGCTTGGGTACATGGAGAAATTAAAGCTCAACTTTGTGTAGAGCAAGTTTTGTATTCTAGGAGTGGTCAAAGACAAGTAAAACTTCCGGGCAACAAAGAAAAAAACTTTTTTGCCAACTTTGACACCTCATATCTTCCAATCCGTACGGTCAAATGTGATGAAATTTTTACCACATGATCTCAGACAAGTAAAGTATAAGATCCTACGGTCAGATTCTAAAAAAAAGTTTTTTTTGCTCTTTGGACTGAATGCAACAGAAATGGCAGTTTTCAGGGCTTTTGGGCAAAAAAATGACCTCGGTCCTTTAGGGGTTAAAGGATGAAGGGGTGACCCTCAAAATCATCCTTTTGCATTACCATGTGAATCATTGGCTTAAAAAATTGCAAAAGCATTCATTGGAAGTCAAGCTACTATAGAAGATCTCCCCTTTTTACAACAAATTCCAAGGATGGATAATTGCACTTCTATCCTATACAATTTGATTCTCTATCATCCATCGGCGACAGAATGGCCTACTCATCGTTTAAGGATTAAGGCAGTATTTTATTCTCTTTCCATCTTGTCCAACATTCCATGCCTCAAATGACCATGACTTAGCCAATTTTTTTTATTGATCTACGTACTTCACCCTTGTAATGTAAATCAGCCTTGAAATCACAAATTTTCATCTTTCCTACGCTAGGATTAGATTTGTTAAAAAATAATTTAAAACATAATTAATTCCTAGAGGACCAAATTGCGTTTTCTAGCTACATAGTGATTTGGGGCAAGCTAGTGTGAATGACAATCTACATATTTTAGGCTGAAATTTTAATAGAAGATGTAGACGAAGAATATCTTTCATGTGCACTAAATTTCATGACATTTGGAAATATGAGTCAAAAGTTATGGCCTAATATGTTAATTTTTTTTGTAAATGGGCAGTCCGGGCAAATTAGAAAAAATCACTTTTTTTCAGAAACAAAAATTTGAAATTGGTTTTCTAGATTTATATATACATGGAAAGCTTTTAATCATTCCATTTTGATCAATGAGATGAAAGTTATGAGGAGTTTTTGTTTGCCGGCTATTATGGATTCTTTACTCTAAAATAAACTTTGAAGTCCTTTATTTTACTCAATTTTCAATATTTAAAAAAAAATCATAGGATGTAGATTGTTTACTACAACATTGCAACCATTGGAATTGGCATTTTTCAATTCCATAACTAAATTCTTAACAATTTAGTATTTTGAATCATTCTCTACTTCTTTCTATTTACTATTTTTTTCTATATGTTGTACAATTCCAAATGATCTAAAAATTTTCAAGCATGTAGCCAACTTGCCTTGAAGAATGAATCTTAAGAAGCACCACCATTTGGGACATTTTTTTCATACAAATGTGAGCTTGTGAAGTGCAGCTGCCCTATTTTTTGCAAGGCCCCAAATTTTTTTTTTTATGAATTCCAACACTAATATCTTGCAATCCACGTAGCAAAAATTTCTAAAAAAATTTCCACATCTTTTCAAACCAGTGTACTACAAGATCCTATGGTTACATGTATTCAAAAACGTTTTTTTTCAAAAATTTGGTACTTGTACTAGAAATGGCAATTTTGGAGCATTTTAGGTGAAAACATAGTCATGAAATTTTAGGGGTTAACTATGGCATCTAATGAAATTTTCAGAAATTATAAGGTGGCACAACTGAATGATGTATATAATATTAATGAAAGTAATCTAAATTCCTAAAAATTCAAAAATTTTACAAAGGTCATGAGTATAAAAGGTCATAAAATATTCCTAACCTTGCTAAAGGTCACAAAAAATTCCGAACCCTGTAAACGAAACTTCCAAAAATTCTAATTGAGATAACAAATGGAAATTCAACCAAAAAAAATGATTGTGTATAAGGCCTACCAAATCTCACCCCAAGGTATAGTAGTTTTTTTGGAGAAGGTGCTTGAATACATTTTTTAAGAATGTTATGGAATATTACCTCGTTGTTGAAATCTTGGCTTTTCTACATACCGTAAGTTGATGCTCCATCCAAAAATCATCATATGGTATACTTGACACCTCCTAGGTCTTTGTTCTTGATGTGAATCTGAACTATGAAAATCATTTTTTTGAATCTGACACCGACGGATGAATGAAGGTTATCAAGTCTAGTTTATACTCCAATTTGAAATTTGAAAAATTCCTAAAATTTAATATTTTATGGCAAAATATGCACTTTGGTTCTATAACCTTGGAGTGTTGATTATTTAATTTTAGAATGAATCATGTAGTAAATTAATTTGTGAAATGATATTTTGTACTATAATATACATCTATAGAAAAAATTCAGATTTTTAAAGGAAATTTTGTATTTGATATGATTTTTTTTTCCTTTTCATTCAAAAATTCATAGTAATTTCAAATCTTCACAAAAAAATGAAAAATTCTGATGACTTATGGAAGACATGCAATCACATCTCTGAAAAATCAATACGAAACATTTCAATCTCACATAGTTACAAAATAAAAGCATGCAAAAGAGACAAACTTCTAAGATTGATTAAAGTGGTCATGGATTCGTTCATTCAAGGTTAATAATAAGGTAGGAGGCTCTAAAATTGCAGGGGCATTAAAAACCGCCCCTACAATGGCTGTGAAATGGACATTAGGTGGTTCTGAAATTGACCTCTCGAATCATTGAATAAACCAAGGAAAAAAGCATTATTAATTGCAAGAGCCAATCATTCTCTTTGCTTTTAACACCTTTCTTTAGAATTGCAAGTGAACAGTTTATGGAAGACCTAGGGTCATAAATAGGGACCTACAACCCAACTTGTTTGAAAATCCATAAGTAATTCAAAAATGATTGGAAAATGACGAAACCACTTGTGTTAGATTCCTCATCTATTTCTCTTTGCCTGAAAAATGAGCTAAAAATATTCCCATCCAAAGAAATACATGAAAAATGCGCCCAGTCCATAGATGTGTGATTTCTAAACCTCCTACCTTATTATGAATGGTGGAAGTTGCAAGTAGTTATTACAGCAATATAATATCCATTTTTGGCCTTACACAGTTGTATTTGTGTCAAGATTAGAACCTCACCATTAAGTTAATTTAAGTTAAGCATGAGCAAAGAATTGATTTGAGAATTGATTTGAGGCTTAATTCTAGTGAAGAATTGATTTGAGAATTGATTTTAGTAGGAGCAAAGAATTGATTTGAGGCTTGCAACTAACCAAAGTCAATAAGGTATTGAGATTTTTTTCTAATTTTTTAATTTTTTTGAACAAATAGAAAATATCATTGCAAGGTATTGAGATTTGGCATGTCTCTAATCTTGCTATGGTTTGCATGATTTTTTTGCTCTTTCCTATAACTATTCTCATTTATTTGGAAAACAATAATTCCTTATTATTCTTCACTTGGTACATATGGAGTTTTGTCTGTTCTTGCTATACAATATATATATATATATATATATATCATATCTTTTATTTATTATATTATCACAAATATTTATAATATTATTATAAGTAGAGAAAGATTTATTTATATGCATTGTATTTGCTAAGACTGGTGCAAGCCTAGGAGAAATTTATGAACTATTTTTAAAGTGCATTTGTTTGATATGTTTTATATGACCATATGAAAAAATATATCATACCAATCATACCAAGTTTTACAATTTTTTCATATTATTTTGTACAACAAAATTGTTAGGGTTACATTATTACTTCTAAAAGTGAACTTAAAACTAGTGATTTCTTACTATCATTGTAAATTTTATCATTCATGAATAGTAGTCTTGAGGTCTTTTTCACTGTGTGGGATAAAAGGGAGATAAATGCAAAAACATTCCTCTTGTTTCTGAGCCTCCTACCTTATTATGAATGGTGGAAGTTGCGGGTAGTTACTACAATGATATAATATCCATTTTTGGCCTTACAAGTTGTACTTGTGTCAAGATTAGAACCTCACCATTAAGTTAATTTAAGTTAAGCATGAGCAAAGAATTGATTTGAAAATTGATTTGAGGCTTAATTATGGCGAAGAATTGATTTGAGAATTGATTTTAGCAAGAGCAAAGAATTGATTTGAGGCTTAATTTTGGCGAAGAATTGATTTGAGAATTGATTTTAGCAAGAGCAAAAAATTGATTTGAGGCTTAATTCTGGCGAAGAATTGATTTGAGAATTGATTTTAGTAGGAGCAAAGAATTGATTTGGGAATTGATTTTAGTAGGAGCAAAGAATTGATTTGAGGCTTGCAACCAACCAAAGTCAATAAGGTATTGAGATTTTTTTTTTAATTTTTTAATTTTTTTGAACAAATAGAAAATACCATTGCAAGGTATTGAGATTGGCGTGTCTCTAATCTTGCTATGGTTTACGTGATTTTTTTGCTCTTTCCTATAACTATTCTCATTTATTTGGAAAACAATAATTCCTTATTATTCTTCACTTGGTGCATATGGAGTTTTGTCTGTTCTTGCTATACAATACAATACATATATATATAGATTTCTTATCTTTTATTTATTATATTATCACAAATGTTTATAATATTATTATAAGTAGAGAGAGATTTGTTTATATGCATTGTATTTGCTAAGACCGGTGCAAGCCTAGGAGAGATTTATAAACTATTTTTAAAGTGCATTTGTTTGATTTCTAATTTCCAATTCTTTGGTTTTAAAATAAATTTTATTAGATATCCTTTTCATGTATTGGAATGCCTTGGCAAGGCATTTAAGATATTTTTTAATATTACCATGGTATGACAACACCTTTGGCAAATAAATATTTAAAATTGGAAGGCCTCTCGCTTCATTTTTTATTGATAAGTTATTTGACAATTATTAAGTATTTTTTCCTTAACTTTTGGCAACCCTTCAAATAATCTTGGAAGTTGTATAGTTTTCTTCATTGCATAGGAAAGTGATAGTCATGACTTTCAATGAAGTCATTACTTTTCATAGTGAATTTTAGCACTTATATCTTTTTCAAGATTTCAACATTCTTCATGTTTAATTTTCCTTTGATTAAGCAAAAAAGATTATTAATTTCCTAAATATTAATTTTAAAAACCATTTAGCCTCACAAAATTTCATTATTTCTCGCCGAAGGTGACCTTAGGCTATGGTACTAGGATAAAAATAGAAATCTAACAAATATAGAAGAGTTAACTTGACCCTAATTAAGGTCATTACTCCTACGATTAACATTTAGATAAACTTTAATATCTTTGAATATAACTTCGAAAACAATTGTTTGACACAAATTAGCACAATAAACACATTTAGAAATTTCTATGACAAAAGTTAAATGATCTTAATCTTTCTATCAAAAATATATATTCTCTAATTCTAGTTTTGTTGAAAGCTTATGAAGTCTCTGCTTAATTCATCAAATTTAAATATACATATGTACATACAACAACGGTGCTAGTATGTGAGCCCAAAAATGCGAGCTTGTGAGCATTGAGCTTACAATATAGGTACCTATAATATAGATACCACACACTATAGAAGGTGTATGTATCATAAACACCTATAATATGGGTATTTGTAACATATATATCCTATAATAATAGACAGTTTCTATAGTATATACACCTATAACATAGGTGTGTAGTATTCTAGGCTCATGGGCTCACTCTCTTATGCTCACATAATAGCAACCCTCTGTCCAAAAGTGGTTTAAGTAATTCATATTTTGTAAGCATTTACCAAATACTTTCATATACATTTGGTAAAATTTATATGACCATATGAAAAATTATATCATACCAATCATACCAAATTTTACAATTTTTTCATATTATTTTGTACAACAAAATTGTTAGGGTTACATTATTACTTCTGAAAGTGAACTTAAAACTAGTGATTTTTTACTATCATTGTAAATTTTATCACTCATGAATAGTAGTCTTAATGTCTTTTTCACCGTGTGGGATAAAAGGGAGATAAATGCAAAAACATGTCTCTATTTTTAGATCGGCAATTTAGTCTTCTCTTTTGGATATTTTTATGAGTAGCATCTCTATAGTGAGTGGTTATACTATCACTTTAAATATAGTAAATGACAAATTTGATTCTCATTGAGGCACTCTATCATTATCTTTGCACTAAAGAACTTGAGGTGCAAAAAAGGTGAACACTATAGGTTATAGTATAAAATTTGGTGAATATTGATGGATGCTAAAGGATAATTTTAGGTTGCAATAGTGATACACAATTGATGATACAAAGATTTTAAAATCAAAATCAACATGTCTCTTAGATGTATCACAGTTGGATCAACAATGTCTAGTAGACAACATGTCTACGTACACCAAGCTTCAAGATTCACACGTGGTCTAACTTGTCATATTGTGAGTCTTGAAGCTTGGTCTACCTAGGCATGTTTTCCACTAGATTAATCTTTGAAGTGTCCATAATAGGTGTAATTACTTATTATAATCTCCACTACTCCACTACTACCAAGAATATTGGTGTACTTTGTGAGCATGCACAAAGTTCAATTTCAAAGAGTCAGATTTATATCGTGTGGTAGGAAGTCCATAAAGTGACCACTTACCATATTATTTGCAATTTTGGAGAGTTGTGCTCCTTGAAATATTATTAAATGAATTTTCCTTGAAAGATAAACAGAATTGGCATCTATCCTAAATCGATTTATATTTTTGGACCTTTGTAATATTAGTTATGAATTTGAAGTTAAAATCACAAAAGGCTCTATAAGCTTCCACCCTTGATACAGTCAAGTCTATGTGCACTTTCACAAATGCAATTGGTACATTGAAGAAAGCAATATGTACCTATGTGTTTGTGAACGTTTTTATACCCATTATTATTATGGAACTCCTACCTTCCTACCTTACATATGCATGCGTGATAAATATGCTTGTACTTAAGCTTATTACATTTGAACGCAAATGAGGGACCCATATTATGAACATATTTGACATGCCCATCCAAATGCCATGGCTCACAGTAGATTGCATAACATTCAGTAACAATAGTGTCCACTGCTTTGGCTCTATAGTGTTGGGTATGTGGAATATCCCACACTCAATAGCCTTTGCATCCTCCACATGTTAGTAGTTACTGATGAAGGATTGTTGGATGTTGAATATTCCACACCCAACACTGTAAGAGCCAAGGTAGTGCACATAAATGCTATTGAATGTTATGTGTTTTTTGTAATAATGTTACTAATTCAAATAAATATGAAAATTCACAAAATTACAAATTCCTTTTAAAGAGATGAATTTATGAGTTTGTGGGCTTGCAGGGATAGTAGGCAATGTTCATACGAGTAAAACACAGAAAGACTACATATTTTCTGCACTGCGATCCACTGGAGTGTGTGTTAGAGACCAAGGCAAAGCTTCAAGTTCTTAGTGATGTGCCTGTGGATAGGCAACAACTGGTCTTAACGACCCCAGGCCCTACAGTTTTGGAAGAAGGCAAAACTCTTGCAGAACAGAAGGTTCACCCGTAAATGCCTCAATCTTTTCTTGAATTTTTGCACAATTTTGCTTATATCTATGTAAAAAATATCATTTACCAAAATTTCATGAATGTGGTTGTTGAGGAAGGTTGTCTTTTCTAGATTTAAGTATTACATTGGATGAATGAGAAGTTGGTTGGACTACAGAGTGCCTTGAGGCCCTCTGTTCATCATCCAGAATATGGACATCGGAGCGCTTCAAGGTTAACCCTTGAACGCCGGGCTGGTGACTGGGAAAATCAACCCTTTTGGCATCAGATGGCATCATCTTCTTTGAAAAATCCAAAATTGTTGAGTGGAGGTCAAACTACCAAGGTAGCAACACCCATAACCATCACTGTACCCATAACCATCACCTCTAAAATCTTGAAAAATTTGTGGAAGTAAATAGATGTGATTACAAGGATGTACTATATATGAACATCAGACCCTAGTGTTGGTATTAGGTGCAATTGCAGTTGGCTCTTTAAAAATTCATAACTTATTCTCACAATATCCAAGTAATACATTCAAAAGTGCGCATGTGTTATTTTTCTCTTGCTAATAAGATCCTATAATTTCCAGGATGTTTATTAATAATAATCTTGTTCAAACCCTTATTTTGACGGTTATGGGTGCTGCTACCTTATTCATGATCACTTCCCTTTCCACACAAAATTTGGAAGATGAATAGTTGCACTTCTATTCTACATAGGAGATTCTTGTCATTCATCGGCCGCAAATCGTCCACTTTGGCATTTAAGGGTTGAATTAGTACCCATTGGCTTCAACCTCCTCCCATAAGATAGCAATATGTGTATGCATATTGTATCAGTTTCTTCTGGGGTGTCAGAACTAAAGAGAGAGGAATCCAACCATTTTAGTAGATGGAGAAAGGTAGCAGCACCCATAACCGTCAAAATAAGGGTTTTGAACATGATTATTATTAATAAAGATTCTGGAAATTATAGGATCCTATTAGCAAGAGAAAAATAACACATATGCACTTTTGAATGTATTATTTGGATACTATGAGAATAAGTTATAAATTTTTAAAGAGCCAACTGCAATTGCACCTAATACCAACACTAGGGTTTGATGTTCAGATGTAGTACATCTTTGTAATCACATCTATTTATTTCCACAGATTTTTCAAGATTTTAGAAGTGATGGTTTTGGGTACAGTAACAGTTATGGATGTTGCTACCTAACATACAGAGTTAGTTCACTTGAAGCTGTTTCCAGGTGGAACTCCAGCCAGAACTACTCTATCAAGTTATGTGTATTTGTGTGGGGGTAAGGCCCGGATGCCTACATTATCAGGAATTGAAGATGTGTTAGAGCATCCTTAGTCCAAAACGATATGTGGCACTCTAACGGTATATCTAACTTTTGAATGGTGTATAATTTTAATTTGAAATTTGTATCATTGGAAGCGTATTCAAAAGCACTTTGAGTAGTGACAAAAAAATTTAGATTTTGACATTGGACAACCACTTCAAAAGCAAGGTAAAAGTCACAAATTATAGAGGTCTTGGCAAATCACGGTTACCAAAGCAAAATTTGGCCATTGACCCTCTACATTGGGCTACATTTAGAGTGTCAATGGCCAAATTTTGCTTTGGAAACCGTGATTTGCCAAGACCTCTATAGTTTGTGACTTTTACCTTGCTTTTGAAGTGGTTGTCCAATGTCTAAATCTGAATTTTTTTGTCATTATTCAAAGTGCTTTTGAATGCACTTCCAATGATACAAATTTCAAATTCAAATTATACACCATTCAAAAGTTAGATATACCGTTAGAGTGCCATATACCGTTTTGGACTAAGGATGCTCTTATTAAAATACAAGTAATGCAATATCAGTTTATTTTGAGCAACTCTAATAATGACATTGACATAATTCTTTCATACTGTGGGGATTCAGGTTGAGAATGATGCTGTTCTTACTTTGACTATCAAAGAGTGAAAGGTACTTCAAAGCCAGTTCTTTTATTTTTTGTTTTTCTCTTTTCTATGAAAACAGACCAAAAAAAATGATCTTCTATGGAAGATGTTAACCCTTTACGTACTAAGAATTAATGGTTTTAAGTTGCGGACTTTGATTGACCATATTGTAGAAAGTATAATCTAAATGGAAAATTTTATCGTATCATTAGCTTGAATGAAGAGCATTGCATGCATTGGTTTAAATAAATCATTATTACGATAAATTAAAATCCCCATATAAATTCTTTAAAATTGCTTTAAAAATACAAGGTCCAATTTGGGCTTCTTAGTATGTAGAGGGTTAATCGGGGGCAGTCTGCTTACACTCTAAAAACCTAAAATCCTTTTTGAGCTTCTTGGAGAAGGTTTTAAACAAAAACAAAAACAAAAACAAAAAACACGTTATAGAAGTCATAATTTTGATATTTTTTAACAAATTTTTGCAATTTACAACCATAGGAATTTAACCCTTAAAGAACATTGCAAGCCCCACGAGCATTCTGAAGATCAAGACCTGAATTTTCACATAGTTCTTGATTTTAAATGTGTTTAAGCTTAATTGAGGATATGTAACTCCAATAATCTATTTTTTACTCCATTTGATTTTTTTTAATTCTTAAAATTGTAGTTTTTGTAACACTATGAAAATAGCATCTTGAAAGCTCAAAATGCACCACTTTTGAACTTTTTCTATCAAATTTCTCTTGGTTTGAGCTCAAGGAGTACATCAATTCCACCATGATTTTTGTCACTATTACTATTATTTTCATTTTCTTGAAAATTTCATACTATTTAAAGCATTTTTTTAATTACTATGATTTTTACAAATAAATATCTTTAAAAAATCATATGAAATTCAATTTGATGTTTTTAATTATGAAAAAAATGAGATTAAATTTTAAATATATATTTTACTGCATGTGAAATATATCAAATTTTTGAAATGTGTCTTTTAATGTAGAAATCTAATGAAGCTTGACCAAGCCCACATATGAAATGTTCTTTAAATACAAATTGTTATTACAAATCACATGAAAAACAAAACACAATACTATCACATATGGATTGAAGAATCACAATATTTGATTACAAGAGTTTAAACCTTAACCCCTTGAAGACCAAAGGGTAGTTCAAATTTCCAAAACTGTTATGATATCTTAAGATGAGATTTAGAAAAATAATAATTCAATAATGGCTTTTAAACAAAAATCGTAAAACATGATCTATAGATCATATCCATATTTTTACTACATTGACCAATAATTTTCAATAAAATTTGAAACCAAAAACTTAAAACTATGATTTTAAAACCATAAATTTAAAATTTTAATTGATTGTTAGTTGACTCTGTACATTTTTTGCGAGTTTTTTTTACTTGATTTCAAAATGTTAAGCTCTAAGAATGATGAAGTAATATTACGATAGAATGAGCTTTGTGGATGTTCAGAAGGATCGCATGAGTGAAGACCTGCGTTGTCCAGTGACATACTAATTACAAACCAGATGGTCTCGAAGTTTGACAGATGGGCTAGATCAAGCCTCAGATGGTGAGTTCAGTGATAATCAATTAAAAAAAAAAATTTAATTTTAAAATTGAAATTGAAATCAAAATCAAAATCAAAATTTAAATTAAAAAATAATTAATTAAAATAATGAACAAACAAAAGAAAATCAATGTGGTTCCATTACTTTATCAGCTATTTGGAAGACCTTTCATGATTTAATAACTATTTAGTCTTTCAAGATGGGGGGGCGGGGGATGGGGGGGGCGGGGGGCGGGGGGGGGCGGGCTCTAGAAGAGCGAGAGGAAAGTTGAACCTTTGATGGAATGATGTGTTAAAACGTGAATGGGGGTGATTGCAAGAAAGACCTGTACTGAAACATTGTCACAAAAGGATTGGCAAAGCTTTCTTCAGCAATAACTTTTGAAGCTTGACTTGCATGAAGTTGAAATTTTTATTGAAGATGTTTGTCTTGAGTGTAATCATATCTCATATATTTTTCAGAAATTTTAAAAAATTATTTTATATTTAAAAAATAATTAAAATAATATGTCACATTTTGAGTTATAGGGGTTTTGAGTACTATGGAGTCCCCAAATTTTATGATCTAGGGCTGAAATTTCTATGGTGTGTTCTCATAGTAGGAAGTCATGTTTCTACTAAGGGAAATTTAAAAATATTTTATTTTATGTCCTCTACGTTCATACAAATAGGGCTCCATTGCGCACTCAATTTTGAACATTAAAAATGATTTTTAAGACCATTATTTTGTGAAATATCTTCATCATGAAGTCTTCCCAAATGGCCAATTTTTATTTTCCTTGAAAATTGTTTTTCCTATTTTTTACAAATTAAAACGTCCAAGTATCTATTTTTTTTGGCAATTTTGCACTTTTCTAGTTCTCCTACTTAATGAATTTTTTTGGGCTTTTCCTTCATAGGGTACCTTCTTCTTACAGGTCTATACATTGGTCTTATTTTTTATATTTAAAAAATATATTTTTCTAATTTTAAAGTACTCCCCCCCAAAAGGCCCAGTATTGCCAAAGTGGAACAAAAACAGGAGGTCATTCTTGCAACGACCCAAGGGTCAATCCAAAATATAAGTAACAGTAGAATAGGTATGCGGGGATTATTGAGAGGAGACTGGAAAGGTGGAAAAGGGGTGGAGCTGGAAGACTGTTAATTGCATTACTTATTGATGGAAGGAAATTGAGGACTGACAGTGGATGGTATTGATGAGGTGGGTCTGTGATGGTGGGGGGTGGGTATGATTGTTGGATGTCTCAAGGAATTATCTTGGGGGTCATCCCGATCCTTACGAGGCTGGGTCCAAGCGGCAACGCCTTATTGATGGAGGAGGCTCGCCTGTGCTCTTGCAGGGGCAGCCGCGGTCGTTGCCAGTGGTGCGCTTGCGAGGTCTTCCATTCAATTGCAACGATGGAGATGTATTTGACTTTTTTGCGGGGCTGGATGTAGTGGACGTCCTCCTTGTTCAAAAGAATGGACGATTCTCAGGAGAAGCATTTGTCGTCTTTGGTGCCCCTATGCAGGTGGACTACGCACTCCAAAAAAATCGATACAACATGGGGCGCCGGTATATTGAGGTCTTCCGCTGCAAGAAACAAGACTATTATCATGCCATTGCAGCTGAAGTTGCCGATGTGCGATGTGCTGATTCTTTATCCCAACATTCATTGAGTAACAATTCAGCAAATGCTAAAACTATGTCTCACAATGACATTGAAGATCATGTAGACTACACGGGTGTATTGAAGCTTCGCGGCTTGCCCTTCTCCGCCTCTAAGAGAGATATCATGGACTTCTTCCGGGATTTCGAGCTTCATGATGAGAATGTGCATATCGTCATGCACAGTGATGGACGGACAAGCGGTGAGGCTTTTGTAGACTTTGGTAGCGCCACCAAGGCCAAATCTGCTATGAACAAAGATAAGATGACTATGGGTAGTCGCTATGTGGAGCTCTTTCCATCTTCCCGTGATGAAGCTACGAGGGGTGCAGTCCGATAACCACAAGCTCATATCACGGCATTGTAATTGTATATTGCACAATGGGATGGCTCTGAATTGATGAGCAACAATAAGTCAAAGCCTAGGGCTCATCAAGGTTTACCTGTTTACTTAATAATGCAACATGTAATAATTAGTAATTAGCATTAGATTATAGATCATGTTGTTTAAAACATAGTTTAACTCTCTCAAAAAGCCATGTTAGATAGAACGTGTGGGTGATTGCAAGAAACACCTGTACTATTTTTGTCACATGTTCAATGCGGAAGTTGTTTTGTGCCATAAGTACTGCAAAAATGACTGAATGAACATGAAATTTAAAAGCAAGCTTCCTATAGCAATAGAAAATGCACTTGAATTATTTCAATTTTTTCAAAATTAAATAGGTGAAATTGAATTCTGAATATATGTCACACATGTGGTTTTAGTGGTCTTTAGTACTATCAAGTACCTTATTTGAAGAGTTACATCGTCAAATTTGGTAGACTAGCTCTTCTAATAGAAATACACCTTTCTAGACGAGAAATTTCCAAAAACATGTTCTAAGTGTGTTTTACATTGACCTAAAATATGCTATATTTAAAATAAAATTTATGTTGAACTAAAAAAGGTTTTTTACTTCTAGCTTTGATCTTTTGCTACTTTGCTCTTAGTTGACAACAATGGCCACCTTTAAAATAAAATTTTCAAATTCATTTTCTAATTTAAAAAAATAAAAATGTGGAAGTTTCATTTTCTAGGATAAATTGTAGCCTATGGCTCAAAATAGTACTTTAGGTTACAAAAAAAGACTCAATAGTACTGTTGTATTGGTGGGAACTTGTAGTGTATCTCCTATCTACTAATGTAAATTAATTTTATTAAGGCAAATTAAATATTTCAATCCATTCTTGTCATCCAATGATGAACATCATATGTTGTGAGTAGTAAATTTGAAATCCAATTGATTATTTAGATTTTATATTCTATGCCCTCAATAGTACTGAAGGTGACTTGTAGTACTAAAAGTACTAAATGGACAAAAATTAGAAATGCAACAAATAGTACAAGTGTTTCTTGCAATTCACATGGTAACGTGTCATCACTAGGGATGTGGTAGAAAGTATTAGTCAATTACTCTAAACATGTAAAATATATACTACAGAGTGCACATGACAACATACAAATACATGTCCCACTAAGTCATGCAACATCAACGTAGTGACACTAACCCACCACAAGATTTGGAGCACTTCATGCAATATGCTTTTAGCATAGCCATTAACAAATAAATTTTTAAGCTTCAACAACAAAATCTCGATGCAGTGATGATGAAACATGCATCCGGCATTTATGAGATATAAGTTATATACCAAATGCATATGCTAATATTACTTGCCAATAGACAATATGACAATATGAAATGCTAATGCATTGTCTTATATTCTTTACGTCTAAAGCAAATCATATTTCACAAAAACAAAAAATTGGTTGTGACATGAAAATGCTTCAACATGGATGGTGCAATTGAATAGCAAATCTTTGTTCTTGTGCATCCATTCACTTCAAGGCAAATCAAGGGACTATTACAAACTATGGAGTAAATGATGGCCTAAGGCCTAAAGCATCAATTATTGCATCTTAAAGGGGAAGCAAAGTAAAGTACTTAGAAAAATGTAAAGTGCTAAAAAAATGTGGTCCACTTCAAGCTTCATTTTTGACTAAAAATAAAATCTTTCTTTGTATTTTTATATTTTCTTTGTTCTATAATTGTTCTTTTCAACTCTAATTACTATTAAAAACAATTGCATTCAAGATTAAGTAATTTTCTAAAGTACTTTAAAGTACTTTATGTGGTTTCAAAAGTAGAAAAATTTGACAAAGTAGCTTAAATAATGAACTTATATACAAGATATTCAGAAAATATTTTTTTGGTTCCCTAAAGCTCTGCATGTTAAATATTATGTGGCTATAGTTTTGGAAAAAATGTATTCTTTTCCTTACAATTTTTTTAATCAAATGGCATAGTCTTTGAGTGTTTCAAATTAACTTTTGAAGGTGTTCTACATCTCCAAATCGGATGGAAAGATATGCATTGGAAATGAAATGAAATATCCACAATGTTGTGGAACAAAATTAGTACTTTTTAGAAATTCACAAAGGTGTCCCACTGCAATTTAGAATTCAATGCTAACCAATTTTGCAATATTTGGCATATATAGTGGAGTCATTAATACGATTTCTCGTACATTCTTCTTACAATGCATCATATCAAGCAAGTAGTACACTAGCACGTATTGCAACCTGCTCATTTATAACTATTTCAAATTTTTGAATGCCCACATTCTTGTGATCACACCCACTTACATGACCAATAAATGCTCATGTTTATGTTGTACACCACATCTAGACTATCTTCACTTCCACCCTTTGGATTTTGATCTATATATATGTTACTTTACTTTCTATAATACAAACTTGCAAAAATTACATTTGACACCTTCTATACTTCAACCTTGCCGACTACAATATGAAATTCTATTGTAGTGATTTTTCATTACCTTTAATGTATATTCAATATTTTATTGTACATTGTATTTAAGAAATTTAATTTCTAATTTTTAAGAGACTTTTTAATATTAATTTATTAATTGTCTTAATTTTCTATTGTAGTTTACAGTTTTTCTTCTCCAGGTGGTCACTTCTACATTGATTTGCAATATATTTCAACTTTAGGATCTAAAAGAATTGCATTATTTAACTATCCTCTTTGAACAACAACAATAAATTCTTTGCTCCAAAAAAATCATTTTTTCACAAAATCCTTGAGCTTGGAGTTTGGAAAAAAGAGCTCGGATGAAGGTAGTTGTACATCATTGTGAGCCACTGCATTGGTTTATGATTTATACCTAAGAAAATGAAGGAAAATAGTATGAAAATATGAGTTAAAAATTATCAATATGAAGAATTAATCCATAACCATGAATTAATGAGTTTTTTGATAGATAGTAGTAGAAATTTTAGGACGATGGCATGGAATTTGAAGAATTAATTTATATGAAAATGATGGAAAAAGTTTAGGAAAAAATTAGGAATTTTAAGCAAAAAACATATGGTAAAAAATGGGCAATTCAAAACATTAGGCAAATGGAAAATTTGGTAGGATAAGAAAATAAAATACTACAACTAGGAATTAGCGTTAGAAATGAACAACAAATTAAAATGCAAGTACAAAAATACAAATCTAATTTGTGGAATTAGAGTAAATACTTAGACACTAACATTAAGGAAGGCACTCTAAAGTGTGGAAAAAATTGTAAATTAGTGTGGACTATGACAATTTAGGGTATGGATGAAGTTGTAAGTAGATGTGAATTGGAAGATTAATGAAGTATTAAACTAGAAAATTAGGATTTTCTCTCTCTTACTTGTTCTTTTACCTTGTGATAGAGTTTTATTGGCTCTCTTGTTGGAAGCTTGGAACATGAATCTTGAAGTTTTTTAGAAGGAAAGTATAGAAAAGTATAGATTAGGTGAAGAGATGAGGTTACTTTAGACTATTTTATATGGATTTAGACTTTTACATAGATTTGAACTTCTTTATAGAAATAAAATGCCTTGTTGATTTGGCTTTCTTAAATGTACAAATTTTTACAAAGTACAATATCTCTTGAAGAAGACTTTATTTCTGGTAGTTAATATTGTCTTTTAAAGCATGTTGAAAAGACATGCAAAATTCATTGAATTGATATGATGTAGGAATTCAGTAAAGGTGTTTTAAGGTAAGTCCTAAACACAAAATCTTTAGCAATTTTTTACTAAAAACACAAGACCTTCTAATATGCATTTTTTCTAACTTAAAATCACACTTATAACACCCTTTTATCTTGTAGTGTCTATTGTCTTTTGAATGACCATACAAGTTGGATAGTGTAAGTAGAAAATGATTCATCCACTTTCTAAATAAACAATTCGTCATCCATGCCTAAGATTGTATGGCCATCATAGCTCCTTTTTCACCTAGCTTTCTAAGAAAGTTCCATGTCCTCTTTTTTCCTTTGAAAAATGTAAAAGTTAGGAATGTTTTTATCTTTGGCATTGATACAAGCCAAGACTGATATCCACTCTCTATGGTCTAGAATGATCGTATGGACATTTCTGAATCCTCTTCTAGCAAATCACATATCCCCCACCATCCTTGCTAGCTTGGGCTCCACCATCGTCACAATTCCATATGTGGTATGATTAATAATTGTGAATGTCATAAAGCATCTGTAGATTGTTGTTAAAAGAAGCAACTAATTCAGGGCATAAATTTTTGGTCCTTTTTTGCTCTAGGCCTTGGCCTTTCTAATTGACAATTTTGTATGTCTTCTTTTGAAGCACTTCATCCTACCAGGGCTAGGGATTCCATCCTTAAAAGGGGTCACTCTAGATTGGATAAGTATTCCAACTTTTTCTCTCAATTGGCCTATTATTAAAGGGGAGGCCCAAATTTTGCATCTTCATCAAGTAGTCAACAAGTTTTGTTTCTTCTTTATCATTTAGGACCTCCATTTTTCCCATTCTTCTTCAAAAAGTAGTTCCATAAATATGACTTTTTAAATTGGATGGAGGAATACCATTATCCCTAGTAACAACTCGAATTAATATACCATCATTGAAATCAGCTATGGCACATTTGAATTGCTCATTTGTCCATTTTTCATTTTTCTTTCTCTTACAATTGAATTTTCTACTTGCAAGTCCTGCGGAGGTGTGGTCGTTGGATGCCCTCTAAGGTCCCATACCTGAGTTGCCAAGTGCGGTGGAAGCCAACCACATGTTAGTGCCCCTCGAGAATCAATGGCATTCTAGTTCAACATATTACTCTAGCTAGTAGGAGGCCCTGTTTCTTTGGACGTTACCATGAAACAAGATTGTTTTTTAGAATAAGAGCTAAGAGAAGCGATTTCGGCCATCGAAGTCTAAATTCATTTTTATATTGCTGCAAACTTGTAGATGTTAGGGTGAAAAAAACCTTATGTCATGTCAACATCCATGATTCATATAATGTCAAGAAAAACAGAGTGACGTTTTCTAGAATGCCCTCCAAAACAGGACAATGCCACATCAACTAGAGATTTTGTTTTCACTATAGGTCAGGTATTGGAAATTATCATAAGGTGGTGTAAAACACTGACCATGCTTGAAAAACACATATGAGGGTCAGGTCCTTTGCATCCTTTCACCAAAAAAATGCATGGATGGATGGAGAAGTTCAGTTTGCATTACAATTTCCATTCCTTCGCCAATATAGTATAAATTTCATTGAAAATGGAAAAAAACCCTATGTGTAATGCATTCCACTGTACATGAAATCCATTAACCCCTAAAGGACCAAGGCTTTTTTCCATCAAAAAACACTCAAAACTGCCATTTTTATTGCAAAGAGCAGAAAAAAAATTAATTTATTTTTTATTGCATATCTAACCGTAGGATCTTATACTAAATTAGTATAAGTATGTATGGAAGAAATTTCAGAAATTTGTAATTGCCTAGATTGCAAGACATTTGCATCTAAAGTAAAGAAAACAAGTTTTTTTACACCTTATAAGACTAGATTTTTTGGCTTTGAATCATTTTAATTTAAAATTTTGTACTATTGATTTTGATTTTTTAACTTTTTATGTAAAATATTTGAGTTGAGAATCTAGGTTAAAAAATTCAAGAAAAAAAACTTAATTTTCACTCATTAAAAAATTGTTAAGCAGAAGTAGGTTCAAGAATGAAGGAAAACATGAAATCATTAATAGCTTTTAGATGGAATTGAAACACAATAATTCCCAATGGTGAGATTGTTCTAGCAAGCAAATTTAACCATGTCCAACAATTTTTTTTGGAAAATTGTAAAAATTGCATTCAAAAATGATTCCTATAAGTTATTTTTTCAAGAAGATGGGTAGATTAATTGCCCAAAAAACTAAGATTGTCCATAATGTTTTCATCACAAGTCCAAATTGAATGAATAAAAGCTTCATGTATTTACAAAAATATACTACTAGAGTAATATATGTTTTTTTTTAATTTTTAAATTTTTTTTTGACTTTTTGTGATTTTTTTGTGTTGCCCGACAATCTCTGTTTTTAACTTATTGTGCCATAACTTTTGCTCCGGGGCTCCGATTGAAATAAAAATTATACATCCACAAAGCTTCATAGAACTACACAACCTCAAAAAAATTCAAAAAAATTCAAAAAAATTGAAACAATAGGAACCTACTTGGACCCAAATTGTCCCCAGAGGGGACAAACAGTCCTTTAGGGGTTAAACAGTGTGAACCTTTTCGCATTTATTTTCCACTTCTTTGAAATGCTTTCTCAATTTTAAAAGGATTCTTTATCCAACGCGTCTATTATTTAATTCATCCTTCTCTCATTGCAATGACTCGCTCCCTGCAGTCATGTACAACTATTAAAAGAAATTTGAAAGTTCAAAATGACTTTGCATTCTATTGAATATGATACCACCCTTTACGCATTTTCTATAAAGCAATTGTACATATTTCTTTTAGAAAATGAAAAATAATTACAAGTTCTTCCCATTTTGTATGTGGCGATGCTTTGTTCTCATTAGGGGCATTATTTTTTGCAGGTCTTACAATATATACAATGACATGTTGTGGAACTCCTTTCAAGATTCATTGTTTCAACTATTTCATATTTGAATCTTTCATATTATAGGGTGCAATAAATTTGGAGTATTCTTGTTGAGAAATAGCATTACGGTACGTAGTTTTGCATTCCCTCCTTTTAACACCACGGCAATGGCACTATAATGGCTACAACCATCACAATCTAGTACTCCTAGAACTTTAGAGCTGGAATGAAGTCCACCACATCTTAGAGTAAAGTTCAGGGTTACAAGAACCTTAACCCCTAAAGGACTAGCTTTCTATTTATAGCAACATAGCAATTTTGCGCAAGTACGTGTGACTAGAAATTTGCATATTTTAGGCCCACACTTTAATAGAAGTTGTGGATGAGGAATATCTTTCGTGTGAACAAAATTATGACATTTGGAAATATGAGTCAAAAGTTATGGCCTAATATGTTACTTTTTTTCCTAGCACGTCAGTTTGGGCAGATAAAAAAAAAATCACTTTTTTTATAAACAAAAATTTGAAATTGGTTATCTAGATTTATATAAACGTGGAAAGCTTTGAATCATTCTATTTTGATCAATGAATCAAAAGTTATGAGGAATTTTAGTTTGCAAGCAATTATAGATTCTCTTTTTTTAAATAAACTTTGAAGTCGTCTATTTCACTCAATTTTCAATATTTTTGAAAGAAAAAGAAATCATAGGATGTAAATTGTTTATTACAACATTACAATCATTGAGATTGGCATTTTTCAATTTTATAACTAAATTCTTGGCAATTTAGTATTTTGAATCATTCTTTACTTCTTTCTACTTACTATTTTTTTCCTATGTGTTGTACAGTGGCCTACAAAAAAAATACATGATGGTAGTTTGGACAATCAATTTTCTTTGCATAATCTAAAACAGAGTTAACATTTTTTGTTTTTCATAATCAACATTGATATCTTATGCAATCCAAATCAACCGTACCAAGTTTCAGTTTCAAAAAATGAAAATTCTATTTTCGGTGAATTTTTTAATTTAATTTTCATGGTTTTACATGAAAACTCATTGAAAAACATTGATGATGAATTTCTAAAATTCTCTTATGGAGATATGTAGGAAACTTCCATCTAAACATCATTCCTTCACAAGCATGTCCCAAAAAAATTCACAATTTCCTCACTTGAGAGAGATTTCCATTTTGGTGTGATTTTGCCCTTAGTTTGAAAAGAAATATCTTTCTATTGTAATTAGATTTTTGCATCTTTTCTTTTTGCTGTAGCTACTTTGTACATTTGAGTGTGATGGTACAAATCTTTTGCAAGAAACTAATTTCAATAAAGAGATATTTCTTTTCAAAACTAAGGGCAAAATCACGTATCATTTTGATAGGCCACTGTACAATTCCAAAGGATCCGAAATTTTTCAAGCATGTAGCCAGCTTGCCTTGAAGAAGGATTCTAAAGAGGCAACATCAACATGGATATTTTTTCATACAAATGTGACCCGCAGTGCAATTGCCAGTTTTTTTACAAAGCCATAAAAGGATTTCAAACACTAATAATTTGCAATCTACATGGTGGAAATTTTTGAAATTTTTTCCATGTCTTTTCAAATGAGCGTACTACAATTTCCTATGGTTACATTGTCCAAAAATGTTTTTTTCTCTAAAATATGGTATTTGTACTAGAAATGGCAGTTTTAGAGTAGTTTTGGTGAAAACATAGTCAAAAACATTTAGGGGTTAACACTATTTCTATAGATGTCAACTGAGATGTCCTCTAAGACATCTAGATGTTTTTTGCGATGTCAGGTGGCACGTCAACTGAGACGTCCAGATGTTTTCTCAGAAAATACAATCTCTAAGTTTCACATATCCCATATGCTTTGTCTTCCCTCCTATCACCCCACTTGTATAAATAGCTTGTCTTGTCATGTCAACATACTTATAATAAATGGCTTTTAATTACAATTATGGGACATAATTGCCAATACGATGTATTCTGTATTGTATACAATGTATAGTATACAATATATGGCATTTTATGTAAAATGTATTGTGTATGATGTATTGTGTGTGGCCTATTTTGTATTGTGTAATGTACATTGTACATGGTACACAATATATTATGTACAATATATTTTATATGATCTTTTTTGTATGGTGTACGGTGTATGGTGCACTTTTAAGCTGACATTTTAAAAAGTGTCTCCAAAAAACGTCTAGACGTCTAAAAAGATGTCGCTAAAAACAATATTAAAATTCTTCTAGACGTCGACGTTGATGTTGCTGAAAGCAAAATTAATCTTTTCAAACGGCGTGACATCAGGTGCCACATCATCACCGGGTCAGGTGTAAAAAATCCCATGTGGCACTATCCATCTGCGTGGCGCTTATGTGGCTACCACATGGTGCATTTTTGGCACCTGTTTGACCATGTTTGGTGTGACATTGCTCTAAAAATAGGACACATTTTTTCAAATTTCATCGTGTTTTTTGTCATGTCAATCTTGATAGATTTTCCTAGACATCCACGGTAGACATGTCTGATGTTTGATTAGACAATTGTCCACGTTCTTGGCCTTGTCACAAAAACCATGGTTTTCTTCTAGTGTCTAGTTATGCATATAGGTCTGTTGACATTGTCACGCCTTTATGTGGGTCTGGCTTCCCACATTTGCGATCCACCAAAGGCAAGTGCAAGTTTTAACGCTAGCTTTAGGCGCTTGAGTCTTCCTCCATATCCATCGGCACGTCCTCCGTTGCTCTGCATCTTTGTCGTTGTTGATACTCACTGCTCATCCTTAGAATGCTCCGTCTCACCCACACCTACAGGTCTGTCGGTCCATCTACACTGACAACATATTTTTTGGTCTCAACTGCTTGGCTTTGTCATTCACAGGGCAGGGATTGACAGCAAACAATTCTATGCCGCTCATGGCTTCACAGCAAGTGGCCCTCATCTTTCAAAGTGCACCTAATTTTGTTGTCCTCTCTTTCAAAGTGCTCCATTTCTTCCATCCATTCCAAGTCTTCTTTGTGTTTTGCCCACGCAAATAACTCCCCATTATGCCCATCACCAAAATTGTCTTCATCTTCATCTTCATGGAATTTTGACTAATTGCTTCCCCAACTCCTTGGTCTGTGCCAAGCCCCTCCATCTTTCTCACTTCCATCCTTTGAGATGCTCCTGTCACTCATAATTATAGGCCGAGTCTGAACTAAAGACACTTGAAATTTAATCCACCATGATTGCTATTTAAAGAATGTGTGCAATGTAATTTCTAAACTTACTGAACTTGCCTCATTTGCTAGAACTTAGTTCTCTCATGTCTGAGCTTGTAGAATTCTTAGTTAGAGGTTCTCCAAACAAGTGCCATCAAAATGGGTGCCCAACAACCATGTCCTGGGACGCATTTTTTTATTGTACAAAATTCTACTTCATTATCTTTAATTAAAAAATTGAATACACATTCTAAAAACGATGGCTATACATTTAAAAGCACGTTTTTGCATAATTTTAAAGAACTCAACAGTTGTTATATAATTCAATGCTTTATACCTCTACATCAAGCTTTGAATATTATGGCCTTCAAGATATCATGCACAACACATCTTTATTCAATTCATTCCCTGCTATCAAGGGTGATTGCAAAAAACACTTCACATGTTTGGCTCAAAAACGCAATTTTTGGCCATAGGATTGACAATAATATATAGTACTACTAGTATTATGTCTTAGTAGTACCCCTGCAGATCTAAATTAGGGATTTCTAATAAAAATTTACTGAGAATCTCCTAAAAGGTCATTACTTGTAAACTTATGTCTAAGACTATACTTAAAAATTCATTTAAAACACCCTTTTCTCTTGTAATGTCCACATATTGGATAGAAAATATCACATTGGTGTATATCACATGTCTATTATTCTATTTTCATCCACAATCTGCTGATTTCAGCAAAGATTTTTTTTTAATTCCAAATTTTATGGCGAAAAACTTCATAGTTTTTTACCATTTTTTAGCCAAATCATTTTTTTCTGGTGCAATCTAGTACAAAAACAAAAACAAAAACCACAAATCACCCTAATCTAAACCATCAATTCAAGATGCCTGTAAATATAAACCGTCAATTTAGTACTATGCAATACTTTAGACTACTTCGGGGTACTACAAAAGCCATTGGGAGCAAAAAATACCAAAATTTGGCTCTTTGGACTTTTCATTTTTAGTAAATAAGAATTTTTTTGCAGAATTCAATAAAAAAATCCATTTTGCTAGAAAAGATTGCACTTGCATTGCACCAAAGAATTCCTATAGAATTTTTTTTTTTTTCATACCCTTCACGCAAAGGAAAGTTACTTTGACCCCATGTGTGCAACCAACATGTTGCTAATTTCATAAAAACTCATTGTCAACCTTGTCATGTTGGTAGACCTCCAACATATCTAATTTGTGGCTTTGGGTTAAAAATAGGACTACAAACCTCCAAAATGACTAAGGTAGATACCAAATTAGGGACAAGTTAAAAAAAATTAAATAATTTTGAAAATTTTGAAAAAATTATCAGCAAAAAACCACTTGTCCAAAGGCAAGGGGACAAAAAATAGAACAAGTGTCCCTTGCAATAACCCTCAATAAGAACTGATTGCACTCTATTAAGTGCACTTTATTTTTTACTTAAAACTAGGTTAGAACTCAATTATGAGCAAACATTACATTATAGGTGCCTCTTTCATGTGATGAGTATTCTAAAACCGTACACATAGGACCATACTTCATCACCACACATAGTTTGCCTCATATTAACAACCTTTTGTACTATTTCAGATGCTTATGAAGGGGTAGTTTTTAGTGCCCGAGCAGTTTTTGAGCCTCCTCCTATACAAGCCAAGCTAGTAGCACCACCACCGTACTCAACAATAGTGCATTGTATATTATTCAATATTAAAAATATGTAATTCCTATCAAATATTAAATTTGAATACCAACAGAGAATAGGTTCATGACAATTTGGATTCTAAGAGCATTGAAGATCTACACAGGGCCGGGAGGATGCTGCTGGGTTGTGATCTAGTTTTTGAGCTACCACAAAGATATCCACATCTAAAATAGACTCTTTTTTTCAAACCAACAATTCTAGACACAACTTGGGAAAAACATCATATCACAAATGTTAGCAAATGAAAGAAAAAGTAAAACAATTGGTTTGAAAATTTTTAGAGCCTATATGAATATACTATAAATTTTTAAAATTGAAGTCATAGGAACACCTATTATTGGTACTAGACTACTCTTAATTGGACATCTTTGAAGTACAAAATGCTTCAACTTTCATTAGTTGTTTCAAATAACTCTTCAACTTCCATTGGTTCCGTTTGGAAATAAGAGTTGAGTTTGAGCAAATGCTTTGTCATAAGATATGCTCATCTAAAATTGTCATTTTTTCTTTCCCGAATAATTCAATGGTCAAAATTACAAAATTTTGATATGAAATTGTTAACTTCCTCAAGAGAAATCCAACCTAAGTTGTTTTGTATTTTTCTCAACACTCATACAATATTCTAGAAATTTTCAAAGTTGAAAGCATAGGGTACCTATTCATGCCACTAGACTCCCCTTAAACCGCCACCCTTGAATCACAAAATGCTTCAACTCCCATTGGTAGCTCTTACTCACTTGTGTCAATTTTCAGACATCAAGTGAATATTTTTCCATCTAAAAAAAATAGGAGGCACAATTAGAAACATGGCGGTTTTAGATGAGCTACCTTACTTAGATCAATAAGCAGTTGTGAAAAAGTCTATTCTAGCTGGTAGCAAACAGTGGTGTTGCCAAAAGGTGAGGATTTTTTTCAATGTGGGGAAAGAAATAAGGTCGAGTTCTCCAACTACTGGGTCTGATTGGGCCCATTTGGTGCCCCTCTAGGGGTGGCAATGGTCTTACAGCATTGCCACCATAGGGCGGCCAATTCCCCATGACAAAAGGGCGTTGGCGGGCTTTGGTCACCTTTCGGGCCCCATGACTAGTACAATTCCCCTAGCATCATATACCAGCATGACCCAGTTTGCAATATACAAAGTGGTCAGAGCTTGAGCATTTATTAAAAAGCAAGCAAGAATACAAAAAATCAATGGAAAAGCAGTTAGTGTAGCAAAAAAACACAAAAATTGATGGAAAAGCAGCCAGCCCGAGGCTCTCCGCAAATTTCACTGTGCATGAGAAGCTATGGAAAAAACAACCAAACATCCCATGTCCAATGGTTAAAGGTCTGTCGGTTGTGTCACAGTGGAGAGGCAATTGGGCCTAACCTCTGGCATCCCAATCACGCCGAGCCATGGTGGCAATGCTCTTAAGCTTTGTAAGAGCATCTCTCCAGATATCCCCCCCCTCTAGAATTTGGATAAAAAGTAATCAATTCTAGCGTTTGTCATGTTCCGACCTTCTCTTTCCCCTCTCAAGAAGCCATTCCTAGAGGGGGCACTATGAACATCTCCAGCAGCCCTCCAGATCACGGCTTTTTTTTTTGGCTTTCTGGTGCCAGATTGCACTACGGAAAATAATTTGGCTAAAAAATGCCAAAAAACTTGGATGAAATCGCCAAATTTTTGATGAAAACCATATTATAGACATGTAATATGTGCTAATGTGATATTTTCTATCCAATATCTGGATGAATGTTGAAAATTGGAGCACCACTATAACATTTTAAATCGCCACTTTGGCACTTCTTAAAAAATGAAAAAAAAACCCTGCTCCAGATATCCCCTCCCCTATAGAATTTGGATGCAAAGCAATCGATTCTAGAGTTTGTTAGGCTCCGGCCTTCTCTTTCCCCTCTCAAAAAGCCATTTCTAGAGGGGCCACTAATCCCTCTACACACTACAAATTTTCTTGGGATTAGCAAGTCGTCATAATCAATGCAATTTGTAAGACTTGTGATTGGTTGGGAGTATGTTTTGGGGAGTTGTGTGACTTGTGATTGATTGGAAGTATATTTTATGGAGTTGCACTATTGGGGATACAAGTGGCCATCTCCTCTTCATTGGACAGAACTTGAATCAAGGAGCCGGGATATCTGGAGGGCTGCAGGAGATGCTCTAAGCTTGGCTTGACGTGCACAAGCTGACCATTTCCAGAGTTCCATAATTATGCAGTCATTTCATGACTTTGAATGCCTGTTTCTGTGAACGAGGCTGATCGATAATGCACAGAAGCTCCTTTGCAGAGTCTGGTTGAGGCAAGTGATGAGAATCTACCTTCCCTTACAGACTAACTTAATACCTTAACGTGCTTCCTTCCCACATGCACATTCAAGCAGGTCGGTGCAGTCGACCACGCACGTGCATTTGAATCAGATCTCAACAACTTCTTCAGTCTGGACTGACATTAGTTCGAGAAGAAGCTCCTCGTTGGGGGCGTTTCACTTCCCTTTCCTTCTTGTTCTGGCTTCTGGGAATCACACCAATGTTTTTCCATTCAGTTGCCTCCGTCAAGGACTCCCCAATGCCAATCAATAAAGCCAAGGTAAGAGTCAAGTTAAGAGTCGGCCTTGCCTGCTGCATAGGGCCACCAAGGGCGGGACCAAGGGTAGCACTCGCTGCAGTACCTGTGTCCATGTTAGTAGAATCACCCCTGCCAACATGTTCCTTATTGATGATGGTGTACTGTATAATCTATAGTACTCTATTTCTGAATACAACCATATGGAGCATAAAAAACCTTAAAAAAAAAGGAGATTATTCAGCTTTGATCGGTTTCAAGAATGAAGGGAAAAAGGCAAAATAATCCATCCTTGTCAGTGACGAAAAATTCAACTAACATCTCTCTGAAGGTAGGAAAACTGAATTTCATAGGTTATGAAACTGAACACTATGTCGGATGAAAAGCAGGAACCCAACAGTTGGTTCCATGGAGATTTTGTACATGTTAGATCAACAAACTTAACTTCAAACCACAATGACTACCAGAAACCATCTCAGCTCATTGTTGAATACAGTAGAACCTCTCTGAAGTAATAATAGGGCCAAGACTGGCTAACTATATTACATTAGAGAGGTTATCAGATTACGGAGGGTCATTTGCATTAATGACATTTGCATGCGGCCCAAGCCAGGACTGATAATCCATATTACTTTAGAGAGTGTTTCTGTAGAGAGGTTCTACTGTAATACTATGCAAGGCACACTCCCAATTCAAAATTTCTGATCGCACATGTGAATACACCTACTTCATTCCGTCTCGCTCACGAAGAGGAACCCTGTCCTGGAGGCGAGAGGCGTGTTGAGTTTCAGGTTAGACATACCTTCATTAGAACCCCACCCAGGCTGCCAGTGTTAACGATAGACATAACTTACTATACCGTCTATCATATCCTTGTTGGAAGAAGACAAAACCTAAAAAGGTTGATACTTGATACTCCCGCAATATATAGTTCAACTAATTTTTGATGTCACAGAAGTTGGTTGCTTTCAACAGCTGTTGCTTGTAGCACGAAAGTTGCTGGGGTGTTATGCACTTCACCTGAGTCACCCAACTAATTATACCGCTTTAAATTGACACGTCGCAGACTTTGCTGAATCAGCACCCGTGCCAACCTGTCACATTAATCGCTCGTCGTGGAGACTCCCAACTTAAGCTTAGTGATATGATTTTCAGATGTTCTTCTGAATTGAACCCGATCAAGTGACAACTATAACATATGAAGCTCTCGGGCTATCAAAGCTGAAGTTCTGCGAGCTGACCCACCTTGATGAGCTAATCCTAGGAAGAATTGAAGAACCCCATGTTGGCTCACCTCAAATCTGATGTGTGTCATTACAGAAACTTATCTTTTAACAGGAAGAAACCCATCGTCGCCGAGTTTTGTTATGTTATCAGGAGTAAGAGATGCCAACGTGCAAGTGTGCCTCGTGTGCTCATCACTGTCTCTAATCTTTGCTGTTAGCAGCCGTTGGTAACTATCAAGGAAACATAATTGATGAGCACTTACCATCAGACCCCATGTTCGAGGCGAAGGATAAGCTTAAGAAACTTTTAATCAGTGAACCATACTTGACCACACTGCTCATTTGAAGATTCTGTCGACCGAGGACCACAAGCTTTCAAAACTCGTCAGAAGCGTGGGCCAGATTAATAGTATATTCGTTACGTGTCACCAGTACCCACAACCTAACAACCATTCCTCAATCAAAATCATTTCTGACTGAAATGTGAAGGACGGGAGGACGGTAATTTCAAAACGTGGTCACTTATGAAGATCTCGCATGGACTTGAACCATGACTGTCTGCCCAAAATGCAGAAAGATCCGAGATACACAACATATGGCATAGGTGGAATGCGAGAGTTGAATGAAAAATACCTGAGGCACTACTTCAATTTCAACACGTAGTTTGGCAAAATTTCTGCCAAGATACATATATGTGACACAGCATATCACAGTTCCCGGCAGTCCCACCACGCAACAGAGCACGATTGCCCACAACAGGTCCCAGCAGAAAACCATAAATTTAGGTCTTTGGTAAGATGTGCTTGAATCAGATCTGTGTCACAATCAACACCAAGCAGTCACGAAAACTGAGATAGACATCCACCTCCAACACTAGTGAGTCGAATTGAGAAATTGGAACCTTACATCCCATTATTTACCATCACATCACGTGCATCAAACCAACAACATATACATGAAATGGTAGGAGCATACATCAAATGGAACAACACAAAATGAACAATGGAAATAGAGAAACGGCTACAAAAATAACAAGGATAGAAATCTACGTAATGAAATACCTTGAACGTGTAATGTTGCAATGAGAATAGGCATCATGCAATGGAATCGATTCGAGTGGTAAATGCTGATAAGAAATAGGCTTAATGAACGGGGGGAAACGGGTGTCAAGGAAGTCTCGAAAGTGAATGGGCTACGATGGACAACGAAAGGGCTTTGGAATGGATATGCTTCGAAAATGTACGCAACTCAGACCCTACAATACCTTGCAAGAGTAATAGTGCACAATACCAAGACCCTACAATAAATAACTTGCAAACATGAAACACTAAATGGATCATTGTTGTTGTTTGTAGTGACTCAAGACAATCCATACACATATTGTCGTAAAATCATGTGCATAGAGGGCCATCCAAGAGACACCATTACACTACTGAAAACCATATCATGCTAAAGAGCAAACCATGCTCACGGACTGTACACAAATGCCCAATATCGGGCTGCTCAGTTCTACGTTTAAAAACGGCACTTGTACCAGCTCTCAGAAAAATTCCTGGGGTGCAGTGAGAAATGGGAAGAAAGTAGATCCGGTATGCAAACCGGCGTGGTAGTAAGGACTCGTACACTATACAACAGGTTACGCATATGCCCCGGTCAGGCATCCATGAGGCTCTAAATTAATTACAGGGAGGGAGAAGAACAAGATATCATACATGTCGGGCGCCAACAACTACCAGAAGATGGTAGAAGCCAGCGTTACGAGTAGATCTTGGACGTCGACTGGCCAGACTTCATCATCCTGAACATGGCAGCGCGCCCCCCCGAGTAGCTGCGCGTTCCAGAAGCCATCTTCATGCTTGGTATCCGTTCTCTGAATTACATAACCGGTAAAATCATAAGCCGACAATCGACAAAAGACAACTCGAAACCGAAACCGAAACCGAAACCGAAACCGAAACCAGAGCAGAAAAGTTGAGATATGTCAGAACACAAGAAACGCTACTCACCCGACGGGCATGGCAGGCGCGACGACGTCGTCCTCCTCGTCGGACGAGCTCACCATATGCCGCAACCGACTAGTGCCCTTCGGTGGACTTCGGCTCTTGCCCGGCGACCGCGCGAGCGGAGGCAGCGACCCCGCGGGCGCCTTCTTAAAACTTTGCCTCGGCATCTCTTCACTGAGCGAATTCTCGATCAAAGACTCCGTGGAAAGCTCCAAGTCCTCGCCCGACCTGTAGATCGTGCCCCGGCCGTTCCACGCGTGCGAGCGGTGCATCCCACACCGGAACGAGCCGGCGTGCGTGGTAGGTGCACATGAGCAAGGCATCTCGGAACGAGAGACGCGACGACGTCGCAAACCCAAGTCACTGGCGGAATCTCGCAGCCCAAACCCACGCGCTTCTTGACTTCGTCAGCAAGTCACTGACGGACTCTGAAAATACAGTCACCGACTTCCACGACACGCAACAGACACTACTCAATCAATCAATCTCCTCTCGACCCACCACTACGAAGATCTCCAGGGCCGCACTACGAAAGACCCGGTCCTACGAACGAGCTCCACAGACACACAATTTCACGTCACAGACACACAAGTTCACGTTCCAGCCCGAGCCCGAGAGTACTCGAGACTACTCGATGGAAAAGAGTTGAAAAGGTACACCCACTCCTGCATGTGGACCAGGAAAAAAGTGCACGGAAGGAATCTCTGACAAGCTACTAGACCAGCGGCGCACCAGGCGAGTGCGCTGCTGCTGCAGCAGAATCGCGCAGAGAGAGATGCGCAGACGCTGCGAGAAGGAGGAAATCCAAAACGAGTTGTACGCCGATCGGGGGGCTTCTTATCGGGGGAGACGACCCCTCGAAACGCCGGGCGTGAGAGGGGCCAACCCGACCCGACCCGACCCGCGCCTCACTTGACTCCCTTGGGCTCCAGTACTACTACTGTAGACTTTTCTTGTACTGCGCCGGAGTTTGCCCGAAAGCCACTCCAACTGGGGACGGACTGAATTGAGTGGTTTTTATTTTTATGGAGAATTTTATGGAGAATCCTTCTTTGTTTCCCCCTAGGTGGGAATTGGAACTCTCAAGAGCTTGAACTCCGGCACTGTAGCGTACCGTACCCCGGTATCCTTGGGGCGTATTCTTTTCTTTCTTTTTTTAATGGTGGGTAATACCAGTGGGGTTTTTTTGGTTTTCAAACAAGTGGTTATGTGACCCCTCTTTCAAGAAGGTTATAGGTTTCTTGGCTTCTTCATTTTGGGGGTTTGGATTGAAGGAGGCCAATTGTGAGTATGCAATTTTTGTATGTGTTGGCTCTGCATGATGGATGAAATGAGGTTTTGGCAACAAGTATGTTGGCCATCATTATTACAGTTTGGCATTCCTATAGGCTTGAGGCTACCTTTTTTTTTAATTGGAGATTGGGCATTTAATTGCCTAAAGGAAAACCACTGGGTAGTAGTACAGTGGCTGCTGGCTGTACGTGATTGCTGATCAGTATGATAACTTACAATTGGGGGGCGACGCCGCATGCATGTGGGATTGGGAGGGAGTGGTTGGGCTCAGCTTGCACTTCAATTCAAAGCAGCTGAATTCAAAAAAAATAAGCCATTGATGTACAAAGTGGAGTTTTGTACAGTGATGGGCAGTTCAGTACTACTCCCTCCAGTGCTCTGCAGTCTGCACTGGGGAGTGGAATTCTTGGGCCTAGAGTAACTTGTAAGTTTAACTTGTACCCAAAGTCAGAACATTGGGCCCCAATCTTGGGGGTTTTCTAATTAAATTAAAAAAACTAAGAGTACATTGCAACATGTATAAGGTAGGAGGTCCTTAAATGGAGCGGGCATTAAAATGGAGCCCTAACTGAAATGTAAACTGTTTGTACATGTTATTTTTTCATAGCCTCCATCAATGTACAGACTGTATACATTTTAGCTAGGGCACCATTTTAGAGCCCTATGCCGTTTCAACTTCAAAATTTTTTAACTAATTCAAAAAAGCATGAAAAAATATGAAACGACTTGGGTTAAATGTCAGTTCAATCTGTTTTTCAAGGAAAATTGACTAAAAAAAATTTCAAGATATTTCACCTCCTCAAAATTCAGTTCCAGCCCTTAAATGCTCCATTATAGGACCTCCTACCTTAGGTGATGCTGATGCACTGACCAAGTTCGTGCATGAGAATGTATCAAGGAGAAAAATAAGTTAACCCCTGAAGGACCAAGACCTTTTTCCAAAAAAAACACACTCAAAACTGCCATTTCTATTGCAAAGAGTAAAAAAGATTGAAAACTGTTTTTTTGCACATCTAACCATAGGATCTTGCACCCAACTAGTATGAAAATGTGTGGAAAAAATTTCAGAAATTTTGACCACACAGATTGCAAGATATATGCGTTTAAAGTGATGAAAAGAAGTTTTTTTTGTAAATTGCAGGACTATATTATTTGACTTTGAACCTTCTTGACTTAAATTTTTTGCACTACAAAGTCTTGAGGTTTGAATCTTTATGGTGGGGAATTGAATTGAGAGTCTACAGGGAAAAAGATTCAAAAAAACTAAATTTTCATTCTTGAAAAAAATTGTTCAGTAGAAGTAGGTACGAGATAGAAGAAAAATCCAAATTATTAGTACCTCTAAGATGGAATTAATCCCAATGGTGAGATTGTTCTAGCAAGCAAACAAAACCACGTGGAACCTTTTTTTTGAAAAATTGTAAAAATTGCATTCAGAAATGAATCCAACAAGTTATTTTTTCAAAATGATGCTCTAATTGCCCGAAAAACAAGATTGTCCATAACTTTCACATCACTTATCCAAATAAACTGAATTAAAGCCTTCCATGTAGACAAAAATATGATCTATAAGAAAAAAAATTAATTCAAATTTTTGAAAAAAAAATTCCTACCTAATCTACCTTGTTTTGATTTTATTTGGGCATAACTTTTATTTGCAAGCCCCAATTGAAAAAAATTATATTCACGCAAAGCTAATTAGTTTTTTTATCTAAAAAAAATTCAGAACATCATGAAAAAAATTGAGACCATAGGTACCTACCCAAAATCTAATTTGTCCCTTGAAAGAACAATGGTCCTTTGGAAGTTAAGGTAGTTTGCTCTAAAAGTGACCATATTCTAAATGCGACCCATATCAAGGAACGAGTGTGACATGTTGCCTGAAGTTCTTTTACTATCAATGATGAGTTAGATAGGCTTAAATGGTTGCTTTGAGAGCAGACTACTTGAGGGTTGGGTTGGATTTGTATTAGGAAAACTTAAGGTATGTTCTTCAAAGCTCATCACATTTTATAACCCCCTCTGCAACTTCCCCTCCATATCCAAGGGTGGAAGGTATATACCTCCATGGGATACCTTTGGTTGTGATTTCATGTTAACCCCTAAAGTTTTGAGGCCTTTTTCCATCAAGAATCATTAAAAATTGCCATTTTAATTGCAAAGAATTAAACAAATTACAAATTGTTTTTTTTTTGCATACTCAACCATAGAACTTGCACTAAACTAGTGTAAGGTGTAAGAATTTTTTTAGAAACTTTCACCATATGTATTGCAAGATATTTGCATTTAAAGTGAGGGAAATGGGTTTTTTTGCTCATTCCATGACTACATTATTTGACTTTAAATCTTCTTAACTTCAAATTATTGCACTAAATATTTTGATTATAAAAAAATTTAAGTTGAAAATTTGAGTTGACATTATAAGCAAAGCTAATATATGAGCATAGAGCAAGAGTGTGGAGCATAGACCACCTTCGGTGATTATATTATACCTATGTTATAGGTACATATAACATTATCTATAAGGTGCCTTACGTTATAGGGTACCTATGTTTTAAAGAATAACCTCTAAAACAAACTCTAAGCTCACCAAACCTAAGCTCTACGCTCTAAGCTCCACACTCCATGCTCATATGGTAGCATTCCCCCATTATTTTCTATAGAAATTTAGAACTATTATTGCCCGCAAAATAAGAAGCTCCATAGGTTTCACATCACTAATCCAAATGGAATGAATCAAAGCTTTCCATTTGAAGAAAAATATAATCTATGAGAAAAAAATTTTAAATTAAATTTTTTGTGCATTTTTTTATGCCTAGCCTTTCCCACTTTGAGGTTATTGTGGCATAACTTTTGCTTCTAATTGGAAAAAATATATATATTTCCTAAAAGCTAATGTATTTTTTTATATTACAAAAAAAATTCAAAAAACCATGTCTATAATTGAGGTTAAAAAAGTCTACCCAAAATCCACTTTGTCACCTAATAGGGACAATGGGACTTTAGGGATTAATTTCCAAAGCCTAAATGGATAAATAGTATTCCATTCTACAATGCATCAGTTGTGTTGTCAAGCAGTTTTTGAATGAAATCATTGGGGTAGTCCTTAGACTCGAAGGAGCAAAAGAAGGCCCCTAATGTTGCTTAGTAATATATTGTTGCAATATTGAAGAAAAATAATGTGCAACTTCAATGCAAATTACAATACATCTACAACACAATTTTATGCACTTTTGAAGTAATATTATAAACAAGAAGCTACACTACATGAGAAGTTTTGTCTCAATAAAAATGTCTTGCTTTTTAGTGGAGGAAACTACTTAAATCCTGAGGAGGTCATTATATATAAATTAAATGACTCATCTACAAGCAAAGGGTAATTAAAATGGAGGTATGAAATAATGGGCATATTCTATGAATATTCTATAAAATTAAAATATTCTATAAAATATTCTAAAAAAAATTTGGATGTATTCTCCTAATAAAAAAATTGAGGGCTAAATTTGAACTACTTGTCTTTTAAAATAGTCAAATTTTTGTAATTTAGAAAAAAAGACCCTATCTTTGTTTTCACATGGATTTTAAATACTTTTGCACATTGCCTTCTTCAAGATCCAATTTTTTTTGGGTTTAATAAAGGATAAATTATATCTAAGCAATTTCACTAACAATGATAATTATATACTAGAGTGGTTGAATTTTTGGTCACATATAGACAAATTGTGCCTCCTAAAGTTAAGTGAGTCCAAGAATGGTGTTTGAATATTGTATAAAATAAGAACACCTAATTGCAACTTCCACTTAATTGCGTCCCTATGCACAACTTGTCTTTACATCCAAACCTAAATCTAGAATATTCATTCTTGTCTTATGAGATTTTCTACATTAACCCCTAAAGGACCGGACTGCGTTTTTTGGCCGTATAGAAATTTTGGGCAGGTCCGTGTGACTAGAGATTTCCATATTTTAAGCTGAAATTTTAATAGAAGGTGGGCGCGAGGAATATCTTTCATATGCACTAAATTTCAGCACATTTGGAAATAGGAGTCAAAAGTTATGGCCAAATATGTTACTTTTTTTCGTAACTGGGCAGTCTGGGCAGCAAGAAAAATTTGGCAAAATTTTTTTTTTTTTTTTTTTTTAATATTTTTTTCTTGTAGATTATATTTTTGTCTATCTGGAAAGCTTTGATTCATTTCATTTGGATTTGTTATGAGGAAGTTATGGACATTCTTGTTTTTCGGGCAGTTAGAGCATCTTCTTGAAAAAAATAACTTGTAGGATTCATTTCTAAATGCTATTTTTGCAATTTAAAAAAAAAAAAAAATCTCATGGTTTACATTACTTGCTAGAACAATCTCACCATTGGGATTAGTATATTTTAATTCCATCTAAAATATATTAATGTTTTAGATTATCCTTCTATCTCGTACCTACTTCTACTTAATAATTTTTTTAGGAATGATAATTAAGTTTTTTTGAATATTTTTTTTTTCCTAGACTCTCAACTCAATTCTCCACTATAAAGATTTGAAGCACAAAACTCTGTAGTGCAAAAGTTTTAAGTGAAAAATGTCTAAAGTCAAAAAATCTAGTCCCGCAATGTGCTGAAATACTTCTTTTTTCCACTTTAAACTCAGATATCTTGCAATTTGAGCGGTCAAAAATTCTGAAATTTTTTCCACACATTCTCATACTAGTTAGGTGTAAGATCCTACGGTTAGATGTGCAAAAAAAAAACATTTTTCATTTTTTTTTACTCCTTGCTATAGAAATGGCAGTTTTGATGGGTTTTTGGCAGAAAAAAGGCCTTGGGCCTTTAGGGGTTAATAAGACAATATTGGCAAGTCTAGTTTAGGTTCTAAAATGAAGATTGGATATAAATTGTCATGCAATAAGGTTCGAATTGCAATTCAGTGTATAGTACTGACTTTATAAATGTTTCAAGTATCTAAATTCAACTACACAAGTTATTTCATCAATGCGATTAGTACAAAACTCCTTCACTCTAATTTGGATGGAATTTAGATGAATGTGACCAACAAAGTTGGATGATAATCACACTCCTTGCAATTGTATGAAAATAATGTAGCCGGCCACATTATATCTATTTTGAAATATTGTAGGCTTTCATTTTAGTGCACCCAAAAATTTCACATAATTCCCATATTAATGTGTGTTAGTGTTATTTATGCGTAACACTACTTAAATTAATCTTTAAAGGACATTTCATGTTTGGGCTTGGACAAACTTTATTAGATTTCTACATTAAAACACGCATTTCAAAATTTTGATATTTTTCACGTGTAGAAATGTATGTCTAAAATTCAGTCTCATTTTTTTATAATTATAAATATTAAATTGAATTTTACATGATTTAAAGAAATAATCTCCTTTATAAAAATCGTAGTAAATAACTACTAAACTGTGCGATCAAATAATTGAATACGCCACATTTAACTACTTTTGGACTTTCAAGTGAATTCTGGACAATGCACCTCAAGGTCTCCAGGTGATTATCTCTCGATGTTTGTATATATCTCTTGACATTTTTATAGATCCTCTAATGTTTTGTATAGATCTCTTGATGCATCTGGAGATCTCCAGATGATTATCTCTCGATGTTAACCCCTGAAGGCCCATTGTCCCTTCGAGGGACAAATGGGATTTTGGGCAGGTACCTACGGGCTGAATTTTTGTCGTGATTTTTTGAAACTTTTTTTGGAGGTAGAAAAGTTGATTAGCTTTGTGGGAATATAATTTTTTTCACAATTGGTGCCCGGGAACAATAGTTATGACCAAATAAGCTCAAAATAGGGGACGGCGAGCAGCTCAGGCAACAAAAAAAAATTGGCAAAAATTTGATTTTTTTAATATATATATATTTTCTCATAGATTATATTTTTGTCTATCTAAAAAGCTTTGATTCATTTCATTTGGATTTGTTATGAGAAAGTTATGGACATTCTTGTTTTGGGGGCAGTTAGAGCATCTTCTTGAAAAAAATAACTTATAGGATTCATTTCTGAATGCTATTTTTGCAATTTTTCAAAAAAAAAAATTCTCATGGCTTAGTTTATTTGCTAGAACTATCTCACCATTGGGATTAGTGTATTTTAATTCCATCTAAAATATATTAGATTTTAGATTTTCCTTCTATCTCGTACCTACTTCTACTTAACAATTTTTTTAGGAATGATAATTAAATTTTTTTGAATTTTTTCCCCCCTAGACTCTCAATTCAATTCTCCACTATAAAGATTTAAAGCTCAAAACTCTATAGTGCAAAAATTTTAAGTCAAAAATGTTCAAAGTCGAAAAATCCAGTCCCGCAATGTGCTGAAAAACTTGTTTTTTCCACTTTTGATGCACATATCTTGCAATCTGTGCGGTCAAAAATTCTGAATTTTTTTCCATACATTCTCATACTAGTTAGGTGTAAGATCCAATGATTAAATGTACAAAAAAAACATTTTTCAATTTTTTTTACTATTTGCTCTAGAAATGGTAGTTTTCAGTGTTTTTTGGCAGAAAAAAGGCCTTGGGCCTTTAGGGGTTAATTCTAGACTTTCAAAAGTCCAAAAGTAGTTAAATTTAGCATTGATTTTTTTTAGGTGCTCACTCTCAATATGAACTACAAGATCGTACGCTACATTCCAACGGTGCTAGTATGTGAGCCCAAAAATGCAAGCTTGTGAGCATTGAGCATTTGAGCCTACAATATAGGTACCTATAATATAGATACCTCACACTATAAAAGGTGTAACTATCATAAACACCTATAATATGGATATTTGTAGCATATATATCCTATAATCATAGATGGTTTCTATAGTATATACACCTATAACATAGGTGTGTAGTATTTTAAGCTCATGGGCTCACACTCCTATGCTCACATAATAGCAACCCTCCATTACATTCTATATGATCTAAAGAAAAAAAATGAGCAAACAAATTGCTCAAATTCTTCGTAGTTTTTGGCCCATTTTGAAAGCACATACCCTTGGATCATTAGGGATTAAGGGTTAACTTATAAAGTATACCTTTCAACATTTGTGCCTCAATTCAAAGAGTCCAAATGTTGAACAATTTGCAATGAGCACCCAACTTACTCAATAAGGGAGTCGACCCATTTTTGATCACTTAAACAATTCCGCATATTTGTTGTATGGATATGGTGAAGGAAAAAGTTTCCACGTTTAGAAAAACAAATTTTAGGAAGATCTCATATTTTTGTACATTTTTCCCTCAAAAACAAAATTACTATAATTTTTTTTTGTGAAGATCCATTGAAACCTATTCTTGTTATATAGGTTGTTATATTTACGACCATAGGTTGGTTACAAAATCAATGTTAGTGATAATTGTGGCTTCCAATGTACATCTTGTGATCATTGTAAGCTTTCAATGTACACCTCTCCAACATTTGTGTTGCTCTTGCCCTTCCTCCTCTGTGTGAGTTGTCACCTAAACTGCAACTGATCTTATACCCGGACAAGGAAGCGACCTTCCTTACGAGGTTTGATAGCATCTGGCTTCAAACTAATTTCTTTGGAAAGCAATTCCATAAGCAAATGCGATGGGACTTGGCTCTCCCTAAGGTGGGCACCTTCACATAATGAAGCTCTAGTTTGGTCGGCCTCTCATTGACCTATCCACATATGGACAGTATGGACATTGGCTTTTGAGAGACCTGCAGCCTTTCAATCTCCTTGCAATTTCAATCCAATCTTTGAGTCTTGACGTGGTTCTGGCTCCATTGTGTTGATTAGGTTGTTAGATGCTAATCAAGGTTTGGTCGTAAATGAGTTGTTGAAAATTCAAAAAATTCCGCCGAGGACTTGTCCTCTGGTTCTGTGTATTGTTTCCATTTACCAATGGAAATTGTCCATTTGTTTCCAAACAAAAAACAGCTGATCGGAAACAGCCTAATAGCAAAAATGGGTGGCTGATGACAAATTGGTCGATGGACTCCTGGATTTCATTCCGCATGCTTATGCAGAAACTCATGCTGTTTTTTTTGCTCACCCTATCTTCCACAACGGGAATGGATGCCTGGTTAATAAGAAGCCCGCGAGGAGAGCGCCCGGGATAAGGTGCTCTGTGGTTGCCCAATGTTGAGCCGTGACCGAAAGTGCGACCCAAATGAACTGAAGGCCACGCAAGGACATTTCCACCCGCTGGGCTGCAGGATGGGCTTTTCCTTGCCCGCCTTGTCTTGCCAGCCAGAGGAGCATTGTCCAGATCATGGGGCCACTCAGGCCTCGTCCTGGCCCTGGCCCTGCCCTCCCATTTGGACTGGTCCGGGATTCCCACGGCCTATGACAGTGCCATGGACTGGCTGGCCACGGACGGACCAGATGGATGGGACTCCCAGCCGGGCCAACAGGGCCCATGATTCCAGAATCCCAACCCTTTGGGGTCCCATAATCTTAATAATCATCATTTCCCATCCCAATTATCAAACCCATGGTGGGATTTGGTGCAGGTTGTTTTTTTTAGGTCTCATGAGGCCAGACTCCAATGTCGTGGCACTGACACAGTGGACTATATCTGGAGGGAACATCTTCCATTTCTTGCATGGTGCATTGTCAGAATGAAAAAAAAAACCACTGATTTGGTGGTACATGGTGGATTTCTGTCTCAAACGGGCTCAGGTTGCATCTGGGGACATGGGATTCATGGGAAATTGGGAATGGAGGACGTTAAATAGTGCCATTCAAAGTTGAACCTGCGGACCAAATTTACCTGGGAAAATGCAAGAATTTTTTATTTGTCACAATTTTATTTTATTTTATTTTGAATTCATATTTGCAATCAGAGACCCCAAATTAGCTACACCGAATAGAAAAATTGGGTTGCCTTAACAATTAGGTTGCCTTACCCCTAAGAAGTTACCGCATGACTAATGCTTGTCCAGATGGAGGCTCATGCCAATCTCTAATCCAAGCCACAAATCAGTGCACTAATTCATGCCATACACATAGTTCTTACTTTACTGCATCCTTCTAAAGTAATTGTACATATTGATACAGTGTAGAATGTCGAGAAATTAGTGTGGGACAATCTAATTTCACTATTCAATGTACGAGAGGTCCACAACATACCCTAGGCACGGCACAAAATAGGGGGCTCTTTTTTACATTTACCCCGGAGAACACATAATTCACCCCCACAGGGCCCACTTTGGATGTCACAATTTAACGTCTTGCCATGGGAATTGCCCAAGGCTTTTTTTTTTAGTATTTGAGAAAGTGAGGGGTGGCGATCACTTCAAATTTGGTAGAACGTTGTACTGTCTTTCTACATCTTTGGGACCAAAAAACACAATCCTATAACATTCATGCACTTTTTCATCCAAATTTGGTGACTTCATTTACATTTTAAATAAAAATGGAAACATTGTGGTGAAAAAAACTACTCTCATTTGGTGGAAAAGTAGAGATTTATTTCAAAATGTTGTAACTTGGTCCCATGGTGCTATTAAAAAAGGGGTTGATGGAAATACATGGGGACATTTATCAAGAAGGGATATGTAGGAAACTGTAGAGAGTATTGTATTTTTTTTATTTTTTTATTTTTTGAAACAAGAGTATTATATTTGACTCTTGCAATACAAAATTTGGATATAAATACGCAAGAGGTATTGCATTAGATTGACACTCCAAAAATTGGCATCTTTTGTTTGGATATTCATTTTAACTTCTAAAGGACCAAGTCGTCATTGAACGACCAATTGAAAATTTGGGCAAGTTCCTATACAGTCAATTTTGAATGGATTTTTTTGAAATTTTGATACAAAGTATATATATATATATATCCTCCAGGCGAGAATATGATTCCCTATTCGATCCGGTGTCCAAATCAAAAGTTATATTGCTTGCAATTTTGAAGGCAAAGCAAGCAACTTCAAATAACATTTGCAAGATTCCTAATCTCCCTTTGGAATTTGGTAGGTATGTGACTCATGTAAAATGGGATGCAACTATAAAAAAACTCACTATAGTGCAAAAATCTCACTATAGGAAGAGTGAAAGACTATTGACATTATATGTTGAGCAGGGTTGGAAAAAAAATTTCTTCTAACTGCAAGCACTATAATCTTTCAATCCACATCGTCAAAGTTTCTGAGATTTTTTCCACATATCCCATAGTAGTCTATTAGAAATTTGTGTGGTTAAACTTCAAATTATTATTTATTTTTAACCAATGTTTTCTCACTAACCTTGAAAGTGGCAATTTTTAACAACTTATGCCAAAAACGTGCTCTGTTCATGTGCGGGTTAACATCTAATTTTTATGATGCTCAAATACAACAACATACATCTAAAATACATGAGCATTTTAAAGCTTCTTAGATATGTAGGAGGTGCAATAGTGATCCAAATTGGGAAGTATCATGTGTCATTGGACCCACCTTAGCATGAATACAAACTTTTTTCATTATTGTATGCCTCAATTTCTCCACCTTCTATGTTAAAACAAAAACAAAAAATCCTATTGTGTTCAAAAATGAGCTTCCTAGACCATAAAAGAACAACAAGGCGAAGGTAGTCACTTAAAAATTATTAGATTCCCAAATGAATAGGTGCACTCTTTGATCCTATAGGAATTTTGAAAGTCATTCATCTTACACATTTATCTAACGCAACGGTTGAAGGCTGAATTAGTGACGAAGGCCATGGTCTAAGCATTTTTCAACATTGTGATTGGAGAAGAAGAAACAATTGGTCCAAAGCAACTTCTATCTTGTGACGCGATTGAAAATGAATTTCCAAGTTTTTTCAAGTTGGAATTGCCTTTGCCAAGATCCATGATGCTTTCACTTTTATGTGAGTAGGGAGAAACAATATTTTAGAAGTAGCTTTATTGTCAAGCTAAAAGCAACCCAAAATTTCAAGTCCAATGTTAAAATTAATTTTTTAGAAATTAGAAACTTGCCTCCCCTACTCTTCACAAACCTCCCCCCAAATTTTATTGACCAGTAGTTTTAGATTTTCTACTTACAATGATTGCATACTGCTATGCAAAGCTTTGGAATTTCTTTTGTCTATTTTGCAAGATTAGGCTGATTTTATACTCATGGCAGTCCACCCTAAGTCAAGAAGAAGTAAATCACCACAAACAAAAATAGATGAAAAAGTTACATAAAATCCTATATGTCCAAAAATAGCTAAGCTTTCATGACCACTATGTTTTAGTAAACAAACCACAAACATGTTATCTCGCAAAAATATCCAGGTTGAGCAAGAGCCCCAAAACCAATAATCATGAAAACATTGATCGCATTTATTATCAGATTATTGCATTTGAAGTAAAGTGTTGGATTGGAATGCTTCAAATCATATAACATTTGATGGAGTCCAAGACTTCTAACATCCATCAAAGCATTGTCATCTATTCCCCCAAAACAGGGTTGGGGAAATGGGGTGATCCAAGTCCTGCACCTCCAGGCACATGATACACCTAGTCATCCCCACCGTCAGAACACGCCAAGAAAAAGTCAATCTCACACTCTAATGACTTGGCAAACTGACGAGCAAATCAACATGCCAATAGATTAAAAAAAATGCAAGAAAATGAGGTGTTGCTACCCACAATTCAAGAAACCGACAAGATCAAACAACAATCAACAAGCATGGCAGGGACGCTATCCTATTGTTTGCATAGAGAATTTTGGCATGACCGTCCTTGACCAAGTTTGTAGTGGGGCATGTGTTGGTGGCTGGCCACGCCCTACCCCGGGCCGAAGCGTTTGCCAAGAAACCGACTTGAAAATGCTCTCATGTTTGTATGAAGTTCTAGAACGAATCATTTCAAAATTACATGCTCTGAGTGACCACTTTAATTTGGGTCAATGGTAAGTAATTGAACAACCATTCCAGTGCACAGTGATTCCATTTAGAGATTCTATTAGAGCATTAAAAAATGAAAACAAAGACCCAAATTGGAGGATAGATTGAGATTCTTGTAGAGCAATTAAAAATGACTGAAACAAAGACCCAAATTGGAGGATAGATTGGAATCCTGGATTTGCTGGGAAAGGGGAATATTCTCACAAGTGGGAACTACTGCAAGCAAGACGTCATCACAAGAACCAATAAGGAATAAAATCTCGGGACATGGTACTTTGACAAAGCTCCAGGATTGGCTGGAAACATTTTCTGGAGCGAAATAGGAACTGCCGGAGATGACTAATTTCCCAGACCATGGTAAAATTCAACCACCATGGAAGTAATAAACGGCTCATGAAGATTGCTCTAGTGAATGTCTATGAAGGAGTAGGGGTAGTCACACCTTCTTCACCAATCAAATTTCTACGAAGAATGAAAAGTTGGTGAGAGAAAAGAGGAGCCAATGGGGAGCTATTCTAAGTGAAGAAGGTGTGACACCCCTTTTTGGTGTGTCAAATATAAAGATTCAAAATTGGAGGATTGGTCTACCTCCAAGACGTGGATGGGGGTAATTCTGTAGGATCCCGGAACCCAATCAGATTGGACTTGATCAGACGGACTGACGTTACCACCGCAAGCTATGTGCGCAGCTTGTGCCACCAGTATTTAGACACCAAGTTTTTGACCACCAGTATGTTTTCACCCAAAACGTTCTAAAACTACCATTTCTAGTATAAGTACCAACTTTTAGAAAAAAATATTTTTGGACACATTTAACCATAGAATCTTGTAGTATGCTAGTTTGAAAAGATGTAAGAAAAAAATTCAGAAACTTTCACCGTGTGGATTGCAAGATATTAGTATTTAAATTGACAAAAATATTTCTTTTGGCCCTGCAAAAAAACAAGTAGCTCCACTTCACAAGGTCACATTTTTATGAAAAAATGTCTAAAATGGTGGTTACTCTCTGGATTCATTCTTCAAGGCAAGTTTTCTACATGCTTGAAACTTTTTAAATCATTTGAAAATTGTACAATATATAGGAAAAAAATAATAAGTAGAAAAAAATAGAGAATGATTCAAAATGCTAAATTGTTAAGAATTTATTTATGGAATTGAAAAATGGCAATCCCAATGGTTGTAATGTCGTAATAAACAATCTACATTCAATGGTGTTATTTTTTTTCAAAAATATTGAAAATTGAATTAAATAAAGGACTTTGAAGTTTATTGTAGAGTAAAAATTCTATAATTGCCCACAAACTAAAAATTCTCATAACTTTCATCTCATTGATCAAAATAGAATGATTCAAAGCTTTCCACGTATATATAAATCTATAAAATCAATTTCAAATTTTTATTTGTTAAAATAATGATTTCTAAAGATATTTTTTTAAGTTGCTCGGGCTACCCACCAAACATTGAAAATTACATATCCTACAAAGACTTTTTTTACTATGTAGTCAAAAGTTATGAAAATTGTTGCGCCTTAACCCCTTTTGGATTTTGAGATTTTGGGCAGGCTCGTGTGACCTCAAATTTTGACCTGATTTTTTGAGTTTTTTTTTGAAGATAGGGAATGTTAATAGCTTTCCAAAAATATAATTTTTTTTTCAATTGGTGCCCGGGAGTGAAAGTTATGCCACCCTATGTCAAAAAAACTATTCGCCGGGCAAAAAAAACACAAAAAAAAATGAATTTTTTTAATTTTTAATTTTTTTCTAAAAGATCATATTTTTTTCTATATTTCAGAAGCTTTGATTCATTCTATTTGGACTCAAAATGAAAAAGTCATGAGCAATCTTGTTTTTCAGGCAATCTAAGCATCTTCTTCAAAAAACAACTTACAGAATTCATTTTTGAATGCAATTTTCAATTTTTTTCAATTTATTTTGACAAGGTTAAGTTTGTATGCAAGAATAATCCCATCGTTGGGATTATGGTGTTTTAATTCCACACCTAAGAGCTATTGACAATTTAGTGTTTCGTTCAATTTTGGACCTACTTCTACTTAATAATTTTTTTATATGTGAAAATCAAGTTTTGACATTTTGAAAAAAAAATTCTCCAACTCTCAACTCAAATGTTCAACATAAAATTTTTTAACTTTGTGGTGTATAATGCAAAAAAAATCCACAAATGGCCGTCAAAGTCATCTGAAATTGCAGGCCACAGTTCAAAAAAGCTTCTTTTTCCAACTTCAAATGTTGATATCTTCCAATCCATACGGTCAAACTTCTTAAAATTTTTACCATATGATCTGAGACAAGTGAAGTACAAGATCCTACGATTAGATTCTAAAAAAAAAGTTTTTTTGGTTGAGGAAGTGATCGCAACAGAAATGGCAGTTTTCAGTGGTTTTGGAGCCAAAAAATGCCTTGGTCCTTTAGGATTTAAAGTTACTCTCGGGCCCATGTTGTGTGAAAATTTCAAAGAAATAAATAAAAAATTTGTTTGTAGTAAACTGCCCAAAATTGCTATGTTGCCAAAGAACATCGTTTGGTCCTTTAGGGTTTAAAGTAACAAGATCTAATTGTGACATATTTGCAAAATTGTCCCATCTAGATTCTTGCCTCAATTTCTCAACCTCTATACATGAAAGTCTATGATTGATTTTAGGTATCCATATTTTTAGTACCTTGATATTTCATAATTTGTTCACATGGAGTCCAAAAAACACATTCTAAGAGAATCTATAATTCCTTTTCAACTTCTAAAGAAAATCCAACCAACAACTTTGTAGTTCAATTACATAATCCATGCTTAAACCCTTATTCAAACGCATTTCGGTGTTGATACCTAAGCACAATCTTTCCTCCCAATAAATGTAACAGTTTACAAAATAGAAGCAGATTTAGGACCATTTCAAACTAAGGTAGTAAAGTACATTGGTCAAGAATTGAAGGGAAATGGAGCCACATGATTGGAGGAAATTTTGTTCTTTACCATATTGGGTTCACAACTGCCAAGACTTGTCGGGTTGAGAATATCAATCATGAATGAAAAAATCATATAGGAACCTGCGTGACAAATTATTTTGTAAGGGGAGTTGTCCGTAGGTCAAATTACTTGGGTGGCCTCACCCACCTCCACCCACCCCCGGACAAGAAACTTGGCCTCGAGAGAACTTCAACTTCATGTATTGTCTTTTCATCATGGAATATCTCACCTGTGCAAATTGAAGGCTTTCTTTATTTCAAATAGCATTAGCTGGCTCTTTGCCTCTTCTTCTTTCTCATTGCAAAATTCTCCTCTTGGTGAAGTTGTCCAGTGAACTTCAATTTGTGAAGTTGTCCGGAAGACTTCTACGCTTGGTATTTACACTACAACCAGTTAAGACTTCTAATGACATTATTTTATTGTCTTTTCATCCGTTTCCAGCATCCCACCGATTGCCTAAAATAACCATGTCTTGACTAAGATTTCTTGACCGACCGGTGCACTTCTCTACCATAGTGTAAAGTGGCCCTTCCTATAGCCCCAAAAATTCTCTCCAATCTCTTGAATGTATCAATCGCAACCGAAAGTTGGATAAGTTACTAGTACACCAATGTACCTGCCAGAGAGAGAATGGTCTTTTCATTGTTTTTTTTCCCAGATAGCCGCTGATCCACTGTTGATGGATGGGCCACATACAGAGGCTGTCTTGACTGGTTTGAAGCAGTCCAGAGAAAACTGATCCATCATGGAACTTGTCCATGTGTTAAAAAAAAATTTAAAAAAAAAATCTGATCCATCAAGCCACATACACCTTATCAACAAAAAGACAATTCAACAGGCCACCGTGTTGCCAGAGAGTGCTCATAACGCACTCTTTGGAAGGCCACACACACACAATTCAAAGCAGCCTCACAAAAGTACCGAGTCCAGCACCAAGAGACCCGGTAACTTACTGTATTGTACAGTACTATACAGTACTGTAGAAAGATGAGGAGTAATAAGCAACTCTGCCCTCAATTGCCTGCATTGTGACCAGCACTATCACGTGAAGGAAGACTGAGGTGGGTACCCCCAAAACCGCCACTTTTGTCTACTGTGCCTAGTTAAGGTAGAGGCGCTCAAAAGCATCCCTCCACCCAATGGCGTCTCTTTCTAGGAAGGGGAGTCATTTCAGAACCTAAATGTCGACAAACCATACATAGTTTATTATTTGTCGACCAAAATGACAAGCCATGTAGGATTCACCTAGATTTACGTTTCAGAATGACTTCCCTTTCTAGAAAGGGACGACATTGGGTGCAGGGATGCCATTGGGTGCCTCTACCTTACTACTATTATTAGGTGGATCAAATTTTTATTGATTTTTTCCATTGATTTTCTTGTTTGGTGAAGTGTCCAATGCACCAATGAACTTGACATTTGGATACTTTTCTTGAAAAAATAACTTGTAGGATTCATTTCTGAATGCAATTTTTATAATTTTTTAAAAGACAAAAGTTTTATTTGGTTTAGTTTGCTTGCAAAACATTCTCACCATTGGGATTAGCGCATTTTAATTCCATCTTAAAGATATTAATAATTTAGATTTTCCTTCTATCTCGTACCTACTTCTACTTTGTAAATTTTTTAAAGAATAAAAATTAAGTTTTTTTGAATTTTTTTCCCTAGACTCTCAACTCAATTCTCCACCATAAAGATTTAAAGCTCAAAACTCTGTAGTGCAAAAATTAAAAGTTAAGAATGTTCAAAGGCAAATAATCTAGTTCTGCAATGTGCTGAATAACTTGTATTTTTCTACTTTAAATGCAGATATCTTGCAATCTATGCGGTCAAAATTTCTAAAAAAAAATTCAGACATTTTCATATTGGTTATGTGTAAGATCATATGGTTAGATGTGCAAAAAATATAAATTACAAATCTTTTTATTCTTTACTATAGAAATGGCAGTTTTGAATGTTCTTTAGGAATTGATATAGAAATGATCTCATGCCAAAAATTTCATGATAAAATAATAATTTTTCAGCTTACAGGAGGAGGCATAACATTCAGTAGCATTATATAGCACTTTCTTCGCTCTATAGTGTTGGCTGTGGAATATTCCTCACCCAACAATCAATAACTATTGCCAGGTGGAAGATGCAGAGGTTGTTGGATGTGAAATATTCCACACCCAACACTGTAGAAACAAGGCGGTGCTACATAATGCTATTGAATGTTATGGGATATCAAAGCTTGGAGCACTAAAATTTGTTTCGTTAAGAAAGCCAAAAAAAACGTCATTTTCACTTATATCCTATTGTACAAAAGTTACAAAAGTTACACGGAAGTCCCCATTGAATCCTTCGATTTTTGAAACCTGTACCCTAATCTCCACCATCATGTCCTTTTGGTGGCACATTGTTGTATAAAAATGCACTTGTGCCTCCCTAGGTTTTTTGGCTTTGGAGTCGTCCCACCTTCTAAACATGGGATTGGTGGGACTGGGGGAGATCAATGTCAGTCCCGCAGGTAGATTCAGTTGGTCCTGCAGCCATGAGAGCACTTGGAAAATGGGACCAATGGCAGCGGAAAGAGTGCGGGCAGGGCCCAAGCCAAGCCAAGCCAGGCCAGGCAGGGACCTACAGTAGAATAGTCTGACACACACACAAGGGCAGCAGCAGCAGCAGCAGGCAGCAGGGTCCAGTTATCAATACTGTAAGGGAACCTAATCACTCACTCACTCATCAAGTCAAGGCCTCCTCCCACTTGCCAATCAAACCTGTATTTTATTTCATGTTTATGTTATTTCCAAAACAAAAAAAATGGGGAACTCGTTTTCGTTTGTTTAAAAAATGAAAAAAATGAAAAAAAAATGAAAAAATGAGACTGACTGCCCCTTGCAATGATTACATTGCTGAGAGCATCTCCACGGGGGCTCGCCATCCTGCCCCGGCAAATGGTTTGCCGTGGAAGTTGGGAATTGTCCCACCAGTTGCAGCCTTTGTTGTTTTTCAATGCAAGCCACTTGAAAAATCCGTCGCAACACTTCAACTTGCAATGTTTCACCCGGTTGACTTGTGACACTACTGACGAGATGATGAATTTTCAGCCTCGAACTTCTTGCCTTTAGGTGTTGTGACTAGTTTTAGCTTTCTCGACGTGTTGTGTTTTGGCAGGTCATTAATCTTGCGCCTTCTAAACCCCTAAAGGACTGAGGTTATTTTTTTTGGTCAAAAACTGCTCAAAACTACCACTTCTGTTGCATTCATCGAAGAAAACTAAAAAAATAATTTTTTAAGAACCTAACCGTAGGATCTTGTACTTCACTTGTCTAAAATGATGTGGTAAGAATTTCATCAAATTTGACCTTACAAATTGGAAGATATTAGCATTCAAAGTTGGACAAAAAGGTTTTTTCCAAGAAGATGATTAAATTGCCCCCAAAACAAGATTGTCCATAACTTTCTCATTACTAGTCCAAATAGAATGAATCAAAGCTTCACATGTAGACAAAAATATAATATTTTAGAATAAAAATAAAAATATTTTGACTTTTTGTGATTTTTTTTGTGCTTCTCACCGACCTTTGTTTTTGGCTTATTGTACCATAATTTTTGCTCCCGGGCATCGATTGAAATAAAAATTATATATATCCATGAAGCTCTCGTTGAACCACATGTACTCAAAAAATTTCAAAAACATTCACTACAAATTGAGACAATAGGAACCTATCTGGACCCAAATTGTCCCCCTTTAGGAGATAAGCGCGGGAGGAATTAATATGTGAATCCTTCTCTGCAGGTTTCTAGTGGGGGAACGGGAATACCAAAAGTAATTCAAATATCATGAGAACCAACATCATTTGCATGTTTGTCAAATTGTAAATATTTTAAAATTCACCGGTCCCTCAAGCGCAGTTGGCACACGCCATTTGGAGGCTTGCATGTCCCTTTTGAAATCTCCTATTGGAGATGCTCTAAAAGCTAAAAAAAAATTAGTAACTCTCACAATGTTTCGTACATTTACAAAAAATTGTGATAGTTCATTGAGTAATTAGAGATTTTAGTCATAGAAGGATGGATTGGTTACTATGGAAATCAACCTTTTAAGTATAGTGTGAAGCATTTGCTGAAAAACAACAACCCTAATAGTACTGATTGGAGGTCAAACTACTATGCAAGACCTCCATTTTCTTTATAAAACTTTAGGAATGAACATTTGCACTTTTTTCCTCTATAGAAGGATTTCCTATCATCTATTGGATACTTAGTGTTTGTGGCATCCTTCAAGGATTAAAAAAAATTTAGATATATTGTGGTACAAGTAACACAATTGCATAAAATAAAATTTCAAAATTTTTTAAATATTTTTTGGATTTTTTGATAATTTAATCAAATTTATTAGTAAAAAGAACTTTTTATACAAGTAAATTTTTTTGAAGATTTTTAGTAGATGGAATGGGAATTATTTTTAGAATTATTTTTTATAAGAATTTCACAAATTTTAAAATTTTATTGACTCAAATATGACTCTAAATTTTTATGTTTATTATTCTTTCTATCCCAAAATGATCTTCCTATTGGCTTTAATTTTTTGTCCCAAAATAATCTTCTTGTTGCCTTTTGTAACATTTAAAATTGGTCACACTCATTTTTCAATTGCTATTTGGAACTAGTAAAACAACTCCAAGTAGTCCTCCATCCATACAATCATCAATTGAAAGATAAATGAAATGACTGAAGGAGTTAATCAATATTGTTTGTTCTTATTTTTTACATCTCTTGAGCGTTGCCCAATTGAAAAGGATGAAACTCTAAGAGGCAGAACAGGGGTCCATACATGGTATTGGGCCCATACAAAGTACCTACAAAATGAAGACCTCACACTCAACAATTAAATGCCCATTGGTACTCCTCAAAAATGCCCAAAATATTTTACTTTTCAATACTTCAAAACTACTCTTTAAAAACGGCTCTACAACTCAACGTTTATAGGCCGCTAGGAGTGCACCAAACTGCACTTACAACGCAAAATGGGTTAATTTTTTAGAATTTTCAACCTTAATCTATAACATTTTGTCCATCATAAAGATCATTTTGGGATAGAGGGAGTATAATTCACTTTGAAACTATCCAAAAATTGTGGAAAATTTCAAAAACATATAAAATATTTAAGTATAATTTTTTATGATTTTTTTGGGGGTTTTACGAATTAATTATAAAAAGTTATATTTATATTTTAGTCCACAATATTTCACTCAATAAAATTTTAAGATTTGTGAAATTCTTACCAAAAAATTCTAAAAAGAATTTTCATTCTACTTACTAAAATAAATATGAAAAAAAATTACTTGTATTAAAGTTGTTTTCACTAATAAGTTTGATTACATTATTAAAAATAATACTTATTTTAAAAAAATTGAAAAATCATTTTATACAAGTGTATTATTTGTACTTCAATATATCCAAATTTTGTTGGAAAAATCTAATTTTTCAAGTAGCTATGGCAATTTCTGAGGTAAGTGAATACTTATGAGAGCCATTGTAATGGCCAATTTCATTAATTTGGCACTTTAAGCAGTTCAGACCGCACAGTCTAAATTGTTTTTTCTATACCAGAATCTATAATTGTACGAGATTTTTGAAATCTATACCAATCCTTGATTTTTCAAACTGCACAATTTGATATCTATGTCTATCATAGATTTTTGAAATCTAAAATTGACCTAGATGTTGACAATTTATACTTGTCCTAGATGTCAGGGTGTGAAAATGGCACATGGAATACCGCCATTTTAATGAAATTCGCCATTGTACCATGTATAAGGCAAGTATGTCCAATTTTAAACCCCTCCGTAAAACCTCTTAGATACTTAAAAAATGATGGGAATTTTTTTTATGAGAGTCTACAAGGTTAGATGCACCAATAATCAATACTTTGAATGACAATCTACTGTTTATTCCTAGGATTTTCAAAGAAAATACTAACTACAAAGGTTTAGATTCCTCTTTCAATTGCCAACATCTTGAAAAAAAAATTAGGGCAATTTTATTAGAGTAACTCTACATTCAAATGATTATTTAAAAGAGCAATTTGAGGTGACGGGGACGGAGACAAGTATTTGATTTCTAAATTGTTATTTGTAACATTGGACCTGAACTTTTGGATTGCTTCTAGTTTGACATCAAGATGGAGCTACTCCCAATAAGGTGAACCAACCCATTACCACCACCCTTCTCAATTCTGCCCTCATGTCCCTATGGTACACATTTCAAAGGGAAAACGCATACCACAAGTACATGAGAACGAAGTTGAGAAGGGTGGTAATGGGCTCGTTCACCTTATATCATTTTGTCCTTTCCCTATTCACATCAAAGTGAAAACAAAGTCAATTTAGTTGGGACGAGAGTCATTGCCCGGTGTAAATCACGGCCAAGAAATTAATATTCAAGATGAATATTAGAATTTTAGATGAAAAAGTTGTAATGCCCAATTGTGCAGGCAAGACCGCGTAAACGGACATTATGGCATGATTGCAGACCAGAAACCACCTAGGGACAATTTCCTAGTAGGATTTCTTTACAAAAATAGCCAAACATCATTTCCTATTTTGACACAGCATCCATACCTTAAGACAGGTTGTTTGTTTTGTTTTGTTTTGTTTGTTTGTCACGTTGGGATCTCTCGGACCGTGCGTCTTGTGGTGGCATGCTTGGTACCCGTTGGAAAGCCCTCGGCGAGGAGGGGTGCACGAGCTTGGTTTCGTGACGTTTGGACCTACGGTGGGAAAGTTATCAATTTTTGAATTATTTTTGTTCTTAAAAATTACTAAATTATGCTAAATTATGAATCTTTCAAACCGTGTGTCAAACTCTTATGTTCTTGGTACCGTTGGAAAGCCCTTGGCAAGGAGGGATGCACGGGCTTTGTTTCGTTAGAAGAATTTCGAGGCCTCTAAGAGACTTCAAATTATCAGGCCCTGGGAACTCTGGGAACGCTCTGGGAACAGTAGTTTGACGTGGTCACGAGAGTGCCATGTCAAAAAATAATAAAAAAATTAATTTTTTAATTTAAAAAAAAATATTCTTTAATAAAATTTTATTTTTTAAAATTTATTTTAATATATAGACTGTTCCCAGCTGCGGGAACAACCCTGAAACGGCCCTTTGCAGCTCTCAAATTTCTTCTAATGTGTGACATTTGGACCTACGGTGGGAAAGTTATGATTTTTTTAGTTATTTTTGGTTTTTAAAATGACTTATTTTTGTTTTGGGTGTGGCAACACTAGTCCATACCTTAAGACAAACTGTGTTTTTTTCTTTTTTTTTCTTTTTAGTTAGTTGGGATCTCCTGGACCGTGCGTCCCCCGGGTGTGTGCTTGGTACCTTCAGAAAGCCCTCGGCAGGGAGGGGTGCACGGGCTTTGTTTCGTTGCGTTCTGACTCACGGTGGGAAAGTTATTGAATTTTGAGTTATTTTGGGATCTTAAAAATTACTAAGTTATGCTAAATTATGTATCTTTTGAACCCTGTATTAATTTGCCACGTTTTTTGGTATCATTGGAAAGCCCTTGGCAAGGAAGGGTGCACGGGCTTTGTTTCGTGGCATTTGGACCTACGGTGGGAAAGTTATGGGGTATTGAGTGATTTTTGGTTTTTTAAATGACTTTTACTTTTGTTTTGGTTGTGGCAACGGCACAGGGCTAAACCGTTGGAAAGCCCTTGGTAAGGAGGGGTGCACGGGCTTGGTTTCGTGGCGTTTGGACCTATGGTGGGAAAGTTGTTGAATTTTGAATTTTTTTTGGTTCTTAAAAATTACTAAATTATGCTAAAGTATGTATCTTTTGAACCGTGTGTCAATTTGTCACATTATTCGTACCGTTGGAAAGTCCTCGGCCAATAGGGGTGTATGGGCTTGGTTTCGTGGCAATTGCACCTATGGTGAGAAAGTTATGAATTTTTGAGTTATTTTTTATTTTAAAAATGACTTTTACTTTTGTTTTGACTGTGGCAACGGCACAGGGCACACTACAGTAGTGGAACTGAAGTTCAGCAGGCTAATCAGATGCTGGACATCATCTGTTTCCATGATTGCATTGCCAATTTGCCGTCCGGGGCATTTCTGCGTCACCACTACGTTAGTGGCATGCTACATTTGACCCAATGCCAAGGCTACGACCTCTGCTGCCCATGCCGCCACATGTCTGCATCTAAGTTCCAGTCGAACTTAGTGTGCAACTGGAGACCTGGAAACCAGCGCAAGCGTGCCTGGTGGACAATTGGACAAGGAAAACGGAAGGGAACGGAACTGAACTGATGTGGTGAGGATAGCCCATGAGCTGTTTTCTCTCATGCTTCTACACTTGTCGTGCAACAGCAAAGCTTAACTTAGGTTCATATTCTGGGGCATTGCCGCTTTATCTCTTCATTAGGTTAGGCCCTGTGGACCTACCCCTCCATCCAAGATTCTAATTGCTTGACAGACCCCAACAATGGGATTGCTTCTCCGAAGACGCTACTGTACTGGTACTACTTTGGAGGTTTTTGCCAAAACCCCGTTGTAGGTGCCCACGCAAATAATTGCCACCAGTGGAGAGCATTATGTTTTGTGCAGGGCCATGTGCATGCATCTTCTTCTTTTTCAACCCTGGAACCCTAGGGCTGGTCAGTGTGGAAATTATCCTTTTGGGTACCATTTGTGTAAAAAAAATCCCAAGAGCAGTCATTGGAGGTCAAGTGTGTAAGACCTCCCCTTCTCACACAAAATTCCAAGGACAAATGTCTGCACACTTTTTGTACTATATAGAAGGATTTTTGTCATCCATCAGACACTTAGTGTTTATGGCGTTCTTCTATCATCGTCTAGGTAGTCATCAAAATACTCCTAGTAATAGACCAATAGGTGAATTCTTTGTTCCTACAGTTAACATTACACTGAAGTCATCCATTAGAGCTTTTAGGTCTACAATGTCCTTCTAGGGTTAAAGCATGATTTACATTAATCCATCCTAATTTTACAAAAATAGCTTCCAAGGGTTGTTTTGATTTGTCTAGTGTTCAAATCCAGATTTAAAAAAAAATAAAATTAAATAAAATTAAAAAAAAAAAAAAAAAAAAAATATATATATATATATATATATATATATATATATATATATATATATATATATATATATATATATATATATATATATATATATATATATATATATATATATATATATATATATTTCTTACATCATTTCTTGATGTACTTTTAATAATGGTATTTTTCAAGTTTTAATGCAATGTGAATCAAAAGTTAATCCCTTGATGACTAGGAATAATTCAAATTTCTAAAATCAATAAGATGTATTAAAAAAAACTTAAGAAAATAAATGAATGATGACTTTTAAACAAAAGTTATAAAACATGATTCATACATTATATCCACGTGGTTAGAATAATTGTTGTACAAACCATGTTTTTCAACAAAATTAGAAATCAAAATATGAGAATTCCTTCTCAAATTGGTTATAGATTGAATAATTATAAATTGCACAATTTTTTTCTTTGAGTTCAAGTTGTAAAGTTCTAATTACGGTGACATTTGAAGATTTAGATTTTATTTATTTATCCAAGTCATAATTGAAGGGTCATTATTAAAACTTAAAAAGTTATTTTTTGAGGTTAATCCCTAAAAGACGGGTTGGTGATTGTAGAAATCATCCCTTTTGGTACAGAGTGAATCATTGGCTTAAAAAAAGTGCAAAATGACTCATTGGAAGTGGGATTGGAAGTCAAACTATTATATAAGACTTCCCTTTTTTACACAAAATTTTGAAAATGAACAATTTCACTTCTATCCTACATAGAAGGATTTTCTGTCATTCATCATCCCCAAAACGGTTGTGGCGTCCTTCAAGGGTTAAAATATTTATACCTCTTGAACTTTAGAATGTTTAGAGAATTTTTCTTAAAATCCATACCATACAAATGAAAGTTAATTAATAGAAGAATCTAAAAACATTAAGATGAACCAAAAAAATATATTATATGTGTTTTGTATTCATGTGGATATGTTTGTGTTCATATATTGATTTGTTGTACAAAATTTGAACGTCTTGTCTATAAAAGGATTAAATTTAGCGCAACAAATTTTCTATGTGTACTATGATGCCTTGATGTTACTTTGATTCTTTATAATAAGGCAAGCAACAAATGAGTGAAAATACTCCTTCATTCTTTAACATGCATCTACAAGAGATTTTTTAAATTTTTTTAAAGAAATAAGACATTTAGAAGAATTTGACCAAATTAACCTTGTAAAGACATTGTAGACCTAAAAGGTTCGATGGATGACTTCACTGTTAAGTGTAGAAACAAAGAATGCACCTATTGATTCAATAATCAAAGTATTTTGGTGACTGTATTGGTCATAGGGAGTTCAGTCCTCTAAACCTAAAGTACCAAAGTCCCCTCAGGGGACACTTGGGATTTTGGGCAGGCTCGTGCAACCTAAAATTTTGACCTAATTTGTTGAATTTTTTTTCGAAGATAGGAAATTACATCAGCTTTCTAAAAATATATATATTTTTTCAATCGGTGCCTTGGAGCAAAAGTTATGCCATCTGAAGTTAAAAAAGCAGTTCGCCAGGTAGAAAAAAAAAACTTAAAAAAAATTGAACTTTTTTTTTTGACTTTTTTTTCTCAAATATCATGTTTTTGTCTACATTTGAAGCTTTGATTTATTCTATTTGGACTCAAAATGAGAAAATTATGGACAATCTTGTTTTTCGGGCAATCTAAGCATCTCCAAAAAAAAAAACTTATAGAATTTATTTTTGAATGCAATTTTCAAATTTTTTCAATTCTTTTTTTGACAAGGTTAAGTTTGTTTGCAAGAACAATCCCACTGTTGGGATTATGATGTTTTAATTCCACCTAAGAGCTATTAACGATTTGGTGTTTCATTCAATTTTGGACCTACTTCTACTTAACAATTTTTTTATATGTGAAAATCAAGTTTTGACATTCTGAAATTTTTTTCCCCGACTCTCAACTCAAATGTTCAACATAAAAAATTTTAATTTTATGGTGAGTAGTGCAAAAAAATCGACAAATGGCCGTCAAAGTCATCTGAAATTGCAGGCCACAGTTCAAAAAAACTTTTTTTTCCAACTTCAAATGCTAATATCTTCCAATCCGTGTGGTCAAACTTCTTGAAATTTTTACCACATGATCTGAGACAAGTGAAGTACAAGATCCTATGATTAGATTCTAAAAAAAAGTTTTTTTTTGGTTTAGGGAGTGATCGCAGCAGAAATGGCAGTTTTCAGTGGTTCCGGAGCTAGAAAATGCCTTGGTATTTTAGGGGCTAAAGTTAATCCTATGCCGCTCATGGATACAAAACTCTTGTATATGCAACTCTTGTATTAAATGGCCCTGATTATAATCATTTATATTGCATTCTAGTCCAACCTCAAGGAATATAATTTATTTTAATATAAGAAACTCTCATATTCCTTTCAACAAGGAATCCAAAAATATAATTATATACATAAAATGAATATTTTTTGAAGAAAATAATAACATTAAAAACTAATTATATGAAGTTTTTAAAGACATGTATCATGGGACAAGCTACCCAAATTTGGAGGCTTTTTAATAAAAATTTAAGTTTTTAAATCATAAATAAAACACTATGAATGAATTTTAATTTTATTTGGAGGAAACTTCTTGTATGGATTTTTAAAAATTATGCATAGGTGTTTCAATTCTTCATATATATTGTGAAGTTTGTTTTTTAATAAATATGCAACCTAACATTTTCTACATGTCATTTTATTTAATTTGGTCTTCACCTAACTTTTTGGTCTTTTTAATTTGAGATATATTTTACAAAAGTTGTCTTCTAAGCGGTTTAAATGCCAATGACCTTTGCGTATAATACGAGAGTTGCGTACCTGGAGTACCACTACTGCAGACACTAAGTGTTTGATAAATTACTTCAGCTGAGATTGTAAGATAGAGTATTTTTTCATCTGCTGTATTTATTTGGAGGGTACTTGAGTATATTTTTAGTTAATAGTTTTGCAAAGTCCCTCATTATAATCTTATTGACATTCTGATGAAGCAGATGCTTAATCCATGAATCACCCTTCTATTGTATGTAGGCCATTTCTTGCTATTTACTTTTGATGTGAATTTTAGCCATAAAAGTGGTAAATTTTGAATTTGAGTCTAACTTAAGAAATGAAGCTTATCTATTGTACTTTCTACTCCAATTGAAAATTTTGAAAAAATCTTAAATTTCAATATTTTATTGCAATATGAATTTTGGGTCTATAACTATGGTTTGTGGATTGTCTAATTTTAGAGTAATGAAATAGCTTTTATTTATACCATGATGTTATATACTGTAATATACATCTATGGCAAAAATTTCAGATTTTTTGAGTATATTTTGTATTTGATATGAGTTAAGGTAGTCTGCTCTAAAAGCAACCATTTAAGGGCTGGTCAGCATTTTTCATAGGTTTTTGTGGACATGTATATTTTAGGCTCATTTTTCAAAGAAAGAAAAATAGATTTGGAACTTAATACAAGTGGTTTTGTATTTTTCCAACCATTTTTGAATTAGTTATGATTTTTCACAAAGATTCATGGCATAGGCACCTATTTATGACTAGGTCTGTCAAAATCCACCTATCTACCACTTGTAAAGAGACGGGAGGAAACCAACGCAAATGACTGGCTCTTACAATAATTAACAAATTTTCCTTGATTAAATCAACGGTTGAAGAGGTCAATTTAACCCCTAAAAGCCCGTTGTCCCTTCGGAGGACAAATGCGTTTTCGGGCAGGTACCTACGGGCTGAAATTGTGTTCTGATTTTTTGAATTTTTTTTTGAAGATAGAAAAACTGATAAGCTTTGTGGGAATATAATTTTTTCCACAATCGGTGCCCGGGAACAATAGTTATGACCAAATAAGCTCAAAACAAGGGACGGCGGGCAGCTCGGGCAGCAGAAAAAAAATGGACAAAAATTTGAATTTTTTTTTTAAATATTTTTTTTCTGATAGATTATATTTTTGCCTGTCTAGAAAGCTTTGATTCATTTCATTTGGATATGTTACGAGAAAGTTATGGATTTTCTTGTTTTTCGGGCAGTTAGAGCATCTTCTTGAAAAAAATAACTTGTAGGATTCATTTCTGAATGCAATTTTTCAATTTTTTTAATTTTTTAATTTTTTTCATGGTGTAATTTACTTGCTAGAACAATCTCACCATTGGGATTAGTGCATTTTAATTCCATCTAAAAAATATGAATATTTTAGATTTTCCTTTTATCTTGGACCTACTTCTACTTAACAATTTTTTTAAGAATGATAATTAAGTTTTCTTGAATTTTTTTTTTCCCTAGATTCTCAACTCAATTCTCTTCAATAAAGATTTAAAGCTCAAAACGCTGTAGAGCAAAAATTTTAAGTTAAAAATGTTTAAAGACAAAAAATCTAGCCCCACAATGTGCTGAAAAACTTGTTTTTTTCACTTCAAATGCAAATATCTTGCAATCTGTGCGGTCAAAAATTTTGAAATTTTTTCCATACATTCTCATACTAGTTAGGTGTAAGATCCTATGGTTAGATGTTCAAAAAAAACATTTTAAATTTTTTTTATACTTTGCTATAGAAATGGCAGTTTTCAGTGTTTTTTGGCAGAAAAAAGGCCTTGGGCCTTTAGGGGTTAAAGACCACCTCAAGTCCATTCAATACTTAATTATAGGAGCGGTTTAAAGAGGACAATCGCTTTTAGAGCAAACTACCTTATGGGTTTGCTTTCTGGCATGCATTAGCCTAAAACGCTAGCAAAGTGGTCGGAAAGTTGTACGAGTTACCGACCTAGCCCATCTCTATATTGGTGCAAGTGAGGGTGCTGGACCCTATACATGTCCTCGATTGAAGATGCCCTTAGTAGGCTTAACTTCACTTTTTAGAGAGATAAAGTAGAAGTATACTAAAGTGCATCATAATACCCAATTCACTAGAAGAAAACGAGGGTTTTTGCAACTACAAAAAACAATTAATTTTTTAGTTGCATGGAATATTTGCGATTGGTAAAAATTTGGAGACCCATAGTCTTTGTGGACAAGTTGCATTTGGAATTATAGTTGCAAAGGACAAAGGGGTTGTTTCTCATCCAACAACCGACTTAAAACTTCGTCAACAAACTCTTTTGACGTGGTCGTTTGCGATTCATTTGTGACTTCAATGCAACTTATCTGTGACTCATTTGCGACTTATCTATGACTTTTAGATTTCTAGATTTTGAAATTCTAATATAAACAATCTGTAGATTTCAAAATTTCAAATCTAAGTTCTATTTCAGATTTCAAAAATTTGAATATTAGCATTTAATAGATTTCACTAATTTAGAAAACTTTACAATTTCATATATTTTAAAATTTCTTGGTTTTTAAATCTTTTTAGATTTTTGTAGACTATAGAAATCTACAAATTGTAGAAATCTTAGAATTCGATGAATAGAATTCATTACATAAGAATACAACAATTTACAAGTCTTATATGTCCAACTTAATGATACTTTTGACGATTGATATGGGACAATTGATATAACACAATTAGGAAATGACTTTGGAAACGACTTAGAAATGATTATTGTCATTGTATACTTGCAATCATTTCCTAGTTGTTTATTGCAATTGCAGATCAACACGGTGGATTCCACAAAGCGTAGACTTGTCCACATCGACAACTGTCATGAATATTGGATGGAAGATAGCTCACGTTCATTCTAAATTTGGACAAAGTCTATTTTATCAATTACCTTTCACAAGTAGAAAATTTGTTGCTATTATGCCAAAATTATAATTATAGTTTGATGATTGTTGGAACAATTATAAATGACAGTATAGACCCAAGTTTCAATTGCCTTATATGAGATGAAGCGACTACCCTCCCTAAAGAATTGAGGAAATTGTACCATTATTTATTTAAGGCTTGAATTAATCTAGTTTCAATTATTAAAAGAAAAACAAGTTTGCCACAACTAGCTAAAAAACAACTAAGTGTCCTATACAATTGTCCTGCAACTTTAACCCTCTCTATTTGCACCAAATTTTAGATTATTGTTTTATGTCATTGTTTTACATCATTAGTACATTGTTTTAGTCGCAAAGTAGTCGTAGAATAAAGTATAGAATTACAAGAGTCATTTGTAAGAGCCCTTAAAATGTTGGGTCTTATAGCCTTCAATATTTTCAAAAATAGAGATTGTTTCAATGCTACTTAGTTTCTATTAACTTTGTTCTTTATCAACAAATTTTATAATTGTCTATAGCAAATGGGTTGAATTGTTACATAAGAAATGGACATAATGTAAGTATGTCAACTTAAGGTTAAATGTGAATTTAGCAATGTTTTATGTGGTAGGGATATTAAGCTATTTTGTTATGTGACTTATAAATTAGACTATGTAACTATATAATTGCTCATAATTGAGTCAGATATATAAATACATGCTCTTAATAGAACTTCAAACCTTATTTTAATATAATAAGACAATTTTTTTTAGAAGTTTGTTCAACTTCAAACCTCGTTTTAGAATATTAAAACAACTTTTGCTCAAACTTGATTCAATTAAAAAAGCAAATTAACTTTCATACAAAAATCTCCTTCTAATTTGAAACCTCCACTAAAAAATTATACGTTTAGAGAGTAGGGGGGTATTAAAATGTCCTCTCTTCAACTCTTTGGACTTTGTAACTTTAGATTGGAGGCTTAAAACAACAAAAGGACTTTGAATTTAAACTTAACTAGAATTTCTACATTTTTTTAGTCGATCAAATTTTGAAAAAGTTTATAGACAATGTATAATTGAGGTATACAGTTTGTTAACAATGTTTCTACTACATTTATACCATGGGCAATTAAACTTCCACCTTCCTTCAAATTATTCCATATCATTTAAGAATTGATTAAAAAAAATGACACTCACTAGAAGATCAACTTGCGCATCTTTACTTTTCACACTTACCCAAAATATAACTGTCCCAATTTTACAATAAAATATTCTTAAATGCGCATGTGGTGAGCTAGTATTTGACTCAAGAGGATAAATTTTCATCAAAATTTGACTTTAAATTTGACTTGTTTTTAGCCACTCTAGTCACTAACCCTAAAAATAATGACAGTTCTTGGCCTAGTTGGACAACTCAAGGGGAATAAAAAAAAAATCCTTTAAGGTAGAGCATGAGTCTTGTTCCTCACCCAAGTTTTGTACAGTCAAGGTGTGTTAAATTGACCAATGACACAGGCTTCGACTTTGCAACCTAAATGCCATATTTGACAAGCCTTATTCACTATAGAGTGGATCCAATAGGTTGAAAATTTCCAAAAGCCCTTAAAGACACTTTTTGTCAAAGATTCATATGAAACCAAGCCCAAGGGGCTTTTCCTATCGTTTAACTCCTATGAGAACCACATCTACTACACCGAATAGTGAAATTAGGTTGCCCCACACTAAATTCTTGACATTCTATACTATATTAATATGTTCAATTACTTTAGAAGGATGCAGTAAAGTAAGAACTATGTGTATGGCATAGGTTGGTGCATTGATTCGTGGCTCGGGAATAGAGATTGGCATGTGCCTCCATTTGGATAAGCATTAGTCATGAGGTAACTTATATGGGGTAAGGCAACCTAATTGTCAGGGCACAACCCAATTTCACTATTTAGTGTAGGTAAATTATGAATGTTTTCAAGAGCTCATAGCCGGAATTACAAGAAACAAATGATGTACATCTAAGCATGTTGAAAAAACAATTTTTTATATTCTTTAAGGATGTGACTAGTGTCAATAGCATAGTCATACAATGCTTTGTACTTGTGCAAGGTTTTGAATGAAGTCATGTAGGGATGGGAAGAAAATGAAAACTTGCAAAAATGAAGATCTAATGTCTACATTTTTCTCATGCTACAAGTTAGTCTGCTAAAAAACATTCAAAAATAAATGTACAGTACAATAGGGTCCGATAATCTTATGAATTTTTCTCCTCTTCCTATCTCTTCAAGAACTGTGCATCAGTTCACCACCTAACTACGACTAAGTTACAACGCCTCATCCACATTACTTTGGTAGGCATGATTGTTAGCGAGGTGCATTAACACATTTCAATGTTGGATTGATTATCAACTCTTATTGCGCTGCCAAGGCCCTTCCATGTCCGTTGGCCTTCCTTCATGAGCTTTCCGCTGCACCTTCATCTTTCTTCCATCTCCGGTTGCTCATCCACTACTACGTTCAATTCGATCTCGGACATTTTCATTTTGTTGAGTTCTGGGGAGGGAGGGGATTAGTTCTCAGGTCACTCTTTGACCAATCATGAACCTTATGGTTTCAAGTTCCTGCGCCTTCAGTTCCAATTGCATTTCCGATCCATTCCACTTCTATTTCATGCTGCTTATCAGTTTCATATCACTATTGTTCAGCATTGTTTTATATTAGTATTGTGCAACTTTGCATTACTATTGTTCACCATTTTAGCATCACTTTGCATGGAGATTCATGACATCCTGAACAACTTGAGATCCAGTATGATCAACTTCAAATCTAATTGGCGACTCAAATTGGATTCAAGATTCGATACTGGAATTCGATTCAAGTTGCTTCAACATCCAATGAGTTTCACACTTTTCATTTCACTTGTCTGTTGTCGTTCGCCAGGGGCTAAGAGTTCGTGGGATTTGTTTTTTCCCCAGATTTGACTTTCCCAATAGGGTCAAGTTACCTTACGAATTTTTTTCCCAAGCACACAGATTCAGAAAAAAAAATCCGTAAAGTTCAAATGCTCTTTAATTGCCTTGGAACTGCAATGACACTTCAACTTCATAACAATTGCAAAACAAATCATTCAAAATCATACAACAATTTGGATTTATTTTGTACACTATCTACCATTTCATAGAGACATTTGAAAGATAGTTAAAGATTTGTTGCAATGGGGTGAAGAACAAGTAAGAAATGATACAAGCAATTCAAGTGGTATGGAATCAAGTATCTCTAAAGCAATTGTAAAGGCTTATTTGTAATACGTACCAAACATACAAGTTGTTATTTTAGCAAATGGTGGCTACACTAGCTAGTAGATAATGTATACAAAACATCAAACTATTTATATGATTTTCAATTACATGTGTCCAATTGCAATGAGATGAAGTAGACTCCAAAGCAATTTACAATTCAAAATTCTGTTCATTTTTGAGCGTACACAGACCTCCCCAAGTTCTCCTAATCTCAGCTAATCCTTCTTCCTCCCACTGATATTTACACTGATATTAGGGGTTTAGGGTTAATTGGACCTGCTACTGGAAACCCTTGCACCTGATTACTGTTGCAAGGTCTTGAAAGGGGACTTGAACCGCATTCTTCCAGCGTATAGATTTGTACCATCAATTGCCCTTAGTCCAAACGGAACCCCTCTCTACGTGCAGAATCGAGCACACATGCACAAGAGTTGGGATAAATCTGTACTGCAGCCTTCATAAGATAGATAAACCAACACAAACACTCTCTGAAAGAGTCCCGCACTTCCCTGTACAGTACATCCCCATTCAGCAAAATGAGCATACTTCAGTGAAAACATATGCCTATTCACCCGTTTGCCCCTTCAGCACTAATCCGATCTAAAATATGAGTGCATACTAAACTAAATAAGCTCACAACCGTGCATCACCTGACCCTCATCGTAATTGTCACCAGTAGAACAAGCCTAACTGAATCAGAAGCCTGCAAAATGAAGACAGAAAGATTTCATCTCTGAATACTCAATCTGACATATAATCGCCATTGACATTGGGTTTCAGCTAACTAGATAATATTGTGAATGGGAGGCAGTCTGTTGTTCTCCTCAACCGAGACTGATGCATTTCCAGTAATTTCAGCTCGCTTGGATCATAATCTACACACCTTGCAAACATACCGTACTAATTGACAAGAATTCAGAAAATTTAATCAGAAAACATGGCACAGGGTAGAAACAAAGATCACAACGACAGCCGAAATATGTGCACGTACACAGAATTTAGGAGCTGCAACATTTTAGTCGCATAGTCTAGTTCCAGTAAATGTACAATGTATGCGGGAGAGAATGTCCAAACAACATGATCCCCCATCGGTCTGCAATTGATCTATCATCACTAACAGTTATATTCCATCCTTATGTGCCTCTGTTACTCTGCCCTTGACCGCTACCGCTACCAACGGTAAGTTGTAGTCCAATCCTTCTTTAAGAGCATCAAATCACCCAACAATTTGGGTCGTGAACTATAATGGTGGATTCTAGACCTACAGGGACCTAAGGCGGTGTACCTGGCATACCTACATTTCGACCCGACGAGCAGAAAATCAAGTAGTGATCAACTTGAGGTCACAAGGTGCTCCTCCTAAGAACGGGATGTGGTGCTCCGCATGGACCTCCACATGCACCTGTAGAGTAGACTGCACATGAATCGACACTGCAGTGCTATCTTCCTCTTGCATTGATGTTTAATTTGATAACTGTTCTCACATGGCAAGACGACTGTGGTGCCATAGCAGGCTAGGGATTTCATGAACCACGGGAGTCTGCATAAACGATTCATAGGAATACCGATTCGGACTGCTCAGCATCAGACTCATCGGTCTCAGATCCCGAATCCTCGACAATTCTCTTGTGCTTGAAAGACAACGGACTCCGCGGGGAACTCCTCCTGCCATCACCGCTTCCAGGTGCAGCCTTCAACGGCCTCTTCGAGTTAGGAGTTAGAGACGGTGTTGGAGACGCTTGCAAACGTGTACTTCTCCTGATACTCCGATTAGGAGTAAGCTTATCTGATTGCATCCTCAACATAAAACCTTCCACATCATCGTCACTGTCGTCGTCGCTTTCCGGAATCGGTTGCTCCTTCCGACTTCTACGAGCTCTAGATATCACTACCGGGGCTTGGCTCGGTGTATCGTCATCAGATACTATACGTCGCGGAGCCAACTTCCCCCGTTTGGAGACTTTGGCGTTTCCTGGTGATTCTAACATCCTCTCAATAGGCGTCCTATGTTTCTCTGACACCGATGGGGTAGACTCCTTTCTCTCACGCTTTTTCTTTCCAAAAGAAAGTTTCTCCCGTATTTTCTTCGCTGGCGGAGCTTCATCATCCTCATCGCTCTCATCCATGTTGCGGAGCTTGTTCATGCGACCTTCAATCTTCCCGCTCATGCGCTTGCGCTTCACAGCAGTGCCTCCCATTTTCCAGCTCGCTTCACTCGCCCACTGTAACAATTTTGCATTCACCGGCTCTGGCGGATCGACTCGAGAGTCATTGAACTTAACATCACTGTAAATGCGTGGACGCGGCAGAAGCCTCCCGTAAAACTTCGCAGGGTTCAATCCCACCATCTTTCCTCTACCAGAGGAAGAGTAACGCAACCAGCCACCACTAGACTTCCCTTCACCTCACCCCAGCACTCAGAACAGCACAAAAACTCTAATCCAGTAACGAAATCTCTCTTCCAACAGAATACCCGTATTACGAAAGAGATAGATCACACAGAAACTAACGTCATCTTATGCACTCTCCGAAGTATTTGTAGCAATGAGCAACGGAAAGACCAGTGCCACGGGTGAAAGCAATGGCAACGAGAAGAGAAACAGCATAACCAAACTCCTATATAGCACGATAATATCACACCGCTAAAATCCTAAGCGCTCCAACTCGCAAGTTACAGTGCAACTCCACCTCTTGAAATGTCGTTAACTCAAAATGCTCACGTACACTCAAACAATGAAATTTCTCCCAGAAATACCCCTCTCAAATATATTGCGAAAGATAGATCACATACAGAATCGCACCAAGTTATGTGCTCTTCTCCATCAAGATTGTCACGGTGACCAACGCAAGAATCCGTGCCAACAGCATACACGAAGAAAAACAGCAAGTTACTCCAAAATACACCAAAACACTACCGAAAAATCTCAAAAAAACATGCAGCTGACCTCAAACTCAGAAATGCAACTTCAATTCTGGATTACTCCAATACAGAGTTTAGGATATATGCGAGCGCATTAGCTCGCAGAGAGAAAGCCTGGCGTTGCACGGCTCTACTGGCAGAAATGGCGCCATTGATGACCTACGTAGATGGGAAGAGATGGATGTTTCCAAGTGGTAGATATGATTGTGGAGACATCTATAGATATCATAGATGTGCGATATCAGAAAAATTGGCGGGGAACGGTCTTCTTCCCGCGCTTTCTAAATAGGAAGGGCGGGAGAGGTACAACCGGTAACCGCTTGAATGCGACGTCGCGGGAATGGTGTCGTTGGTGGTTTCAGGACGGGGACGGATTGTGACCTGTCCAACAGGTCATCTCCCGCGAAATATTAATTGAATTTCCCGCGCTTTGGAGACCGTTGCCGCTACGCTGGGTACATCATAAGATTCAGTAGCCTTCAGAGAGGCTGCCTTTTCCTCTCCGAAGTCCTCATCCATGACTTTCATCCCCACGTAATTTATGTAAGCTTCGGTACCGGGATAGTGACAGTACATTATGGTATTTTCATTTTCTTTTCTTAATTTTAGGACTAGACATACAAATCATCAAAAATTGTAGTGAAAGATGATGACAAAGAATCCAATGAGTAATACACTAATGCCTTATTAATATTTGCAATCAGTAACTTATATTGGGTTTCAAAGTGAAAGATAACTCTATATATACACATGGGGTGGTAGGAGGTAGAGCAATCCATGTGGGATAAATAAAATAGAATTTGTAGGTTCTCATGCGCTCATAGTTAAGTCAAAAACAAAGTATTGTGTTAAAAGTAGAATTTCAGACCTCGTTTAGGCATAGTAAAATAACTTTTTTCAAAAAACTTTAAACTAAAAAAAGTTGTTAAATGAAGATAAGTTTCACCTCCAAAAATCCGTTTGTGATTTTGAATCTCCAATCAAAAGTTATGAATAAATTTCGGAGAGGGGTTGGAATGGATTTTTAAATGACTTTGTAGAAAATGTCCATTAAAAATCCTCTCCAAAATTTATTCATAACTTTTTATTGGAGATTCAAAATCCCAAAAGGATTTTTGGAGGTGAAACTTATCTTCATTTAACAACTTTTTTTAGTTTAAAGTTTTTTGAAAAAAGTTATTTTACTATGCCTAAACGAGGTCTGAAATTCCACTTTTAACACAATTTTTTGTTTTTGACTTAACTATGAGTGCATGAGAACCTACAAATTCTATTTTATTTATCCTACATGGATTGCTCTACCTCCTACCACTCCATGTGCATATAAAGAGTTGTCTTCTCACTTGTAAGGCACAATGCATAAATGGGTTCCAATTCAATGTGAGGTAATTCTACAATAACATAGAAATCAATACTCTCAATAAATCCATTAGCATTTTGTTTAAAGTTCCTATTGTTTTGTATTTAGTTTTACTTGGATTTTTTTTGTTTTCCACTACTTAAGTGTACAGTCGCAGCGCGGGCTTGAAGTTCGGTTCAGACAAATATTGACAACTGTCCACGTTAAATCAGTAGTTACTGATATGGTGTGGTATATTCCACACCATTTCGTTCGGGGGAGGGCAGAGCCAGTGACTGCTACTGAATGTTATGATGTATGCAGCGTGCAAATTTTCTACAAATTTTAGAATATGGCTACAGCGGCACCTAATATTATCATCTTGTACTGTTAGAGGTTAGAAAATTGCACGTAATTGGTCCTCCTTGGATTATACTGTACATCACTGTTCATTTCTAACCTACATTTAGATTAGTTGAGTTATTTTTGTTAAAACATGCCTCTTGTAAACATGAAAAAAGTGACTAATTTTTTATGGAAGTTGAGAAATGAACAAATGGGTGTATGATATAAGGAATGCATGTACCTATATTTGTAACTAATTACAACTTAGCATAGTTACTAGTATTAAGCATAAATTATTCTTACTAAATCTTATTGGCATCTAAAAGAGGATTCCAACACAATCTAACATGCATCACTTAGACACTATATGAATAAGTAATGAATTTTTAAATTCAATATATAGGTGCACCAAAAATTAATAACAAACTCTTGTAGACTTTCATATTGTCTTTTGTGTACATCTTATGTAATCAATATCTAGGAAGATTTAGCACTTTTTGATTCTAGTGTCGCATTTTTGATTAAGGGCACAAATACCTTAACCCCTAAAGGCCCAAGGCTTTTTTTCTGCCAAAAAACCATCAAAACTGCCATTTCTATAGCAAGGAGTAAAAAAATTTGAAAAATGTTTTTTTTTCACATCTAACCATAGGATCTTACACATAACTAGTATGAGAATGTGTGGAAAAAATTTCAGAATTTTTGACCGCTTAGATTGCAAGATATCTGCATTTAAAGTGGAAAAAACAAGTATTTCAGCACATTGCGGGACTAGATTTTTTGACTTTAAACATTTTTCACTTAAAATTTTTGCACTACAGAGATTTGTGCTTCAAATCTTTATAGTGGAGAATTGAGTTGAGAGTCTAGGGAAAAAAAAATATTCAAAAAAACTTAATTATCAATCCTAAAAAATTTATTAAGTAGAAGTAGGTACGAGATAGAAGGAAAATCTAAAACATTAATATATTTTAGATGGAATTAAAATACACTAATCCCAATGGTGAGATTGTTCTAGCAAGTAAACTAAACCATGAAAATTTATTTATTTATTTAAATTGCAAAAATAGCATTTAGAAATGCATCCTACAAGTTATTTTTTTCAAGAAGATGCTCTAATTGCCCGAAAATAAAGAATGTCCATAACTTTTTCATAACAAATCCAAATGAAATGAATCAAAGCTTTCTAGATAGACAAAAATATAATCTACAAGAAAAAAAATATTAAAAAAAAAAAATCAAAATTTTGCCAAATTTTTCTTGTTGCCCGGACTGCCCAGTTACGAAGAAAAGTAACATATTTGGCCATAACTTTTGACTCCTATTTCCAAATGTACTAAAATTTAGTGCATATGAAAAATATTCCTCACAACCACCTTCTATTAAAATTTCAGCTTAAAATATGGAAATCTCTAGTCACACGGACCTGCCCAAAATTTCTATACGGCCAAAAAACGGATGCCGATCCTTTAGGGGTTAATGCAACTAGGTGTAGTAGTGCTCTATAGATGCAATTCACTTGTGAAAGCCATCTATGCATCTATATTATATTATTTGGTACTTGACATATCCTTGAAACTTGAAACTACTGGACTTTCCCCATTTTTCATGTTCAAGTCTCTTCAATGCACAAAATCCATTTATGTTGCAACTAGTGAATTTTATATTTTGAATCAGTATTTGAATAGACGGTATTCTGAACTTCCTTCCATAACCATGGGAAGGAAGTTTATTATTGATTCGCACTCACAAAAACAATAAGCCATGTGCGTGAACAGAAGATAATTTAGAGTTCAACTATAAATTTCTCCCCGCATGCAAATCATGAAAATTTGTCGCTAAGAGGGGGATTCAGAGCTGGCTTGGAGAAGCAGGTAATTTCAGACTCGTGGTTGAAAACTCTATGACAAGGTTAGTATTTTGAGGAAACAAGAATCATGTTCTGCCCAATTTGGAGATAAACCTGAAAATTGTGGAGCAAGAATCAAGATGTCCAACACCCCTAACGTAACTACACCTAAAATCACACAAATAAGCAATTCAGCATGTTTTTGTGGGGTTTCGTTGGTAGTCAAAAGGGAATTCAAGATTCTCTTAGAATGCAATTTTTGGACACGGTATGAATAAACTACAAATTTTCAAAGTACTGAAAATAGGTGTTTCTAAAACTGACCATAGACTCTCATGAATAGTGGGAGTACATTTTAGGGAAGAATCTAGACTGGTTGGTTTGAGAAAGCGGTCGAAATTAGCTGTAGTTACCTTACTACAGCGCCTCCCATGCCATTCTGCACCATCAGTTCCTCACATTTTCTGACCACACCATCATCTCTGATTTTCAGTTTCCGCTGAAGAGACAACCCACAAAAAATGATGCTTAAGAAGGTCTCCTACTTTGCCCCTTTGTAGGAGCATTCCACTCGAAGTAGTCACACCTGGCCTCAGGATTTGAAGATGGGCCCTGCATACACAACAACCTCTCAAAAGCTTAGCAACTCTTACGGAAGGTCACGAATGGGGAGTTGGGCTTTCAAGTTGGTTACCTAATCCTACTTGCTTTGTGAAGGCAGATTAGCACTTCAAACCCCAGACTCAGACCATTACAATGTAGCACAGCTAGTTTACTTGGCCAAAATTGGGAAGTTACTACTCAAGGCAATTCAATTGTTTTATATTGGCGCTACGAAGTGAAGCCTAAGATGGGATTAGAAAAAAGATGGAGACCGCACCTGTGCTCGAGCACAGCAGTGGAAAGTTCTTCCGAGGTTAGGACCTGGCTTCTTCACTACCCGTACAGCACATGGCTCATTGTGGCCTGAGCACATCGGGACCCTCTTCATGGTCTTCTGAATTCTTTGCCATTCAGCTTTCGCTGCTAAATTCGTACTTGTTTCGAAACTACTCTTCTCCGCTTCACTTGTGCTGGTACTCTGAGACCAGTCAACAGGATCCTCATTGATAGCTTGACTGGTTGACAGTGGCAAGATATTACCACTTGAAATTTGGGAAGCACTAGAGTCATCAGCAAGGAATGGAGTACAATGTTGGTCGTCTCCTTGTACTAAACTGGTTTTCACAAGAGTTTCCGTGTCTGAAGGTTGAGGGACTATGCTCACATCCTCAGTGTTCTCCTTCCCTTTGGCTGCTGGGGGCATGAAGAAAGAACGAAGGTTCTTTTGTTTACCCTTTTGGGAATCCATCTTTGTCGCCGCCTTAGTCATATTCTTCTTCACAAGAACGGTTGTAGGCGACGACCTTTTAAGCTTCACTTCCTTCACCTCAGAGCATGATTTAATCTCAGTGTACTCACTCCCGGCAGGTCTTTTCTGTAATAAGGATACTGCACGACCAGCCCAGGCCTCCGTAAGTACAAATTCAAACTGAGACCGGAAGTATTTGAGAAAATTCTGTCAGAAATCTATTTTTGCAATGCCAACCAGTCATTTATTGATACGTTTCGGTTATCCCATCTTCACTCAAACCTCTCTAATTGCACTGTTTCGGTGGAGGGGTAAAATGGGCTCCTATCACATGTGTTCACAACTTGAAATGTGGAAGTTGCCCAATCAGATGTGAACACAACATAATATATCCTCAGCAAATACTAGGAATACATAATTACAGAGTCTTGACTGCATTCCCAATTATCAATAGACATTTTTCTCATTTTGGACACTGTTTTTCTGGTAAATAGGGCAAATCATTCGACTAGCAGTCGGGACTTCCCAGAGAGTGCATCTAAAGGATGAATTCAATTCGAACATATATATTTAAATTTCAAACTTCTGAAACTGACTATCGGACAGGACGTAGTTCATCCACCGCTTTAGCTTGAGAATCAAATGGCAGAAATCCACTGCACCAGTTCGAAAGCTTACCAATACTTTGCTGCCGTCCTCGAAGTTCTGGCATGAAACGAGCTGCAAGGGGGGGCACATCATGTTGGTCTAAAGGCGGTTGTGCTCTCAATTGCACGTAAACAGGAGCATGGTCTGAGCCCTCCAATTTTTCATACTTTTCCCCTCCCCTCCTGAGCCAAGTTCAACATTGTCCAAAATTAAGACGAATGAAAGCACAGAAATCATAGGCAGGAGAGGGAAGCAAACCATTAATCAATATTGCTTTCCAAATTAACCCTTCAGGCCTACATGATCAATATCTATAGGAGTTGAAACGAATCAAATCAGAACAATCTACAAAGGATGTAAAATATACCATTGGAAACCAGAAAGTATGGCGAGTACTCATGGATGGTAGGGATGTTTCTAAGAAATAACTGTAATTGACTTTACTCCTCAAAAAGGACATTTCATACATTTTTACATTACTTCGGGTTTCCAAATTTACAATATATGAACATGTGTTACTAAGAAACCCCCAATTTGAAATTATCATAGGAAATGGAGTTAAAAAAACTAAATGCAAATTAAGAAATTTCATTGGATTACTTAACTCTCGGCACCTCCATTAAGAACAAACCACGCACCGAAAAGTTTTTATATAGGAGCTATTTTGAAAAAGCATAGCCCATCACTTGAAACAGAAAAGCAGCGGGTTGCGCAGACTGCAAATTGTTAAGCGACCATGACAACCGACCACTTGAAACCGAAAGGCATCAACTACGCACCGTGGAAGAGAGTCAGCTTTGAAGCGTTTGAATTGCTGAAGGACGTCACAGTCCTCAACTTCGCAGGCTGCAAAGTGATGGTTCTCTTCAACCTTCCAATTGCTGTCCTTGAACTCAGCTTGGTGGAAACAAAATCCAGCTGCTAAGATCAAATCAATTCTTGATCCGTAATTGAACTCCTCTGCACCAGAACTTTGGTTCCAGCAAGTGTAAGCCCCTTCTCTGCACGCACAAACCATACCCTTACCAATTAGTCAGCTGCCTGTTGTGTAATTTCTTGTTTATACATTAATGGACCGTAGATGGTGTCCTTCTTCCTCTCTTAAAGTGACCGAGACTGCAAAATGGAGTCTAAACTTCACAGTGGATAAGGATTGCTGGCCACATATCACTACATACAGAACTTCAGTTTTGATGTGTACTTGGGCATCGGAATAAAGAAGTGACTGCCACGGTTGAGGTAACGACCTATTCGGATGAATTACTCTGAAAACGTCTAAGAAAGGGCCGCCTCCATCTCGCAGCTGAGATCGTAGCCACTGGCGTATTCTGAGGTGCAGGCCAACCAAAGTACGATTCAGTAAGCAACGTACTCACTGTTCATTCTTTGGGTAGAGAAGAACAATGCACCTGAAACCTTGCCTCACAACCACAATCTCCACTTTGTTTTGCCAGGTAACAAATGCTTACGGCACATGAGAAAATCTAGTCAGGACCATACAATAGTCAAGATTGAGAATGAGAACATACAAACTCTTATCAAAATCAGGGCCAGGGTTGCAGAAATCCACAGGGAAGGGAGATATATTGAAGTCGCCAACTGCTATTACTCTCCGTCCAGCCTTTAACAGCCCCTCCCACCTGCTCTGTACACAGAAATGCAAATGTGGTAAGGTTCCTGCCACACAATAATTTAAAATAAGTTCCATACATCTTCAAAATTCCGATGATGATTCCAAATTTGCGGACTGCGAATACGTACTCAGTAGTGTTTTATAAATGAATTGATCAAGAGAAAAGAAAGCACCTGTAAAGCTCGATAAAACCTCAGCTTAAAATCGTAGCGCTCTTCATCGTCGCAGCCAACGCAAGGACCATAAAGATTGAAAAGAACTGCATAACACACGATTATCTTAAGGAAAATCTCCAGTGAACAAGAACGTTACTTCTAATAATTTTTGTATGCTTGGAGCTCTACCAAAGGGACACACTCAAGGACTATCAATTGGCAACTCCTGAAGCTCAACATACCAAAAGAGCCATGGTCGGTAACAAGACAGCGACCCTCCCTATCCAGCTGCAGTAACTCCTGCCTGCTCAAATTCTCCGTCTTCAAAACCTCCTCATAGCACCCAACCCGTGCCTTGCCACCTTCTATTACCCCAAAGCGGCTTACATGAAGGAGACCTGACATGAGACATACTAGCTGAGAAAATTCGTAGAATTAAGGAACTCAAAATGATGACACCCCAACTCTATATAGAATCCAAGATGTCAGAGACTAAACTCCTAGACTACAGCGTCAAGAGAACTTGGTCAAGAAAACAAGTACAGAATGACATATCAAAATCTACATCCAGCAATGCACAGTAAACAGAGCTCCCGGAGAACGGAAACTCCAACACATAAGTCTGCGGTGTTCTTCCTCTCCTTAATACTAGATCTTATACCTGTGAAGCCTTCATCTGCAGCTAAAGGCACGGCAGTGCTTGTGCGACAGAAGGTTGCTACTCCTGCATGTACAAAATGGGGAATTCAGATTTCCGCCTACAATTCATCACCTGTGGATGGTGTATAAACACAAAAAACGAAAGTAAGGGAAAAGCTTCTCATACATTCTGAATCATGCGGAGCATTCAAGTAGGGTTACATATTCGCCCTTCGCTTTTGTGAATATGTATCCAAAGGAAGCAACTTCAGTAAATTACAATGGGTACTAAACCCTCACCGGAGTAACCAACCCGTCCCTTTGTTACAGTGCGGGTGCAAGAAAAAAATGATTCGTATCCTTCTGCGACTGCTATGTCAGCCGTCAGTTCCTGCCTTGTTATCTTCGTCTCCTGCATCATTCCAACACATGATCCATCAGTACTGTTCCTCCCGAAACATTTCATCATCCCTCTACTCTTCGCTTGAAAAGGGAGCTCCGAAATTCAAAAGAAATTCTAATATAAAATAGTGATATGCTAACAATCCGTGAACCCCTGTCACACGCGCAGAACGAAGTAATCCATAATTATCCAGTACTTGATGTGTAGGAACCGAAGCGTAAACCTCCAATTCAAATGTAAACCTAAACCCTAAACCACCGTAAGGTTTAAGGTCTTAAGCTTGAACTTATATAACCTTCTGCTTAATAACATAACATCGATACCATCTCTCCATCAAGTTTTCTCGGTGTTCAGCGAAATTTCATGAGCGCACGGGCGCCCATGGAAAATGATTCTTCGAAATTCCCCACATTCAAGCAAATTCTAGGTCAACTCCAAGCCCATGATGTATGCTGAATGGAACCTCTTCCTTACTGTAAGGTGAATGGAGACTACGCATTACTCAAAAACTGCACCCTAAACCGTTAGACCTATTTCAGGCTTCTTAGTACGAAACAGAGTCAAAGGCAGCGAAATCAGGGCTCCCAAGTGTTCGGTACGCCACAACCTGAAGACAGATAATGTCGGCGTCGAGCGAGTCGAGGAACCCGAGCAAGTTGCGAGGCGGCACGAGGCGAGCTCGCAGTCCATTAATGTTGTACGTCACGATGCGCATTGTGGCTCAATCTCTTCCCTTCCCTTCCCTTCCCTTCTTCCCCACCAAACTCATATCATACTCTACCTAGCTCATGCTTTTCTTTCATGCGCATCCTCCCAAAATTTCCCAAAACCCCAAAGTCACGAAATCCCCGACGAAAACAACCCAGGTAGGTTTCAATCGAGTCCCCAACCGGAGCTCCCTCCGCCAAATGTAATCTAAGCAGCTCGGGTTCTAATTCGGCGGAGTTCCCGAGCATTCTTCTTCATGGAGCTGTCGGGTGTCGACCCCGCCTCAGCTCGGGCACCATCGCCGACGTAAAAAAATCAAATTTTCCTTTGGATTCTCCATTTGAAAACTCGGGCGCTCCACTCCATGTGGGTGGGCATCAAATCTTTCTCTTTGGAGACAGACAGGGCTCCCTCGGGAAGAATCGGATGAGTAATGTTGAGTCTCTGTGACGGCGCTTCTTCGGAATTAATTGAAGTCGGCTAATTCCTCCTGCGACTGTCAAATTCCTTAGGCGCCAGTGATGACGAGCGGGGTAGGGGATCGGCAACTGGCGCCGCAGGGAGGAATGCAGGCAGGGCGCGACGAAAGCGACGACTGCTTCCCGGGTACGTTCCCGTGGAAAGGTCCACACTACTGACAACTACTCTGCCCCAAAATAATACTAACCGTGGTTTAAAAACATGGGTTAAAGTAAGCTCAGGTTGGAATTGCACTAGAAAAAACAAATATGCAGATAACAATTTCTTACAAAATGGTATTGTAGTGGTACACATACTGCAAGTATACAATAGTGTAACACATGTTGTAAGCACACAAAACCATTTTCTGGGGACAAAATTTGAGGCTTGTTTTAACCATAATGAATAGTGAAATTGGGTTGCCTTGACAATTAGGTTGCCTTACCCTAGAGAAGTTACCTCATGGCTAATGCTTGTCCAGATGGAGGCACATGCTAGTCTCTAATTCCGAGCCATGCTTAGTGCACCAACCCATGTCACACACATAGCTCTTACATTATTGCATTCTTGTAAAATAACTATACATACTGATATAGTGTAGAATGTCAAGAAATTAGTGTGGGGCAACCTAATTTCACTATTCAATGTAGTGTTCTCAAACCACGGAATAATTTTAAGGCAGGGTATACATTAAGAGTGGCGTACTTTAATCCTTTAATGCCTTTCTTGATATATTGAAGAATTGAACATTTTGACTTATATTCTTGAATGAATATATTACTTACTTCAATTTTGTTGAATAGGTCATCAAGGAAGGTTGTTTATTTTATCCTAGAACAACCAAACTTATTGTGGAAGTGGAATGAGGCCTAAAATGTGAATAAGTGTCCAAGAGTGATGTTGGAAAATTGTTACTAAGCATGCAAAAAGTAATTGTAGGATTTTCACAATTAGCAATGAAATTGTCAAAATGTGAAGTTAAAATTCAGGAAATTGTAGTTTAGGTGAAGATTAAGAGGTTTGACCAGGGATAATTTGACTTTGGTACGTAACTCATGTATTATACACAAGGGCCATCAACATTTAAACAACTTAGAGGACAACTTTTGTAAAATTATATCAAATTAAAAAGACCAAATAGTTACATGAAGATCAATTTTTTTTAATCCCTAAATGCCCAAGGCATTTTCTGGCTCCAAAACCACTGAAAACTGCCATTTTTGCTATGATCACTTCCTAAACGAAAGAAAACTTTTTTTTAGAATCTAACTATAGGATCTTGTACTTAACTTGTCTCAGATCATGTGGTAAAAATTTCATGAAGTTTGACCGCACAGATTGGAAGATATTAGCATTTGAAGTTGAAAAAAGAAGTTTTTTTGAACTGTGGCCTGCAATTTCAAACGACTTTCACGTCCATTTGTGAATTTTTTTTGCACTACACACCATAAAGTTAAAAAAAAATTGTTGAACATTTGAATTGAGAGTTGGGGAAAAAAATTTCAGAATGTCAAAGCTTGATTTTCACATATAAAAAAATCGTTAAATAAAAGTAGGTCCAAAATTGAAGGAAACACTAAATCGTTAATAGCTCTTAGGTGGAATTAAAACACCATAATCCCAATGGTAGGATTGTTCTTGCATACAAACTTAACCTTGTTGAAAAAAATTGAAAATTGCATTCAAAAATGAATTCTATAATGTTGTTTTTTGAAGAAGATGCTTAGATTGCCCGAAAAACAAGATTGTCCGAAAAACAAGATTGTCCATAACTTTCTCATTCTAAGTCCAAATAGAATGAATCAAAGCTTCAAATGTAGACAAAAACATGATCTTTGAGAAAAAAAGTTTTTAAAAAAAATTCTAAGGTTTTTTTTTTCTGCCCAACAAATTGCTTTTTTGACTTCGGGTGGCATAACTTTTGCTCCCAGGTACCGATTGAAAAAAATTATATTTTTAGAAATCTAATATGATTTCCTATCTTCAAGAAAAGTTTCAAAAAATCAGGTCAAAATTTCAGGTCGCACGAGCCTGCCCGAAATCCCAAGTGTCCCCCAAGGGAACTTTGGGCATTTAGGGGTTAAAACATAAAAAATGTTGGATTGCATACATATTAGAAAAAAAACTCACAATTTATATGAAGAATTAAAACACCTATGCATAGTTTTTAAAATTCCATACACGAAGTTGCTTCTAATTAAAATTAAATTTTTATTAAAAAGCCCCAAAGTTGGGTACCTTGTCCCATTATACATTTATTAAAAAAACTCATATAATTAGTTTTTTAATGCTATTATTGTCCTCAAAGAATATTCATTTAACCCCTAAAGGACCAAACACCATTTTTTGGCAATATAGCAATTTTGGGCAGCTCACTACGAATGGAAATTTTATTATTTTTCTTTGAAATTTTCACACAAGATGTGCCCAAGGTGTAACTTCAAGGCCCAACAACTTTCATAACATTTGACTACATGGTTAAAAAGTCATTGCATGATATGTAATTTTCCACGTTCGGTAGGCAGCTCGGGCAGCTGAAAAAAATTCTTTACAAATCACTTTTTTGAAAAATAAAAATTTGAAATTGGTTCTATAGATTTATATATACATGGAAAGCTTCGATTCATTCCATTTGAATTAATGAATCAAAAGTTATGAGGATTCTTAATTTGAGTGTAGTTATAGAATCTCTACTCTAAAATAAACTTTGAAGTCCTTTATTTAACTCAATTTTCAATATTTTTGAAAAAAAATAAAAACAGTGGGTGTAGATTGTTTATTACAACATTACAACCGTTGGGATTGGCATTTTTCAATTCCATAACGAAATTCTTGACAATTTAGTATTTTGAGTCACTCTCTACCTCTTTCTACTTACTATTTTTTTCCTATATGCTGTGCAATTCCAAATGATCTGAAATTTTTCAAGCATGTAGCCAACTTGCCTTGAAAAATGAATCCAAACAGTAACCACTATTTTGGACATTTTTTCATACAAATGTGACCTTGTGAAGGACAGCTGCCCGTTTTTTTGCAGGGACAAAAAAAGGATTCTTGTCAATTCAAATGCTAATATCTTGCAATCCACACGGTGGAAAATTCTGAAATTTTTTCCACACCTTCTTAAACCAGTGTACTACAAGATCCTACAGTTACATGTGTTCAAAAATTATTTTTTTCTAAAATTTGGTACTTGTATTAGAAATGGCAGTTTTGGAGCGGTTTTGGTGAAAGCATAGTCAAAAACCTTTAGGGGTTAATGTATATAATTACATTTTTGAATTCCTTGTGAAAAGGGCTACAAGAATTTTTTACATTAAAAAAAATTAAATCCCTTGTAGTTGGACTAAAATACATTTTAAGTGATTATAATGACGGCTATATAATATGGGAGTTGCATACCCAAGTAATTTGGCATTGACCTTCACAGGCAACTGCTAACTTTAGCAAAAATCATGTCAATGTAGAGGTCCATATATTTGGAAAATTGCGAAAAAATATACAGTGTACATAGTATGATCAGAAGTATGAACAAAACTATTACTACATGCATGACGTAATGGCAATGTCATGTCTTAGTCTTAGTAACACTTACCATTCAAGTGTTGCTTGTTTTTATTTGCACGTCTTCCTAGAGAATGAGGACCACTCTCGTGTAACCCTTTTGTAATCACTTGCACCGATTTTTTATATGAAGATCAAAGCCACAAACTCTCGCACAAACTACACCAAATAATGAAATTGGGTTGCCTTAACAATTAGGTTGCCTTACCCCAAAGAAGTTATCTGGCATGACTAATGCTTGTCTAGATGGAGGCACATGTCAATCTCTAATCCTGAGCCACAAATCAATGCACCAACCCATGCCATATACATAGTTCTTACTTTACTACATCCTTCTAAAGTAACTATATATATTGATATAGTATAGAATGTTGAGAAATTAGTATGGGGCGACCTAATTTCACTATTTAGTGTAGGCACAGAGCAATGCTCGATGCCTGCTACCCAAAGTGTAATGTTTGGGCCTCAAAAATGTCATTTCGGCACAAATTTGAGGTTGGATACACCCAATTTTTTTCTAAAACTAAACATATTTTAGTTCAATCCTTTTTTTCCTTCCAATTGTTCTTAATAAAATAAATTGTTGTCATCACTATTGAACAAAGAACCCATATGTCAATTTCTAGAAAAATGGATGAATGAAATTTCTCTTTCCTTTGTAAAATGTGAGTCTTCAATTCTATTTGTTGTCCAAATTCTGGATGTCGGGGTGCATAGGGATTAACATTCAAGTATTATTTGGGATGAATGAGAAGTCATTTGAGAGAAACATTGTATAGAAGCGCATTCTTCATTATCCCAATTTTAGACTTCGGAGTGTTGAGGGATTAAGAGCATCTTTACAAATGTGCGCTAAATTTGATATACTAAAATTTTACATTTATTTTTTACAAGCCCTCAAAACTCTTATTTCCACCCTTACTTACCGAATGTGCCCCATAAATAGTCAATTGACTAAGCACCAAGTGGAATATAGGATAAAGCTCATTAAACTTAGGATGAATAGTAATTTCAAGGGCCATTGCTTGACAAGCTAGGATTGAGTGCCATGAGAATATTTTAAGGGGCCTAGTGCATTATCATCCAAATTTGGCAAGTGTCAAATGTTTTGAAGGTCATGGTGTGAATGCTCTAAGATCATTTCCAATAAAGTTTTTTTTGGTGGAAATGCAATATGAACCCTAGAATGTAAGGAAGCTAAACAAATCATTCAATTTTGATCATTCATCCATCACTCATCTACAATATTATCTATAAATAATAAAATTCATCCAATATTGACAAATCTCATATTTATTAGAGGCGCTTTTCGCGATTCCATTAACTTTCTTTTTCTTACCATATAGGGAGACAACTAAAAAATCAAGGTAAGATTTTGGTACATTTGCCAAGAAAAATTTCACTAGGCAAATCATTGTATCCCAACTGCAGAAAGTAGCTCACTTATGTGTCCCACTTGGATAACTTGCTACTTTAACTTTCTCCCAATGGCAAGTATCCTAGTGTGCAAAAGCAAAATGAATCTCATCAATGATGATGTCTTTGCACTATTTTTAAGATGAATTGTATTGTAGCATTTAGTGATGGTGCAAGAGATCAAGCACAAAGGCAAATAATCATTTGCCAAAAAGATTATTTTGCGTGGACCATGCGTTTTTTGCTCACTTTTCATCCAAAAAACACCATAGGAGGCTTCACTCTAAAGGATGTTGAGTCCTAGAAGTAATTGGTAGATGACTTGCAATATTAGTTTAGAAATGAAGAATGCACCTATCAATCCAAGATTTGAATCATTTTTGGCAAAGTACCTTGGTGATAGGTCTTGTTTTTTTAGAATCAGTAGACAAATTAGTGGAGATGCTTTAACAATCTTAATCCAAATACAAAGTGGTTTGGGCAAATCAACTTACTTGGGTCTCCAAGTAAAAAATGTTTCTCAATTTGTAATTGTTTAAGTTTAGACACTCTACCTCCACTTTATCTAGATTTTTGGAAAATAGTTATATTTTTGGGGTCAAATAACGTAAATGTGAGACAAGTGTCCTACTAATAATGAAAAGGTAGTGGGTGTGTAAAATATTCTAGAATGTCATTGATGATAAGGCCAGATAAAAGAGGTTCAAGTGTTTTCTTAACCTCTCCTAGCTAATTAGAAGTCTCATGTTCCAAATATGAATTCAAAATTTCCATCCATAGCAAATAATAAATTCCATCATGATTATCAAAGGTCTCAAAATATAGGTTGGTTTCCTTTGCCCATGCAAAATTTTGAGACTTTGCAAGAGCTAGAAAGTGGCTTATGAATGAATATAAGAGGACAAAGGACTCTAGATTTTAATTCATTTTTAAAATTTAAAACTTCATTGAAATGTGTTTGTAATGGAAAGAAGGAGGTCCTTTATTGAAGTAGTATTCATTATTCATACTTTGATTGTGCAGTTCACAAAAGATGTTTATTTAAGATTCCAATACACTTTCCACAGGGGTATATACTAGATAAATAAAAGTTTAGAAAGATTTGTATAATCTGAAATTCTTGGATCCATTAGAAGAAAAATGAGGCCATGGGAGGGCCGTTTCAAGGTTGTTCCCCAAGTAATGAACTAACGCACTATTGGTTAGAATATTAAATAATAATAAAAAAATAAAAAAATAAAATTATCTAACGTGGCAATGTCATAACCAACTCAAATTTCTGATCTAACAAAGTTTCAATGCATTTGTAAATAAAGGTTTTTAAAAAATAAATAAATGATCATATCATTAAAGTGATTAAATTGTCCTCTGTAATTCAGGCCTTGTAATTTGATGACTTTTTTTTTGTTTCTTGTCCACTATTCCCCATTGTTCAGGAACTTGTGGTCTTGTTTAGGCCTGAAATCTCATCTAATGAATTTTTTGAAACTTGCTTTTAAAATAGGGGAATACATTCACTTTCAAGGATTTTTTTTTCAATTGATGACCAAGAACAAAAGTTATGTCACCTAAAGCAAAAATAGTCAATCTTGGGCTCCAAAAATAAAATAAAAACTCGAAATAAGATTTTAAAACTTTATTTTTTGCATGGAAATTTTTTATTCATTATATTTGACTTAGTAATGTAAAAGGTACAAAGAGCCTTAGCTGCTTTGAAGGCAAATAGAGCAAATTCATGGAAAAAAAAATGTATTCAATTTTCAAACTCAATTTTCACAATTTTGATTAAAAGACTCCAAATGATTAAGATTGTTTGGTAGAACAAATTTGTTGTTGGAATTGATGTGTTTCAATTCCATCTTAGAGGTATTAACAATTAAATTTCATTCCATCTTATAACTACTCTTCTTTAACATGTTCTTAAAGAAAGTAAAAAAAATGTATAGGATGAATTCAATTTTCAAACTCAATTTTCACAATTTTGATTAAAAGACTCTACATGATTAAGATTGTTTGGTAGAATAGATTTGTTGTTGGAATTGACATGTTTCAATTCCATCTTAGAGGTATTAACAATTAAATTTCATTCCATCTTATAACTACTCTTCTTTAACATGTTCTTAAAGAAAGTAAAAATCAAGATATTTTATTTTATTTTTATTTTTTGAGGACTCTCAATTCAATTCTCCAATATAAAATATTTGAAAATCAATACAACGTAGCACTAAATTTTTCAGTTAAGAGGATTCAAAGTCTTATAACTTGGTATGGCAAGATGCTAGGAATAAAGTTTCTTTTCTCTTTAAATGCTAATATATTGCAATCTATGTAGTCAAAGTCTTGAAATTTTTTCCATAGGTTAATTCACATACTACTCTATTAAAAGATAATATTTTATCTTATAAAAGCAAGATAAAGTAACTTTTCATTACTTTACATTGCACTAGAAATAATAATTTTAGAAAGGTGAGAAAAAATCTTAGAAGTTTAGGACTTTTCGTTTTAAGCCTTCAAATCTTGCTTAAAGTACCAATATTCAAATTTGAGTTTGGAGGCTATTTTCAAAAAGGTATATGTTCACACCAAGGGAAAGAATCTTTACCTTGAATGGACAACATACCCCACTAGAGGGGTGCTAGCATGTGATGTTAGGATTTTGAGTCCATCAGCCTAGACTATGTTATACGGAGTATGTATCTACAATATAGGCACCTTCCATGGTTATTAAACAATTATGTTACACGTTTTTACTAGTGTGCCTTGTGTTGTTGCCACAACCAAAATGAAAGTGAAAATATTTTTTTAATTTGTAAAATATTTAAAATTCAATATCTTTTATGCATGGAGTCCAAGGGTTTTATTGCGGTGGTGTGAGAGGTTGCCTTTTTGATATAAATAGAAAGCTTTATGTACACAGAAGTGCAAGGGCTTTTTTTTCATGGTTATGGTGTATAGACACGCAATGTGAGAGTTACGGTTCTTGTAAAATTAAAGATAATTTAATTTATTTTTTTAATTAAAAAAATCCATAATTTTCACACTATAAGTCCAAACGCCACAAAACTAGCATGAATACAAAGCTCTATGCATAAAGGAGTGCAAAGGCTTTGTTTTGTGGCGTTTGGACATGCAATATCAATAAAAGTTATATTTTTCTAAACTAAAAGATAATTTAATTTTTTAATTTCTAAAAATCCATAACTTTCACACCGTAGGTCCAAACACTACAAAATTGGCACAAATAGAAAGCTCTATGCACAAAGGAGGGCAAGGGCTTTGTTTTGTAGCATTTGGACATGCGATACAAAAGTTATGGTTTTTTAGAAATAAAAGATAATTTAATTCAATTTTGTGATTCATAAAAACTTTGAAATTCAATCATTTTCACACCGCAGGTCCAAATATCACAAAGTCCGTGCATCCCTCCTTACAAAAAGCTATCCAACGGTAGTAAGAATCCCATTGGGCAACTCATGATTTCTTAGATCTTTGTGTATCAACCAAACCAAAGCAACAAACAATCAAATTTAAGGTACAGACTAGATCAATTTAAATGTAGAAGATGACACTATGACTATGAACTACCAATGGACAAGTATAATTCTTGATTTCACACTGCCTTTGAATGTAATTGTCCTTACATGACCACTCAGTTAGTAAATTAGTGGTAAGCAATTTCTCTTGCAAAAAGTCCCTACACTGTGACCTTTCCATACAGTTCTTCACGTTCTTATGTTTCATTATATATTTTTGTATAGACTCACCATAACATCACGAGTTGGGACCTGCCAGTTGATGAAAATAGGTATCAATGTAGAGACGCAAGTTCGATTCTTGACGTCTCTATATGTCCTCTAGGTCTTCATGGAATGTAGGACACCAATACAAGCTGACGTCCAAACCAATTGCACATCCACTTGCATTGGTGTGCTCCAGTTCATGGATACTAGTCACCAATTTTTGTGATAGACAAAGAGTCTTATTTTGATTGTGGCAATGGCCATATCATTCTATAATTAAAAAAAGCAATGTACCGTGGTGTTATAAATATATCATTTTCACTTGTGAAATTTAGATCTACAACAAGGAGCTAGAAGTTGCCAAATACACTAGAAGATATATGTGGCACACACACACTAAATTCATACAAAAATAAGCAAGATCCCCATGATGATCTACTTTAGTGTATGACAACAAGAAAGAGTAAGTGTATTGCCACAAAATAAATTGGATGAAAACCTGTTTTTATACATCCTCTACCTGGCTCTGAATGTCGTCCAAAATCCAGATTCTGGCTTCTCGGGCATTCACATTTGAATGAACATATTGGAATCAAAACATCGACCAAAACCAGCAATTCGCACAGATGCTCATTAAGAACACATACAATTGATATCCCATTCAACATCTTCCAGTAAACCGATATCCAAGCAAACAAATTTGATGCTTCAGATTTTGGCCAATCCATCGATTGGGAATTGAGCATTGAGAAATGCTTTCTACAGCTGGAATTGAGTAAGGTTCGCTCCACTCACTCACTCACCTATTCTACCCTTATGTTACATTATGCAATTCCTATCAAGATATTTCTTTCAACATCAGGATGCCACACTTCATAGAGTGCATGAATGGCCTCCCTACCCACTTAAACTAGAGCAACACTGCTCAATTCGCAAATTGAGAGTCGGTTACTATACAGAATACTAACGGCTAAGAAGACTAACAGCTCGATATACCCTAGATAGCACTTCTACCGTTCGACGGTATCACATTATTAATACGTCACTATTGGTCTCTTGTATCCAACTCCCAGAAGCAGTCATCGTTGTTGGTACAAAAAAAACTTGATTAAGCAATAATTTAGTAATATACTCTCGTCTTCATAACCTTCGAAACTCAATCTTTGAGTTACAAAACTCCCCCAAGTCTGAGAAGATAGAGCTAGTGCACAGAGCTGCAGAGCAAAAAGTGCACTAGAACCGATAAGAAAAGAATCAAAGAAAATCTTCACCTCTTCCCACCCATTCCTATTCGTCTAGAAAAGTTAGAATGTAGTTTCAAGTGATTCTTACATGCGCTTATAGCAAGGTACCAAGAAGCCTATGACTGGAATGATTTGGACTCGAATGGTCTGAACTGGACCAGATTATCAGATAAAAAAAACTATGGCTTTCAAAGGGAAACGAAACCAATATGTAAACTGCCTACCTGGTATTTACTCCTCATCAGGAATATATCCATTGATGCTGACTCACCGTCGCAAGCTACAAGTTTTGGCTGCACCATTGTATCAAGTTATTCTAATTAAAATATGCACATCACATATCACTACTAGCTCATTCTTTACAAATCGTTATCAATTACTTCATGCTTCAAGTGTCAGGCCAACGAGAGATATAAATGGGAACGAATCAAACGATATCACGACCACAATTTAAAAACTGTACCACGTACAACATGGATCCCATAGCACTTCCAGTTACATGCTCTATTTTACACGAGGTCGACCATTGGAAATTCGATGCCACCTCCAGAATTTGATCCGACTAATCCTTCCAACTGCTTTGCAGAGTCGTCCCTACTGAACGTTCAATCACCTGGCAGAGTTTAAATGAGCCCCCAAAGCTAATATATTTACACAAATATCTTAACCACAGAAAGGTTTAGACAAAGCTATGCAAAGTATCCACATACCCAATCAGATAAAACACGTTCAAATGAATAGAAAGGAAATGAGACAATGAAACGAGAAGCACCTATACAGAAGATTCCTTGGAATGAATTCCTGCACATGCAACCAGTATGAAGACGCTCAGCATCACATAAAGTCCTATATATTATGAATCTAAGAGTCTATACATCTGAGCAGTAAACCGAGTTATCGTGAGACAGCAGAGCAAAGATTGCATCGCGAAATACACAAGATGCACTTAATTCGAATCACCAGTAATTGTAGTTGATAGATTCCATACGATCGTTAAAAATATGTTTTAGAACTACATTACTGCTAAAGAACTCGTACTGATACCAAGTGACAGTGAGTCAGCTGCAGTTTACTCTTGGCCCCTCTATTTTCAGAAATGCACGAGGTTCCTCTGAATTTTCTATTCCTTCGGCTATATTGACCAGTAAAGGGCGCAACAAAAGGCAAGGCTAGTGAAGAAATAGCTTGAGAGTTTGTTGCTTCTGCGAACAATGGTAACCCTTGCTGATTAACCATTTTAAAGGTCGGGGGAGCACGAATATTGACGCAACATTGTTTTTTTTGTGTTTTTGACATAGAAGGTCCATAAATTGAGGTAGAAACTAGTTACAGAAGTTCGTCTTCATGCTAAGCGGATTCAATTTGGATCATTATTGCACATCCCGCATGTCCGAGAAGCTTCAAAAAGGTCACATATTCTAGAAGGATGGTGTGGTATTTGAGCATGATAAAGTTCAGGTCCTAATATGACATTCAAATGGAAGTTGCTAATTGTTTAATTATAAATCCAATGGTGTATGCAATACCATATTTTAGTACATCTATCGTATTCTAGGTCTCAAATAGAAAACCGTATATACGGTTTCCTACAGACCCTAAGGGTTAACCCGATTCCGGACTTGACCTTCGCTTTACAGCGCATTTCTGAAGCATACACCCACGTTGGAGGGTTGAACTTCCAAAAAAATAGGGTTGAGCAGAAAATAACGCTGACCTGGAAGAATCCCTTCAATCCGGTGGTTATACTCCACATTTGCAGCTCTCGAGGTTCGTCCTCGACCTCACCCTGCACATTTATCTGAGGTTTCACAGGTTAACGAGATGAAAAGGTGGAGCACGCACCTGAGAACAAAACAGTGAGCTCAGAGGGAACGAAGATGCCTCATAAGCTACCGGGCCCTTTCAAGAGCCTCCTCGTAATTCAATGTGAAGAGGCGATGCAACAACGATAAAATATCTTAGTCACCAACAGGTAGTTCTACTGTGACAACTGTCATTATCAATAGCTGTAAAAGAATGAAAAGATTGGTTTGGTTTTGGGTAAAGACATACAAAGTGAGATACACTAGATTTATGATTGCAACAGCTGACTTAACCTAATTTTGAACTGACAAATAAGTCATGAAAATTCCAAAACAATGACTACTACCTCTTTTGTCTTCATCTTGTCGCCTCCATCCCTAGCTTGCTGTTGACGAAGGTACTGAGACCAGACTTCCTGCTTATTTTTCAAAGCTGCGATCTGTTCCCATTGACAACAAAATAGAACTCAAACGCCACTGAAGCACGAAGTAAGCCCGAAAGAAGACGTGCAGCTGACATTTGCATTCTCGTGACGCCTTGGCGAGAGAATTTTGTGGGTTCACATCGTACCTGAACCTTGAGCTGTTTCAATTTCTGCAAACGAGCCTCTTGAAACTTCAGTGCAGTCTTATCCGAGCCATGCGCAAGAATTTCAAGCTCCATCACTAATTTTTCCTTCTCTTCCTGCAAAATTGAAGGTTTTAATAAGACAGAAAATGAATGTTAGTGGTACTTTTCTAACTAATTTAGCTTCCATATCCACGTGCCACAGTTCATAAACATACACATATTCACTCATTTATTGCCGCCTCCGTGCTATATTTAGCCCACTTAAAAGTTATTGTTGTAAGCTAGCAGAATCAGAAAAAAAGTATTACCTGCAGATGCTTATTTTCCTCTTCTAGCTCTACCAATTTTTTTTCGAAGTGGTCCTTCAGGACTTTTGAATCGGGTCGTACAAATAACTTGACCTCCCCCTGAAACATAATGTCAATGAAAACGCTGAAGAAGGATGAACTGATGAAGAGTTCACATACTTTTCAAAAAATGCTATTGTAATGAAATCAGCTCTTCATTGGTCAGAAGTACCCTCTACGAGTAGTTCAATCATTTTCAAAAAAGAAACGAAACAAACAAGGCTAGCTCTTGTACAAGTGCACTCTCTAGCATATTCACTATATGCAAAGGTATCCTAAAGAACAGGGAGTAATCCTGAGGTCAACAAACGAAGGCTTCTTTGCATGCTGAACATTTGGCCAGAACTTATCCTCTCAAAAGGAAATTTCATCACCTCTTTTCGCTCAAGGCGTTTATCTATTTCCCATAACCCTTTGTCAAGATTCTCTTGCATCAATGGGTGTTTAGATTCTTTCAGCAAAAATTCAGTATCAATCTCTCCAGAGAATTCACCTGCACACATTCCCATCTTTTAGAACAATCCAGTTTACGCCAAACAAAGTATAAGGAAATAAACCTAACCAAAGTAACAATGCCAGTAACAAAAGCGCTGTGAGTACAGAACCTTCAAGATCACGCAATCAATGTAAAAACGTTCGTAAACGATATCTTTGTTAGATGACCAGAGAATCACAATCGCATACCAGGGCGTAGATAAATATCCCCGTCAATGCCCGCAACACCAAAGCCTGCCCCGGCTGTGCTCTCCCCCCTGCTCCGCGATGAGGAAGAAGAGGGAGGTCTTGGGGGAGTAAAAGATGGGACTCTAGCACGTTGCAGTTCTTGTAGTTCGGATTCTAACTCTTGAATCCTGATCACGTACTCTTTTAGCATATCATCCGTCTGCATCACCAAATTACACCCAACTGCTGAGGGACAAAAGACAACCGTATACATTTTTTGAAGCACTGAAATTGATTCAAATTACAGTATGAGCCTAGCACTGCCCACAACCAAATGTAGCTTCAATGAAAGCTGGAGTACCTGCACATCAAGTTCTTGATCGAGATCCTCAAAAGTCTTTCCTGATCTAAGCTGATCAAGCTTGATTCTAAGCTTGTCACGTTCCACCTGTACAACAAAATATCAACTGAATTACTGCAATGCTGATGTATTCAAGAAACCTTCAGAAGCAGAAACTCTAAAATCTTCCTCCAACTTGCTAGTAAAGAGATGACGAGGCAACATATAGCTTACTTGTGATTCTAGAGCACATTGAGAAAGTGCATCAATACGATCACGAGCCTCTTCCAACTCACGCCGCAGGTCCATGTTGCTAGCTTCAAGCCAGGCAACTTTTTGCTTTAGCATCTGTACAATTTGGAACCATTTCATCAGCACCAATTCTTAATCAGTAAAAGAAGATACAGAGGAGATTCTGATACCATGAAGAAAACCAAGCAGAGAGCTCTAAATCTTAGGGCGGGCAACTTTTAATATGCACATAAGGACCTGAATTTCGGTATTCGAAGGACCTCCCGCCCTAGCACATAGAAGTTCTGCTTGCATAAGCTCGAGTTGCTGTCTCATTCGCTGCATTTCCGCTGCAAGTGGATCTCGATTGACCTGATCAAACAGAACTTGTCTTATGCGTCGGAATATCCTCACAAACTCATTCCTAAATGATGAGGTCATTTACTAAATAGGGAAATAACAGATTATCGACATGAGAGAATTCACATTCAAATAATCGCACAGGCTTCAAAGATTAAGAAAGTCACTCGACAACGAGGTACTCACTGTCGGCTTGTTTTGAATGTTGCGAGCTCTATTTGCATACTTCAGGGTATTGATGGACTCTTCAGTATTTACATCTGCGGGACTCACACAAGCTGCAAGACACAAGTGCAAGTAGGAATTGGCATAATAATTCAACATAGACATTAATAAAAACCTAACAAGATATACATCACAATACTCACCAATCATAACTGTTCTGCTATTTCCTCCAAGCGAATCCTGCAACCAACAGAAAACTTTTAGAAAACTTTAGCGGGAAAGTATGCGTAAGAAGTAATTTAGTCCAATCTATCCAACGAATTGCAGGTCCCAAACGGGATCCACGAAGAGAACTGAATAAGGTCTTATGACTCACAAACAACAGTAAGCATCCCAATCAGAAGTTAATAAACTCTCACCTGTAGTAATCGTGTTAACTTGCTGTCCCGGTAAGGAACATGACCTCCTTCCCTGCGCTTTTTTACATCACCCAACGCACTGATAACATTTCCAAGTGCTAGAAGGCCTCTGTTTATGTGCACACCTGAAGAAATTTTGAATTCCATACATACACAGATACATAAGAATTCTTACACATAATTTCTTACCGCATAAACTCGAGGAGGAACTTTTATGTTCACACTCATAACCTGTTCTCTAAATTAAAATACACCTCATTTAGCAGTTCTTCCTCACATTGTATTCAAGGCAAGCAATCACAAAACAGAATCCAAATCTATCAACACCGCAACATGGTTTCAAGCAAGAAGAAAAAATAGTTGTCGGATACGGCAATGTCTGTAAACCTTCTTTGAAACGAAGACCATCAGTTCCCGTTCGCTTCGCCCTTTCTGAGCCAGCTAAATCTACAAGATGTAACTTCGCACACAAATAGTCTTCATTAAAGTCCTCAGCTGAAGGGTTTTCACCGTCAGGAAGTGGATCCCATTTTCGGCGCTGCTCAAGTGTAATAGTGAATATTGCATGTGATCGACTGCACATCACGCGCAAAGACAACAATTAGCAACGTAACCCCAGATGTAGTCGTGCAATTCAATCCGCTCGTCTCAGCTGTACCAGATAGGTGATATCCATTCCTCAACGTCATGTCCAAAGGACAAGTTCCCAATATTTATAAAGAAAGAACCCAAATAAACATCATCCTGAGGTTTGCGACAAACTTCAAGTTACAAGCACTGTGCAATTGGAATGAGCACTGTAACAAGACGAAAGAAGAGTCCCTAACATCAACAACCAACTATGATCGAAAGATAAAGTATTTCTCTTGATTAAAAATGAAAATCTAGAGAGTTGGCGTGAGCCGATAACAGGGTAAACATTGCAACGTGAATTGACACTCAGTATCCTGATACAATTGGAAAGTTCTCTTCACAGAGAACTCTGTCATACAGAGGCAAGAGCAGACCTGGAGTGGGAGTTCATGTTTGTGCTTCCGGTTGCACGACTCAGAGAGCCATGCTCTAAGTAGGCTGTCATGTCCTCCAAACTTTTTACATCAGCCTCTGTCACACCCATCAAGGTAATTCCTCCAGAGGTAGTCTCACGAATTTGAATGGGTGGCTTGCCAACAGCTAATGCCTTCAATCCTCCTCCAAATATATACTCTGTTGATGGAGGATTCGGGTCCAGCAGATCATGAATTTCCTCCTTAAGTATCTACCCAAAAAACAAGATCCAACTTTAAACAGAACGCATGAAATCACTAATGTAGTCAGAAATTGCAGCTAGGAAATATTATTTGTGAACAAATTGTCTGGAGGATAATAGCTGTAAGTACCATTTTAAAGAGAACCTCGTATGTCATTAAGAGAATAACTCAGACACAACGTGGAACTATTTGGTAAAAGACTCAGTCAACTGACACGAAATTTTGACTAAGAGGCAAGTCAAAAAATTAGAGTGTGAAGCCAGGTCAAACAAAATGATTATTGTCAAGCCAGACTCGGCATCTGTGTTGACACAACTGCGAGCTGATGGAAGTACAATACCGAGGTACACGACATTGATGGAGACCCAAAAATGCTCCATAACCTCAGGTTTGAAGAAGAAACATACCTCAATGAATGAAACTCGGAGCTGAAAATCAGCCTTCTGTTTAAGCGTTTCGATTCTCTTGAAAATCGTCTGCATAACTTGTGGTATGACTCCTTCAGTGCTGCCCCCAACTGTATAGCCAGTTCCCATGGTATATGTTTTCCCAGATCCAGTCTGAATAGAGAAAAATGCCGTCTTACAAAATATAGGCAACCAGTAAACAATAAATGCAGAGAGAATATCGATATATTCCAAGTTAATTGAGTTCTTGTGGCAAATCCACCTTGTCCATATTGCATAGTGTAAGTAACTTCGCAACCTTGCCGGAGAGAAGTTAAGTTCGGACCGGACTTCACTTAAATGAAGTACTAGCAAGTATCAACGCACCTGTCCATAAGCCAAGACAGTGGCGTTGTATCCATGGAATAACCCCTCGACCAGTGGTTTCACACATTTACCGAAAATTGCTGGCAATGGTGTCGCAGCTCTGCCGAAAATGTAGTCAAACGTGAAAGAGTGATTGCCAATTTGAACCTGTTACACGAGCACCGAAGCATAAGAAACCCTTATTTCCTGGTGAATCAGAATAAAAATAACAACCCAGTTACCGTATTTTTGAGTATGGGAACACTTAAAACCCTCTGAAGTACAGTAGTTTTCAGCTTAAGCTACATAGAAATCTTCGGTAATGGCAAGGTCGATGAGAGGAAGTTCAAATAATTGAAACACTTAAAACGGAGTTTTCTCAGACATCCAGACACAATCAAGCAATGGAGACCTAAATAGATTAGATTAGCTATTAGATTGACTCTAGATTAGGACCGAGCAGGAAAAAGAGAGCCCGGAACGAAAATCAATATTGAGAAATATGTCTACCTGAGGTTCGCCAGGAATCACTGTTATACAATCCTTGCATCCTTGAACCTGCTCCAACGCAATGAGAGGCCTTATGTTTAAAGCAACCTGTACAGCTTGAGTTGCATCACTCTCCTTCAAGATGCTTTCCTCTTCGAATGGCTCACTTTCGGAACCAATTCCGTTCTCCATCACCATAGCTGTGTCCAGGTCACAGCTCGGGCTTTACAGGAGAATTGCCGTCCGTAACTGGACAGAAGAAGCAGGCGGCATTGAACACGATGAGAGCGATCGATGAACTGCTGGCGATCTCCAATGTGTCACTGTAATATTCAATTAACCGTAATTTGACAGTAGTGGAAGAAGATGAGATTGAACGGCCCATGCTGTTGTTTCATAAGACGATTTCTACTTGCTGCAGCATTCTGATCGACGTCTCCTCCCAGCGCTCGTGAAACACATCAATGACTTCGGTCCTCTTCTACTCTGCCGGTATTTTCGGCTTGACCCCTGTGTCCCAAACGCTGACAACACTGCATAAGTTCTCGTTCGAACGCGCAACAAAAAATTCCTGATCACATTCCAAATTGATTGCGCCCCGTTAATAAAAGGAAAGAAATCATATGAATGTCGTATACAATTCAAAGAGTAAGAGAAGCAGTCCGAAACCAAATCCAGCCAAAACCAACTTAAAATCACACCAGTGCCTGAATTGCTAGAAGTTTTGTCAGCGAAACTCTTCTGAAAAGAAAAGGAAAAGACGACGAGAAAACTCATGATCCAGTGCCCACAGATTCTCGACGATCCATGTTGACAGGTCTACAAATTTGCGAACGCAAATTCCAAACTCCGTTAAAAGTAGAATATTGACAACCTCAGAAGCACGCTACTTGCATCCAATCTCCCAAATTCAACTCCCCTCTCGAAAAACTCTCCAAAGACGTCTAAAATCTAATATTAATCGATACTCACAAGGTCAATTACCAATCCAAAACTAAAACTAAGTGCTCCCATGATCTCCTCCAAAATTCAAAATTCTTCCGGCAACTCCAAATCGCATACAAATATCTAAACCTATCCCCTCTCCCTCACCACAACCGATCCTAAACTTACGACCAAACCACCGAACAGTAACCAACACTAGCCAGTGGTGCTACAAACCTAAAATAACCAGCTCCGAAATCTCCACAACCAATCTACATTCATCCATCCATCAGTCGTCCTAATCATACCGCGCTTCTCAGAACAAATCAAGCGAAAACAAGCTCCGAATGCGGCCAGAGCCAAAACAGACGATCGCCTACAGGAAACAGAGGATCGCCTCAGAAACTCCACCAACGGGCACAAGAATCCAAACCAAAATCCTCCGGGAGAAGCGCAAACGACGGCGAATGTCTCACCACTAGAAGGAGATTTTAGGGAGTACGTGCAGCAGCGATGCCTAGAAGAAAACCCGGTGCGAAGGCATCGCCTCCTCGCGGAGCATCAACAACACACGCACAGATGCAGACATGAGCATGCAGGGCTTTAGCGGAATGGAGAGACGACGAAGACCGGGTCGGGTTGGGTCGCCCGGGTTTTCGTGGGGTAGACCCCACACGCCTCTGCCATGTCATGGGGTCATGTGATGCGATGTCATGACATGGCATACTTGGGGACGCTTTCACACCACTAGGAACACGTCCCATACCTCTTTAATGTCACAGGCTCACAGCCCCCGTCATTAAGGTATATGCACCAATAATTGCCACTAAGCATGTACTAGTATAATTCCATGTTGTCAATAAACAACATTATTTTATGCAATTTTCAACATAATTTGATGTAAGTAGAAAATAATGAAGTCAATGCTTGGCTCAAATAGTAAACCTAACCCTTAAAGGACAAAGGGGTGACCCTCGAAATCATCCTTTTGTATTACCATGTGAATCATTAGCTTGAAAAATTGTTAAAGCGCTCATTGGAAGTCAAGTTACTTAGAAGATCTCCTCTTTTTACAACAAATTCCGAAGATGAATAGTTGCACTTCTGTCCTATACAGTTTGATCCTTTGTCATCCATCAACCACATAATGGCTATATATGTCGACTTTTTAAGGGTTAAAACATACATGTAATGCATTCTTCATGTTGCCTTGCATATCACATTTCTATTGGTTGTAGCATCCATGTTAGCTTCAATGCCATGTATTAACCCCTAAAATCCCTAAGTTTCCTCGAGATACAAAATGGATTTTGATTAGGCTCGTGTAACCTCAATTTTGAGCTGATTTTTTTAAACTTATTCTTAAGATAGAAAAATATACTAGCCTCTAAAGAATATATTTTTTTGCAAAAGTTATGCCACAATAAGCTAAAAATAGGGGAGACCATGTAGCAAGAAAAATCCGCAAGAATTTGAATTAATCTTTTAAAGAAAATCATAGATTATATTTTTGTCTTTTCTAAAAGCTTCAATTTATTCCATTTGGATTTGTGATGTGAAGGTTATGGAACTTCTTGTTTTGCAAACATCATAAAAAAATTCTTGAGAAAATAACGTATTGGATTCATTTTTTAACACAATTTTCACAATTCTTCAAAAAAAGTTCAATAGGGCTTAGTTAGCCTACTAGAACAATCTCACCGTTGGGATTAGTAATTTTCAATTCCATCTTAGAGCTATTAACAATTTACTTTTTTCTTCAATCTCATATGTACTTCTACTTAATATTTCTTTGACTTTTGACTCAAAGCTTCAATATAAATAATTTTAAGTTAAAAACATTCAAAGTCCAATAACCTAGTCACAAAACATACTCAAAAATTGATTTTCATCACCTTTAAGCAAACATATATTGAAATTTATGTGGTGAAAGTTTTTGAAATTTCTTCCACACATTTTTATACTAGTTTTGTGCAAGATCTTACTAATAAATATATTAAAAAAAAAGAGTTGGTAAAGTCTTTTGTTCTTTACAATAAAAATGGTAGTTTTAAGTGTTTTTTGATGAAAAAAGACCTTGGGACTCTAGGGATTAATTGAATATTTTCATGTATACAATTATGTAATGATGTGGCATTAACAAAGAATAAAAGATTTTAGACACATATTTTTTGCCTCAAAGATGATGTTGTTAGATTCAATAACAAATGTGTTGTTACAATATATTGAATTGTTATTATCAGCAAAAAAAACTATATATACTAGATAGTTCTATTATTTTTAGCATGTTCAATTGTAGTTTTCAATGTATATAATATTTGTAAGAAGGAGAGAAGGCAAATATTTTAATCAAGTGGAGATAGGAGAGATGACAATCCATATGAGATATGTCAAAATATAATAATTGCAAACTTAGAAAAATTCAAACCTCATTTAAGCATAGCCATTCAACTTTTTTGAAATTTGTTCAACTAAAAAATGTAGGAATTAAAGTTGAAGTTTGACTCCAAATATCCGTTAGTGGTTTCAATCTTCCATTCAATAATTATAGACTAAGTTTCAGAGAATGAAATGGATTAAATGAGGTCAAAAATTCTATTAAATTCTCAACTTTTGCACTTTTAATATGATGATGACTACACTAAAAACTATATTTAGTGTTGGACTGCATTTAGTGTATTTACCAGCCTACCCCACCCAACACTAAATCTGAACTTTGGAGTAATCAGTGTAGTGTTAGACTTGAATGCACCGCCTTCACCTTCTCTTCCCTTCATTAAGTTATGTCGTTTTCTAACACTAAATGTAAACATTTTCGGATTTCAAATTTACCATAGAGTATATTTAGTGTTAGAAATTACATTTAATGTTACTTACTTTAGTAGGCTTAATGATATTTAGTGTCATGGTTCGTAAATAGTATTGCTAACACTAAATATAGTTTTTAGTGTAGTTGTGCTTCCACCATGCTCCAAACTATTCCATATTTCTTTATATGCTTGCAATGCTTGTGATTAGAGATATTATTTCATTGTATTCAACACAATCATTTTTTGTATGAAACTTGGATAGAATTTTGTTTGATATCTTTCTAGATTGCAAAGAAAATCAAGACCAATACATCATTGCCACAATTGTTTTTAATGATATCCATTATGGACAATGAATATATTATCCCTAGTGTTGTTAACGTAGAAGTAATATAGTTTCCTACAATTTTGGACTTGCATTTGTACTAGTGATAGTTACTAATATATGATAAAAAAAGTATAGGATTTTATTACCAAATGACAAGAGATTTCAACACACTTTAGCATGCATTATTTGAACACTATATGAATAAGTTATGAATTTTCAAAGTGTTGATTATAAGGATAACATAAATCAACCCTAGACTGTTGTATTCAAACAATGCACATTTTTAAAATTAATATCTTCACTCTAAGCAAGAATCTACTAAACTTTTATGGAATTTAGTAATATTTTTCGTAATGTGGTACTGGATGATATTGTCTTTAACTAGTGGCTTTCATCATTGCCTATGTTGATTGACATCACCTTCAAATTGAAGGGGATCTTGGGTTTGATTGATCAAACCACCACAAGGGATTCTAACTAAGATGTGGATAGTGTTATGAAGCCTTTCACATGATTCAAAATTTTTAGTGAGAACCCAAAATACAAAAAACCATCCACAAATCTTCCATTTTGGTTCCAAAAGCAAAATCAACCAAAATGAAAAATAAAAATGAAAGTGAAAATGGTTCAATGTTGCGTGAAAGGAACTAGATTTAAGACTTTGGGGAACTTTAGGCCTCAACACTTGGTCTTTGTTAAGATCTATGTGCAAAGTCCCAATACATCCAACTCAAATCAATGTAGATTTAATTGAAGACTTCTCAAATCCCAATACGGCTATACCTACAATATGAATGATTTTGTTATTATTTTAGAAAAGTAGTCAATTGTTTCTTCAATACTCATGCGATACTTGGTGATATCTATATCAAAATTAGGTGATACCTAGGTAAAATTTGACTATTGATCTTAACCCCTAAAGTACCAAAGTCCCCTCGGGGGACACTTCAGATTTCGGGCAGGCCCATGTGGCCTCAAATTTTGACCTGATTTTTTGAAACTTTTTTTGAAGATAGGGAATCACAATATCTTTCTAAAAATATAATTTTTTTTTCAATCGGTGCCCGGGAGCAAAAGTTATGCCATCCTAAAGCAAAAAAGCAGTTCGTCGGGCAGAAAAAAAAAAAAAAAAAAAGTTTTTAATTTTTTTAATTTTTTTCCCTCAAAGATCATGTTTTCTTCTACATTTGAAGCTTTGATTCATTCTATTTGGACTAATAATGAAAAAGTTATGGACAATCTTGTTTTTCGGGCAATTGTAGCATCTTCAAAAAAACTAACTTATAGAATTCATTTATGAATGCAATTTTCAAATTTTTTCAATTTTTTTTTGACGAGGTCAAGTTTGTTTGAAAGAACAATACCACCATTGGGATTATGTTGTTTTAATTCCACCTAAGAGCTATTAACAATTTAGTGTTTCGTTCAATTTTGGACCTACTTCTATTTAACAATTTTTTTATATGTGAAAATCAAGGTTTGACATTCTAAAATTTTTTTCCCCGATTCTCAACTCAAATGTTCAACATAAAAAATTACAACTTTTTGTTGTGTAGTGCAAAAAAAATTCACAAATGGCCGTCAAAGTCATCTGAAATTGCTGGAAACAGTTCAAAAAAACTTTTTTTTCGAACTTTGAATGCTAATATCTTCCAATCGGAACGGTCAAATGTCTTGAAATTTTACCACATAATCTGAGACAAGTGAAGTACAAGATCCTACGGTTAGATTCTTAAAAAAAAGTTTTTTTGGATTTAGGGAGGGATCGCAGCAGAAATGGCAGTTTTCAGTGGTTCCGGAGCCAGAAAATGCCTTGGTATTTTAGGGGTTAACCCCTAAAGGACCGAGCTGCGTTTTGGGGCAGCTCACTATGAATAAATTTTTTTTTTTTTTCTTCAAAATTTTCACACAACATGGGGACGAAGAGTAGCTTTAATGCTCAACAATTTTCATAACTTTTGACTACATGGTTAAAAAGTTATTGTATAATATGTTGTTTGTTTTCAACTCGAGCAGTCGGGCAAATAAAAAAATCTTTTTTTTTAGAAATAAAAATTTGAAATTGATTTTGTAGAGTTATTTATACATAGAAAGCTTTGAATCATTCTATTTTGATTAATGGATGAAAGTTATGAGGAATTTTAGTTTGCGGGTGGTTATAGATTCTCTATTCTAAAATAAACTTTGAAGTCCTTTATTTTACTCAATATTTTTTGAAAAAATTAAATCATAGGATGTTGATTATTTATTACTCCATACAACATTACAACCATTGGATTGGCATTTTTCAATTCCATGAATAAATTCTTAACAATTTAGTATTTTGAATCATTCTCTACTTCTTTCTACTTACTATTATTTTTCTCTATTGTTGTACAATTCCAAATGATGTGAAAATTTTCAAGCAGGTAGCCAACTTATCTAGGAACTAAATGAATCCAAAAAAGCACCACCATTTGGGACATTTTTTCATAGAAAAGTGAGCTCGTGAAGTGCAGCTACCCTGTTTTTCGTGGGGCCAAAAGAATGATTTCTATGAATCAGAACGCTTATATCTTGCAATCCACTCGGTGGAAATTTTTGAAATTTTTACCACATGTTCTCAAGTCGGCATACTACAAGATCCTATGGTTACATGTGTCAAAAAAGTTTTTTTTTCAAAAAATTGGTACTTGTACTAGACATGGCAGTTTTGGAACGTTTTTGATGAAAACATAATCAAGGAACTTTAGGGGTTATAAACAACAGCAATTTGACTATTTTGAATGAGAAAAATAAAAATTTCCTTCCAAAAAATTAGCCAACATCTTTTGGTAGTAGCCAACTGGCCAAAAGCATAAAACAGCACTGGCACCTATAGTAGAGAAGCCGTGAGAATTACACTGCTTGTCAGTCATGAATAACTTGTGTGGAATTTAATGAGAAGCATGACTGCACCATCCTGTGAATGTTGTGAACTGAAGTCGACAATTATCTTTTGTTATTAGTTATTTCTTAGATCCCATCTCTACCTAACTTCTGTTTGTTCTTGTTTCATATCCTTCTTTTTTAAACAATTTAATTAGAAACAAACAATCAACTTACTGGCACAGACTGCCAAATACAAAATGTATAAGTTTGAACACCCCATTACGGTCAGAATTAGGAGTTTGCCCTCATGCCATTGCTTAATTTTTTTAATTTTTTTTCCACGAAAAGACAAGTGTAATAAATAAGGAGAGCAATTGAAATTATATTTTTTCGGCAAGTATGTATATGATATGAATTTTTGAAGTGTGCTACTCATGATGACCCAAAAAGTCTATAGACTACCCCAAAACCAACAAAAATTATAACCATAATGTTCATCTTATTCACCTAAAGCAATCACAATATTTTCTAACATGACCACAACATGAAGGCCTAAAAAAACCACTTCCTAACTTGCAATGAATTATACTCAAACGCTAGAAGTTCCTATTATAACTTAAGGTAGGAGGCTCGAACTCCGACCGGGCATTTTGAACCGATCAGGACACACAAGTACATTTTGCTTTCTTCAATTTCCCAAAATGTACAAAGGATGTACATTTTAGGAGGTGGTCGCTTTTACAACCCTTTGGCTTTTCACCTTCAAAATTTCATAACTAATTCCACAAAGCTCCGAAAAATATGAAACAACTTGAGCCAGATGCCATTTCTTCTTGTCTTTCAAAGAAAATTTACTGAAAAATATTTCAAGATGTTTTACCTCCCCAAAATTCAGGTTCAGCGCTTAGATGGTCGCTTTATGGACCTCCTACCTTAGTCACTAAGTTAATCACTCCATTACCATCATTTAAGACATTGATTGTGTGTGGCTCATTTATTGAAAAACACTATACTAGGGTGTCATTCTCTAGTTGTCCGTGATGGGTCTTTTGACCTTAATGAACTGTTCTACCTTTACACAAGTTCTGCAATTATTACTCAGCTCCAAACTTCCTCAGGCTATCCTTTGGTTCTCCGTACTGTTTTCCCTATCAATGGCAGCCGTCCATGTGTCTCAAGAAAAAACAAACTTCCACAGGCTACATGTGCATATCCTTCAAACTTCTGCCACCACAATAGCTTCTCCCAAAGACAAGTACTGAAAACACTGAATTCACAAATCGAGTCTAGGTGCACAAACTAGCAAGCAAAGGTGACAATTGATAAACCCTCAACTCAAAAACGAGAAAAGAGAAATTTTTATTTACAAAGCTTAGAGCAAAGTACTTGCAAGAATTGGTACGGACATATGGTGTCAAAAAGCAACTAGGCAAACATTATACTGATGAGGTTCAGACAATGGAATGATAACCCTGCAGACAGGCATACTACCTTCCTTATTAACTACCACACTAATGATAGAGCTTGGTTTGCCAGAGCTAACATAAAGCAGACATTGTCTGAGAAATGATGTCGACAGGCTTGCAGACACTATCCATAGTTCAAATCTTCTGCTGTAAATCAATTGTTTGAAATCATTACATGCTAACAATTTTGGATGAGCATCGATCAGATGCTTGTGGGACATATTTTCGAGGTCACTCCAGGAACTAGTATGTACGAGGGGTAGTACCTCTAAGCCAATCCAACATCTGTGTTTCTGTTTCTGCATGCCTCTTTCATCTAGGAATAAAACAGAGGAAATCTAATCAACTGCCATCTCATTCTTGTTGGGCAGAGAGGGTTTGCCCACTTGACATATCTCCACTTCAGGACAACGACAGGTATCCACAAGGATCTCCATAGGCTAGATAGTATGTCACAAGACATTGTGAGGGTAAAACACACCCATCACCACTCACATAAACTTTTCACAACGCTAATTCTAAATTTCTATTTCTCCTTTTTTTGGGGGGGTAGTCTGAGTTTGGCGGTGACATCGGTTTCAATGTCAGTCGCACGATTCAGAAATAAATTTTGAGCAAAAAATAAAGTCTTGCAGCTTGACTACATACCTTGGCGACTCCGAACAATCAAGGCGTCAAATCCAAATCTTTGGAAAAGGGTAGACAAATCTAAGTTCAATACTTCGCAGTCTGCTCCGATGCTAGTTGGATCGGTCGAGAAGGCGCAGTCGAAAATATTTGTACTTGCCCTAGGTCTTTGGGTTGAAAGGAACGTTTCAATGGAAATTTGACACAAAAAAGGATCAAATTCAGGATGGGAACAGGTTGAGTACACTCTGCTTATAAACATGCAACTTGCGTGGTGAATGCCACCCTGGCTTTGAGGCGAGAAACCGCAATTTCAACGATTGCCACATATTTACCTAAATTTTTCAGCATAACTGTGACCAGGATCATCAGTCCCCACACTTACAGTCGAACGGGATGATGGTCCAACAACTTGTTGACGGCCACAGCATCAAAATTGAGACTTGTCCAGATCATCAAAGAATGGATGGTGCAAAGCAGCCTTGGCTGAGACGCGCTTCGCGGGGTCGAACATCAACATTCTCTGCATCTCACGGACAAGACATCATCATAGTGGCCATAGCAAAGCTAGACCTATACGCTCCTAAAAAACATAAAAAGCATGCTGCTAAATAGCCGAATCAATTATGAAAGGTTGAGGAGGATTACTACTTACAGAAAGAAGGTCAAGTGCATCAGGACCCATATCGGGCACAGCTCGTGATAGATTTTGAGCTAGCCATTGCGGGTACTCGTGCCAATCTCGAAGCTTATTCACTCCCGGCCACGATTCTTCCGTGGGCGTACCAAGCAACCTGCATCGACACAAGAATTAGAAAACTAGTCCAATTGAGAAGCAATGTCATCTTGGGAGATTAGGATACGTATCTGATATGGATTTTATGGCGAAAATTGAATTTCTGAAGGGTGTATTGAGTAGTCTGGGCCAAACTATAATTGCAAAATTTATGAACCAGATTCTCGAAATTCGTATTCTTAATTACAATTACTGGTTGTACTTATTGAAAGGCAAACCTGAATATATGAAGGAGCTGCTGCAATTCTGAGTCTCCTGGAAACAGAGGGGTCTTTCGAGATAATTCAGCTGCGAGAAACAATAATTTTTTTGAGAAACGCCAATTACTTAACTTTGTTATCAGATGAAGACTCGTTCTGTGGTGTTCAATCAGCATGAAAGAACAATGAAAGGATACACACCGAATATGCATCCCACAGACCACATATCCACGGATGTAGAGTAATGACTAGCCCCCAGCAAAACTTCCGGGGCTCGATACCATAGAGTGACAATCTGCACAATACCAAACAAAGAGATGGAACTACTTCAATACGCTGAATATTGGGAACCGGACTTCTGCGTCAGTTAGTAAGCATCCATAGATCCACATGCGAATAATGGAAAAGAGATATAGGATAGTCGTAAACCTCATGAGTGTAGCTCTTTAGAGGAACTGTGAACGCTCTACCCAGACCCAAATCAGCAATTTTCAGCAAACCTTTCTCCTTGTCCACTAGCAAGTTCTGGGGCTTCAAGTCCCTGACAATGACACCGATATCAGCAATTTAGCTGTTGATCACTTAGGAAAATGCAGGTCAATGTCACAAGGTGAGTTACAGTAAGTAGTCAAGTTTGATATGAGTTACCGATGCATGACACCATGGCCATGGCAATGCGCAACACCTTTCAGAAGCTGATACATGAAACTCTGCATTTGTAGAAAATCCGATTAAATGAGAAAAAGATCCAAGCTGCGAAGGCCATGCCAGGCTGAAGATTTAGGTTTCAAAATTTTCAATACGGGTGTCACTAATCAAAGTAGAGAATCAACAAATCGTGATATCCCTATCAAAATGTGAACAAGGGTTCTACAACGTCAATCCTATGCCATCTCATTCATTTAGTGCTCCATCCTCTAACAGGAAGCTCCCGATGTTTTCCAGATCATGTAGAATTGCAACTGAATCGGAAGAGTTTTAGAAAAATTTGTTAAACCAGGTTAAGAGAATCACACCGTAAACAGTACAATCACTGCATACCTGAATAGTTTTTGCCGGAATGGGGTTGACATTACCTCGCCCATGCGAGTCAATGTACTTCTTTAGATCACTATCGAGGTACTCAAAGACCAAGTACAGTTGGGGTTTCCCATTCTCATCTACGCTTTCCACGCAAAGCAACCTGCATTACAACTCGAAGTTTAAGTGAAGAATTAGGGAAAAGAAATGGTTGTACGTGGGAACATTCCAATCAAGAACGGACCCGACAGCAACCCTATTCCAGTAAACACTATTCGACATGACTGTTCCTTGGCCTACGACAACATCGCTCATAACAGTTCCTTGGAGTATACTTCCTGTTACTCGAGAGCATTAGCCATGAGTGGCAAAAGCTTCAGAAGAACGTATCCACGTAGTGCGGCTTTCAATTGAGATGATTTCACATGTACAAGTATCATTCTCGATTCATGGCAATCAGTTTTGAGTACTTGATTGCTGTTAGGGTAATTCAGATGGAGCACATGGTTCTGTGTGAATTGTTGTCTTTTCAGATACCTGACAATGTAGATGCTATGTGAAAGCATTTGCAAGAGCGAAACCTCCCGAAGAGCAGTTGAGGGAACGCCCTCGTCCTCCATTTCCAACCTGGTTTTCTTCAACGCAACAAGGCGACCTGTCCTCTTGTCTCTTGCTTTGTACACTTTCCCGTATGTCCCCTCCCCGATCTTCTCTAGCTTCTCATATCCGTCCATTGCTGTAGTTCAGTACGTACTGGAGGGGCGGGAGAACAGGCACTTCTTCTCTCTTGATGTCTCAATCGTTGCAAAACTGTATCCGTAGTGTTTCGGGGTAAGAGCAAGCCCCAAACGAGACTCACGCTCCTCTCCTCGCCATTGATGTGATCAGTCGCTTGTAATGCAGATTAGGAAGGAGCTTAGTGCCGTAGCTAAGAGAATGAGCCACCAACGCACATTGTACACCACCAGCATTGACAATTACTTGCGCATCGCACGTCTTGTTGATGCCTCAAGAAATGGAGAACTTCGAGCAGCACATGAAAGTCATAACATGTAGACTAAGACCAATGTGAAATCCAGAACCATTATATTTGAAACGCGTATCAGTCGATGAAAGTTGTCGAAAGATCAGATCAAGAAAATCCGAAACAGAGAGTGTCCTTCAGTGACAGAGCGTTTAGGTCAAGGCTGTTGTTGATGAAGGTAACAACAGGAGAGCCGCCACCCGATTTTTTTCAGAGGGCAGTAACAACAGATATCGTCCTTAACAAAGACGGCCTTCAGGATGAGAAGGCAGTCAAGCTGGCGACGCTCAATAAAGACTCCTCTTTATCAGGTACCCCCTATACACGTACAGCAAAATAAACAGACCTCGCAAGGGGAAACTTTGAGGGAGCTCAATACGCAGATATTGAGATACACGATGCCTCAAACTGCATCACGAAATCTTTCCAGCTCCTGCAAAGAAGCTCCAACGAATACAATAGCCAATTCGTGGACCACAGAAACAGGAAGGCAAAACTCCAGAGAAAAATTTGAAAAAAGGGATGACGCAAAATTCAAATTACGAAGAGCAAACACTACAAAAACGGAATAGGTAATCGAACTCGTAGCGACGAGCAAACTGTAAAACAACCACAAGTCTCATAAGCTGAAATCTGGACGAAAACTCTTTGATCGCCTGTCAATCTTTTGACAGCAATGCGACCTGACAACAACGAGAAAACAGAAAAAACATCACAGAGAACTTTTGAAACACCAAAGAGCTCCACTGAGAAGCTACAAGAACAAACACTGCAACGTCGCCCCAAGTGAGGCCGAAACGAACTCGTGATAGATAGTGCCCTTCAGATACTCACAAGAGGCGAATAATACTCTACAACATGAACCGAACAGATTGCTACGTTACATAAAAAGGTTCTCTATCTATCTACCTATCTGTCTATCACAATGGGCAAGAAGACAAACAGCCTCATCAGTGACATCGAAGCCAGCATGATAACAAAAGAGAGAGAATTCACATATAATCTCGACACACATTCTAATAAGAAAAAACGAAGCTCCTCCTACATCTTCAGTCACACAAAATTCAAACTCCGGAAAGAATGCTCAAAAGCAAGACTACTACCGACAAAAAAAAAAACGAGGAGACCCTGCAAAACACTGCCACCAAATGACCTCAAACGAAACGATATAACTTAATGTCACAACAGAGAACCACGACTACTCCACGTAACAATCGAGCCGAGGCTCCGGCGCACACTGACCCCGCACCACCCGAACCCGAACATGAGGAGGAGAACGAATTCTCTACTCTAAGTTAACTTACTACTACTGCTACTGATGAGAGTTTCAGCTTGCTTGCGAATCCCAATACAAAGTCAGGTGAGCAAGATGCAACAGAAATGGGGATTGCATCCCATGGAAGCGCCCCCTGCACTGACAATTCGGCCTGCCAACGCTGCTATGATCAACGCAACGATGACGACGGTCACGACGGTCACGACGAGACGACGACGAGGGCGACGAGGGCGACGACGGCGACGACGACGAGCCTGCGCCTGCCTCGGGTGGGGGTGTCGTCGTCCATGTCTGCCAAGCTGTCGCGAATTCAAACTGGCGAAAGCCGAGGCGAGGAAGAGCAGCGATTTGCGCAGCGCTGCTCTAGGATCTAGGAAAAGGGGGACATCGGGGAGAGTCACATGTCTTTCAACAGCGAGAAACCGGGTGCGCCTCCAAGAGCTTTCCGGGGCTGGGGACTGGGGATCTACGCCGTTCCTAGATTTTTCCCTTTCCTGTTTGAATCGCGGCGGCCTCGCAGACGGACAGGACCGGACTGGGCTGGACGGGATCGGAACTGGACCGGGTGTCTGTGTCGGTTGATGCCCGGCGGTTCTTTATTTTTCAAATTCCCTGATGCCCGCTGTTCTGGTGGTTCTGGGGGCACGGCACTGGGGGTGATGGACACGTTTCTTCATCAAGGGGTGTGTGAAGGACAGTTTGTTCAATGATATCAGATTCAAAAGTTTGGCACTTCAAGCAGAGGTCAATTATGATTCAAGTCTCACGGCCTTTCTTTAGTTGGGTGAAATTCCTTTTCCCCCTTATTTATGCTCTCAGGGTACATTTAAGTTACCCCGGGGCAATACTGTATGAATTTAAACTTCAAGGATTTGAAGTGGAGATTAACCCCTACATTAACCCCTGAAAGGCATTCAAATTTTGAACAATGAAGGAATGCAAACAACAGAGGCAGTATAAATTTAAATTTCAAGGATTGAAGCAGAGATTAATCCCTACATTAATTCCTAAGCATGCAAAATTGCATTTTTTTCATCCACCAAATTTTTTAGAAGATTCTTGTGTTAGTTCTTCAACATTTGAGGGAGATGACCCATTTCCGATCACTTAAGCAATTCAGCATATCTGGTGTATGGGCATGATGAGGGGAAAATTTCCCCGTTTAGAGAAATAGATTTAAGAAGGATTCCATATTTTTGTACATTTTTTTCCTCAAAAATAAAATTACTATGAATTTTTTTGTGAAGATTCTGTTCAACCTATTCTTGTTATGTAGGCCATCATATTTCCAACTATAGGTTGGTTACAAAATCAACAATGCTTCAATGCAAGTGATAATTGTAGCCTCCAATGTACATCTTGTAGTCATTCTATGCTTTCAATGTACACCTCCCCGAAATTTGTGCTTCCCCTTCTCACAAATATCTGCATGAGATGTCACCTAAACCACCAATTGATCAGAAACAAAGCAATCTAACTAACGGAAATGGGTGGCTGATCGGAAATGGGTCGGCTCCCTTGTATGGTATAGATTTGGAAGATTCTGCTTTGCAATTATTATGTAATTCATAAGGTAATTGGTAGGTTTGGCTTTAGAAAGTAACATTTTTCAATTCAAAAAATGATCCTTCAGAAATGACTGAAATAAAAAGGTAAAATAAAAATCTTCAAACATCACTATGATTAGAACTTAACATATTGAACTTGGAGGGAAAAAAATCTTGTAAAAATCATAGATACTCAATCTACAATTAATTTTAGAAGTAATTTTCAATTTTTGGCTTCAAATGTTACTGAAGAATATTGGTTTGTGTACTTGGTGATCTAACCACATGGATATAATCTATGGATCATACTTTACAACTATTGTTTGAGAGTCATCATAAATTATTCTACTAAGTTGTATTTTGTAAGACATCTTCACAATTTTAGAAATTTAGACTATCCCATGGTCCTTTAGAGGTTAAAATATAACCCATATGATGATAAATACTCCTTCCAACATTAAGAATTTGGCCATACAAAAAAAGGGAGATATATAAGGTAAGCAAACCCATTATGGACCTGAATTTTATTGGGATCCATAGTCCAGGACCCAATTTCACTCTCTTGCATCTTAGCAAAGAAAAATGTGCATTCTATGTGGAATTTGGATTCAAAAGGTTGGAATTGGGTTGAAAAGTTGCCATGTGATGAATTCAATGAAGACACCGTGCGTCTTTACATATGGCAAAAAGTCCCTTCATTACTCCACAATCCCAACGAATACTTTTGAATTGCCATCAACACAATGCAAGGAATTAAAAGAGCTGTCGCATTTGCATCAAAAAGGACAAAAAGAATCCTCCTTTAGAATCTACTTCTAGAAGCTCTTTGATTTTGCTTTGACTGCATACAATATATTTTATTTTTTTCAAATGTAAGTTCACCATAATACATGTAGAATATTTTTTGATTTCTCCATTAGTGTGAATGTACCCTAAATAGATAATGTAACTGAAACTAACCTTACAAGCTTTGTGGCATGATGTACATTACAAGGAAAAAACATGATGAAGAATTTTTGTGCATTTACAAATGCTTATGAAGCAAAATGCAAGTGCTTGTACTAGCTTTGAAAACAAGATGAATTCACTTCGCAAAATTAATTTTTTTACATATTATAATACATAACATTTGTCACATGTCTCCCTTGATGTCTTCCAAACTTCAAAAATCATGCGTATTACAATGTTTATATAGATGATGATTTGAAAATTGACAAATAGAAGGACTTTTTGTTGGATTTTTGAGAGGCTATGGTAAGAGTGTTTTTTTGTCAAGAACCATGACATTTTGAAATGCAAGATGATGTACGCTACAAATAATGAAACCACAATTGTTTTGACATCCTAATGTCCTTTCAACTTTAAACCAGACAAATGCTTTGCGTTAGTTTGCCCATGCTTTGGTATGTCTTTTCATTTACAAATCTTGAATACATACATTAAGATGCCAACAAACTTTCACTTCCTAAAGTCACTTCAAAAAAATCTTTATGAATACCAACATGTGTATAAGAACATTTGAATTTTGAGCTTGTATTAATATACATAACTTCAATCATTTGTCATTGTTACGATAGTACAAACAAAAATAGGAACTAACTTAAGTATTGGCAGCATTGATAGTCTTAATAGTGCCATGGAAATTATATTGGTTTAAGAGCATACTACTTCATAATATTTCTATTTACTAACTATTAAAGTATTGGTGGGCAAATAATTGGGAAAATTTTCCAACATCATTTTAAACTTTGTAAATTGATTTTGTAGATTAAATATTTTTTTAATAAAAAAATCTATATAATCAATAATTAAATCTATTGTTTAAAATTTTAAAATATGTTTCACCAATCAAACATCCATCAAGTTGGGCTCGTGGAAATGATGAGAGTTTTCAAAGATGAAAACACCTAAAACTATCCATGTGTTTTTGGCCACACTTTAATTTAACAATAGATTGTCATTGCACATGCCATGTGGTTCTTGGAGTATAATGAGGGGGTATTTGAGGTCATGCATGGAGCACTACATGAACATGTCAGTGATTGTTGAGTAGATTTGCTCATGATTAAAACCACATTAGGTACAACTAAGTAGTTGTGACCATATCACTAAGTAAGTGAAAACCAACTACTAATGCAAACTGCCTCCTATTACTTGAAGATAGGTAGTAATAGATTTTGGCACAATTTAAGGGCTCCAACATGCCCTTTTTTATTTTTTACACATAATGAGAGGTGTTGAAAGAAGACAACAATAGGCAAGTCTAGGGTGGGTTCCAATGATCTACACATTTCTACTTTGAAAAATTATGAAAATCACATGGATGGTCAAAAAAATATACTTGTATTTGGAAAATTTATAATTTCCATTTGCTAACAAGAAAAAACTATTCTCCCCACTGAAGACAACTTGCAACTATATTGAATTCCTTATTTTAACTATATTATAACTTTGGGATGAAATTATTCCTTTCCCTAGCCAGAAGACGTATAGGACATATAGGTGAATTGACCCCTTCATTCTTTTGCAGATTACCCTAAAGAAAAACACTCGAATTTTTTATTTGCCACCCATGATAAAATTTGGAAAAATTTGAATTCATATTTGAAATAAAAGGCCCCAAATTATCTAGGAGAGGTGAAAATATATAAATTATTCAAGCACAAAATACGGGGCAATTTTTTACATTTCCCTGGTTGGGGGAATGAGCGTGTCATTTTATGCTTGGCCATGCAGGACTGCTTCAATATTATATTGTTTCAGTATTCCTGTTCCACCACACAGAAAAAAAGATTATAAAAAAAACAATCAGAAGGACGTCTTGGATGGCTCTATACTGTACTGTACAGATAATTATTCTTTCTTTTGTCTAGCCAGCCTAATAAGATAAACAACTGGAGGCTTCCTGGTACTTTTTTTCAGAAAATATGAGCATCTATTTTAAATTTAAGAAATTTGAAGTCAAAACATAACATATTATAATCCTCTTGCAATAGAATATAATCCTCCTGCAATAGAACAACTCTATTTGAGAAAAATTGAAATAAGGAAGTAGATTCATAAGTTGTACTCCACACCTGAACTGATGCTGACACAGCAACTCCAAATTCGATTTTTGTTCCAAAAGGTGGTTAAGGTAGTCTGCCTTTAGGGGAAGCTAAACTCCTTGAAACAATTTTCAGTAAACTTTCATAGGAAGAAAAAAATGGAATTGGCATCTAATCCAAGTCGTTTCATATAATTTGGACCTTCATGGAATTTAGTTACGCATTTTTAAAGTTGAAACGCAGTGGTCACTACAAGTAGCAACCACCTCTTGAAATGTACACTACAAGTACATTGAAGAAAGCAAAATGTACCTTTGTGTTAAGGTAAACCAGCCTGTAACCGCCACCTTCCTATTTCTCCCAGGCTAGTTTTGGCCCCAATTCCGCCACCAAACCCATTTAAATCCATTCACTTTTTTGCCAAAATCAAACCATTAATGCTACAAAGGATAACGTGTCAATCATTCATTGGTCAATGCTTAAGTGCTAGTAGATTCATGAAAGGGTGGTTATAGGTTATTAAGAGGACGTTTATGACTTCACTCTATGATTGGACAGTTTTGTAATTTCAAGGCAGTCCACTTCAAAAATTTACAGAAATTACAATTTTAATCGGAAAATTATAATTTAACTTGGGTTTGATTTGTGAAACAAGTGCACATCTCTGACAAATATGTGCCTCTCTTGGAATTGGCCCCAAGATACTCAAATTGCAAATCAGGGTGCTTCTAAAGCATAGTCGCTTTTTGAGCATCTTACCTTGGGTGCATTAAACATGCAATAATTTTTTGTATGAAGAAAAATGGCTAACTCAAGTCATTTCATATCTATTGAACCTTTGTGGAATTAGCTACAAATTTTTGAAGTTAAATCGCAGTGTTCACAAAAAATAACCACCTCTTGAAATGTATACTATTAATACATTGAAGAAAGCAAAATGTACCTTTGTGTTAGTGGTCACTTTTAGAGCAGGGTCGCTTTTAGAGCACCCTACTAGCCAACTGAGTTATGAATTGTACCACTCCAATCAAGTACAATAAAAGTGAGAACTTCAGACCTAAACTAATTCATTCATGGATGACACTCTGGCCTGAAGCTTGGAGCCCCAAAGAATGCCAGCAATGGATCAAAGCAATTCAATTCAATTCAAGGTGAGGGTCTACGAAGCAAGAGCTTCTGTCGACCTATTTTAAGTTAGAGCTTGGCATAAATTAAGAAGAGTCTGGCTGTTGAACACCTGCGGTGCATAATATTGTATTCTATGCGTTCACATTCAATAAGGCGTTTCAGTTCAAATCTCAGCTTACCCCCTTCTCAATGCAAAACCGTCCTGACAATGAATTGGAGACGGATTGCTATTCAAACTGTTGCATCCAAGTGCATTGCAGTGACATTTAAAGGGTGGCAGGGACTCGCAATGAAGAAACAGACACCATCTGCACAAGCAAGGGGCACTGCAGGCAATTGACTGATGGGAGTGGACAGACAGACGTGTGTAATGGTGTTGCGAACAAGATAACTTAACTTCATGATCATCACAGTGAGAATTCAACTGAACTGGACTTACTCTCGTTTGAATTGAGGACCTGGTTTGGCTTGCAATTTCAAAAACGGGGTCTCACTCCAGACCCTGCCTGCCTGCCTGCCTGCCTGGCTGTCTACGTGCCTGCGTGCCTGCATGCCCTGAAGTTCAGTTAACTTAATTATTAAGCTTATTACTGGAAGTGAGAGCCTTGAGAACTAACCTGGCCTGGGGAAATGGGGAAAAAACTGAAGAAAAAGAAGAAGAACAACAAATAAGGTTTAAAAATAGAAAAGGGGGAACATTACTTGGCAAGCTCCAGAACTCCGCAGCCAGAGTGGCAAGGCTTTCTTGGAGAGGGGGCCAAGGTCAAATTTAGCCTTGAATCCGCTTCTGATTCCTTTTCCCACACATGCGTGGGCAGCTGACCCCGGCGGCCCTTGAGGACGGAGAGCAGAACAACCATTATCTGCGTGCCTTTAGAGCTGGAAAACACCAAGAAAAAAGGGGATCACCTCCAGTCCCCCAAAATTTCAAAAATCCTCCAATTCAAAAGTTTCCCCTGCACTGAGTTTTCAAAACCCGTCCGCAGTTGCAGGACTGACGCCACGGTGGCAAGGCTGCTGAAATATTACCCTGCCTTTTCATTGCTTACAAACTCAAACTAATTTCGTTACAGTGCATGGACGGAATCACGCAAAACAAGGGCCTAAGCTTATTTGGGTGGGGTTCAAATCTCCAATCCACCCCCGATTTCATTCAAAGTTGACCAGGAGGCCCAGAAGTCAAGCCATGAGTCGAGGCTGCAGGCACAAGGCTGCTGGGTGCAGTTCATTTTTAGTTTGTCGAAGCCATATTTGATTAAAGCTCCAGATCTACGTTGCGGAGTCCATTCGTACATTCCCCCCTGACGGAGCTTCAAGCCTTCAACTGAACCAGGCAGGCACTCACAGAGGTTAAAATTAATTCGTTAATTGATTTTTAACTCAGATATGAAAATAGATTAGTGCAAATGTGCATTTACTGAAATGAGTGGGGTCAGGATGATGAGACGGGAGACGAAAGGGGTGAACCTGGTGGCCAGGCTCTCCAGTCACCGACCCACCTTCCTCTTATGTGTGCACAGTTCCACAGTTTCAGGTTCCATTAAGCTTACAAGACCTAATCGAGAAGGCTCAGTGTACTAGTTCGAATTGACAACTGACGTCCACGGTAATGCACGACGTTCCCTGATCATTCCTGCAACCTGACATGCCAGGGAGCAAATTGTTCATGCAAATAAAGAATGGCAGGCGAGGACCGACTGTGTGGACAATGACAAGGGAAAGCGATATTTGTTATTACGCATCGGTTGCTCACAGAAGACGAAACTATGAAGCGAAAATGATGGACTTGTGCCAGTATGATAATAATAATTTCATCATTAAATAATATCATCAAAATAATAAAGAGCATTACATCGGTTGGCAAGGGGAGGAAACGAGATACACAGGTGCCTGCACATTTCAGAGAACGTAAATGAAAATGCCACAAGGATGAAAGCGACCCAACATGTTGAGACATACAAGAGCGAGAAAAATTTGTTCATCGAAAACATTCAACAGGTAGAGAAGTAAACGCTGGTTTGCAAGCTAATAAGAACTCCAATGAAGTCACCTACCACATACAACGCCACTCCATCAGAGGGTTATGAAGCTTGTGAATGCTTCATATGTGGTCTACAGGATGTTTGTGCAAACAAGTAGTTACTACAATCCTATTCAAACCTTTGGAGGTTGTGAAGCGTCAGTTTTGGCCTGGGCGTGTAGGTGAGACGATTCAGGATACATCATGAACATGGTACGTTTTGTAGATCCTGCTGGCCCTGTTTCAAACACTGTGGCCAAAGTGGATAACATCAGAGATCAACAGAACAGTCAAAGCAGAGTACCTCCAAGAAGATCCAACAAGATGAGCCCGACCTTGTGAAACGTCTTCGTAGTCCCTTGAAAATCTTCGAAGCCCAGTAATGAATGACAGGAAGGCGCGACAAGATTGAAGTACCCCATCGCAAGGACACGAAACAATCATCATGAGTCATATCCACTGTTCATCCGTAACATTGCAAGGTGATCTCTATATGGACTGAATATACAAGGCATGTGAACCCTAAACCCTAAAAAACCCAATCCCGTTGCCCTTGCTCCAACAGAATTTATGCATACCAAGTAAATCCCAGTACCAGTTCCCAATTTTGCAGTACAAAGCTCACATATACTTTCAATGCGTCTGAAACCCGACCAGCCTGCAATTAAAAAAATAAAAATCATCATCCGAGCAAGAGTGCGAAGACTCTTGAGTTCAAGGCGATGAATTCCAATTTCATTTCAAGTAAATGAACCATTCCTGCAACAGCGATATCACTCAACCTTACAGTTTGCATGTGGCAAATCCCTAGCAAGCTCCCAAGTGCAGAGATTTCCAACACATTGATTAGAATGGTTGCTATCACAGCTCAAATTTGCAAGGAACACAAAAGTGGGTAGTTGTACATGAAATCTTATCCTCAATATGCACAGAATGTGACATTGTCTGGAACTTTTAACTACAACCTAATTTCAAGGTGTGGACTGAACACCATACGATATTGCCACAGAGAGGCGCAAGAAAAGAAAAAAACGATGCATATGATCCCCATTTCGAATGCACAATAGCTTGGTGCATGTATAGGATAGTAATCCGAACCGCATCACAACCTTGTGGTCCCCCAAAAGTAGGTCATCAGTCTCTACACTAATCAAGTTCTGACATTGCAAACATTATGGCCGAAATGTAAACAAGTTACAAGACAAAGGTCACAGAAGCCCTAAAAAAGCAAGCAGCAGTATAAATACATCCCATCAGCTGGCGAAGCAATGCAAAGAACTCGATCATCAGCAACAGCATACCCTCATTAAGGTAGAAAACCCATTCAGTATGCAAGTGCCATTCAAACACACATATGACTCATAAGAAATGAGATACTTCTAGGTTCTATTGATGCTTTCATGAGATACATCGTAGACGCAATACTTGAAGTTCTAGGGTAGTCCAATCTCGTATTTGGGACCTCACTACTAGGTCAAATTTCAAAAACTCATAACTTATTCAAACAGTATCCAGACAATCCATCCAGTAGCGCCTTGAAATCCTCTCAGAAAATGGGAACAAGACCACAAAAGAAAATTTCCATTATTACAATGACACCCACTAAACTAAAAGCCTAGAAACCGGGTTCCCTGGTTCGCATGTCCATCGACAACCCCTCAATTGATCCGCATTGTACATCAGATCGCCTTTGTGTCTAGCACCCCCCAAAAGAGAAGAAATATGAAGAACAGAAGCATCGGCAGCAAGCGAGCCCAACCAAGTCAAGGAACCGTCCGAGTCGAGCAGCCCTATTCCCCAACGAACGAATCCAAAATGAATGAATGACGAAGACCCAAATTTCCTGGTGATGGTGATGTGCGATGAGAACACGAGCTCGATAATCAACACCCTTGAAACCAACTGAAGAGAGAGCGAAGTCCTGGATCAAAGCTAGTTTGAATGATGATGCCCACCCGATCGAAGCTTCAAAAATTTCTGCAATTTTTCACACTCAAATACTCAATGTCATCGAGTCATTCGACTAGTCGAGTCGTGCAATTGCAACTAAGTTACACTTTGACATTCACTCACTGCGTGCAACCGAAGTCCAGTCAAGAAGAAAGAAGCATCAGCAGCATTGGCTTGCAACTGGACGTGCCTGAGGCAGACACGCGTCAGTCAGCTATAGCCTCCCCCATCGAGAGAACCAAGGGAAGCAAGGGAGGAGGTCCGGAAAAAGCTCTAAATGCGTCCTCTACCGCAGGGGTACATTTTGGTTTCTTAATGCTCCATCAGTGTATATTCCGTAAGAGGTATACATTTCAGGAGGTGGACTTTTTTAGGGCCACTTTACACTTAGAGGCCGAGCCCATTCTCCTTCAAGCTGATTGCACAAAATTTCAGCCCCTTTTGGGCTGGAGGCCGGCCTCAACTACCCATTAGAATAAGATTATAATTGGGGTCAATTCTCCGGTATGTAAAGGCCTTGAGGCCAAGAAGCCGGTCCGATTCAATAAAACTGACAAAAAAGAGAGAGGGGCTGAAATTTTTAGGGCCACTTTACACCTAGATCGGGCCAATCCCCCTTGAGGCCGATTGCACAAAATCCAAAGGATGTGATTTGTTGAAAAAAATAATATTTTATAAGACTTTAAAAAAAATTAAAATCTGACATTGGCCTCCCATTTTTGGTGCACCCAATTCATCGAGCTCGGGCCATGTTAGATCTTCTCTTTTTTTAATAAAAAATTCATTCCACCAAATTCGCCCGACCTCTAGGTGTAAAAGGATTGGGGTTGAATTCAACGTTCTATCCAATCACAAGTGAGGATTCTTGGCCTTTGACACAATAAATTGGCCTGGCCTCTAAGTATAAAGCGGCCCTTAGTGACAACTGATTTCTAATTTCAAAAATCGTAAGTAATTCCACGAAGGGCCAAAAAAATATGAAATGACTTGGATTAGATTGCAAATTGAACTTTTTTCATTAGTCTTGCACGCAATTTATTATTTTTGCACTCAGCCATACAAAATTACACTTATAAATTGTATAAGCAAATTCATCTCATTATCAACAATGACACTTTGTATAGTTTGCTCTTTAGTAGAACCCACCTATAGAGTTTGCCCTTCTTTGAGAGTGTGGTTCGAAAAAAAATTGTTCTTTTTTTTGGTCCACCGCCCTGCAGAGTTTTAGAAGGTCCGTACATTTCTTCTAAATCCCCTTTAAACATATCCTTTTGGAGCACAAACTACTCAACTTCAATTGGTTGCCTCAACAAATTCTTTAACTTCCATTGGTTGCTCTTGAAACCTTGTGATGATTTTGAGTGAAGGTGGGTGGCTATTCAAGGCTAAAATCTAGAATTTAGAATTAAACAAGGATTAGTTTTGGAGCTTTAGTGGCGAACATAATGTTTATTGAGTCCTACATCATTTTTGCTTCAGAAATTCATAACTATTTATTCAAAGGTTCAAAAAAATGAAACAGCTTAAGTTAGATGCTAATTCTACTTATCTTTTCAAAGAAAATTTAGAGAAAAAAATCCAAAGAGTTTAGATTCTTCCAAAATTGATTGTGGATTGAATATTTTTGTTTTTATAAAAGTTGGAAAAAGTTCAAGTATTAAATTCTATCTATCTATGGGACTATTTAAAAATATCCATTTGATCTATCTATTCAAGTACATTTTTGAAGGGCTAGTTTTGAAGTGAAAGTGTCATTTTTGTAATAAAACATACATATATAATGTCAATTCCTTTAACTTGGTAGATTTTCCAAAAACAAAGGAAGTGAAATGATTTAGAGAGTTGGAAGGGAGCTGTAGGTGGAAATCCTGACTTTGTTGTGCACAATATTATGGATGAAGTGCAATTTTTGTATCTTTTAATACAATAAGGTAATGTAATTGTCAATATGGCGTATAAAATATTCCACAAAATTAACAAAATCAATATTTTTCAAATCTTTGAATTGTATAGCATATAAAAATAAGAGTATTTTTTTTAATATTTAGACAATTTTCTTTAAAGGACTAATATAAGAATATACAAGCATTTGATTGGAAAAAGAACTAGATTGACTATGTGTTTGGAACAAGTTTTCATTTATTCACTCAAAATTTAAATGCTTGATCATTAATTGGCTAACAGAACATTGAAAGGTTTTAATTTTGATGTCATAGAAATTAGTAAGGTATTTGAGTTAATTATAGATAGTAGTAGATTGATTTTTATTGAATGCAAATGAAAGAAAAATGATTTCCAAATTAAAAAATAAACATCTTCCCAACACTAGAGCCAAATAGTAGAATATTGGCCAGGAGTATTGAGGCAAGGACAAGACCTTTAACCCCTAAAGGTCAGAGACTATGTTTTCACCAAAACTGCTCCAAAATTGCCATTTCTAATACAAGTACCAAACTTCAGAAAAAAAAAATTTTGGACACATTTAATCATAAGATCTTATAGAACACTGGTTTGAAAAGATGTGGAAAAAATTTCAGAATTTTCCACCATGCGGATTGGAAGATATTAGCGTTTGAATTGACAAAACCCCTTTTTATGTCCCTGCGAAAATCTAAGCAGCTGCACTTCACAAGGTCACATTTGTATGAAAAAATGCCCCAAATGGTGGATACTCTTTGGATTCATTCTTCTAGGCAAGTTGGCTACATGCTTGAAAAATTTCAGATCATTGGAATTGCACAATATATAGGAAAAAAATAGTAAGTAGAAAGAAGTAGAGAATGATTCAAAACACTATATTGTTAAGAATTTATTTATGGAATTGAAAAATGCCAATCCCAACGGTTGTAATGTTGTAATAAATAATCTACATCCAATGTTTTTATTTTTGTTCAAAAATATTGGAAATTGAGTGAAATAAAGGACTTCAAAGTTTATTTTAGAGTAGAGATTCCATAACTACCCTCAAACTAAGAATCCTCATAACTTTTGACTCATTAATCCAAATGGAATGATTTAACCCCTCAACGCCCCAAGGGCTCAAAACGCGCCCCTGTCAATTGAAGAGAGTGGGTTGCGGCGTTGGATCTTCGTGGCTAAGCTCTGGAAAATTGACAACGTGGTACAATGAGGGCCGCTTCAACCAATCGTGCAGTTGTCGGATTGAAGTACCTCGCGGATTCGGAATGGCACCCGGAATTCGTTGAGAGTCAAAAAGAGGACAGACAATTGGGTCGTGTTATCTAGAAAGTGACCGGCAGTGGCCGGTGACTGATAGTTGAGCGTGGTAAGCACTTCGGATCTGTTGGAGCGACGGAGACCTCTACGGGTTGCCGCTGCACGTTATGCCTGATCACTCATTCATAGTGGTGCGCATTCGAACCGTGCGAGCGTGGAAGGGGGACGAAGACAGCTTAGAAGTGGATGCGTAGTTCGTTCAAGCGTGTTTTCAAGGATCGGAACATCATGGCTAGTACGCAACACATTGAGGCTTACGGTTCTTCATGAAGGGTTCAAGTGGAGGAGCTCACCTTCGGTACACGACAACAGACGCTTAGAAGGAGTTGTGCTCCCCCACTCCTCTCGAAGAGTGTTTTCTGCTCTGAGCACCCAGTTCATGGTGTCCACCGTTGTTGCAGCAATGACGACTGCGTTGAACAAGGGCCGGGCAACTCAGGAGGAGGTGTTCAAAGTCATGGACTTCTTATATCATTGGGCCTTGCAGAAAGGGAAAGGAGCAGATGTGGCCCAGAAGATCGTGAATTGCCTTGATGAGCAATTTCTGTTGAGCTTGCCACCACCTGGGAGGAATCACGTTTGGCCGCAGGACCCGGGTACTCGGAACTGGCGCTATTTGTTTCAAAGGCAGGTCGGAGTTTTCCTCGGCTGGACACGGCAGCTGCCTGAAGGGCATCTTGATGGCATCCCGGAAGAAGTGAACAATTTCTTGCGTGAACAACAGTGGCCCGAGAGATTCGATCGTCATGAAAAGAGCAGCAAGGCGAGAGGCGGCAGCTCGCTTGAGGCTTCGAGCAGGCCAATTGCCTCAACAACCAGCACCCGCATTGGACTGTACAACGGACCTGCTCACGGAAGAATTGCCAAGCGCCCACGATCTGCATCCCTCAGACAGGTCCGAATTTGCCCAATTGTCGGACAATGCCCACCCTCCCCAACTGTTGCAGGTCTCCAAGAACGAGTCGGAGAATCATCTGTTGGCGGATCCACTCCGCCAACCCAAAGTCCATGACGATGAGCCAAAACAGGGCAATGGGCGAGGGCGGGGGAGAGGGAGGGGTGGGAGAGAGGGAGGGGTGGGCGTGGGAATTTTGGAGGGATTTCAGCAGGCGCTAGTGGGTTACATAACACTGTCCATGACGAGGCGCAAGGAAGGGGAAGGGGCCGTGCATGAGGCAGGGGAAGGGCAAGGGATGTTGTTGCTCTAGTGGGGTGGGTTCCAGAAGCAATTGTCCCAAATGACGTTACACCTCCACGACTATGCCGTCAGGGTGCCAGATGCAGTCAACATTCACCGCCAACACATAGCCCGGGAAATATTGAAGTCCACAACCGGCAACGCAGGAAGACTAGTCTAAACCGATGTCTGACAGGAGCGGACGGATCCCCGAACTCGAGGCGGGGAAGGATTGCGGTGAATCTCGGTGCTCAGTTTGTAGGGACCGAGCGAACAGAGACATGGCTGCAAGAAATCACCAGCCTGACAGAGGGGTTGACTTTTTAGAAGTGAGTCCGAGACGTCACACTGCAGAGGGCACAGCTCATGAAACCCAGGTGCCATCTGAGACACTGATCAGATGCATCCCTGGGCCCACGCAGAGATTCTCCCGAAACAAGAGGAAGGCTTCATATTTCCTCCGTCTCTTTTGGGACGACGATGTTGTTGGTGAGATGGTGCGGCAGACGAATTTGTACGCTCAGCAAGCTGTAACGGAGTACAAGTCTCAATATAGCAATGGAGGACCCAAATGGATACCTGTAATGTAGATTTTGCCTACTCGACAAAACCCCAAGACAATAAATATAGGGGGGTAATTCCTCTAGGAAAGGTCAATAAGTCTAATGTTTTATGACTAAAGTCACTTGTTTTGTATTGTGGATACTTGATTACTTTGTTTTGTAGTTTGATTTATAGACAACAACCCAAGGAAATATTCCTAATGTCAATTTTCACAGTCTAAAACCAAATGCTAAATATAAGACACAATGTATGGCGTCCCAGTCCTGTCTAGTGTGTGGCTCACGTCAATTACCAAGTCAATTGTCTGGGAACGTCAATTTGTCTTTGTGAATGTATGCTCTAGCCACTTAATAATAGTATATAAATAACTTGCAAGTATGTTGAATTCAATCCTCTTTTCTTTCTCTCCTTATTCTAGCAATTTTCACAAAGATTCCTTAATTATTGTAGGAAAGGAGTAATTCTTCCCTTTTATTTGAACAATCTTGTCGTCAGCCCAGTTGCTCAATGTCTTGTAGGTCAAATTGACTTGCTAATAGTTTATGGACAAAACCATAGAGAAATGGGACCTATGGTTGTCATTTGATCTATTCACTAATGCATAGTCAAATTACTACCAACTACAAGCTACATGGTCGACTTGACTATTACTATAGACTTAGTACTAAGAACAAATCTCAACAACTAAATATACTCTATATGAGATTTGACTCAACTACTAACTTCAAATAGAATTAATTTTGTACACATATGAATTCGTCAATTTGCTCTATGTACTACTTTGTATTGCAATTAGACTCTGATAAGTAGAGTATCAGTAACTAAACTTAACTAGTTTTCCCGTCAATTAGACTTAGCTGGGACTTAACCAGTGCAGTAACCCACTATTGTAGAAATTACTTTAGAACTCTCAACTGGTCAATTTCCTCGACTTTATGTGCATATTGACTGACTCACATCCATTAGACAATTCCCAGAAACTCCAATGGTATTTAGACAGGATCAAAACATACAAGATACAAGGATAAGTTGACGGTATTTCTCTGCAACCAAGTCAGATAGTTCACATGGATTCTTACAATTATATTCAAATTCGACCTGTCAACTAGACTTTGATAATTTACAAATTCACAGCATTACGCACATTGACCAGATTAAGTTCAATCACTGCGTCAAGTAGGTATTTATGCGCACATCAGTCAAACAACTTCACACAGCATCATCAATTAGACTTGAACAAACTAATCACATACACACACAGGATTCAAACATACTACGCATTTGCACTACACGGGCATGCTACTAGATTTGTCAATTCGCCCAGTTGATCCGACAATGCTTGAGTTCCCGTAATGGACACAAACAATTCACAAACACAGATTAGAATTCACAAATTCCATATTTAAACCACTTATGGAGTTATGGTTACTCCCAAGATTATTACAACAGTCAATTTGACATGGTCTAGAATCCCATTCATATATAATAGAAGTATTCTGAATCCAGTCCAGTCATCCTCAAATACACACAACAATAACAAGCAGTCAATTAGACCTACGCTTATCAATTAAATTACAGCATCAAGTAGACCGGTAACTTGTCATTCATACACACATAATTACTCGCAGTCAAATGGACAAACAATTGTGCTTGATCTAAATTAATCAATCGATTTGACCCTTAGATCACAACTCTAACACACAACATATTTCTCAATTTAACAATCAGTCCATTAGACTCGTGATACAATCCAGTGCATACTCAGTTATATATTCAACAATTGCATTTACGGCAATTCACACCATAATACATAATCAATTAGACAGGATTCTAAACTCAGTCTATTGTCACAAATTCCCAGGCTCAGTCAAGTAGACGATAACTTTATGCACACACACCAAGCTGTATGAGAATTCTTCAGTAATAAACAATCCACACAAATTTCTCAAATCACACACAAGGAATTACACATACAAGGAAGCACAGTCAACTTACGCGTTCCGTTCAAATAGACCTGCTTGTTTCTTCACTTCTGCACCGCACAGCTGATTCACTCAGCCGACTAGACGATCACAACTTCGCACAGCACAGGCAGATTCACTCCACCAATTCGACACAAGATCACAGACAAGAGAGACAATTGACGATTGAAAACTCGCAGAAAATTATATTCACAAAAGTACGAGTGCACAGGTGAGTCATACAACTCTGGTATGGACTGAAGACAATGAAATTCGACCTTTGGACTTATAGTCCCAAAACTGCAAGACGACTCTTCACGGGAAGAGCTACCTAGGCTATTTGACCCTTTTCGTATCATGGCAAATTGACTCTTTTAAATCTGGAGAATTCCACCATTCCAAGTCTTGAGTAATATTTACACATCTATTAGACTTGCAAGTGGAAACAAGACAAAAGAGTAACCCTATTTACACTCTAGAGTCAAATAGACAAGAAAAGCTAAAAAAAATGAAGACGGCCATACCGCTTTCGGAGCTTGAATTTCGGGCCTGGATGGGCGTGGTCATTTTCATGGCCTTGAAACAAACACCAACCATTCGTGACTACTGGAAGGAAGGGTCCTTCTAGCATTGTCCTGTGATTGCAAAAGTCATGACCCGAGATCGTTTTGAGTGTATACTTCGTTGCCTCCATTGTGTGAACAATAAAACGCTCCCAAAGAAGAAAGAACCAAGCTACGACAAGCTTGGAAAGGTGTGGCCAATTTTGGAGGGATTTGTTGAACGAAGTCGCAGCTTGTGGAATCCTGAGCGTTATGCAACATGTGATGAAATTATGATTGCATATAGAGGCCACTTTAGTCCCATTTGGCAATATATGCCTGCAAAGCCTACCCGTTACGGTATAAAGGTTTGGGCTCTTGTTAGCAATCCGTCTCGCTATATTTACAATTTGATCCCATACTTCGGTAGGGGTGTGACTGAGGTAGGTCAAGGGGAGCGAGTTGTGTCCCAACTAGTTCGTGGGATGTCCAACAAAGGGCACATAGTTGTCGTGGACAACTTCTTTACGTCTCCATCCCTGTTTGAGTCATTATTGCATAGAGGTATATTCGCCACTGGAACAGTGAAAGGAAACAGGGTGGGCATGCCGACTTCTCTCAGTGGTTTTTGTTGAGGTGACCATCCTCGAAATACCTTATTCTGGGCTATGCATGAGAGTCGTAAGATGTCCGCATGCACTTGGTATGATTTGAAGTCAGTCACGTTCCTCAGCACTTCGAAGAACCCATGCCATGATGATATCGCCTTTGCTTGGCACTGGGTGAATGGAGTGCGTAGTCCACAGCCTACCAGTCCCTAGCAGGTTGAGCATGAAGCTAATATGAGAGGTGTCGATTTGGTTGACCAGATGCGAAGGGACTACACATGCCAGTTCCGGTCACATAAATGGTGGCATAAAGTGTGGTTTTTTGTATTAGACAGCTCGCTTCAAAACGCGTGGCGCCTGTATGCACACGACCGGGAAGCACGGAACGAGCGACTATATGGTCGGAAGGCCTTTCACTTCAATGTAGCTATGGAACTCATCGAGCCTTTCTTTCTTGTGCCACGAAGCTGTACTCGGGCCAATGCACGGAATACCGAACTTCACCACAGCGTGCGCAGCCAGAATCAGTGGCTCGACGTTGTAAACAGTGCAAGAGGAAGCAACATCGGGTTTGCCGAGCATGTGGTCCACCCGGTGAACCAGTGTGGATGTGCGATGAGCCTTACTTCTCTCTGGTTCACACTTCTCGGAAATGGGCTATGAGATTGGCTCATTGATTCTAACTGTGTATCGTGTATGGTGGCAGCGGCGTGGATACACTAGAAGAAACTCGTGTTTTTTGTGATGTTGAAAAAAACGTGGCCTAATGTCCATTTTGACACGGAATGTTGTCATCAGAGATGTCACCTAAAATCCGTTATAATTGACGTGCAAAAAACGTCCTAAAATTTCAAAAAACATGCCTGATTTGGCCTTGTTTTTTTTTGACATCACTCATGACATGCTCTTTGAAGGGCCCCATAGTGCGCCATTTGGCGGACAGCTCAGCTCCACATAAGCGCCACGTGGGCGGGCAATGCCACATAGGACATTTTTCATCCAATTTGTTGCTGACGTGGTCTGTGACGTGGACCCGGAAAAAAGTGACGTGGACCCCCCAATATCTGACATGGCATGCCTAGTCAGCACACTTTCATGCCATTTAAAAATTTCAATATTTCTTTTTGAAATGTCAATTTAAACGTCTAGATAGATGTTTTTAAAGACATCAACTACTACATACCATATCCATAAGTCAAGGTCAAGTAGAAAACATTTATTTAAAAATAAAATAAAATAAAATAAAATGAATAAAAAAAATTGTTGAATTCAACAAGAATTTAAAAACACTTACCATCTACCATCAAGAGAATTTTTGATGGCCAAATGAAGGAATTACTTCATTAAAAGTTAGTAAAAATAAAGGGTTGAGAGGTCCTATTTGTATCCATTGTCCGTTCATAGTGAGACAAAAGATGTGGGATAACTAAAAATGGGAACTTGACTATTGTTAGTCTCCACATCATTTCAGACATCTCCATGTTGTTTCAGACATCTCGACCATGTTGTTTCAGACATTTTGCATTGAACACAATTCTTGCTTTACATATCCCATATAGATTACTTCACTTCCTACCACCTCACTTGTATAAAGACCATTTCTTTTCATCCATGGTGCACATCCATCCATTTCCCTTTTTTTGCAAAGCATGCCATGTGACTGCCCTTCCCCTAAATTTTTCACATATGGTCAACATTTTACCATAGACCATAGTAATTTTCACAAACTTATCCATAATCAAATTTGTCTACTTGCTGATGTGGCAGTCTATGTTTTTTTGGACGTTCCAAAAAACATCAGTATGTCTTTAGTGATGTCAAATAAAATGGCAGCGTCAATGATAACATCAACTTTGATTTACAGAAACGTGCCAATGTTTTTCGCAACATCCACGAAAATCTACCTTGTCCGGCCAGATGTCCTCCGATATCGTCATGTTTTATCGGACATCGCATGTTAGTGGTAAAACATCGCCAAAAACGTGGTTTTCTTATAGTGATACTGGCTAGGTGGGCAGGTGGATGAACAAGCAGTCTCGTGCCGCAGGTCACCTTCATGTGGCACCTCGGGAACCTGTCGTGAATTGTTGTTGAGACTTAGGATGGCTGGAGAGTCCCACTTAGATCGGTAGGTAGGCTCAAACCTTCGGTAGGCGTAGTCGTTAGGATGTCTCCATGCTGGCAAATGGACAATTGGCAGATGTGGAATATAGATTTTTTTTTTTTGGTACTGCAGGCACGGTTGTGGTGTTGTCGGAAGAAACCATTGTGTGTTTGAATTTCATCTTCATTACACATCATGGTGCCATTTACCCCCCATGTTTTTTTCCTCGTCACAGTACTCCCCAATTCAACTGCCGCGTTCTTTGTCTTGTTCTTGTGATCAACTTGTAGTGTAATTCATTTGATGTATTGTACTTGTTGGATCGAAGGTACTTCCAGCAGTCGTGCATGACTGGTTGGAGAGAGTCCCTTGAATCTGTCTATAAGTAGAATGAATCACGTTTGTTCGTAGGGGAGGCTCCCGCAGGTCGCACGAGTGGTGTTGCTGGACGGGCTGGCCGTTGCACGGCCGGTCAAGCTACCTGTACCGCACGCGCCGTGCCAGTTCCGTCCATCGGCTTGCTATACCAAAAAACGAGAGTGGCCTGCATTCGGAAGGTCTTCAGTCCTTCATTCTGTGTCTAATTGCGCTGAAATTTTTTGTAGTGGCTCACAACCTTGCCTATTCATGCGCATTCAATTTTGGGATGAATTAGAGAACTGTACCTAAACCATCTGTGGACTACAAGCAAGAGGTATGCCAAAACAACCATTTTGCAGACTGTACTTGCTGCAGATCAAACATTATAGACTTCTAATCCATGCGATGGATTTAAAAAAAAATGAATCACGACGTTCCTGATCAAGTGAACTTTCAATGTCAACGGTGAATTGTTCAGCAAGCCGCCTGATTTCCCGCTACCCTGTCGATTATGGAAGCTGCTGCTGCGAAACAAGTTCTCAGTCAAAACGAGCAGGGGTGTTGAGGGGTTAAAGGACCATTGTCCCTTCAGGGGACAAATGTGTTTTCGGGCAGGTACCTGTGGGCTGAAATTTTCTCTTGATTTTTTGAAACTTTTTCTGGAGGTAGAAAAGCTGAATAGCTTCATGGGAATATAATTTTTTCACAATCGGTGCCCGGGAAAAAAAATTATGACCAAATAAGCTCAAACGAGGGGACGGATGGCAGCCCGGGCAGCCAAAACAAAATGGACAAAAATTTGAATTTTTTTTTTTAATATTTTTTTTCTCATAGATTATATTTTTGTATATTTGGAAAGCTTTGATTCATTTCATTTGGATATGTTATGAGAAAGTTATGGACATTCTTGTTTTTTCAGGCAGTTAGAGCATCTTCTTGAAAAAAATAACTTGTGGGATTCAGTTCTAAATGCAAATTTTCAAATTTTTCAAATTTTTTTTTTCATGGTCTGATTTACTTGTTAGAACAATCTCACCATTGGGATTAGTGAATTTTAATTCCATCTAAAATATATTAATATTTTAGATTTTCCTTCTATCTCATACCTACTTCTACTTAACAATTTTCTTAAGAATGATAATTAAGTTTTTTTGAATTTTTTTTTTCCTAGACTCTGAACTCAATTTTCCACTATAAAGATTTAAAGCTCAAAACTTTGTAGTGCAAAATTTTTGAGTTAAAAACGTTCAAAGTCAAAAATCTAGTCCCGCAATGTGCTGAAAAACTTGTTTTTTCCACTTTAAACGCAGATATCTTGCAATCTAGCCGGTCAAAAATTTTGAATTTTTTTCCACACACTCCCGTACTAGTTAGGTGTAAGATCCTCCGGTTAGATATGAAAAAAAAACTAATTTTCAATTTTTTTTACTCTTTGTTATAGATATGGCAGTTTTGAGTGTTTTCTGGCAGAAAAAAGGCCTTGGGGTTAAAGCTTTCCACGTACATATAAATCTGAAGAACCAATTAAAAAAAATTTATTTAAAAAAAAAATGATTTTTAAGGAATTTTTTGAGCTGCTCGGGCTGCCCGCCGTACACAGAAAATTACATATCATACAATAACTTTTTAACCATGTAGTCAAAAGTTATGAAAATTGTTGGGCCTTAAAGCTACTCCTCGGGCACATCTTGTGTGAAAATTTCAAAGAAAAAAAAATGAAAACTCCACTTGTAATGAGCTGCCCAAAATCGCTATGTTGTCAAAAAATGGTGTTTGGACCTTTAGGGATTAATAAGCTTAATTTATGTGTACGTTTCTTTTGAATGCATTGTGACAAACTACCACTTCTCATTTACTTGTAAAATTAATTCATTGTATTGCTTGTGAATTAATTGATCTATCCATCTCACTCCATATTTATATTTTTTTCAAGCTATTGTGTCTGAAATTAATATGTGATATTGGCATAGTACATGTCGTCAGTATTAGTATTCTATATATGTATCGATACCTATGTTTATTAGTATAGTATATGTATTATGTCTATATTTGAATATTGGTAGTACGATTTTTCATATAGGAAGTTGAGCAAGCAAGGAAGGGACTACATGCATCTTTTTGCTACATTGTACATTGTAAGATAGGCAATATACTTTGTTGAAATAAAGTAACCTCTACGTTGCATTTCATTTTTTGAAGTTTAATTGAATTTATTACCATGTTATTACACACAATACATTTTAAAATTTTGAATCAAAATTAAAATATATTTAAACTATCTTTCAACCAATCAATTTGAAATATGGATGAATAACATTCCATTAGCTCTTTGATTATATGTAAATAGAAGTAAAAAAAATTTCTTGCAATCATATTTTTTTTGTCTAAATATCAAATAATCAACTATATATTAATAATGCCTTTCTATCACTCATCAAATTTAACAAATAAAAAACACCACCAACCACATGCTGGCTTTTCAAATATCTTAAAACTTCTTTGCCGTAGTCCAAAAATTTGCAGCTTCAATATACGTAACAATACTTTTCGACCACTTATTCTTGAACATCTTTCTCTTTTACATCATCATAACCTCCAACAATATACATATATAGTAACATATGTTTGATATATGGCATTGATTAATAACAAGGCTAGGTGCCAACAAGTGTATTATATCTTTTATATCCAAATATCTCATAATCAAGACCTTTTGAACGAGACATTGCACATGTTCCATGTCTCTTGTTCCAGTTTGACTTTGGAATTAAATAGGCACAAGTTGCAAAAAAATTCACATTTCTTTTTCTTTTGGTAGTATTATGTACAAGTAATTGAAGGAGAGGCTCTTCTATTTCAAAGATTTAGGAGAATTGAAAACATATAGATGATCAAATTCAATGGGCCAAAAGCTATGAGATGATGAGGTTTGGCCATACAAATGTGTATCCACATTTGGAGTCATTGCAAGAAAGACTGTTTAAAAAGCGTAGCGTTTTCCACAATACTCATTTTTCCTTTCAGGAGGGCTTTATAATTAGAAAATCAATTTTTTTAAAATGTAAAAAATATGATTAAGGAAAAGCATAGAAAAATTCTCTAAGTAGGAGAACTAGAAAAGTGCAAAATCTCAAGAAAATGGATACTTGCACTGTGATTTCACATTTTAATTTGTAAAAAATAGAATTTTTTTTTAAAAAAACAACTAAAAATTGGCCATTTGGAAATAGTTCATAATGATGAGATTTCACCAAAAGATTGATCTTAGAACTATCTTCATTGTTCAAAAATTGCGCACAATGGGAGTACTGTTTGCACTCATGTGGAGGACACAAAATAATATATTTTTAGATTTCCTTTGGTAGGAATATGCTTTTCTACTATGCAAATAGACCATGAAAATTTCAGCTCCAGATCATTAAATTTGGGGACTCCTAATGTAGTAAAAACCCCTAAACCTGACATTGTGACAAATTAACAAAAATATTTTTTAAATATAAAATGATTTTTTTGAATTTCTAAAAAATAAAGGATCCGATTAAAATCAAGTTAGGTATCTCCAATAAAAATTTCATGTTCATTGGACTTTTGCTTCAAAAGTTATAGCGGATGACATGAGAGTCACTCGCTCCATGACTAGCAAATAGGACCGGCCTTTCTTGCAATGACCCTTTGACTGGGCATTAGTATATATATATGTATTCATATTATTTTGTAAATTACATTGTATATCATATCCGTATGTATGGGACATAGAATATGGACATAAGATGGTTTCTTCTTTGGGGGTGATATTAATATCTTATAATCAAGACTTTTGTACGATTAAGATGCCATTTGAGACCCACCTTGCTTGATTGAATATAATTGAGCAAAATCTAATCATTGAGTTATGTATTAGACTACCAAAATCCTTATCAAAGTTCTCTCAAAGAAGGTGAGAAAGATGGGATTATGACTCTAAACTACCTTCCTTCTTTCCATCTTCATTAGCTATGTGGCGATGAAGTGACATGGGATAGTTATGTCCGGTAATATAAAAATAAACTATAACTTGTCATGGAGTTACATCCCTTGTCATTTCTATGGCTCTTGCATGTTGATTCTTTTATTGGGGTTCAATTTTCACTATATGGAATCTATTACAATATAAACAACTCAAAATGCTCACACAATCACCATCACTTTCATGAAATTGGCATGATTTTGGCTGGCAAAAATTATAACATTCATCTACGTACATAAAACCTTAAATTGGCGAAGTTCTTCGATTTTGGCCTCTATTGTAAATCCATCTTTCAATCCTAGTTTTTTAATAATTTGAAGTTAATTATTCAATCAAAATGTGAGATCCATTACTTTTTCTTTGTTGTACAAGCAAGGAAAAAGATAAGTATGGTAAGTGCACCCATAATCATCACTGCCCCAAATGCAACACTTTCATTTGGACCCCAAAGCAACATTGAAACATAGATAATTAGGATACAAGATGTACACAATCAAAATATGAGTGCCTAGAAGAGCCTCTTATTGATTTTCTGATTTTGGATACACCTCCAAATACTTCAAAATTTTATAACTTGCCCACATGGTATCCAAATAATGCACACTAAAGTGCGTTGGAATCCTCTTTCCGTTGCCAATAATTAAGATCCAATAACAATATTTCATGTTTAGTAAGTTGATATGCTCAGTTGCTATTAGTATCAATTATGCCAATGCACTTCTTGTACCTGAGAGGCCATTTGTTTTAGATCCAGGGGGCCTGCACCTGTGAAAGAATGTGACTTCAACAAAGTCCGAATTAAGGTAGGGGGCTGTAAAAGCGACCTGTCTCTAAATGCAATCTGGTAGATTCTGCCTCGTAACATGTACCAGAAGTGTACATTTCAGGAGGGGGTCGCTTTTAGAAACCACTGTGTTTTCAATTTCAAAAAGTCATAACTAATTCCATGAATGTCCAAAAAATATGAAACGACTTGGGTTAGATGCTAATTCCATTTTTTTTACCACGAAAATTTACTGAAAATTGTTTTAAGCAGTTTAGCTTCCCCCAAAATGCAAATCAGCTCTTAAAGGGTCGCTTTTACAGCCCCCTACCTTTATAGGACACTTGCTTATGCCTACTCCGCCGCTGCACAGTCACCCCCTCTAGATGACACCTCAGCCTACCGAAATAATACGTATATGTCGATCAGCAGCCCCAAACTTTGCAGTCACCCCGGAAACCAGGACTACACATCTTATCCGGACAACATGTATTTGTAGGGCATCTTCTGAATAAACAATGGAGATTTAAAGTACTGATTGATGTAAGAGTGTGTACCCAAAATTGACCCTATTAGTCACTTGGCTCTCGATCATATTAAGAAGTACATTCATTTGAAGGCTAGAACATATCTGTGAGGGTCCGCTTTGCACTGTAACGGGGTTCGATTGGTACAATGCAAGGTAAGCATTCTCCTAATACATGGACCTTCACTGAATTGTGTCCCGTCTCTACACTTGTCGAAATTATTAGGGTGAAAAGTTGGAAGCAATTGGGAAAAGGCGGGTTTATATATAATGAGCTAACTTAGTGTGCAATTCAACTGTGCATACCTTCGAGAGTTGCTTAAGTGGAGAAGACCTGGCTCTCGTGCAGACCCCGCGATCGGTAAGGTACTGTATTGAACGTGACGACGTCGATCTAAAGTATACGACATCTGCTCGATCAAGTGTATTATAAACTCAATGTCCGAGGTCAATCACTACAGTAGAGGACATTGCAATCATGTTCCATGCACTGTGCTGATCGAGCTCCGTCGTCCTAGATACGATTTATTCCTCTTCAGTTTAGTATGGAGTATATGTCAACTCCTGTAGCCATTCGAGTTTGTTGACAGTTTGGCTCTTGGAGAGAAAATTACGGAGCCCTCCAAGATTGACATTCCAGCCGCTTTGACATGGACCCAGCTAGATAGCTACAGTAGCTACACTAAAAAGGGTATTTAGTGTTGGCAACACTATTTGCGAACCATGACACTAAATATCATTTACCCTACTAAAGTAAGTAACACTAAATGTAATTTCTAACACTAAAAGTACTCTGTGGTAAATTTGAAATATGAAGAGGTTTACATTTAGTGTTAGAAGGTAAAAAAACTTGGATGAAGTCGAAATTGTTGCAACAAGGAGCAATGGAGCAATTGGGAGCAGGAATAGGCGGGAGATTCAAACCGCTCACGGGAGGCGGGAATGCGGGAGTATAAACACACACACACCCAACAAAAAAAATTCACTCACTCAAGGAATTGTAAGTGCAGAGAAACGGGACAGCAATAGAGGAGAAGAAGCCAAGTTGCAGGTAAGGTAACCAAGTCGGAACGGAAGAGAGGCCCAAAAGGCAACATACAAGGTAAGGTCGCAAAAGCAGATTGCAAAGGAAGTCCAGGGAAGAAGTCCAAGGAAGGAGATGACAAAAGTGAAGACAACACAAAGGCGGCGCATTGAAGTTTAGCACTACACTAATCGTCCTAAAATTGACATTTAGTGTAGGGTCAAGTAGGGTGGTAAATAAAAACTAAATGTAATCCAACACTAAATACCCTTTTTAGTGTAGCTAGGAACATGTCCACCGGATGGCTCCCTGCTTGCCTACGGTAACTTACCACTCCAGGCCACCAGATCGGACAACATATTGTGTTAATTATGCTGTAACTGCTCGATAATTTACAGTGTCAAGTGCAGATTCTTTGCTAGTTAAGGAACTAAGGTAGAAGCACCAGTAGTCGACCTTTCAAGGAATTTCGGAGCAGATTGTGCGCAGTAAGAGGTGGTGGATATTGTTCCCATGTAGGAAGATAGGAAACATGGGGATTACAAAAATTTCAGAATTTTATTCCCAAAACTGAATTTACAGTGAATTTTGGGAACCATAAAGTGCATTTCACTAATAGCTACTCTCTAGAGACTTCCAATTCCGATAATTCAAGAACTACTTTCTTGCTCATTACTTCTTACTTTCTTGCTCACTATTCGGAGACATGTGTCATAACGTTAGTAATCCCAACCTTGAAAAGGACCAACAAAACACAATCCGAGCTTCCCTTGGAAATTTGTTCCAGCCTTGGTTGGAAATATTGTACACCTACAGGTTGGGTACTGGGCGTGGTTGACAACTGGTGCTTCTACCTTAAGTATTAAGGTTTACACTCAGTCTCGCTGGATCCGATTCATGTCCTGTAGTAATACACATCGATCTTTCGGGTCGACTGAATTCAACTTTACGTTTCCTAGAGGGTCCTCGGAATTGGAACTCCGTGAGATAGAAGTCAGTTGCTAGTTGCTCCTAAAGCTTGCGAGATTTATTGACTCTGATCGATGTGGAAGACTGAGGCTTTGGGCATCGATTGAAGCTACTGTGAGGAAGTTTGAGGAGAACCTCACTCAAGAACCTCACTCAAGAAAACAAGAATGAAAGCCCTTCAAGGGCAGAGCCTCTCAGCATAACTGCTTGTTTCGTAAACGATTAGCATTTAATTCTGCGCTAATTATTATCAGGTAACTGTGACACGGATTGCCCGCGTACCATTTGCATCATCGTAGGCTTTCTTATGGCAGGGTTTCGCAGTGGTCAAGGTTGTCATGTCTGCAAGCGAAAGTCGCCCAATCTCACCGGGAATGGAAGCAGAAGGACTGTCTCGAACGTAACCCACGGTGCCAAGTAGTTGTTGCTATTCAGCATTGGTTCTAGCATGACCGACAATGAGCGACTTCGATCGGTCGTCCAGCTGGTACGTTGTGTGCTCTCCAATATCTTGTCGACAGGCTATCGTTCTTTCGGAGCACTGCGATGTCCAGAAGGACATCCTTGATTCGATCCCTCCCGAAGATTTCAGAAGTTTGCCAGTGGATTTTACCGTAGGAATGGGGAAGTCAGGGATAAAATTACGCGGCGAACACGGAGAATTAATTAGGCTGGGGCACAAATTTTCCCTGCTGGCAACACTGTCCAAACCGGAAATGGCAATTTGGGTGGACTTGCTTCTCCACAAATTGCTGTTGGAATTTTAGAATAATTTAAAATTTGTTTCTGCACTACCGCAGTTGAAATTTACGGATGGTAGTTGTTGCCTTAAGTCTGAGTGGGTCAAGATACATCTTGTCGTGGGCGTTTCCCGGGGACGCACTTTCACTGCTATTGCCAATTTTACATTTCCAGTGCAAAATGGAAGCATGCATGCTTTTATGGTCATAGTCTTGAAGAGGGCAATGTTTTAAAGTGCCGAAACTGTAATATTCGAGAGTTAGCACCGAGCTTTGAAAGCTAGTTAGCACTCGTGTAGTTCCTTTAGGGCAACTGAAAAGACGCCAGGTACTTGAAATTTCTCCATTTTGACGAACACGAAGATTGATTAGTTTGGGTATACGTGATTCCTCTCTGACCCATCTGCTGAGAAAGTCTATGATCATGATTTTCTGTTTTATCCATAGCCAACCGGTCACTCGTTGATTTACGTATTCTGGTTATCTCATCTACTTCTAACTTAGAAATTTGATCGATTATTTCCCTAGAGCCTCAAGCTTGAATTTGTAATTGATTGGTGCGTATCGATCACTCCCTTTGATTTTGCAACCTGACACTGCACATTGAGATCGATGTCGATTGCTGAACCGCTGCAGGACAAAGTGCGTTTGAATGAATCATGTTTTTGGAGCAAAGTTCCAGTGGAGATCACGGCTCGTGTCCTGTCACTGTTGCCAGTGCCTGATCTTTGCGTATGCCGATCAGTTTGCAAGACATGGAACGAGCTGCTTTGGCAACCAGATTTTCTCAGCCTTTGTCACAGAAAGGACGCATACTTGTTCGTCACGGGCCATTTGAGCAACAGGGATTCATCTTGGGTTCACGATGCGTACAGGCGAACCCTTTGTTTCTTCGACCTGGAGAATCAGCGCTGGTTTTCTATCCCGGTGGAGGCAACTGGCGCTCAACATGTAAGACCTCTCAAGATTTATAAAAAACAAGTAACAATTTTTGCTTCTATCTTGTCTTGTCTCATTCAAGAATAGTTAGTCTAGGTATGTTTGATTGCTATAATAACCAAACTAGGTAGTCCATTTTAAAGTGGAAGGTATACCATGAAGTGGCGTTAAGAAACTGGAGTGATCGAGTTTTTAAATCAGTGAATCTTGAGTTTACTGGTATGCGTAGACAATGAACACATTTAACGAATCTTGTGCACAATTTCTTGTGCCCTAAGTTTGTAGAAACATATACTCGTGACCCATTCACAGCCTCACTTGCCTGTGTGGCCCTGGCATGATCAGAATGTTGTTCAACTTCTGGCTATGGACGACGGCCTGATTTGCGAGTTGTCTGTTGCCAAGAATGAGTTCCAATTGGTCATGCTAGACCCCATTGCAAAGACGAGGCTGGAGCTTCCATCCATATTAACAGGGGATGACGGACCCCTCTTTCGCCTTGATGCTCCTCCTGCAATTGTGACGGTTGTTGAGGACGACTGCACCTTCCAGGTGTTTCTTATCAGTAGTCGTGCTCTGGGTCCCCACACCGGTTTTTTCCTCTACGAGTCCAAGACTAATGCATGGAGGGACCTGGGAAACCCAGTGCAGGAGCTGGGAAGGCTTAGTCAAACAGAAACCCACTTGCCCCCAACAGGTGAGATCTTGCTGATTAAAACAGACGACACCTTTGACTTGGCTTGCTGAGGAAGAATTATGTTTGATTTTTACATTAACATCTTGGTATTTTATTCGAATTCTAAACAGGAAGATTTAGGTGCAACATAATTTAGCGATCGCAAACTGAATTCAACATCAATTTCATTCTATGGGCACGACCAAGAGCGGCACAATTGGGACATTCCATAAGCCCTAAAAACTAGGATTGTTATCGATTGACGTTTCCAAGCTAGTGCCCGTCTGAAATGAGTGCCAATCGATCTTCAAATTGTCACCAATGTAACAAATCTGACATTTGCTCCTTAACTGATGGAAAGATTATGTTTAGACAATCAAAAAAGCTATTCGATTATTCATGTTTCTTATCCCCAATTTGCAAATGATACTTTTGCATACAGTAACTTGCTACTCTGGACAGCTCACTTGAATTAATTGCTTGTGTATCCCTAGCAACAGTTCCAGTTCCAGTGTCTGATAAACCAGGCGAAACGGCCGTCTTCTTCCAAGGCAATTTATATGCAACTTTCTACATCCTTGCCAGAAAGACCGTCCTCCTACTGAGCTACAACCTGCAAACCAACTCTTGGAAAGTAGTCCTGGCAGTTGCATCGACAACACCCGGATATCCATCGCTCACTGTCATCCACAATCGCATGTTCCTGGCCTTGTGGGTCGACGAGAGCTGCCAAAGGAACAACACCAGGTCAATGTTTGAGATCAAGGAGATTTTTGTGAATCAAGGAAACTGGATTTCGAGCAGGAACTTCGTGGACCAAATTTCGTACGTCGACATGAAGCGGATGTCTTATGGAGCGTTACCTGTGCACAATGAGTTTGGGTTGCAATACGACATTGCGTTTGGATTTCCTGTCGATGATAAGTTGAGCTCTGTTGTGTTGGTTTCAAGGCAAACTGGGAAAATGATTTTGTACAATTTGGAGAGCAAGTGCGTTGGAGCTTTGCCGGAGCATCCGTGGAGGCAAGCTTGTTTGGAATTCGGGAGAGAAGATGTGCTTCCTGTGACTTTTCGTGCCAAGCTTGTGAACTTGAGTTTCAGGAACGTTCTGTCAGTCTGCTGATCAGGAAAGAATACATTTTTGAGAACATGCTTTTCTTCTTTGAATTGAGTTTTTCATTAAGGTGAATGCCAGTGAGGGCTTTTTTTGTTGGCAAAATAGTGCCAGATTGCACCACGAAAAAAATAATTTGGCTAGAAAATGGTGACAGATAGTGAAGTTTCTTGCCAGAAGACTTCAAATTTTAAAAAAAAATCTTGGATGAAATCATCAAATTGTGGATGAAAACATAATTATGGATATGTGATATGTGTTAACGTGATATTTTCTATCCAATATGTGGATGTATTTTGAAATTTGAAGCACCACTATAACATTTTAAATTGCCACTTTGGCACTTTATAAAAAATGAAAATAAAGGTCCTTGTGGATACACCCCAAATCGCACCTTGCCTAAAACCGCCATCATCACTTTGTGTACATCTCCAAAATCAATATGTACATATGTTGAAGAAACGATTTTAGTAATTACATCCAAATAACAATTTAAATGAGCACTTGAACTTCATATTGAATAGCCTAATATTTTGTTGGATTTTGTTGGAAGTCAAAAGAGCAATCTAGATCCTCTTTTCATGCATTTTTTGGACACGATTTTGATAAATAAACTATGAATTTAAAAAGTGTTGAAAATAGATTTTTCCAAAAATGGCATGACTCTCGTGAATAGAAAAAGTACATCTAGACAAGAATCCCTAGGGATTGATTTTAGGATTGGGGTGAACTGACCCCTTGCTTGTCCTTTAGAGGTTTCCAATTTTTTTCCTAGACATGCATGTTTAAAAAAAAGCCCCCCTATTTCGTGCTTGATTAACCCCTAAAAGCCCGTTGTCCCTTCGGGGGACAAATGCGCTTTCGGGCAGGTACCTACGGGCTGAAATTGTGTTCTGATTTTTTGAAATTTTTTTTGGAGATAGAAAAACTGATAAGCTTCGTGGGAATATAATTTTTTTCTCAATCGGTGCCTGGGAAAAAAAGTTATGACCAAATAAGCTCAAAACAGGGGACGGGGGGCAGCCCGGGCAGCAAAAAAAAAAAGGACAAAAATTTGAATTTTTTTTTTAAATATTTTTTTTCTCATAGATTATATTTTTGTCTATCTAGAAAGCTTTTATTCATTTCATTTGGATATGTTATGAGAAAGTTATGGACATTCTTGTTTTTCGGGCAGTTTGAGCATCTTCTTGAAAAAAATAACTGTAGGACTCATTTCTGAATGCAATTTTTCAAATTTTTCAAATTTTTTTTTTTGGCATGGTTTAGTTTATTTGCTAGAACAATCTCACCATTGGGATTAGTGCATTTTAATTCCATCTAAGAGATATTAATATTTTAGGTTTTCCTTCTATCTCATACCTACTTCTACTTAACAATTTTTTTAAGGATGAAAATTAAGTTTTTTTGAGTTTCTTTTTTTTTCCTAGACTCTCAACTCAATTCTCTACGATAAAGATTTAAAGCTCAAAACGCTGTAGTGCAAAAATTTTAAGTTAAAAATGTTTAAAGACAAAAAATCTGGTCCCGCAATGTGCTGAAAAACTTGTTTTTTCCACTTTAAACGCAGATATCTTGCAATCTGTGCGGTCAAAAATTCTGAAATTTTTTCCACACATTCTCATACCAATTAGGTGTAAGATCCTACGGTTAGATGTGGAAAAAAAACAATTTTAATTTTTTTAAACTTTTTGCTATAGAAATGGCAGTTTTCAGTGTTTTTTGGCAGAAAAAAGACCTTGGGCCTTTAGGGGTTAATCTACTTTCTACACCACTACTAGCTCATTTGGGGCCTTTGATTGCAAGTATGAATTCCAAATTTCCAAATTTTATAATGCATGACAAATAAAACACTTCCTACATTTACTTGGGGATAAAACTAGGAACAAGGGAAGGGGTTGGCAGTTCCAAAGCTCTTTATTTTGGCTTCCTAGTGCTAGATTGCACCAGAAAAAAAATTAATTTGGCTAAAAAATGGCAAAAAATTGTGAAGTTTTTTGCCAAAAAACTAGGAATTAAAAAAAAATCTTGGATGAAAATAGAATGATAGACATGTGATATACACTAATGTGATATTTTCTATCTAATATGTGGATGAATGCTGAAATTTGGAGCACCACTTTATCATTTTATATTGCCACTTTGGCACTTCATAAAAAATAAAATAAAAAGCCCTAATTGGTTCACCCGGTCGGGGTGAACTGGCCCCTATACTCGGCTGCTTGAAAAAACACTGAAATTTTTTTATTTTCCACGCATGACAACATTTGAAAATTTTGAATTCATACAGTAGAACCTCTCTAAGTTGATCGGTCCTGGATTGGCTTGACAGATTGGTTTATAGAGGTTTATTGACTTAGAAAGGGTCATTTTTAGTCACAGCCTTTGTTATGTGGCCCAGTCTAGGACCGGTCTGACATGATTAGTTTACAGAGCTTTATCAACTTAGAGAGGTTCTACTACATTGGCAATTAGAGGCCCCAAATTGATAGGAGAAATGTACAATGTAAATTAATCAGGCACAAAGTAGGGAGTTTTTTTTTTTACTTGCACCCCTGTATTGACTTGGACCGGCCGAGCGAGGGGGCCACTTCACCCCAACCGTTCACCCGCTGGCTGATTTTAGAAAGGGTTCACAATTACGTGCAGTCACCTAATTATGACGTGCAGCCTTCGGAACACCATTCCTTTCAATGTCAGATACCCGGAACCACACCCGGAACCGAGACCCGGATATACCCGCCCCGATCGTGCAGCGAGAAACGCTGGCGCAGCGTCACCAGCCTCATCGAAAGACGAGGCAGATCATTTCGACACACGCGATTGATCTCATGAACTCAATTGCATCACTCCATCACACCAACTGGTGCATTGAATCGAATCCCATTTTAAAATTCATACCATTCCACTCCATAGCAACAGAATTTTCCCATTCACAGCATCAAGTCTCACCTCCGGAGACCTCTGGAAACCTTTCTTTCACTTCCCCAGAAGCGCGCAACTCCTCGAGTTCAGGGACAAATTCTTGGAGTTCACGTCTCCGGATTTCCGAAATTTGGACGAATTCGGTTCTCTGGATTGTGGGATCCATTGCGTTCTCAAGAATTGCGATCCATTTTGGTTGAAATCGAGAGCGCTCTCAGGAATTGCGTTTGAGGATCGTGTACACAGGTAACGCATGCATTCGTTCTCCCCTTCTGGAATATGAAGTTATGGACGCAATTCGATGGTGATTCTAATAGTATTGAATAGTCGTTCCGATCGCGGTGATGTTTTGTGTGTAAGCGCGAACAAGTATTTGCAGGAGGGATGATTGATTGTGTTTTGATTGTTACAGTTGGTGCAATTGGTGTCTGTGTTCTGGGTGTTGTTTGCTTAATTGGTTTTTGTGGAGTTCTTTTCTTTGGAGAGACTGATGGAATACTCTGGAATTGATTGGGTGCAACAGGAGGAAGCAAGATGGGGGTGAAATTCGAGAGAGACGACTATCAGTTTCTGACGGAGTTAGGTCTTGCTCCGGAGAATCTGGGATGCTATGGAGGTGGTGCGTGGCGAGCGAACGGTCCGACTGTTACGTCCGTCAATCCATCCGACAACAAGGTCAGATTGAACTTGAGATTTTGCACATGAAAGTGCACATGCAAAATTCTGTTGAGTAAGGAAAAGTTCGGTTCATGGGTGTGAAACTGTGAATCTTTAGGGTTTAGGTTTTGTTGTGATGAAAAGGGGGTGGGTTTGTTTCATGCAGCCAATTGCAACTGTGAGGGAAGCCTCTCTTGGAGATTATGAAGAGAGCATGACGGCCTGTGCGGACGCTCGCCGAATGTGGATGCTGGTGATTATTCATCCCTCTGTCTCTGAGTTCATTTACGTGACTTTTAGTGATTTGTTCCGGATCTATAGCATGACCAAGATTACACCATGCCTACATGTCTTTTTCGTTTTGGAGCTGGGCATTTCTTTTTAGGGTTCACTTACTTATTCATGCAGTTTTGAAACGTATGAGTTTGTGGAATTCATGGATTGTATTGTCATCACAAGTGTTAGATAATGCTGGCGCTGAATAGGGTTTTGAATGAAGCCGTACCAAATTACACCAGAGGCAGGCAACACCAGTTCTGCCAGGCCCAATCCTCTTATCATGAACAATAAATAAAATTTCTTGCTTTTCACCATTTTTTGGACTTCCAAGCAATAGTACCTCGAAGAATACTTGCTTTTCATAAGATGCTCCAAGTATGTCTGAATGAAATTAAGGACTCCTGAGTCTTTCTTTCGAATCTTCTAGAATCCACTTGCTCTAATAGAGTATTGACGTGCTTCCACTTTATTCCTTTAGTTTCCTCTAGATTTCCTCTAATGTGGTAAGCCTCTAGTCATTGAAAACATTCAGGAGGTATGTTGAAGGTGTATAGAGCGGTTGAACCACAGGCTTTGCCAAAATGCAGCTTGTAACCTTATTTTCTTTGTTGGTGAATATCAGTTCTTTGGGGAGATTTTTGCTGCCACTGACATAGTCTTGATTCACCACGGTGTGCGCAGACTCCAGCTCCAAAGAGGGGTGAAATTGTGAGGCAGATTGGAGACGGGCTACGAGCTAAACTGTCGCTCTTGGGCAAGCTTGTCTCTCTGGAGATGGGCAAGATTCTTCCCGAAGGTATTGGAGAAGTTCAGGTGTGTATGTGCTGGAAATTATTGCATTACTCTTTTGTAGAATGATATTCGTATTTCGTATTCCGTCTTCTTACCAAGTTCGAGATTCTATTTTTGTTTGGTGTTCGTAATCACGAGCTTCTGTTTCTCCACAGGAGTTCATCGACATGTGTGACTACGCAGTTGGATTGAGTCGGCAACTCAGTGGTTCCATCATACCTTCTGAACGTGAGTGTCTCAAAGTGTCATGCCCCAATGTTAATGCAACCGATGTTTCAATTGCTTCGCTCGAGCAACAACTGGCAATGTAATGGTTAAGCATTTTAATAAATTTTAATTATATTTGGTGTATTTGGGGTAAGTTTCCTCACATCTGTAAATGTTATGTTTGGCAGGCCCAAAACACGCCATGATGGAGGTATATTCTCCACCTAATTGCTTGATGGTTTTCGAGAAGCTTATTTTTATTTATTTAGGGATTAGAAACACCCTGGGAGGGATGTTTAGATCAAGAACATTATTCTGTCAAATTGATCCATAAGATCTGCCAAGTTAGTTCTTTTTGTTCCACGATTTAGGAGAGAGAAATATTTCCTAAGCGTGTCGCTTATTCAGGTTTGGAATCCATTGGGTATTGTCGGAGTGATTACTGCGTTCAATTTCCCTTGCGCTGTACTTGGTAACACTCTCACGCAACAGTCCCCACTATAATTGCACAATATTGTCTGCAATTTCGTTGCTTGACTTACAGGTGCAACCAAATTGTCTTTCAAATGAGTGCCTTTGACAGGAGAAGTCCTTACTTGATTGAATGCTTGATTGCAGGATGGAATGCATGCATTGCACTTGTTTGTGGCAACTGCGTTGTCTGGTGAGACCAAGTTATATGAACCGAGAGATTAAAACTGTTGGTTTCTTGAGTAGTCAGAGACTTTTGCTCCGCCATTCATAGATTATTCTAATCTGGATTTGAAAGTGTTTTCATCAATTTTCTTTCAATGGGAGTAACAGTTGGTGATTACTCGTAATATTGTGTAGGAAGGGGGCACCGACCACGCCGTTGGTGACCCTGGCCACGTCCAAAATCATTGCAGAGGTGTTTGAAAGGAACAAGCTTCCGGGGGGCATTTTTACTTGCGTCTGTGGCGGTGCTGAAATTGGTAATGCCATTGCACATGACGTCCGTATACCACTTGTGTCGTTCACTGGCAGCACCAAGGTACTTACCATTGACTGTTTGTTTCGGATGTAGGATTTAATTGTTTCTAGATAAACTAGTCTCGTATTGCAGTTTATTTCATCTATGGCAACGGTTGCATGACGTGTGATACTGCGTCCTCTATGTCATGAATTGAGAAATGAGGATTGCAAATATTCTAGCATTTCCTTCGTATCGCAGTGGACTATTTAACCCATTAGTGCCCAACCAAAAAAATTGAAATTCTACTTTGGAAGACAATAGTTCATTTAGTATCTTTCAAAACTTAGTTCTTTCGATAAAAAAATGCAATCTGTGATTTCTTCTTTCTATTGGTACAGTTTTTTAACCTTGAAGTTTTCTAACTGATTGATTTCAAGTTCATATGGAAGCGGACACTTTTGAGCCATTCTGCATTTAGGGGGAAACATATTAGCGCATAGTGAACATAAGAGCACACATACTCAGAACAGTTAATTGGTCGCCATGTATTTGTCGTTGTGTTTAGGAAACTAGCAAGGGCACATTTCGTAATTCAATGCATGCCTACATCTAAAGCTCCCTCTAGTGTTCATATCTAATTTGCTATATTTTTTATTGGAACTCAGGTGGGCTTGCTGGTACAAAGCATCGTGCATGCAAGGCACGGCAAGACTTTGCTGGAGCTGAGCGGGAACAATGCAATCATTGTGATGGACGATGCAGCGTTGCCTCTTGCTGTTCGGGCCGTTTTATTTGCAGCGGTTGGTACTGCTGGTCAACGCTGCACAACCTGCAGACGCCTGGTAAACTCACTTCACTGTCGGTAAAATGCCATGTCTAGGTCTATCTTCATTTTCACATAGGAAACCCAATTCCTGTCTTCATCAAACTGCAGTTAACGAGGAGGGCTTGATCCTGGAACCGAAATTAGTAGACTTTATAAGATGAACAGACATCAATGACTTATGTGAAGTTGGGCAGACCTAGCTTTGTTTTTTGGACTTTTAGAGCCCTGTGCGTATGTTTAAGTTAATATGCATTAGATCCACCCAAACCTCATGTCAACTTCGTTAATATTAAGTTATTGTTTCTGTGACGTATTGGTGTTGACTCATTGTCAGTGTGATATTGGTGTCCTTGACGTTAACTTGATATTAAATTTTTAAAATTGCTAAGTTACTAAGTTAACAATTACTAAATCAACATTAATCTGACATTATCTTAATATTGATTTATGTTCTATTAGGTGAAAATTCATGTATCATTAATGATTTTGTGAACGTAATTGGGAATCTTTTGAGACAGTTGCAGTATTACTGCTAATGAATTGCAGTTGATATTGGAGGCCTCCTAGCCTTTGTACTGTTGGATATTTACACTCGTTCCCTGGTTCAGATTGTTCATGAGAAAGTTTACGATGAAATGCTGGAGCGTCTGCTTAAGGCGTACAAGCAGGTTAAAGTTGGAAACGCAGTGGAAGAGAATACCCTGTGTGGACCTCTTCATTCTAAACTTTCCATGACGAGCTTCGAACAGGGCATTAAGAAAATCAAGGCTCAGGCAAGGATCTTCTCCTCTGCATTGTGCTTTGTCATTTTGTATTACTAATGTGGGGTCTTTTCAGTATTCCTGCTAGTTGATAACATTATATACCAGTGTTGTAGGGGTTCCCTTTTCTTCTTAGCTCTGACTCTTTGACTTCCATGTACCAGTCATCATATTAAAGCCGACTCTGACTCTGTTCTGCCACCAAGCATGCGTGTCCACTCTGGGATTGGTTTATGGGTCCATTACAAATGCTTATCTATCAATCTTTCAGTAAATTTTGGGGGCCTGGGCATCCTGGGAAGCATTTTCGTCTTTTCTACGTCATTTGGAAGGGAGGGAACGACCCTCTTATATAATATTAACGTTATAAATGTTGGTTGTTTCAGAAGATTTTTTTGAATTTGTTCAGATGTTGAAGTGCAACTTTATGAATTCTAACTGGATGAGATTTACAGGGAGGAAAGATTTTGACTGGCGGCTCATTAGTAGATCGTGATGGCAACTTTGTTGAACCAACTGTGGTCGAAATATCACATGACGCTGAAGTTGTGAGGGAAGAATTGTTTGGCCCCGTGCTGTATGTCTTCAAAATCAAGGTGAGCCATGTTGGACGGGATATGTACATTCTTTCTCTCTGGAATTTTCCGCAGCGTCTTATAGAATGTTTGAATTGTCTATCTTTATTCCATCTTCTCCTTGGCACCTTATTTGTTGGTATGTCTTTGACATGATGCTGGTGGGCTTTACTTTCAGTCATTGGAGGAAGCCATTGAGTTGAACAACTCGGTACCACAGGGTCTCAGCAGCTCTATATTCACCCAGAGCCCAGAAACAATTTTCACTTGGATAGGGTTTGTCTCTTCACATCCCTTCATTCTTTGTTCCAATGTATGTTTCATATGTATTGTCAAAAGATAGATAGTCTGCAAGTTCAGGATTTCAGGCTAGCAAATGAATGCCCATTGGATAAAACTTAGATATGCTGTACCACATGATGTCTACAAATTCTTTGAAGTTGATATTAAAAATGATGTTCAGCATGATTAGAAGAAATTATCATACAATTGAACTTGAAAAATCTTCAAAGATCTTTGTAAAATCGATTTAGAAGCGTTCAACTTTGAAAGACACCAAAAATGTATTTTCTATATAACAGTCTACGAATTTCAGAATGATGGCTATATTCTTAGGCTATCAACATAGTGTACTACTCCATACATCCACATTTTTATTTATTTATTGTTTTCAAAATCTTTACTTTCTACATTTTATAATTTTTTGAACAAAGAGAAAACATAGACATGGATTTTCCATAATTGAAGAAAGCATGCACCAGTGCTGCGAATAGCATCATTAGAAAGCCAACTTGTTCTCGAGTTTAGCCACACCTGATATGCCTTCTGGAAAACTTACTATCGAATGATAGTAGCGGCTGAATGTGTTGATCAGGACGTATATGTCGTGCTAGGAAATTAGAGGTTTGCAGTCTGTCTGTATCAGAGGCGGCCATGTGTGTGGTCTTATTGACGACAGTTTCAGTTTCAGTTTCAGTGAGTTTGAGTTTGAGTTTGAGTTCGTGCATGATAGTGATGATCATTTTTTTTTCCCTCTTATTGCAGGCCTACAGGCAGCGATTGCGGTATAGTGAATGTGAACATACCAACCAATGGGGCTGAGATTGGAGGTGCATTTGGTGGAGAGAAGGCTACAGGGGGTGGAAGGGAAGCAGGAAGTGACTCATGGAAACAATACATGCACCGTGCAACTTGGTACTCACACGGCTCAGAACTCCTGTCGTCTTTGAATTCCTGTATAGACTGTATATGAATCATACTTACACAGGTCTCTTGAATGTGCGTCACCAAACAGGAACGTAAACTCCATTTTCCTTTGCCAAATTTGACTTCACCGTCTATTTATTCTCGTTAGAGTTGGTGATTCTAAGTCTCGTACAAATAGGATTTTACAGACATGTTGAGAGATTACCTCCTGTATGTGCTCCACTGATGTGTACCTTTCGATTTTCTGCAGTACTATCAATTATGGCAACGACCTACCGTTGGCACAAGGTATCAACTTCGGGGGCTGATTTGTTGAATTCTCAATTGTGCGTGCCAATTGTACATACAAGGGCAACGTACCAAGTCACTGTTGCACGGGAGGACCCGTTTGTTTACTCTACAGGATGGTCTCATTCAAGAGACATGGATTGTCTTTCCAAACCTTGGAATTGCAATATTGTTTTACTTCTCGTTCTCTTTGTTTGTAGCGATCTATCAAGGTAGCTACTGGAGTTCATGTCAACTATAGGAACTCTACTCTAATTTGAAATTTTGGAAAATTCTCTAAATTGAATATTTTGCAGCCATTTGAACTTTGGGACAATTACGATGGTCTATTGAATTTCTAATTATAGAATGACATGGTTTGGTTTACACCTTGATGTTCTACACTATAATATACACTTATTTTCAGATTTTTGAGCTTGTTTTTATTTGATACAAAATTCATGATAATTTCATATTTTCACAAAAAAGATATGAAAATTTCATGACTCGTAAAAGACATGTGAGTTTGTCTTTGAAAAAAAAAATCATTCATTTTCTACATGGCAAAATGGAATATCTAGAGTAGAGGATCTTAAAGTTTGACCACATGGTTAGACTCTTGTGTTTTAAGGATAAATAGTTGAATGAATGACATTGTGGGCCCAAAGCATCAATGCTAATATATACAAATGATCCTCATGCTACAAATAATGGTGACTTAGAAAAGGGTATCCCATGAACAAAAAAATACTATTCATTGAAGGTATATGTAGTGGGTTTACCAGACCATCCTAAAGAACTTTGAGGTTTCTAAAATAAAAATGGAAGTTCACTTTGGAAGCTAATATTCAACCATAATAACTTCCAAAATATGTTTTTAATATTTAGAATTATAAAATATGATATCTACTCCAAGATACACTTTATTATTATTCTTGTAATTCCTAAATGATTTATGTTATTCCTATCATATTTGTACCATATGATTATTTTTTAGGAAAGCAAGACATGGCCAAATTAGCCAAAGATTTAATCATGGCCAATGTTTATGAAAACATCATTATTTTCTTCTAAAATATATATATTTTTAACACTTCAATAACATTACACATTTGTGTTCATTTCCTAATAATAAGACCTAAATTTCAATTTGTAATTTTCCTATAAAAATATCCATATACAAATATCTACTCTTTATACAAAAAAATATGAATTTGAAGAAATAATTAAAACTATCCGTCCAAATGTGTTGCCCAAAGATAGATAGTGATTATAAAATGATTGCATGGTTCATTAGGAGTTAATTCCAAAGTCTTAAAGATATGAAAGCAAACACTTTTCACAATTTGGACACTATTTAAAGGTTTGCGTAGTCTTAATGGCAACACCTCATCATACGTGTGAAATTTGCCTGATAACGTAATAGGTCCTTAAAGTGATCAAACTCTTGAGATCACCTCTATAAAACGGTCTACTATGGTTAATGCAAAACTACAATATTGATGTGCTAAAGTTCAATACATTGTCTCCACATGGGATCCAAACATAATAGGAAGTTGCAAGGGATGAAATATAGCCCTGAGATGGACAACAAAAACATTGCTAATCACCCCCCCCCCCTTGAAGCGGAGGGATAATGCTTGCCTATATGCTTGTAATTGACTGGCTTAATTATAATCTGTAGAAAATAATTGGTTGGCTGGAAAGTTGTAACACTAGTTTCATTGGCTTAGTGGGAAGTTGCAAGAGAGTCATTGACTAGCTGGGAAGTTGCCACGTTGGGGACTTTAACTTCCTCTCAAAGCAAAGGGACCCCTCAATGTTGGAAAACAATGTTATGAATGTAGCACACAAGAAAAATTATAAACAAGTGAGAAGCCGGCCGTAAGTTATTCTATGCAATTAGTGTGCAAGAAACAAATGGCTTGACACTTCACTATTGCCTATTCATTGTGGCCCATTCTCAATTAGTGAAGGACACTTTCTAAATCCATCTTGCCTTTGTCCATTTAAAGTGGGAGCACCTATAACTATCCATTTTACAATTTAGCATAGTTGACAAACCTTTTGCTAGAGAAAATATTTTTGGAGTATTGGCATTTGAAAATCATGAATTTTAAAATAAAATAAAAAAATAGAATTTTTGGATAAGGCATCTATTTTCTGTGAATTTTTAAAGTAAAACTCCCTTAGGTATCCCAAACCACACTCTCGTAAAGCCTACTTGATTCTAACATGAAATTAAAAAAAAATCAAAGTACACCAACTACGATTAAACATGGTGACGGTTTCAAGGTATTTTTGGAGACACTTTTAAGGTACAATTTCAAAAAGGCTTAGTATTAATGTAGTTATTGCATCTTTTGATCACATTGTAGTGTAAGCGCCAGTACATGGACGGGAATAGATGCACCTATCTTAGATACAAGAGGATTCCTTTGGAAATACATCACAATCCATTCCCATAACTATGCCATGTGATTACTGCAGCACCCACTCATTCACCTGATAAAAGGCTTGCTTCGATCTTGGACCCATTCCCATAAGGTAACTACATCTAAAATGAACCGCTCCTCAAAATCAACCCCTATTTTTAAAAGAAAAATGAATTGGGAGGATACCCAAAATGGTGCACATTAAAGGACAAGTGTAAGAGCCCATTTCAAATAGTGTGCAGCTCTATAGAACTGTGGAGGTGGCAACCTCAGAAGTCGGGTCCATTTTGAGTACACTTTCTGTTGGTTTATCTTCTTCTCTTTGACATTTCTTCATGTGCATCAAATTGATTTTGGCATCACCTAGATGATACTTTTAGCACCCTACACCTTGTATCTTTAAAATTTTGTAACTAATTCACAACGTGTCCAAAAATTATGGAACCACTTGCATTTTGATTCATAGTCCTTCACCTATGTACAGAAATTGTTGTTCATTTTCTAGAGCATATTGTCATGCCACAGAGCTTAACTGTGCGATTTCAAGTGCAATTTTAGGTGTACTTACCTTACATAAATTAAGTCTCAGTTTGTAACTGCTTACATAAATTCGATGCACAGCAAGAGTTCTTTATTTTTCTCTGTTCTCTTGTTTCTGGACCTTCTGCTATGCCTGTGAACACACCAATGACATCTGAATCGGACCATCCAGTGGAATGGTCAGTGCTGGACCAATGGACCAATGATTGAACTTCCATCTCTAACGTCAGCATAACCAACTTTCTCCAAGTAAGGTAGGAGGCTGTAAAACGGAGCGGGCATTAAAATGGAACATGACTCAGAGGTACATTTTGCTTTCTTCAATGTACCACCTACGCACATTTCAAGAGGTGGTCCATTTTGATGACCACAAATGACCACTTTTTTCCAAATTCAAAAATTTGTAACTAATTCCACAAAGGTCCAAAAAATATGAAACAACTTGGGTTAGATTTCAATTCCACTTGTCTTTCAAGGAAAATTCACTTAAAAATATTTCAAGATGTTTTACCTCCCCAAAATTCAGTTTTAGCGCTTAGATGCTCCATTTCTGGACCTCCTACCTTACATAACATTCAGTAGCATTAGTATCCATTGTCTTGACTCTACAGTGTTGGGTGTGGAATATCTTACACCCAACAGCCTTTACATCCTCCACCTGTTAGTAGTTATTGATGAAGGATTGTTGTGTGTGGAATATTCCATATCCAGCTCTGTGTTGAGCCAAGGAAGTGCACATGAATTTTATGTATAACAGCCTACAAGGGAGGCTACAACATTGTTTTGGAAACTTTAAGTATTTCAACATATTCATAAAATTAGTAATTTTTTAAAATTATGTTTAGACATACATTAGTACAACTATGGAAATTTGAATTGAATTGAATTTTGAATTCTTTGATTTTAAATTTTTTATTCTTACAATTTTTCCAAACAAGCATTTGGAAGAAATTAGGATGCCTTTCCTATTCGGTTGAAATTAGGTTGCCTTAATAATTCAAGTGCCTCACCTAGAATAGTTACCTAATGACTCAACGCTTGTCCACGTGGGGGCACATGCAACTCTCTGAGTTTATTCTTGATATTAGGGAGCCAAGTTGGCCATTGTTTACTGCAATAATTATTGATGAAAATTATTGCATCCTTGTATGTTAACAATAAATATTTATTGTGAGGGACAATCTAATTTCACTATTTAGAGTAGTTGTATTCGGTAGACCATCCTATAGAATTTATAGGGTTTCAATTTATTTATCCAAATATTTGCACAACATACTACCCTAAACATCATAAGTTAACGAGTTACCCTAAGCTTAAGTTAATCCCTAAAGTCCCAAGGCCACTTTTCTAGTCAAAAACCATTCAAAACTGCAAGTTCTGTTGTGTTCACCCAAAAAAATATTATTATTATTTTTTAAATCTAACTGCAAGATCTTGTACTTCACTTGTCTCAGATCATGTGGTAAAAATTTCATAAAGTTTCATGAAATTTGACCATATAGATTGGAAGATATTAGTATTCAAAGTTGGAAAAAAAATCTCAACATTGGCTTGCAATTTCAGATGACTTTGACCACCATTTGTGGAAAAAATTTGCACTACAAACTTTAAATTTAATTTTTGTATTGAAGAATTGAATTGAAAGTCTAGTAAAATAATTTCAAAAATAACACACTTGATTTTCATTCTTTAAAAAATTGTTAAGTAGAAGTAGGTCCAAGATTGAAAGAAAAACTAAATTATTAATAGCTCTAAAATGGGATTGAAACACAATAATCTCAATGATGAAATTATTTTAGCAAGAAAATTTAACCTTGTCAAAAAGAATTTGTAAAAAATTGTGAAAACTGCATTAAAAAATGAATCCTATAAGTTATTTTTTGAAGAAGATGCTTAGATTGCTCAAAAAACAAGATTGTCCTTAACTCTCTCATAACCAATCCAAATGGAATGAATAAAACCTTCACATATAGACAAAAATATAATATTTTAGGAAAAAAAAATTTAATTATTTTGAATTTTTGCAATTTTTTTGTATTGCCCCTTGAGTTTGGTTTTAGACTTTTTGTGGTATAATTTTTGCTCAAGGGCACCAATTGAAATAAAAATCATATTCCCATAAAGCTAATCAATTTTCTTATTTTATGTGAAAGTTTCAAAAAAAATCACCAAAAATTGAGGTTATAGGAACCTGCCCGAAATTCATTTTGTTCTACAAGGGTCAATCAGACTTTAGGGATTAAGGTTGAGGCACCAATAATTGATCATTTAACCTTGGAATGACACGGGGGATGCTAGTGGTTACTACTATAATCAAATCTCTATAGTTTGGAAAAAAAAGAGGCCTTCAGTAAGGGTGGTTTCCTACCTATGAAGATTCTACATGCCCCCACCTCCTATCTTAACCCCTAAAGTCCCAAGGCCATTTTTCTGTCAAAAACCACCCAATACTGCCATTTCTGTTGCATTCATCCAAGAAAGCAAAAAAAACATTTTTTTTTAGAATCTAATTGTAGGATCTCGTACTTCACTTGTTTGAGATCATGTGGTAAAAATTTCATCAAATTTGACCATACGGATTGGAAGATATTAGCATTCAAAGTTGGACAATTTTTTTTTTTTCAAGAACATGCTTAGATTGCCTGAAAAACAAGATTGTCCATAACTTTCTCATCACTAGTCCACATAGAATGAATCAAAGCTTTAAATGCAGACAAAAACATAAGCTTTGAGAAAAAAATTAAAAATTAAAAAAATCCATTTTTTTGTGGGGTTTTTTGGGCTGCCCCTTGAGCTGCTTTTTGGACTTAAAGTGGCATAACTTTTGCTCCCTGGCACCAATTGGAATAAAAATTATACTCCCCAAAAGCTAATCTGATTTCCTATCTTCAAAAAAAGTTTCAGAAAATCAGGTCAAAAATTGAGATCGCACAAGCCTACCCGAAATCCCAAGAGTCCCCCGTGGGGACTTTGGGACTTTAGGGGTTAAAAACAATGAATGAATAATTGGTTCTCTGTCCACTACAAAGAGTTCCACTGTCATTCATTGCACAATTTCAATCCTCAACATAGTTTCAAGGTTAAGCAATTTTGGAACAAAAAGTGCACTATATGAGGTGGTGGAATTTTTTTCCCCATGTAGGAAGATAAGAAATATAGAGATAGCAAAAAATTTAGAATTTTATTACCAAAATTGAAATTACTGTGAATTTTGGGAGCCAAAAAGTATTCTTGACTAGTAGCCAATGTCTAGAGTCTTCCAATTCCAATCATTAGAAACACTACTATCTTGCTCACTAATTCCTACTTTCTTGCTCACTACTTTGGGAGATGTGTCATAACCTTATTAGTCCCAACCTTGAAAAGGACCAAAAAACACACATTCCAAGCTTCGGTTGGAAATTTGTTCAAACCTTGGTTGAAATTACTGCATCTCTACAAGTTGGATATTGGATGTGGTTGACAATTGGTGCCTCAACCTTAGGCAGGACGTTAAATCCTTAGTGGGACTAGCAGGGTGAATTTTGTGTATTGGGGATAAAAGAAAGAAACCCCCCTAATTTTGTGCCATGGTTAGGATATGTTTTGCACCTTTTATAACTAATTTGGGGCCTCTAATTGCAAATATGAATTCAAAATTTGCAATTTTTTTCATGTGTGGAAATTAAGAAATTCTTGCATTTTCTCCCAAGTAAAATCCACCCATCTGCTCCCACTTTGTGAAACGGATTTAACGTCCACCAACCTTAGTGGTAATAGGTTATTCAAGTGTCTGCACTGAGAGCATCTCCTGAAGCCCTCCAGATATCCCCTCTCCACTAGAATTTGGATGAAAAGCAATTAATTCTAGCGTTTGTCTGGCTCGGCCTTCTCTTTCCCCTCCAAAAAAGCCGTTTATGGAGGGGTTACTACATGGGCCACTAGTCTTGGGATTAGCAAGTCATCATAATCAATGCAAATTGTTTGACTTGTGATTGGTTGGGAGTATATTTTGGGGAGTTGTGTGACTTGTGATTGGTTGGAAGTATGTTTTATGGAGTTGCTTTGCTGGAGATACAAGTGGCCATCTCCTCTTCATTGGACAGATCTTGAATCACGGAGGGGGATCTGTTAAGGGCTGCAGGAGATGAGATGCTCTGAGAGCCCCCTTGTGTGGATATAGAAAATTGTACGGAGCCAGTATTGAACTTCCATAGGCAAGGGCACCGGGGCACGGAAAACACTATTTCTCACCCTTTGCAGTGCGGCTATTGATGGCCTGACCGCACTGCACCCTGCTGGATCCCGTTGAATACTGTGTCCCGTGCGCCCGGGCTCTGGCCGGTGGCCGGCCAACGGCTTACCTTTTACCCTGCTCTGACAGGCCGCAGCGGGAAGAAAGTAACTTCTGCGGCAGTGTTCCGCGCTTCTCTGACAGACCGGCATGACGTCACGGCACCTGCCACATCCCCATACACATCCCTCCCCATGCACATCCATGGCCAGGGACGAGCCAGTGTTTCGCAGTGTTCCGCGGGTGACTCGGGGGGGGGGGCCGGACACGGGTACGGGTAAGGGTTCAGGGTTTACTGTAGGCTGCTTCGGGCTGCTAGGGTTTCGGGGTGCGCCGTGTGCAGAAACAGAGTCACTGTGCTTCTTCGCAGTTCAGGGTCAATGTTTCGGTATTCGGGGTGTTCCAATTTATGCGGGCATTTTGCGGTCGACCCGGGCAGGCAGACTCAAGAAAACGGCGCACGGTTTAGGTTCGGCGGCGTCATGCTACGCGAGGACTACGGACCAGCGGCGGCGTCATACTACGCAAGGACTACGGATCCAGCGGCGGCGTCGTAATTCCCTTCAGATTGACCGTGTGAGGTAATCATCCATTTCTGCCGGTGAGGGTTTCGGATACTGAATTCCTTTCAATGGCGCGCACCGACGAATTCCACCTGGTCCTCCGCAGAGTTGAAGAGAAGGTGCAGTGCCCGCCCGTGGGTTCCATCTGCAAAGCAGACTTGCTATGGAACCTCCGTGAGACACAGCGCATCGGCTGCAAACCGTGGAACCCTGACAAGCGCAGTGTTATCGTCGAGCAGTGTTTCATTCCTACTTCCAGGGTTTCGGACTTCATCCACGGCATGGAGAACAGCGCCGGTTTAGGGTGCAAGTATGTGAAGATACGAACCAAGCCAGATAAGGGTCCGCTGAATTTCTGTGCGACAGCTACTACGCCCAAAGAAGTGACACGGTACGCACAACTTTTCTATGATGCACTCCGTCATTTGCTGTCTTTCCGCTGCTGTTTGGTTCAGGGTTCAGGGTCTTAGATGTTCATCACTTCTCTTTCCACGATGCAGTTACCACTGCCAGTACGGTCCGCAAGACCACACTGCGATCGTGAAATCTGTGACATCGTTGTTACTGCCAAAGCAAAGACCAAAGGTGGTAGTGGCAGGGGCTGCAAAGACCAGACGTCCAAGGAAGAAGAAGTTAGATTCAGAGACACCTACTGAGCTGCAAGCGAGCGAGCCAGTTGACCTTGCTGGAGCGGGTGCTGCAACAAGCAAGCGGTCAAGGAAGAAGAAAGATGCTGCCCCTAGTCCAGGTGATTCACAACTGAAACAGACACCAAACAGAAGAGGCCGTAAAAAGAAAAACCCGGAGGTCGTGGCAGGGACTACTGCTGTGACACAAAAGCGTACAAGGAAGGGCAAGAAGTCCGCACCCCCGATGCTGGATGCGAAAAGCAAATACAAAACTACCTTTCCAGGGGCAATGACAACAGTACCAGCCACTGTCATGGCACAGGTACAAGCAGTCCAAAATCCGCCCGCAGGTGCACCGGTGCGCAACACTGACGCGGACAGCAGCCTTCCCATCCCAAATATGCTGAAGCAGGTGGACTCCGAGCCCGCATCAGTGTCACTCCTTCCTGCAGTGCCTACCTCGTACAAGCGTGTGTGTATAGATCTGAATACTCCGGCAGAAGGCTTGGACGGAAGTGAATCCCCGAAACGGAACACTGGCCACCCGCTGATGGCGCAGCTTACCTGTGCCCCGTGCAAGACGGGCCACCCTCCTAAACCGGTCCAGTGCAAGCGCCCTCAACCAAAAAAGGCAAATTCACGGAAATTGAGAGCAGCTGTTCACTGCTTGGACCTGAACGCCTTGCCCACCGACGTGGGCGACGACGTAGACCCCGACCACACTATAGATGAGGCCCATCATGCTTCAACACCTGATTCCAGTACCAGGCCGGATATGGCTGCGCCACTGGGCAACAACACGTCACGAGTTACCTCGGCTGCAATGAACGGCCACGCCTGCTACATCTTCGATGAACAGCAGAGCACTCATGTGCCTCCTCAAGCACTGTCGGACACAACTCAGAGCGCTGTCACTGAGAGCCGTCCGGACAATGCGCAGCACTGCAGTCCTCCGGAATTGGCTTCTACAAAGACAAGTGACACTGCGGCAACAGGGAGTGGAACTTCTGAAAAAAACACTGCTGTACCCGGAAAGGTGAAGAAGACACGCCCACCACCACAGACACGTCGAGATTCGCGTAAGCAGTGGGGAGGCTCGCTGAAACGGGGGTGCCTGGCATCGTTCAGCGTCAAAGCTTTGTACCTTTTGCCTCATGTCACCGAAATCACGATCTACCAACCACAGCATGTGAACGGGGCTGGCGTCTAGTGTCACGGCCTGCAAAACACTGGTGACAGAAGTGCATTCTCATGGCATTTGTCGGCAGAAATCAAGGAGTTCGTCATGAGACTCCTCCGTGACGGTCACACTGTGCCACAGATTATGGCCAAGCATATTCAAGTGGTGATGGAATCGCTGCTAAGCGGCAAGGACATTTCAAGAGACATGTTCCTTCACGAACGAGATGTGCGTAACTTGGCAACGAAGGTGGCCCGAGAGACTTACATGCTAGACATTCATGACGCAAAGAGTGTGCAGCTATGGGTGGAAGCCAACCGCGACAGTGTGTTCTTCTACCAAGAGACTTCGGACGTGGTGCCGGGACATTTAACTGCAGCAACTATCCCTTTCACCATAGGAATTCAGACAATTTGGCAACTTGAGGTCATGGTGCAATTCGGACATGAGGGTGGGGTTTCTTTGGATGCCACGTTTGGAACGAACGAGAATAAGGTACGCAGACGTGACGCATCCCTTTCCCAGCATTTCGGCATTCACTTCAAAATTGTCTCTTAACGGAAAAAAAAAGGCAATAATGGCTCCTCACTCTGAAAGGGTCTTTTGCTGTGCAGTTCCCGTTGTACACTGTTATGGTTTTCGATGAATGGCACAACGGAATACCGACCGCCTTCATTCTTACGTCACGCTCGGGGCAGGACGATCTCACGCCTTGGATGGCGGCCTTGAACACGGTTCTTCAGCAACAAATGCCGGGTTGGAAACCAAGTGCATTCATTGTCGACTGCGCGCAGGGCGAAATAAACAGCCTTCGGTAGGAAACACTGCTCCCGCTCATGACTGACGCCGTTGGTTGGACGGGCTGTAAATCGGGACGTGCTTGCACTGTTCCGTACCTGTTTAATAAGTCTACGATACACCGTTCACTGAGTTACTTGCTGCGTTACACATGAGTAGGTTTCAGGCTGCCTGCCTAGTTGGTGCCTCTGTCACAACCTAGTCCAGGTTCAACTGTTTTCAATGTTTCGATTCTCTCTCTGGACTTGAGCCGCGCCAAAGTGTCATGTACCGCGCGCTCCTGCATCCTTAATGGTCCCCTAAACCTCACAAACTGCACAAACCATTAACTTCCGCATTTTCAGGGCAGGTTCATGGCAAGCACTAGTGTGCGTTGTCTTCGGAAGAGGGTTTTGTACGAAACACTGACACCGGTGCTCTCTGGTCTTTGACAGGACTGTGTGGCCGACAACGGCCATTTTCCTCTGCTTGTGGCACGTGCACAGAGCTTGGCAAAAGCAGGCGTGCATTAAGATACATGACAGCGACCTACGGGCCTCTGTCCTGAAGGGTCTGTGTTCTGTAATGTACGACCGTAGTGGACCAGGGGGGGTCGCTGCTCCTGCATGGGCTGTGCAGCACCTTGAGCATCTACGAATTTCTTATCCCGCCGCAAATGAGTTCTGGGACTACGTCAGAGAGTACTGGCTCCCGAAGGTGCACATGTGGATTGTTGGTTACCAAAATTTGCCTTACGCGGGGCAGGACACTAACGCGGCGGTTGAAAGCTACCATAGCTACATGAAATCGGTGTTGAAGGCGGAGAGGAGTCGAATGACTGGTCGGCGGGTGGACTGGTGCATCCACGTCCTCACCGGTGACATACTCACGCACTACTGGTATCAGAGGGTCCGCAAGCAGTACGGATTCGTAGACAACCGCAAGGAGAGGGGTATTGTTGTGTCCGCACTCATTCTCGCACGGGACATACCGGATGCAGATGTCACATTTCCTATGTTCGAGGGTGGACCAGCCTATGTCACGTCAAGAAGTCACAGGCACGTGCGTTACGTGGTACACAATCCAAGGGAACTGTGGGCAACTTGCACATGCGTGCATGCACAGAGAGGAAACACCTGCAAGCACAAGGTGAAGGTACTGCGACTCCTGCGGCCGTACCTGGCGGAGGGCATTGTCGCGAGACACTGCGGGGCACTCAAGGGAACCTTGGCAGTGGATTCAGGGCATCTCTTCACGCCGGTCAGGTCTCCACAAAGTGGTGTTGTGTCGGCACTGCAGTCCACGCCCACGGACTCCCCGGCTAGTACCCTTACGGCAGGGCAGGTACCAAGAAATACTGCAGAGTTCCGTGCTAGTTTAGCTAAGCAGGCGCTGGATCTTATTGTCTTAGTTGAAGGGAACATGACTTTTATGGAACACTTACAGGCAGATTTCCACCGCCTGAGTGGGAAGATGAAGATGTTGACAGCTGACATTCAGAACGGCATTATCCACCCGGAAAGATCCATGCCAGTGTTCCATCAGGTGCAGGACGGGATGGGCATGCGTCTGGGACGCCTGAGAGACATGCTGGAAAGAACAGGAAGAGCACCTGCGGCGAGGAGGTTACAACTTGGGAGAGAGTCTCCAGCTTGACAGGCTCCTGCTCCGCTGGAGTTTCGGGCAATGAAGGACACCTACACGTGGAGGGATGAAGGACACCTCCACGTGGAGGGACCGCCGTTCCGGATGCCGTACAGTTTAGGGGTTCCGTAGACTTGCATTTAGGAACTTAGACAGGGGCCACAGAAACTTGGATAGTACATGGACTTTCAGGTTGAAGGGAATCGAAATTGACGTCTGGGTTTAGGGTGCAGTTTACAGCAGCACTCACCTTCTAGCTTCTGGAATGCTTCAATTGCTGGAATGTAAATATCCTAATGTGCCCCTCCCACTCAAACGTAACTACAATCGTCTCGAATTCAAACCTGCTAATGTAAACTGCACGGCTACCTTTCGGTGTAAAACACTAAAATCGGTAGACACTCATGTTTTCTGTAACACTTGCAGCGGGTTCCAAACAGGTCCAACATGAGCCATTCACATCAGCGATGTCAGTGTCTCTGTGGGTCAGCGGTATATAGCAGGTTACAGAATAGTAGGCCACCACAAGAGCACCAAGAAATGATTCACAAAACACTGAACGTGAAGGAATCTCAAATTCGGTTTAGGTTATTACAGTCTGTACAGAGCGGCGGTCTATCATACGCACTATACCTACCTACTTTACATACATACTGCACGCAGCAGAAGAACACACACTATATTTTACATACATCCCGCAAAAACAAAAGGTACAACATACAGCATTGCTAAGCTATAACATCCGGCATTGCTGTGCCAGCTCACTCTGTACAAGGGTGGCGTACAACTTAAAAGGATTCCGTGTTCCCCGAATCCGCTGGCTGCGCGAGTAACACTCGGTATGGCTTCTGGAATGCATCCGAGACGGGTCCCTCTGCCAACTCAGACGCCACTGCGCAGATGACGTTCTTCTGCAGCAGTGCACCAGTAACTGCGATGTTCACCTGCTGCTCAAACATGGACCATGCAGCTGCCTTGTCCGTGATGGGTTTGTCACCGTGGAAAATACGCAGATACGACTCAATGTGGCGCAAAACAAAGAAGCCGCACTCGTACTGCCCCAATTGCTGGAAGCACTTCATTTCCTCACACTGCTCTGGCAAAGACAAACGCGGCTTGTGCAGCAGCTCCCACGCTCTTTGCACGCGCTTTACGTATTCGTGGTCGGAGGCGTCTTTGTGATAATTTGAACTGTCGAGGTGAATCACTCGCGTCCTGGTGAAGACAAAAAGAGAACAGTGCGCTGCTGAAACATAAGGCACCAAGACCTCCAAGTCGTCAGGGCACGAATTGTAAAGGCGGGAAGGAACCAGAAACGTGCGCGCCCACTTCAGGAGGGCCTCCGCTGTCCCTGCCTCCCAAGCTTTCTCCAGGGGGCCTTGCATGAACGACGCCGCCACGTACACCTTCTTCTGGGCGACTGACGAAACACTGTACTAGAGACGCCGACAGAGGAGTTCGACAATGTTCTGACCAAGAAATCTGCGGCTGCGCCTCAAGTCTTGCACCTCCTTCAAATTCACGGGCAAGGTGTCCCACTGGCTGCCGTAGAAGTTTATGGTCCCGGCGTCGTCATCCCCCTCGCCCTTCCTGCAGCAGAAACGGAAAACTCTAGTGTTTCAGGAGACCGGGAGAGAAAAAAAGGACAAGCAGTTTCATACCCGACCGTAAGGTAACATTGCAACTGGACAACTTACCAAGGCAGAGACTCCGTCAGCTCCTGGATCTTCATGTGCTCATACGTCACAGATATAGAAACACGACGCCAGACAGAAAGAGATTCGACAGGCACGCGCAATGGGGTGAAAGTCACTGACTTCGCTTGACGCATCCTGCTATCTCCGTGTGGATCAAGCACCAAAGTGGCAGCGCGAGGATGACCTTCTCCATCGCTGTCCTGCTAGCTCGCCTGCTCTTCAGGTGTACTGAGCAGTTCCTCAAACTCGAGTTCAAGGTTGCGCGAGGGTGGTCGGACGAGGTCCACTACATTCACTAAGGTGCTGCAGACGTTCGCGGTTTCCTCCTCACGATTGGTCCCCTCAAAGAGACCCCTACCAGATTGGCTGGGGTACCGGACGGAGTCGCCTACTCAGCGCTTAGATGTAGGTGAAGATCCTGGGTCTGGATGTCGTCCACAGCCACGGAACGCTGCATCTGCGACACAGTGACCGGTTCAAACTGAGAAATGCTGCCCTCCACGTTCTGCGTCAACCTGAACGGCTGCGAACCACACTCTGGCTCCTTCGCGGCAAGCGGCTGCGCCTCAAGGCTGATTGCTTGAAGGCAGGGATTTTGGCTCCCCAGCTGAAGCGCCCAGGCTGAAAGATCATCCTCTTCAACAGCGGCATCTAACTCCCGCACGAGGCCCATAATCTGTTGCCTGATTTCTGAAACACGGCTGGCCCACACCGGCTGCTTCTGTTCTGCCACCCAGCCAAGGTCGAAATCCTCGCACATCCGCAGACATCCAGTCCAGAGTTTCGACTGGTCACCCCAATGTTCGTGCAATGTAGTCCTCCAGCACGTGCTAAACACGGCTGGGTGGTGCAGCGCGAGGTCCTGCAGGGCACGTAGGCGGACGTTCTCCACCCACTGCATGACGCAGTCCAGCACGTATTCTTCTTTTCCATCACAGACCCGTTGGGCATCCCGAAGCACCGAAGCCTGCACCGCGTCAGGATCCCAGTCCGACATACCCGAGAAACGAAACGGCGCTTCACAAACATATATCCCCAGCGCGCGCGCAACGTCATGCTGACTCCGACAGAGGGCACGTATCGCGGACCTACTTATGCCATGAATTGGGCATGTGAGCTGCCTGAAACGCGCGAAGCTGCTGCTCAACGCTATTCGGAGCACACGCACGAAGTGTGGCGGCACCAAGCGAGGCACTCGAGATGCGAGCAGTATGCGCCTCACCTCGTCGGCCTCTTCGTCTGCAAGTCAAACACGTGGGCGTCCAATTTAGAGCACTGGAACACTGGGATAGCGAAACACTGGGACAGTCTATCAACCGTGATCCAGTCAGTCGCACTAACAATGCATAGAATGGGGCTTACCGTCGTGGCGTCAGGGTAGTGGTGGTAGTTTACGGAACACATTGGACTGCGAAACAACCCACCACACTGGGCACCAGTCCCAAACATAACTTTCACAACGAAAAGCAGTGTCACGACGGAACTGCTGCACGGCCTCCTCAACCATGCGCTCCTTCTTCGCACAGAGCTCCCTTTCCAAATCAGCATGGCTCTAGCAGTCTCTGAGGTATTGCAGATATGTTGCCATCAGCTCGATGTCCGGGGGAGTCTGACGATATTTCACGCTGTGGCAAATGGCCGTGAGTGCGCGCTCAATGTGTTTGCTCGTCCCGGGGTAATCCTCAGCCTGCACAATGTGAACTTCCCCAAGTCGAAATTGAGAAGTGGGTGATGTGGCAGCGAAATTGAAACTTCCCTTCACCCTAAACGAATTAACAACGAAATTAACATGCATGGATACCTAATGGGTAAAGATGTTGGACTCACCCGTGCCTCACACGACCACCACGCGGTAGCAGCCTTGGTCTCAGTTTGAAAAACCTGAGAATCCCAGGAGGTCGAGAAGCAGCGCTTGAACTCCTCTGCTGTCTGTCCCTCGTACTCCCACCCTACAAGCTGCGGCCTCGCTTTCAGGAGGTGAAACAATGCGGGAACCGGTTGTCTTTGCGGTTTAGCCGGCTTCGGGGACGACGTTGCCATTTTGTCCGCCTCCACTCTTGCTTTTACTCGCACTTCCTCCTCGTCCCTGCGCAGACGCTCTGCACGTCTAGACGTGGTGTTCTCCAAGCCGGGATGATACACACGGGACTGAGGGGACCCGAATCCAGACATCCAATATTGCTGCAGTGCCGAGTGACCCTCGAAATTTCCACTCCACGGGACGATCTCGCGATGCTCACGCGGTCTCAGAGTAGACTTCGGGGTAAAAGGCGTACCTCCGGCTGGTTCACTCAACGGCGGCTTCGTGGTGTGTGCGGTTTTAGGCGACGGTGTGGCTGGTGCAGCGGTGTGCAGAGGGTCTATGACGGCCGGGTTTGCATGAACGATGCGCTGCAGTGCCGGGTGAAGGTGCGTACTGAATTCATTCCGCGCGGCCTCGTCAGTCCTGCCCATGGATTCGGGAACTGAAACAGGGTCTCCGGCTACAGTGCTCGGCACGGTCGGTGCTGTTGCGGGCTGCGTGGTGTGCCTGGGCTGTTCCTTTGTGCAGCCGTCTACCTCTGATGACTTCTTCGTGGCGGTCTGTGTTTCGTGCAGGTCGTATGGGTCCGAATCCAGAACTTTTTCCACGTATTCCGAGAACTTTTCCAATTCCGGAACTCCCTCTCCTTCGTCACGGTCACCCAAGGACTGCCACGCCCCGGATGGGTCCTCCTCCGCCTCCTCTCCCTCGAAGCCTGCGGGCCCGCAACCGTCTTCATGGTCCCACCCTTCATCATCGTCATCGGAGAGGACTATGCGCGCCCTCTTTGGTTTACGGGCTGGCAGCTCAGCAGTCTTGGACTTCTTGGCAGCGGGCTGTACTTCCTCAGTGTTCTGGTGCGTCCGTTTTAGAACCCGGAAACCTTTCGGCAAAGCCTTCAACGCGTCCGGCGTGTCGAATGTGTAAGTTCGACCCCACACCGGGTCAACGCCCTCCGTCCCCACCGCAACCGTAACTGGCAAAGCCGGAACACTGGCTGCCTCCTTGGCAAGAACAGGCGATTTAACACGGGTCGCCGTTTCAGCCGCTGCGGCTGGCCGCGCGACTACTTCTTTTGTCCCCAGTGTAGTAGCCGCAGCACCCCCCTCGGGTTGGGGCCTGAACTCCACACCTCTCTGGAGGTAATCGTGCGTAGTGGTTCCCTCGTCCAGTGTTTCAGCACCCTTCGTCCGAATTTGATTCCCGGGTGGTTGGTTTTCAGGCCCGAAGCGTACTGCTTTGGCATTCGCCTTGCTGCTCGGCTTGGCCATCGTCTTCTGTGGTGACGCGCCACTCCCGCACCGCTTCTTCTTTTCCGCCACCACTTCTAAAACAGTCGGCGCCTGCGGGTCCTGCATCGTCTTTCCATGTACACTTTCTTCACAAACCCCGGGCAAGCGTTCTTCGATTACTGGAGCACTGTTCGTCATTACAGCCCCCGCCTCCCGCTGTGCTTCCACTGCGGCCTTACGCGTCGTCGGGCGTGGATGAGGTCCCTCGGGGAAAGCCCATGTAGGGTCAACGTCTTTTTGCGCTCGTGACCTCCCTAAGACCTTCTTCAGTACCTCCCCCTCCTTCCCAGCCCTCATCATTTCCGAGGACTTGCCTTGGCCACTACCCTGGTCCGGGTAAGGGAGTAGCCGCATTGGGTTTCCCATGGAGTTCTTCACTGCTTCACACTCGGAATCCCACCGGTGCTTGTTGAGTCGCATTTTCCCCGTGAAACGGTCCCACCCGCAGTGAATGCACTTGTAAAACCTCCGGCCATTTTCTCTTCGCCTCTCAGTCACGGCCTTGGTCGACCACTCCCTCAGCAAGTCCGTGTAGACCTGTTCCGAGCCGTAGTTCACTGTAAATCGGCGCAGGTCTATGGTCACTGCGGCCCTGTACTCGCCTTCGACCGGCGCCTCGTCAGGCCCCGTTTCCGCCTTCTTCTTCTTCTGCGGCTCATCCTACAGCATTGTCCAGGCCCTCACCCCATTTTAATCATTCAACCCATTTACGTCATTTGTTTCAGCGAAGGAACAGGATACACAGTAAAATCGGCACCCTTTTCAGCACGTTCAAGCACATCAGAGTTCTGGAACCTGACCTATAAGAAATAAGGGACACAGAAGACAGGCAATGCAAAATTTGGAGCTCCGCTCTCACAAAATATTTGCTATGGATGATAATATTTTAAAAAATGGAATTCGCATTTGAAATCAGAGACCCCGAATCAGGTTGGACAGGCCTCTAATACAAAATCAATATTCAGAAGACAGTTTTTTGGCCACACGTAGAAGACATTTTTTTAATTCAATGAGCCGAAGCCTCAACGCCCCTGCGAAGGCTGGTAGCATTCTACGGAGAACTCCCGTTTCATGTGCGGTCCAAGGTACCGGAACACTGACCTGGAAATCTTTAGATGCCCCTCCTTCGCTGTCACTGATCCCGTCGGCCTCGTAGTCCGCGTCCTCTTCCGATGACGCCACCGGTTCGTCCTTCTGCTTCGTCATGCTGCAGCCGCAAGTTTCTTTCGCCCCGACGCCTGCAGACGTGAACCAATTCCGGAATCCAACGTACTCTCCCCAGCGAAACACTGGCTGGTAGTAGTAGTAATAGTCCGGGTAGACTAACCTGGCAAAACCGCACAAGAATTCAGGTCGTTAGGGAAGTACCTTGCATTCCAGACGCACTGCGCTGTGAACCCTACAGAGAGCCGACCATGAACTACACGACCGGCCCTCCCCTGCCCTACCATTTTCTACTGGTTTCCTTCAAACGTAAATTCATTGACAGGGCACCGCTACTCACACATACTCCGCGGACTCTTTGTGGGACATCGCCTAAACGCGAACACAAATTAAACTCAGCTACTTCTACTCAGACACCCATTTGTGAGAAGTCTCTGGACGCCGCAGCAGTGCCTGCGACCCTGAACAGGTGCACCCGGGGATGCGGCGAGGACGTTGCACTCCTCTCTCCGCACAGCAAATCCCCCCACGCTCGAAACAGAACTTGGCAAAGCAATTGGAAAAGCACAAACGCACGAAGAATACCTGAAAAGGCCAGTGAAGTCGCTGAGTTGCGCGCTTCGAACTCAGAGCGTCGACGAGGCGGAATTAATGGCTTCCGAAATGAATTGCCGTCCTGCTGTTCCAAGCCATACACTCGGACGCCGGTGGTGTCGAATGATGGCGCTGGCTGCGTCAACCTCACGCCAAAGTGACACTGCGTGCGCCTGCGCGGAGTGAGCTGGTGAGGAAGAAACCCTACGCAGATGTCCCTCCTACGCGACGGCACTGCTAAACTACAAGCACAAGCGGAACTCCCCGTCGTATCTTCATCGCGCTTCTCAGTCCTCCCACTAAACCCACTCACAAAACTGTGAATGTTGTCTTCGGTTTCTTCGTACCGACAGCAAAACTCTACTCTCCGCTGAAACAGGGGATGCTGGGATCCCGTCGTCGCCCACAGAACACAAGACCACCCCGCCCGACGCCCGAACCAGGAGCCCGAACCAGCCGGTCGTCCCAAAAGCAACAGACGAGGCCATCGTACCGGCTTCGGTGACCTTAAACCGCCACGTGCCACGCAACACTAGGTTGTACTGTTCCGCAATAGGCACTCGACCTCACTTCGCCTACGTAATTAAGAAATAAATAAAAAATTCTTGATAATATCATGTGCACTCAAGCGGATTTGATGTGGCCCAAAGCCTTGCACATCAAATTCCAATGCATCATTATTTTATATTAAACCTTCACATCATCGTGTCATTTGCCAAAAAAAAAAAAAATTATGTCTTTTCGAAATGAAATTTTAGTTCATCAAAATCCAATTTCTAAAATGATTCATTATGTTTTCTATATTGAAAGTTTTGTGCACCTAAACCATTGCAATATTCACTTTCCTTAGCCCCCCCAACCTTGCTCTTGTGTCACCACAAGGTGAATGTGATCTTCGGGACCAGACCCCAATCGAAATTCTATTAAAAAAGTTACACAGTGGCGATAATCAGAAGCCGTCAATTACTTGAGATTATGTAGGTTAGGTCCGTTATAACTTTGGGTGATTGCAGGAAACACCTGTACGATTTTCTGTCACACATTCAATGTAGAAGTTGTTTTGTGCCATAGATTTTCCAAAAATCATTCTAAGAGACATGAAATTCATAATCATTCTTCTTATAGCCCTCGAAAATGCACTAGGATTATTTCTACATTTTCAAAATGAATTCAATAGTTAAAATTGAATTTTGAATATATGTCACATATGCGTTTTGGGTGGTTTCTAGTACTTCCGAGACCCTTTTTTGAAGGGTTACTTTGTCCAATTTTGACGGCTACTTCTTGTAATACAAATACTTCTTGGGAGAAGGATTATCACTAACACATTTTCTAAGTATGTTTAATATTGGCCTGAAGCGTGGTATATTCATGTGTAATTTATGTTGAATTAGAACCATTTTTTTATTTCTAACCCTTCATCTCCCTACTTTGCTCATTGTTGGCAACAACTGTCATTTTTAAAATAAAATTTAAAAAAAAACTTCCAAATTCTAAAAAATCCGATAGTGGAATTCTCATTTTGTAGGGTACATTGTAGCATGTGGCTCAAAATAGTATTCGAGGGCCCATAGAAAGCTTCAATAGTACTACAAGTCGTCGGGCTCTTAATACCTTTTGTCTAACACTTCTAAAATTGTTTTTCAAGGGCAAATTAATGATTTCCATCCATTTTTGTCATCCGATGATTTGGAATTATAAAAAAATAATGAAAGCCGTGGACTGTCTTTAGTTGTTTGAACACCCTCATGTTAACAAATTTTTATATTTGAATTCACAAAGTGTTTTTATTTGGGTTTCTCTCCCTTCATATGTGCTCTCCATAATGTCTATTTGAATTTTGTACGGTTCCAATTCCACGAACCTGAATACAACCACTCAGAATGTCGAGGTTCTTATTCAATGTAGAGCAATTTCGTTGAAGCTCGGAGAAGGCCTTGAGTAACCGAGTTTTGTTTGTGAAGCCGTTTGCTGGGTGTAAATTCTTATATTTTTTTAATATTTTTGTTGGATTAAGCCACTTTGTTTTGCCGCACCCTATTTTTGGTGCCAAGGCATTTTAGGTGCTATAAGATGCATGTATTTCTTTTTTGCACCCAATTTTTTGGATGGCCACTTCTCTTCCTTTCTCAATATTGTGCACTGTTAACATTCTATTTTTTCTCACAGATATTGTGCGATAAATTTGTACTAAATCTTGTAACCCTAAACTCCAAAGTTGGTCACCCTAAAATTTAAATTAAACAAAAGATGCCAGTGTCATGGCATTTCAACCTCAGTAGTTTATAAATAATTATACAAAGCTCCAAAACATGTAAAAGCATTTGTATAACGGATCTCTTCTATGTGTTTTTTGCAGAAATATCGCCCCTCACTTTTGAATACTCCTAAACTTCCCCAAATTCAATTACAGCTCAAATCTATAGCAGCAGGTTAGCATACAGAAACATGAAAGACCCAGGCTGACAAAAACATCACATAGAAGTGAACAAGACAAGTTGACGCAACACAACCTGAGATTGTCCAGAAACTCGATGCACTGAAGTTCAAATGAAGACTTGAGATTGAAGTGAACTCTTAACATACAATTCCATAAAGAGAATAGATCATATGATTAGAAGGTGGCAGAACGATATTTAAGCTGTCATTCAACCGTGAATAAGCCGCTATAGTTCCAAAATTGTCAAAATCAAATTAGGTGCACCCTGGACCCTGAATATGCAAGTGAAGCGCTCTCAACTCTAATTTCTCTTTCGTTGCGGCTTCCTCTCTAATTTTTCACATATCTGGATCAGATTCAATTAAGGTTCTCATTCATTGAGAAGCGCAGTAGAACGTACGTACAGCTTGAATGTCAAGTGACACCAAAAAACGCAATGACAAGATTAATCCCTACCCATCTTCTACTAGCTGCGATTTCTGAAATGCCTTGAAAGGTCTACCTGGGGCTTTATACAATACATGAGTCCATCATTTTACGTTTTTTTTTATTTCTTCGTATTATTTTTTTGGACCTCTCATTATGGACATGAAATAACAATGTGATTTGTATAAAGTGATCTGATAAAGCGAACCTTATACTAGTCTTCGACATGGCGGAATTTCCATAAAACAAACAACAACGCAGGTGACAAACACCTGGTATCTCTAATTTGCAAGATCTTTACCAATAAATGCGGCCCTTCACTGGTGCGCACCTTGAATCGGGTATCCTAATTGTGTGAGTCGTTGTGATGTTTGTCAGATCAGTGATGGTGTTAGTTTTATTTTGAAAATGTGGGCATAGTAAATTCATTGGGATTGAATCAGTTCTATTTTAGCTCAGGTACTCACATGAATTGTACGTATAAAACATAATGAATTTGCAAAGACGCGACAATTAATTTTATTGTGACGACAGAAATTAACACAATATTAAAGTACGAAGAATACTCTCAAATTAATCTTCGCCCTATTGTCCTCTTTTGATAAGTTTGTTCTCTTTCCGGAAATGCGTAGACAATGAGTAATGTGATGAATTATAGTCATCGGTATTTAGGATGTTTATGTTTACAAAAGAGCACTCTCATATTAATCGGTAGCGTTCAATGGTTAAAGTAGATCGCAGCATCGTTTTGAAAAATTTTAGTCTGGTGGAAGTTGAGGAGGTGTTGAACACTTGGTAGGTCTTTTGAACTTATGAAATTCGTACTGCCCCTCCTTTAAAATAACATTAATGTATTCACTTCAACAATATTGAATGTAATCATTCATTGACATACTGCCTTCATGCTCGATATTGTTGTTTTGTCAGTCGCGAACCAAATGAAGCAAAACTATCTCAAGATTTGATTGTTCTTCTATCAATGGGGGCACTCTCACGTCTTACTTTCTTTCTAAGTCTTATGAAGACAACAGTGGACAACAACACATGGGATCACATATAAAGCATTGGTCTTCACCGCGTTTATTTATTTAACGTGTGAATTTCTTTCTGATATCAATCTTGCTTTTTTTAGTAGCAAAGATTGATATGTCACTTTCAAGTTCATATTTTAAAAAGATTGTTAACTGTGAGCCTGTTCGTTGAACATCACAAGGTACCAAATGGCTTTCAATGATTGATACCTTACTAGACCAAATCACACTGAAATGTACCGCAAAAAAGATGAAATCCATTTTTCCTACAATTTAAATTTTTTTTGGCGATTGTTTTTTAAAAGTACTCTATTAATTATAGGTAGTGTAGTCTTTCTTTACTAGTAATTCAAATTATATTAAGTTTAATAATTTTTTTTCATAAAAAATACCGAAATTCTTTATTAAGGTTCGAATTGAAGTTTGGGTGTGAACCTATAAGGTTTTTTCGTGGACGAAAAGAAGTCAAATTTTTATAAATAATAATGTGATTGAATTCAAGAGAGATCACACGTATAAAAAAACCATAATATTTTTTAGTAAAGGAGTCAATTGCTGTTGCATGAAATTTTTTTTATGTATTATAATATTCAGAAGGAAAAACGTGTGAGCATCCTGTTCAATATATTAAATAATCCAAATAATGATTGTGTCGGAATTTAAAATGTATATGTAATTTACATCAAGGACGTCATGTAATTCCTTTTTTGAATTCAATGTTAAAACAAGTTTTAAGAACAAATCAATAATCTATCAATAATCAATTAATTAATTAAAAATTTATAATATTTTGTGTTTGAAATGTAATCACATGGAATTCTTTTTAATAGTTGTATGCTTCTTACGTATAAAAAATTTGGATAAAAATATCCTTTGCAGTGCTATATTATGAGAAAATACAAAATTTAGGTTTAAAATGGTGATTTACGCTATTTCACGGATTTATTTATATGAAATAAATTTTTTTAAATTATGAAAGGGACATATTGCAATACTATTCATCCGTAGAAGTTTTTTTTAATTTAATGTTTGTCAAAGCAATTTTAGACTTTAAAAGGTCATCACAGGATTGTAGTCATGTCCTATCAAAGTAACCCTAATGGTACCTTTCAATGTGATTTAATCCTTCTGCAATACTCTTTTACGCAAGAACGGTGCAATTAAAAACGTCCCCTTTAATAGCATTAATATGTGAACAATAGGTCATAATATAATTAGAATGCGTTCGTGGCCCGACTTTGAGAATGTTATTTTAACAAATCCACTTCACTAGGTCCATGGACAGTATGCTATACTGAAACGGACAATCATTTGTTCTCGCAGAAATGAGAGGCATCTTTTGTTAAATCGTGCTTGAAAGCGGGACATTGAAAATGTTTCTTTGTACTATCCATCTTGAATCATATCCATGAACTCAAGAATCAACAAGGAATATCAGTAGCTTTGGAAGTTGTCCAAATGGAATAATTTGTTTTACAAGGCTAGTATATATTGGCTCTCCATATGAAGTACCACTGAATTTGTGTTTGAGATGCCCGTAAATACGAATGCCGGAAGACACATGCCCTCCACATTCTAAGTTTACGAGTATATTTTCTTTTACCTTACAACGGTATAAATTTTGGGCTTGTGAAGGTATAAATTTGGAGCTTATGAAAAGAGGACCTTTAAACTAGTCCCAAAATGGTAGTTTTCACGTACAAGTATTCTACTTTAAGGTAAAGAACAACAGGCATATTACATTTTCGATACCTTTTAAATTAATGTGCAGAAAAACTGGCATGAATGTATTCTTTGTATATGTATAAAAAATTTCAGGTGTGCACCGCAATGTGAAGTGTTATTTATTGAGTCTTCAAAAAGGTGAGATATTTAATGACATAGTGAAAATGGCATTGAATTATAAGACTACTATATACTTAAGCAAACCCCTTTTTTAGAAGGCAACTGAAATGTCATTTTTCTTCTACTTTGTACTCATAAAAGAATGAACCCGAAATGTACAGGTCTATTGACTTTGTAAATCAAAAATTTGATTTCTTTTTCGAAGAAGCTGAACCCTAGAATAGACATATTTGTTTTTTCAAAAGTTTCATTTATAACAAAAAATATTTAATAGCATAAAGATGTCCAGTTATGAAGGGATTTCATTATGAAGAGCTTTCGTTATGAAGAGATTTCGTTATGAAGGTGATATAGTATCCTCTAACTGTAATGACATATTATACATTTAATACCAATAGTGTGGAACACCTAAATTGAATATTTGTATTCTTTTCATATTCAAATTTTTAAAATAAAGTTTCGGAAGTAAGGATTTCTAAAATTTTTAAAAACATGCATGTCTCCAAGGAGAAGAAATCATGTCCGTTTGCTGAAGAAGAAAAAGGATGAAAGGGTTAGTTCCCCCTCCTCTCCTATACAAGTAATGTTTCAAAGTACAGATGTACATATCGAAACGCCATCGAAGTATATGTCTTTCATTAGAGAAGATAAAATTTTGCTTCTTAATAAAAAAGAGGTTGATGAAAGGAAAAGACTCTTGAACTTCAAATTAATTCCAACAAATATATAATAAACGGAGAAGGCGGATGTGACATATCGAATTCACAGAGATCTAAATGAATGTGGAACATGCTATTTTTTTTCTAATAATTTGAACATTGGGCACTCCTAAATCGAAGGTGTGCTTCATTCTTCACATGTTCTTGAATGCAAATCCTTTGATTCTTTGAAGTAAATGGTGGAAATGGCTGCTCCCCAAAAGAATAACAGTTTGCCTGAACTTCTAATAACACTTGAAGTTCAATGCCACCCGGACTTATAGAACACCGTAAACTGAAATTGCCCCATGAAAGTCAATAGTTTTTATATAAATCCATCGGAAGGTCGATCCTTGATTTTTTGGCAACCTAAAACCGCATATTTTTAATTAATTATGAATCCCGAACGGACGCGGCAGGTGTTTCTAAGAAATCAATAATATATGGCACGTACCGGAGACTATATGTTTTTGTATTGTACACTGGAATTTTGGTAAAAACTGTGAAAGCGGAATATCTACTGTGTCCGTTAAATTTCGTAACATTTGAAAGTATGCATCATGCATTCCGGCAGAATGTACAGTTAGTTTTGCAAGAAGAACAATCCGCGCGGCGAAAACAAATCGTCATGGTACCCTAAAAACAAGAATTCATGGTTTATTTTCAATTAATGTAGAAAGCGATGAATCAATGCATTTTGATCGCTGAATCAAAATTATGAGGAATTCTGGTTTGTGGGTAGTTCTAGATGAGGGTACTACCAAGTAAATTGTGAATTTATTTATTTCACCTACTATTCAAAAAGGTTTGACGTTAATTTAATGAGAGGTTGTACGTTGTTTTTTTAAAAAGGACCCGCCATTTGGGTACCAAAATCCTAAACCCATAATTAAATTGTTAACAATTTGTTTTTCAAAATGATTTTGCACTTCATTGAATTTACTAATATTTTCGTATATGTTGTACAATAGACCTAAAATTTGTTGTAGCATACTTGCCAATACCTATTTTATCCTAGAGGTCCCCAAAAGAATTTGGCCAGCACCACCACTATTGTCTTTGAACTTAGGAGATCGAGATTTTTGAACCGCGTTTCCCATTTTTTGGAAGCACTGTATTACAAGATTCTATGGTTTTCTTAAACCGCAAATGCCTTAATCCTGAAATTTGTTACTTCATTTGGAAATGGCATTTTTTGGACCCTTTTTGGTGAAAATGTAGTCAAAGTTTTGTACGGCCAAAATAATCCAAACCCATAGCCCCTCTGAATTATCCTAAATTAGCTATTCATTGTGCTGAATGGTAATTGTTGTTTGACCTTCAAGGTAGGAGGTTGTAAAACAGAGCGGGCATTAAGAACGGACCCTACAAATGGCTATGAAATAAACATGAGTTGGTTATGAAATTGACTACTGTAGTAATTGAATGAATGGAAGGAAAAAAACCTTATTAATTGCAAGAGCCAATCATTTTCTTTGCTTCTCCCATTTGTATTTAGAATTGCAAGTGAACCGTTTATGAAAGACCTAGGGTCACAAATAGGGACCTATGACCCAAGTCGTTTGAAAATTCATAAGGAATTTGAGAGTGCTTGGAAAAATACAAAATCACTTGGGTTACATTCCTCCTCAATTTCTCTAATATGTCTAGAAAATGAGGTAAAAATATTTCTGTCCAAGAAAATACATGAAAAGGGGGACCAGAGCTCATATGCTCCATTTCGGAGCCTCCTACGTTAGCATGACCAGAAATTATGAAATGTATTCCCCTTCGCGTTTAGTGTTCTGTTTCTGCACACGGCGCACCCCGAAACCCTAGCAGCCCGAAGCAGCCTACAGTAAACCCTGAACCCTTACCCGTACCCGTGTCCGCCCCCCCCCCCCCCCCCCCCCGAGTCACCCGCGGAACACTGCGAAACACTGGCCCGTCCCTGGCCATGGATGTGCATGGGGAGGGATGTGTATGGGGATGTGGCAGGTGCCGCGACGTCATGCCGGTCTGTCAGAGAAGCGCGGAACACTGCCGCAGAAGTTACTTTCTTCCCGCTGCGGCCTGTCAGAGCAGGGTAAAAGGTAAGCCGTTGGCCGGCCACCGGCCAGAGCCCGGGCGCACGGGACACAATATTCAACGGGGTCCAGCAGGGTGCAGTGCGGTCAGGCCATCAATAGACGCATTGCAAAGGGTGAGAAATAGTGTTTTCCCCGGGGCACCGGGCTTCTTCCTTACTGAAAAGGGGAGAAAATTTAGCACGCCCTGCCCTGAGCTAACGTACATTACCTTCAAAGCCATGGCCCCACGTCACAAGCCCAGAGGACAGCAGTGAGCGACTGAGCGCAGCACGACCTCGACTGGCGCCTTTGGGGAGGTGGGCTCCACTGGACACTTCCAATCTCTGCCTCCTTTAGTTTGCTGGATGCATGTTCTGCACTACTACTGTACTAAGGAAACATCATGTCTTTGGTGCGCATGCATAGCTCTCGCTTGTCCAAACTAAAGCACTCGCGAAGGTAATATCCATGCTTGCGTGTGCATGTACACCCATGCTGGAAACGCCCTCGACGAAACCAAGCCTCAAGCTTCGAATTTCGTTTCCCAGAGTAGGGCGGAAGCAATTTCAATTCCTCGATCTAAACTGACGATAATCAAACTCACTGCAGCACCGAACTGCTAAAAAGCTTTAAATAATTTCAAGAGGCTTCTCTAGCTAGATTAGAAGGCGAGGTGGTCGATGAAACGCTGAATTCGGTCTCAAAACATCCTGCTCCCATCTCCATAACAAAGTAAGATGCACGGTTCCAAGCAATTCATCTAAACAAAGAACCTCCACCTCACTGCTCCCTGGCTTTTCTCTATCGTAGAAGGAGAGGAGGTCGGTGAATTAAACTTCCAATAGTGTTGCAAACATCGCACTCCGATTTATGGTACAATTAAGGGCGAAAACTAGTTGAACTAACAACAACAGCAGGACTACAGCTATAACCCTAACTTACTGCTCAAATACTTTTCAATAGAGTTAGACTCTATCTTCGAAGTACGTAGGGGTGGTAGGGGAAACTTCGAATTGTTTTGCAAACATCAGACTCCAATTTACAAGTAAAAAGAAGGACGGAAGAAATTTCCGCCATACTAACAAGAACAGATCGAACTGCAGCTATTAATTAACAACCTAACTGCACAATTGTTTCTCAACAGACTCCTCTATCTTCGTGGGAGAGATGGTCGGTGAAATGAAACTTCGAATTTCATTGCCAAACACCACACTCCTCGACACAAATCGCCAATCCAAATTAGGACGGAAACAGTTAATCTCCTCTAAAGCTAAGCTAACAGCAACCGAATTGAACTACAGCTAGCTGCACCTAAGTTTTCAAATACTTGTCGATAGACTTCTCTATCTTCGAAGGAGGAGTGGTTGGCGCATACCGGTCGACAACATTTCCGTTCTTGTCAACCAGAAACTTGGCGAAGTTCCACTTAATGCTATCCCCTAACCACCCGCCTTTCTGCGACTTCAAGTACTTGTACAGCGGCGCCACCTGGGCGCCGTTCACATCGACCTTATCGAAGATCGGATACTCTGCTTTGAACCGCGTGCACGCGAACTCCTGGATCTGCTCGTTCGTCCCCGGCTCCTGCCCTCCGAATTGGTTGCAAGGAAACGCCAAAATCTCGAAATCGCGGCCCTTGTACTTGCTGTAGAGATTGGCCAGCTCCGTGTAATTCGTAGTGGTCAGTCCGCACTGCGACGCCACGTTCACGATCAGCAGCACCTTCCCCCGGTAGCGACTCAGCTCCACATCGTTCCCTTGAATATCCTTCACCACAAAGTCATAAACCGAGCTCCCCGACGTCGCCATCGCTCGTCTTTTGAACACAATCCACACACAACAACTATCCGAACGAAGCAAGCTCTTTACAAAACAGAAACGTGAATTGTAAAAATGCGCAGGAAATCGACAACAAGGGCGCGCCCGTGAGCGATTTATAAGAGCTGCAGAGACGGCGACAAGAAGAGTGAGAAGCGGTTCAAAGCAGCTGCGCACATAAATGCACACTGAAACCGATTTAGAATGTAGCCAGCGTGTACATTTTAGTCTCCCCTTCCAGGCAAGTGAGAACAGGGACGGACGGTGCCGGTGTGAAAGGGGGTTGATAGTTTTTCGAGAAAGATGGCAGAGAATAATGGGCAAGCATGTATGTCAGCCAATGACTTGAGAATTGAGTTGATTTCAATGTTTTTTTCCTTTATTAAGGGGGGGACCCAAAATAAAGAATCATTCATTGTAAAGATAAAGGACAACTGAGTGAACTAGTTCCTTCATTTTAAAAAAAAAAGGGCGACCAGTATTGCAGTTTCTTTACGTTTCTTAACCCTAGAATATTCCAGAAGCCAGCCTAAAACTGGCGAGATTTTGGAATGGAAATCTATTGTTCAGGTCCTATTCCCACAGTCAAACATAAAAATTCTCAGTCTTGACTCATCTTGAAAACACCTGCCTGAGAGCATCTCCTACAGCCCTCAACATATCCCCACTCCGTGATTCAAGATCTGTCCAATGAAGAGGAGATGGCCACTTGTATCCCCAAGAGTGCAACTCCATAAAACATACTTTCAACCAATCACAAGTCACACAACTCCCCAAAATATACTCCCAACCAATCACAAGTCAAACAATTTGCATTGATTATGACGACTTGCTAATCTCAAGACTAGTGGTCCCTGTAATGACACCTATAGAAATGGCTTTTTTGGAGAGTAAGGAAAAGGCCGAGTCTGACAAACGTTAGAATTAATTGCTTTTCATCCAAATTCTAGTGGGGAGGGGACATCTGGAGGGCTGCAAGAGATGCTTTGACCCCTAAAAAATTAGCACCTGTAGATGCAACGTCACACTACCTCTGTAATATCACCTTCTCTACTATCACACCCTCTCTTTTGGTTGAGCTTATAGTTGTATGACAAGCCTTATTTGGGGCCTTTTTGCCCCCCGTTTTATCCCTGGGAAAATGCAGGAACTTTTTATTTGCAACGCATGAATTTTTTTTCAAATTTTGAGTTTATATTTGCAATCAGAGCCCCCAAATTATCTAGGAGAGGTGTAGAGAAATAGAATTAAGATGGCACACAATAGGTTTTTTTTTTACATTCACCCTTGGTTAGACCTCCACAAGAGGCTCATCTTACAACTATAAGCTCGACCCTCTCTTCTCTTTGAACTCTTCTCTTGGAGCTCTTTGTTCTGACAACCATACTCTGTAATATTACTAGGAGCTACCGGCATACAAAAATTGATAATAATAAGTTACAATACCAACTGAAAGTGTAGAGATGGTTGATCATTAGTGGTTGACAAATATCTATTGTACCCGGAGTTTTTTTTTCATTAAATACATCAGCAAGGATCTTGAATAATAAGATTCAAATTAATTTTGTACCACACCATGTAGTTTCAGTAAGATCCAATGATTCTATCACAAGATCATGGTGATCAAAGATGACTAAAATTGTTGAAATGAATTGTCCAATAGCAGCAAGGACTTCAAATCCAAAATTTTGTATAGTAGAGTACTCAAAATATTTAAGTTTTTTTTGGATTGACAAAGGAATATAAATATAGAACAGATTCAACAAATTTCAAAGAATTTGGAGCAATGATTTGGAAAATATTGTCACCCAAGTGGACAGCGGGTCCTTTTTAAAATTCAAATTACAATAATATTTGAAATTCAATATCAATTGCTTTGTAGATTGATTATTTTAATTGTAAAGTTTATGTCAATCTACTTACTATGTCCACCTAATCTATTTAAAAAATTAATTTTAGTTAATTTTTCAAAATGCTCAAAATGTTTAAGATGAAAAAATCGTTAACTTTTATTTGTTTGATTTCATATGTGTTAGACTTTCTATGTTTGCAACCCCGACTTCCGGAATTTTGTTAGTTAGCAAATTGGTGCTCACTTTGGTTGTGCAATTTGAATAGACATCACATTTATTTCCATTTATTATCTTCCTTGGTTGCAAACAATTGAACTAACATCAAGCCACCGATTATCAAGCAAGACCCAATACTATCCAAATATAGGTGCAAAACTACAGTACATGCCTTAATGAAGAATTAAGGCATGCACTACATTACAAAGTTGGAACCCTACGAAATGTCAACCCACCATGTGACAACCACCACAAATAGTGATGCCACCAAGGTTTGAACCGTGAACCTCCAAGTTGAGGCCCAAGGTTCTTAATAATCCAATGCACCACCAACTCACACATGTGTTCAAAGTAGGAGTTGGAAGTTATTTACCAAGCTTTTGCAATTTTTTTCCAAGTGCTTTGTAAAATTAGCAGACTTCAGACCTCATTTAGGCACAGTAAATCAATTTTTTTCAAAAAACTTTGAACTAAAAAAAGTTGTAAAATGAAATTAACTTTCACCTTCAAAAATCCGTTTGTGATTCAGAGATTTTTATAAAAAGTTATGGACAAAATTCAGAGACAGGTCGGAATGGTCAATTTTTTTACATTTACAAATCTGTCTCTGAATTTTGTCCATAACTTTTTATAAAAATCTCTTAATCACAAACGGATTTTTGAAGGTGAAAGTTAATTTCATTTTACAACTTTTTTTAGTTCAAAGTTTTTGAAAAAAATTGATTAACTATGCCTAAATGAGGTCTGAAGTTTGCTAATTTTACAAAGCACTTGGAAAAAATTGCAAAAACTTGGTAAATAACTTCCAACTCCTACTTTGGACACATGTGTGAGTTGGTGGTGCATTGAATTATTAAGAACCTTGGGCCTCAACGTGGAGGTCTACAGTTCAAACCTTGGTGGCATCACTATTTGTGGTGGTTGCCATATGGTGGGTTGTAGGATTTTTGTAGGATTTTTACACTTGTGCAAAAATTGTGGGCATCGTAACAATGCAATAAAATTGTAAATTAACAATAATCATTCATCCATAAAACAATAGTAACCACACAATAATCATTGATATTTTGTAGGATTCCAACTTTGTGATGTAGTGATATAGATTCTCATTCTAGAATTAGTAAGAATCCTACGTGGGGGTTAATATCTTCCCCCGCCAAATCCCCCATGTAAGGTAGAAGTAACTATTTCCAATAACTTAAGGGATTTTGCAGCAAATGATGAACAATTTAAGGCGCAAATTTTTTTTCCATGTAGAAAGATAAGAAATATGGGGATTCCTAAATTTTTATAATTTTATTCCCAAAATTGAAGTTACTATGAATTTTGGGAGTCAAAAAGTTGTCTGGACTAATAGCCAATGTCTAGAATCATCTAATTTCAATCATCTAAAAAAGTGCTTTCCACTCATTATTTCCTAAATTCTTCCTCACTACTTGAGACATGTGTCATAACCTTATTAGTCCCAACTTTGAAAAAACACATTCCGAGCTTTTTAGCTTTAGTTAGAAATAGTGCCCCCTACAGTTTGGCTATGGGTTGTGATCGACTATAGGTGCATTTACCTTAACTTCACCACCCCCAATATTTTAAACACTTTGACTACAAACAAATGAAAAAATAACAAACACATAAATTTTTGGATAAATGAAAATTTGGCGGATGAACAACAAAGTTTTCGATGAATTATTTTTTGGATGGATAAAGTTTTGTTGTTTTGATGACAAGTTTCTAAATAAATTTTAACCCCTAAAGGCCCATTGTCCCTTCTGGGGACAAATGGGATTTCAGGCAGGTACCTACGGGCTGAAATTTTGTCCTAATTTTTTGAAACTTTTTTTGAAGATAGAAAAACTGATAAGCTTTGTGGGAATATAATTTTTTTTCACAATCGGTGCCTAGGAACAATAATTATGACCAAATAAGCTCAAAATAGGGGACGGCGGGCAGCCTGGTCAGCAAAAAAAAAATGGACAAAAATTTTAATTTTTTTTCTGATAGATTATATTTTTGTCTATTTGGAAAGCTTTGATTCATTTCATTTGGATTTGTTATGAGAAAGTTATGGATATTCTTGTTTTTCAGGCAGTTAGAGCATCTTCTTGAAAAAAATAACTTCTAGGATTCATTTTTTAATGCAATTTTTCAAATTTTTCAAATTTTTTTTTGAATGGTTTAATTTACTTGCTAGAAAAATCTCACCATTGGAATTAGTGCATTTTAATTCCATCTAAAATATATGAATATTTTAGATTTTCCTTCTATCTTGTACCTACTTCTACTTAACAATTTTTTTAAGAATGATAATTAAATTTTTTTGAATTTTTTTCCCTCTAGACTCTCAACTCAATTCTCTACTATAAATATTTAAAGCTCAAAATGCTGCAGTGCAAAAAATTTAAGTTAAAAATGTTCAAAGTCAAAAAATCTAGCCCTGCAATGTGATGAAAAACTTGTTTTTCTCACTTTAAACGTAGATATCTTGCAATTTGTATAGTCAAAAATTCTGAAATTTTTTCCATACATTCTCATACTAGTTAGGTGTAAGATCCTACAGTTAAATGGTCAAAAAAAATATTTTTCAATTTTTTTTTACTCTTTGCTATAGAAATGGCAGTTTTGAGTGTTTTTTGTCAGAAAAAAGGCCTTGGGCCTTTCGGGGTTAAGGATGATCCCTATCCTTTAGTCCCTTGGGATCCAAACATAATTGTAGCAAGAAGAGGGGTGCATTGAGATTTTGCATAGTAGGAGCTTTTCTAAGCTATATTGGTTTGAAAAAATTGGCAAACAATTTCTAGTGCCTACCATAAAATGGAAAATACACTACAAAATGAAACCAAACAAACAAAGATATTTAGTTCACAACAATCATTGTTTTGCAACATGTGGAGGGGCTCTAAAATTTTTTAAATTCCATGTTTAAAAGTTTACCTCTTTAGACTATATGAAAATTGTACACTATAAGAACCCCGTGTTTTAGGTGATGGATTTTAGGTGACATTCAATGTAATGACCTATGTTTTTATGTCAACAATAACGTTCAATGTAACATCACCAACGTTACCTAAAACACGGGGTTCTTATAATGATATGAGAGTGCTGGAGAGAATTGCGCTAGATTTGCTCACATGAAAACGATGCCTAGCCTCTCGATATGATGTGGATTACTGAACACAATTTATTGTTGCAGAGGAACTGCCATAAAACTTGCAACTTAATTTCTACTCCATCCCAAATGCTCTGAACTAAAACTAATCTTTCAATAAAGTGATCTATACAATTGAATGGATCCTTGAAACTGTTGTATATATGAAATTGATTGGCTATTAATATTTTCTTTTATGAGGTGATTGCACAAAACACCTGTACTATTTGTTGCGTTTGCAACAATACTCATGATTTTTCCTAGAGTACTTTAAAATTAGGAAACTAATTTTTTTTAAATTAAAAATTATGGCCAATGTATGCACCTTTAAGATGAAGGTAACCACCAATGGAAATTCATTAAAAAATTCTCTAAGTAGGAAAACTAGAAAAGTGCCAAATCTTAAGAAAATAGATTTTTCAATGTTTTAATTAATAAAAAATAGGATAAAAACTTAAATAAAAATAAATAAAAATTGTCCATTTGTAGCAACTCTATAAAGATGGTTATTCACCAGAAAAACCACCAAAATAATTTTTTACATGTTTTGAAATGCAAGTAGAAAGAGGCTTATTTTGTGGACCTCTACACTACATAAAACTAAGTATTTTTAAAATTCTTTTGTACCATAACTACAAGTCTACTAGGAAACCATCTCCTCCAAATTTCAGCTCCAAATTTGTTTTAATGGGTACCAAATAGTACTAAAACCTACTAAATTGGCATTTGTGACTTAAATTGGGGGCTATTATTAAATAGTAAAAGAAATTTAAAAATTTCCAAAAAATTAGATAAGGTGTATAATAGTTATAAATACCTTGTCTATGGATTTTGAATCATTTGAAGTCAAAACACAAAAGTAATGGCAAAAAAACTATTCAGTAAGCAACGTGTGATAGAAAATAGTACAAGTGTTTTTTGCAATCATCCTACGAACGTACTAAATTTTTATTGTTGTAAAGTGGAGATTTTGTATGAAAAGTGGAGAGCCTTAATGATATGTCGTTGAGCATGTAATTTTGCTCTATATCACTTGATCTTTGATTCACAAGGCATTCCACATGGAGCAGCATATTGAAACAAGAACTCTGGAATGATTTGATGGATGCTATTGTGAAGCTTTGGTCCATACATTTATAGTTATCACATTGGATGGACCGCCCATCCTAAATGTCCAATTTGCCTACTTGTCCCGGATGTTTGGTGACCCTAACTTACCTGATGTGACTACTTTAAGGTAGTTACACTACAAGAGAAAGGGGTGTTTTAAGTGAGCTTTTAAGTATAGTCCTAGACATAAGATTTTAAATAATGACCTTTAAATAGATTTTCAGCAAAAATTTATTTAAAAGACATGTCTTCTAAGTAAATTTTTGCTGAAAATCTATTTAAAGGTCATTACTTAAAATCTTATGTCTAGGACTATACTTAAAAGCTCACTTAAAACACACCTTTCTCTTGTAGTGTTATATTGTCTGTCTCCTCTATTCAAACCATCTAATATATCTGCTCGTCCAGGACATTTGGTGATCCTAACTTGTCCAATAAGACAACAATGCATTCATTATCATGCACTAATATTGTGCTTTGGTAGAGATCACAAAAGAAGTCATGTAGATACGGAACCTGTTCGAAGAAATTAAATTCCCCATTATGTGGCCTATAACTGCCTTTTGTGATAACTAGAGTTATATTAAGATGGCAAAAAACCTAGTGATTTAAAAACAAACAAAACACATAGAAAAAACGTGTCACTTCATTCAAGATTATGTGCAAAAGAATCAAATATCTTTGAAGTTCGTAAGGACTCAATTGCAAATGGCAGATATTCTCACCAAGCCACTGAGTAAAGTATTGTTTTATGAAATGAGAAGTTGTCTTTGGCTACTTACATTAGCCAAATTCAGAAAGCTAGTAGACCTGATTAACTCAATAGATCAATAGAACCAAATCATATTGCAATCCCGGAAACATATTAGCCACATGGTTGTCACAACCACAATGTTTTTTTAATTTTGAGATGAATATGAGATTTGTACTTTTTAGTGCTTGAAACTACTCCAGCAAGTCAAAGTAGTGGACTGAGGAGGAGTGTAGAATACACAGCCGGTCTACTACTCTAGCATAGAAAATAGATTTAACTTATAAAATATTAGTTACAGATCTTGAATGATTAAGTTGTTAACTGTTGGTTAGTTAACATGGGTTTCTTTGCCTTGTTCTCTCTTTTTGTATTTAGGCTCTGTAATTTGAAATTCTACTTCACTTCTACGTATTATTATCATATTATTTTGAAAGTTGGTCTTAATTGATGCTGTCCTCCGGTCCTTGAAACATCTTCATTTGTTTCTCCCCTAGTTGCTTATGTTTAACTATGAGCACCATACAACAACAAACTTGATTAGAACCAAAATACATCAACATTGGCCATAAATGCAGTCTAAGCCAAATATACAATTGACTTTGTATACTGATAACAAGTCAAAGGAGTCATTTTGGGAGGGTCATCAAAGGAATATACTATGCAGACTACATTTATGTACGAAACTATACCAAGAATGTTGCATTCCCACTTCTTGAAATCGGGCTTGAAATTGAATATGTGATAGACTCTAGGGATTATGATCGTGTAGGTATAGGATTGAAGATTAACAAGTTTGAATATGTTGTTGTACACACTCCGTCTACAACGTTGTCTACATCACGTCACATTGTAACGTCAGTATGTCCATCATAACATTAGCCATCAACTCTAACGTCTATCAAGATAGAATATTCATTGTCAACAAAATAATTTGATTACCATGATGGACAATTTGAATGGAAATACTCGCGACTTCAATGGATAGGATTGTTTAACCGACTAGCTCAATATTTATTAAAGATAGACCACTTCAATGGACTAACCAACCACCAGATAGACTAGTCGTTTGTTTCAATGGACTGGTTGTCCAATTGACGGACTGTCCATAGACCTAGATGACGGACACAAGGGACAAATCCAACAAACTTATGGACACTTTTTACTATAGGATAAATTTGAGATTAAAAAAGTTAAAAATTGAATTTGTTTGGCCACCTTTATCCAAGTATGATTAGGATGCATCATTAGGAAGAAATTGAACCCTCTAAGCGGTTGCGAGTTTTTTTACTATTAGTACGACTATATTTGAAAAAAGGTTGAATAGTGACAATGTCCACGGTGGCATGAGCGGTACCATGTACACAAGTGAATTCCACTTTCTAGTCTATTCCCGGTTTGCCACTCCAGCTTCAATTCAAAAGCATAGAAAGGCCATGCTGCATGCCCCAAAATTAGCCACACCAATTGTTGACGAAATCAATTCAATAATTATGGCTAATTCTAGCTGAGTTGATGTTGGATTAAAATTATCTTGTCTGCTTCTTGTCAGCTTCTGGGAGCATAGTTAGTTTATTGGGGTACCAAATGCAGCCACCAATCTAAAGTGGTTGACTTCTTTACTCAATTCCAACTGAAACATTTGAGTTGCGTGTAATTTTTTGGCTTGTGCACTGAGAGGGTCTAGCTAATTATGAAAGAATCATGTGCTACACTAAACAAGTGAAGTAAATGTTGGAGAGTGGGTAAAATAGTTTCCCACCAAGTTCTTTACACTGCAAAGCAGCCCCTTAGAGGGTTCATTTTTTTCCTAATGCATGATAAACTCATGCAAATAGACAATGTCATGTTGGGATAGAAGACCTTGTTTGTCCAATCCTTAAATGTATCACCCTTATGAACATCTTTCCTATTGTTGGAATATCCAAGCAACTCTATTCATAATTTCATACCAAATCCTTTCCAAAAGTATCCACCCATACAACAATCAGAGGCACGAATTGAAAATGATAATGATTCTTCAACTATACTCGTGGAAACAAAAGTCATGCAATTTTGATCAATGTGATTATGACACTCTCCAAAATAACAAGCTGATGTAATCAAAGTGATTGGATAAAGACCTAATAAAGGCCGTAAAAAACCATTGACCTCCTCAAAGCTCAAAATCTCCACTATTGTCCGTTCCTAAAAGGATACATGTCTTTCCCTTGTGTTCCCCATGAGCAAAGATTAGTAATAACAATCCATCTTCCATTGTCATGCTTGCTATCAATTTTTGCAACGTACTCTTGTAAGTTGAGATCAATATCTCCAAACTACAAAGTATGTAAAAAGCTCCATCATCTTTGCCCCTAAAAGCCCGTTGTCCCTTCGGGGGACAAATGCGTTTTCAGGCAGGTACCTACGGGCTGAAATTGTGTTTTGATTTTTTGAAATTTTTTTTGGAGATAGAAAAACTGATAAGCTTGGTGGGAATATAATTTTTTTCTCAATCGGTGACCGGGAAAAAAAGGTATGACCAAATAAGCTGAAAACAGGGGACGGGGGCAGCCCGGGCAGCAAAAAAAAATGGACAAAAATTTGAATTTAAATTTTTTTTTTTTCTCATATATTATATTTTTGTCTATCTGGAAAGCTTTGATTCATTTCATTTGGATTTGTTATGAGGAAGTTATGGACATTCTTGTTTTTTGGGCAGTTAGAGCATCTTCTTGAAAAAAATAACTTGTAGGATTCATTTCGGAATGCAATTTTTGTAATTTTTCAATTTTTTTTTTTGGAATGGTTTAGTTTACTTGCTAGAACAATCTCACCATTGGGATTAGTGCATTTTAATTCCATCTAAAACATATGAATATTTTAGATTTTCCTTCTATCTTGTACCTACTTCTACTTAACAATTTTTTTAAGAATGATAATTAAGTTTTTTTGAATTTTTTTTCCCCCTAGACTCTCAACTCAATTCTCCACTATAAAGATTCAAAGCTCAAAACTCTGTAGTGCAAAAATTTTAAGTTAAAAATGTTGAAAGTCAAAAGATCTGGTCCCGCAATGTGCTGAAAAACTTGTTTTTTTAACTTTAAACGCAGATATCTTGCAATCTGTGCGGTCAAAAATTCTGAAATTTTTTCCACACATTCTCATACCAATTAGGTATAAGATCCTACGGTTATATGTGAAAAAAAAACAATTTTAATTTTTTTTGACTTTTTGCTATAGAAATGGCAGTTTTGAGTTTTTTTTGGCAGAAAAAAGACCTTGGGCCTTTAGGGGTTAAAAACACAATCTTGCTTCTTTTGGATACCTCCATAGGCCGGTAAGGACCAACTTCAACTTCTTTGGCCAAATCCACTGATGACAACCAAGTTTGTTCTTCCACAATGTCATTGTAGATGTGATGAGCCATCACATAATTTGCAGCAAATTAATCATTGTTGTCCATTGGAAAAGCATAGTGAGGACCCAACAAACCCAATAGGATGGTTCGACCAATCTTCTTTGCACCTCTTTTGCGGACACTATCAATAAAAATCCCTATTGAAGGTTGTGTTGTCTTCCCAAGTTTTGCTATCCAAGAAGACTTGGAGCCTTCCATTTCTATACAAGACAAATCAGTGACTTCAAGTCAAAAAACTTAGTCAAGATTAATCACTACTCAGTTTTTCAAAAATCGATTACAAATTTTGTTTGCATGGGAACTAAGCTTGTCCCTTCTTCCTTTATTGCTTGTTTTTTTTAGATATTGAAAATAGACATTGATCAAAACAAAGTTGGGCTAAACATTTTTGAGATGAATTATATAGAGTTGATTTTCAAACATGAAATCTTAAATGAAGAACCTGCAACAACATGCCACAAGACTCACAAATATTTGTAGAGATTGATGTACATTCAACAATGGCCCACTTTACAAGCTCCACGTGTACACCACCTCCAACAGTGAATTCAAAAAAAAGTTGAAGTTGTCTTGCAAAATACAAAGCTCTGAATATTCATTTCAAGGAAACAGTTTAGAATTTGAGTAATTTAGAAAGTAGGTTTTATAGTTCTTCCAAATAAGAGCCCATGCCATCTAATCCTAATTTGAATCATGTCGATTCACGGACACAACTTCAATGGAATTTTGGACTAACTCAACACATATTTTGGCAATCAAATGATTCTATTACCATGGAATACCAAATTGCATTGTATAGTGGCCTTGGAACCAATAAACATAGATACATGCTTAGATTGTGAACTTTCTAACAATGATTTCCAAAAGGCTGAGCATATTTCTACAATCTCTTGAACTCTAGAAACATAGATAGAGTAGCCAAACTAAGAACTAGAGAAGTCGGCCCCCAAATAAGAACTCTAAATCCTTTCCATATGCAAGGGATGTAGTCAATTCTATTATCATACAAAAATTCCCTACTCCAACAAACTCTATAGCTTTGCAAAAACAAAAAAGTTATTCTAAATAAATTGAAGCTTGTAGCGACAACATGTTGCAATTTTAACAATAGCCTAACTCAATTTTTCAACATAAAAATTTATAAAATCAAGATGTGTAGTGCAAAAGTTTTAAGTTAAGAAGATTCAAAGTCTTATAATCTAGTCACACAACTTAATTACAAAAAATCCGTTTAAAAAAAATGCAAATATCTTGTAATCTATATGACCAAAGTTTTTGAAACTTCTTCTATACAATTTCATATCAACAGTGCTAGTATGTGAGCCCAAGAATGCAAGCTTGTGAGCATTGAGCCTACAATATAGGTACCTATAATATAGATACTACACACTATAGAAGGTGTATATATCATAAACACCTATAATATGGGTATTTGTAATATATATATCCTATAATCATAGACGTTTTCTATTGTATATACACCTATAACATAGGTGTGTGGTATTCTAGGCTCATGGGCTCACACTCCTATGCTCATATAATAGCAACCCTCAATTTCATACTAGTTTAGAGCAAGATTCTACAATTAAAAATAAAATAAAATAAATTCTTTTTGCACTTTATAATAGAAATGGCAATTTTGAGTGTTTTTTGACAAAATAAAGGCCTTGGTTCATAAGTGATTAAATGACATGGCTTTATACATGCATCTAAATTTTTAATTCATTTTGTTTTTGAGTCACTCTCAACTACATGATATGTTTCTTACATACACCTTACAACCCTCTCATATTGTATATTGTAACGCAAATGCAGAGTACAAGTACATGAAGATTTTGAAAGATGCCAACTTTATAAAACAAATTATCCTATTAGGAAGATTGCAAAATAGTAGTATCATTTATAAAACTAAGTGGAAATTAGTTTTGGTGGAAATAAATACAATACAATAGCATTTTGACTTGCATTAATATAAAATGTCTTATTTTGTGGTCGATTTTGACACCAATTCAGTTGATAATATGAGTTATACTTAAGTCAACCTCAAATGCAACATCCAATTTAATTTATTTTGGAAATTTTAATCATTTCATCCAAATTAACGATTCTCATCCATTTTAACAAATTTCTACCCATTCAAACATTTTTCATTCATTTTGTAAAGAAGATCATTATTGCATTTTTAAACAACCATAATTTTTCACAACATTCAACATCTTCATTTTCAAGTAATATATGTCGAAACCAACCTCAACCTTGCAGAGCAATTTCGGTAAATCTATATTTTATGCAATTTTAGGATTAACCCCTAAAGTCCCAAGGCCATTTTTCTGTCAAAAAAGGTTTAAACTGCCAATTCTGTTGTGTTCATCCAAGAAAACAATTTTTTATTATTTTTAGAATCTAACCACAGGACCTTGTACTTCACTTGTTTTAGATCATGTGGTAAAATTTTCATGAAGTTTGACCTTACAAATTGGAAAATATTAGCATTTAAAGTTGGAAAAAATTATTTTTTTGAATACTAACCTGCAATTTCAAATGACTTTAATTGCCATTTGTAGAGTTTTTTTGCACTACAGACTTTGAATTAAGAAAAAATTGTGTTGAAAAATTGAATTGAAATTCTAGGGAATTTTTTCAAAAAACACACACTTAATTTTCATTTTCTAAAAAATGTTAAGTAGAAGTAGGCCCAAGATTGAAAGAAAAACTAAATTGTTAATAGTTCTAAGAAGGGATTGAAACACTATAATCCCAATGGTGAGATTTTTTTAGCAAGCAATCTTAACCTTGCCAAACAATTTTTTTAGAAAAACTTTGAAAGTTGCATTCAAAAATGAATCTTATAAGTTATTTTTTCAAGAAGATGCTCTTATATTGTACAAAAAATAAGATTGTCTACAACTTTCACACAATAAATCCAAATGGAATGAATCAAAGCTTCCCATATAGATAAAATTACAATCTACGAGAAGCAAATTTTTTTAGTTAATTTTTTTTTGTATGAAGAAGTTTCTGCCTATTGCATAAAAAAAACACCCGTTTGTGCCATAATTTTTGCATCCGGGTACCAATTGAAATAAAATTATATTCCCATAAAGCTAATGCGTTTTTCTATCTTCACAAAAAGTTTCAAAAAATTATAATGAATATTAAGGTCGTAGGGGCCTGCCCCAAATCCATTTTGTCCCTTGAGTGAACAATGGGACTTTAGGGGTTAATAAGTTTAATGATTCATAAATCATCATTATGGCCTCTGTATACACTAATTTGTCCCATTAGTGAGTGCGATCCTAATTTACAAAAATGATATTATTAAATAAAATAATTAAATTAGTGTAGAATGAAATATTATTGCATTTTACAAATTTCCACAATATTTTTTATCCAGAGTGACACTAATGTTGTACGTGATACTAGTTTGAAAATGACTAATTTTTTATTTATACTATTTGTTGGCTTTAGATTGCATGGAAGAAGGCTTTGCATAGATAGAAGCTATTGTGAAGAAGTTTGAGTGGCTACTTTATTTGAACTGCAAGCTACTAAAAAAATCAAAGAAATGAAAAGAGATTAAAAGGTACTAAGGTAAACCAACCCATCATATGCAAAAGATTCATCATAGACACCTAGGAAATGACCTATTCACCCCTAAAGGACTAAATTGCATTTTTTTGGTAACGTAGCAATTTTGGGTAGCTCACTGCGTATGGAATTTTTATTTTTTTTCTTTGGAATTTTCACACAACATGTAGATGAGGTTTTTCTTTAAGGCCCAACAATTTCACAACTTTTGACTATATGGATAAAGTGTAATTCCATGATATGTAGTTTCTTTTCTAGACTAGGTAATCCGGGTAGATTCAAAAAATCACTTTTTTCAAAAATAGAAATTTTAAATTGGTTCTCTCTCTCTACGTAGAAAACTTTGAATCATTCCATTTTAATCAATGAAATAAAAGTTATGAGGGTTTTTAGTTTGCAGGTAGTGATGGATTGTTTACTGTAAAATAAAATTTGAAGTCCTTTATTTAACTCAATATTCAATATTTTTTGAAAAATTAAAAGCATTGGGTGTAGATTGTTTGTCACAGCATTACAACCATTGGAGTTGGCATTTTTTCAATTCCAAAACTAAAGTCTTAATAATTTAGTATTTTGAATCATTAAGTATTTTTTTTCCTATGTGTTGTACAAATCCAAATGATCTGAAATTTTTCAAGCAGGTGCCAACTTGAAAATGAATTCAAAGAAGCACTACCATTTTGAACATCTTTTCATACAAATGTGACCTTATAAAGTGCAGTTGCCTTGTTTTTGCAAGGCCAAAAAAAGGATTTCTGTTAATTCAAACATTTATATCTTGCAATCCACATGGTGGAAATTTCTGAAATTTTTTGTAAACCTTTTCAAACTAGCATACTACAAGATCTTATGGTTAGATGTGTCCAAATGTGTTTTTTCTCTAAAATTTGGTACTTGTATTAGAAATGGCAGTTTTGGTACGTTTTTGGTGAAAACATAGTCAAGGAACTTTAGGGGTTAAATCCTGCATCAACCCATGACAAACTTTTTTCAATAAATGAGATTTTGGCTACATTAGGTTGAGTTAGCGTCCACAATGAATGTCTTGGATGTTGATGATGGAGTAATTAGTGACTGCAATAAGAACTTCCACCTTTGTAATGTAAATTCATCACACACTGACTTTCTTAGGCCTTCACATTGTGACCGTGTTAGGAAATATTGTGATTGCTTTAGGTGAGTAAGATGACTGTTATAGATACACTTTTTATTGGTTTTGGGATAGTCTATGAACTCTTTTGCACCAATTGATTAGCACCCTTCAAAAATTCATAACAAATTCATACTTTCTGGAAAAAAAAAAAAAACTCTCCCCATTTTTCATGTTTGTCTTTGTGTGAAAAACAATTTAATTTTTTTCAACAATGTCAACAACACAAACTGATCATTTAGGCTGGTTTACCTTATTCCTTCATCACCTTTCCCATTCTAATTTCACATTTTTAGTGCAATGGGGACAAAGCCTCTAATAAGGTAGGAGGCTTGGTAGGAGGCTCATAAACCGACCATCTAAAGGCTGTTTGCCATTTTGGGAAAGCTAAACTCCTTGAAACAATTTTTAATAAATTTTAGTAGGAAGAAAAATGAAATTTGCATTAAACCCAAATTGTTTCATATTTTTTGGACCTTTGTGGAATTAGTTATGAATATTTGAAGTTGATATGCAGTGGTTACTAAAAGCCACCACCTCCTGAAATGTACACCGTTGGTACATGAAAGAAAGCAAAATGTACCTCTATGCCATGATCGGTTTTACAACATGGTCGGTTTATGAGCCTCCTATCTAACCCCTCACCGCCCAAGGGGCCCAAAAGTGTCCTCACACAGTTTCAAAGTATTGTAACTTTTCCATCCAATGTCCAAATTCAATAAAACTTGTTGAGAAATTTGCATCTTCTCTTCTAGTTTGTGTGGTAAAATTTCTAGATCAATCCAAGAGGTAATGATTTTTTGGAAGCCAATCAAAGTTCACAGGTTCAATTTGATTCACCAAAGTGCAATTCATGGCTGCAACTTCGGGGGCTTGTATCTCCTTCATCCGTTGTTCGATTTCAATAAAATTTGTTGTGTTATATTCCCCTTGAAGTCTAGTTATTGTGGTAAAATTTTCACGTCAATCCAAGTTGTTTTGAATGTTTGGGAGCAATTCGAAATTCAAAATCCCGGCATTCTTGGACTACAGTGAACTTCGGCGGCTTGTATCTCCTTCATACAGTGTCCGTTCCAATAAAAATTTTGAGAAAGTTGCGCATACTAGTCTAGTTTGTGTGGCTAAAATTTCATATCAATCCAAGAAGTTATGAATGACTGAGAAGCATTTTAGTAGAAGGAGGTTCAGCCTCGTCTGTGTTTTATGCAACTTTTCTTGCCTATTTTTTGACATTTGCAAGCTATTTTGCAAGCACATTGAATCAATTGAATGATATTTTTTTCCATCAATGTGTTTGTATGCTGGTTTTGAATCACTTTATAGTTTAAAGTTTATTCATTTGATTAGGTTTAGAAATCAAATTTTGCCTCTAAATGTGTTTTTAGGAAAATTTCAGCAACCTTTTTCAACACTAAAACATTATAATCTCGCAATCTATCCGGTCAAATGACTTCAAATTTGATACACATCATTTACAACATGTACACTACAAGATTGTACGGTTAAGATCTCTATAGCTTAGTGACATTTAGATCTATATCACTTCAAAAGTAGTGATGTTTTTGAACCCAAAACGGCCTTGGGCGGTGAGAGGTTAAGGTATGGGCATCTAGAAGTGACACTCTCCTAACTGCGACACCTGTCTACAGCCATCCAAAATTTCAAGCTTGGAATCTTGGACTAGTGTAGATAGGTGTCGCAATTAGGAGAGTCTCTTTTAGGTGCACATACCTTAGCGTGGCTGCTTGTTCACTTAGTTTGCGACGAGTTCGTGGGGGCTGTGCACAAGTTTTGTGGGATCTCGTTTGTGCTGTAAACTCTCGGCTATGGTGCTTCCCCTGCTTCTCCTCACTGTGGGATTAGTCCTGGCGTGTCCTGCACAGCAAGCACTGGCCAATTCTCCTCCTGTCCAAGGAATCTGTCAAGCACAGGACGCAATTGCATCCCCTCCTCGGAGAACCGTGATCGACATCACGCATGCTTACCGGGCGGATATGCCGAAGTGGCAGTCCGGCCATGGGCTCGGGAAGTTGTCGGGCTTGGTGCAGAGCATGGCGGAAGGCGACCCGTGCAATGTGTCGGAGCTGAAATTCGAGGGCGTGCATTCGGGGACGCACGTGGATGCGCCGGGCCATTACGTGCAGGAGCACTACGAGGCAGGACTGGATGTGGCGTCTCTCAGTTTGGAGGTGCTCATTGGTAAGTTTGCGTAAACCCCTGCGCTCGCTAGTTCTAGATCACTGGATCCCACGAAATCATCACAGTTTGCTTGGAAATCATGTGTCTTGATTTGGAGACGATTAATTTCCCGGCCTTGAGAGCGCCACCGAAGTTGCTATTCAGCTGTGGAAGTCGGTACATAGTTGGGTCTTGGTGTGGCGTCTTGCTTAAGCCCCTGCTCTCGTTAATTCTAGGTCATAGAATTTGTCAATTTCACAGTTTCTTAAACAACGTTTTTTTAAAATTTTGAGATGATTTTCCTGGAGAGCCCCATGAGGTGCCTCGTCACCTGTCACTGTTGAGAGTCCTGAAAATGATGCGCTCAACACCAGAGGGGATGTGCAAATCCTGCAAAACCTGGACTGTGTGCAAAACGTTGCAGATATTCCTTCCAAATTAGTGCAAAGGGGATTTTGGTCCTCACAATTAGCATAACAGTCGCATTAATTGCTATCAAGGTAGACCAAGCAGGCAGTTACAATCCAGCAAGAACAAGCGTGCACTTGCCGTTCGAGCTAGAACAAGCATGTACTTGCTATCACGCTAGAATATCCATTATGCCGTAAACGGACAACAACGACATGGAAGATCAAAAACAGGCAATTAGTGAATTGAATACTAACCTGTCAAGTTGGAATGGCGTGGTGCATCAACCAGGAGAACTGGACCTGATCACTTCAACAAAAACAAACTTTAGCAAAAAACATGAAATCCCACACCAATATGCCAGTTCTCGAAAACCATTTCTCAATTCAAAATTTCATCCGCATCTCATCAAATTGATCATAATCCCAACTTTGATGGAACTGTCGAGGAAAATCATCTCAAAAACAAGGCAAGATAGAATCCAAGGAACTGCAAATTGAAACCTCGAATTAGCGAGGACTGGGGGTTTAAAGCAAATGTGTCAGAGTTCAGAATTCGCATGAGAAGTCCATCGGCTCGAGTCGAGCTGATGGATGGACGGTCTATTCTTACTCATCAGCTCGACTCCAGAGGAAACTGCAAGCAATCTTCTTCCTTAAATGTTAAGACACCATATCAAGTCCCAAATCTGCATCTTATTCAGAATTGATCTCTACAATTAATTGAATGACAACTTCGATGGCCGGAGCTCTCAAAGGAAATCATCTCAAAATCAAGAAGCATGCTGTCCAAGAAACCGCGAATTGACAGATTTCATGACCTAGAAGTAGCGTGAGCAGGGGTTTAAGCAAGCTTACCCATGAGCGCCTCCAAACTCAGAGACGCCACATCTAGTCCCAACTATGCATCTCATTCAAAATTGACTTCCACAATTGAATGACAACCTCCAACCAATTCATGGGTTACAAAACTTCACCACATTTTGAAGTGCAATGCATACTGCCTTGGCGTAGCCAACTGATTCCAGTTTGTGATTGTAATTGCTTTCTTTTCAAATATGAATTCCAGTGCAATGTGATTCCACTTTCTTAGCTTATGAACCAGCTCTTGTGGAACAGGAAACTGATGTGGACAAAGGAGTGGGACTCCAGCTATATGGGTTTCACCACACACGGTGCTGACTAGCTTGTGAAACACACCAACATCAAGTTCGTTGGTACGGGTCTTTCATCTAGTGGCTTCTTCTTCCAAATGTATCATAAAACATTAGCTGCATGATATGTGCCGTTTTATTTTGTAGGCATTGATTACCTCTCCATTGCAGCATTCGTTGACATCGTTGCTGCTCACCGAGTTCTCTTAGGGAAGGTGCATTCATCTCCTTCAAATTATGCTCTCATTTTGTAATGTAAACATCTCACAGGAAGTGAGGCACAGGATGTGCGAGCTCCTGTCTCTGAGCTCTGGGCGGTGACTTGTTCCAATAACTGCAAGTTATTCTCTGACAAGAACGTTTTGGTCTGCAATGTTGCAGAAACTTGTGATTGTGGAGGGTCTGAACTTAGACAATGTGGAGATGGGACTCTATACCGTCCATTGCCTCCCTTTGAAACTTATGCAAGCAGAAGGTTGCCCTATCAGGTGTGTGCTTTCAACTTAGATGAAGCGCGTGTGCAGCTTTATTTGAACCCTATTCTAAAGAGCTCCGAGGGCCTGTGACAATTCACTCTCAAAACATGGAGAGAGCTTTAAGAGCTGCCAGGTTCTGATTCCTATGATAGACCAGGGGTAAAAGGTTGGGCCAATGCCTTCCCCTTCGTGACCATTTCAGATGCAGTGGCATATATCTGTATATATAGGCAAAGATTTTCTCAAATATTTCCAGGACACTGTACATCTCAAGGCCTCAAGTGGATTGTGGCCGTTATATTCCGCAGTTTCTTCGCATGGACTGGCAACCTGGTTGTGATACTTTGAAAGGACCATGCCAACCTGGCTCGTGTACAGACTCATACCAGCAATCCCTTAGATCGTCACTACTGTGGAGACTTTTCTTTTACATGTGCCACTGAAGTTTCTCGATTCATCAAAACTTTGGCCTGAGCTCCTGCATGTACCCACATGTCGGGATCAATGCGACCAGGTCGACCACGTTATAGTACCAGGGCTCTGACTAGCTATGAATCTCACTGCGTGGCTTGCAGGAGGAAATCATACGCTGCATGATCTGTCCTAAGTCCATCGATTGATTTGAGAATTCGGTGCAGGAATGAATTTAGTGCGGTGGTGGACATAGCTCATTGTAGTGCGCTGCTGAGTCCGCAAAACCACTGCCCCTCTTGGTTCTGATCGACCAAGAGATCCAATGAGGGGGTTTGAAAAGGTGGCAACAAGGGGAGTCAGTTCTCCACTGGCCATTGCATGCCGATCTGCTGGAAGCGCTCACCGCCAGACGGGAGGATTTGTATGAAACCAAATTTTCCTTTCACTTGCTCTTCTACATTGATTGATATACCTATCCCTCAAATTCGGAATGTTCAGTTTGAAGATCATAAGAGCTGGTAATACATAAAAGGCCGTCTATGTGGCTGGTAATGAACAGCTTATACCTTCGCCACTTCACAACTCAATCAAGCATTCAACATCTCACATGGGTGTAAGACTCGCCACACAATTTAAGTTTTTCTGATGTACTTGCTCTGAGCATGTCCCAGAAATTCCAAGGAATCAGCCATGCAAGAAGTTTAACAAAAATTAGAAGCAGATTCTGAAACTTTATTATATCGAAGATGACTTGGGGCAGCTTGTCAAAGTCTGAGCTGTGCTGCCAAGATCTCGAGACGTGAATCTGAAGACATACTTAGACCAGAATTGACAGCATGATGATCAAGTGCAGTTTTGGGCTTTGCTGACTTGAGCGGCCCACACAGCCGGCGATGGCGCTGTGTCAAATGGATTCAGCAGGACGTCATTGGTGATGTACACTTGCCCGACGTTCCGGCTCTTGGCCGTGGCCACCGCTGCTGTCACACTGGCTGCGTCGTCCGGGGCCGTGTGCAGGATGTTCCAGAACCTGGAGGAGTTGTAGCTGTTCACCCAATCAGCAGGAGCAGCAGTACTGTAATTGGTAAAATTACCTGCACCCGTCGGAACACCAGATCTTTCAGTAGAATTCAATTTCATTCCTAGATATACATCAACATAGACTTCGACACTTCGTAATAGGGTGTGACAGAGTCGGTTAGTGGGAGATTCCATCAGTTGGTTTTCGATTCTCCTGTTATTCCAGACTCCTTTCCCTAGTTTTGTGGTACCCAAATAAGCGATCTCCTGTCGCTGTAAATGTCAAGGATCCACATTAGTTTGGAGATTACTTGTGTCTTACTTCCAAGATAGACACTAGCAGCCTCCAAGCTGCGGTGGATCGTAACGTTTACAACAACAAGAGAGTGGACCACTCGGTTAGCCCCCAAAACTTGAAATAACCAAGAATCTAGGGAATCTCCGAATCTACCACTCCCCATTCACTTAAATGTCAGACTCCAGTGCAATTAGTGCAGTTTCAATCTCCTGACTGAAACCCGAGTCTAATGTCAACCCGTTTTCAGAGCTCTACAAATAGAACTTCACACATTCGGCTCTCTAAAGCCGGTCTAAGCCACGCCATTTTCGAATTCACAAACACTACCTGAATACATAAACTGAAATTCTACAATTCAAGGGATCACGAACAACTCCAGAACAAGCATGATGGTCCAAGTTTTTTGTACCTTCAAACGTGACATAGTTGTTAATTTGTGTGTTCGTCAGAAAACACTCCATCCCATTTGTCCCCCAATTCAGCACCGTGTACCCCATCCCCCCCTTCCCCTTCACCCGTTCGTCATACGACTTGTACAAATTGAGCGTGTTGTTATCACAACCCGTGCTCCCTTCGTCCAGAAAGATCCCATCCACGTTGTAGAAGCTGTAATACGTGTCGATGTCGGCGAGCACTAGCGCCGACGCTCGGATCGTGCGATTTGTGGAGACGTAGCCCAACACGATCTTCACAGCGGAGGGCGGGGTCTTGATGCTGTTGACGAGGGTGACGTAGTCGGAGTTCGACGAGTCGCCAGGGCCGCTGTTGGGGTTGATGATCACTAAAGTGGCGTTCGCTTTGAACACGTCCCACGCGCACCCCGGGGTACCGGCGCAGGGGGAGACGTAGGCCGGGACGTAAATCTCTTGCGTGTTGCAGGCGGAGTTGCCGAATGTAGCGAAGGTGCACAACAGGAGCCACAAGAGGCAACTTGAGGGGTGGCGCATGGTTGCCTGGTGGAGTTGAATTGGTGCAAAACGTCAGTAGCAATCGGGAAAGAGCTAGTCACAAGGAGGCCATGAGCAATTGGCAGACATTCATGTATGGCTACCTGCAGGGTTCGCGAGTTCAGAAGCTGAGCTAAGGTAGTCTCCTCTAAATGCTACCCCTATCTAGGAATGAGCGACTTGTTGCTTGAAATATCTGCTACTGTGAATGATGAGTTAGGTAGACTTAAATGGTTGCATTTAGAGCAAACTACAGTACCTTAGGGCCTCCTTCCATACAGGTCGGGGTCTGGTCAAGTTCACCGATGATTTTTGCAGAAAACCAGACTCCTCATTTGACCGACCGATCATCGGTGAGTTTGATCGACCCCCGACTCACATGGAAGCCTGCCCTTACTTGTATTCTAGAATTGCACACTATTCCTTGTCAAATGGATTAGATAATAGAGCTAATTGCACAATTCTCCCCAGTTTGTACAAGGGCAATCAAAGGAAGGCTTAACTAGGAATAGTATAAAAGAAACACAACACCAAATTCCATTAGACCCTAAGTTTTGGGGCTTCAAAGAGTTTTGTCATGACTATAGTTTTCTCTGACATCTGCAAATCCAGCTCATTTTTGAACTTTGGTCCCTCATTTCATGCACTTTACGATGAACTCTATTAACTTTCAAGGGCCTAGAGGATCAAGAAGGTTGGTGGACACAATGATAAGGTATATTCATGAAGCAAGCGTAAACTTTTTGACTGATTGGCGGGTCACATTGAATACAACACATGGATTGTAAGTTATAACTCTCTGAATCAGTTTGACTGGCCTAGGCAGGAATCGGCCTTGAATTTGCTGACATTCATGTATAGCTACAAGGTTTAAGGTTTGTAGAACTGGAGCTACTAATTAGTTTACTACTGGCACTCTTCTCCCTCTCAAATGGAGTAAGTATAGACCGACATTCAAGAGTCTAGAGGATTGAGAAGGGTATAGAATCTAAATAAATGTTACGTTGTTAATATCTTGAAGTAGGAGCATCCAAGATACCCTTTGGTTGGTTGGAAGGCTCACATTGAACACAACATTATGGGTTATAACACTCCGACCTTCACTCAACCACAAAAGTTTGACAAAACTATGTTGATTCATCAATTAGCATAAATAGATTCAATAATCTTGATGAGGCTTGAAGCTCAAGATTTGTAAACATGAATGATGCCAACAGTCTTGAATTAGGAACGTCCAAGAGTGTACTTTTTGAATCAAACAAGGGCTCTTATTGTATACAATGCTCTCAGAGATAATTAGCAACCCTCAAACAAAGAAAACTCGACCCAGCTGCATTCACTGGTCAGTTTAGCATTATGAAATAGAAGCCCAAACTCAAATCCTGAGAACTACAAACTTCGGATTTATTATTCAAAATTACGAGAAGTTCAACTACTACTGGAATTTCAAGCTTCCTTACTTCAAATCTACTTCAAGCGCCAGCTGTAGGTTACCATCATATGAGAAGAAGACCAACATGTGCATGAAGCAGCAAGTGCGAACCTAAATAGTGTCGGCACGAGCTCACCTGTGGTGGATCAAAACTCCTTTTTATCAGCTAGCGCTCAGCTGATGAACACATACAGTACTTCGACAAGCTCTGAATTCAAAGCGTTCAGTTCACATATAATGCAGAGAAGAGGAATTCAAAGAGCAATGAAGAGATTAATTACTACCACGTTGGTGATGAGTGGCCTGAAGCCTGTCGAGGAGCCCGTACTTGGAAAATCGCGTCTCCAGGTAGAAGAAGAAGAAGAATTAGAACTCTGGTGCTACTGGAAGTGAAGTGTCTGATGGGTAGTTCGAACAACTACATTACTCAAACATAAATAGCGAATGCTATCTGTGCTTCCGACAGTAGACTCTTTGACGCAAACTTTATAGCTCGGAGGTTCGTTCACCTACCTCAATTCAAAGGTAGATATTATGACATGGACTTTGCTGCCTTCCTTCAAAGGTACGGGAAACTCGATGACATGGACTCGTATCCAATTAATTTCCAACATATGCACCTCCAAGTCAAAATGTCAAATCTTGAAAGCAATACCAACGTCATCAGTCAGTGAGCAATGCGGACTTTGATTGAATGAGGAGGAAGGTCTCCATCTTTTTACTAATCAATCATATCCAATTCAAGGAGTGATGAGCAAGCACCGTATCAGTTACCTTGCGTCGCATGGAAGAAGTCCTTGTTGGCACGAGATCTTATTTTTATTATGTGCACAATTACAAATGCAGCAGATAAGATTTTGCAACTTGCTGCATGAAGATGAGATGTGGGAAGGACCAACACTTGGTCCGAAGGGTGTACGGGCAGGACTGATGTCGGAACTACCCAAAGGCGTCCTTTCTCTGCCCATTTTGCTTGAGGAAAGCATGAATCCGAAGAATACAATTATCTAATACGATTTGTTTAATTGTTGAAAGTATTACTGCACGTTTCAGTTTTCGGGCAGCCAATTTTCATGTGTTCTCATTGGCATGGCGACATACAACTTGCAATGCATGCTTTCAAGGATGTAAGGAAAAAACGATTAGTCTAATGTACAGCAGGAAAGTACCCCCCTATTGCAACAGTATTAATGCAGTATTGTTTCAATGGTTTCAATGGTTACGTAGTATAATATTGAAAGCTTACAATTGCAGTACTACCTCAGTACTGGAATAGTATAGTTTCAAGAATAAAGTGTATCATTATTGAAACTATATTGTTGCAATACTGAGGTAGTATTGCAATAGTAAGCTTTCAATATTATACTGCGTAACCATTGAAACCATTGAAACAATATTGCATTAGTATTGTTGCAATTGGGGGATTTTTCTTGATGTATGTATCTGTGTCCAATTGTCCATCCGCTAAATAATGTACTATAATTAGTAAACTGAATCGATATGTGTTGACAAATTTAATAATTAAAAAGAAAGATTTGGGCAATGTCATGCATGTTATGATGTGGATTACTGAACACAATTTATTGTTGCAGAGGAACTGCCATAAAACTTGCAACTGAATTTCTACTCCATCCCAAATGCTCTGAACTAAAACTAATCTTTCAATAAAGTGATCTATGGGCAATTTTGTTAAAATGGCGATATTTTTTTAAAATGGCATGAAAACGGTTCAGAAAGGCCGTTTTGAAATCTATACTTGTCCTAGATTGTTCAAAATGGCCGTTCTTAAATCTATATCTGTCCTAGATGGTGAAAATGGCACACTCTCAAAGTGGCACTTGGGATACCGCCATTTTAACGAAATTGCCCATATCTATACAATTGAATGGATACTTGAAATTGTTGTATATATGAAATTGATTGGCTATTAATATTTTCCTTTATGAAGTGATTACACAAAACACCTGTACTATTTGTTGCATTTGTAACAATACTCATGATTTTTTCTGGAGTACTTTAAAATTAGGAAACTAATTTTTTTTTAAATTAAAAAATATGGCCAATGCATGCACCTTTAAGATGAAGATAAACACCAAAGGATATTCATTAAAAAATTCTCTGAGTACAAAAACTAGAAAAGTGCCAAATCTCAAGAAAATAGATATTTCAATGTTTTAATTAATAAAAAATAGGAAAAAAACTTAAATAAAAGTAAATAAAAATTGACCATTTGTAGCAACTCTATGAAGATGGTCATTCAATAGAAAAAACACCAAAAGAATTTTTTACATGTTCTGAAATGCAAGTAGAAAGAGGCTCATTTTGTGGACCTCTACACCATTAGAGAAAAAACCAGCCCTCTGGAGGGCTGCTCTGCAGTGACATGCCAAGCTATTAAAATGCTTGCCCTGTCACTGGAGAACTGGCCCTCGGTGAGCAGTCAGCTTGGCTGACTGCTCGCCGAAACGGTCAGAAATTGGATTTTTTTTTTTTTTTTTTTAATTTAATTTTTTTTTATTAGTATATTTCGTTTCCTGCGCCACTGTTGCAACAGAAACTGCTGCGCGGAAATAGGGAAAAAACTGATTTTTTGCAAAAAAAAAGTAAATTTCAAGGTCCTCCGAAGGGCTGTGGAGCAGCCCTCTAGAGGCCCCAGATTTTCTCTAATGCCACATAAAACTAAGTATTTTTAAAATTCCTTTGGACCGTAGCTACAAGCCTACTAGGAGACCATTTCTTCCAAATTTAAGCTCCAAATTCATTTTTATGGGTACCAAATAGTACTAAAATCCACAAAATTGGCATTTGTGACATAAAATTGGGGGCTATTATTAAATAGTAAAAGAAATTTTAAAAATTCCAAAAAATTAGACAAGGTGTATAATAGCCATAAATACTTTGTCTATGAATTTTGAATCATTCGAGTCAAAACACAAAAGTTATGGCCAAAAAAATATTCAATAAGTATAAAATAGTATACATTAGATGGATTTTGGGGGGTCAGGAGGGCCGTTTCAGGCCCATTCCCGACCCTGGTCCGCGCCGCAGTTTCAGGAAACGGCTGTTCCCGACAAAAAAATTTCAAAAAAAAAAAAAAAAAAAAAATTTAGTCTTGAAATGCAAAAAAAAAACAGAAAAAAATTTCATTTTTTTTTTTTGAAAAAAATAAAAATAAATTCCGACGTGGCAGTCGCTCGGCCACGTCAGCGAGCTGCTGCGGCCCTGAATTCGGCAGTTCCCACAGGCTGGGAACACATAGCCCTCCACAGGGCTGAAATCTCATCTAATGAGTGTTCCTTGCAATCACCCTATGAACGTACTAAATCTTTATCGTTGTAAAGTGGAAATTTTGTATGAAAAGTGGAGAGCCTTAATGCTATGTTGTTGAGCATGTAATCTTGCTCTATATCACTTATCTTTGATTCACAGGGTATTCCACATGGAGCTGCATATTGAAACAAGAACTCTAGAATGATTTGATGGATGCTATCGTCGAGGCTATCGTAAAGCTTTGGTCCATACACTCATAGTTATCACATTGGATGGACCGCCCATCCTAACTATCCAATTTGCTTGCTTGTCCGGGATGTCTGGTGATCGTGATTTACTTGATGTGACTACTTTAACCCCTAAAGGCCCAAGGCATTTTCTGGCTCCAAAACCACTAAAAACTGCCTTTCTACTGCAATCACTCCCTAAACCAAAAAAAACTTTTTTTTAGAATCTAACCATAGGATCTTGTACTTCACTTGTCTCAAATCATGTGGTAAAAATTTCATGAAGTTTGACCGTACGGATTGAAAGATATTAGCGTTTGAAGTTGGAAAAAGAAGTTTTTTTGAACTCTGGATTGCAATTTCAGATGACTTTGACGGCCATTTGTGGATTTTTTTTGCACTACACACCAAAAAGTTAAATTTTTTTATGTTGAAAATTTGAGTTGGGAGTCGGGGAAAAAAAATTCAGAATGTCAAAACTTGATTTTCACATATAAAAAAATTGTTGAGTAGAAGTAGGTCCAAAATTGAACAAAACACTAAATCTTCAATAGCTCTTAGATGGAATTAAAAAACCATAATCCCAACGGTAGGATTGTTCTTGCAAACAAATTTAACCTTTTCAAAAAAAAAATTTGAATTTTTTTGAAAATTGCATTCAAAAATGAATCTTATAAGTTGTTTTCTGAAGATGATGCTTAGATTGCCCGAAAAACAAGATTGTCCATAACTTTCTCATTCTAAGTCCAAATAGAATGAATCAAAGCTTCAAATATAGAAAAAAACATGATCTTTGAGAAAAAAAAGAAAAAAAAAGAAAATTCAATTTTTTAGATTTTTTTTTTCTGCCCGCCGAACTGCTTTTTTGACTTCGGGCGGCATAACTTTTTTTCCCGGGCACCGATTGAAAAAAAAATCATATTTTTGAAAAACTAATGTGATTTCCTATCTTCAAAAAAAGTTTCAAAAAATCAGGTTTAAATTTCAGGTCGCACGAGCCTGCCTGAAATCCCAAGTGTCCCCTGAGGGGACTTTGGGCCTTTAGGGGTTAAGGTAGTTATATTGTTTGTTCGCTCTGTTCAAACCGTCTAATATATTTGCTCGTCTGGAAAGTTTGGTGATCCTAACTTGCCCAATGTGACAACAATGCTTTCATTATCATGCACTAATATTGTGCTTTAGCAGAGGTCATAAAAGAAGTCATCTTGATACGGAACCTATTTGAATGAATTAAATTTCCCATTATGCAACCTATAACTACCTTTTGTGATAACTAGAGTTATATTAAGATGGCAAAAAACCTAGTGATTTAAGGACAACAAAATACATAGGAAAAAACGTGTCACTTCATTTGGGATAACGTGCAAAAGGATCAAATATCTTTGAAGTTCCTAAGGACTCAATTGCAAATGATAGTAAAGTATCGTTTCACGAAATGAGAAGTTGGCTTGGGCTACTTACATCAGCCGAATTCAAAAAGCTTGTCTAATTAACTCAATAGATTAATAGAACCAAATGTCCGGGGAGGTCACTTAGTGTACATTTTAGAAACTACGTGAGATCTAATATAGGGTACTATATATTTATTCTACCTAAAATTTATAAAAAAATTATATCTAATATAGAGTGTGTAAAATTAAATGTAGGGTATTATAATTAATATAGGGTTATGTTTAATACCATGTATTAGATTTTATGGGGAAAAAATATGTGGGGAAATAATATGTGGGGAAAAATAATTTTATAGAGTGAATATTTAATGTCCTTAAAGAAAATATGGACAAAAAATAACACATTATTTATCCCAAATTATCTAAGAACCTTGGATGAGGGGCTCTAGTTGCCTCTAGAATTATCTGTAGAGTCCTTTGAAGTCACTTAGAATTTGAAGAATCTATCATAAATTTTGCTTTAATGTACTCTTATTTGTTCATTCCAAATAGTAGAAAGGTATAAAAGAGCTTGGTGGTCTATCATTATTAGGTGTGTAAGAGCTTGGTGGTTTATACTTGTTTATTATATTGTAATGCAATGTCATCTTTTCTTTGTTGATTACTTGCACTTATTGTATTCATTAGAATATATTGTAGATGATTAGTAGTAAGTTGTTTGACACAACTAGAATGCATTGTTTACAGTCTGTGAATGTATTTGTTTGGCCACAGTACATTGTTTAACCCTTAAAGGTCCAGAGAGCCCATTCCGACCAGTGTTATACAATAGTATTTCATTGTATTTGGCATGGTTCTACACCTCCTATAGGTTTAAGATCAAGAGTGAAATTAAAATTCATATTGATATGGTTCTAATGAACTATTGAGGTCTCAATTTGGAACTTTCTACAAACAACCAATGCCACATATACGCCAATGTATCTACTATTCCCTATGGTCCTTCAAGGGTTAAACATAAATTACTTTAGTATTTAGTAATCATAAAAAAATGGTTTGAAGAAGGAGTGACAAAAGAATAAAGAAAAAAAGGATAAAAAACAACAATAGGAAAAGAAAGTCATACAATACCTATTAGTTCTAATTTTTAAATCTAATATAGGGACCAAAAAATTGGACTCAAAAGTGCATTATAAAAAACATAGGGTGCTATAATAAATGCCAATTTAGAATTATTTTAATAATAGGATATATTAAATTATGAAATATTATCAAAATAGCCCCCCATAAAATACCCCTCGATCTCATCTGTATACTAAACCTCTAAGCTAGTGACTCCCCCGTGACCAAATGATATTGAAATCCTGGGTACATATTAGCCACATGGTTGTCACAATTACAATGTTTTTTTAATTTTGAGATGAATATGAGATTTGTATTTTTCAATGCTTGAAACTACTCGAGCAAGTTGAAGTAGCGAACTGAGGAGGAGTGTAGGATACACAGTCTACGATTTTGGCTTAGGAAGTAGATTTACTTATATAATGTTAGTTACGGATCTGAAATGATTATGTTGTTAACTCTTGGTTAGTTAATAGTTGTTTCTTTCTCTTGTTCTCTTTTTCTGTATTTAGGCTCAATAATCTGAAATTCCACTTCACCTACAAGTATTACGATCTGATATTATTCTAAAAGTTGGTCTTGGTTGATGTTGTCCTCTAGTTCTTGAAACATCTTCGTTTGTTTCTCCCCTAGTTGCTTCTGCTTAACCATGAGCACCGTACAACAACAAGTTTGACTAGAACCAAAATACATCAACATTGGCCATAAATGCAGTCTAAGTCAAATTTACAATTGACTTTGTATACTGATAACAAAGCAAAGGAGTCATTTTGGGAGGGTCATTAAAGAAATATACTATGTAGACTACATTAATGTACGGAACCATACCAAGAATGTTGCATTCCCACTTCTTGAAATTGAATATGTGATGGATTCTAGGGATTATGATCATGTAGATATGGGATTGAAGACTAACAAGTCTTGAATATGTTGTTGTACACGCTCCGTCCACAACGTTGTCTACATCACATCACATTGTAACGTCACTATGTCCATCATAACATTAGCCGTCAACTCCAACGTCTGTCAAGATAGAATATTCATTGTCAACAAGATAATTTAATTACCATGATGGACAATCTGAATGAAAATACTCACGACTTCAATGGATAGGATCGTTTAACCGACTAGCTCAATATTTACTAAAGATAGACCACCTCAACATTTGAAACTACCAGACAGACTAGTCGTTTGTTTCAATGGACTGCCTGTCCAATTGACGGACTGTCCGTATGTAGACTTAGATGACGGACACAAAGGACAGATCCAACAAACTTTATGGACACTTTTTTCTCCAGGATAAATTTGAGATTAAAAAAAGTTAAAAATTGAATTTGTTTGGTCACCTTTATCTACGTATGATTAGAATGCATCATGATAAATTGATGCAAATAGACAATGTCATGTCGGGATAGAAGTCCTTGTCCGTCCAAGCCTTAAATGTATCACCCTCATGAACATCCTTTCTATTGTTGGAATATCCAAGCGACTCTATTCATACCAAATCCCTTTCCAAAAGTGTCCACCCGTACAACAATCAGAGGCACAAATTGGAAATGATAATGATTCTTCAACCCTTTCCAAAAGTGTCCACCCGTACAACAATCAGAGGCACAAATTGGAAATGATAATGATTCTTCAACTATACTCGTGGCAACAAAAGTCATGCAATTTTGATCAATGTGATCATGCCACTCTCTAAAATAACAAGCTGATGTAATCAAAGTGATGGGATAAAGACCTAATAAAGGCCGTAAGAAACCATTAACCTCCTCAAAGCTCAAAATCTCCACTATTGTCCATTCCTACAAGGATACATGTCTTTCCCTTGTGTTCCCCATGAGCAAAGATTAGTAATAACAATCTATCCTCCATTGTCATGCTTGCTATCAATTTTTGCAATGTACTCTTGTAAGTTGAGATCAATACCTCTGGACTACAAGTATGTAAAAAGCTCCATCATCTTTGTTAAAAAATACAATCTTTCTTTCATTTGGATACCTTCATAGGTAAGGACAAACTTCAACTTCTTTGGCCAAATCCATTGATGACAACCAAGTTTGTTCTCCACCAATGTCATTGTAGATGTGATGAGCCATCACATAATTTGTAGCAAATTAACCTTTGTTGTCCATTGGACAAGTATAGTGAGGACCCAACAAACCTAATAGGATGGTCCGACCAATCTTCTTTGCACCTCTTTTGTGGACACTGTCAATGAAAATTCCTATTGAAGGTTTGTTGTTTTCTCAAGTTTTGCTATCCAAGAAGCCTTGGAGCCTTCCATTTCTATACAAGACAAATCAGTGACTTCAAGTCAAAAAACTTAGTCAAGATTAATCACTACTTAGTTTTTCAAGAATTGATTACAAATTTTGGTTGCATGGGAGCTAAGCTTGTCCCTTCTTTCTTTGATGCTTTTTGTTTTAGATATTGACAATAGACATTGATCAAATCAAAATTGGGCTAAACATTTTTGAGATGAATTATATAGAGTTGATTTTCAAACATGAAATCCTAAATGAAGAACCTACAACAACATGCTACAAGACTCACAAATATTTGTAGAGATCGATGTACATTCAACAATGTCCCACTTTACAAGCTCCACGTGTACAACACCTCCAACAGTGAATTCAAAAAAAAGTTGGATTCGTCTTGCAAAATACAAAGCTCTAAATGTTTATTTCAAGGAAGTAATTCAAACTTTGAGTAATTTAGAAAGCAGGTTTTATAGTTCTTCCAAACAAGAGCCCATGCCATCTAATCCCAATTTGAATCATGTCGGTTTACAGACACAACTTCAATGGAATTTTGGACTTCTTGCCAGAATCCAACACATATTTTGGCAATCAAATGATTCTACTAAAATGGAATACCAAATTGCATTGTATAGTGGCCTTGGAACTAATAAACATAGATACATGCTTAGGTTGTGAACTTTCTAATAATGATTTCCAAAAGGCTGAGCATATTTATACAATCTCTTGAACTCTAGAAACATAAATAGAGTAGCCAAACTAAGAACCAGAGAAGCCGGCCCCCAAATAAAAACTTTAAATCCTTTCCATATGCAAGGGATGCAGTCAATGCCCAATTCTATTATCACACAAAAATTCCCTATTCCAACAAACTCTATAGCGTTGCAAAAACACAAAAAGTTATTCTAAATAAATTGAAGCTTGCAGCAACAACAGGTTTCAATTTTAACAACAGCTTAACTCAATTTTTCAACATAAAAATTTATAAAATCAAGATTTGTAGTGCAAAAATTTTAAGTTAAGAGGATTCAAAGTCTTATAATCTAGTCACACAAGCTTAATTACAAAAAATCCATTTAAAAAAAAAATGCAAATATCTTGTAATCTATACGGCCAAAAGTTTTTTAAACTTCTTCTACACAATTTCATACTAGTTTAGAGCAAGATTTTATAGTTAAAAAGAAAAAAAAATCTTTTTTTTCGCACTTCATAGTAGAAATGGCAATTTTGAGTGTTTTTTGACAAAATAAAGGCCTTCGTTCATAAGTGATTAAATGACATGCCAGATTTATACATGCATCTAAAATTTTTCAATTCATTGTGTTTTTGAGTCACTCTCAACTACATGATATGTTTCTTACATACACCTTACAACCTTCTCATATTGTATATTGTAATGCAAATGCAGAATACAAGTACATGAAGATTTTGAAAGACGCCAACTTTATAAAACAAATTACCCTATTACGGAGATTGCAAAACAGTAGTATCATTTATAAAACTAGGTAGAAATTAGTTTCGGTGGAAATAAATACAATACAATATCATTTTGACTTGCATTAATATAAAATGCCTTATTTGTGGTCAATTTTGACACCAAGTTAATAATATGAGTTATATTTAAGTCAACCTCAAATGCAACATCCAATTTAATTTATTTTGGAAATTTCAATAATTTCGTCCAAATTAACATTTTTCATCCATTTTAACAAATTTCTACCCATTCAAACCTTTTTTATTAATTTTGTAAAGGATATCATTATTGCATTTTTAAACAACCATCATTTTTCACAACATTCAACATCTTCATTTTCAATTAATATATGTCAAAATCAACCTCAACCTTGCACAGCAATTTGGGTAAATCTATATTTTATGCAATTTTAGGATTAACCCCTAAAGTCCCAAGGCCATTTTTCTGTCAAAAAAGATTCAAACTACCAATTTTGTTGTGTTCATCCAAGAAAACAGAAAAAAAAAATCTTTTTTAGAACCTAACCACAGGACCTTGTACTTCACTTGTTTTAAATCATGTGGTAAAAATTTCATGAAGTTTGACTTTACAAATTGGAAAATATTAGTCCTCAAAGTTGGAAATTTTTTTTTCTTTGAACATTGACCTGCAATTTTAGATGACTTTGACTGCCATTTGTAGAAGATTTTTACACTATAGACTTTGAATTAAGAAAATCTTGTGTTGAAGAATTGAATTGAGAGTCTAGGGAAAAAATTTCAAAAAACACACACTTGGTTTTCATTCTTTAAAACATTATTAAGTAGAAGTAGGCCCAAGATTGAAAGAAAAACTAAATTGTTAATAGCTCTAAGAAGGGATTGAAACACTATAATTCCAATGGTGAGATTGTTTTAGCAAGCAAATTTAACCTTGTCAAACAATTTTTTTTGAAAAATTGTGAAAATTGCATTCAGAAATGAATCTTATAAGTTATTTTTTCAGGAAGATGCTCTTCTATTGTCCAAAAAATAAGATTGTCTATAACTTTCACACAATAAATCCAAATGGAATGAATCAAAGTTTTCCATATAGATAAAATTATAATCTATGAAAAGCAAATTTTTTTAATTAAATTTTCTTTTTTTATGAAGAGGTTTTTGCCTATCACACAAAAGAAAATCCTTTTGTGCCATAATTTTTGCACCTGGGTACCAATTGAAATAAAATTTATATTCCTATAAAGCTAATGCGTTTTTCTATCTTCACAAAAAGTTTCAAAAAATTATAATGAATATTGAGGTCGTAGGGGCCTGCCCAAAATCCATTTTGTCCCTTGAGGAAACAATGGGACTTTAGGGGTTAATAAGTTTAATGATTCATAAATCATCATTATGGCCTATGTATACACTAATTTGTCCCATTAGTGAGTGTGACCCTAATTTACAAAAGTGATATTATTAAATAAAATAATTAAATTAGTGTAGAATGAAATATTATTGCATTATACAAATTTCCACAATATTTTTTTTACCTAGATTGGCACTAATGTTGTACATGATACTAGTTTTGTAAATAACTAATTTTTTATTTGTACTATTTGTTGGCTTTAGACTGCATGGAAGGAGACTTTGCATAGATAGAAGCTATTGTGAAGAAGTATGAGTGGCTACTTTATTTGAACTACGAGCCACTAAAAAAGTCAAAGAAATGAAAAGAGATTGAAAGGTAAATCAACCCATCATATGCAAAAGACTCATCACAAACACCTAGGAAATGACCTATTCACCCCTAAAGGACCAAATTGCGTTTTTTGGTAATATAGCGATTTTGGATAGCTCATTGCATATGGAATTTTTATTTTTTTTCTTTGGAATTTTCACATAACATGTAGATGAAGTTTTCTTTAAGGCCCAACAATTTCACAACTTTGACTATATGGATAAAGTGTAATTCCATGATATGTAGTTTTTTTTCTAGACCGGGCAATCCGGCAGATTCAAAAAATCACTTTTTTCAAAAACATAAATTTGAAACTGGTTCTCTTTCTCTACGCAAAAAACTTTGAATCATTCCATTTTAATCAATGAGATGAAAGTTATGAGGGTTTTTTTGTTTGCGGGCAGTTATGGATTGTTTACTCTAAAACAAAATTTGAAGTCCTTTATTTAACTCAATTTTCAATATTTTTTGAAAAAATTAAAAGCATTGGGTGTAGATTGTTTGTCCTAGCATTACAACCATTGCAATTGGCATTATTTCAATTCCAAAACTAAAGGCTTAACAATTTAGTATTTTGAATCATTAAGTACTTTTTTTCCTATTTTTTTTCCTATATGTTGTACAATTCCAAATGACCTGAAATTTTTCAAGCACGTGCCAACTTGAAAATGAATTCAAAGAAGCACCACCATTTTGGACATCTTTTCATACAAGATGTGACTGGATGAAGTGCAATTGCCCTATTTTTGCAAGGCCAAGAAAAGGATTTATGTCAATTCAAACATTTATATCTTGCAATCCACAAGTGGAAATTTCTGAAATTTTTTCCACATCTTTTCAAACCAGCATACTACAAGATCATAGGCTTACATATGTCCAAAAATGTTTTTTTTTTGCTAAAATTTGGTATTTGTATTAGAAATGGTAGTTTTGGAGTGTTTTTGGTGAAAATATAGTCAAGGAACTTTAGGAATTAAATCTTGCATCAACTCATGACAGACTTTTTTCAATAAATGAGATTTTGGCTACATTAGGTTGAATTAGTGTCCACAGTCAATGTCTTGAATACTGATGATGGAGTGATTAGTGACTGTAATAAGAACTTCCACCTTTGTAGTGTAAATTCATCACACAATAACTTTCTTAGGCCTTCACATTGTGACCATGTTAGGAAATATTGTGACTTCTTTAGGTGAGTAAGATGACCATTATAGATACACTTTTTGTTGATTTTGGGCTACCCTATGGACTCTTTTGCACCAATTGAATAGCACCCTTCAAAAATTCAAAAGAAATTCATACTTTCTCAAAAAAATACTTTCATACTTTCTTAAATTTCAATTTCTCTCCCCATTTCTCACATTTGTCTTTGTATGAAAAACAATTTAAAATTTTTCAACAATGTCAACAAGACAAACCAATCATTTATGATGGTTTACCTTATTCCTTCATCACCTTTCCCATTCTAATTCCACATTTTTAGTGCAATGGAGACAAAGCCTCTAGCAAGGTAGGAGGCTCATAAACTGACCATTTAAGAGGTGTTTGCCATTTTGGGAAAGCTAAACTCCTTGAAACAAATTTAAGTAAATTGTAGTAGGAAGAAAAATGAAATTTGCATTAAACCTAAGTAATTTCATATTTTTTGGACCTTTGTGGAATTAGTTATGAATTTTTGAAGTTGATATGCAGTGGTTACTAAAAGCGACAACCTCCTGAAATGTACACCGCCGGTACATGAAATAAAGCAAAATGTACCTCTGTGCCATGATTGGTTTTACAACATGGTTGGTTTATGAGCCTCCTATCTTAAGGTATGGGCATCTAGATGACACTCTCCTAACTGCGACACCTTTCTACAGCCGTCCAAAATTTCAAGCTTGGAATCTTGGACTAGTGTAGATAGGTGTCGCAATTAGGAGAGTCTCTTTTAGGTGCACATAACTTACCTTGGCGTGGCTGCTTGTTCACTTAGTTCGCGACGAGTTCGTGGGGTTTAGGCACAAGTTTTGTGGGATCTCGTTCGTGCTGTAAACTCTCGGCTATGGCGCTTCCCCTGATTCTCCTCACTGTGGGATTAGTCCTGGCGTGTCCTGCACAGCAAGCACTGGCCAATTCTCCTCCTGTCCAAGGAATCTGTCAAGCACAGGACGCAATTGCATCCCCTCCTCGGAGAACCGTGATCGACATCACGCATGCTTACCGGGCGGATTTGCCGAAGTGGCAGTCCGACCATGGGCTCGGGAAGTTGTCGGGCTTGGTGCAGAGCATGGCGGAAGGCGACCCGTGCAATGTGTCGGAGCTGAAATTCGAGGGCGTGCATTCGGGGACGCACGTGGATGCGCCGGGCCATTACGTGCAGGAGCACTACGAGGCAGGACTGGATGTGGCGTCTCTCAGTTTGGAGGTGCTCATTGGTAAGCTTGCGGAAACCCCTGCGCTCGCTAGTTCTAGATCACTGGATCCCACGAAATCATCACAGTTTGCTTGGAAAACATGTTCCTTGATTTGGAGACGATTAATTTCCCGGCCTTGAGAGCGCCACCGAAGTTGCGATTAGGTTGTGGAAGTCAATTTTGAATGAGGTACATAGTTGGGTCTTGGTGTGGCGTCTTGCTTAAGCCCCTGCTCTCGTTAATCTAGGTCATTGAATCTGTCAATTTCACAGTTTCTTAAACAGCGTTTTTTTAAATTTTGAGATGATTTTCCTGGAGAACCCCATGGAAGTTGTCATTCAATTGTGGAAGTCAATTTTGAATGAGATGCATGGTTGGGACTTGATGTGGCGTCTCTGAGTTTGGAGGTGCTCATGGGTAAGCTTGCTTTAAACCCCTGCTCACACTATTTCTAGGTCATGAAATCTGTCAATTCGCAGTTTTTTTGGACAGCACGTTTCTTGATTTTGAGATGATTTCCCTTGAGAGCTCCACCGAATTATTCAATTGTGGAGATCAATTCTGAATAAGATGCAGAGATGGGGCTTGATGTGGTGTCTTAAAACATTCAAACAAGAAGATTGCTTGCAGTTTCAGCTCGACTCGAGCTGATGACTAAGAATAGACCGTCCATCCATCAGCTTGACTCGAGCCGATGGACTTCTCACGCGAATTCTAAACTCTGACACATTTGCTTTAAACCCCTGTCCTCGTTAATTCGAGGTTTCAATTTGCAGTTCCTTGGATTCTATCTTGCCTTGTTTTTGAGATGATTTTCCTCGAGAGCTCCATCAAAGTTGGGATTATGATCAATTTGATGAGATGCGGATGAAATTTTGAATTGAGAAATGGTTTTCGAGAATTGGCATATTGGTGTGTGATTTCATGTTTTTTGCTAAAGTTTGTTTTTGTTGAAGTGATCAGGTCCAGTTCTCTTGGTTGATGCACCACGCCATTCCAACTTGACAGGTTAGTATTCAATTCACTAATTGCCTGTTTTTTATCTTCCATGTCGTTGTTGTCCGTTTACGGCATAATGGATATTCTAGCGTGATAGCAAGTACATGCTTGTTTTAGCTCGAACGGCAAGTGCACACTTGTTCTTGCTGGATTGTAACTGCCTGCCTGGTCTACCTTGATAGCAATTAATGCGACTATTATGCTAATTGTGAGGACCAAAATCCCCTTTGCACTAATTTGGAAGGAACATCTGCAACGTCTTGCACACAGCCCAGGTTTTGCAGGATTTGCACATCCCCTCTGGTGTTGAGCGCATCATTTTCAGGACTCTCAACAGTGATAGGTGATGAGGCACCTGAACCAATTCATGCGTTACGAAACTTCACCACATTTTGAAGTGCAATGCATACTGCCTTGGCGTAGCCAACTGATTCCGGTTTGTGATTGTAATTTCTTTTTTTTCAAATATGGATTCCAGTGCAATGTGATTCCACTTTCTTAGCTTATGAACCAGCTCTTGTGAAACAGGAAATTGATGTGGACAAAGGAGTGGGACTCCAGCTATGTGGGTTTCACCACCGACGGTGCTGATTGGCTTGTAAAACACACCAACATCAAGTTCGTTGGTACGGGTCTTTCATCTAGTGGCTTCTTCTTTCAAATGTATCATAAAAGATTAGCTGCATGATATGCGCCGTTTTATTTTGCAGGCATTGATTACCTCTCCATTGCAGCATTCGTTGACATCGTTGCTGCTCACCGAGTTCTCTTAGGGAAGGTGCGTTCATCTCCTTCAAATTATGCTCTCATTTTGTAATGTACACATCTCACAGGAAGTGAGGCACAGGATGTGCGAGCTCCTGTCTCTGAGCTCTGGGCGTGACTTGTTCCAATAACTGCAAGTTATTCTCTGACAAGAACGTTTTGGTCTGCAATGTTGCAGAAACTTGTGATTGTGGAGGGTCTGAACTTAGACAATGTGGAGATGGGACTCTATACCGTCCATTGCCTCCCTTTGAAACTTATGCAAGCAGAAGGTTGCCCTATCAGGTGTGTGCTTTCAACTTAGATGAAGCGCGTGTGCAGCTTTGTTTGAACCCTATTCTAAAGAGCTCCAAGGGCCTGTAACAATTCACTACCAAGACATGGAGAGAGCTTTAAGAGCTGCCAGGTTCTGATTCCTATGATAGACCAGGGGTAAAAGGTTGGGCCAATGCCTTCTCCTTCGTGAACATTTCAGATGCAGTGGCATATATCTGTATATATAGGCAAAGATTTTCTCAAATATTTCCATGACACTGTACATCTCAAGGCCTCAAGTGGATTGTGGCCGTTATATTCCGCAGTTTCTTCGCATGGACTGGCAACCTGGTTGTGATACTTTGAAAGGACCATGCCAACCTGGCTCGTGTACAGACTCATACCAGCAATCCCTTAGATCGTCACTACTGTGGAGACTTTTCTTTTACATGTGCCACTGAAGTTTCTCGATTCATCAAAACTTTGGCCTGAGCTCCTGCATGTACCCACATGTCGGGATCAATGCGACCAGGTCGACCACGTTATAGTACCAGGGCTCTGACTGGCTATGAATCTCACTGCGTGGCTTGCACGAGGAAATCAGACGCTGCATGATCTGTCCTAAGTCCATCGATTGATTTGAGAATTCGGTGCAGGAATGAATTTAGTGCGGTGGTGGGCATAGCTCATTGTAGTGCGCTGCTGAGTCCGCAAAACCACCTATTGGAGTTGAAAATTAATAATTTTGGAAGCTTCCCTTGAAGGTAGCAATGTTTCAAAAGAAACAAGAAATCATACCCTACAGCTTTGACCCATAGAAATATGTTTGAAAGTTATCTTAAAGACATCGACTACTGCCCCTCTTGGTTCTGATCGACCAAGAGATCCAATGAGGGGGTTTGAAAAGGTGGCAACAAGGGGAGTCAGTTCTCCACTGGCCATTGCATGCCGATCTGCTGGAAGCGCTCACCGCCAGACGGGAGGATTTGTATGAAACCAAATTTTCCTTTCACTTGCTCTTCTACATTGATTGATATACCTATCCCTCAAATTCGGAATGTTCAGTTTCAAGATCATAAGAGCTGGTAATACATAAAACGCCGTCTATATGGCTGGTAATGAACAGCTTACACCTTCGCCACTTCACAACTCAATCAAGCATTCAACATCTCACATGGGTATAAGACTCACCACACAATTTAAGTTTTTCTGATGTACTTGCTCTGAGCATGTCCCAGAAATTCCAAGGAATCAGCCATGCAAGAAGTTTAACAAAATTTAGAAGCAGATTCTGAAACTTTATTATATCGAAGATGACTTGGGGCAGCTTGTCAAAGTCTGAGCTGTGCTGCCAAGATCTCAAGATCTGAATCTGAAGGCATACTTAGACCAGAATTGACAGCATGATGATCAAGTGCAGTTTTGGGCTTTGCTGACTTGAGCGGCCCACACAGCCGGCGATGGCGCTGTGTCATATGGATTCGGCAAGATGTCATTGGTGATGTACACTTGCCCGACATTCCGGCTCTTGGCCGTGGCCACCGCTGCTGTCACACTGGCTGCGTCGTCCGGGGCCGTGTGCAGGATGTTCCAGAACCTGGAGGAGTTGTAGCTGTTCACCCAATCAGCAGGAGCAGCAGTACTGTAATTGGAAAAATAATCTGCAGCCGTCGGAACACCAGATCATTCATTAGAATTCAATTTCATTCCTAGATATACATCAACACAGGCTTCTACACTTCGTAATAGGGTGTGACAGAGTCGGTTAGTGGGAGATTCCATCAGTTGGTTTTCGATTCCCCTGTTATTCCATACTCCTTTCCCTAGTTTTGTGGTACCCAAATAAGCGATCTCCTGTCGCTGTAAATGTCAAGGATCCACATTAGTTTGGAGATTACTTGTGTCTTACTTCCAAGATAGACACTAGCAGCCTCCAAGCTGCGGTGGATCACAACGAGAGAGTGGACCACTCGGTTAGCCCCCAAACTTGAAATAACCAAGAATCTAGGGAATCTCCGATTCTACCACTCCCCATTCACTTAAATGTCAGACTTTAGTGCAATTAGTGCAGTTTCAATCCCCTGACTGAAACCCGAGTCTAATGTCAACCCGTTTTCAGAGCTCTACAAATAGAACGTCACACATTCGGCTCTCTAAAGCCGGTCTAAGCCACGCCATTTTCGAATTCACAAACACTACCTGAATACATAAACTGAAATTCTACAATTCAAGGGATCACGAACAACTCCAGAACAAGCATGATGGTCCAAGTTTTTTGTACCTTCAAACGTGACATAGTTGTTAATTTGTGTGTTCGTCAGAAAACACTCCATCCCATTTGTCCCCCAATTCAGCACCGTGTACCCCATCCCCCCCTTCCCCTTCACCCGTTCGTCATACGACTTGTACAAATTGAGCGTGTTGTTATCACAACCCGTGCTCCCTTCGTCCAGAAAGATCCCATCCACGTTGTAGAAGCTGTAATACGTGTCGATTTCGGCGAGCACGAGCGCCGACGCTCGGTTCGTGTAATTTGTCGGGACGTAGCCCAACACGATCTTCACAGCGGAGGTCCCGGTCTTGATGCTGTTGACGAGGGTGACGAAGTCGGAGTTCGACGAGTCGCCAGGGCCGCTGTTGGGGTTGATGATCACTAAAGTGGCGTTCGCTTTGAACACGTCCCACGCGCACCCCGGGGTACCGGCGCAGGGGTAGACGTAAGACGGGACGTAAATCTCTTGCGTGTTGCAGGCGGAGTGACCGAATGTAGCGAAGGTGAACAACAGGAGCCACAAGAGGCAACTTGAGGGGTGGCGCATGGTTGCCTGGTGGAGTTGAATTGGTGCAAAACGTCAGTAGCAATCGGGAAAGAGCTAGTCACAAGGAGGCCATGAGCAATTGGCAGACATTCATGTACGGCTACCTGCAAGGTTCGCGAGTTCAGAAGCTGAGCTAAGGTAGTCTCCTCTAAATGCTACCCCTATCTAGGAATGAGCAACTTGTTGCTTGAAATATCTGTTACTGTCAATGATGAGTTAACCCCTAAAGGATCGGCATGCCTTTTTTGGCAGTATAGAAATTTTGGGCAGGTATGTGTGACCAAAGATTTTAATATTTTAAGCTGAAATTTTAATAGAAGGTGGGCACGAGGAATATCTTTCATATGCACTAAATTTCAGGCCATTTGGAAATAGGAGTCAAAAGTTATGGCCAAATATGTTATTTTTTTTCGTAACTGGGCAGTCTGGGCAGCAAAAAAAAATTGGCAAAAATTTGATTTTTTTTTTTTTAATATTTATTTTCTCATAGATTATATTTTTGTCTATCTAAAAAGCTTTGATTCATTTCATTTGGGTTTGTTATGAGAAAGTTATGGACATTCTTGTTTTTCGGGCAGTTAGAGCATCTTCTTAAAAAAAATAACTTGTAGGAATCATTTCTAAATGCTATTTTTGCAACTTTTCAAAAAAAAAATTCTCATGGTTTAGTTTACTTGCTAGAAAAATCTCACCACTGGAATTAGTGTATTTTAATTCCATCTAAAATATATTAATATTTTAGATTTTCCTTCTATCTCCTACCTACTTCTAGTGAATAATTCTTTTAGGAATGATAATTAAGTTTTTTTGAATATATTTTTTTTTCCTAGACTCTCAACTCAATTCTCCACTATAAACATCTAAAGCTCCAAACTCTGTAGTGCAAAAGTTTTAAGTTAAAAATGTTCAAAGTCAAAAAATCTAGTCCTGCAATGTGCTGAAATACTTGTTTTTTCTACTTTAAGCGCAGATATCTTGCAATCTCAGCGGTCAAAAATTCTGAAATTTTTTCCACACATTCTCATACTAGTTAGGTGTAAGATCCTACGGTTAGATGTGCAAAAAAAAAAATTTCAAAAAATTTTACTCCTTGCTATAGAAATGGCAGTTTTGAGTGTTTTTTGGCAGAAAAATGGCCTTGGGCCTTTAGGGGTCAAGTAGGCTTAAATGGTTACTTTAAGAGAAAACTACAGTACCTTAGGGCCTCCTTCCATACAAGTCGGGGTTTGGTCATGTTCACTGATGATCGTTGCAAAAAAACCAGACTGCTCATTTGATCGACAGATCATCGGTGAGTTTGATCGACCCCCGACTCACATGGAAGCCCGCCCTTACTTGTATTCTAGAATTGCACACTATTCCTTGTCAAATGGATTAGATAATAGAGCTAATTGCACAATTCTCCCCAGTTTGTACAAGGGCAATCAAAGGAAGGCTTAACTAGGAATAGTATAAAAGAAACACAACACCAAATTCCATCAGACCCCAAGTTTTGGGGCTTCAAAGAGTTTTGTCATGACTATAGTTTTCTCTGACATCTGCAAATCCGGCTCATTTATGAACTTTGGTCCCTCATTTCATGCACTTTACAATGAACTCTATTAACTTTCAAGGGCCTAGAGGATCAAGAAGGTTGGTGGACACAATGATAAGGTATATTCATGAAGCAAGCGTAAACTTTTTGACTAATTGGCGGGGTCACATTGAATACAACACATGGATTGTAAGTTATAACTCTCTGAATCAGTTTGACTGGCCTAGGTAGGAATCGGCCCTGCATTTGCTGACATTCATGTATGGCTGCAAGGTTTAGGGTTTGTTCAACTGGAGCTACTAATTAGTTTACTACTTGCACTCTTCTCCCTCTCAAATGGAGTAAGTGTAGACCGACATTCAAGAGTCTAGAGGATCGAGAAGGGTATAGAATCTAAATAAATGTTACGTTGTAAATATCTTGAAGCAGGAACATCCAAGATACCCTTTGGTTGGTTGGAAGGCTCACATTGAACACAACATTATGGGTTATAACACTCCAACCTTCGCTCAACCACGAAAGTTTGACAAAACTATGTTGATTCATCAATTAGCATAAATAGATTCAATAATCTTGATGAGGCTTGAAGCTCAAGATTTGTAAACATGAATGATGCCAACATACAGTCTTGAATTAAGAACGTCCAAGAATGTACTTTTTGAATCAAACAAGGGCTCTTATTGTATACAATGCTCTTAGAGATAATTAGCAACCCTCAAACAAAGAAAACTCGACCCAGCTGCATTCACTGGTCAGTTTAGCATTATGAAATAGAAGCCCAAACTCAAATCCTGAGAACTACAAACTTCGGATTTATTATTCAAAATTACGAGAAGTTCAACTACTACTGGAATTTCAAGCTTCCTTACTTCAAATCTACTTCAAGCGCCAGCTGTAGGTTACCATCATATGAGAAGAAGACCAACATGTGCATGAAGCAGCAAGTGCGAACCTAAATAGTGTCGGCACGAGCTCACCTGTGGTGGATCAAAACTCCTTTTTATCAGCTAGCGCTCAGCTGATGAACACATACAGTACTTCGACAAGCTCTGAATTCAAAGCGTTCAGTTCACATATAATGCTGAGAAGAGGAATTCAAAGTGCAATGAAGAGATTAGTACCATGTTGGTGATGAGTGGCCTGAAGCCTGTCGAGGAACCCATACTTGGAAAATCGCGTCTCCAGGTAGAAGAAGAATTAGAACTCTGGTGCTACTGGAAGTGAAGTGTCTGATGGGTAGTTCGAACAACTACATTACTCAAACATAAATAGCGAATGCTATCTGTGCTTCCGACAGTAGACTCTTTGACGCAAACTTTATAGCTCGAAGGTTCCTTCACCTACCTCAATTCAAAGGTAGACATTATGACACGGACTTTGCTGCCTTCCTTCAAAGGTACGGGAAACTCAATGACATGGACTCATATCCAATTTCCAACTTGTGCACCTGCAAGTCAAATCTTGAAAGCAACAGCAACGTCATCAGTCAATGCCGACTGCCCGACTGTGATTGAATGAGGAGGAAGGTCTCCATCTTTTTACTAATCAATCATATCCAATTCAAGGAGTGATGAGCAAGCACCGTATCAATTACCTTGCGTCGCATGGAAGAAGTCCTTGTTGGCACGAGATCTTATTTTTATTATGTGCACAATTACAAATGCAGCAGATAAGATTTTGCAACTTGCTGCATGATGAGATGTGGGAACGACCAACACTTGGTCCGAAGGGTGTACGGCCAGGACTGATGTCGGAACGACCCAAAGGCGTTCTTTCTCTGCCCATTTTGCTCGAGGAAAGCATGAATCCGAAGAATACAATTAATTAACACGATTTGTTTAATTGTTGAAAGTATTACTGCACTGCACGTTTCAGTTTTCAAGCAGTCAATTTTCATTTGTTCTCATTGGTATGGCGACATGCACTTGGAATGCATGCATTGAAGGATGTAAGGAAAAAATGAGTAGTCATCTATGTATCTGTCCAATTCTACTGTGCATCCTCTAAATAATGTAGTATTAGTAAATTGAATCCATATATATTGACAAATTCAATAATTTTTTTAAAGGTTTTGGGCAATGTCATGCATGTTACTGCCCTTTTTTTAGTGTTAAGATAGCTTGGGCAAAAATGGGGTAAGAAGGTTCTGGCAAAATTGGCAGGTCTCAAGTGGAGACTTCCTGGAGGAGTTAAGTTAGCCACAGAATCCAAGTGGCACTCACAGATGAGACCCTGCAAAAGCAAGTCACGACATTGCTTTGTTTCGTTCAAGAATAGTTATATTTTATGTTTACAATCTTGAAAACTAATCTTGTAGTCCATTTTAGTCTTGTGTACCATAAAGTCTTATACAAACTAAATTTCTACATTGGTGGGGAGGTAAGTTCCGTTTAGACGATAGACATATGTAATCTAGTGCACAGTTTCTTGTCTTTCCAATTAACCCTTGAAGTTCCAAATTCCCCTCTAGGGACAAAATGGATTTTGGGTAGGGTTGTGTGACCTCAATTGTTGACTTGATTTTTTGAAACTTTTTTTGAAGATAGAAAACACATTAGTTTGCTAGGAATATCATTTGATTCATTTCTATTTCAATCAATGTCCGGGAGCAAAAGTTACGCCACCCTAAGCTCAAAATTGTGTTCTCCAGGCAACACACTAAAAACGTCACAAAGTGTCAATTGAACTCGCAAAATACTGTCGGTACTAACATGGTCGATGTCATAATCAAATGTGTAGTGGTTTGCATACTTGCACATCACCTATGATTTCGCAGCTTCAGGGCACAGCTACAGGTCTTTCCACCGTCGATGTAGGGCGACGACAAAGAAGGTGATGCAGGAGGTCAACGCATAAAATGAGATTCCTCGCACAATATCATGACCCAATGGGAGGATGTACTGTATGCATGAAAAGCCTTTCTGAGTGGGATCACAGCATACATTAATGAAGGGTCCAGGGGGCACGGAGTGCACCAAAAATTTGACCACTAAGTAGCGAGTGAGCAACGGGTGACCGAGAGATGCAGTGAGGGTGTGTGGAAAAAGGGGCAATCAGTTTTGCCTGGCCATGCTGGAAGCACTCACTGCCAGACTGGGGGATTTGTATGAAACCAAACTTTCCTTTCACTTGCTCTTCTACATTGATTAATGTACCTATCTCTCAAATTCGGAATGTTCAATTTCAAGTTCAGAAGAGCTGTTAATATATGAAAACCGCCTCCCATGTGACTGGTAATGAACAGCTTACACGTTCAATCGACACTTCACAACTCAAACAATCATCCAAGGCAACATCTTACATGGGTATAAGACTCACCACACAATTTAAGAAGTGCAACGAGATTTAGAAGCAGAAACTTTATTTCTTTCGAAGATGACTTGGGCCAGCTTGTCAAAGTCAGAGCTGTGCTGCCAAGATCTCGAGACCTGAGTCTAAAGACATACTTAGACCAGAATTATTTATTGCAAGCAGTAAAGTGAGCAGCTAAATAAGCATGGTGATCGATCGATCAAGTGCAGCTTATAGCTTTGGTGACTTCAGCAGTCCAAACAGTGGACGATGGCGCCGTGTCAAATGGATTCGGCAGGACGTCGTCGGTGATGTACACTTGCCCGACGTTCCGGCTCTTGGCCGTGGCCACCGCTGCTGTCACAGCGGTTGCGTTGTTCGGGGCCGTGTGCAGGATGTTCCAGAACCTGTCGGAGTCGTAGCCGTACACCCAAGCAGGAGGAGCAGCAGCACCAGCGTAATTGGTAAAATTACCTGCACCCGTCGGAACACCAGATCATTCATTAGAATTCAATTTCATTCCGAGACAGACATGAACACAGACTTCGTAATAGGGTGTGACGTACACAACTGGTCGGTTAGTTTGAGATTCCATCAGTTGTTTTTCGATTCCCCTGTTATTCCATACTCCTTTCCCCAGTTTTGTGGTACCCAAATAAGCGATCTCCTGTCGCTGGAAATGTCAAGGATCTACAAAGGTTTGGAGATTACTTGTGTCTTACTTCCAAGATAGACACTAACTAGCAGCCTCCAAGCTGCTGTGGATCGTAACGTTTACAACAAAGAGAGAGTGGACCACTCGGGTAGCCCCCAAACTTGAAATAACCAAGAATCTAGGGAATCTCCAAATCTACCACTCTTCATTCATTAAAATGTCAGACTCCAGTGCAATTGGTGCAGTTTCAATTCCCTGACTGAAACCCGAGATCTAATCTCACCCTCGTTTTCAGAGCTCTACAAATAGAACGTCACACATTCGGCTCTCTAAAGTGTAAACCACGCCATTTTCATAAACACGACCTTCACACTAAACTGAAATTCTATGATTCTAGAGATCACGAATAAATCCGGAACAAGCATGATATTCCAATCCAAGTTCGTACCTTCAAATGTAACATAGTTATCAATGTGCGTGTAATTCAGAAAACACTGGTTCCCAGTTGTCCCCCAATTCAGCACCGTGTACCCCAACCCGGGCTTCCCCTTCACCAGTGTATCATACGACTTGTACAAATTGATCGTGCTGTTACTACAAGACGTGTTCCCTTCGTCCAGAAAGATCCCATCCACGTTGTAGAAGCTGTAATACGTGTTGATATCCGCGATCACGAGGTTCGACGCTCGGTTGCCGTAACTCGTGGAGACGTAGCCCAACACGATCCTCACTGAGGAGGTCCCGGTCTTGATGGTGTTGACGAGGTTGACGTAGTTGGGGTCCGACGAGGTACCAGGGCCGCTGTTGGGGTTGATGATCACCAAAGTGGCGTTCCGTTTGAACACATCCCACGCGCACCCCGGGGTACCGGAGCAGGGGTAGACGTACGAGGGGACGTAAATCTCTTGTTGCGTGTGGTAGGAGACGCCGAATGTGGCGAAGGTGCACAACAGGACGATGAATGCCCACAGAAGGCAGCTTGTTGGTTGGCGCATTGCAGCCTGCTGCAAGTGACGCCAATGCCATTAGTAATTTGGAAATAGTCGCAGGAGGGAGTTGCTTTCATTGATGTATGGCTGCAGGGTTTAGGATTTGCAGAACCTGAGCTATTAGTTACTATTTGCACTCTTCTCCCTCTCAAATGGACTCGGTAGTGACCTTCAAGAGCCTAGAGGATCAAGAAGGATATATATAGGATATAATGTTCTGTTATGGTCTTGAAGCAGAAGTGTCCAAGAGTGTACTCTTTGGTTGGTTGGAGGGCTCACATTGAACACAACATTATGGGGTATAACACTCCCTCTAGCTCAACCAAGAAAGATGGACACAAGTACGTTGACCGATCAAGTAGCATAATAGATTAGATAACCTTGACGAGGCTTGAAGCTTGAGAAGATTCTTAAGCATGGTGCCAACATACAGTCTTGAATCAAGAATGTCCGAGAGTGTACTTTTGAATCAAACAGAGGCACTTATTGTGTACAATGCTATTAGAGATATTTAATAACCCTCTCCCTCTCTCAACCAAAGAAAACTCGACCCAGCTGCACTCATTGATCAGTTTTGCATTATGAAATAGAAGCCCAAACTCAAATCTTGAGAACCACAATCTTCGCATTTCGTATTCGATCAACACTACGAGTGGTTCAACTGTCACTGGAATTTCAAGCTTCCTTACTTCAAATTTACTTCAAGCGCCAGCTGTAGGTTACCATCGTATGGAAACAATACCAACATGTGCATGAACTCAAGCAGCAAGTGCGAACCTAAATAGTGTCAGCACTAGCTCACCTGTGGTGGATCAAAACTCCTTTTATCAGCGCTCAGCTGATGCATACATACTTGGACAAGCTCTGAATTCAAAGCGTTCAGTTCACATATAATGCAGAGAAGAGGAATTCAAAGTGCAATGAAGAGATTAATTACTACCACGTTGGTGATGAGTGGCCTGAAGCCTGTTGAGGAGCCCATGCTTGGAAAATCGCGTCTCCAAAGAGAAGAAGAAGAATTAGAACTCGGATTCCACTGGAAATGAAGTGTCTGATGGGCAGCTGGTTCGAATGCTATCTGTGCTTCGGACCCGACAGTACTCACAGTCGACTCTTTGACGCAACTTCAAGCAGTGCCGATTGTGATTGAACGAGGAAGAAGGTCTCCATCTTTATACTAATCAGTCACATCCAATTCAAGCGGTGATGAGCAAGCATCTTATCAAATACTTTGCGTCGCATGGAAGATATCCTTGTTGGCACAACATTTGAGATCTTATTTCACATGTGCAAAATTACAAATGCAGCAGATATTCAGATTTTTCAACTTGCTGGAAGATGACAAGATTAAATGTCGGAACGACCAAGACTGGTACCAAAAGCGACCTTTCCCTGCACGTCTTGCCTGAGGAAAGCATGGGTCCGTATAACCGCTTGAATTCACGATTTTCCTTCAATTCCTATTTCAGGGGAGATTGCTTAAAGCAAAACACTGCTGTGCTGTACTGCACATTCAATTTTTTATTTTGTTTTATTGACACAAATGAAAGAAAGTTCATAGCAAATACAAATCACTAAGTGAGCCTCATCAGTCTGGCATTGCCAGTCCGGGAACCTGCACGTTCAACTTTCAAGAAGCCAAATTTTTTGGTGGTCTCATTGCCAGAGAGACTCATGCAACTTGGAATGCCTGTATGAAAGGGGAAAATGGATAGAAACATCTCTTAAATAAGTCAATCAAAATGTACAATAAGTAAGTTTCATCCAAATACTGACAAATCAAATCAAGTGATTTTTTCAGAGGGTTTGAGCAGTTTCATCCATGTTATCACCCTTTTTTGGTATTAAAATAGCTCGTGCAAAAATGGGATACGATTCTAGCAAAATTAGCTGGTTTTAACCCAGTAAGGACGCCGCGGACCATAAGTGTCCGATGAATGACAAGGGATTCTCCAATGTAGGACAGAATTACAACTATTCATCCTTGGAGTTTTTTGTGGAAAGTGGAGAACATCTACAGTAGCTTGACTTCCAATGAGTACTTTTGGATTTTTTTATTCCAATGACTCTCACGGTTATACAATGCATGATTTCTAGGGTCACCCCCCGCGTCCTTACAGGGTTAAATGGAGTACCAGAAAAATGGCGGGTCTAAAGACTAAGGGCCATGAAATTGGAATAGCAGTGACATCACCTATTGAAGGTTTTTTCCAAAAAAATAAAGTCAATTTTTTTAAGAATTTGATAATTGCAATCTCTGTTGCCTAAATTCAACCAGCTAGGACTATCCTTTCTTGATTTTGGTCTTGGTTTTTCGGTGCAATAATGACATCATTGCTGGTCCAAACTTCGGGGGCCTTCTTGAGGCCTCATTTTTCTTGTAATGTTCTTGGCTGGGCTAAGTTAGCTACAGAATCCAAATGACATTCACATGAAACCTTGCAAAAAGCAGGTGATGACATTGCTTTGTTTTGTTTAATCTTGAATAGATACATTTTATCTTTACAATGAAATTGGTCTTGAAGTCCTTTTCAATCTCGAGAGCTTGGTGTACCATAAACAATCTTATACAAACTAAATTTCTTAATTGGTGAAGAGTTTATAATGCTCATAATCAAGCCAGGAGGCTTAAGAGCATTGTAGGACATAATGCCAAGTCCTAATAGTTCATCACAAATGTCCATATCTGTACTTTTTACAAATCTAAGGGTATAGAAAGAAGGACAACATTATGAGATGTAATACTTTTTTGACTATCCAATGTAATGGTGACAAATCTAACTTGAAAATGGAACTTACCATTATGTTTACTTGATCAACATATGTAGTCTTGTGCACAATTTCTTCTCCTCCCAATTTAAAAAAAAAATGTTTGTTACCTCTTCCATGGCTAGAGGTCCCAAATGTGATTTTCTTAATCTCTAAAATTGTTTGACTATGTTTTCACCAAACACACTCCAAAACTGCCAAATTTAGTAGCATTTCCAAATTAATTTTGTTTTATACATTTTTAGACACATGTAATTGTAGAATCTTGTAGTGCGCTAGTTTGAGAAGATGTGGGAAAATTTCAAAAATTTCCACCATGTGGATTGCAAGATATTAGCGTTTGAATTGACAAAAAAAAAATTTGGGCCCTGCAAAAAATGACGCAGCTACACTTTGCAAGGTCACATTTGTATGAAAAAATGTCTATATTGGTGGTGCTTCTTTGGATTCATTCTATAAGGCAAGTTGACTACATGCTTGAAAGTTTTCAGATCATTTGAAATTGTACAACATATAGGAAAAAATAGTAAGTAAAAAGAAGTAGAGAATGATTCAAAATACTAAATTGTTAAGAATTTTGTTAAGGAATTGAAAAATGCCAGTCCCAATTATTGTAATGGGGTGATTGCAAAAAACATTTGCTGATTTTGTTGCATTTTGAACAATATTCACAATTTTTTCCTAGAGTACTTTAAAATTAGAAAAATATTTTTTTTTAAATTTAAAAAATTTGGCTAATGTATACACCTTTAAGATGAAGGTAACCCCCAAAAGAAAAGCATCGAGAAATGCTCTAAATAGGAGAACTAGAAAAGTTTCAAATCTCAAGAAAATAGTTGTTAAATTGATGTTTTAATTAATAAAAAATTGGCCATTTGTATTAATTGGCCAATAATTTTGTCCATTTGTATTACCTCTATAGAAATGATCATTCACCAAAAGAACCAACAACATAATATTTTATATGTTTTGAAATGCAAGCAAAAAGAAGCTCGAGTTGTGGACTTCCACACTACATACAATTGACTAATTTTAGAATTTATATAGTAGCAATGGGTCTACTAGAAGGCCATCTTGGCTACTAAATAGTACAAAAAACTTCCAAATTGGCAAGTGTATTATAAAATTGGGGCTATTTTAGATATTAAAACTCTTTTGAAAATTGCAAAAAAATTAGTGAAGGTGTATAATAGTAATGAATAACTTACCTATAAATCTTGAGTCATTTGGAGCCAAAACGCAAAAGTTATGGCCTAAAAACAAAAAAGCATGGAAGGTGTGACGCAAAATAGTACAAGTGTTTCTTGCAATCACCCAATGTTTTAATAAACAATCTACATCCTATGATTTTATTTTTTTCAAAAAAGATTGAAATTTGAATAAAGTAAAGAACTTCTTTAGAGTAAAGAATCCATAATTGCCCACAAACAAAAACTCTGCATCTCATTGATCAAAATGGAATGATTAAAAGCTTTCCACTTATATTTATAAATATAAAAAACCAATTTCAAATTTTTGTTTTTGAAAAAATTGATATTTTTTTATTTGCCTAGATTGCCCAGTTGAGGAAAGAACTACATATCAAACAATAACTATTGACCATGTAGTCAAAAGTTATGAAAATTGTTGAACCTTAAAGAAAAACCTCGTCCCCATGTTGTATGAAAATTTCAAAGAAAAAGAATAAAAATTCCATTTGTAGACTTGAGCTGCCCAAAATCGCTATGTTGCCAAAAGAATGCAGCTTGGTCCTTTAGGGATTAAACAATTCAAGCTACTAAAGATACTTAAAATGTGCTAAACCTTGAAATTTAAGATTGTTCACTACAAAAGATGTGGTGGTTTTAAGGAGGGAAGATAAGTATGGCATTGCTGAAATGCACGTGACATTGCTGGAAAGTCCTTCTCATCGTGTGACGTTGCTGGAAAGTCCCTTTTCATAGCAGAAATGAGTAAGCGGAAGCGCAAAAATATAATCGGTCACGCCTGGTCTGAAAAACAGGTCTACAGCAGTCGAAAGTCAACCCCGCTCACTTGCGTTGGTAAATTCAGAGATTTTTCACACTGTTTGCATGTGGTTCAGAAATTGAGAGAGGCCGGTTCAGTGGTTCACAGAAAAGAACGACTGTATGGCTGGATGTAGCTGGCGATGCCGCATTGGTAAACGACAAGGAGTTACAGTTTTATGCTACATTAGGCTTTCCTCTGTGATGCCAAAATGCAATTAAAATTAAAAGAACTTTTATTTTATTTTACTTTAAAAATAAATTTTTAATGTACTAAGAAGTGTAAGGGCTTATTTGAGGTGCGGGAGGTTGTATTCTTTTTATGAAATGGAAAGCTTTATGCACAAAGGCGTGCAAGCATTTTGTGTTGTGGCTTTTGGACGTGCAATATGGAAGTTCTAGATTTCCAAAAATAAAAGATGATTTAATTCAATTTTGTAATTTAAAAAAATCCATAACTTTCATAGTGTAGGTCCAACCGCCACAAAATTGGCACAAATAGAAAGTTCCTTGCAAAAGGAGTGCAAGGGTTTTGTTTCGTGGCTTTTAGACATGACTTGAAACTTAATGTTGTTTTAATACAAAACATAATTTAATTTAATTTTTTAGTTTTAAAATAATTAAAAATCCATAATCTTGACAAAATAGGTCCAAACATCACGGAACTTGCATAAATAGAAAGCTTTAAGCACAAATGAGTGCAAGGGCCTTGTTTTTTGGACATGAAATGTGAAAGTTTTTTTTCTAAAAATAAAAAGAATGTCGTTCAATTCTAATATTCATTAACATTTTGAAACTTAATAACTTTAACACTATACATCAAAACGCCACAAAACAAAGTCCGTGCACCCTTCTTCACAGAGGGCCTTCCAACTCTACCCGAGACTCTACCCAAAAAGCCGCCAAGGGACTCACGGTTTTTTCAATGTTAGCATATCAAAGAAAAAAAATTAAAAATTAAAAATTAAAAACAATCTAATTTAAGCAATCAAAACTAGAAAATAGCATCCAAATCAACAAAAAGTCAACACTTTTATGTTGATATGGATATTGTAATGACCGTTTTCACATTTGGGTATCTAAAATTATGTGTAAATATTGCTGACATATGCAACATATTTTTGTTGACTTTGAAACCACAAATTGTTTTATAAATGTCAAAACTAACTTTTATCAACCTTTAAAGGACCAACATGTGTTTTTTGGCAACAAATAAATTTTGGATAGGCTGCTGTGAATGAAGATTTGGATATTTTAGGCTGAAATTTTTACAAAAGGTGGGGACAAGGAATATTTTTCATATGCACTAAATTTCATGACATTTGAAAATATGAGTCAAAAGTTATGGCCTAACATGCTACTTTTTTCATAAATGGGCACTCCAAGCAAGATTTTTAAAAATCACTTTTTACAAAAACAAAAATTTGAAATTGGTTTTCTATGGTTATATATATGTGGAAAGCTTTGAATCATTCCATTTTGATCAATGAGATGAAAGTTATGAAGAGTTTTAGTTTGCAGGCACTTATGGATTCTCTACTCTAAAATAAACTTTGAAGTGCTTCATCTTATTTGATTTTCAATATTTCTTGAAAAAATAAAAATCATAGAATGTAGATTGTTTATTACAACATTGAACCATTTGGATTGGCATTTTCAATTTTATAACTAAATTCTTAACAATGTTGTATTTTGAATCATTCTCTACTTCTTTCTACTTACTATTATTTTCCTATATGTTGTACAATTTCAAATGATCTGAAATTTTCAAGCATGTAGCCAACTTGTCTAGGAAAAGAAATCTGAAGAAGCACCACCATTTGGACATTTGGGCATAAAAAAGTGAGCTTCTGAAGTGCAGTTGCCTTCTTTTTCGCAAGGCCAAAGAAATGATTTCAGTGAATTTGAATGCTTATATCTTGTAATTGACGCGGTGGGAATTTCTAAAAAATTTATTACGTGTTCTCAAATCAGCATACTACAAGATCCTACAGTTATATATGTCAAAAAAAAATTCCAAATATTTGGCACCTGTACTAAAAATGGCAGTTCTTGAGCATTTTTGGTGAAAACATAATCATGGAACTCTAGGGGGTAAATCTCACATGGGTATCAACAGGATTGTTGCCCAGGGTATCAAACACGGGATAAACGTGAAGTCTATCTTCTTTAGCTGAGTGCAGCTTCAAACTTTCTTGTTGTTCGATACTTCGGATGTTGAAATTACATCATCCTCAATCGTTGCAGAGTTGCGGCATTAAGTTAGTGAGAGGAGCTTCAGAAAAAAATTAGTTTGCGGAAAGTGGACATTGGTGACCATAGTGTGCGACAAACAGTGTGAGTTTCTGGGGTAATTGTCTCTTGTATGGGGTTTCTAGGGTTTCGGTGAACTTATTGTTGAAGAGTTTGAGTTGCGAGAGAATGGATTGGTGCAAATGGAAGGCTCTATGACACATGAACTTTGGGAGGTGTTCAAGACTATTGTTAACCCTGGAGCGTCTGGATTCATCTCCAGAATTGACGATTTGAGAAAAACCATTATAAACTACAATTTGGAAGAATATTTTGGAATTGGTATACAAACGAAAGCTGTAGATTTTGATTTTTAAATTCTATCCGTACGGTTAGATCTACTAATGCTATCACCAATCTTTTTCTATAAATTTTGAAAAGAAAATTTCAGAATTCCTTCTAAATTCAATTACAAGTAAAATATTATCATTTTTTGAGTAAAACTTGTTGGAATGGATTTGAAATAAGGTTCTCTTCATATGGTGATTTTTTGAAATTTTTGTGACCTTTACATCTTTGACCTCATTTTTGCACATCTAGTTTTGAACTGAAGTCAATGCAAATTGACCACTTGACATACTTCCACATTTGTAATTTTAGAAATGTATATGTTCTAGTAACACCCAATCCAACGGATGGATAGGACAACAACTTGATAAAGTATCACCAAAAATTAGGATGACTTTCATCCAAGCAGGAATGAGACAGAAACAAGGATCTGAATCTGTTCATCGTCTAGAAAATGGACGTCGGTGCGCTCCAGGGTTAAGGGCGATGACCAAGGTAAGTGGATTTGAATCTCTGGTCAGGGTATAGGGTTTTCTTTATGTTACGTTCAATCTGGTTTTTGTTTGCATTGTACTTGCCGCTTTGAGAACTTGTACATATTTGTGTTCCTTGCCTAATATTTAGATCTGTATGAAGTTTGGTCCTACTTTCTGGTGGGACCTTTGGGCTAACTTTAGAGATCATACAATTCATGGTAGTGTCGTTACTATTAATTTAGAGTGATCACAAGTTGTTTCTAGCTGCATCAACATATTGAGTTTTCTTGAGTTCGTATGATCCTTGTGAGTTGCAGATTCTCGGTAGCGTGGGTCGAAGCCATAAGAGAATATTTTTGAATATCGTGTTTTTGACAGGAGCAAAGTGAGGAACTATTTGTGTGACCACTTGGGGCTGTGTAAAACTATGTTTTGCCCAAGAACATGTCACTTTGATCACCATGTTCTATCTTTCTTTTGCGTTGCTAGGTTCTAATGATTTTACTATAAGCTTCGATTACTGTCTAATACGTATGGCATACAAAATTCATTCCTCCAAATAGCTAGATAATGTGATAATTGAGCCTATTCGCTACCGTTTACAGCAATAAAATTGAAAATCTCGTGGCAATTCCATGTAAATTTTCACCAGCTAATGAACACACATGAGTGTTTTACATCTCGGTTTCCCACACACTCATGCTTTTGAAATGTTCTTGGTGATGAATCAAATACTACAGCGGTTTTGAAGCTGTTCATATCTGGTGTATTGACTTAGTTCTTTTCTTTGGTGCGTGCTTTTAAGGGCAGAGACATTCTCAAAGGATGGCTTCGAGCACCACATGCAAGTGAATCATTTTGCCCCAGCTCTCCTGACACTTCTGCTCTTACCATCCTTGCTTGGTGGGTCACCTTCACGAGTGGTTCATATGGTGAATTCATTTGTAAGTTGCCATCTTATCTTCATCGAGTTTTCGATTTCTGCCCATATTTATTCTCCTGAGGTTGTGTAAAGATTGTAGAAGCTGTGTTAAACATTTGGTTAACAGTTCTCTAAGGTGACGATTTTGCCAACTTCTGAAGAATGGTATGAGTTACATTTGTAAATTCCAAGCCCTTCGTACCAGTTTCTGCTCCTCCCCTGGAATGAGTTGAATTTTTACTTTTATATTCTTGAAGTTTTTCACTTTAGGATTTCATCTTGCTGTCTATGTGACAGGTGCATCACATAGGTAACCTTGACGCAAAAGATCTCGACCTATCTAGCACCAAAAAAAGAATACAAGTTCATTTCTTTTGCCACAACGAGCTCGCCTAGGTGTGTATATGTGACTTGACCTCAACTCAAGTTTGCACATCTACGGTATGAAAGCAATCGGATTGATTAAGCAAGAGCTTCAAATCCCGAGCAATAATTCTTTGTCATCATTACCTTGCAACATGGAAATACATAAAAGATGTTGCATCGAATTGTTTCTTTAGGTGCTTCAAGTGCAGCTTAACTACTTGTAAAAATCACTTTGTTTACAAAGAAGCAGTGGCCGATTGGCATCAAGTGAAAAGCAAGAGAAATTGATACATGGAAAACTCTACAATTTGAGGGATTATAACTCTGAGGTTGTGGTATCTCTATTCCTTCCAAATTTGTTGTTTTTTCTAGTTCATGGAATGTATAAGTTTGATGCAGGGAGAAGACTAACCATTGTCGTGTTGTATGCAGCCCTTGGAAGGATTCAGTCTACAATAATGCTGCAGAAACTAATAGCGTGGGAAGCTTGATGCTGAATGGCTTCCTATCATTGGTACAAAGTAGTTTGACCATATGGACTGCGTGTATGCTAAATGCTTATTGTATGGTTTATCAAAATTATTGTTAGCCATTAAATTTTCCTCTTTGCTCAATTTCCAGGGTAGTTTGCATTCTGAAGAAGCCAAGAGTTAGAGGAGAGATTTTATGCAGTGTGGGAGCTTTGGATGGTGTATTGTTGAAAGGAGGCTTATCATAATGTTTCTTACACATAGAGCCCATTTTAGGTGTGATGGAATTGAGTAATGCTTGCATCTCTCCGTGCTTGACAATAGAAGAAGTGATTTGAGAATTTTGTGCTAGTAACGTGTAGATAAAAGAAGATTGAGACAACTTTGTGATTGTGCGCAGTGGGCATTCATGACTTTGCTGGAGCCTCAGAAGAGTTTAGCCCATCTAATTATATATATAGGGTTCCCCCGGAGAAGCATTTCAGCCTTTTGTATTACTCTTGGGAGATGATGTGCAGGGAAATAAGTGGGCCATTTATTTGAATTGTCCGCAGGCCTTATTGTGAGGCCTTCAAACATACCAAGGGAGTTCACATTGTGACTAATGTTGTTGAGCAAATTGGGATATGCCCAAGAAGCTTACCATGGCAAAGAGTGGTCTCTGTTTTGTGAGATGTGTCAACTCCGCATTTTTAGAGCTATATAGTTGTCTTTGTAGATGCACATAGATATGGTGGCTGTGACTAAATTTCATTGGACAGTTTTGCTATATAGGGTTCAAAGAAGACATTGATATTGCAGGAGATGAATGGGGAATTTGTTGCAAGCTTCTTGGAGAAAAAGGATGCCATGGCAAATTGTGATGTGGCTACTTTTGTCCATGACAGGTTTGAGCATTCATTCTTCAGGTCCTTGATTCTTGGTTTCAATGGTGAGAACTGCGATGATGATGTTGGAATGGACTTTGAATGGATTGTAAAATGGCAATTCAGATGCAGCATCTTGGAACTGAGCTTGTGAGGAGGGCTTACTTGGGAGCTTTCTTTTGGTCTTGCATTACTTAGTTAATATGAAAGATAACAATGCTCTGTATTCTCACTCCCACTTTAGCAATAGTTGGCAAGGCACATGTGTTGTGGTATCCAACAGAGGATAGCTCCCACTTTTTTAGAAGGAGATTGACAATTTATATCCCTCAAACCCCTGCCTGATTGTAATTTGTTGTTAGTGTTGTGTAGGTTTTGTTGTGATTTTTAATAATGGTATTTTAATCCTATTTTTTCTTACTAATTGAGGTGTGGTTTGGTGTCGAGCAGGTGAGAAGAAGTTGACAAAGTATGTATGCAGAGAGAGTGCTCTGTAGCTCTCATGGAAGGAGCGTCGCTCCTGCAGCGTGCAGCGTAGAGAAATAGACATAGTGATAAACATAAGTGTAGGGAGTAGTGTATAGAAAAGAAATATTGATAATAATTTGACGGTTCAATAAAAAAAAATGCTTAAATGGCACATGTTTTTGCTTCATGCTGTGCTTGTACAAAGCACACGTGGATTCTGTAATTTTTTAATTCGACAAATCAACGTGAAGCCATTGGCTGCAGAGGTGCCTCCGCACAAGAAGTGCATGGCTTGAAAAGTTGCCAAGTGTCAGCACGCAGTAGTAAGTAAAAAAAAGGCGGAACAACACTATCCTCATCAAAAACTAAAAAGTCAACCATTTCTATGCTGGAAAGACGTCGTGCAGCCAATTAGTATAGTACAATAAAGCAAGTCCTAGACACAAGATTTTCAAGAATATTTTCCAGAAAGTGCAAGACCTTCCAGTATGGAATTTTGGACTGAAAACCGCACTTAATTTGCCCCTTTCCCTTGTAGTGGTTTTTATATTATCTACAACCCATGATAAAATATTGGGTATTAATTTTGCTAAATTTAATGACATTAAAAAACACTAATTCTAGCATGAGCAGTCAAGTACCAATAGTTTATTTTTTAGAATTTATGCCTAGATTTTTTAAACACAATCTTCAATACCTTGTTTCACAATATTTCTGAACATCAAGGCAAAGGACCCTCTATTTTCCATGAACCATGACTCCATTCATTATAGAATTCTTGAATGCAAGTCTTGCCAATGCATTGAAGGCCACTATAACACAATTATATTTTTGTTACAATGCTATTGGGAAAGGACCTCTTTGCCTTCTTATTCAAGAATTATGTTGTGGAAACATGTTAGTCTATATCCAGATTGTATAGAAAGTGGAAAGTTGAATTGCACTTCCAAGGTGGTGTTATAGAATGTTCAAGGTTAGTGAGCATCCAAAGATGTACTTTGCAACAAATTTTGTGTGCTCCAAGGTAAGCAATTGGAACATTTCTATACTTATAGACCTCTTCATCTTCACTGCTATACAAAGATCAAAGTATTTGTTCCTATGTGAAATGAGCTATAGTGACCTTTCCAATGATACAATGCAAGCATACATAGAATTTCTCTTAAATTTTTTTATTGAATTTCAAACTTTAACTACACATTCTATATACGTTTCAAGGTGTTGGCTTATTTGCACCTCTCGCATTAACCCAACTATTGTTTCAAGATTAGAAGGTCAATCATGATAGCTAAACATCAAATTTATTATCTTCAAAAAAGAAAATGCACAATGTCCATTCCAATTGATGAAAATAATAATAGTTGGTGAAAGCAAGAAATACCTATTGATTTTATTGCATTTGAAGATAGTATTCTCAATACTATGAGCTTTTGGAAAAATATATTTAAAAATAAAATAAAATGTGTATAATTAGTACTCCTTCTATTCCAAAATGATCTTCATATTGGATAAAATGTTCCAGATTAAGGCTGAAAATAACGTCATTTAAACATGTTTTGCATTGTAAGTAGAGTTTGATTTACTTTTAACATCTACAAAACTTTGAATTTTGGAGCCTTTTTCAAAGTATAATTTTGAAGTACTAAAAAGTGGAATTTTTGGAGCATTTTTAGGGAGCACCGGTTGACACTTAATTGTTGAGTGTGAGGTTGTCATTTTGTGGGTAGTTAGTACGGGCCCAAGACCATATGTGGAAGTCTATTCTACCTCCTAGAGCTTCATCTCCTTCAATTGGGCAACACTCAAAGAGATGCAAAAAATAAAAACAAATAGTGTTGATTGACCCTTTAGTCATTTCATTTGTCTTTTGATTGATAATTGCATGCATGGAAGGGGAGCTACCACTTGGAGTTGTTTTGTTGGTCCCAAATAGCAATTGAAAGCTAAATTTGACCAATTCGCAACGTCACAAAGTGCATCAGGTTGACATTTTGGAATAGAAAATTAAACAAGATCATTTGGGGATGGAGGAAACATAACACTATAAATGTTGTATACCCAAAAATTTGAACCTAGCTAAGAAATTTTATCGTCAAAAGTTATTTCTCAAGATAATTCAAAAGAATTTTTCACAAAAATAGATACTTTGATGCTTGAATTTTTTAAAAGAAGTAGTTTTGGGCCTCTAAATATGAAAGAACTTTAAGGCCATTAACCCCCAAATCACCTTAGTCACCGTGGAAATCATCTTTTTGGTATTATGTGACTCTTCTACTTTAAAAAAAATCAAAAGTACTCATTGGAGGTCAAACTAGTGTGCAAGACCTCCCTTTTTTGCACAAAATTCCAAAGATGAATATATGCACCTCTATCTTACATAGAAGGATTCTTTGTCATCCACTGGACCACTCTAGTCCCAAGCATCCTTAGAGAATTTATTTGCATGAATGAGTTCTACGGTAATCAAAATTACAATATTACATGCTTTGAGTGACCACATTTGGCTCCTCAAAGATTGAAAGGGTAAATTAAAGGGCGTTGCAGCTGACTCCGCCCACTTCCACAGTGACTGATTTCATGAGTGGTTTCTTTATGAGCAGGCGAAATGAAAGTAAGCTTCATTACACGATGTGATGTAACTTAAGTTTGGGGCATTACTTTTCTTTTGAACAAATGCCTGTTAGGCACGTGTCAATCCATTAAAAAAGTTCCTGAATTGGAGAATGGAGTACCATATACCTTAACATTTACGGTAACTGCAAAGTCAAAACCATTCGATTCCATTAAGACCAGGAAACCCAGTTCTTTCACTGGAGTGCTGAAGTTTATTTTCTGGCTGTACTGTAAGTAAATCATCCAAAGTATGGATGCAAATTAACTTATTCTTCATAGTTTGTGAACATTCTTCGAAACAAGAGCAACACCATTGTCGCAATATAGTGGTGATTTCATCCATTGGCACTAGTAGAAAAGGTGCCTACAACAAAGCACCCGGTGAGCAAAACGATGTCCAAAACTTTATAGATGGCGTTGCCTTGCTGGAGGTGCCTTTTTGAGAAAGTAGGATTTGTCATCAAATTATTCCTTGGAATTTTTTGCTATTGCTATTTAGCAAAAAATTGCTCAAAAAAAGTCTTGCAGAGCACATTAATTGCATCAAGAGAAGAAAGAATTAAGTATAGTTTTCAAAGGACCAACATAAATGAAGAGTCTCTTCTTTCAAGGTTCCTTTAAGGTAGCTACTCTAAGGTAGCTTGTATAGAGAGGATGAGTACGTGTCAATAGCCAAGATGTACACTCTAGATACATTCTAATGTAAATATCTTGGGCTTGAGAACGTGTATTAGCTTTTGTTATGGGGCAAATTGAGGCATTTATTGAGGGCAAGTAAGTTCTCTCAAGAGTATACCCCAATAATTCATTTCAAGTACAAAAGTTATAATCATGGCCATCTTGGTTGCAATTTTCAAGATGGTTTCACACTCATCATTAGCAACCAAAGTCTACACAAACATCATTAGATGCTAGAAATTGTACGTGACTTGCCACTTGTCATGAATCCTACGTGGGCATGTGGTTTAGGGTGATTGCAAGAAATTCACCTATTGATTTGGTTGCGTTTTGTATAGTACTCATGATTTTTTCTTAAATACTTTAAAATAGAAAAATAATTTTTAATTTTTTTTAAAATATAGAAAATGTATAGACCTTTAAGATGAAAATATCCACTAGAGGAAAATTATAGAAAAATTCTCTAAGAAGGAGAATACTAAAAAAATGCCAAATCTCTAGAAAATAGATACTTTGAGGTTTTAACTTATAAGAAACAGGAAAAAATTTTAAAATTTTAAAAAAAAATTAACCAATTGTAATAGCTCTATGGAGATGGTCACTCACCACAAAAAAACTAAAATAATAATTTATATGCTTTGAAACAAGAAAAAAAACACTTTGTGGACTTTTACATAATACACAATTAATTATTTTTAGAATTCCTTTAGACAATAGCTACAAGTCTATTAGAAGACCATCCCCTCTAAATTTCAGATCCAAATTCTTTTTGGGGGGTACTAAATAGTACTCCATACTAAAATCTTCCAAATTAATAAGTGTGACATAAAATTGGGGGCTATTTTTTGATAGTAAAATATTTTTGAAAATTGCAAAAAAATTAGTCAATGTGTATAATAGTCATAAGTACCTTATCTTTAAATCTTAAGTCATTTGGATTCAGAACAAATAAATTAATTATGGCCAAAAAATAAATCAGCATGCACTATAAGAAACCCGTGTTTTAGGTGACGTTAGCATAATTTTAGGAGACGGATTTTAGTGGACGTCCAAAAAAACAACTTGTGTTTTTATGTCAATAATAACGTTCAATGTAACATCTAGATTTGATTTGAACCTATTAATCCCTAAAGGACCATTGTCCGTTCAGGGGACAAATGTGTTTTCGGGCAGGTACCTATGGGCTGAAATTTTGTCATTATTTTTTGAAACTTTTTTTGGAGATAGAAAAACTGATAAGCTTTGTGGGAATATAATTAATTTCACAACCGGTGCCCGGAAAAAAAAGTTATGACCAAATAAGCTCAAAACAGGGGATGGTGGGCAGCTTGGGTAGCAAAAAAAAAATGGACAAAAATTTGAATTTTTTTTTAATATTTTTTTCTCACAGATTATATTTTTGTCTATCTGGAAAGCTTTGATTCATTTCATTTGCATATGTTATGAGAAAGTTATGGACATTCTTGTTTTTCGGGCAGTTAGAGCATCTTCTTGAAAAAAATAACTTGTAGGATTCATTTCTGAATGCAATTTTTCAAATTTTTCAATTTTTTTTTTTTGCATGGTTTAGTTTACTTGCTAGAACAATCTCACCACTGAGATTAGTGCATTTTAATTCCATCTAAAATATATTAATATTTTAGATTTTCCTTTTATCTTGTACCTACTTCTACTTAACAATTTTTTTAAGAATGATAATTAAGTTTTTTTGAGTTTTTTTTCCTAGACTTTCAACTCAATTCTCTACTATAAAGATTTAAAGCTCAAAACTCTGTAGTGCAAAAATGTTAAGTTAAAAATGTTCAAAGTCAAAAAATCTAGTCCTGCATTGTACTAAAAAACTTGTTTTTTTCACTTTAAACGCAAATATCTTGCAATCTGTGCTCGGGGGGTGCACTCCTTGAAAAAAATAAGAATATAGGTGCGAACACCGGGTATTTAAATGGGGGGTATTACTTTTTGTCCATTGATTATTTTGAGGTCTATCATTATATAATTTTCTAATTTGAACCATTAAGAAGGGGGCATACATTAATTATAATTCCTAATTGCCATGAATATGTCATATGCTATATTGGTTTATTTTTTTGCACTACTTGCAATTACAAAATTTGGTTTAGGGTTTAAAGTTCACAATTAGGGGGCTTTTAAACCATTTAGTGCTTTGAAGTCCAAAAATTCATATCTAATTCCACAAAGCTCCAAAAATATGAAACAACTTGGATTAGATGTCAATTCTACTCGTCTTTCAAGGAGAATTTCTTGAAAAATATTTAAAGAAGTTTCACCTCCTCAAAATTCAATTTCAGCTCTTAAATGGGCAATTTATGGACCTCATACTTTTTAAGCTCAATTTGTAATCAATTTCTCATTGACAGATTTTGAGTAGCTGAATTGGTATTCATGTAAAGTGCAAATATTTGCAGCTTCAAAAATCATAATCCAATTGTAGGCTTTGTCATTATCTAGATTTATTTATTTTTGAAACAAATAAAACATATTTTCATTGCCAATGGTAAAAAGTAACTTACAAGCCGGCTAGCCACAAGTAGCCAAGGTGAATTGCCCCCATCACTTGTTCCCCCAAGTCATTCTAGGGGTGCATGTAAAAAAAAAGCCCCCTACTTTGTATATGATTAACTTATCTTGTACAACCTTCCTCGCTAATTTTGGGGCTTTTGATTGCAAATATAAATTCAAAATTTGCAAATTTTATCATGCATTGCAAATTTAAAAAATCAACATTTTTCCTTGGGAGCGAGTGAGGGGGTCAGTTCACCCAGGCTTTACAGGTGGCCTAGCCAAAAGAGAAACAAGATGTACATGACGAGACCAAGTAAAACTAGGGAAGAGAAAAGACATTAGGCTATCTGGATTGTAAGCTTAGTCAACCATTCCATTTTGAATTTCTGATGATATTACTTTTGGGGACATGCATTTCTAAAACTTATGTGTTCACAATTTATTACTCACATGGAGTTATAACCACAGCTTGCACATAGTAGGTTGATACCGTCATTTAACTCTAAGACTAAGAGTGGTAGGTAAAATATAATAAATCATCATGGCTTAAAGAATCTAAAAAAAAAGACAATGTAGTGTAAATGTGGGGTTAAATGCCAACCCTAAACCCATTATTAAGACTTTTGACCCACTAAACTAATAAAAAAGGGGGTATCTTAAGTCTAAATTTTTCCTAATGCATCCCCTTTTTCCACACCCTATAGTATTTACAATACACCCAATGACATTTTACATACGCTATAGTATAATCAATTGGTTTATAAGTTTTAGCTTCAATGTTTTTTTGGCACCTTCTTATTTGTTCGCACGTAGTTTGCTACTTCTACCACTTACTGCACCCCCCGAGAATCTGTGCGGTCAAAAATTCTGAAATTTTTTCCGCACACTCTCATACTAGTTAGGTGTAACATCCTATGGTTAGATGTGAGAAAAAAAAATTTCAATTTTTTTTACTCTTTGCTACAGATATGGCAGTTTTGAGTGTTTTTTGGCAGAAAAAAGACCTTTGTCCTATAGGGGTTAATTTGCTCCTACATATCACTAGTGAGCCTATGCTTGTCTTTACATGTAGCATCTAAAACTCAAATAGTATTCAAGCTTCAAACTTCCCTCCATTTTTTTGGTCCTTAATCCAATATAAGCATCAATAAGATATAATGGCATTTGTCTCTTTTAATAATTCATGGAAGTTGATGGGTATCACTTACAAATAGGCTTAGAGCACCCGCACTCAAGCAAGTTAGAAATGACATGCTAGTTGGTTTGTGGAGTGCTCATCTGGGGTCATGAGTAGAGGGAGAAAGAAATTCTCCACCATCTTATGTTGTGGAGACCCTCATTCATCATTATTGCTTCTTTGACCCCATCTTCTGCAATTGTTTCAATTAATTTTGCTTAACCCCTAAAGGCCCAAGGCCTTTTTTCTATCAAAAAACACTCAAAACTGCCATTTCTATAGCAAAGAATAAAAAAATATGAAAGTTATTTTTCTTACACATCTAACCATAGTATGTTGAGAGTCTAGGGAAGAAAAAAAAGTTCAAAAAAACTTAATTTTTATTCTTTATAAAACTGTTAAGTAGAAGTAGGTACGAGATAGACGGAAAATCTAAAATATTAATATCTTTTAGATGGAACTAAAATGCACTAATCCAATGGTGAAATTGTTCTAGCAAGAAAAATAAACCACGTGGAACTTTTTTTTTTGAAAAATTGTAAAAAATGCATTCAGAAATGAATCCTACAAGTTATTTTTTCAAGAAGATGCTCTAATTGCCCCCAAAACAAGATTGTCCATAACTTTCTCATAAAAAATCCAAATGGAATGAATCAAAGATATTTATGTAGACAAAAATGTAATCTATGAGAAAAAAATTTTAATTCAAATTTTTGCAAATTTTTTTTGCTACCCCCTCTCCCCTGTTTTGAGCTTATTTGGGCATAACTTTTGTTCCCGGGCACCAATTGAAAAGAAAATTATAATCCCGCGAAGCTAATTAATTTTTCTATCTTCAAAAAAAAATTCAGAAAATTAGAAAAAAAATTCAGCCCATAGATATGTGCCCCAAATCCCATTTGTCCCCCCAAGGGACAATGGGCCTTTAGGGGTTAACTATTTCCAAATCAATTGGTACACCATGCGTTGCCATGATCAGATCAGATTTGATGCATGGATCCTCCTAAATCCATTATCCCATGTCAACAAAGAGGGCCTTCAATTATTGAGTGACTAGGTCAGTTTTTTAAGAGTCTGTGGTTTAAGTTTACATTGGGGGAATAATGATGGGGCAAAATATTTTGTGAAAGCCTACCAAGAGTTGTTAAGGTTGCGTCCAATGCGCTTGTGTTCTTAGAAGAATTGGTAGCAAGCAGCCATTTTAGTTTCAAATAGCCTCTCTAGATTCTTTAGATGTATTATAATTACAAGGTCCTAATTAATCTATATGAATGAAATTCACGACAGTAGCATATTCCAAACAACAATTTCCTTGCCACTAGTTAATATGAATATGCTTGTGACTTTGGAGAAGAAGCAAACAACTTTGCAGCCTCTTGCTCTCTCAAGAAGTCTAAGTATCAAGAAACACTACAAGAAAAAGGGATATTTTAAGTGCAATTTTAAGTTAGAAAATGCATATCGGAAGGTCTTGTGTTTTTAGTAAAAAATTGCTGAAAGTGTTGTGTCTAGGAATTATCTTAACCCCTGAAAGACCATTGTCCCTTCGGGGGACAAATGGGATTTTGGACAGGTACCTACGGGCTGAAACTTTGTCCTAATTTCTGAATCTTTTTTTGAAGATAAAAAAGCTGATTAGCTTTGTGGGAATATAATTTTTTTTCAATCAGTGCCAGAGAACAAAAGTTATGCCCAAATAACTCAAAACAGGGGAGAAGGGGCAGCAAAAAAAATTTGCAAAAATTTGAATTAAATTTTTTTTCTCATAGATTATATTTTTGTCTATTTGAAAAGCTTTGATTCATTAATTTGGATTTTTTTATGAGAAAGTTATGGACAATCTTGTTTTTTGAGCAATTAGAGCATCTTTTTGAAAAAAATAACTTATTGGATTCATTTCCGAATGCAATTTTTACAATTTAAAATAAATAAATTCCACATGGTTTAGTTTGCTTGATAGAACAATCTCACCATTGGAATTAGTGTATTTTAATTCCATCTAAAAGATATTAATATTTTAGATATTCCTTGTATCTCGTACCTACTTCTATTTAACAATTTTTTTAAGAATGAAAATTAAGTTTTTTTGAATTTTTTTTTCCTAGACTGTCAACTCAATTCTTCACTATAAATATTTAAAGCTCAAAACTTTGTAGTGAAATAAATTTAAGTTAAAAATTTTCAAAGTCAAAAAATCTAGTCCTGCAATGTGCTGAAAAACTTGTTTTTTTCACTTTACATGCAGATATCTTGCAATCTGAAATTTTTTCCACACATTCTCATACTAGTTAGCTTGTGTAAAATCCTATGGTTAGATGTGAAAATTTTCAATTTCAATTTTTTTTACTTTTTGCTATAGAAATGGCAGTTTTGAGTGTTTTTTGGCAGAAAAAAGGCCTTGGTCCTTTAGAGGTTAAAGTGCTTTTACTAAATTCCTACATCATGTCAATTCAATGAATTTTGCATATCTTTTCATTATTCTCAAAGACAATATTAACTACAAAAATAAAATCTTTTCCAAAAGATATTCTACTTTGTAAAATTTATACATTTAAGAAAGCCAAATCAACAAGGCATTTTATTTCTATACAGAAGTCCAAATCTATAAAAAAGTCTAAATCCATGAAAAGTCCAAATCTATGAAAAAGTCTAAATCTATGAAACAAATCTAAATCCATATAAAAAAGTCTAAATCTATGAAAATGTTTGCATCATGAAAATTTCTAATTCAATAAATATTTCAAATTCAAAATCTATCAAGCAAATGCTTCCATCTCTCGAAGCTAAGTATCAATAGCTTCCAATAGTCTTCTCAACAGTTGTACAGCATGCCATTCAACAATATGAATCTGAATTCAACAACATGCTATTACAAGTATAACCCGCTAAATTCTACTTACTCTGTGCTATGTTGATGAGTTATAATAACATAAGAAGAAATACATTGAGGCTTTCCTTGAGCATCGAGACCGATCGTATCAAGTCCCCAACCACTGTAGAGGCAATTGGATCTAGTCATGCCGTAGGTTCATTATATGATACCAACTGCAACCACACCAACCCTCACAATTTAGCAACATTGAATCCTCTTTCTTTAACGATCCTCCCAGATATTTATCAAGAAATTTAACACCAAAAATACATTTGTCATTCACATCCTCGTACTGATCCAGTAGAGCTAGAGCTACCCGCATCTTCATACCTACTGATAATTTTGAAGGTAATCTCTCTTTAACATTCTAATACAATAGAAAGGCAAAAATCAGCCTTACATAGAAGTAAACGTCGAAGTATTGCCCCCAAAATGCCACTGAATCTTGGAATAATTACTAGCTAGTTCTCAATTGCTTTAATTCAAAGAAAGCTCCATTTTCACATACCTTCAAGCCAACAGATGCTAGGCTTTCCCAAACAAATTCGGCTACTTTTGTGTCGGACAACTTGAAATGTTCATATCTAATCAATAATCACCTTGGTTATTTCCCTGACAAATCATACAAGAGTGAAGAACAATTCCACTCTGAAGCTTACTACTTTAAATTACATCCAATAAAATTAATACCACATGCTCTATATTAAACATCACTATATGCCAACAACAACTAGGAATTGGAGCAAAACAAGCAATGCAAAATTTTCTGAAGATTCGGAATAATCTAATTAGTTGTTGCAAATTGCCTCAACTATAGAGCAACCTTCCACTGACTTTCCCGGCACCTTGAATTGTCACAGAACTACATACAATAGATAAACTTGAAGAATATACCTCTACTTGATTCATATTAACTAGTATTCTATACAAACTAATATCTATATATATGAATGACAAAAAAATTAGAAAATTGATAAGAGAAGAAGTTACTAATGAGCCAAGGGCTAGAATGAACAATTTGTTTACTTATAAATCAAGTGCCAAGACAAGCATCTCACTACATGATCTGCAAATTGATCCCACAATTGAATTCACACAAGAGGAAACCAAGAGTAAATGCAACTCACCATCAAACTCATAATAACAAGAAGCTTTGACTAGAAAAATACTGACTAATAATGCCAGTAGTTTGCTCACCCAACAACATAACAAAAATTAGAAATACTAAGGTAGATATCAGTTGAACCAAGAGAAAGACATACCTCTTCAACAAACTTAATCAATATGGTTGTATGGGGCTGTGCTTGGCCCTTGATAGCAACAAAATGAGCTAGAACTCTTGCAGGGAAACCAGCTCCATCCATCATTCCCTACACATGACATATAGAGGTTCTCAATGTCTACATCAGAGAGATGCTCATCACGGATGGATATTGAACTTGACACACAAGTACAAAACTTGTAAATATTTTTCTTCTATGCAAGGGATGTTGAAGTTACAATATAGGAAGCATACAAAGGCATACCTCCAAAGGGTGACAGCACGAGTTGGAGATTCTAATACCTTGACAATTCCAGCTACAAAAGTGCCACAATTGAACTCCCCCATACCCTGTGGAATTGAAACAAACGTGATTCAATATGACAAGTAGCAGGATTATTCATTGTGACACTATTCAAAACTGCAAATAATTTCTCTAGTAAGTAATAACTTGGAATTGCTATATTTTCCATTAAATCCTAAACCTCATATCCTCTCTGGCAAATAATGACTCCACTGAGATTGGATACTAAGCTTCAAGGATTTTAAGACTTTTGTAACCAAGGATCTTCTACCAGAGACCTTCCCAATGAACACCAACTAAAGCATAGAAAAGAACCCTAATTTGTCATCGACATTGAATCCATTCACTAGGGATTGGATTTAGTATATCCCACAAACGAACAATGCAATTTTTTTTGAAGATTCAAGATAATCTAATAAAAATTATGGAAACACTTGAAAAAACACTATGGTTATTAGAACACGGTGGTTTCCATAGACATTTGCCAGCACATACATCTAAGAAAAAATGTTACATTTACATGTATTAGATGGTAAGAAATATTCACACCTGCTCCACCTCCAAACTCCAAATGCTGGTCTTTATAGTGCAAATTCTAATTCTTACCCTGCAAAGTTCATAATGATAATTCAAGCCACTGTGTCCATTAAAACCATAAACCAATCATAAATGAGTATAATGTACGATGTAATAATATTGGATAAAATGCATAAAGTGACACAAACAATAATTATTCTCCAAATTACATTATGTCAGTTCTTATGAAGAACCACCTTGATAGTTGCGAATTGCAACTGCACCATACTTCCGCAAACACTTGCTTAACAAAACACTGTAACAGTAACACGGTGTTAACTTTCCATGGACATGTGACAGCACATGCATCTAAGAAAAAAAAGTTACATTTGCATATCTTACATGGTTTATACATATTCAGACCTGCAAACTCAACCTCCAACTCCAAGTCCTTGTCTTCATAGTTCAAAACTTGAACTTTACCTTGAAAAAGTTCACTAATCCAAGCCATTGTGTTGATTAAAACCATATACCATCCATAAATGAGTATAATTTACAAGGAATTTATGGAACTCCCGAATCAAGAGAATAATTTGTTGCATTGGAAATCTCACTAGACGAGCACTTGTGGGTGTAAATGGCACGAGCGCTGTGAGAAGCAATTAAGGTAGGACCACCTATACCTTATCAAATAAGCAATTTTAGAACAAAAGAGGAGCAACGTGAAGCAATGAAAAATTTTCTTACGTAGAGAGATAAGAAATATTAGGACTAAATTTTTTTTTTAATTTTATTGTCAAAATTAAAATTACTATGAATTTTGGAAGGCAAAAAGTGCTTTGAATCCATTGCTACTGTCTAAAGTCTTCCAATTCCAATCATAGTCAAACTGCTTTCCCACTCACTACTTCCTACTATCTTGCTCACTACTTCTTGCGCACTTTGAGACATGTGTCATGACCTTAATTGTCCAACCTTGAAAAGGAGAAAACACGCATTCCAAGGAGAAAAAAATACATTCCAAGTTTGGGAGCACTACATGGTCTGAAATAGTGCATCCTAGAGGTTGGCCATGGCTCCTTGATCTAGAATGGGTGGTTCTACCTTAAATACTCAAACGCTCATTTCAATGAGCATTCTATATATTCTAAAGGTTCTCAAAATGGCATGCTTTATCATCTTCAATATATACAACTATATATTGAGCTAACGGCTAACTTAAGTCATGACAAGCGAAAAAATTTAAAACAGAAGAAGTGAGAAATCACCTTTGGTATGTGCACAATTGTTGAATGCATATTGAATCACAAATGAGATGGAACCCTACATAACTATGTATGAAATACCTGCGCGCAAGAGAGAATAGAACTGCTCCCCGCCAACTGAAAGAGAGCTGTGCGCAAGAAAGTATAGAACTGCATCCCGCAAACTGAAGGAGAGTTCTGCAAGAGAAAGCAACGCCCGGAGAGACCCGATGTGAATAAGAGCTGCGCACGGCAAAGTGAAGGGCGCGCAAAGTGGGAGAAAGTAGCCCCAGATGAGAGAGGAAGAAAGTCGCGCATTGTAAACTCTAATCTCCCATGGCTAAGATTGTCCCTCAGAGCGGCGCGGATTGATGGTGTGAACTTTCAATCGCAGGGCATGCCGGCACGGGCGGGGCACAGGCAAGGATTGCTCTATAGTTCTGAGCATGAATGATGTGCTTTATAGGTATGCCTCAACCGATTAGCATTTTGCACTATGCTGAACTCTTTCGCAATCAATGATGTGACCTTCCAGTACTACAGACCAATTTCAACACTTTTGTATTGAACTCCCATCCTTAAAACCACCACATTTCTTGTAGTGTTTGTAATATCAAGTTGTAAGGGCATCCTTTGAAAGGAAGAGTTGGTATTTATATTTGGTTGGTTATTAGTTGGCATAATAGGAGGGATAGAGAACAAATGAGAATCTATTAATTCTTCTTCTTCATTTTCAACAATGCTTTGATAATTGTAAAAGTTTTCATTAAAAATGACATCTCTTGACATGATAACATTTTTATTGTGATTATATAACAAATGCTAAGCTTTTGATTGTTCACAATAATCTAAAAAAGTAGCTTCTATTGAATGAGAGTCTAATTTCTTTCTAGTTTCTTTTTGTACAAGCACATGGACTTGACTTCCAAATATTTTTAAATAAGATAAATTAGGTTGTCTTCCAAACCGTATCTCAAATGGCGTGTCATTAACACTAATGTCTTTTGTTGGAGTTCTATTTTGTAGGTAATTTGTTGTCAAAAGGGCTTCCCCCCAAAATGCTTTATGTAATTTTGCATAATTATGATAGTACGGATAATATTGCTTCTACTAGTCTTCAGTTCTTTTTCTCAGACACACCATTATATTGTGGTGTCTTGAGGGGTTCACTATTTGGGGGGTTCATATATCACGTGCAAACAAGGGATATTTTTTTGGGGGGTATTGTGATGGAGGAGACCAATTAAGTAGACACTATTATTACTTGATTTTCTAATATTTTGTATTTTTTTAGTAACCTACACTGACTTTGAATTTGAAGGAGAGGCCATTTTTTTCACACCCTATCTTCATTATAATGAAATTATTTTTATTAAAACACAATAGCTTCAAATAGTGACAATTTGGTTCAAGTATATGTATAGGTTTGATTTGTCACTCAATAAACTTACTTGTCACTTTCTTAGGGGTCTACATCACCTCACACCATTCAGCAGACGACACATCGCATTTTTTTACAAAAATGACTTAGTTTCTGCTAAATCCGAGCTTCACTTAGGCTACTTACAAAATACTCTACATACTACAAATTGGCAAAATTTTCAGAATTCCACGACTTGGCTTAAAGGCACACTTGCAAGCATATCAAACATCTTCACAAATTTTGGAGTATGATCCTACTAACTGATAACATACTGAAAAACCATACTCAAGACAATACTAAAAGCATACTGAAACCATAAAACTATATTGAAACTATACTGAAACCATACTGAAATTGTACTAAAACCACTTATTTTCTAGCATCAGTTTTGTGTCAGACGTGACAACGAACGGTGGATTATCGCAATTCCATGCATCCTTCCCGCAAGGGTTGATTCTCCAGAAGCGGTCTACACAACATGTCACTCATGCAAACGCGGCTTGGGTGGTTGTGGGCGCTAGATTACCTACCCTTGGTAACAAAGCGAACACGACCAGGTTTTTAGCTTTTATCCACTTTTTAATTTAAGGGGGTGTAAGCGTGGTCCACTGTGCCTTCCAAGCAATGAATCTTTTGCTAATGTTTCCTAAGTGTCGTGAATGGGCAAAAGAAATGCCTAAAGATGCATGTGGTGACTTCTAAGCTAACTGTTGATGATCAGGGGTTGCGGTAATCTAACGGTGAAATCCTACCGTACTAACTATCTATACTATGTCTAGTGTAGACTAGGTGGTTGGTGCCATTTCTAACAACCCGAACTAACTGAAATGGGACCCCCTAGGTTCCTTCCATGAACCCCTAAGGTTATCTTTTATGTTTTTACGTCCCACATGGGAATTCTACTTCTAAAGACTAACCCTAAATTTTAACTTCTACTCTAAATTTTAACTTCTAAATATAACTTTAGATTTTTACTCCTTTGAATTAACTCTAAAATTTACCCTCTAAAGTTAACTCTAGGTTTTGACTTTTAACTCTAAGTTTTTACTTCTAAAGTTTATTCTAAAAATTATCTTCTAAGTTTAATTCTAAGTTTTGACTTTTAACTCAAAGTTTTGACTTTAAAATTAATCTCAAATTTTAATCTCTAGGTTTGACTCTACGGTTTCACTTTTGACTCTAGGTTTTCTACTTCTAAAAATTAACTCTAAAATTTTACTTCTACCTCTGACTTTTTACTTCTATTTTTAGCTTTGAATTCTACTATCTAATTTTTACTCCAAGTTTTGGCTTCTAAGTTTAATCCTAAATTTTAACCTCTAATTTTAATTCTAACTTCCAATTTCTAACTTAAAAATTTCACTCCTATTTCTACTCTTAAGTTCTACCTCCTAAATTTACTCTAAATTCTACTTCCTAAATTTATTCTAAAATCTTTACTTTTAATTTCTACTCTTTTACTTAAATTTTTGATTCCTAAATTTACTCTAAGCTTTTACTTTTAAACTATCCTAAGATTTGACTTGAGAATTTAACCCCTAGATTGAACTTCCAAATTAACTCTAATTTTTTTAACTTCTCAATTTCACTCTAATTTTCACCTCCTAAATCTAATTCTAAATCCTACTTCCTAATTTAAAGACTTCTAAATCTACCTTCTATCTTCCGCTAATCTAATCTTGCTAATCACGGATTACGGTCTAATCAAGAGAATTAAGGAGTAATTAGGAAAACATGCCAAAGATTAGTTTAATGGCTTACCTCATCGCTGCTGGTGTTGGAGATAAACTCGTTCACGTTTTCGTGCACATCCTCGTCCATGGTACTCCCTTGGTTATTTCTTTTCTTTTCAAAGCTCACCGCTTAATTTGTAGAAAATTTTACACAATTACGTCCTAACCTGCTTCTTTTCTTTCTTTCTTTCTTTTCCTTCTCCTCCCCTCTTCTACACTAGTACTATTCCACGAAATGCTTTGATGAAGTCTTACATTATGGTCTCAAACTCTGAGAGAGAATTAATGGTGTTCCTACCTTCTTACACACTCCCACCTTTGTGTCATCTCGATCCTCCTTCTAACGGTCACAACAAATTCTTCTGGATTTCCTACCTAGGCCTACCTAGTCCTAGGTCTAAACACTATTTATCGTCTCTCTCCTCCTCCCGCCTATTTCACCTCTTCCTTCCCTAATCTCCTTCCATTCTTGTCTTTGTGGTTTTGCAGGTGATAGAGTTGAGAGTGCTTGTTTGCAGGTGTGCGCGTGGAGGTGTTGTCTCTATTTTTTCCCTTCCCTTTTTTTCTCTTTTTTCCTAATTTCTATTTTCCTACTCTAAATCCCTAGCTTATAGAACCCTAATCCCCCATTTTCAAGAAGGAAAGGAAAAATACCAAAAAAAATCAAGATGGGGCCTAGCTCCGAACCCCAGCTGCCGGCTTGACCCCAACTACCTGGCTCGACCCAGCTGCCTGGCCGGTTGACAAGGCTGGCTGGATGGGGGGGTTGTTTTTAATTTTTTTTTTACAAAAAAATCTTTTTTTTGTTTTCCGATTCTAAATCGGGCTGTTGACTTCTGATGGCTGGTTTTGTGATGGCTGGTTTTGATGGTTGGTTTTTGATGCCTGGCCTAATGGCTGGGTTCTAAAACTTGAGAACTGGATTTGCAAAAACTAGGGAGAAACTAGGTTTTCTAAAACTTGGGAAACTGGACTTGTTAAAACCTAAGGAAACTGGGTTTACTAAGGGAAATTGGACTTGCTAAAACTAAGGGAACTGGATTTACTAAAACTAAAGGAAACTGGATTTGCTAAAAACTAAGGTAAGGCTAGATTTGCTAAAAACCTACATATTTTGGAAGCTAAACTCTGGACACTTTCCAAAAGGTCTTGGAAACTAGACTTTGGAACTAAGGACCAGGAAAGTTCAAAGCTTCGCCACTAAGTTGGATTTTATATCAACTTCAGGACTTTGTAGTACTCCGGAGGTTCAAAGCTTCGCCGTCCAAGACTGTTTAAGACACAATGTAGGACTTGAATCATGTCACGGGTTCAAAGCTTCGCCGTCTTCAAGGGGGGTCCACACACAAAGGAAGACTTTAGAAGAAGGTAGAACAAAACACTTAGAAAAAACACACAATAAAGTCAAAGCTTCACCGTCCCGAAGGGAGGTCCACTTAACAAAGAAAATGTTAGAAGAAGACTTAGAATAAACTTAGAGAAAATATGCAAAGGAGGTTCAAAGCTTCGCCGTCCCGGAGGGAGGTCCACTCAACAAGGGAAACGTTAGAAGAAGGTGAAAAGAATACTTAAAGAGAACAAATAAGTTAGGACAACGTGGCAACACAAAAACTCACATACTAAAGGCCTTCCAAAGCGGCATTGCCAAGGTACGGTGGGGGGTGACTTTAGGATTAACACAAGACACCAAAAAGACTCCTAAACCATTCAAGTTAGCTCACGGGGATACACAACAATAGAAAAGACCTCAAACTCACAACAAGAGTACACAAAGAATACACAAGGCAAGATAGAAGGACCCCCAAGGACCTTCAAAGCTTGAAATACAACAACAATGGAGCCAAAAGAGCTCCAAAAACATCGTAGAGATTTTTGGCTTCAAACGCCAAAATATCCAAAATAACTTGGATCCATGGACCCAAAATAAGAATTGGAGGTGATTTAGAAAGAGAAATGGGGCCCTTATATAGGTTTCCAAGGGCCCACCTCTCTCTCTAAATTTCTAAGGTAACCTTATCAACTTGGATTTTCATCCTCATCCTCAAAGATTTTCATCCTAATCCCTAAAAAACTACTTCTACCATCTATGCTGGACAAACATCCTAACTTTTGGAGATTAATTCCAATCGCCAAACAGATTGTGCCGTTGGCTCCAGATCGTCGTGTTTAGTCCTAAGTCTTCAATCCCCCGTACCGAGACCAAAAACCCATCCTAGACTAATTTAGTTTAAAAATCAAATCGTGGTAAATTCCTAAATCTTGGGGGTCTCCTATTTTGAGAAAAGTAACTAGCCTAGGGTCTCCAGTAGGTGCGAGAGAGTCGGAGAGGACTCTTGGTTGACTTCATTTTGCCATTGTATGGTCCTGGAATGCCGGTCAACGTCACAGGAACCCCGCCACGTGGTTAATTCCCAAGGAATCTCGCCGGTTTGGATACTTGCCGCTATCGGAATGTCGTGAAATTTCACAGAGCGCATTATTAATATAAAACAAGCTATGATAATTTTTAGTGAGATTTTACCATAATCTAGGTAATTTCCACAAAATTCCTGTTGGAGGTTAGAACGGTTGATCGTCCGGAAAAGATTCTTCTACAAGTCGGAAGATGCCGAAAATTTTCATGGGACCTCTCAGGGAGTTGCATGAAAGACGTGTAGGCGCGTTTCCGTACTTGGCACGATTGGTCAGTGGAGATTAAAATTGGCCATCTCCTTGAATTGGTGATGGTGCGGAAATCTTCTGCAGATGAAGGAATCTTAGCGAATTGATTTTGCATTAGAAAAATAATGAGGGCTCGAGAGAGCCGTGAGTTCCCGAATGTTGGGAGCGTATCTGCCGCCTTGAATATAGCATTGGGACGCCTTGTCGTACTGTCTTTAACCAGAGCTCGCGCCAAAACCTTCGCGCGAAAACTTGCTCGACTTCGTGCGAAAACTTTTTGCACCCACTTTTGCTTGATCCTACTTTTGTTTTCTCGGAGCAGTTGTTACACATCTCGAAGCAAATTTGCAGGCGCACTTTGGGAGAATTTTTTTGAGTGAACGAAGTTCGGATTAGGGTTTTTGAGTGAACGAAGCTTGCTCTTTTTTCTTCTTTCTAGATCGATTTGTTAGTGCTATACCACTGTCTCTTTTTTGAAGCTTACTCTTGTTGCTCCTTTTTGGAATGTGCGAACGTGTAGCTTGAAGTTGATTAGGGTTTTGGAAAAGCTTGCTCTTGCTGTTTCTTTTTGCATTGATCTGTTAGTATTTTGTAGGGATGTGAGGGGTGTTTATTCACTGAGGTCGATGGTATCATGGTTGACCAATGTCCATTGCCTCTGAGTGGATGATGCCAAGCTTATATTCACATTTTTGCAACCAAACTTGACGACGTTGGACTGTAACTCTTCCCAGTTTCCCAGGCCTTGTTTCTTTCCATCAATTAGTTGGATGGAATTCACCTGCATTCACTGTCATTAGAATTTTGTATAGAATTCATTTTATTTTGATGTTTTTGGCCACAACCCACAATTCAATTTGTTAGGGTATTTGTATTTCTAGATTGGATATTGATTCAAGTTCTTTGAATCTTTGGAATATGAGTCCTCCGTGTACAATAGATGCAGTTATGTCATTCAATTCAAGGAGTCCAAATGGAGATTGGATTCCTACAAGGGTAGGAGTAGGGTCTTGGGTGATGTTGCAGCCTGGAAAACATGGTGGTCACGCCAAAGATGCTAAACGACATAAGGCTGAAGGAGGCTACAAAGTTTGCAATCTAAAGTTCAAAGTAGAAAAAGGGTCTTCCACAGTCTCTAGTGTCTACGTACAGCATGCTTATATGCATAGGCAACTTGATTTAGAGCCCATTATTAAGCATGGAGGTGCAAATTGTAAGTTTCTGACCTGAAATCCAGTCTTGTTTTGCTAATTAGAGTCTCATATGAAGGATTTGTGATTCAAATGTGTTGTGGTTTCTTACATGAAGCTTCTTGTTGTGATTTCTTATTTGTAGATTTGTATCCCTCTCGGTATTTGGACTGGGTGTCACCAAAAACCATCATAGATGTCTTGTATGTCTTGCACGTTGATGTTGGTGAACCTCAGCGAGGTCACTATAGTCACAAGCAACTATTGAAGTTGGGGGTGTACTTCTACAGCGCTACTTACATACCCCGCAATCCACCACACCTTTTTGGTCGTTTGGAAACGATTCCTCTTCCCTCTTTTCAAGATCCTGAATGGTTGGTACCTGATACAGTAACGAGTGAGTCTTTCAGGAGTAAGATGCATTTTGATTTCCAGCATTCTATGAGGCCAACTACTTCATCTCGTTGTATTCATATTCAATGGTTTATACCTTGCCATATCATGGTTGACCTTTTTTCTTCAGCTGCAATGCATCGTACTCCTACACTTTTTGTTTTCAAAAATTTGTCAGACGAATGCTTTGACTCAGTTATGGATGAGGGATGGGATGTCAAGATCACTGTGGGCTTGGACGTGATTCAATGCACTGTGGATCGAAGTTCAGTGATCTTCCGCTATCACATAGGTCGATCTACATTGTATGTAAACTTCGTTTACAATCGTGAATGCCATCGTGGTTCGACTTGGGAAGCATTGGAGCAGATTGAGAGCAACCTCATGGTGAAGATAGCCTGTGAAGTACCTGGCCTTCACGAGCCTTTGCAGTTGGAAGTAGGCTACAATTGGACCTTTGCAAGCATAAGACAAGAAATAATGTTGATGATGGGCTACGATGATCAACAAGAATTTGTCCAACAAGATTATGTGATGTGCGTCACTGAGAATGGAGTGATTATAGAGAAGATAAGATTTCATACATTTCTATAATGCCTTTTTTGAATTTATAAATTTGGGTTATGTTCCACCTTATGAGTCTGCTAAATGTGCTTAGAATTGGTCCCCAGTAGAAATCTTTTCCCATTCCAGTCATGAAGTTCACTGAACTTGGCTAAAAAACGGTCAGGGGCTCTACATTAGGGTAGCTGCAGTAACAAGCTAAACTCTCAATTACACCAATTCTTTTGAATAGCACACATGCCAGGACATGTTTTGTTCAGTCTTTGCTTCAACATTTAACTTGAATCAGTTTCAAAGCATCCTGCTCATTTTTCTTGCTGAATAGAGTGACTTCGCTTGTTTGTCAACATTGGACTTCAGCTATTACTGGCAAACTGAAAAGTGTCTTTATTGTGTCTTTTAAAACTCAAAAGTGTCTTCATTGGAATGCAGGTCAATACTAGGGCTGAACAGAACAGGACAGCAGCAGATGCGCTACTACCGAAGGCTATAAAGTTAGTTCCAGAGCAAACTTGAAGAAATGACGAGGTAATCACTTATCTTATTTTTAACTTAGTAGTTATTGTGGAACTTGTGTGACAGTTGGTAATCACTTAACTAAGTGCTTATTGTAAATAGTTGAGGTAATTACTTAGCTGAGTAGACTTTCTTCTTAGTAAGAGTCATCAATAGACTTTATTCTTACTAAGAGTCATCATTTACTGGGTCTCTTGCTTCGTTTTCTATCTCAGCTCCTGAAACAGGAATCCATCAATGCCCTTCCCTGCGACATCCACTACGCCACTGAGCTAAGTGTAATGCAGCGCTAGAGTTGATTGCAGCTTCTCGCCTTCTCTGAATTCTTATTTCATTTGTCTCGCTTGTATTGTCTTGAAGAGTAGCTTCGTGCTCCTTATTATGGAAGCGATGTTGGATGATTCGGAACCAATGCTCATAAGTTTGTAGAGGAGGCTTTTTTTAACTCTCCCCCCTCCATGTTGCGTGTGTTTGTGGAATGCAGATTTAGCAGCGTGATGAGAGAACTCAAGCTCTTGACAGGACCACACAGATAGAGATCCATATCTCTGGACAAAGTAAGGGCCATGTTTTACAAAGGCATGCTGCACAATTTGAATTCACACAGGGCGGTCATTAGTCTACCAAGATAAATAGAGTAGAAATGTTGATAGAGAGTACAGATTACACTTCCCTTTGTCAGTTTGTGCATTTCTTGTGTGCATTTGAGTAGTTCTGAAAAGTTTTCGTTCAGTAACATTGCATGATAAATTCTGTTGATAATTGTGCTTCGTGACCATGGCTTGACCTCACTATCCAATTTCTTTTGAATCATAACCACCAATTTCTCACCTTCCTTGCATACAAAAATGAATATGCCACTAGAACTAGAATGGGTGCTTGATATAAATGAGGCAGCTGCCAAGCACTGCGTGCATACAAGGAGAGTAGTGCATATTAGACTACCAAATGAATAATGAATCTTTGATTATTCTCAATGCAATGTACGACATTTAAGTAACTATAGGATGATATTTTAACAAGATTTTAAGACCACATTTCTAAATTATAATTAATGAGCAGAGAAGCTTGCAACAAGATTGACATTTGTGGAAAATTTGAAGATAGACAGTGTTCATGTTTACTGGACTATACATTATACCATAAGAAAGTCCGAACAAATCAATGCTGTAATGTCAAGACAAAACTGACCTTTTTTTCATGTGCATATTTGGACTCCAAGACTCTAGAGGCTCTGGCAAGCATGCAATTGGACCTACTGTGAGAAAAAAGAAACGAACACTTGCAATGAACAGTCATCGAGTCATAAAGAATCCAATGCAAAATGATACCACGATTAAACCAGCAGGGAATATAACATGAATTGTAAATACGTACATGCGCTTTGCCACTGCGTTCTCCAGTGTAGCATGATAGCATACAATGCCAACAGTAGAGCTGTGCCTGCTAGGATTACTTTGAGGTCGATGGTATCATGGTTGACTAGTAGAACCATGAGCCTCATGCCCCAGAAGATGACAATCGCAATTGGAGACAATGAGGTCAAGTTATCAAGCGCAATTATCGACAGAATCTTACAATCTAGAAGAAATTGGTGGTTGTCATGCTTAGATGGAAAAAGTTGGAATTAGGACAAAGGGACAAGAAACTGAATTGCCCACAGTCATCAGTTTACTTTTGTTATTTATTTTTTGATATTAACTATTTAAGAGTAAAAGAATGTAATTAATGATCACAGATGCTTAAAAGTGAAAGGTTTATATTATGGCTTACAATGTAATGGGTCACATTGTGCTCCCCGAATACGGTGATGAAGATTCTACCGAAGTTGGTGACTAGCCTTTCAAAATTGAAAATCTGGGCTTGTTCCAAAGTCAAGCCGGTGAAGAAGGGGAGCAAACTCTCAAGGGCTGACCATACCTCCATTCGTTCTCGTCTGCTACTACCATCACCTCCAGCATTTCGCTCAGCAATCACGATGTCACGCCACAAGCGATCTGAGGTACCCTCCAGAGTTGATTTTCGAAATAGTTTGGCACTGTTAGCTCCACTTAGGGAGGGCTTGTTAGGAACACTATTGTTTTTCCCAGATAACTCTGGATCTTTAAAAATTTTGACCATTCCTCCATGCATTCCTGTATTAGATAGCAATCTCTCCATATCTATTATTGCATCAGCCTTGGTCTTCTCATTCCGAATTGTCTACACATATTGAAAATGGAGATGCAAGAGTTTCTCACAAATCCGATTTAGGGCATGTAATGTGCAAATGTGCACATTTTCTAATGGTATAGGAAAGATAGGCATCCACCTGTTCATGCTTGCAGGATCAGACACTGGTTTGCTGGGAATATTTGCTGCCAAGAGTCCTCCTGCCCAACCAGAAGGCCGCTTTTTGGCTGTTGCTATCGCTTGAGCCTCGGTAGTAATTACAGTCTTACATTTTTCTTGATTACAATAGATGCAAGACATGTTAGCGTTGCCTTTGAGACCATACAGACATTTTATCGTTTTCATATCGCATGAAAGATGCCATGATACTTTAAATGACCCCACACCTTCTACCTCAAGAAGTTGACCTGCATTCTGATCTCCAATCAGTCTTGGGAATGAAGTCTGCTAGAACACCCAGGATAACACCGACTGTGTCTCTTTTGGAACTCTGAAACAGCCTATGGGCCAAATTTCTCTTTCAGCTTGGACACTAAAATATTTGGAGCTCCCGACTTGTATGTCTGGATTGAGCGCTCTGTTCATAATAGTAATGCAAAGTCGTTCCGTCTTCTCACCGTGAATGATCTCGGCCTCGTCCATTTTCAAACAGAAGATGAATGGTTCATCTTGGAACTCTTCATGCATAAACAAGTGCACGATAAACTTTGAGCATTGACATGAATCATTCCCTTCTCATATTCATCTTTGGAAAAAGAGACGGTTGTACAGGATGAAAACCTGATATCATGCTCATATTCATCTCTGAAAAAAGGACGGTGAAATAAGGATCAAGAAACAAGGAGCTAGCGAGGGATCGAGAAGCAAGGATTGATAATGAAGTGAACCACAGACTGATATAAAAGATTGATCGATAAAAAAGATTGAGAAACTAATAACAAGGATCGCAGATAACAACGACCGATGGCAAGGACTGAGAAACTGATGTTAACATGGACCGAGAAACTGATATCAGCACGGATCGAGAAAATTATCCACTGCCAATACAGCAAGCACTTCGAAAGCAGATCAAAGTATCCCTGATGTAACAGACCAGTGTTCTTTCCTCCGAAAAGCACCAAGAGCCCAGGAAGTGCTCATGAGACTCTGAATTTCTGAAGAAGTGAGGGTATCAACTGCGACTTGAACTGAAATTCTATACGTATCCTAGTTCATTGCTTGAAATGAGACCTTTGTGAAGATAGCCAATTTCTCGAAATATAGTCAATTTCACAAAATTGACGTTTAATACATTTGCTACAAAATTCGCCACTGGAATATTAAGAGATAAATGTTAAATTTGCCATTGGAATATTAAGAGATAAATATTAAATTCGCCATTGGAATATTAAGACATAAATATAAAATTCACCACTGGAATATGAAACGTCACTAGAATATTAAACGCCACTGGATTATTAAGAGATAAATATTAAATTCGCCACTGGAATATTAAGAAATAAAGATTAAATATTAAATGCCACTAAAATATTAAGAAATAAAAATTAAATTCACCACTGGAATATTAAGAGATAGATTGTCTATCAAGAGATACAATATGCATACGCATACAATCTGGAATATTAAAAGACAATTTGTTTATCAAGAGATACAATATACATAAATTCAACGGCCTGGCCGTTTGGGGAATATATTCTCATGCCCGTTAAGATACACTGCAGTGGTTCAATCAAGTGTTAGCTTCGATCGAACAAGGGTTATTGTTTTGAGCATACACAGTTTTTTATAACACTTGCAACACTTGCACTATACGTATCGATCGAAGATTACCTTCTGAGCATACAGATTATTCCTATAGAATTGTGCACTACTGTGTTAGAAACTGCAGTAATTCCACAAGAAAATTTGCTTAGGTCTAATAAATAAAAAAACAGTGCAATAAGTCAAAAAGCACCCGACCTCATTATTCAACATGGACTCTTAGAAGCAGACAGTAAATGGAGAACAAAAGCCTGGTAATAGATATCAAGCGGGATTGAGGGGCAGATTGATCGATGTCATAACAACTGCAATTGAAGCTCTACGTAAATTTTCAAAGAGGAGAGATTTGAGGAATTGTGATGTTAATTGTGCGGATCATTAACTTATATATGCATGGAAGCCAAGGTCACATATTGAAACACTAACATTGCTGATCATTATGTACAAAACTTGACAAATCAGTATGGAACAAGTACCAAACCTGCAGGTGAGATATCGTATAATTTGACCATAGTTCTTTGCATGGATTCAACATCCAAGAACAAATTATTGTACTTTGTGAGTGTGAAGGAATTCTTGTCCAACTTCTGTTTCGACTTCCCTTTGCCTACAGCCACTGGAGGCACCTCATATATATTCTCCAAGATATTCCACTCTCCCACGAAGTCCTTCAATTTGCTATTTAACTCTTGCCGAAGTTGTCCTACTTGGTGTGGGTTGGGCAAACACCCTACACGCAATCCTTTGCGAGCAACTTGCACGCTTCCTTTGAACTTTTTATACACCTCAGAGTAACCGGCTTGGGTGATGCCGCTTCGATCGCAAGTCTCCAAAACTGTTCGCGGTCCCAAAGTAGCTCCAATTTTTGTAAAATAATAGTTTGCCATTTGGATAGCAACTGGTGACATTGTAGGTAAGTCCATCATGGACTCAATCTCTGCCCTTGACATAAAGGATGCGAAGAACTTGCCATTTCCGCATTGGGTTTTTTTATTGCTGCAAAGCCTTTTGTGGGTTGTATCGGTCACGTTCTATTGTATGATGCCGCTTGTGGTTGCTAGTGAGACCACAAATCTAACTAACCTACGCATCGCTTTGGCATGGCCCCCTCCAGGTGCAAGTTTGCTCAAGTCTCGCCTTACACGTATTTGTTGCCTATAACCATAAGGGGTCTTTATCATGCGATCCAGTTTTCTTTTCAAGCGTGCTGAATTTGAGGTTGCTGTAGAAAGCTTTTTCTTCAATTCATTGACCTGCTCATAATGCTTATGTTCAATCTCTCCCAGATTCTCTCTTGCAATACGCAATTGCATTTCTAAAACTTCTCTCTCTTTTCCTGAATTGAGTAGTAGTTGTTCATTGTCTACTTGCATAGAACTCAAGCAGCTTTGTGTACAACTGAGTTGACTCTCCAACTCAAGAATTTTTTGTTGCAATTCACTCATTTCATGACCCCACATCCTCGTCAATTCTTGGCAACGATTTTGCAAAAATGCAATTTCAATCTCCTTATGCCGCACAAGGGTTGAAGTTCCGCCGCTACTCTTCTCCAATCTATTAACGTATCCAAGAAGTCCATTCTCACCTTCAGCTACATATTCTAACAACTGTGCTGGTGATTGAAATCTTGGATGTTTTCTAGTGCTTGGGTCGCGTGGGTATAGCGAACCATCAAGCCACAGATCCAAATGCGTTTCATGAGCCTGTCTTCTCTCTGCAAAACTATTGCGTGAAATCTGGCTATTCAATGCATTTACTCGGGTAATCAAAGGTTTATACTTTCCGGCAATCCATGCTTGCACCTTGTATGAATTTTCATCACTCAATCGATGCAACTGGGCCATATTGGAAGACGTCTAAAAGTTGCGATTAACAGTGCAAAGTTGCAATCAAGCTACAGTGCAAAGTTGCGATCAGAGCTGCGATCAACAAAAGCTATAGTGATCATAATGCAAAGTTACGATGACAGTGATTAACAGTGCAGAGCTCCGATTGAAGTTGCAATCAACAAAAGCTATATTGATCATAATGCAAAATTACAATGACAGTGATTAACAGTGCAAAGCTCCGATCGAAGTTGCGATCAACAAAAGCTACAGTGATCAATTGTGTAAAGTTACGACCAATGGAAAGCTGCGATCAAAGCTACGATTAACAAAGCCACAGTGATTAATAGTTGCAATCAAAGCAGAGCTATGATTATCTGCAAAGCTGTGATTATCAAAGCTATAGGGATTAATAGAGCTAAGTTGTGATCAGTGCAAAGCTACGATCAAATAAGTTGCAACTAACAAAGCTACAATAATTAGTGGAAAGTTGCGATTAATAGTGCCAATGCTACAGTGCATTCCCGCCTTTCTATTTCCCACTTCGCGCCAGCAATATCAATAGTGATTGGTGACGTCAGATTTGGCGCGCAAGTATTGGCGCCATCATTCCCCCATCATGACAAATCATGGTGGAGAACATCTTCTTGGGAATTGTGCGCATCTTCTTGGAAGCCCAGTGAACTCCAAGCTCTATGCAACCCGAGCAGCCCTCCTTAGGCCTGGTTATTTTTGTAATGTTGTTGGACTCTTGGTATGAGATTTATCCTAGAACACCATCCTTAGGCTGTAGATTCCTCCACGGGCCCTATCTTGTGTTAGTGGCTCTTGCATGCTAACAATCGAGATTTTGGGAATTCATCGCTTTAATGGGGAATTCTAAATCTAACTTTAGGACCCGACCTAGTGGCCTTGCTATGGATCCCTCGGACCGACTTAGCCATGAATTGCCACATTCATGATGGGATTTAGCCCTTTTGGGGCTGTATGACAAAATCCCTCCAAATCTCGCTATCTCGTTATTTCTATTCTATTTTTAGGCAAGATTTGGGGGGATTCTAAGTATAAATACAAATTGAGACCAAATACTATAATGGGTATGACACAAACCTATTCTAGTTCTACACTTTCTTTATGGCTTTTGTATACTTTTATCAACTTTAAATCGCAAATTTCAAAAAAAATAATTCTACAAGTTCCAAGTGACAAATTGGGAGTTCACAGTGGTCTAGCATTAAAGTTAATTCTCCTTGTATTATTAAAGTAATTACTACATATAGTCTATTTGACTTAGTGACTGTGTTATTTTGTCTTCTATTATTTTTATGGTTGGCTTTTTTTGCAACTATTCTATTTTTTCAGTACTAATCAAGTATTAATCAAGTATTAATCTTTCAGTATTAATCAAGTGACCTGGCTTTTTGCAATGGAAACAACTTCTTTTATCAAAAGAATCATTTTTCCTTTCAAAGTGTTTAAAATTTTCACCTTTGTGAATTTTTTTACTCAAGGAATTTTTGTTACCATTGTTGTAAAATTTCTTGTAGTTTGTGTAAAGGACTAATTGTAATTCCAACTCATGTCTTTCATAAGTGTTTGTTCTTGTATCAAATCTATAATTAATGATTGTAGGGTGATGCCAAGTTGTTGTTTTGATGAACTAATGAAAATCTTGTAACTTGGGGGTAAACTTGGTATAAGAGTTAATATAGCTTCTTCATCTTCAACAGGACATCTTGCTACAACCAAATTCTCTAAATGAGATCTGATTAAGTGGACATATTTTGTAACAATGTCACTTTCTTTCATCTTCAAATTATGTAACTTATCTTTAAGATGCCTCTTAGTTACTGCATCTTGAGATTAAAAAATTCTTATTAACTCTTGCCACGCCCGATTTGCAGTTGTACAAGACTGAATATGTGAAACAACATTGTTTTCTAAACAATTATTGATGATTGTAAGAGATAATGAGTCTCTTTCTTCTCAATGACTAAAACTACCTATATCTATGGCAAGTAAAGTTTGGATCCTACAACAACTTCTGCTGTAGTAGGTGCTACTAGCAAAGCTTCAGCACCACTCACTATAGACCACAATTTTTCTGTTTTGAAAATCAATGTCAATCTGTGTTTCCATATATTAAAGTATGTTCCATCAAATTTAGAAACATGATTGATGTCAACTTTTTGTGACATGGTTTATATACTAGAATTTGAATTTTTTTGTATAGAATTTGAATTTTTTTAAATTTCTTCATATCAAAATTTTGATTTTGATTGTTGTTGATTTTGATTCAAATCTTCAACATCTTCTTTTAAATATTCTTGAAATTCATTCTTTAATTTTATTTGAAGAAATTTTGGAGCATTCTGAATATATCTTGGTGACCATTCAAGGGGCTTTTGACTTTTGGTATTATCCTTCTGGCTTCTATTTCTTTTCCATGACTAACCTAGTTTTGATACCATGTGAGAAAAACATGTTGTGTGTGTTATATCAAATATTAAAAATATTGCATTCTTATAAGGCTCAGCCAAAAGGCTTTCTTTAATGGTCACAACTCTTTATGTACAATCACAATTATTGAATTAGTATAAATCTAGTGTACTATCTACATAATGTATTATGTATCCAATAAAGATGAGATGTCGGAACGACCAAGACTTGGTCCCAAAGGCATACTGCCAAGACTAATGTCGGAACGACCCAAAGGCATCCTCTCTCTACCCATTTTGCTTGAAGAAAGCATATATGGGTGATTGCAAGAAACACTTGTCCTATTTCTTATCCCCTTGCCCTCGGGAATTGGCTTTTTGCTCATAATTTTTGCATTGTTTGTCCAATTGGCATGAAATTTGGAATGAAGGTAGATACGGTAGTTGCAAACATTGAGTACTTTTTTCAATTTTTTTCAAATTAGTTTACTATTTTTAAGCTGCCCCCAATTGGGTGTCTGCCTTGGCCATTTTGGGGGGGGGTTTAGTCCTATTTTTGACCCAAAAATGTGAATTTGAAGCCACAAATTGGACATGTTGGTGGTCTACTAACATTACAAGGGCTGACAATGAGTTTTTATGAAAATAGCAACATGTCGATTGCACACATGGGGTCAAAGTGACCTTCCTTTGTGCGAAAGCTACGAAGAAGGAAAAATTTTCCTTCATGAATTTTTTGGTGTATGTGAGCGTAGTCTTTTCTAGCAAAATGGCTTTTTTATGGAATTTTTTTGAATTTTTTTTTGAATTACTAAAAATGAAAATCTCCACATCAGGGCTTTTTTTTTGGCTTTTTGGTGCCAGATTGCACCAGAAAAAAAAATCTGGCTAAAAAAGGTTATAAAAAATGCCAAAAAAATTGGATGTAATCGCCAGACAACTTTGAAATTTAAAAAAATATTAGATGAAATCGCCTAATTGTAGATGAAAACATACTATACATCCAATAAGTGGATGAATGTTGCAATTTGGAGCACCACTATAACATTTTATATCACCACTATGGCACTTCTTCAAAAATGAAAAAAAAACCCTGCTCCACATACCCCTTTTTTGCTCCTAGTGGCTTTTGCAGTACTTTGTAGTAGTCTGTAGTACTGCATAGTACAACATAGTATTAAATAATTAAATCAATGGTTTAGATCTGCAGGCACCTTCAATCAACAGTTCAAATTTGCCGGGATGTTGCTAAAACGTAGTATTAGTAGTATTGCATAGTATTGCCAGTCCTATGGCCAAAAAACGCAGTTTTGACAGAAAAACTTGATCGAAGTGTTTCTTGCAACTACCCATATCCGAAGAATACAATTAACTGATACAATTTGTTTAATTGTTGAAAGCATTACTGCATGTTTTAGTTTCAAGTAGTCAATTTTCATTTGTTCTCATTGGTGTGGCGACATGCACTTGGAATGCATGCATTGAAGGATGTAAGGAAAAAATGAGTAGTCATCTATGTATCTATCCAATTGTACTATACATCCTCTAAATAATGTAGTATTGGGTGATTGCAAGAAACACTTGTCCTATTTTCCGTCACACGTTCAATGCAAAAGTTGTTTTGTGCCATATGTATTGCAAAAATGACTGAATAAATATGAAATTCAAAAGTAAACTTTCTACATGGCCAATTTCATTAAAATGGCGGTATTCCGTTAATTTGGCATTTTTAATAGTTCAAACCACATAGTTTGAACTGTTAAATTTGTACTTGAATTTGTGTCAGTACTAGATTTCTGAAATCTACACTTGTCCTAGATATTTGAAATCTATACCAATCCTAGATTTGTCAGACCACGCGGTTTGATATCTAAGTCAATCCTAGATTTCTGACATCTAAAATTGACCTAGATGTTAGCAATGTATATTAGTCCTAGATGTCATGGTCTGAAAATGGCACATGGAATGCCACCATTTTAAGGAAATTTGCCATCTATAATAATAGGCAATGTACTTCAATTTTTTCAAAATTAATTCTATAGGTGAGATTGAATTTTAAATATAAGTCACACATATGGTTTGGGTGGTTTTTAGTACTATCAAGTACCTTTTTTGAAGAGTTACATCGTCAAATTTGGTAGGCTAATTCTTCTAATAGAAACTCACCTTCTCAGGAAAGGGATTTCCAAAAACATGTTCCAAGTGTGTCTTACATTGGCCTAAAATGTGCTACATTCAAGTTGAATTTAAGTTGAATTAAAAATGGTTTTTTAGTTCTAGCTTTGATTTTCCTTCTTTGCTCTTAGTTGGCAACAATGGCCACTATTAAAATAAACTTTTCAAGTGCATTTTCTAAAATAAAAAAATAGAAATGTAGAAGTGTCATTTTCTAGAGTAAATTGCAACTTGTGGCTCAAAATAGTATTTCAAGGTATATAGTAAAGACTCAATAGTACTGGTGGAAGATTGAAAGCCCATAGCACCTCCAATTTGCCATTGGAAACTATTTTTATGGCAAATTAAGTATTGCCATCCATCCTTGCCATCCAATGATGAACATCACATGTTGTCAAAACAATAGATTTGAAATTCAATTGATCTTCCAAATTTCATGTTCCATACCTCCAATAATATTGAAGGTGACTCGTAGTACAAAAAGCACTAAAAGACTGCAAATAAAAATGCAACAAATAGTACAAGTATTTCTTGCAATCACCTTGTTAGTAAATTGAATCCATATATATTGACAAATTCTAAAATTTTTTAAAAATGGTTTGGGCAATGTCATGCATGTTATCGCCCTTTTTTTAGTGTTAAGATAGCTTGTGCAAAAATGGGATAAGAGGGTGAATGCAAGAAACACCTGCCGATTTTGTTGCGTTTTTGTAGTACTCATCATTTTTCTTCTGGAGTACTATAAAATTAGAAAAATAATTTTTTAAAAACAAAAAAAATATGGCTAACATATATACCTTTAAGATGAAGGTAACCACCAAAGGAAATGCATAGAAAAATTCTTTAAGCTAGAGAACTAAAAAAGTGCCAAATCTCAAGAAAATGGATACCTTGATGTTTAAATTAGTTAAAAATAGGAAACAAAAGTAAATACATAAAATGAAAATTGACCATTTGTAAAAATTCTATGGAGATGGTCATTCACCCAAAAAAACCTCCAAAATAATATTTTATATGTTTCAAAATGTAAGCAGAAAGAAGTGCACTTTGTGGACTTCCACACCACATACAATTAATTATTTTTAGAATTCCTTCCCGGCATAGCTACAAGTCTACTAGAAGAACATGCCCTTCAAATTTCAGCTCGAAATTCATTTTTCGGGGTACTAAATAGTACTAAAAAACTCTAAATTGGCAAGTGTGACATATAATTGGTGGCTATTTTGGGGTAGTAAAATATTTTTGAAAATTACAAAAAAATTATGCAAGGTGTATAATAGTCATGAGTACCTTACCTATAAATTTTGAGTCATCTGGAGCCAGAACGCAAAAGTTATAGCCAAAAAACTAATCAAAATGCAAGGTGTGACGCAAAATAGTACAAGTGTTTCTTGCATTCACCCAAGAAGATTCTGGTGAAATTGGTAGGTCTCAAGTGGAGACTTCCCAGAAGTACTAAGTTAGACACGGAATCCACGTGACATTCACAGATGAGAAGCAAGTTATCACATTGCTTTATTTTGTTCAAGAATAGTTACATTTTATGTCTACAATCAAACTAGTCTTGTAGTTCATTCCAGTCTTGCATGAGAGACTGAGCTTGGTGCACCATACATAGTCTCATTAGATGGGATTCAGGGGTCTTAGAGGGATGCAAGTTCCCTTGCGTTTTCAGGCTGTGGGAACGCGCTGCAGCAGCTGGCTGATGTGGCAGAATGACTGCCACGTCATTTTTTTTGGGGGGGGAAAGCAATTTTTTTTCTGACAGCCATATTGCTGTTTACAGAATCGGGCCAAATCGGGGAACGGCCCTAAAACGGTCCTCTAGAGACCCCAAAAAACATCTAACATATACAAACTAAATTTCCTTATTGGTGGGGAGGTAAGCTTTGTTTAGATGATTAACATACGTAATCTAGTACTTAGTTTTTTATCTTCCCAATTAACCCTTAGGAAATACTAAAGTTCCCTTGGGGGACAAAATAGATTTTGGGTACGGTCATGTGACCTCGACTGCTAACTTGATTTTTAAAAACTTTTTGGAAGATAGAAAAACAGATAATTAGTTTTCTAGGAATATCATTTGATTCATATCTGTTTCAATCAATGCCTGCGAGCAAAAGTTACGCAACCCTAAGGGTCATTGCAAGAAAGGGTGGTCCTATTTCCCGTCACAACGAGAGTGACTTTTTTGTTATCTTCTATAACTTTTGAAGCACAAGTCCAATGAACATGAAATTTTTATTAGAGATGCCTAGCTTGATGGTAATCAAATCCTTATTTTTTAGAAATTAAAAAAAATCATTTTAAAAATCATTTTTGTTAATTTGTTACAATGTAAGGTTTAGGGGTTTAATGGTTTATATTATGTTAGGAGTCCCCAAATTTAATGATCTGGAGCTGAAATTTTCATAGTAGGAAAGCATATTCCTACCAAAAGAAATCTAAAAATATAGTATTTTGTGTCCTCCACATGAGTGCAAACAACACTCCTATTGCGCGAAATTTTTGAACAATGAAGATGGTTTTAAGATCGACCTTTCAGTGGTGAAACCTCATTACTATGAACTATTCTCAAATGTCCAATTTTTAGTTTTTTAAAAAAATGCTTTTCCTATTTTTTACAAATTAAAATGTGAAATTATAGTGATTGGTCCTATTTTCATGAGATGATGAGATTTAGGATTTTTCTCATTCTCCTACTTAAAAAAATTTTCTATACTTTTCTTTCCTAGGGTACCTTCTTCTTAAAGGTATATACATTAAACATATTTTTTACATTTAAAAAAAATTGATTTTCTAATTTGAAAGTACTTTCAAAAGAAAAAATGAGTACTCTGAAAAACGCTACGCTTTTTGAACACCCTTTCTTGCAATGACCCCTAAGCTCAAAATTGTGTTCTTCAGGCAACACACACCAAAATACTATTGGTAACTAGAAACACGGTCGATGTCATAATCAAATGTGCAGTGGTTTGCACACTTGCGCATCACCTATGATTGCGTAGCTAGCTTCAGGACACAGCTGCAGGTCTTTCCACTAAAGTAGAAGTACCTATTTCCGATAACTTAAGGGATTTCATAGCAAGTGATGAGTAGTTTAAGGCATAGGAAGTTTTTCCCATGTAGAAAGATAAGAAATATAGGGATCCCCAAATTTTTGCAATTTTATTTGCAAAATTGAAATTACTGTGAATTTTGGGAGTCAAAAAGTGGTCCGGACCAATAGCTGATATCTAGAGTCATCTAATTTGGATCATCTAAAAAACTGCTTTTCCACTCACTATTTCCAACTTTCTTCTTCACTAATTTGGACATGTATCATAACCTTACTAGTTCCAACCTTGAAAAAAAACATTCCAAGCTTTTTAACCTTGGTTGGAAATAGTGCCCCCTATAGGTTGGCTATGGATCGTGATCCACTATGGGTACTTCTACCTTACAGTCGAACAAGGTGCTTTAGGGCGACGACAAACAAAGTGATGCAGGTAGTCAATGGATTAAATGAGATTCCTCGCACAATATCATGACTGAATGGGAGGATGAACACGGCACTCCCAGATAAAATAATGAAGGCTTCAGGTGGCGCGGAGTGCACCAAAAATTTGACCATTAAGTTGCAAGTGAGCAACGACCAAGAGATGCAATGAGGGGGGGTGAAAAAAGGGGCAATCAGGGCGGTTAGTTTTTCCTGGCCATGCAGGGAGCGCTCACTGCCAGACTGCGGGAAATGTATGAATTCAAGTTTTCCTTTCATTTGCTCTTCTACATTAATAGACCGGCCTATCCCTCGAATTCGGAATGTTCAGTTTCAAGTTCAGAAGATCTGCTGATATATAAAAACGCCGCCCATGTGGATGGTAATGAACAGCTTACACCTTCGCCACTTCACAACTCAAACAAGCATTCAACATCTCACATGAGTACAAGACTGTCCACACAATTCAAGTTTCCCGGAGCATCGACGGAAGTGCAACGAGATTTAGAAGCAGAAACTTTATTTCTTTCGAAGATGACTTGGGCCAGCTTGTCAAATTCAGAGCTGTGCTGCCAAGATCTCGAGACCTGAGTCTAAAGACATACTTAGACCAGAATTATTTATTGCAAGCAGTAAAGTGAGCAGCTAAATAAGCATGGTGATCGATCGATCAAGTGCAGCTTTTAGCTTCGGTGACTTCAGCAGTCCACACAGTGGACGATGGCGCCGTGTCATATGGATTCGGCAGGACGTCGTCGGTGATGTACACTTGCCCGACGTTCCGGCTCTTGGCCAGGGCCACCGCTGCTGTCACAGCGGTTGCGTTGTTCGGGGCAGTGTGCAGGATGTTCCAGAACCTGTTGGAGTCGTAGCCGTACACCCAAGCAGGAGGAACAGCAGCAGCACCAGCGTAAGTGGTAAAATTACCTGCACCCGTCAGAACACCAGATCATTCATTAGAATTCAATTTCATTCCGAGACAGACATGAATAGGGTATGACAGAGTCGGTTAGTTTGAGATTCCATCAGTTGGTTTTTGATTCCCCTGTTATTCCATACTCCATTCCCCAGTTTTGTGGTACCCAAATAAGCGATCTCCTGTCGCTGGAAATGTCAAGGATCTACAAAGGTTTGGAGATTACTTGTGTCTTACTTCCAAGATAGACACTAACTAGCAGCCTCCAAGCTGCTGTGGATCGTAACGTCTACAACAAAGAGAGAGTGGACCACTCGGGTAGCCCCCAAACTTGAAATAACCAAGAATCTAGGGAATCTCCAAATCTACCACTCTTCATTCATTAAAATGTCAGACTCCAGTGCAATTGGTGCAGTTCCCTGACTGAAACCCGAGATCTAATCTCACCCTCGTTTTCAGAGCTCTACAAATAGAACGTCACACATTCGGCTCTCTAAAGTGTAAACCACGCCATTTTCATAAACACGACCTTCACACTAAACTGAAATTCTAGAATTCTAGAGATCACGAATAAATCCGGAACAAGCATGATATTCCAATCCAAGTTCGTACCTTCAAATGTAACATAGTCATCAATGTGCGTGTAATTCAGAAAACACTGGTTCCCAGTTGTCCCCCAATTCAGCACCGTGTACCCCAACCCCGGCTTCCCCTTCACCAGTGTATCATACGACTTGTACAAATTGATCGTGCTGTTACTACAAGACGTGCTCCCTTCGTCCAGAAAGATCCCATCCACGTTGTAGAAGCTGTAGTACGCGTTGATATCATTGACCACGAGCGTCGAATTTCGGTTGCCGTAACCCGTGAGGACGTAGCCCACAACGATCTTCACAGCGGAGGTCCCGGTCTTGATGGTGTTGACGAGGTTGACGTAGTTGGGGTCCGACGAGGTACCAGGGCCGCTGTTGGGGTTGATGATCACCAAAGTGGCGTTCCGTTTGAACACATCCCACGCGCACCCCGGGGTACCGGAGCAGGGGTAGACGTACGAGGGGACGTAAATCTCTTGTTGCGTGTAGGAGGAGACGCCGAATGTGGCGAAGGTGCACAACAGGACGATGAATGCCCACAGAAGGCAGCTTGTTGGTTGGCGCATTGCAGCCTGCTGCAAGTGACGCCAATGCCATTAGTAATTTGGAAATAGTCGCAGGAGGGAGTTGCTTACATTGATGTATGGCTGCAGGGTTTAGGATTTGCAGAACCTGAGCTATTAGTTACTATTTGCACTCTTCTCCCTCTCAAATGGACTCGGTAGTGACCTTCAAGAGCCTAGAGGATCAAGAAGGATATATATAGGATATAATGTTCTGTTATGGTCTTGAAGCAGAAGTGTCCAAGAGTGTACTCTTTGGTTGGTTGGAGGGCTCACATTGAACACAACATTATGGGGTATAACACTCCCTCTAGCTCAACCAAGAAAGATGGACACAAGTACGTTGACCGATCAAGTAGCATAATAGATTAGATAACCTTGACGAGGCTTGAAGCTTGAGAAGATTCTTAAGCATGGTGCCAACATACAGTCTTGAATCAAGAATGTCCGAGAGTGTACTTTTGAATCAAACAGAGGCACTTATTGTGTACAATGCTATTAGAGATATTTAATAACCCTCTCCCTCTCTCAACCAAAGAAAACTCGACCCAGCTGCACTCATTGATCAGTTTTGCATTATGAAATAGAAGCCCAAACTCAAATCTTGAGAACCACAATCTTCGCATTTCGTATTCGATCAACACTACGAGTGGTTCAACTGTCACTGGAATTTCAAGCTTTCCTTACTTCAAATTTACTTCAAGCGCCAGCTGTAGGTTATCATCGTATGGAAACAATACCAACATGTGCATGAACTCAAGCAGCAAGTGCGAACCTAAATAGTGTCAGCACTAGCTCACCTGTGGTGGATCAAAACTCCTTTTATCAGCGCTCAGCTGATGCAAACATACTTGGACAAGCTCTGAATTCAAAGCGTTCAGTTCACATATAATGCAGAGAGGAGGAATTCAAAGTGCAATTAATGAAGAGATTAATTACTACCACGTTGGTGATGAGTGGCCTGAAGCCTGTTGAGGAGCCCATACTTGGAAAATCGCGTCTCCAAAGAGAAGAAGAAGAATTAGAACTCTGGTGCTACTGGAAATGAAGTGTCTGATGGGCAACTGGTTCGAATGCTATCTGTGCTTCGGATCCGACAGTACTCACAGTCGACTCTTCGACGCAACTTCAAGCAGTGCCGATTGTGATTGAACGAGGAAGAAGGTCTCCATCTTTATACTATTCAGTCACATCCAATTCAAGCGGTGATGAGCAAGCATCTTATCAAATACTTTGCGTCGCATGGAAGATATCCTTGTTGGCGCAACGGCATTTGAGATCTTATTTCACATGTGCAAAATTACAAATGCAGCAGATATTAAGGTTTTTCAACTTGCTAGAAGATGACAAGATTAAATGTCGGAACGACCAAGACTGGTACCAAAAGCGACTTTCCCTGCACGTTTTGCCTGAGGAAAGCATGGGTCCGTATAACCGCTTGAATTCACGATTTTCCTTCAATTCCTATTTCACGGGAGATACACTGCTGTGCTGTACTGCACATTCAGTTTTTGATTTTGTTTTATTGACACAAATGAAAGAAAGTTCATAGCAAATACAAATCACTAAGTGAGCCTCATCAGCCTGGCATTGCCAGTCCGGGAATCTGCACGTTCAACTTTCAAGAAGCCAAATTTTCTGGTGGTCTCATTGCTCATGCAACTTGGAATGCCTGTATGAAAGGGGAAAATGGATAGAAACATCCGTGCGTCTCTATTCATCTCGTAAATAATTCAAACAAAATGTACAATAAGTAAGTTTCATCCAAATATTGACAAATCAAATCAAGTGATTTTTTCAGAGGGTTTGAGCAGTTTCATCCATGTTATCACCCTTTTCTGGTATTAAAATAGCTTGTGCAAAAATGGGATACAATTCTAGCAAAATTAGCTGGTTTTAAGTGGAGAGCATTACAAGAAAAATGGCGGGTCTAAAGACTGAGGGCCATGAAATTGGAATATTAGTGACGTCACCTATTGAAGTTTTTTTCCAAAAAAATAAAGTCAATTTTTTTTTAATAATTTGATAATTGCAATCTCTATTGCCTAAATTCAACCAGCAAGGACTATCCTTTCTTGAATTTGGTCTTGATTTTTTGGTGCAGTAATGACATCATTGCTAGTCCAAACTTGGGGGGCCTTCTTGAGGCCTCATTTTTCTTGTAATGTTCTTAGCTGGGCTAAGTTAGCTACAGAATCCAAATGACATTCACACATGAAAACTTGCAAAAAACAAATGATGACATTGCTTTCTTTTGTTTAATCTTGAATAGATACATTTTATCTTTACAATGAAATTGGTCTTGAAGTCCTTTTCAATCTTAAGAGCTTGGTGTACCATAAAACAATCATATACAAACTGAATTTCTTAATTGGTGGAGAGTTTATGGATCAGATAATGCTCAAAATTAAGCCAGGAGTTAATAAAAGAGCATTGTAGGACATAATGCCAAGTCCTAATAGTTCATCACAAATGTCCATATCTGTGCTTTTTGCAAATCTAAGGGTATAGAAAGAAGGACAACATTATGAAGTGTAATGTTTTTTTGACTATCCAATGTAATGGTGACAAATCTAGCTTGAAAATGGAACTTACCATTATATTTACTTGATCAACATGTGTAATCTTGTGCACAATTTTAAAAAAAAATGTTTGTTACCTCTTCCCCGACTAGAGGTCCCAAATGTGATTTTCTTAATCCCTAAAGTTGTTTGACTATTTTTTCACCAAAAACACTCCAAAAAATGCCAAATCTAACACCATTTCCAAGTAAATTTTGTTTTAAACATTTTTGGACACATGTAATCGTAGGATCTTGTAGTGCGCTAGTTTGAAAAGATATGGAAAAAATTTCAAAAATTTCCACCATATGGATTGCAAGATATTAGCGTTTGAATTGACAAAAATCCTTTTTTTGTCCTGCAAAAAATGAGGCAACTGCACTTTGCAAGGTCACATTTGTATGAAAAAATGTCCATGTTGGTGGTGCTTTTTTGGATTCATTCTTCAAGGCAAGTTGACTACATGCTTGAAAAATTTCAGATCATTTGAAATTGTACAACATATAGGAAAAAAATAGTAAGTAAAAAGAAGTAGAGAATGATTCAAAATACTAAATTATTAAAAATTTTGTTAAGGAATTGAAAATGCCAATCCCAATTATTGTAATGGGGTGATTGTAAGAAAGATTTGTTGATTTTGTTGTGTTTTGAACAGTATTCACGATTTTTTTCCTAAAGTACTTTAAAATTAGAAAAATATTGTTTTTTAATTTAAAAAATATGGCTAATGTATACACCTTTAAGATGAAGGTAACCTCCAAAGGAAAAGCATTGAGAATTGCTCTAAGTAGGAGAATTAGAAAAGTGTCAAATCTCAAGAAAATAATTGTTTTGATGTTTTAATTAGTAAAAAATTGGCCATTTGTATTAATTGGCCAATAATTTTGTCCATTTATATTAACTCTATCGAAATGGTCATTCACTAAAAGAACCATTAACATTACATTTTATATGATTTGAAATGCAAGCAGAAAAAAGCTTGAACTGTGGACTTCCACACCACGTACAATTGACTAATTTTAGAATTACTTTGGATAGTAGCAATGGGTCTACTAGAAGGCCATATCTTCCAAATTTTAGCTCAAAATTTATTTATTTGGCTACTAAATAGTACTAAAAACCTCCAAATTGGCAAGTGTACCACAAATTTGGGGCTGTTTTTAGATAGTGAAACACTTTTGAAAATTGCAAAAAAAATTAGTAAAGGTGTATAATAGTCATGAATACCTTACATGTAAATCTTGAGTCAATTGGAGCCAAAACGCAAAAGTTATGGCCTAAAAACAAAAAAACATGGAAGGTGTGACGCAAAATAGTACAAGTGTTTTTTGCAATCACCCAATGTTTTAACCCCTAAAGGACCATTGTCCCTACAAGGGACAAATGCGTTTTCGGGCAGGTACCTACGGGCTGAAATTTTCTCTTGATTTTTTGAAACTTTTTTTGGAGGTAGAAAAACTAATTAGCTTCAAGGGAATATAATTTTTTTCACAATCGGTGCCCGGGAAAAAAAGTTATGACCATATAAGCTCAAAACAGGCTTCGGGGGGCAGCTCGGGCAGCAAAAAAAAAAGGACAAAAATTTGAATTTCTTTTTTAATATTTTTTTTCTCATAGATTATATTTTTGGCTTTCCGGAAAGCTTTGATTCATTTCATTTGGATATGTTATGAGAAAGTTATGGACATTCTTGTTTTTCGGGCAGTTAAAGCATCTTCTTGAAAAAAATAACTTTGGGATTCATTTCTGAATGCAATTTTTCAAATTTTTCAAATTTTTTTTTTGGGATGGTCTGATTTACTTGTTAGAACAATCTCACCATTGGGATTAGTGCATTTTAATTCCATCTAAAATATATGAATGTTTTAGATTTTCCTTCTATCTTGTACCTACATCTACTTCATAATTTTTTTAAGAATGATAATTAAGGTTTTTTTTAGTATTATTTATTTTCTAGACTCTCAACTCAATTCTCCACTATATAAAATAAAAGCTCAAAACTCTGTAGTGCAAAAATTTTAAGTTAAAAATGTTTAAAGTCAAAAAATCTAGTCCCGCAATGTGCTGAAAAACTTGTTTTTTTCACTTTAAATGCAAATATCTTGCAATCTGTGCGGTCAAAAATTCTAAAAAAAAATCCACACATTCTTATACTAGTTAGGTGTAAGATCCTACGGTTGGATGTGAAAAAAAAACATTTTTCAAATTTTTTTACTCTTTGCTATAGAAATGGCAGTTTTCAGTGTTTTTTGGCAGAAAAAAGGCCTCGGTCCTTTAGGGGTTAATAAACAATTTATATCCTATGATTTTATTTTTTTCAAAAAATATTGAAAATTGAATAAAGTAAAGGACTTCAAAATTTACTTTAGAGTAAAGAATCCATAATTGCCTTCAAATAAAAGCTCCTCATAACTTTCATCTCATTGATTAAAATGGAATGACTAAAAGCTTTCCACTTATATTTATAAATATAAAAAATCAATTTCAAATTTTTGTTTTTGAAAAAATTAATATTTTTTTATTTGCCCAGACTGCCCAGTTGAGAAAGAACTACATATCATATAATAACTATTTGACCATGTAGTCAAAAGTTATGAAAATTGTTGAACCTTAACGAAAAACCTTGTCCCCACATTTTATGAAAATTTCAAAGAAATAAAATAAAAATTCCATTCGCAGTGAGCTGCCCAAAATTGCTATGTTGCCAAAAAAACGCAGCTTGGTCTATTAGGGGTTAAACAACTCAAGCTAATAAAGACACTTTAAAAAGTGCTAAACCTTGAAATTTAAGATTATTTTTATATTATCTACAATCCATGATAAAATGTTGGGTAGAAATGTTGGGTAGTCAAGTACTAAAGTACCCCCCCCCCCTAACCGACCAAATAAGAAATTCCAACATGATTTGGAGTAGAGAAGGCAAAACAAATATTTTTCAGAGGTACATCAATAGAAATGACATGGATTGTAAAAATTTGGTAATTTTATCACTTGAATTGAAATTACTACAAATTTTGGGAGGCAAAAAGTGCACCGGCCCCATGGCCAATGTCTAGACTCTTCCAATTCCGATCATTCAATAACTTTTCACCTCATCATTATTTCCTATTTTTTTTTCACAACTTGGGACATGTGTCATGTATTTATTAGTTCCAACCTTGAAAAAAAAACAAAAAAAAACGCATTCTAAACATGGTTAGAAATACGTGCACCTATAGGTCGGGAATGGGTCAGTGGTCGGGAATGGGGGGGGGTACCTTAATAGTTTATCTTTTAGATCTTATACCTAGATTTTTTAAACAATACCTTGTTTTACAATGTTCCTGAACATCAAGGCAAAGGACCCTCTATTTTCCATAAACCATGGCTCCATTCATTATAGAATTCTTGAATGCAAGTCTTACCAATGCATTGAAGGCCACTGTAACACAATTATATTTTTGTTATAGTGCTATTGGGAAAGGACCCCTTTGCCTTCTTATTCAAGAATTATGTTATGGAAATATGTTAGTCTATATCCAAATTGTATAGAAAGTAGAAAGTTGAATTGGACTTCCAATGTGGTGTTATAGAATGTTCAAGGTTCATAAGCATCCAAAGATGCACTTTGCAAACAAATTTTGTGCGCTCCAAGGTGAGCAATTGGAACATTTTTATACTTATAAACCTCTTCATCCTCACTGCTATACAAAGATCAAAGTATTTGTTCCTATGTGAAATGAGCTATAGTGACCTTTCCAATGATATAATGCAAGCATACATAGAATTTCTCTTAAATTTTTTTTATTGAATTTCAAACTTTAAATACACATTCTATATATGTTTCAAGGTGTTGGCTTATTTGCACCTCTCGCATTAACCCAACTATTGTTTCAAGATTAGAAGGTCAATCATGATAGCTAAAAATCAAATTTAATATTTTTTTAAAAAAAAATGCACAATGTCCATTGCAATTGATGAAAATAATAATAGTTGGTGAAAGCAAGAAATACCTATTGATTTTATTACATTTGAAGATAGTACTCTCAATACTATGAGCTGTTGGAAAAATATACTTAAAAATAAAATAAAATGTGTATAATTAGTACTCCTTCTATTCCAAAATGATCTTTATGTTGGATAAAATGTTCCGGATTAAGGTTGAAAATAACGTCATTTAAATATGTTTTGTGTTGTAAGTAGAGTTTGATGTACTTCTATCATCTTCAAAACTTTGAGTTTCGGAGCCCTTTCCAAAGTACAATTTTAAAGTACTAGAAAGTGGAATTTTTGGAGCATTTTTAGGGAGCACCGATAGACACTTAATTGTTGATTGTGAGGTTGTCATTTTGTGGGCAATTAGTATGGGCCCAAGACCATATGTGGACCTGTATTCTGCCTCCTAGAGCTTCATCTCCTTCAATTGGGCAACACCTAGAGAAATGCAAAAAATAAAAATAAATAGTATTGATTGACCCTTTTAGTCATTTCATTTGTCTTTTGATTGATAATTGCATGCATGGAAGGGGAGCTACCACTTGGAATTGTTTTGTTGGTCCCAAATAGCAATCGAAAGCTAAATTTGACCAATTTGCAACGTCACAAAGTGCTTCAGGTTGACATTTTGGAATAGAAAATTAAAGCCAACAAGAAGATCATTTTGGGATGGAGGAAATATAACACTATAAATGTTGTATACCCAAAAATTTGAACCTAAGAAATTTTATCATCAAAAGTTATTTCTCAAGATAATTCAAAAGAATTTTTCACAAAAATAGATACTTTGATACTCGAATTGTTTAAAAAAAGTAGTTTTGGGCCTCTAAACATGAAAGAGCTTTAGGGCCATTAACCCCAAATCACCTTAGTCACCGTGGAAATCATCTTTTTGGTATTATGTGACTCTTCTACTTAAAAAAAAATCAAAAGTACTCATTGGAGGTCAAATTAGTGTGTAAGACCTCCCTTTTTTGCACAAAATTCCAAAGATAAATACATGCACCTCTATCTTACATAGAAGGATTCTTTGTCATCCACTGGACCACTCTAGTCCCCAGCATCCTTAGAGGATTTATTTGCATGAATGAGTTCTACGGTAATCAAAATTACATACTTTGAGTGACCACATTTGGCTCCTCGAGGATTGAAAGGGTAAATTAAAGGGCCTTGCAGCTGACTCCGCCCACTTCCACAGTGACTGATTTCATGAGTGGCCTCTTTATGAGCAGGCGAAATGAAAGTAAGCTTCATTACACGATGTGATAAGCTTATAACTTACGTTGATGCTTTAGCACCAGTTTGGGGGGGCATTACTTTTCTTTTGAACAAATGCCTGTTAGGCACGTGTCAATCCATTAAAAAAGTTCCTGTATTGGAGAATGGCGTACCATATACCTTAACATTTACGGTATCTGCAAAGTCAAAACTCAAAACTACCATATTCGATTCCATTCAGACTAGGAGACCCAGATTTTGTTCTGTTTCATTTATTTTGGCTAGCCAGAGCAGAAAAGCCGGCTTCACTGGAGTGCTGAAGTTTATTTTCCGGCTGTAAGTAAATCATCCAAAGTATGAATGTAAACTTAATCATTATTCTTCGTAAATTGCAAACATTCATCGAAACAAGAGCAATATCATTGTAGCAATATAGTGATTTCTTCCATTGGCACTAGGAGAAAAGGCGCCTACAACGAGGCAACTGTTGAGGGAAATGATGTCCAAAAGTACATAGATAGCGTTGCCTCATTGGAGGCTTCTTTTCAAGAAAGTAGGATTTATCATCAAATCATTCTTTGAAATTTTTTGCTATTGCTATTTAGCAAAACATTGCTCCAAAAAAATCTTGAGGAGCACATTAATTGCATCAAGAGAAGAAAGAATTAACTATAGTTTTCAAAGGACCAACATGAATAAAGAGTCTCTTCTTTCAAGGTTCTCTTTAAGGTAGCTTCTCTAAGGTAGCTTGTTAGAGGAGACAAGTACGTGTCAAGATGTACACCTCAGATACATTTTAATGTAAATATCTTGGGCTTGAGAACGTGTATTAGCTTTTGTTATGGGGCAAATTGAGGCATTTATTGAGGGTAAGTAAGTTCTCTCATGAGTATACCCCAATAATTCATTTCAAGTACAAAAGTTATAATCATGGCCATGTTGGTTGCAACTTTTAAGATAATTTCACATTCATTGTTGCCAACCAAAGTCTACACAAATATCATTAGATGCTAGAAATTGTATGTGACTTGACACTTGTTATAAATATTCCTATATGTGTGGGCACGTGGCTTAGGGTGATAGCAAGAAACACCTGTTGATTTGATTACATTTTGTATAGTACTCATGATTTTTTTTGAGTACTTTAAAACTAGAAAAGTAATTTTAAAAAATTAAAAAAATATGGAAAATGTATACACCTTTAAGATGAAGGTAACCACCAAAGAAAAAACACAAAAAAATTCTCTAACTAGGAGAACACTAGAAAAGTGCCAAATCTCAAGAAAATAGATACTTTGATGTTTTAATTTGTAAAAAACAGGAAAAAATTGAAAAATTGAAAAAAAAATATTTATTTGTAACAACTTTAGGGAGATGGTCACTCACCAAAAAAAAACTAAAGTAATATTTTACATATTTTGAAATGCAAGAAGAGAAAAACAAATTTTGTGGACTACCACAGAGCATACAATTAATTACTTTTAGAATTCCTTTGGACATTGCTACAAGTCTACTAGAAGACCATCCTCTCTAAATTTTAGATCCAACTTCGTTTTGGGGTACTAAATAGTATTTTGTACTAAAATCCCCCAAATTGGCAAGCGTGACATAAAATTGGGGGCTATTTTTTGATAGTAAAATATTTCTGAAAATTGCAAAAAATAAAGTAAGGTGAGTAATAGTCATAAATACCTTATCTATAAATCTTGAGTCATTTGGAGTCATAACAAAAAAATTAATTATGGCCAAAAAACAAATTAGCACGCGAGGTCTAATACAAAATAATACAGGGTTTCTTGCAATCACTTCTTACATTAGTTTGCCACTATATTCTTATCTAAAAGTGGAGTGGCAATCCCTAATATTGCTTTGATCCATAGATAGAGAAAAAAAAGTTTAATTGTCCTTTCCCCTTCTACTTCTATTTGACTCGTTTTTGCCCTTGTTGTTGTCCATGTGTTAGAAGTAGCCTTAGGTAAATGTGGATCTAGGGGATATTCAATGTAGTCTCTTTAGATTTTATTTGAACCTATTAATTTGCTCCCGTGTGCCACTAATGAATCTTTGCTTGTCTTTACATGTAGCATTTAAAACTCAAATAGCACTCAAGCTTTGAACTTCTTCCGTTTTTTCTCGGTCCTAAATCCAATATAGGCATCAAGAAGATATAATGGCTAAGGGCGGACTAGTTGCATGTGGCATTTATCTCTATTTTTAATTTGAGCTTAACTTCTCACCTCGTTATATGTATACTAGGAAGTATTTGGTAGGTTATCTATAATCATAAGATATAGTTGTAAAATATATTGTCTTTCATCAATGTAGTTTCTATCAAGCTTTAAATTTGGTACATTTGACCTTTCCTAAGCATTTTTCATGTCTCCAAAAATTTGAGTTTTTTTCAAAGATGTCCTCTAGGAAGAATGGACAAAAATCCAAACTATCTCTATGGAGGTCAAAACCAAATAGAACACATCCCAGACAATAGCCACACTTCAAATTTTTAAAGTTCCAAATTCAAAGTTTTCCCTTGATTTCTTGCTTCTGACTTCAATGAGTCATCAGCCTATCATTATTCATTAATGATTTTCATTTAAACTTAGAGCCCCATGTTTGTCATGCATTCTTATAATGTTGTCTAAGTGCCAATCGACATCCATGCAATCCACCTACCATTAGAAGAAAAAAAATCAACAAATGAATACAAACAATTAGATCAATCTCTTTTGTGAAATTGTGAGATTTTTATTTGATACCTCTCACATAACCTTGAGATATTCAAGATGAAAGGAACTCCATGTAACTGCACAAATTTAAGCATTTATTCAAATTATACATTCTTTTATTCATATTTAGTAAAACACCTAGATTTCTAATCACCTTCAAATAGATAGTTCAACAACAAAAGTGGTCCTTGCAAAAATTTCAATTCTATCCAAGTAAAGGAGTTTTACAAGGTCAAATTTAGCACCAAACCATTAAAAAACTGGAAGGGAAGTCCACATGCAAGATATAGCCTTGTCCACATTTGATGGAACCAATGGTAGGCAACTCACTTCAAAAAACAAATTTCAAGGATGTTGATGGGCATCACTTACAAATAGGCTTAGAGCACCTCCCGACTAAAGAGGGCTTAAAATGTCATGCCAACTGGTTTGAGGAATGCCCATCAGGGGTCAGAAGTGGAGGGAGGAAGAAATTCCCCACCGTCCTACATTGTGAGGCCGTCATTCATCATTTTTGCTTCTTTGACCACATCTTTTGCAATTATTTCAATTGATTTTGCTTAACTATTTTCCAATTGATTGGTACAACCATACATTGCCATGATCAAACTAGGTTTGATGCATGGATCCTTTTGAATCCATGATCCCGTATCAACAAAGAGGGCCTTCAATTGTTGAGTGACAAGGCCAATTTTTTTAAAGTATGCAGTTTAAGTTTACATTGGGGGGGGGGTAACGATGGGGCACAAATTTTTGTGAAAGACTGGCAAGAGTTGTTGAGGTCACATCCAACACGCTTGTGTTCTTAGAAGAATTTGTAGCAAGCAATTATTTCAGTTTTAAATAACTTCTCTAGATTCTCTAAATATGTTGTAATTGCAAGGTCCTAATCTATATGAATGAAATTCACGAAAATAGCATGTTCCAGACAACAATTTCACTGCCACTAGTTAGTATGAATATGCTTGTGACTCTGGAGAAAAAATAAACGGTGAAGAATATAGTAAGAGAGGGAAAGAACACAAGACACTTAGCAACCACAAAATAGAGGTATATTTTAACAATTATTCTTATTTGAGGACGCAAACTTTGAATGACCACTTTAATGTCTTGCAAGATTTAGTAAAGAATGTATCGCGTAAATAAGAGCCAAAGAAATATGAAAGAGTAGAAGATTTGACAACTTTGCAAATGCAAGATATTTAGGAGGAGTTGCCAGACTATTAGACATTTGTAATACCGCTGGACAAAGCTCAATTCAGACAAGGACATCCACTACCATTGGACACGGTAACAAGCATTGACATTGGCCAAAGATTGGGTTTTGTCTACTAGAGCATTCATACTAGAAGGACAACCACTTGAAGTTAATGCCATGTCATCATCCACTTCCACCAAAACTCAAGAGGAAGCTATAGCAATAGTGGACAAATTTGGGATCAAATTGGGAGGTGATTCCAACTTTTGTCCAATAGACAAAGTGAGTTTGTTTAAGAAGAAAAGAATTGTGAAGGAGCTTCTATGGAATTATATTGCAACTACAAAGGAGCATTCACAAATATAATTCCATGGAAGCTCCTTCACAATTATGTTCTTCTTAAACAAACCCCTTTTGTCCATTGGACAAAATTTGAAACTAGCTCCCAACTTGATCCCAAATTTGTCCACTATTGCTATGGTTTCCTCTTGAGTTTTGGTGGAAGTAGGTGATGACATGTTAGACATGGTGCTACTTCAAGTAGCCCTCTGCTTCAATGTGAATGCCCTAGCGGACGAAATCCAATCTTTGACCAATCTCAATGCTCTAAACCTTCCAGTGGTATTGGACGTCCCAATCTGAACCAGGCCTACTTAAGCATTAGAAGAGATTTGAAGGGTGTAGAAGACTGCGAGTTTCCAGGCCGTTCTCGGCCTGGGAACTCTGCCACACGCGCAGTCCGACGTGGTCGAGAGAGTGCTATGTCATTTTTTCGATTTTTTTTCCCCCTTTCTTTTCAAATTTCAGAAGCAATTTTTTTTTTTTTTTTTTTTTTGTAATTAGGGCCTGACAGCAGCCCGATGTTCTTTTACTGCATTGTGAATAGATTGGAGAACAAGCCTGAAATGGCCCTCCAATGCCTCCAAATCTCTTCTAATGGGTTTCATCCATTACCATCAGTACCATGGGATGTCCAAACTCCAAAGGCATTGCCATAGCAATCTGCACCTTGATCACAGTCCCCAGCCTTGGGCAGCAAACCCTAAATCCTAAAAAAGCCCAGATGAACTCCGTCGAAGGAAACTCAACGTTCTTCTCCAGGGAGGAAACAACTACACTAAAATCACATACATCAAAAAAAAGATATAGGTGACGGAAGTTTGAAATTTGAAATCAAGCGGCAAAAGAAGCGGAGGGAAATCACGGAGTATAAGCCCCCCCTCCCCGTGGAAGGATCCCTCTTCTCTGGAAGGACCGGAGAGCTCCTCCACCTCCTCTCTCACAATCTCTTCAAGGCGGCCAACGGCCAAGGGAAAAGTGGGGCAAACAAACAAGCAAAAATGAAAGTTTTTTTGAGAAGAAAGTGGACGTGAGGCGGAAACCATAGTGTCCCAGGGAAGTGCCAGAATTGGACAATGGAAGTCGGAAATTATAATTTTGTAGGGAAGGGCCAAAGTGTGGAAAACACAGTTCCCCAAGGAAGGGTCAAAGTTTGATGGCAAGAGGCGAAAAACATAGTTTGCCAGGGAAGGGGCAGAGTTTGACGGCGAGAGGTAAGTGCCCCAACACTATTTACACATAAGTTGGAAAATAGTGTTGGGGGCAAGAAACAGGGAACAACACTAATTATCACCCAACACTATTTACCAATTTTAGTGTAGTTGATTCATAAAGAAAGCGAGAATAGTGGAAATTGGATGAAATCCGATTGAGCAAATGATATTAGGTTCACTCTCCAAATCGGAGTCAGAAGGTCCAAGCCAGAAATTGGCAGGAGTGGACACTCTGCGTGTGTATTTCCGCAGTGGTTATTCACAAGAATCAACGTGCAACTTAGTTGGCTTGCAGATGCTCTAGACTGTAATTCGGATTTGACTCACTAGACGCACTCAACCCTTCATGTTGAAGTAATCTCCAGCTCTGCAGGGGAGGCACCATGCTTCTCGAGAGGTGTAGCAGCGCAATTGGTAGATTAGGGTTTCACGTGCACGACAAGCGAAGAAGGAATTTTTCTGCGCAACATTGCTTAATTGGAGCTCACGTCACTCCGCTAGACATTGGAAGAGGGAGACAGAGAACATTGAGACCTAGTGTATCGACATTGGCATGCCATGTCTCCACAGTGCCGGAAGAAGGAGTGTTTGAAAGCAAGCCAGGCGCAAGTGGCTATGGAAATGCGAGAGAATTAGAGGAGAGAGCAGATGATGTCCCCTTGTTGAACGCGCTGCGAGAATGCGCGGAAATGGACGCCGCAGCTTTTCATTTTCCGGGACACAGACGAGGAGCAGGCGCACCACCAAGTATGGCAGCCCTAATCGGAAACAGAGCATTTGCAAGCGATTTGCCTGAGCTTCCTGAACTCGACAACCTCCATGCAGCCGAGGGGGTAATTCAGGAAGCCCAGAGCAAAGCGGCTCGATTGTTTGGTGCGGAACAGACGTGGTTCCTCGTGAACGGTTCCACTTGCGGCATCCAGGCGGCAGTGATGGCCACTTGCGAACCAGGTGACTACCTCATTCTTCCTCGCAACGTTCACATGTCTGTTGTGTCGGCGATGGTGCTCTCTGGAGCGCTTCCAAAATACCTAAACCCTAAAATGGACTCGGCATTTGGTGTGGCGCATGGCGTTGAGGCCTTGCAAGTGGCGGTTGCCATTCAGGAAGTGCGAAGAGCAGGAAACAGAGTGGGAGCCGTGCTGGTCGTATCCCCGACCTATTTCGGAGTGTGCAGCCACATTAGCGCCCTCGCACACGTCTGCCACTCTCACAATGTCCCGCTCCTCGTCGACGAGGCACATGGTGCGCATTTCAGGTTTCACCACAAGCTGCCACAGACAGCGCTGGAGCAAGGCGCGGACGTCGCAGTGCAGTCCACACACAAGGTATTGAGCTCTCTCACGCAATCTGCAATGCTGCACACGCAAGGGTCGAGAATGGACAGAGACAGACTCGCCCAATGCCTGCAGATGCTGCAAAGCTCCAGCCCTAGCTACCTTCTCCTGGCGTCCCTCGATGCATCCCGAGCTCACATGGAACACAATTGCCAATTCGACCCTGAAACAGGACGCTTACTATCCTCAGATCAAAATCTGGATGCCGCCCTCTCTCTCGCTTTCATGGTTCGCCAAGCACTACAGGAACTACCAGGTCTTTCAATCTTAGACATGCCTGGAATCGACCCTCTTCGCATTACAGTTGGATTATGGAAATTAGGGTTGGCAGGTTTCGAAGCGGACGACATTCTTCGTTTGGAACATGGCGTCATCGCCGAGCTTCCTTTGTTGCGCTCCATCACATTCGCCATCAGCGCTGGGAGCAGTCACCGAGATGCCATGCGTTTGATCCATTCCTTTGCTGCTCTTTCTGCAAGGTACGCGAATCCCGAAACAGCTGGCACTCTCGTTGCTTGCGAACTTGATGCAATGGAGAAGCTTGCTGAGTTTGTGTGGGAGAATTCGGTCATGGCGTTGAGCCCGAGGGATGCATTCTATTCGAAGTCGGAGAAGGTGATGGCTGGGGTTGCAGTGGGGCGTGTAAGCGCGGAGCTCGTATGCCCCTACCCGCCTGGGATTCCTGTGCTGACTCCCGGAGAGATCATCACGCAAGAAGCTGTGGATTGGATCACCGCCGTGCTTGCGGAAGGTGGTGTTGTCAGTGGCGCTGCGGATGACTCCTTTCAATTTGCTAGGGTGGTTGTTTCATGAGGTTTCAAAGCTCTGAGGCAAGCATTTTGAAGAGCTTGGAGGCAAGAAGATCTGTCTGTTGATGAGAATGAAACATGGACAGTACAATAACCCAAAGTACTGACATGTTGTCAGTGGTGCTGCTGACGAGTCGTTTCAATTTGCTAGAGTGGTTGTTTCATGAGGTTTCAATGCTCTGACGCAAGCATTGTGAATCGCTTGGAGGCAAGCAGCTCTCCCTGCTGATGAGAATGAATCTTGTCCAGCATTATTGACTTCATGACATTGTGGCCATCAAGTCTGCACCCTGCACAAATATTAGAAGAGACCTTTGCAGATTTGGTCCCTGGATTCCATTTAGTTCCCGAATAGGTGACCACCCACGAGTCAAAAAAGTCATCACAGAAGCGGAGATTATCACAAGGGAAGGAATGGATTGTATCATAAAATCTTTGGCTATTTGTTTTGTTCTTGGGAATTAAGGTTTAGGGTAAACACGCCCCAAAGCAACACTCTGTGTGTAGTTCTTATTACTAAATTTTACTGATTCTTATTAGCATTTGCTAGGGGATTACAATGCGCCAGTGCATCCCTTGTTTTAACACTAAGGAGACAGAAAAGTAAAGCCAACGAGTCTAGAGGTGTCTGAGCCCTAACTGTGGGCTTCCATGATGTTTACACTGCCCTGTAAGTAAGTAGGGAGAAACTACATTTTAGGAGTAACTCTCTTGTTGTCAAACTAAAATCAACCTAAAAGTTCAAGAACAATGTAAAAATTAGTCTTCTAGAAGTTGGACACTTACTCCCCCCACTTTTCATGGGCATCTCCCTATCATCTTGCCGGCAAACCATTCAAATACTTCCCTTTCTGTGTTTTTTGCAAAGTTGACAGATTTTGGCACATAGAAGTCTACCCTAATCTCCTAAATTTTGAAAGACATGTCCTTTTCATCCAATTGAATTTTATTTCATCTATATAGAAGGTTACGAAAGTATGAATGTCTAAATCCAAAATCAAATTGGCTTTGCATTTGTACATTTTGAAACAAATTGCATATTTTATTTCAAGTAAAGAAAACTGAAATATATATTCCATACTAAATGTGAGCTATGAGTGTGTGTGAGCTATTTACTACATATTGCAATTTAAAAATCATGCTTATTGCCTCTTTATTGGACACCAAACATCAAATTTTAATAGGCAAGGTTGTAACTAATCTAATGGGATGTATTTCACTTTGTTTCAAATGCAATTACTTTCAAAATTGTATTAACTTACGATCAACTTTCAACCTCCATATCTCTATCCAATTGTTTCAATGTGAATTGATTGTGAATTTGAATCCGTAAGGATTAGAGTATTGATAGGACAAAATAATTTAGATTGCACACACTCATACAAGAATCCAGTTAGTAATTATTTTATTAATATGATCCTTTCATGGATTCAAATACAAGTTTCTCTATATTGCTAATGCTTCTCCCCTATGATTGAAGACTAATTGAAAACCAGCTTGCTTCTCCTTTGATGATACTTGTTAAATAAAACCCAGACTATGGAATTCTCAATTACTCCCTGACTATCCCAAAGCTTTCCTGCCTAAACTCCATGCACCCTCTTACTCCTCCCCAACTGAACTGTCACTCTCGTTACTCCCGATGTCTGACACTCTCCGTGCTTGCTTTTGGACTGAGCCTCCTTCTTCCGATCCCTGGTTCCCTCTTCTCGCCTCTCCACTCACTGTCTGCTGCCTCCGGTTTTGAACTGAGACCACTCCTCCCGATCCCCCAAGCCTTTGTCGTCCCTGCGGGTTTTGGTTGATAAACCCTGGCACTCTTGGCTTACTAACTGCCTAGTCATAACTGAAATCTGGTGAAGAAAACCTAACTGGTTCATACTTAACGGATGATAACGGACGATGATCACTATAATTGATGAAAATCAATTATCATTCAGATTGTATGGCGAGAATATGGCAAGTCAAAATTAGGTGTATCACTTTCCAGATAGAATGGTTGTGCTTTGAGCAGAATTGGACAGACTTTTGGAGGGTAGTTTTGTGACTGAGGTGAAGAATACCGAGTGGGTGTCCCCCGTTGTCATTGTGCCAAAAAGGAGGCAAGTGGAGAGTTTGTGTTAATTACAAAGCTCTCAACCGTTTCACGAAAAAAGACCGCCAGCCTTTACTGCATATAGATGAATTGCTGGACGAGGTTACAAGGCACAAGTTGTATTCCTTTTGCGATGGGTATGCGGGTTATCACCAAGTGAAAGTTCACCCAGATAGTGTATTATACACGACTTTCGCAACCCCGTGGGGAACGTATGCATATCTTCGAATGCCATTTGGGCTTTGTAATGCAGGAGGCACATTCCAGAGACTTCAACTTAAAATATTCGGTCCCTTTATTGGTAAATTCATAAGAGTTTATTTAGATGATTTTGCCGTCTATAGAAAGCGAGTTAATCACCTTGAAAATGTGTGCTGTGTTTCAAAGATTGAGTGAACATAGATGCTTGCTGAGCCTTGAGAAATGCAAATTAGGCTTTGAAGAGGGACACTTATTAGGCCATGTTGTCTCCTGCAAAGGAATTAAAGTAGATCCAGACAAAGTACAAAGAATTATTGATATGAAACAACCTGTTACTCGTGAGCAAGTTTCACGTCTCTGGGGCATGACAATTTATCACAACAGGTTTATTTCTAACTTGGCAGGAATAGGGAGACCGATCAGCTCCTTGATCAGCAAAGCAAGCCCTTTCATTTGGGGGGACGAGCAAGTGAAAGCATTCAATTATATAAAAGAGCAATTGGCCAATTATCCTGTTGTAAAAGGACCTGATTGGGCGCGACGTTTTATCATAAATCCATCCCCCAACAAACATGCAGTGGCGGCCGTGTTAATACAAAATGATGATTCTGGAAGAGCACACCCAATATATTACGCGAGCAGACTTCTTACGACCTGTGAACTCAAATATTCGTCATCAGAGAAGCAAGATGTAGCATTATTGTATGCATGCAACAAGTTTAAGCATTATTTGCTATCAAGCCCGTTCTTGACGCTCGTGCAATGTGAGACTGATAGTTTAAAACAATTAGTCCAACAGACAAATCCAGAAGGTCGAGCAGCAAGATTGATGGCCGCTCTACAGGCTTATGATCTTGAAATTAAGACCGTGAAAGGTACGCGGGCAAGACACGCTAATCTATTGTTGGAGCTCGGTGAACATCCATGTGAAGAAACCGGGGTTTTATCTGACGATGCAGAGTGTTATTCTATCAGAGTAGCATCAGGCTCATAAGATTTCGGTTACAATGACATTATTAATTACCTGAGAGACCTAATGTTACCAGATGGGCTTGATGCACAGCAGCGCCGCAATATCCGACGAAGGAGTCTCCCATACACTTTAATCGGCGGGGAGCTTTATCGAGCTAGAAAAGATGGAATTTTAAGAAAGGAAGTGACACCAGAAGAAACAAGAGTAATATTGCAGCAATCTCACAAAGGAGCATGCGGTGGACACTTTGCTTCAAATATAACCGCCAGAAAAATCCTCCAAGCTGGGTACTTTTGGCCTACACTCTTTGCCGATTGTAATCACCATTGTCGGAGTTGTACACAATGTCAAGCTTATGGGAAAAGAATTAGACCTTATATCGAGCTACATCCAATTTTTCCTACGAGTGCATTCGAGAAATGGGGTGTCGATTTCGTTGGTCCTCTTCCCTTTACAGCGAAACGCAATGAATATCTCATTGTTGCCACCGATTATCTTACTAAGTGGTCCGAAGTCGCAGCAGTCAAGAAGTGTAATCAAAAAGCTGCTGCAGAATTTATGTACAACCAAATAATTTGCAGGTATAGCTGTCCTCTAGAAATCGTGACTGATCAAGGAACTCACTTTGCTAACGAATTAGTGGCTGAGCTATTAAAAAAGATGTCCATTAAACATCGAAGATCCAGCCCCTATTATCCACAAGCTAATGGTTTGGTTGAAAAAACCAATGGAGTACTAACCAATATACTCGGGAAAGTCATACTGGAAAAGCGAAGAGAGTGGGATTTACACATTGGCGAAGCGCTCTGGGCGTATCGAACGGCTCATAAGACTGCCACGGAATTCACTCCTTTTCAATTGGCATTTGGCTTTGAAGCAATGGTGCCTATTGAGCTAGAACTTCCTTCTTTGCGAACTGCGGTGCGTCACAACTTAGGTGAGACTGACTCAATCCGTAATCGTATCCTCATGTTAGAGAAGCTCAACGAAACACGACGAAGTGCTTTGCAAAATTATGAGATTTTACAACGGAGGAGGAAAGCTAGACATGACGCTGCAAAGAAACTCGTAAAGTTTCACCGCGGAGATTTGGTGATGCTTATAGATCAATGGCTTATTAAACAGCACGGCCAAAAATTTCGTCCAAAATGGCAAGGTCCCTACGCGATTTTCAAAAGTTGTGACAATGGATCTTATAAATTGAGCACTCCTGATGGGGTCATCCTGCGCAAGTGGTACAATGGATCTAAATTGAAGCTGTATAGATGCCACCATGAGCAGACTCAGTTCACCACTTCGGCTTCTGAGCCTGGGGAGGAAAGTGATACAGCTAATTTTGACTTGCCATATTCTCGCCATACAATCTGAATGATAATTGATTTTCATCAATTATAGTGATTATCGTCCGTTATCATCCGTTAAGTATGAACCAGTTAGGTTTTCTTCACCAGATTTCAGTTATGACTAGGCAGTTAGTAAGCCAAGAGTGCTAGGGTTTATCAACCAAAATCCGCAGGGACGACAAAGGCTTGGGGGATCGGGAGGAGTGGTCTCAGTTCAAAACCGGAGGCAGCAGACAGTGAGTGGAGAGGCGAGAAGAGGGAACCAGGGATCGGAAGAAGGAGGCTCAGTCCAAAAGCAGGCACGGAGAGTGTCAGACATCGGGAGTAACGAGAGTGACAGTTCAGTTGGGGAGGAGTAAGAGGGTGCATGGAGTTTAGGCAGGAAAGCTTTGGGATAGTCAGGGAGTAATTGAGAATTCCATAGTCTGGGTTTTATTTAGCAAGTATCATCAAAGGAGAAGCAGGCTGGTTTTCAATTAGTCTTCAATCATAGGGGAGAAGCATTAGCAATATAGAGAAACTTGTATCTGAATCCATGAGAGGATCATATTAATAAAATAATTACTAACTGGATTCTTGTATGAGTGTGTGCAATCTAAATTATTTTGTCCTATCAGTACCATAGGTGAAGGTTTGATTCGGCACCTGAGTGCTGGAAAACTTTACTTTTGGCGCACAGATGGATTTGGCAGGTGGTATATTCTAGGATATTCTAGAAATTCACTTATAGTCTTCCAAAAATTTCAGTTGTAATATTTTCAAAAATTTAGACATCTCAAAAAATACTTAATTTATGTCCGAATTTGACCTTCATGTAGGGTATTCTAGAATGATGGGATGAATCTATTAATCATTAAATACACTTAGTTTTATTTATAACAAGTCAACATCATGAAATCTAGTGTTGAACTGAAAGAAAATTATTGTTGTGACATGCAAATAAATTATACCAATACTATTTCATGCTCCTAAAATGTAAGAAGACATAAACTAATCAGATAATCAACGATAGCCCCTATTCAGCAATTGACTCGCTCATAAACAATTTGCGGAACGAGCAAGAAAGAGGAAAGAAAACATGTTATTGTGACAAGTTATCCAAGGCCAGATATATCCATAGTTAAGTGAAGCTTGTCCACTTCGAGCTCCATCAGATGCAGTGTCAATTCATCACACCATCCACAGTCTTCCATTCTGACCATTCTTTACAAAATATAAATTTGTTCACCTAGTAATGATGCTCATTGAAGAAGCTGATGGACTCTGAAAGCTTCTTCACCCAGGCTAAACAGAGCTTTAGGTATACACGAAGATTTGAGTCTTTGGTTCAAATGAAGACGCATGATTTGTAAGTTGCGTCTCTGATGTCAGTTTCTGAGATAGGAAGACTAACAAGCATAGACCTCACAATCTCTCCTGCTTTGCGTCAGTTTGTTCGGAGCTCCTACATGATAACGCTGATGTATACGCCACGACTGCCAATATGTGCGCAATTTGCAAACGAAATTGTGAAGTGGGGTATGAGCTTCTGACCGCTTAATCGCCCATTTGGGTAGAAGAGAACATTGAGGTTGGGATGGTACATTCCGAAGGGAATTCAACGAGACTGACTACCTTGAGCCCTGTATCCTCTTCAATTTCGAAAGAAGCTCTTCTTTCTGAGCGGCGGTCTCGGCTAGACGCACACTTATCATGAAGAACCGATCCTGTAAATCTACGAGTTCGGCCTCCTGGTCCTTGGTTTGTTTCCTCAACTTTTGAAGCTCTTTAAGAACTTCTCCTGCATCCCCAAGGTTCAACAGAGCAGCAGATTGCGCAGATTTTTGCCGACTAAACGCCTCGTGAAGCTGAATTTTATACATGTTACTCACTTCCACGGCTTCCGCAAGCTTAGATTCCAGGACAGCAACTTTGGACTCAAGCTGCTCCACAAGGTCCGTTGGTTCTTCTGTAGCAGTTCTCTTGTCAACCATCTGCGTCTTGATCATGTCCTGGGTGTTGATTTGAAACTGCAACTCCCGCTCGCGAAGTTGAAGTACAGAGTTTTGACGTTGGAGGCGCGTAAGTTCCATCTGCAGCTGAATGCTAGAATCATTTCCTCCCTGGAGAAGCTGCTCGTTTGCAAGCTCCAAGCATTCCATCTTTTTCAACATTTCACTTTCTCTCTCTTTGTGATTGAAGCTTAAAGTTTCAATCATAGCAGACTTCCTTCTCAACTCTTCTTCCATCGACTTCACTTTCTCTTGCAAGTCTTGAATTTCCTTGGCTGCACGAATTTCGAACCGTGGAGACATAGGTCCCATGCCCGTGGAAACTCGAGACATTTGACGAGTAAGCCTGATTACCGTTCCGGTTCTTTCTGGTGTTGGAGGAGTTACGGGTTCAGGTGCTTCCTGAATCTCGGAGGCTAAGTAAAAGAGAAAATTGTGAGTCTCAAGATAAAGACGCCAAATTCGATTTTGGGTCTACTGCTGACATGACTGCTGTGTTCAAACTTAGAAAGGCGAATTTAATTTAAAATTCCGCAAATTACACAAGGACAGGGTAAGAGATGTATACATCTCAAAAGAGAATCTCAATAGTAAGTAATTACGGAACACAGAGACCGCAGAAGGCATTGTTCGAATTAATCAATTATAGCATTGTCAATAAACTGCAACAGAGAAATCTATGGAAATGATCGAAGAAGGAACAGAAAGCTCGCAATCGTCTACCAATGTAAAGTATGAATCTAATGCGCGGAATGAGGAATTCATTTGAACAAGAACCAGAAGTACTGTAGGTATATAAAAGAGCGGGAGCATATTTGACTTGCTCGTTTCACGATCGCCGTTCATATACTTTCCGAAAATCAAATATGACGCACAAGTGCAGAATTAAACATTTGTTAAACACTTGCCTCTAGCAAATTTTGAAGTCGGCAACGATCCAGTTGCGGTTGCTGAAAGCACGGCGAGCTTCTCCTCGCGTTCGCTCCTCTCCACAGCTTTAGCCACTTCTGTTTTAATTTTCAATTCGGCACCTGAGAACACGGGCTCCGAAATATCTCCTGGAGCTTCTGTGGTAACCGGAGAACCCTTCTTGATGGTTCCTTCAGACATTGTTAATTTAGGCTGACCTTCTTGATTGAGACTTTCAGACTCAACCGCATCAAAACCCGGGATACTCTTTTTCTTGTTACTTTCCACCATTTTTAAGTCCTTCATAACAGGACCTTGCGATTCGGTTCCTAGGGCCGCTTTCTTGAACGAACCCTTCCGCTCGCCGTCTTCTTCAAGGCTTATCTCCTCCATCTCCTGGATCTCACGAGCTATGCTCGCTTCATTAGTAGATGACTGAACAGTCAAGACTGAAGCTTCTAGAGCTTCGTCTTTCTTGAGAACGGAATCTTGTTCTCCAGTATCTTCTTTGACTTCTCCAGCCGGTGTCAGGGCCGCAACATCGATGACTTCACTTGCTTGTAGCTTTCCTTCAGAATTGGCATCTTTATCTACTTGAGTAATGGCAGAAGTGGACAATCCAGGATCAACATTGTCAACCCCACTAACATTGTTGACAGTGACGGATTCATTTGAAACTCCACCAGAGTTTTCCTTTAGACTGGCGATCAAAACTGAATCTGGACTCTCAATGGTCCTGACAAAATCTGCACTCTCTTTCATCGGCCTGTCCAACAGAGCAACATCCAGAGCTTCAACTTTATCCGGTTTAAGTATTTGAGTCACGAGGCTATCATCGACCTGCGCAATATTTTCGGCACCCATTGCGAAAATAATTGCACACCTCGGGTGAACTGATCACACTTGAACTGGAAATCAAGGAATCCAGAATTCGTGCATTTCCACAAGATCTTCTGTTACACCTTCGAAGCGGAGAAGATCCTGTCAAAAAAAACTTCAATATGCAACATCAATACACAGTTTTGTGCTTTTAATATCCACAAGTATCCACAATTTCCTTACAAGCATACCGGCGATCATATGACCATGAATTTACGTTTACTAGACTGAAGTCCTCACTCTAAGCAATGATCAGACCTCAATTTCCGGGTACAACACGAGAACTCCAATCAATTGGTGTAGGTAACTAAGAAACGAATTAGTGTAGAAGACAACTGTGATGTCGCAAGAATACATTCCACATGAGATAGATATAGAAAAAAAATTAAAAATTAAAATCTCGATTTCAAAACTTTTTAGGTCAAACATACTTTTGTCCTAAACTGTGACTCCGCTGACGAACAAGCGAACAGACTGCGCAATTCTCAATTACGGCAGGTAGACCCGTTGCTATCGTCAGACAAATAATTGAGAATCAAGAACAATTTCTAGAGAATTTCTCTATTGATAACTATCCTGCTTCCTTCAAACCACAAACAATAACCATGACAAAAGAAGCGTTGAAAGATATTTAAGTTGTGAATTAAGAAAGATTGAAAAAGATTGAAATCTTCTACTTGACCATAGAACTGGAGCAATGTGGCGAAAAAAACTATGATCTATGAAAAAAACTCCAAAAAGTTTCATGATCAAGGAAGCAGAAACCGACAATAGAGATATCTTGTTCTAATTCTCGAATTTACAAAACGTTAAGCACTGATGATTGCGCCACCTAAGACATCACTCACTTTAGACATTTGGTAGAGATAAACCAGGAATCGGCTGTAATGCTTATTAAACTCAAATGAAAAGATCACTCAGGAATAAAAATCCAGAGGTCACTGATTCCATCTATGAAATCGCCGTGCAGAGATCTATAAAAAGATCCCCCAAAGCGACCATGATCAAATATGAAAACAGGAGATCACTGATTCTCATTCTTGAATTTGCAAACGAAAGGACAGTGCATTGCGTAGCAAAGACTTTAGACATGCCGGAAATCGCACAAAGTGCTTTTCAAACGCAGACGTAAATTAATCAACACATGCGGCTCAACTAACCTGTTTCCAAGAAAATCGCTCATTCAAATCCAGAGGTTATTGACTCCACCAATGTCAATGTAAACGATGCCTTGCGCTACATGAAATCGTCGCAGATCACACTCCCCGATCCATAACTCACCACCAGCAAGTGCTCCCCGCACACATTCTCCACGACCGCCGAAGTCAACACTACGGAACCAAACCAGACAACCTGCTTCCACTTCAACGCATCTCCTTTCTCAGATCCAGAAAATGCTCTTGATCTCCGACCACGACAAGCAACTTCCAGGCAAGCGAAATCTGAGTGACGACCTTGCGCAATTATTAGAGCTCGCAAATGCTGAGGAAGCGCGCAATCAACACGACGTGGTAGAAAAGCGCAGCAAATTTAAGAAAAGAAGTAGAACCAGGCGAGGCAGGGCGCAAGTCGGGGGAAGACGACGAGCGCTCGTTGCAATGGCGCGCAGTCTGGCACGCCTGGCGCCTTTCGGGCTTTTAATTGGCGATGGTGTGGAATTCACGGTCCGATGGCGGGAGTGAGCCTGACGATGAAAAGACGGACGAGGAAACCTGGCTGAAAATCAAATTAAAAAGCATACAATCCAAGGGTTGTCCGATTCCTCCGCCTCGACCCGGCCAATGCCGCTCCACGTCCGGGGGCATGGGCCAAACTTGGGCAAACTGGAGGTGATTACGGAAATTAGCTAAAGTAGCAATGAAATCTTCTGCTCATTTGCTCCAGTCCAGCTACAGGCGGCTGCTGCGGTTACCAATCTGCTTCTTCGCCTTCGTTTTGTTCCCGTGAGCACGTGACGGATGCCCGCCATCGCCATCGCCATCGCCGAAAGGCGCCCTGCTTTTGTGATGTAATGTTGGTGCGACGGGGATTATTCGATTGGCGTTGCCAAGGAGATTCAGCAGATTCAAGATTCGGTGACACTATTTCCAAACTGGACACTAGTGTGCCCTGTGCCGGTGCCAGTCAAAATAAAAGTAAAAGTAATTTTCTAAATTTTTAATTTAACATAGTACTCCCTTTGATTCTGAAAAAGTCGTGTGTTTTCTTTGTAAAATACAAAGGAAACATGGGGCTTTTTCAAAAACAGAGGTAGTAATAAAAACTTAGAAATTCAATAACTTTCACACCATAGGTCCAAACACATAGCCACAAAACAAAGCATGTGCACCTCTCTTTACAAAGATCTTTCCAATGAAAGCTACTCATAATCATTATACACCTTTTCCAAATTTTCAAGATTTTTCAAAAATAATTTATTATTTTTAAACAACCCTGATAATTTCTCACAATGGGTGATTTAGGGGGGTTTTGCACTTTTTTTAACCCAAAAAAATGAATTTTGAGCTGAAATTTGGAGAGAATGGTCTTCTAGTAGACTTATAGCTACTGTTCAAAGGATTTTTAAAAATACTTATTTTTATGTGGTGTAGAAGTCCACAAAAATAGCTTCTTTTTGCATTTTTTTCAAAGGTATGAAACATTATTTTGGTGCATTTTTTGATCAAAACCCATTAAAAAAAATTAAAATGTCAAAAGTGGTATTTTCTTCACCGGTTTTAGGGTGAATTCTATGTCCAAAATTCTAGTGAAGAAAATACCACTTTTGACATTTTAAATTGTAAAAAATAGAATTTTTTTTTTAAATAAAAAAAAATTCCATTTGAGAAAACTTTTTGGTAATGGGTTTTGACCAAAAAATGCACCAAAATAATGTTTCATACCTTTGAAAAAAATGCAGAAAGGAGCTCTCTTTGTGGACTTGTACACCACATAAAAATAATTATTTTCAAAATTCATTTGGACAGTAGCTATAAGTCTACTAGAAGATAATTCTCTCCAAATTTCAGCTCAAAATTCATTTTTTTGGGTTAAAAAAAGTGCAAAAAACCCCTAAATCACCCATTGTGAAAAATTATCAGGTCTGTTTAAAAATAGTTAATTATTTTTGAAAAATCTTGAAAAATTAGGCAAGGTGTATAATGGTTATGAGTAGCTTCCCTATAAATTTTGAGTCATTTGGAGCTAAAACACAAAAGTTATGGCCCAAAAAAAAATCAAAAACTACGATGTGACAAAACGCAACAAATAGTACAAGTGTTTCTTGCATTCACCCTCAAGCGTCACTGCAATATAATGGCGTCGGAGTTACATCTAAGTTTTTATACTTTTTTAGAGCCAAGAAGAGATACTCTAGCCTCCTAATAAGGCAATCTAAAAAGAATGCTCATGCACTTGATGCCATAAACTTTTGAGGGGTCACTAGCAGCTCTCTCTTTCCATATCTAGTTGTTTTTTTGCCTCAAACTTGTCTGTATTTTGTCATTCATTGTGTGCTACAAACATACCTCTCTACCTATTTTGCCACACAACAGATCAAAATGGGCTGGCAAAAAGTTGAAGAATGGAAAGAAGCCTTTCGAAAAGGAAAAAAATGTAAACATGAGCTTGCACGAGATAGGCGGGTTGTAGAATTGACAAAGAGATTGAAGCCCGTCCAAAAAGCTCGCAATGATTTGTGAGTGCTACTCTTGTTCCTCCACAAATCTTGCAGCACTTTGTGAATACTACAAGAAAAGAGTTTAGCAATGGATTTAGGTTGCAGAGCTTTTACATATAAGGTTTGTCACGTTTGTCACAGAGATATTCTCCAAGTTGTATGTAAGTCATTTATTAGTTGGTCAGTAGTCGCTTTCGAGTTCCAAAGCATTCATTGGTCAAGTTGTATAGTAGTCACTTTTGGACACGTCATCAACTAGTTCATTTAGGTCGCAATAAATGCGACGGCTGCAGTGCAACGTGGCGGCCACAGAACCTAAAAGCGCCAATCTTAGGTTTTCAATAGCCCATATTTCGTCTCTCCCGATTAGAAGGGTCTGTTCCTATGCTCCTGTCTATCATTGTGCTCTACCTTTGTTGTTGTAGATGTCTCGTGTTGTTTTTCCCCTCTTAGGGTTTGTAATGTCTCCTTTATTTCAAACTTTGACAATTTCTTCCCCTCTTGCTTTCTTATTGTGTAGTAGAATATTCTTAGTAACAGTTGTCCAGGGACTCCCGTAGCAAGCCCCATATCTTGCCGCCGAAGCAACGACTGAAAGTTAGGGTTGTGAGTTTCGCTGTCAAATGAAGCGTGTCAATAGCAGCACGGAGGAGGGATTAGAGTTGAAGCTTGAGATGATTGAAGACCAATAGTGAGTTCTTTGAAGAAGGTACAGTCAATTCTTGTGTCGTATTTTCGGCTTAGGGTTTTGTTGTAGGATCAATGAAGATACCCTAAACCAATTTCTGTATTTGGTTAGGATTTGATGTTTTGTATTGTAGTCATTATTGATTGTGGGGTAGCCTTGCAGGGGAGTTGCTCGTTTGTGTGGCTTCACTAAAGGGATAAACAAAACTTTTCAAAATTGCTCCTAGCTTAGAGGTCGACTTTCCAATCACTCTTTCTGTGTATGAAAGTAGGGAAAGCTGCAATTTAGAGGGGAGCTCCTTAGAATTTAGGGTTTTAATTTCTTGAATTTGTCATTCCCAAAGGTGTGTTCTTCTTTGCATTCACGTTGTTCCTCTTTGGATTAAAATTTAGTATTACCCAATTCAATCAATACTCCCTTAGTTTGCATTCATGGTTTTTAAAGTGGAAAGCTACAAAATCCTCAAATGTCTTGTATCTACATTTGTTGATTATATTTGCAAAAATGAAGAACTTGATAAATTCTATGTCTGTAAATAAGTAATGGTTTTCTAATTACAACAGATTTTGTTAGAGTAATTGGTGCCCAAAAGACTTTGTCAAACTGCCATTGCCAGAATGCTATGTCATATCTAAGTGTGTGTAGTATGTGCAGGTAACTGAAGGTGCAAATGGATAGTCATAGCAATTGTTGGGCGCGTGTTGTTGCATGTGTACACATGAGTCCATTTTGTAGATTAGGTAGGTATTCCACAGATTCTTCTTTTATTCGGAAGGCAAGTTTTGTGAAGGTGAAGTTATGGACATGTTGTCTTCAAGTCACATGGCTGTGAACTTGTTCTTAGTCTAGGTAAGAAGTCAATGTCAAGTCAAGTACATGTCAAATACAAGTCACGGGAAAGTGGAGAACTAGTAGTGAGTTTAGTTTGCAATTTTGTGAGTATTCTATGGAAGATTGAAGTAGTTAATGAGTTGTCTGATGCACTTCAACATTGGCAACGAGGTCTTCCTCATAAACCCACGATTTGTGAGGCTAAAAGTGGCTCAATTGACCATTATCAGATTACAAAGTATATAAAGTTCACAATTTGAAGCAGCCTTTTCTCTTCCTATAGGGGAGTGGGCGGGAAGGAGTAGTTGATTATATGGTGCAAATAGAAGTGCATACAATCTTGTTGTAAGTCTTGAGAGCCCATGTAGGCATGTACTATTGTTCTTTTTGGAAATGCAAGACTCTCATTTTGCCGTCATTGCTATTAAATTGAATGGATTGCATGATATCTAAGTCCAACCATGAGTAGCCAATATTTGTCCATAATGCAATGTGGGAGTGTAGTTGGAGTCTTGGTTTAGTAGGGTCATTAGAAGTCAGAGAGCAATGTTTGAGAGTGTTGTCCATGATTTGCACATTCATGTTTCTTTGCGAATTGGAAAATCGTTGTTGTACGTAACACTCACAACAATAGCACTACTACTGAACAACTGCATGGCAACTATTAGTCGTTTTAAATGACTAGAACAAAATACAAACCGTACTGGTACACGACTACAAAATGACTTCTCCCCAATCAATGGGCCCCACAATCCTTTTTGCACACTTTGTTGTAACTGGAATACAACTTGAAAATGACTAATGACACTCATTATTATACTCCTTCGCAACTTTGTAATGACTTGAAAGACTGTCCACGAGTCATTTTTTACAACTACGCTACAATTCTACTACAACTTCAAAATGACTATAACCCTAAACCCAACGTCTCAGTCCACGTCATATTTGTAAGGGGTCTGCTCCAACTGGCAAATGACTGGCCACGTGGCCGTCAATGCATTATAAGAAACCTGTATTTCAGGTGACGAGCCCTGATTTTTCTTGACGGATTTTAGTGGACATCCAATGCAACAAACCTATGTTTTAATGTCAACATTGATGTTACATTGGACGTTTTTGTTGACAAAAAACATGGGTTTGTTGCATTAGACGTTCACTAAAATCCGTCAAGAAAAATTAGGGCTTCACCTAAAACGCGGGTTTCTTATAGTGACGTCATATGTATAAGGGGTCCGAGGCAACTTGGAAATGACTTGAAAATGACTGGACACATGGATGTCCTTGTTGCATGCTAAAAAATTCACTTTCCACCTCAGACTTTCTCATCAATTGCCCACCTAGAAAGAAAAAGATGGTGATATTAGTTTTTATGTACATTTTAGGTTTGGTAGATTTTAACTCAATGAGAATGACAGTTTCACGACTGCCTCAGTCAAAGTCATTTTGCAGTCACAAATTCGATAAATGACTCCTAAAAATCATTTAACTGTCATTTTTTGCAGTCATTTATACCCCCAATTTCTTTTAGTGGATGAAACAAAATGAAAGAACTTAAACTGAATTGTGAAACCATATGCAAGATAGGCCATATAAATGCAATGAGGTAGAAAATAAGCATAATCAAATGCCACACAACGATTTGACTGCAAATTATCCAACTACTACTATAAGCAAAACAAAATTCTCACTCATTCTCAAGAGAAGCTTGTACTGTACACAATGCCTCGTGCTCTACAATGTACCAAGAGGCGTGGAGTAGTTAACAATACTCTTGACCTCCATATGACTTGGCCAATAAACCAAAGGCTTCTTGCCTTGAGTCATTATCCACTATTTGGCCACTTGCTACACTAAGTATTATCTCCAGTCACAACCAAGTTACTGTATATATTAATTTGATAATTCAATACATCTCCAAAGCAATTCTTTTCAAGATTTAAATTGATCCATTTACTTTTGAAAGACACACAAAAACTCCAAATCCAGAAGTGGATTTCAGATATTGTCAAAAGGGACTTGTCTAGCAACAACAAAACCATTCAAATAACACAAAAATAAAAATTCATTTTTTTGAGAAGATTAAAGAAGAATCCATACTTACGAAAAGATCCACAACAAATACAATTGAAAACTAATCGCCAAAGCAAGAATAATATCCCTTCAAATAGCTATTTATCCTGCATTCCTGCCATTAATTTTGACGATGTATAGTAAAAACACACCTTCAATAAAAGCCACACTTGATCAGTCATGCTAGAACATGCCTGATGACTTTGATCTAAGGTTAGTAGGCCCAATCCATCTTCTTCCTTGTTAATGAATTTGCTGGAAATTTCTGCTCAAGTACTATGAAACAATTAAAAACTCATCATGCATGCATTAATAAGTCTCAAAATGTGTGAAGTTCATTCATAATGAATCTTTATAGCTTCATTTGATATTTACAATATCCTAAACACAAATCACAACTGTTACATACTGATGAGGAAGAACAAATTAAACACAACATAAAACTGAACAACACAGTGCAAGCCATTGTAGAAATCTATCATACATTCTAGTCAATCGGGCTCTGTCGGCTCATTATACGAAAGCCAATGGTTTACTTGCTCAACAATCCACAAAAGTACAACACTGATCTCATTAGGTACGTAGTAATGGACAAGAATGCTCCACATCCGTTTCCAAAGAATCCTCTTGCAACTAAAGTCTGCAAAGGGATTTACAACGCCAAACATTCCTAAACAATAAGAAAACCAGTCCAACCAAATAAAAGTAAGCCTATAAAATCTTGCACTACCACAAAAGATTGCTTGCTTACATTATTCCCTACCATGAGTTGCCAATTTTCAATTAAGGCGTACAAAAAAATGGATCTAAAATCAACAACATCATCTACACCTTTGTTCAATCAACGTAAACCGCACCTACGCAAAAATAGACATAGGAACCACAAGACAGCCTTTATTCACAATTGTGTGACATTCCTTCACAATTGTGTGTCATACTTTCCAACATTTCTCAAACAAAGCAGAAATCCTTCGAGCAATCACAAAATAAAGCAGGAATCTGTTGTGTTGCATGCCAAACCCAAAACCACAACCCTAACTCATCAAAAAGGTGGAATCTAAGTTGAAGTGAACTCAAATTGAGTCATCCAAAATCATTTCATCTACCACTTTTCATCCATTATCAATGCAATTCATTGTCTCTAAAGCACATAGGATCTAGCCCCTTGGATACTTATGCCAAACTTATTATACTTCTTAAGAGTTCAAATTTTTTAGGGGTCTTTTTGGTAAGGATACTATAGAAAAAAAATAGATAAAATTATGTATTATCCCCTACCCTTCATTATTTATAGCTTAAAATATCACATTTTAGTGATGCTAATTTATTTCTAAAAATTGTCTAAAATTTAGGCCAAGGTAATTAAAATCACACTTCATTTGATTGCATGGTAGCAATAAAAAAAATAGGAGTGGCCTCCCCCCAAATTGTACCTTTAAATTCAACTTAATGTTTCCAAAATCAACCACCTGGTACAAAGAAAAATATTTCTAAAAAATAAAATGAGTTACAATAAGGTACATGATTCACCTTTGGGAAAGACACTAGCGATAAATGTAGAAACTATGTGCAATAAAAAATAGGGTCTAATATATTCATTGTAGATAAATTTTGTAAAGAAAGTACATGTAATATATGTTGCTTTAAAATAGTGAAACAAGATTATAAGTAAAATAACATTATATATATATATATATATATATATATATATTACAAGAAAATTATGTAATTGGTACATGTTAAATACCATGAAAAAAAAAGATACATGGGTTGAATTGTAGACTCTACTGTGTATTGGCTCTCAATAATTCTCTGTGGATGAAAAGTGAGCACTTTCCTGAAGTCTAAAATTTGCGGATGGGTGATTGCACGAAACACCTGTACTATTTGTTGCGTTTTGCAATAGTACTCATGATTTTTCCTGGAGTACTTTAAAATTAGAAAATTAATTTTAAAAAAATTTAAAAAATATGACAAATGTATATACCTTTAAGATGAAGGTAACCACCGAAGGAAATTTATTAAAAAATTCTCTAAGTATTAGAACTAGAAAAGTGCCAAATCACTAGAAAATACATATTTTGATGTTTTAATTAGTAGAAAATAGGAAAAAGCTTAAATAAAAAAAACAAAAATTGGCCATTTGTAGCAACTCTATGAAGATGGTCATTCACCAAAAAAACCACCAAAATAATTTTTTAAATGTTTCAAAATGCAAGTAGAAAGAAGCTCACTTTGTGGACTTCTACACCACATAAAATTAAGTATTTTTAGAATTCCTTTGGACAGTTGCTACAAGTCTACTAGAAGACCATCTCTACCAAATTTCAGCTCCAAATTCGTTTTTATGGGTACTAAATAGTACTTAAAACCCCCAAATTGGCATTTGTGACAAAATATTGGGGGCTATTATTAAATAGTAAAACATTTTTGAAAAATTCCAAAAAATTCCACAAGGTGTATTATAGTCTTTAGTACCTTGTGTATGAATTTTGAGTCATTTTGAGTCAAAATGCAAAATTTATGGCTAAAAAACTAATTAGCATGCAACGTGTGACAGAAAATAGTACAAGTGTTTCGTGCAATCACCCGGATGAATGATTGTCAGGGTACGGCAGGCTTCAACATCACGGAAGTGCAGAAGGTAATCAACACTAGTATCCTAGGTCTAAATTTAATTTCTGAATCTAGGTTTTTGAATACGGACCATGCAAGGGAAAGACGATACATGCATTTTCAAATTTAATTTGTCTCTTCTTCACAACTCTGGAGTTTTGGATTATGTAAGCGCTTATTTACCCACCCTTGGTAATAAGTGAGCACAACCAGGCTCTAAGTGTTTTGGTGTTTAATTTTTGTCCTAGGAGTGCCTAGCGTAAATCCATTGTGCCTTCCAAGCAGTGGAGCTTTTTTCTAAGTTCCTAACTTCCACAATGTACATGAAACCCAAAGAAATTCAATACGGCAATTTCTATTCTATCTTCTTTAATCAAAAGAGGTCACGGTGGTTTCGAATTTGAACTAGTTACAGTCAAAATTTAACAACCCTAAGTGATAGAACATTTCATGCCATTTCTAAAAACATAAAATTCGACCCTACCCCCTTCTCCTAGCAAAAGTTATGGGCAGATGAAGTTTAGCCTTTCTAGGGCTATTTAAACTTCATCCATGATGTAAGACGTGCTTCCTAATTCAATTACCCTTGAAAATTGAACCCTAGATTTAGGTGGTTAGAATCTGCCTAAATCCTAAGTTTTGACTTGGATGAACTATTTTAGGTTGACTTCATCCGTTCCTTGACCCAAACTTCATCCTTGAATATCTCTTAGGATTTTTGGTCTTTCTTGAAGTTTGACCCACTTTAGGGTTATTTAAAGATTGCACTATGACTTGCTAATACTAACTTCTTCCTTTGATCAAGTTAAACATCCTAATCCTTTCTATCCTTGTTCTTTGAGGTTTTATTTGAGTTTTGGACAGTTACTATTTTTAGAATTTTTGGAGTTTTTCCTTCTAGAGGCTAGCCTGAGCTTTCCAGAATGATATTTTACTTGGAAATCCTCCTATCCTATCAAAGTTGTTGATGGATGAAGTTTGACCGCTAATCGGTGTTTAAAACTTCATCCGTTGATTACTCCTAACCCTAATTTGATAATTAACTTCTAATTTCACTTTTGAGACTTAGGTTATTTCTAGTTGATATTTCCTAATTTAACTTGTCTTGTTTATCTTCTAATCACTTTTCATCCAAATTAGGTCCTAAACTTCATCCTTCCATATCTCACTCGTTTTAGCTCCAAATCTTAAGTGTGAGATGGTTTTGGAAACCTCTAACTAGACTCTACAACACCACTACCCTGGTTCTTGAAATATTCCTATTCTAGACACTCTGAATTGACTTGAGAGTTCGGTCTTACTTGTAAATGCCTATTTTTGAGAAATTGAAATGGATGGTTTAAAGTTAGGAGCTTATCTCGGAGCTGGTGTCATTGTTTAGGTAATCGTATACCCCTTCAAACTCCTCGTCATTTGCCATATTTTGGACTGGTTTAGTAATTTTGTCCACGGCTTAAAGTAGGAGTTTTAGTACAAGATTTGCCAATTTCTTGGACTTCCTTTTTCTTTTCTTTTTCTTCTAATTTCTCTTTCTCTTCTAACACTATTCTAATTCAATTATTTGCACTTCAAAGGGTTGACTAGTCTTGAACAAAAATAATTGAAATCAACTCCCAACTAATAGTTGACTCTTCAACTCCTTGGTCAATTATTATTCTATCCAAGTTTTGATGGTTCTAATTGTTTTTTCTAGATTTCCACCCAATCCTATCTCTTCCTAAATCCTCTTCAAACTCCTAAATTGTCACTTCATCTCTCTCAATTTTCAAAGTGATTTTGCAAGTTCCAAGTGTTCTACTCCCTATGGCTTTTGAGCCTTGTTTTGCAATGGAAACGTTGCAAATTGAGATTCTTTGGACTCCTATCTTCTTAATTTTTCTCCTCCTAATCCTACTTCCAATTTCTCTCTATTTTCCTAGACTCCTAACATTTCTAATTCCTAAAATGCAAGATGAAAGTGTGATGAGTTTTTGATAAAAATTCAAAATTTGGGCCGAGGCATGCCTCCAACTGGCCTTGAGTTTTAAGTTTCCTTTTCTCTCAGCCAAGTTTTTGTTCAGTCATGGCAGCTCGCAGCCAACATCCAGCCCACAGCAGTTCGGTCACAGCAGTCAGTCAAGCAGTCAGTCACAACAGTTCAACCGCGGCCGCTTCTTCGTGTGGCCACGCCACGTGGCGAGGCGTGGGTACCCGGCTCCTCCGTCCGTCCTTGCAGCCTCCGCCCCAAACAGGCTTGTTGGTCCGTCCAGGCCCCTCGGGCTCTTTGATTTTTTTGGTATTTTGATTTTTACGGAAAAGACAACAACAATTTAAACAAAAATAAAAAGGAAAGGTTGCTTACACTAAGGTTGGTCTCAAAGGTTCTAGTCTTTTCCGGTAATAATTAAATTATACTTTTGGATGCTAAACTTGATGGTCCAAAATAGTGTTTTGCACACTAAACTTGGTGACAAGGGAAAATTGGAGATTTTTACTAGCACTTAATGGTTTTAGACTCTTTCTTTTGAACAAAGCAAAGTTAAAGCTCCGCCGTATTTTAGAAAATCCCCAAACTCCTAGACAATTTGAACAAAGCAAAGTCAAAGCTTCGCCGTATTCTAGAAAATCTCCAAACTCTTAGACAATTTGAACAAAGCAAAGTTAAAGCTCCGCCGTATTAGAGAGCCTACTAACATCAAGGGTCCAAACCAACAAAAGAGGACTGTTAATACAATTCTACAAGGGCTAAAACAAGCATGTACTAACAAGAGGGAAATATGGATGGTTGATGGATGTCAAAACTCGAACACAAGTTAGTCAAGATGGATTAGAACACAACACTCTTAAAGAAGACACTAGAGAGCCCCCCTAAGCGGCATCGCCAAGGTACGGAGGGGGGATGCTCTAGAATTAGTAGATACAACAAGAATACACAACAATTCCGCAACTCGACTTCAAACAAGGCAATAAGAGAAGACTTTGAAGGGACCTCAATGTCCTTCAAAGAGAGCTCCAAAAACACCAATAATGAAGCTTAAAACGCTTCAAAAACACACAAATTTGGCAACGTGGCCTAAAATGGCCAAAATCCAATTAAATTGATCTAAATGTGCAAAGAGAGCCAAAATATGGCTACAAGGGGTGTTTGTAAGAGGAAAATGAACCCTCTTATATACATTTCCAAGGGTGCTCACCCCCCCTCTTTTCCTAAGTCGTGAACTTATCAACTAAAGATTTTCATCCTAATCTTCAATTTTTGACTTTCTACATTGGTCCAAATGTCTAACTTTTGGAGATTAACTCCAAATTGAAAACTGATTGCGTCATTGGCTTCAGAAGGCCATTTTTAGTCTAAAAAAATCCCTCACCCCTTAACCAAACTCCAAAAAACGCAACATAACCTACCGCTAACTGAACGCCAAAACGGGGTAAAAACCCAAATCTTGGAGGTTGACTTTTCTGAGAAAAGTAACTAGCTTAGGTTCTTTAGTAGGTATGGGGGAGTAAGAAAAGACCTAGCTTTGGCCTCATTCCGATTCGTATGCTCCCGGTACGCAAGTCAACTCCACCGTAAACTTCAATTTCGCCAATTTTCGGGGAATCTTGTCGGTTTGGGCACTTCTGGCTATCGGAATGTCTTGAAACTTGGTGGGGCATCTTATTAGCATAAAAGAAGCTAATCTGATTTTTAGTGAGATTTTATCGCAACCTGAGTAATTTCTAGGAATTTTCCATCGTAGATTTTGGCGGTTGACCATCCGGAAGGGCATCTTCTGCAAGTTAGAAAATTTCAAAACTTTTTATGGAACCTCTCGTGGAATTCCACAAATGATGTGCAAGCTCATATTTTTACTTTGCACAAAGGTTAGAGGAGAATCAAATTCTGCCTTCTCCTTTCAATTCCGACAACTAGGGAATCTTTCACATACAAGGGAATCTTGGCAAGCCGATTTCACCATTGAGTCCCAAATAAGATTTCCACCCTAGAACATTGTACTCCACCCGTAGATTCCTCTTACGGATCCATCTTGAGTTTGTAACTCCTGTAGGCTAACAATTGGGGGTTTTGTTATTTCTTCGATGCTATGGGGAAAGTGAAACCTATCTCTGGGAATGGACTTAGGACCTTAACGGCGTTCCCTTGGACCAATTTTAGCCATAAGATGTCACATGTACCGTAGATTTGGGTTGTTTGGGTCAGGTTAGCCCTTAATTCTACTATTTACCGATATTTCCACGTTTTAACCTATGTACAAGTAGAAATGAGATTTATTTGAGGGAAAACAACCTATAAGGGGCCAAATGCTATATTGGTATGTGACATACCTATTTTGGTTTTACACTCTTTTGGGGGCTTTTTGTATATAAAACTACACTTAAATTTGTAAAAATTGAAAAAAAGAAAACTGTGAGTCCCTAGTGACGAATTAGGGGCTCACAGATTATGGAACATGCGGTTAAGGATTTTTGCATTGGCGTTTTGAGCAGTCTAGGGCTGCTGCGATGGATTCACAAGTTCTGTTGTAGAGAATCGAATGCGATGGATTCACGAGTTTTGTTGCAAAGAATCAAAAGCGCTTGAAAGTGCCAAAGATTGGGTCTGCGATTCAAATTATTCCCGAAATTATTGGACCATTGAGGTTTATTCACACCTTTGTTTTGTGTTTGTGCAAGCTTGTTGATTTAGGATTTCTTTTGTTTTCTTCAATCCCCGTAATTCCTTTGGTTTTAGTTGAACCTTTACTATAACAAAAGATGGTAAAAAAAAACCACTCAATTTTGAGTGTGGTTTTTTTTACCAACTTTTGTTATAGTGCTTGGAAGTCTTTGCTTTAGGGATCGGTTGAATCTAGGAAGGTTGTATTTGAATTTTGTCGAATTACTATAGGTTTAGGATTGTTGTCCGCAAATCCACAATGAGGGTCAAAATCTACTTCCGGAAGCATAAAGAAATCCGCCAAAGTTGTTGAGTCCTATGGACACAAAAGAAGACACTTCCTTGTGTACATTATAGAAAAGGTTAGAGGAACTCAAAGTTTTCAAGCAGCTTGGGGCATTTCAATTTTGGAATGCAGAGGAGTACTATAGGATTGACATGGACTTTGAAGCCCTTAATTCAATTAGAGATTGCATCCACCTCATTCTAGCAGAAGAAAATGAGGAGACCAACCCTAACAAATGTTTTTGGATGGGCAACGTCATTCTCGATGGGGAATCTATAGAAACCACCAATGACATTAGAGACAACGTCGATTTGGATCCTGCGAGGGATCCTGGGTGGGGTGAACCATCAACTGTAGAACTTTGCATCCCGGATCCAGTCTCCACTACAATGATTATGACTTCAAAGGAGCTCTATTGGACATATGGTTTAGGGTTGAAGTCCACCCTCCTACCAAAGGACGTCCTCTATTGGTACACAAAAGCGGAGGAGAAACTTTGTAAAGATCTAAAGCTATAGGCAATGGAGGATCACGACTAGTCCTTGCGCTCCTAAGATCAAGATGGGGCTGCAATTGTCAAAGTGTACTACGGAGAATGTTGGAGTCTTATCGAAGGAAGCATCGGAGTGTATTGAGGGGAACCAAGCAATGCCATGACATGTTTTAGGAAATAATTGCAAAGTTTGTTTGCAATTTATATCCAAAGATGGTATACTACAAAGTAAGTAGAGTTTAGAGTTAAAGGAGGGGTCCTAAATTGCGATGTGGGGATGCTTGCAAGAGTTTATACCATGGTTTGTGACCTTGATGAGTCTAACTCTAATGAAGACGGTCGCATTAAAAAGGCAAAGCTATAATACAAACAATCATAAAAGAACAATAAACCGGCTTTTTTTTACTTTGATTGTTGGCGTGTGTTGCGAAATGCTCCAAAGTGGAGGGCATATCGCACTGCAATTATCAATCAATTGCTAGAGAAGCGCCAAATTGTAGATGCAACTATCTTTGAGGACCCTAGTAAAGAGGGGCCTTGAGCAAAAGGCAATGCTTCTTCTCCATTGCGGCTAGTTGGAAACAAGAAGGCCAAGAAGCAAGCCTTGTTGGATGCCAAGTCATACAGACTTGAATTTGGCAAGGCTACAACTCTTCTAGTTGCCACAAACCTTAAGAAGTTGCCACAAACCTCAAGAAGATTGAGGTGTTTGAAAGAAGTTGAATTGCAAGCTTGCAACTCTTTACAACACCTGACTAACCAATTTGGAGCCTCAGGCAGTGGAGCACATCAGGATAGTGTGGATAAGGTGAACTTCCCCATGTGCATGAATTCATTGACGGACGTTACTGATGCTATACTCATCATGAACCAGATAACCTGTAAGAGCTAACAATAATATTACTACAAAACGCGAGGTGGCAACTTGTCTCCATTCACTGATCCACCTACTGTGCCAAGAAGAAATCAATAAAATATATCAATGGAAATTGTACATGTTTCAAGAAAATGAAATGAAATGAAATATACAATATAATACGATAAACAGGTGAAACAGAAAAAAATCACTCAGTCTATTTTTCTCAGTAGTATCTCAGTCAGATACCCAGATACTCTAAAAAATATCTCCAATCACACTCCTCAGTCCTCCCTCTCTCAGTCTCTCTCTCACAGTCTCTCCCTTTCTCAGATACTAAGTTACTCGAGGTCCATTATACAAAAAAAAGTACTCCAGAGCACTTGCAGTACCAGACAAAGGACAACAACCGATCACTCGATCAGTCTCCTACCGGGCCAGGTTCAAACTGCCCGGCCACTCACGCTCAGTCAAATCGGCAACGAAAAGAGAAACCTTCATTATGCTACAAAAGAGCGAAAAGTCAATCGAAAAGCTTCATATTATGCTAAAAAAGACGCCCCCGAAGTCCGGGAAGGCGATAGCTTTCATCATTCCTACAGCCAAATGATTTGCAGCTTTGGTGACTCCACAAGTGCGCACACTTTGCACATTCCAGCCCAAGTGGAGAGAAAGCTCGATCGATCAATGAAGAGAGCAGGTGAACGTAAAGATTAGTGCGCTGAGTATATATTTGTGGGTGAACCAGATCGAAGCCCTGAAGCTACACTATATAGAGGATAGTGCGGTGTGTATATATATTTGTGGGTGAACCAGATCGAAGCCATGAAGCTACACTATATAGAGGATAGTGCGGTGTGTATATATATTTATGGGTGAACCAGATCGAAGCCATGAAGCTACACTATATAGAGGATGACTTTTGTAAAGTCTATCACAATTGAATTGCAGGAAGTTCGTATTGGCTTCCAGACAGACAGACGTCCCATTCAGGAAACAGGGAATCTAGCAGGGAATCAGATTTTGATTGAAGACAGGCTTGGGGAGAAGATGGCGCCATAGCCTGGGAGTCGTCGTCAACAACAGCGACACAGAGCCAACAGGTCAGTGTTCATTTGGTGATTTCAATGTGGGTATTAAGTTTGTTGGTTTGTTGGCTTTGGATCGAAGGAGATTTGCCTTTGCATTGACAAAAGGAGTTCGAGGAAGACCGTACTCGATAAGCGATCAAGGGCAACACGAACAAAGCCTCTCGTAGTGGAGGGCTTGTTCGTTTGAAAGAGAGATGAGATTGAATTTTGAGAGAGATTTGCACGTGTGTGGTGTTTGGTGTAATTGAAAGTGTCCTGCATCGGAGAAAGAGAAGTTGCAGAAATTTGTCACTGGAGTGTTTGGTTCAGTGTTTGTGTGTGTGTTTTCGCACTAGTGAGGAGGAGCAGATTTGTGATTCTGCTTTTTTTTCAGAGAATGGTATTTGAGATATAGTACGGGTGTCAGACCTTGCAATTCGTGAAATTGTGCGATTTGCAGGTCTGTTAGCATATTGAGCTCAACGTGATTCTTCTTTTCTCCAAAGTACTAGCTCCTTTTGTATAGTTTTGGATACTGATTTTGGAAGGTAATTCCGAACTGGTCTTATTTGGGTTAGCTCTGACACCAGTCCTCTGTTCTTGATTTGTACAAAGTGATTGCATTTGCAATTTTCTCCCTTCTATACAACACAAACTGTTTCCTTGTTTTCTTCTCTCTTGATTTGGGTCTTTTTCTTCTTACTCCTGATTTTAGAGATTTTCTTCTGGAACATGGAATCCAAGCAGGTGCAAATTCCACCAAGAACTATGATGATAAGGTGTCAAAGCTTGCAACTTGTGCTCCGAGATTTCACTGTGTCTTTTCAAATTTGGCCCTGCCTGACTTTGAGCTCAGAATGTCATCCCGAAGTATTTACCTTCTCTGTAGAGTTCGTAATGGGAGTCGCCTCCATTCTTGAAATAAAAGGCTCAGTCGTACTCCAGTATCTCCTGAATGAAGAATGCAATTGATATCTATGAATTAACAAGCAATTATGCTACTTAAGGCTTTGTCTTTGTAGCAAAGGTCAAATAGCAAATTTTTCGTTCAACTCCCTCGCTAGTATGTGTCAGTGGCATGTGGTGAGCTTGGTAGGCATGCCCTTAAGACTTTTATGACAGATTTATCGGCTTTGGGGTCAAAGGGGAGAAGGCTTTACATTGACAAACGCTACATCCATTGTAAATGTGTGGAAGTTTGAGTATGATCTTACTTGAAAAGCAAGCCAACCACACAGGCAGACTTAGTGTGAAGTGGATCTTTGTTTCAAATATAACATGCGTAATCACTTTGTAGTGCATTATTGTACATGACTTGCGCGTGGTTCAACATCAGTATGTCTACGGGGGCATGTGTAGCGTGTGTCAGAGGAGGAAGGCGAAGCATTTTGCAATTAGGCCGGGTGGAAAGTCCTGAGGGCATTTAACTTACTTGTGGACATGCTCTTCGACTGTAGTTTCATGTCTGTCTCACTCGCTCGGAAACCCTAAATTTGAGGCCCACCCTTTTTTTATGTTCCAAACTGATCTCCGAGCTCGCTCGTCGTCTTTCTACGAGATTTTGAACCGTTGCTTTTGCTTGTTAATTTTCAGGCTCGGAGATTGGAGACCGGAACTAGTCGCCCATGGCCTCCTCGATTACCTGGCACACAGTTTTCGTGTCCCTCCAGCAATTGTCCGGTTTGCAGCCCTTCCTTGAAGCAGCGGCGAGGTGGTTTGCTCGAGGAAAGGAGGCGATCTGGGTTTGGATGATGGTGAACAATGGCAACACTGACAAGCCCTCCTCTCCTCGTGTCACCCATAAAATCAGAATGGCGACCACGCGCTTGTCCATGGATGAGGTTGCCGAAATGTACAAAATCACTCCCATTCGGAGGGATTGAGATTGCCAGGTCATCATCCAATTGGGCATTGCTTGTGCATCTATATTATACTAGAATGGAGCGTTGCAATGCACGGCAATGCAACACAACAGGGGCACAATGAAATGATTTCATTAGGAAAGTGGGATGAAAACATGACCGTTTTTGTGACATCAGGTCGTGAGAGGGGTCGTGACCATCTAATAGAGAAGGGCACAATGTCACGACTCCTCTTGTCACAAAATGTCATGTTTTCAAACCAGAGAAATATCATCAAATTATTTCATCCGACGTTCACAATGAAAAACCTAGAGTGTGACTAGCATTCTTGTGATTCGTCATGCACATGTTTCCCTTGTCTCTTGCAAACAAAAATATACAATGGGAGTGTTGTTGCAAACTTTTGCAATAGTCGTATGACTAGCAAGTAGTAATTGAGCAAGAGATTGCAAAAAGGAGGTCCAATTTTTTTCCTTACACACAGAAGGATGTACTAGGCTTGTACTCACTATATCCATAAACTAACCTTCTTACAATGTACATAGTACTTTACAAGAATTGCAAGCTATAATCTTCTAAGAATTGGTTTTTCATCGTGAAAATATGTTCCAAATTCCACTCTAAATTTCGGACTTGTGTTTAACTCCTAAATGCCCAATTAACCATTTTTGGGGGTCACTGCCTAACTACAAAGTCTACCTAGGTCACGATCTGCCTGGATTTCACAAAAAAATTGAAATTTTATATTTTTCTCATGTAGTTTATCAAGTTGTCTTTCCGTAGACGAAAAAAACTTTTGATTTGGACAAAAACTCCATGTGATCTGATTTTTCAAACACTTCAAGAAATGTTCATTGTAGATTGTCTTGGAAGAGAAACCTAGTCAATCAAAGGCCATCCCAAGAAAAAAATTCCTTTTGGTGAACAAATGGGCAAGTTAGGGGCTGATTGGTTGGAGGGTATAGTAAATGGGCAAGGGCAATTGAAATTTTTGTTTTCCCAATGTACTTTACTTCATTGTAAGGCTTTGAAAACAATCTTTTATTGCTCCAATCCATGTGAAAATTGGCAAGCATGTTCTTAACTATTCATAATTGCAATTGGTCAAAAATGGAAACCTCTTCTTTTGTGAAAATTTCAAATATGGGTCCTTGAAATCATTTTGCCTGGAAAAGAAACAACAATTTTCTCAAAAATTGAACTTTGATTGAAGATATTTCAAAATTTGTGTGGTTAACCTTGTATGAGTGTGTAAATCATCTTTTTTGGTACAATGTGAATCATCTATTGAAAAGAACCCCAAAGCACTCAGTGGATGTCAAACTATTATGCAAGCCCCCCTTTTTTTGCACAAAATTCCAAAGATGAACATATGCACTTCTGTCTTACATAGAATGATTCTCTATTGTCCATCAGACCATGCTAGTCCATAGTGTCCTTACACAGTTAAAGTCTTTCAAAATTGGAGGATAGACTAATTTGATAGTGATGAACAAGATCCTACTATTAAATGATTCTGAAAAGAGTTGTACTTTCATTTTAGAAACGGCGGTTTGGAGGCGATTTTAGAGGGAGGGCCTCCTTGCGCATTTAGGGGTTAAATTTTCACATTTGCTCTGAACTGAGAAAACCACCAGTTTAGAGAACATTAAACATGAATTGTTGGGGAGAAGATTGCGTCTCAAAACAAATTCTTTTCAAACAAGATGCTAAGTTAGAGAGGGCAATCGATCGCAATTGTTCCCAGGAGACTCTTTCAAAGCTGGTCTGGCAAAGCTGGCACAAACGTTCAAGTACTGTAATTCTTCACAGAGAAAACATGCCATTCGGCAGTTACAATTGAAAGTGAGTCAGGTAAAGGAATGATTATTGTAAAGATTGGCGAGATTGAATTTTGAAATTAAGTTACACCCAAACCTCTTTGATAGCACATCCTCTGTCCTCTCAACAAAATCTGGTGAATGGATGTTCAAAATTAACTGATTATGCGCTCTGAATGTTGTAACATTCTCTTATATCTCTGGACACCAATTAGAGAGTTTTGACTGTATTGCCACAATGTTTCAGAACACATATATTCACGTGCATTTGGGTCGCCAAAAGGAGGTTCAAAGTGGTCCATCTTCTTTGACTGAAAGGTTCTAGTCTTCCAACAGCTTGCAGCTTGCATGTGCATGTCGTAGCAGCTCCTGGAATTAAAGCTTCTAGAGCTTATCGATTCGGTCTCCTTTTTCGAAACAGCGGCGCACTAAATATCCTACTGTAGAACAGCTTTCTGATGGCTTTCATGGGCACAATTTCTGCACAATTCTTGAGGGTGGGTAGCAGACACTAACTTACAAACATCTAACTAATATATCCCGGCCGGTATCTGTACTGAAGTTTGTACAATCGTGTTTGGCTAAAAAGAACGGTTTTGGGAGTGAGCAAGTGAGTACAGAATTAGGAACTTCCCTCAACATTGAAACTCTCAAAACATAAACCGCAACAAGGAATCTTAAGACTGCGATTGGGTTCTGTAAACTAAGATTCTGAAGTTTTCAAAGTTCTCGCTCCTGGTTAGAGTTATGGTCATCAAAATTACGGAGCACAAATACTCAGTATTTGTACACAAACACATGGATTCACTTCTATTCGGGGGTATCTAGAATCAAGCATGAATACTTGTTTCAATGTTTGCAATATTAAGAAAATTAGTATGAAACTAAGTTAAGTTAAGCTTAAAAATGTTCATTCTTGCATTGGTGGAACCAAGTCCGACAATGAGTAGTGGACAAGTGTCGCAATGTCATCCATCTTGAATAGCAAGTACAATAATTCTGAACGCCATTGCATTCAGGTGAATAAATATAGAGTACCGGTAAGTTACACATGTTTCCCTGTATTATTTTTTGTATCTGGCGTTCTGCACATCACTGGTCAACCTTGGGTCGTGTTCGTCAGTTCCATCCTCCGACCCATCAAGAATACTGTAGCAGCACCCTAAGCTCCCGTCACTAAGTTAAGTTAATGAATTTCAACACTCTGAAAGAAAGTTCGACTAAGTTTTCAGACATTCAACTGAAATTTTATATAACTCACAGTTCCATTTTCTAGTAAGTCAAGCTTATCACTTTCAAGCAGGTCCGTCAGGTCCGTCACCACGGCATTTTCTTCTACTCCCACGCCACTGATTTCGCCAGTTTCCGCGCCTGACTACTGTCGTAACACTGTTATCGATATGATCAGAATTTAAAAGTACGAGGTACAGGAACAGTTGTCTTGCATGCTCAGGGCAGGTGTCGCTCTCTGGTTTCCCAAGTAGGAGAGAGGGCTGAATGCCGTGTACTTAGCCAACTGCTGGTGGACCCTCCGATTGTCTGAAATCGTGCGATCTCATTGTCCACAGTTGCATGCAGGTTCACGTCGAATAACCGTTTCAAACTGAACCTCCCCACGTTCAAATGGGTTTTTTTACTGGCGCACGACGAACTAAACAATCAATAGAAAGTTCCACCCCTTTTGTAGCCGCTACTAAATGAAGGAAGAGAAGAATCACATGTGTTTAACAAAACCCTTGTAAGTTAGGTGAAGGATGTTAGGATAGTCCTACAAATTATGCGGCATGGGAGGAGGCGGGGTTAGCAATTATGATCCTTGATGCATTGGATTCAATTGGAGAAAACGGACTGTAAATACTATATGAAATTTTTTAAGTCAAGTACTTGTGTAGAATATGGAATAATTGAATATTCCAGAGAGATATTCACAATCTGGGAAATAAATCTCGGATATTTATTGCTCGAGTATACAATACTTCCATGTTGTACATATGTAACAATTCTAAATACAAAATATTGTAATGATTATGACAATGGCTACCCACAATTTTACTAGAGTAGGCAAATAACGGAGTATATTTTTCCTTGTGGCACTGAAATCCCTTAGAATGGGGACAAAATTGTCAGACTGGTAATGTACTGAAAGACTCAATACCGTAGCTGGAAAACACTACTGTAGAATGAATTCTGTAACTTCAGTAAGATCTAAAAATGGTAAGCGAATCCAAAGTCATACCGTATTTTGTGGAGAAGAAAAAATGCTCCCACTGGAACTGTTCCCAGGATGAAATCGTCAAACACTATGAAAACCAAATCTCAGCCAATCAAAAACGGCAATCACAAATCATAGATTTGAAACAAAGCATACCACCGTCTATCTCAGTTGAAAGCATTGCACCGAAGAGACCCAAGTATTCGATAAACCAGCATAAAATACGAAAGTATATTAGAAATTTCAATCACTGTACACTCAAATTGAACCATATTTGTTTCCTTCAAAAGGTATAATCACAAGAGAAGGTTGACTGTAAGTAGTGAACGAAAAAGAAAGCAAAACCGAAGTCATAACTTGCAGAGCCAAATTCCCAGTCACCAGAAACAACGCAAGCCAAGACTGAACCAAAAGAAAAACCAGGAGTCGCGGAGTTGGAGCCAAGCATCATACCACCTCGACGGCATTGCCCCGAGGTGACCCGAATCTTTGATAAACCAGGGGTATAATACAGAAGTACGATAGGAACTTCGATCACGCTATACACTCCAAAATTGACCCAGCCATAGCTTCCTACCCGGGCTCATCTAATCTAGATGAACCTCCTTCACTTTCTTCAGTCACTGCCTATTGTACACTTCAGGGGCGGCTGCAGCTGCTGCGACATAGTTATAGCCATAGCAGCATCACCATCTCTCTTTCTTCCCTCTGGGTGACGATGAATTCACAGGCTCGCACGAACTCCAGAACGAGCTCGCTATCTTTCATGGTCACTTCACCCTTTCACGAGGAGCAGCATCGGGATGCGCATCAAGGATTGATCTCATTCTCAAAAAGAATTGGATCCTTCTATTCAATTGTTTAAATGACCGTGCCGTGGGGAATGACTGCGTTTTTGCAAACCACCACAATGCCGGATCGAATGTAGAATCCGAGTTCTGGCTTCGCAGATTCAAACACGTTCTGCAAGGGAATTCAGAACCACAAAACGTCAGGGATGCAGTGACAACACTGAACTCGAACCAAAAGAATCGTAGTTTGAAAATGGCAAAACAGGGATCCAGTCACAGCACAGAACTCGAACCGAACGATTCGTAGTTTAAAAACGGCAAATTCGATAAATCCAATTGTGAAAATTGGTGACAAGTTTCGTATCACCAGAATCAGAGACGAAAATTGCATAAATTGGCAAAGCAGGGGATTAGGGTTTGGTGCTCACATCCGTGTTGGCGATCACAACATTACTCCCGATCCTGGCGTTCTTGTCGACAATGCAGTTTCTCAGCTTCGTATTCTGTCCGATTCCCAGCGGCACCTTCCCTTCCTCCAGAAGCTCCGCCGCTTCGGGATCGGTTTCGTAGGAGTCGTTTCCCATGACCAGTGCCCTCTTGACGTCGCACCCCGACTCAAGCCTCGACCTCACCCCGATGATCGAATTCTCGACCCGACAGTCTCGCAAGAAACATCCGTGTGAGACGATCGAGTCAATCACTCGACACTGCTCGATCTTCGTCGGGGGAAGGTACCTCGCCGAAGTGTACGTCGGCCTCGCGGCGTCGTAGAAGCTAAACTTCGGAGATTGCGAACAGAGGGCCAGATTCGCATCGAAGAACGACTTGATGGTGCCGATGTCTTCCCAGTAGTCGTTGAAGAGGTAGGCGTGGACGTTAAACTCCTTCGCCGCTTGCGGAATGATCTCCGATCCGAAGTCGTTGCACATGGGGTAACGCCACCGGAGGAGCTTGGTGAGCACGCTCTTCTTGAAGACGTAGATCCCCATGGAAGCAATGTAGGGCTTCTTCTTGGCCTCCTCGGGGGAGAGCCCCAGGACGGTGGTGTCGACTTGCATGGATTGCAAGTCGTCACCCTTCGGCTTCTCGTTGAAGTAGTTGATCCGGCCTTTGCCATCAATCTTCATCAAGCCGTAGTCGGAGGCCCGACTGTCGTCCATCGGGACACAGGAGACGGATACATCGGCTCCGGAGTCCTTGTGCTTCTGCAAAACCAAGACATATCTCAGTAAAAATGCGAGCAAGTATGCACGATTCGTAAGAGGAATCCAGTTCGAAAAGTGATTCTACACAGAGATTCTGCTCCTCACTCGTCAAAAAGCCTCAAATGACACGACAAAGAAGAAATTTGAACATGTCAAAAAGGAAGTTACGGTACTTTGAATCCGGTACTACAGATCACACGACAGGGAACGTCGAAAAGCCCAGATGTTAGAAGAGGATGGGTGGATCCCAAGAGTGATTCTACACGAAGATTCTGCTCCTCACTCGTCAAAAAGTCTCAAATAAAACGACGAAGAAGAAATTTGAACATGTCAAAAGGAAACGGTACTTTGAAACCCGTACAACTACAGATCACACGAAACAGGGAATGTCAGAAAGCCCAGATGTTGGAAGAGGACGTACGGATGGATCCCTACCTGGACAAAATCTTGGTAATCCATGCGGTAGAGGTGATCGCCGGACAAGATGACCACATCCTCAACGTCCTTGTTTTTGGCGTCCTCCAGCAACCACAAGTACTGGCGCACGGCGTCCGCGGTTCCCTCGAACCACTTCTGGCCGTCTTGACCAGGCCTCTGCGCGGCCGCCAGCACCTCCACATAGCCATCTCCGAAGTTGCACCCGTTCCCGAAGTTGTAGGTGCGCGCGAGATGGCGGTTCAGGGAGGTCGAATTGAACTGCGTGAGGACGTAAATTTTGTTGATCCCGCTGTTGATGCAGTTGCTCATCGGCACGTCGATCAATCGGTAGCCACCTCCCAGCGGCACCTGGTCACACACAACCCCAGCACACAACAACAGATTCATCAGCACCCCACCGAAATTGATCACTAACTTCGTGTTTAGCTGGTCGGTGACTAGCGATGATTCGAATAACTTAACAAGTACCGTGAGCGAGCTTACCGCTGGCTTTGCGCGGCGGAGAGTGAGAGGGTTAAGCCTGGTGCCTGCCCCGCCTCCCAAAATGATCGAAAATACTTTCGTCATGTTCACTTGCTCTTTCGGAAGATTGGTCACCCTCTCAGGAGTCTGCAAGCAGGAAAAACGTCCACCCAACCAGATCAGCATCCACCACCACCACGATTGCAATTGAAAACCTGAAAGAAAAACATTCATTTCACGTGGGAGGGTGGGTGGGTGTGTCAGCATGCGTGCAACGCACCTTTACAAGAGTATCCACGGGTCGCTCAGCCAGCACGGCCGAGACTTCGAAAGTGCTCGACTTGCTTCGGGAAAGCTTGGGTTTGGGGCAGACATTGGCCTTCAAGCTGTTATCAGCCATGAAACCTCCAGAAGCCAGGTTCTTCGAGTCTCCCTTGAACCCCGACGGGAACGCCTCGTGACTGAGGCGAGCTGCTCGGCAGTAGCTCGTGGAAGCGAACATCCCTGCAGCTGCTGCCATTGCGGCCAATTTCCTTGTTGTCGGTGAGTACAGCTTCTTCAAACACCCTGTTTTTTAGGCTACAATCAAACCAACACCTGTACCACAACCAAACGAAGAATGCTTCAGAATCCACTACTCGGCGACACAGAAGAAGGGCTACACATCACAGGCTCCTCCCCGATCCCCGTGCGCATGCACAACAAACCACCATTTTCCACCAGGGAATCAAAGACCGTTGATTCCCAATGCCAATGCCAAGTTCCTCCCCGAACCCCAAAACAATTACAACACCGCCTCTTTCACAACCGCTCATCACCAAGACCAATTCCTCAAACCAGCAAACCACTCGCAACTCCGACCACCACCCCAGCTGCCCAAACACCTCCAACACTAACAGCAACCCACACCAATTCACATAAACCAATTCACTCCTTGTCCCAGGACTCCCAACCCATTTCCTCAATCCCCATACACACACCTTCTAAGCTTAGTACGACCACTGCCTCCTCCCAAGAATGCAAGCTCCCGTTATTCCTCCACCAACGATCTCCGCGCACAACCAGTAATGTCGACGAATAAAGAAACCAAGTAAGTGTCTGACTTGGCTGGCCAACCGAACCAACGAACTCCTCCTCCACTTCAATGGAAGGATTCTAAGTTATGCACCACCCGAGCACTGCGCTTCAATGCCTCCTGCCTGCTCCAAAAACTTCGACTACGACTCCTACTGAGTTAAGCTGACTGCGCGAACTAACTGAGGTCGATCTCGCGGTGGTCTGTTGTTGGAAGTGTCTGTCTGTGTGAGTGTGTGTGCCCCTCCACTGTGCCCCTGCCTGTGCTATAAATATGGATGGAGCGCATGCAAGGGTAGTATCTAGGGGCCCAAGGGGGTCTAGCGGGGCCCGAGCACAGTAACAACAGGGGTCCCGCAAGAAGGTGCCTGGCTGCGCGCAAGGCTCCAAACGCGCCTCCCCAACCGACTGCTCCCGACCGCAGAATGGAGCAACGGTTGGCCTTTACCGTCCGTTGTCCAGTTGCCGGCTTTCGCGGGGGCCACGCAGCGGTCGTCATTGTCGTCCTCGTCGTCGTCGTCCTGGCGCCTGCCTGCCTGCCTGCGTGAACGTCCGTCCGTCGCTCCTTTCTGTTGCGTGTCCGTCGCGCTTGCAGCGCTGATTTTTCACACGCACCCAACCAACTGGTTCAGTTGCGGTTTTCACATGCACCGGGCTCCCGAAATGAATGGATCTGGGATGGATGAAAAGGAGGTCGCCCACATGATACAGGGAGCTACTGGCTAGTGGCTACCTGAATCGGGACAGGACGTGGATGAAATTGTGGTTACACATGGATGAAATAGTGGTTTAACTCCTAAAGGACCAAGGCATTTTCTGGCTCCAAAACCACTGAAAACTGCCATTTCTGCTGCGATCACTCTCTAAACCAAAAAAAAAAAAAATTTTAAGAATCTAACCGTAGGATCTTGTAGTTCACTTGTCTCAGATCATGTGGTAAAAATTTCATGAAGTTTGATATTAGCATTTGAAGTTGGAAGAAGAAGTTTTTTTGAAGAAGATACTTAGATTGCCCGAAAAACAAGATTGCTCATAACTTTCTCATTCTGAGTCCAAATAGAATGAATCTAAGCTTCACATATAGACAAAAACATGATCTTTCAAAAAAAAAATAAATAAATAAAAAATTCATTTTTTTGTGGGTCTTTTTTTTCTGCCTGGCGAACAGCTTTGGGGGCTTAGGGTGGCATAACTTTTGCTCCCGGGCACCGATTGGAAAAAAAAATTATATTTTTAGAAAGCTACTAACATTCCCTATCTTCAAAAAAAGTTTCAAAAAATCAGGTCAAACTTTGAGGTCACACGAGCCTGCCCAAAATCCCGAAAGTCCCCCGAGGGGACTTTGGTCCTTAAGGGGTTAACACGGATGAAAGGGGACCCGACGTGGATGGAATTGGAGCACAACCTGGGTGCAATCGGGACCAATGTGGATGAAATTGGATCCAATACGGATGGAATTGAGACACAATATAGATGCAAATGGAATACAGCATAGAAGCAATTGTGACCCAATGCGGATGCAAACAAGACACTATCAATGTATTCAATATATAATAGGTAATGAGATTTAATTTTTTTTAAATACGTAACTATAGTTCGTGGTAATAAATTAAAAATTCATAACTTATGCATACTGAAGTGTATTTCTGCTCTTGCTAATCCAGTAAGACCCAATAGCATACAAATACTATTTTGACGCATGATCATCAGTTGGGAGCGGAGGCGACCACAGATGCCGGCACCTTCCCAAACTTTTTCGACAATTTCAATGTTTTTCGCTTTAGGAATTGAGACTTCTCTTTTTTTTTCTTTTTCTTTTAATTGATTGAAGAGCGAGTGACAGACAGACCAAAAAAACTGACACCCCTGGTGAGTCACTCCCTGTCCCCTTCATGCTGGTACCTTCGCCTTCCGTGCTGCCTTCTGAACATTCTCCACGTGTCCCAAACAATCTCCTCTGAGGCTTCTCACCCAACCAATTTCTGAGACACACTATTTTCAGAATCCACGCGTCGAGAGACTGTGAGTCGATGATCGGACCGAATCATAAGATTCATGTCAGTCCGTCAAAGTGAATTATTTTTATTTGGTTTCCTTTTTCTCCATAACGACGGAACTGAAATACGGAATTCTTTTTTCTTTTCTTTTTTCTTTTTTTTCCCAGTTGTTGACGGAAACCAGCCAGCTATGAGGTGGCAGGCAACTGCACCGCCTCTTCAGTTTCTGACGGCGAGTTTTGGGTGGAATACATGGTACGTACGTAGGCTGTTTAGTATGACACTAATATTACGGTCACACTAATTTTCCAACATACTCCCTCTGTCCCACTAAAAACCTCCAAATCAGCACAATTTTTGTCCCACTAAAAAGCTCCATTTTATGACTTCGACCGTTGAGTAAGCCTTAGCCATGTTGAACAACCTTGTGGAGGCAAGTCACAAGATCAGGAAGCACTCCTCTCCTAGAAAGCTTAGCCTTGCCCTTATGAGCTCGAGGCACCTTGTACTTGTTGTGCTTCCTTAGACAATGGTGTTGACAATGGGTTTGGTGACCACTTTGGCACTATAAAGATTTGTTCATGAAGTGGGTCATGTTTCTTTCGGGACAAATGTTTTTTAGATCCTATTGTTGCCACCAACCATTAAATCATCAAGAATGATGGAGTTAGCAGAAATTCAAAAACTATATTCAAATATGATACTTTTTGCATGGATTTTGGATGCCTAAACAACAACACCTAAGCCGGAGATTTTGCATAGATCTAAGGGATGGGTTGCTAGTTTTTGAATGCATGCATCACTAGCACAAAGACTAAAAGTATAGTTAATCCCTCATGGGGAAGCTTTTTGGAGGTTTTTAGTTGGACAGAGGGGATAACTTTCACTACAGTATACAAAATAGTGAAATTAGATTGCCCCTCATTGATTTCTCGACATTCTATACTATATAAATATGTATTGTTACTGTAGAAGGATGGAGTATTGCAAAAACCATATTTGTATAGTCATCCATACCTTAAGATAGGTTGCTTGTTTGATTGTTTTGTTTTGTTTTGTTTGTCACGTCGAGATCTCTCGGACCGTGCGTCCCCCGGTGGCATGCTTGGTACTATCGAAAAGCCCTCGACAGGGAGGGCTACACGAGCTTGGTTTCGTGGCGTTTGGACCTACGGTGGAAAAGTTATCGATTTTCGAGTTATTTTTTGTTCTTAAAAATTACTAAATGATGTTAAATTATGTATCTTTTGAAACATGTGTCAAATTCTCATGTTCTTAGTACAGTTGGAAAGCCCTCGGCGAGGAGGGATACATGGGCTTAGTTTTGTGGCATTTGGACCTACGGTGGGAAAATTATGAGGTTTTGAGTTATTTTTTGTTTTTAAAATGACTTTTACTTTTGTTTTGGGTGTGGCAATGACACAGGGCTACACTAGTCCATACATTAAATGAGGATGTTTGTTTGTTTTGTTTGTTTGTCATGGTGAGATCCCTTAGATTGTGCATCCTTTGGTTGCATTCTTGATATTGTCGGCAAATCCTCAGCAAAAAGGGGTGCATGGACTTTGTTTCGTGGCCTTCCGACTCATGATAGAAAAGATATTGAAGTTTGAAGTTTTATGAATAAAAAAATTAGAATTTTATTTTTATTTTTATTTTATTATATTGTGGCAACAATACAAGGCACACTACAAAGAACAAAAGTTAGCTACAACATCAATATGGTGGCAAAACACACTCACCATTCTCTTGCTTAAAGACTTGTAATTTGACCTCCAATAAGTATTTTTGATTTTTTAAGTAGATGATTCATATGGTTCTAGAAAAGATGATTTCTACAATGACCAGACAATTTTTTTTTTAGGGTTTATGTCATGTGCCTCTATAGCTACTAATGAGATGTAGAATATTTTGCATTACTTCATTAGGGAGATGAAATGATATAGAATATTGTATATTATTATGTTGGGGAAAAGACAACAAAATTACAGACTACTGAATGTTATGAAAGTCAAAGCATTTGTAACATACAGATATCAAGATATGACCATTTGTATCCCTTAAGGAAATGGAGAACCAACAGAGTCTTCTAAATATGCGGAAATTCATATTTGACAAGGGAAATGATTGTATTGGATATCAATATGATCTAAATTTAGTCGTGTCATGGATTGATGTAAATTGTCCATTTTTTGGAAGAAATGAAATTGAGGCTTAGAGATATATTCTTAACACATTATATGGGCTTATATATGTTATTTAGGTCAAACATAGTATAATTAATTTATGAACATGTGAAATACATTCAAATATCAAGATATGACCACATATACATGTCAAGGTTGCAATACTTCCCAAATAATGATTAGCATAGCTTGTAAATATTGTCTATTTTGTTACCTACCAACCACTTCCATCCTCAAATCCACTCATTGTCTTCATGTCTAACAAAGAATAAATGTCATTTTCCAAAAATTGAAGTACAAATCAAAGGAAATTGATGACACACTTGGGGAATGAAAGTCATTTCTAAGTGATAAAAGGTCACTATTCCTACACATGATCAACACATCCTTGTATGCACATTCTTTTTTTATTGTCTGAACAAAGCGTATAGTGTTTTCAAATCCAATGCCATACAAATAATTTACTATATTTTCATGCAATGTTTATTGCAAAAGTAGTTGTATGGCCACTTACACACCTAACATATCAATGCAACTCAAAATCTGCAAGTGATTTGGACCTACCTTCCATGTTCTAAGTCCTATTAAAGAGACTGTATATATGGAATTGCACCATTTTTTTTTGTTTAATGAGTAAAACATTTTATAAAAAATTTCACAACAAAGTCTTAAAATTTATGAATTTTATGCAACATTTTCATGGATACTTTTGAATTTACAAAAAAAATCAAGTCAATTGGAGTTTTTTTGCATCTTCAAGTATACCTTTGTATCCTAAAATGCACATTATACACCATTACATCACAAAGTTTAGACCCTATGATTTGGCAACAATTATCGTACGGTTATCGCTGTTTCATGGGTTCATACCATAATCGCACTGACTCAGTGTATTTTTACGGACTGAATCAGTGCGAAAACAATGAATATCAATAGCATACGGTTTATGTACTTTAACTATATGATTGTTGTGCAGTTTGACACAACAATTGTATAGTTAAAGTACATAAACCATATGCTATTGATATTCATTGTTTTTGCACTGATTCAGTGCGTAAAAATACACTGAGTCAGTGCAATTATGGTACGAACCCATGAAACAACGATAACCGCACGATAATTGTTGCCAAATTGTAGGGTCTAAACTTTGTGATGTAGGGCAAAAAAATTCAACATCCTTTAGGACTTCAAGCCAAGAAAAAATTATTCATTTGCAAGTTTAACCCCCAAAAGGACCAAGCCGCTTGTTTTTCTATCAAAAAGCAATTAGAATTGCCATTTCTATTGCAAAGAGCAAAAGATCTTGAAAACTATTTTTTTTTCATATCTAATACACATGATCATGCACTAGGCTAGTATATAAATGTGTGAAAGAAGTTTTGAAAACTTTGACTGCAAGGTATTTGCATTTAAAGTGAACAAAATGTGTATTTTCACACCTTAAGTACTTTAGATACTTTAGATTATAAGACTTTTAATATTTTTAAATTAAAATTTTGCACTACACATTTTAATTTTCTAATTTTTATGTTGAAGGATTAAGTTGAGAGTTTGGAAAATTAAATTAAATTTAAAAAAAATACTTGATTTTCATTCTTTAGAAAATTGTTATGTAGAAGTAGGTTCAAGAATGAAGGAAAAACTAAATCAATTATAGTTCTAAGATGTCATTGAAACACACTAATTCCAACAATGACATTGTTTTAGCAAGCAAACTAAACCTCATGGAACATTTTGTTTTGGAAAATTGTAAAAATTGAGCTTAAAAATGAGTCCAGTTTATTTTTTTCTTCAAGAAACTTCTATATTTGCCAGCAAAACAAGATGCTCCATAACTTTCAAATCACTAATCCAAGTGGAACGAATCAAAGCTTTCCATGTAGAAAAAACTACAATCTATGAAAATCAAATAATTTAGTGTTCTTGTGGAATTTTTTGTGGAAATTGTTTTCTATCCACTAAACCAAAAAGAGCTTATTGTGGTGTAAGCCACGAAGCTTTGGCTGCCGAGCAATGATTAAAATAAAAATTATTTTCCAAAAAACTAATTTGTTAATTATCTTCCAAACAAACTTAGAGAAATCAAACCAAAAATCAAACCATAGGAACCTACCTTAATTTCTATTTGTCCTCCCAAGGGACAAATGGGCCTTTATAGGGTTAACTTTTATTTGAATGTTGATTGATATTATACATTGAAAGGTATGTACACCTCAAATCAACATCGCCCAAAGTGCAATACCTAAATTTAGACCCAAAAGACATCACAAAAATGTAGATATTTGATTACAAAAGATGTATTTTAATCAAATCATGAGAAGCTATGAGATCCTAGTGTTGATTCTGGATATGCTTAGAGATGGCATTTTGAAAATTCATAACTTATTTGTACAATGTCCAAATAATGTGTGCTAAAGTGCAGTGAAACCCTTTTTCACTTGCCAATAATTAAGATCCAACAAAAAAATAAGTATCAACCTATGTAGAGGGTCCGGGTAAGTGTGTCAAGTAGGGTATCCCGGAACAAGGGTTTCAAAATTTGTAAAGAATCTGATACGAACAAAACAAAGGAATTTCATTTTCCCTCACAAATCCGGCAAGGCAGGTGTGTCTCACTGTTGCCCAAAAAAGTCTACCCTAAGGTAGACATACCCATTTCCACCCAGAACCCAATTCCAACCCTCATGTACCACTGGTGTGCATTCTAGAAAGAAAATGTGCACCACTAGTACATGAGGGAGGAATTCTTAAAGGGACGGGAATGGGTGCGCCTCCCTTACTTGCCATATGTTTCTTCTCAATCACCTAGTGAGGGAGCCTGGCTTACTTCACCTTGTTCCTGTAACAATATTAAACTCAATGAGGCTGAAATTCTGTGATATAATGGAAATGCCAAGGCGACTTTGAAATGAAGAATTAATGATGCATGCTCTCCATAGGGCCCTGGATCAAGGTGGTAACGCCACGTGTATATGCCAAGGCACCCTCACTCACCTACCCTTGCCTGGTTTGGAATTTGGACCAGCGTTTTTTGAGCGAAACTTCGCACTTGTCAGAGGGTTGGAGCTCGTCCAACTCGCTCCCTCCAGATTTGCTCCAGTGATCTGAAGTCTTCTGGCGACACTTGTCCCAAAAAAAAACTGCTTTGTACCCTTGTTTTTCTTTTTTTTCTTTTTGAAGCAAATGGACAATTTCTATGGACCCTTGTTTTCCAATCACTTGGTTCCAGCCAGAGTAACTTCTCTGGTTCCTTCCTGCGACACAGATCTAGAGCTCATTCAATTCGCAACCATTTGAAACAAGAAAGGCAAGTACGGAGTTATTAAGCAGTTAAGTTGGACTCCGTGCCTCCGTGGAGGACCCAAAGAGTTAGATGAATGGCTTTCAGAGTTCTTCTAGAAACAGGCTGGAAATGCAAATCTTTACCAATTCCGTTACTCTTTCTTTTTCTGTCGGTGATGTTCACAGTGAGTGATGGGGTTGTCGTCTCGACGTAAGTTAGAGGGAACTTTTCATTATTTAATGTTACTAACAATTTGATAGAGACCACGTGGTTCTTATTTATAATTTCATTGGAAAACAAGAAGCTCACATACTGTACAGTACGTAACCAGCTCTGACTGTCTGCTCGACGGTGTTTCATCCACAAGCAGGATAGTATTCATCCACGAAGATGACAATTACATTATTTTTCATCTACGAAGACAACAGTTACAAGAGTTTTCATCCGGGAGCAGAGCCGGTTACGTCTATAACCCTTCTCGCCGCCTCCCGGTGTCTCGAAGGTTACCTAGTCCATTACGAGAGGCTTTGTCCCTCCAGCATCACTTTGCTCTTCAGTCGAGTAAAGTCCTACTCAAATTTGCTCGCATTCCTTGTAATTGTAGCTTCGTCAATGCAAATTGATACTCCTCATCTTCAGGCTCTTTGATCTTGCCAACAATGAAGGGATCTTCAGTAGGAAGAATCAAAGTATAAGTTAACAAGCCTCCTGAGCTTGCAAACCGGCCAAGAGAATCCAAAGACCCAGGGATTCTTGCACTCTCCGAGGCCCAGGACTTGGCTTCTGTCCACCCAATCTCATCCGTCCCAGATTTTCCAATTGCCTGGAATTCTTATTACTGAGGAGTCATTGGCACATGAGTTTCGGGTCTGACGTAAGCTTCCAGACTCCCAAAACTGAAGTGGCTTGGATTGACAATAGGGGTAGTCACACCTCCTCCGAGAAGCACATTTCCTTGAAGAATGAGAAGTTGGTGAGAGAAAAGGGGAGCCAGTTTAGGTGAAGAAGGTGTGACATCCCTTTTTGGTGTGGAGCATGGAGAATGGAGAATGGAGAATGGAACTTGGGAGAATGGGTTTACCTATGCAAAAGTTGGGATAATGGGACAAAGTTAACAATACAATCATTATCTGCTCGTGGATCGGCTCCTGATATGTTTTACCTCACGCGGTAAAAGTGCGGCAATGGAGGGATGAAAGTCTAGAGCGGAAAATGAAAAATTGTCGAAGAAACTGTTTCTCCAACCCATTTCTTCACCTCCAAAGCAGAAGAACGGCACTTCCAAAACCTCAGAGGTTGAGAGCTCCGCAAGCCACGGAAAACCACACAGAATGCGACGTGCGTTTAATCTCCAAGAATTGTCAAGGCGTCGGAGGAGGTGTAACTACCCCTAATGCTTTAATTTGTTCGGTCAATAGCCTCAAACAATACTTTGTTTGACAATAGGCTTCAAGGTAAGTACACCTACTTGCCACCCTTACTTAACCCTTTAATGCCCAATGAAGGCCAACAATGATCTACGGTTTCTAATACAATATAGTATGCATGGACCTTAATGGAATCCACTGTTCAGTTTTGTGTTTTTCATTAATTGTACATTAAGCTTTTTGTTATTTCTGCAGTATAGTCTGAGTTGAACAATTTTGAATGGATGGCTTGCTCGCGCACTCACTCATCTACAACCTGTGGAGGCCTTGAATCCTTTTCATTAATGCTAACACTATTGGGATGCGGGGCAAAATCACAAAATTTTGGATACAAATAGTAATAAATTGGTAAAAAATTTGTTGCAGTGTCGAGCTCGTAACTTAACAATTTATTGCGAAGCATATTGTATTGTATGAAAAAATGTAGGCCAATTCTCAAGTGTTAAAGGGTTTATAGCCTTACAAAGTACATTCTCTTGTTATTCCAAAATTTTAGTTAAATCTATGACAACAATTTTTGCCTTCTGAGATTTGTGTCAGAGAGAGAAACAACTCCAACCATATTAAGTTGGTGGAAATTAAAAAATCTACTCATTTTAGATCCCACATCAGTTCTCGAAAGAAAAGATGGGTGACACCAAGACTGCATACCTTCACTAAAGAGGGTGACTCCATACTACTTCCTTTGTCTAAAAATACAACCATGGTATTTTCTAGTTATTTATAAGAAACTACATATTTCTTTTGAGATAGAGGAGGTGCCTACAAATAGAATTTTATTAGAAGTCGTGAAGTTGAAAATTAATAGTGAAAAATGGATGGAAAGATTTAATGAAGGATGCTGGTGGATAAAGTTTGATTATTTTCAAGTCTCTTTTTGTGGAGAAGAATATATGTTGAGTATTTGATGGCAATGTTATTGGTGTTGTTTATAGTGTTTGCGATAGCAAATTGTGGTAGGTTGAGTTTATTTTTCAATTTAGCCCCTAAAGTTCCAATGTCTCCTTGAGGGACAAAATGGATTTTGGGTAGGCTCTTGTAGTTTCAATATTTGTTATAATTTTTTGAAACTTTTAATGAAGATAGAAAAACACATTAGCTATATGAAAATGTAATTTTTATTTCAATCGATGTTGGGGGGCACATTACAAGAAGTTTCAGGCCTCAAAGAGGCCGTTAACAGATGATTCTCGGCACCCCTCCGGTGCAATTACAGAATAATTTATTTATTTTAATTATTTTTTTAAATATTATTTTTAATAAAAAAATATTAAAAAAATAAAAAAGTCTGACATGGCACTAGTAGTGCCACACCAGCACCCGAAATCAAATAATTTTTTACTTGAATTTTTTCTGCAATTGCACCTTGGGGGGGTCAAAACTTGCGGCCCCTTCAGGGGCTGAAATTTCTTGTAATGAAAGTTATGGTGCAAAAAGTCCAAATTTTAGTTTGGCGGGCGAGAAAAAAATCCCACAAACCCTTAAATGAACCAAAAAAAAATTATTTCTCGTAGATTATATTTTATGTATGTGAAAATCTTTGATTCATTCCATTTGAATTTTTTTCTTGGAAAAGTTATGGACAATCTTGTGTTGGGGAAAATAAGAGCATCTTTTATAGTATTCATTTCAAAGCTCAATTTTCACAATTCTTTAAAAAAAAAAATCTCTTGAGGTTAAGATTTCTTGCTAGAACAATCTCACCGTTGAAATTAGTATGTTTCAATTCCATCTTAGAGCTATAAATACTTTTATTATTTCTTCAATCTTGATCCTACTTCTACTAAGTAACAATTATTTAATGAGTAAAAATTAAGTTTGTTTGTTTTTAAATTTTTTTTTTAAATCCTCAACTCAATTATTCACATAAAAAATTAGAAATTCAAAATCAATAGAGCAAAAATTTTAAATCAAGAAGGTTTAAAGCCAAAAAATCTAGTCAAGGTAGGTGCAAAAAAACTTGTTTTCTTCGCTTTAAATGCAAATATCTTGCAATCTATTCGGTCAAACTTTCTAAGTTTTCTTCTACACATCCTTACACTAATTTAGTACAAGATCTTGCGGTTAGATATGCAAAAAAAAACATTTTAAAAAGTTTTTTGCTCTTTGCAATAGAAATGGTAGTTTTGAGTGATTTTGATGGAAAAAAGGCTTTGGGACTTTGAGGATTTGGAGATGGATGAAATATGTGAGGTGCCGTGGACTCCAATTGTGAGAACTATGAGGGGTTGTATTGTCCAACCAAGGTTTTTAATGTTTTTAATGAGTGATTGGTATTTATTAAGTTTAAGAGTTATGGAATTTTGGGAGAAGTGGTCATTATAGTATATAAATTCTATTTTATGGTCTTTTAAATGAGACCTATCACCAAGTTACTTTGCCAAAAATGATTTGATTTTGGACCAATAGGTGCATTTTTCATTTCTACACTAATCTTAAAAAATCATTCATCAACCACTTTTGGACCTCATCATTCTAATAGGATTAAATCATTCTTGATAGTATCAAATTTACACTCTTCACTAAGGTAGGAAGTGCAAAAACTGTCCATTGAAGAGCATGCTAGCTTAAGATCTCTTCTATGCGGATCAAAGCATTTTCTAATAAATTTTTAGGGAAAGAAGAGAGGGAGACAGATCCATCACAATTTGATTAATAAATTTTAAACTTAAATTGAATTAGAGATGATTTTTAAAGCTTGCAACAACATGATGCTATTAAAGGCCATAGGTACTACCATTAAATGTCAAACAATTGGCCATCAATCATGCAAATTAAGTCCAAAAGTGAAAGCGTGCAAACCTTAAAACTTGAACAACATGGTGCATATAATTGCCTAGGATGGCACAAAGGGTCCCACCACTCATAACTCCACATTATACACTAAAATTTTGTCTTCTTCCAAAATCAAACCTAATCTCCAACACTCGTAAAACTGTGTAATAGTGAATCCCAATTGGCACCAATTAGTCAATGAACTATTTTTTTAGTTTTATATTAACAATTCATGATTCAATAGGAAGAGCAGTTCTTAGAACACGGGCTAAATATGGATAAACTACCTTATCCAGGGTTGTGTTGCAAGTCGCCAAATTCTAAAAATTCCACCTCTCCTAGCTAGGTGCCAAGCTTCATAAAAATTATCGTAGGTTGTGAATCATCAATGTTGTTATCAAAAGATTCAGAACTATATTAACCCCTATAAGACTAGGGGTGCAAAAAGCAATGTCGGAGAAGCTACTTGATGGTCTTGTGGTCCTTTAGGGGTTAACATAAGCTAAAAATATCCTGAAAGAATAAATAAATGGGGTACCATTCATGGACAAAAAGTAAAAGTGTTGTTCCTAATTCTTTGACACAAATCTTGCAAAATCATACCAAACATGTAAGGTAGGCTGCTCATAAAGCAACCCTTTTAGGATTGATTTTTGATTATATGGAGCTTTGGATTTTTGAAAAAAAAATTCAATAAATTTTTGTGAAAGAAAAATGATATTGACATCTAATCTAAGTTGTTTCATAATTTTTGGACCTTTGTAGAATTAGTTACAATTTTTTCAAGTGAAAACAGAGTGGTCACTTTGAAAGTACTCCCTCCTAAAATGAACAACATTTGTACATTGATGGGGGCACTAATGAGTGCAATATGTATCTCTATATTAGAGGTCGCTTTCAGAGTAGTGGTGCTTTTAGAATATCCTACCTTAACATTTCTGAGCTAGCAAGGGTACAAGTAAATTTGTACTCTAGTTTTTATATATCAAAAGATTTAAAAGATATATTTTTTTAAGAGTTATTAATTAGGAAGTGATTGGAGAGACTCATGCTTAATAATATCCTTAATTAACCCCTAAAGGTCCATTGTCCCTTCGGGGACAAATGGGATTTTGGGCAGGTACCTAAGGGCTGAATGTTTATCGTGATGTTTTGGAACTTTTTTTGGAGGTAGAAAAGCTGATTAGCTTTGTATAAATATAATTTTTTTCACAATCGGTGCCCGGGAACAATAGTTATGACCAAATAAGCTCAAAACAAGGGACGGCGGGCAACACCGGTAGCAAAAAAAAAATTGGCAAAATTTTGATTTTTTTTTTTAAATACTTTTTTTCTCGTAGATTATATTTTTGTCTATCTGGAAAGCTTTGATTCATTTCATTTGGATTAGTTATGAGGAAATTATGGACATTCTTGTTTTTTGGGCAGTTAGAGCATCTTCTTGAAAAAAATAATTTGTAGGATTCATTTCTGAATGCTATTTTTGCAGTTTTTCAAAAAAAAAAAATTCTCATGGTTTAGTTTACTTGCTAGAAAAATCTCTCCATTGGAATTAGTGCATTTTAATTCCATCTAAAATATATTAATATTTTAGATTTTTCTTCTATCTCGTACCTACTTCTACTTAACAATTTTTTTAGGGATGATAATTAAGTTTTTTTGAACATGTATTTTTTCCCCTAGACTCTCAACTCAATTCTCTACTACAAAGATTTAAAGCTCAAAACTCTGTAGTGCAAAAATTTTAAGTTAAAAATGTTTATAGTCAAAAAATCTAGTCCCGCAATGTGCTGAAAAAATTATTTTTTCCACTTTAAACGTAAATATCTTGCAATCTGTGCGTTCAAAAATTCTGAAATTTTTTCCATACATTCTCATACTAGTTATATGTAAGATCCTACGGTTAAATGTGCAAAAAAAGCATTTTTCAATTTTTTTTACTGTTTGCTATAGAAATGGCAGTTTTCAGTGTTTTTTGGCAGAAAAAAGGCCTCGGGCCTTTAGGGGTTAAGGAAATTGTCTTTTATAAATGTGTACTTGACATACGCATGCAAGTCTGAAGGATTTGTGATTGGCCCTAAAATTCTAAGGCCTATTTCCAGCCCAAAATAGGAGCTTCTTTTGCACACTTGCATAGTAAGCACTTGCAACTGGATTCCCTTTAATTAAGTACAAGTAAGATTGTAGAGGGAGAGAAATTTCAACCCCTAAAGGATTTGTAAGAATAAAAGTGGGTTACATGTTTCACTTTCATTCCACTTCACATTGTACAATAAAATGTAGAACATCTAAATTATATAATGGTATGCAAATATTGTATAACACTTTCTCATTATAACCTTTTGGGCAATGTGTATTATCTTACATAATTTATTCACAATGGAGAATATCCAAGAGTTTTGATCTATAATAAATATTAATTCTAAGTCTAAAATGAACATTTGAAAATTATATAAAAAATAGAGATGTTAGAAATGAAAATTATTGTACAAAAAAGGTATGAAATCCATGCCCCACAAAAGAGACGGATGGGCAAAGAGTTCTACTAAATGAAGGAAGCTCTGAGAGTCTATCCACAAGAATGTCAAACATTTGAGAAAGTTGTGGAGCCCATGGAGAGGAGCATTTAGAATTTTGACCGATCTAGAATATGGCATTTTGCATCCTAAGCTTATATGGCATGTGATACTTCGGCATGTCTTCCCTTTTAGGAACAATTATTTTTTTTCTAAATGCAATCTAGTGGGCCAATTTCAAATTTGGCATTTTGCACCCTACGCTTATATGGCATGTGATATTTTAGCATGTCTTCCCTTTTAGGAACAATTATTTTTTTTCTAAATGCAATCTACACTAGATTACTTTATATATATGCATAAGCTGACTTTTATTCAATACATAAAAAAAAGGTTTCAACTTACAAGATACGTTATTGGAGTACATAATAGCAAATATTCTAACAAAAATCGTTTGAACTACGTCAAGATAGAATACAGAATATTTGATCGTACTCACTTACCATGCTTTGAACCAACAGTCTGGATGCTGGAACTACGTCAAAACTACGATCATTGCCTACCTCCAGTTTTCATGTTGCTTCAACTTGTTCGTTTTGTTTAGTTTTTGAAAAAGATGCTGCCGCAAGTTGATGCAAAGCAAGTCAGTGAACATCATAAGACTCTCAGTTACAAAGATAAGTTATTTCATGACCACTTTCTTCAGAATTCCAACCACAAGTCCCACCAGTCAACGAAACAGACGCCGCCCTGACTGGGCTTGAATAATAAGATATGAAATTTCAGAATCCATAGGCATGTTCAGTGAAAGGAATTCATAATATAATATTAAGGGCCTTGGGATTCGAAAATTTGATTGAATTGGAGCAAGTTGAAGGGAAGAGAATACTGTAGTGGGATGCCTGAATAATTTTGTCAAGATACCTCCAACTGTCAGAGACCATGACTAGGGCCAAAATTTCTGGTTGCACCTGCCAATTCATGACACGTGGAAATACCAGATTCTCCAACATGAGGTTCTCCTTCGAGGGGAAACTCTACAGGAGTTCCGTGTCACTTGTTCACCTCCCAACTTGCACAAAATGCTCTTGAAATCAGGGCTTTGAGGAGGCAAGGTCAAAGTGGCTACTTATTATTATTATTATTATTATTATTATTATTATTATTATTATTATTATTATTATTATTATTATTATTATTATTATTATTATTATTATTATTATTATTATTATTATTATTATTGCTATGTTTTGTTTGGGGTAAGACATCGGAGTTGGAGGGGTCAAAAAATAAAATTAGTAGGAAAGAAGTAAATTTATGCTTCATCTCATCATTCCCCAGCAAAGTTTTGCGCTAGCTTTGCATCGCACTCTAGGATTTATTCCAAGGATGGAGCCTATTCAAGGTTTTTCACCTTATAGGAAAATAAATGGACTTATTATTTGTTGTTATATATTTATAAACAAGTAGCTACACTAGGAAAGGCTCTATCTATGTAGCAAATAGCTCACTCTTCAACTAGGGTAGGTTTGTTATAAAACCAATTGTAACCCAATTTTGTCAAAATATATTGATTGCATTTGTAACGGAACAACAATCTACGGTTGTACAAAAAAAAATTATTGTTGGTGTGCTCCAAAATATTAAAGAGATATTGAACAGTCTTGGGTTTGAATTCCGCAATGACATGACATGCTCGGCTAGATTCTGACAAAATTTGGTCGTGGTTAGATTTACAACAACCTAGCTCAAGGTCCTACTTCTATCCTTGAAAGCTCAAAGGTAGTCCAAAGTTCTAAAATCATAAAGATTTTGTTGTAGAATACAACTTCAAAGAGTATTTTAATGGCGAGTTTTCAAGACAAGTTGCAATACATAATCCATATAATATATTCATACGATTAAATCTATTACAATACCAAACAATGTTTATCAATAAAAAATTTAATCAATTGAAAATTGGAGATCCTTCTAAAATTTATTGTAGATTGAATGATTTTAGTTTTCTTAAGAATTTTTCTCTCTAAGTTCGAAATGATAAATTTTACTTATCACAAATTTAAAGATTTTCATATAACTTGTTTATTTAAGTTGATTTTGAGGGATCATTTTTTGAATTGGAAAAAATTCAAACATACTTCTATCCTTCATACTACATAATACTTGCATATCAAATCTTTAAAAAACATAGATCTCTTTATATCTTGAAAGCAATAGAAAATTAGTACAAGTATGTGCAACAATTTGATGGATGAAAAATTCAGGAATTTTAGATGCTCAGTGCATTCATCTGTTGTTCAAAATTTAATTATCTTGTCCTTAAGAGGTTAAACTCCTCACAAGTAGCTTTTGTCAATGCAAAAACCTCTTCCCCATTGATCCAAAACAAAAAAAACTATAAATTCATGTTATAATTTATTTGCAAGTTTTTTCCAATTCTAAATTGCCTTTTAACAATTAACCTTGGAGCGCTCCGAGGTCCATTTTTTGGACGATGAACAAATTCAGATCCTTGTTTCTGTCTCATTCCTGCTTGGATGAAAGCCATCCTAATTTTTGGTGATACTTTATCAAGTTGTTGTCCTATCCATTGGTTGGATTTGGTGTTACTAGAGTATATACATTTCTAAAATTACAAATGTGGAAGTATGTCAAGTGGTCAATTTGCATTGACTTTAGTTCAAAACTAGATGTGCAAAAATGAAGTCAAAGATGTAAAGGTCACAAAAATTTCAAAAAATCACCTTATGAAGAGAACCTTATTTCAAATCCATTCCAACAAGTTTTACTCAAAAAATGATAATATTTTACTTGTAATTGAATTTAGAAGGAATTCTGAAATTTTCTTTTCAAAATTTATAGAAAAAGATTGGTGATAGCATTAGTAGATCTAGCCATACGGATAGAATTTAAAAATCAAAATCTACAGCTTTCATTTGTATACCAATTCCAAAATATTCTTCCAAATTGTAGTTTATAATGGTTTTTCACAAATCGTCAATTTTGGAGATGAATCCAGACGTTTAGGGGTTAATACAAAGTCAAGGACAACTCATAATTTTCATTTGTGGAAAAACACTAGAACTTACTGTTCATTATTAGATTACAAATTTTGGAAAATTTTGAGTTCATCTTTACGAAAATAAACCAACCTCAAATTAGGGATAAATTTTTATCCAACAAGGTGAAACTTTTGGAGTCAAGACCAATTCTTGAAATAAATGCTAGGATACAACTTAGAGCACTTGCAACCAGGCATGTCTGCAAAAGAAGGGTTGAAGTTTAATAAAACCCTAACCAAGTTGCTATTTTTAATAGTTTAAATTTTTGAAAAATTCTTTTTGAAATCTAGTTTTAGCGTGAAAATCCAATTTTGAAAATGATTGATTATGATTTTTCTATTCAAGATTTTGTGCGAGGGTACCCATTGCAATATTGACTTTCCGTAGTACTGAGGGCTCTTGGAAATGAGCCTCAAATATACTAGATCTTGGAGGAAAAATCACATTAGAAATTCATTTAAAAAAATTGTAGAATAGATTTTGAGAAGCCGTAAATTGCTTGGGGTTATGCATGTTAGGTCCTTTAACCTCATTTTTTTTGCTGACCAACTTTTTAGATTTGGCATGTAAAAAGAGGATAGAAAGACTTTAAGCTACTTCTGCAGTCTTATCACCTTCATGTTCAAACATTATAATCTTTCATTTCATGAATGATATATATTTTTTTTTCCTATCTGACCTCTAACATGTCTAGTTTGAATTTGTACGATTACAATTCATAAAAAATTGATACAACTTATCAAGATGTTGTCTTTTTGTTCAATTTAGAGCAGATTCCTAGAAGTTAAAAAAAGGCCTTGGGCATTTAGGGTTTAAGTTTAGGTTGGGAGAGTAATGGTGGGACACTAATTTCTTCAACGGGCCTGCCAAGAGTTGTTGAGGCCACGCGTGGGTGCAGGCAATGTTTTTTTTAGGCCTTTTAATGCCCAATTTTCTCAAAAAAAATGGGCTGCTTCAAGCCTATAGAGAAAAAAGGATAAATGTGTTAAAAAATGTCAGACTGTAATGATGGTCCTGCACACTATTGCCACAATGTTTCCAAAATCTCATTATATATATTGTGGAGAGCCAGCATATACAAAAATTGCATACAAGAATTGCATACTCAAAATTGACATCCTTAAATTCGAACCCCCAAAATGAAGGAGCCAGGAAACTCAAAACATTCTTGAAAGAAAGGCCACATAACCATTTGTCTGAAACCCCCCCAAAAAAACTGGGTGCTCTTCACATAACATTCAGTAGCACTCAGCAGGCCTGCCCTCCCTCCAATTGCAGAGTGTGGAATATTCCACACTCTTTCATCTAGCCGGATGAAAGAGTGTGGAATATTCTACACCCATCAATAGCTAAGAGGACACTTGGCTGAATTTGTCAGAGAGTTTATGAAAGAGAGGCTCAATTTAGTGAGTGCACATAAGTCGATGTGGGGGCCAGCCATGTCAGAAAATTTAATGATGAAGTTTGTGGATGATACTTGAAGAGAGGGAAAGGCAGCCTCTCTTCAGGCTACTGAATGTTATGCAAGCTGGGGATTTTTCTCTGCAAATTTTTCATCCTGGCTTGCCCATTTTTCATATATTGTCCTTGATGTCTGCGCAAAAAGAAGTATGGAAGATATTGTGCTGCTTCTGATATTGAACCAAGTTGTACAGTTGCTTTCCAGTCCACTTTCACTTCTCAAACGTGGAAAGAAGAGGAAAAATAAAAAAAGCGAGACTGCAAGAATACAAAATTGTTGCAACTACAGAAACGTACGTTGACAGGAACTTCTCAGCACTCGCAAAAAGCATGCTCATGCCGAGGAAGGTAAGGTGGTGCAACTGAAAGCATTCTTGACAGTTTTTGTCGGTCTTCAAAACAAGAGAAATACCAGGACCTAGCTAAGAGCGGGCTTCCATGTAGAGTGGGGGCCAGTGAAGCAAACCCCACCGATCAACAGTGGAATAAGGAGTCTGGTTTTTCTGGAGTCTCCATTCCACCGTTGATTGATTGGTGGCCTTCAATGGCACCAACTCCGCATGGAAGTCAACCCTAAGCTCGTCAATACCAACAACACCTAATTTCATGCCTATTTCGTCTTCAACTTGAATATATATTTTGAGGTTTGTTGTAATTTTTTATCAACAACAGCAACATTGTAAGTTAGTGGCAACTTGTATGTTAACCCCTAAATGTCCAAGGCCTTCTTTGAGCATCTAGGAATTTACTCTAAATTGAACAAAAAGCCAACATTTTGATAAGTTGTATCAATTTTTTTGAATTGTAACTATACAAATTCAAACTAGATGTTAGAGATCACATAGGAAAAGAAAAACAAAACAATATCACTTATGGATTGAAAGATTATAATGTTTGATCATGAAGGTGTTAAAACTAAAAAATTATTTCAATTCTTTTCTCACAAGTTAAATCTAAAAAGTTGTTCAACAAAAAAATATGAGGTTAAAGAACCTAACATGCATAACCTCAATCAATTTATGGTTTCTCAAAATCTACTCTACGATTTTTTAAATGAATTTTTAATGCAATTTTTTCTCCAAGATCTAGTGTATTTGAGGCTCATTTCCAAGTACCCTCAACACTATGGAAAGTCAAGATTACAATGGGTACCCTTGCATTAAATCTTGAATAGAAAAATCATAATCAATCATTTTCAAAATCGGATTTTTGATGCTAAAACTAGACTTCAAAAAGATTTTCCAAAAATATAAACTACTAAAGATATCAACTTGGTTAGATTTTTTTTAACTTCAAAGTATTGACAACACCAAATTTTGGTGCCTTGGACATTTAGGGGTTAACAATTAGAATTTATTTCCTCAATTTCTTAATTGTGTCACGTGTCCCAATTTAGTTGGAGCTAAATTGGTACTCTTTGTTTGATTTACTTTTAATCCCTAAAGGACCAAATGATAATTCAACGTACGCAAAAAATCTAGGGTAGTTGCACACAAACTTAATTTTGGTTGGATGTTCATGATTTTTTGAAACAAGGTGTAAACTATGGTTGAAATATAATTGTTTTTTTGATTAATTTCTAAGATCAAAAGTTATGCTGCCCTTAAATTTTTGACCATATAGATTAGACATATAAGTGTTTATTCCTTCACCGCCCAAGGGGACCAAAAGTGTCCACACATAGTTTCAAGTCCAATTCAAAGTGTTGTAATTTTAGCATCCAATGTCCAAATTCAATAAAACTTCTTGGAAAATTTACACTCTTTCTTCTGGTTTGTGAGGTAAAATTTTCAGATCAATAAAAAATGTACCAATTTTTTGGAAGCCAATTGAAGTTCACAAGTTCAATTTGAGTTCACCAAACTACATTTGAAGGCTGCAACTTTGGGGGCTTGTATCTCCTTCATCTAATGTTTGTTTTCAATAAAAATTTGTTGGTTGTTATTCCCCTTAAAGTCTACTTATTGTGGTAAAATGTTCATGTAAATCCAAGTTGTTTGGAATGTTTGGAAGCAATTCAAAGTTCAGAATCCCAACATTTTGGATTACAATGGACTTTGGCGGCTTGTTTTTTCTTCATACAATGTCCGTTTCTAGTAATAAAAATTACAAATGTTGCGCATAATGGTCTAGGTTTTGTGGCTAAAATTTCATATCAATCCAAGAAGTTATGAGTGACTGAGAAGCATTTCAGTAGATGGAGGTTCAACCTTAGATGTCTTTTTTGCAACTTTTTTTGCAATTTTTTGCAATTTCAAAGACATTAAATTGCAAACACAATGAGTCAATTGAATGATACTTTCTTTCACCAATGTGTTTGTATGCTGATTTTGAATCACTTTACAGTTTAAATTTTCTTCATTTGAGTAGGTTTAGAAATCAAATTTCACCTTCAAATGTGTTGCTAGGAAAATTTTAGTATCGTTTTTCAACACTAAAACATCATAATCTTGCAATCTATTTGGCCAAATGACTCCAAATTTGATTCATGTCATCTACAACATGTACACTACAAGATTTTATGGTTGAGATGTCTATAATTTAGTGACATTTAGATTTATTACACTTCAAAAGCAATGATGTTTTTAACCCCTAAAGGACCAAGCCATTTTCAGGCTCCAAAACCACTGAAAACTGCCATTTCTGTTGCAATCACTCCCTAAACCAAAAAAAACTTTTCTTTTAGAATCTAACCGTAGGATCTTGTACTTCACTTGTCTCAGATCATGTGGTAAAAATTTCAAGAAATTTGACTTTTCCGATTGGAAGATATTAGCATTCAAAGTTCGAAAAAAATAAATTTTGAACTGTTTTCTGCAATTTCAGATGACTTTGACGGCCATTTGTGGATTTTTTTTGCACTACACACCATAAAGTTAAAAAAATTTATGTTGAACATTTGAGTTGAGAGTCAGGGAAAAAAATTTCAGCATATCAAAACTTCATTTTCACATATAAAAAAATTGTTAAGTAGAAGTAGGTTCAAAATTGAATGAAACACAAAATCGTTAATAGTTCTTAGGTGGAATTAAAACACCATAATCCCAATGGTGGGATTGTTCTTGCAAACAAACTAAACCTTGTCAAAAAAAAAAATTGAAAAAAATTGAAAATTGCATTCAAAAATGAATTCTATAAGTTTTTTTTCTTGAAGATGCTTAGATTGCCCGAAAAACAAGAATGTCCGTAACTTTTTCATTCTGAGTCCAAATTGAATGAATCAAAGCTTCAAATGTAGACAAAAACATGATCTCTGAGGATTTTTTTAAATTTTAAAATCATTTTTTTTTTAAAATTTTATCTGCCCGACGAACTGCTTTTTTGCTTTAGAATGGCATAACTTTTGCTCCCGGGCACCAATTGGAAAAAAAATTATATTTTTAGAAAGCTAATATGATTTCCTATCTTTATAAAAAGTTTCAAAAAATCAGGTTAAAATTTCAGGTCACACGAGCCTGCCCAAAATCCCAAGTGTCCCCCGAGGGGACTTTGGTCCTTTAGGGGTTAAATCCCAAAGGCCTTGGGCTTTCAAGGGTTAAAGTGGAAAAAAACAAGTTTTTTGCAATAGCAAGACTAGATTATAAGGCTTCAAATTCTCTTAACTTAAATTTTTTGTACTAGAAAATAATGTTGAATTAACAAAAAAATGTTGAATGGTTGAGTTGAGGGTTTGGGATAACTAATTTATTGAAATTTTTTTATTTTTAATCTTTTAAAAACTATTAAATTGAAGCATGTACAAGATAGAAGGAAAAAATTAAAATTAATAATAGTTCTATTAAAATAGAATTAAAACATACTAATCCCAATGGTGAGATTGTTTCAGCAAGCAAAGTAACTATATAGAACTTTTTTCTTGAGATATTGTGAAAATTGAGTTCACAAATGGATGTAATACAATATTTTTTCAAAAATACAATAAGATTACCCTCAAAACAAGATATTCCATAACTTTCACATCACTTATCCAAATAGAATATATCAAATCTTTCTACATAGAAAAAGATAATATATAAAAAATAAACATAATATATAAAAAATAAATTATATATGTATATATATGTTTTTAATGGTTGCTCACCCTCACTTCTTTTCTAATTGGATGGCATAACTTTTGTTGCTCCCACACCCCAATTGCAATAAAAATTATTCCCAAAAATCTAATCAATTCTTCTATCTTTAAAAAAAAATACAAAAAATCATGTCAAAATTTGAGATCATTAAAACCTACCCAAACCTTCAACAATCCCTTGAGAGGATTCTTGGTACTTCAGGGGTTAAATTGGTTAGTTTAAAACCAAATTGATTGACAAAGATTATAGATTAGAAATACAAAAATGAAAACAACAATTGGACCAATGCCATTAAAACAAAAAAATTCATAATTTTTTATTAGATAGGTTGTACCTACATGGAAAGCTTTGAATGATTCTATTTTGTTAAATGAGATTAAGGTTTTACCCCTAAAGGATTACAAGTGCAAATTTTGAACAACAAATGAATGGAAATACATCCTAAACTCACAAAAATGTGTTTTTTCATCCATTAATTTTTTTTTAAAGATTCTTGTGTTAGTTCTTTAACTTTTGTATGGTATAGATTATAAAGATTTTTCTTTGCAAATAATGCATGAATCAAAGGGTATTGGTAGGTCTAGCCTCAAAAAATAACTTTTTCAATTCCCAAAATGACCCTTTCTGCATGAATCAAAGAATATTGGTAGGTCTAGCCTCAAAAAATAACTTTTTCAATTCCAAAAATGACCCTTTCAATTCCAAAAATGACCCTTCAAAAGTGACTTGAATCAAAAAATTAAATAAAAATCTTAAGAAATAATTATGATTAGAACTTAACATTTTGAACTTATAGGATTATAAAATATTGGTTTGTATATTTGTTGATCTAACCATATGAATGTGATCTATAAATCATATTTTACAACTATTGTTTGAGAGTCATTATTAAAATCTTTTTCTAAGTTGTATTTTATAGTAGACATTCACAATTTTGGAAATCTAGACGACTTAGTGGTCCTTTAGGGATTAAAGGAGTTTTATTTTATTAGCATTATCGATAGAAATGACACATAGAATTGTTTTTGAACTCAATCTTTTAGAATTTTCAAATAAAAATAAAATCTTAATGGAATGTCTTGCTTACTAAAAAAATCCCACTACTAGAGTTGACATTTCTCAACTTCATGTCAAATTTACAATGACTTAGATTTTTTCTTTTAACCCTTCAAGGACTAAGAGGACACAATGCGTCTTCTTCAAATTTTCAATGGCAAATTCTTAGTAGGGTGACACAAATCTCAATATTTTGTAAAGTAGGATCTTGTGGAATAACAAGTTGACATACTTTTTGCATTTTTCGATTTTCAAAATTTCAAGGTGGGAAGTATTTTAAAATTTATTTAGAAAATATAGTCTAATAGAAAAAAGGAACAAACATAATTTTTTCCAATGAAAGGAATAGTAGGGATGTAAGAAAAAGAAAATTTGGGACATTTCTAATCTTTATTTTGCTCAAACAAACTAGATTTGGAGGAAAAAAATTCAAATTTGTATTTATAGGAATTTTAAAAATACAAGGTTCAATTTAGTGTAATTAAAAATACAAAATAATTAGAATGATATCAAATCTTTTTGAAAATGTTCCAAATAATATGCTTATAATATCAATTGTTAAATTTCAAAAATTGACGCATATATAAATTTTTAAATTTTTTGTAGGATCCAATTTTGTCAATTTTAACTTTCTACTCCTTTTGTTTGAAAATGTGTATAAATTTAAGATTTCTCATTTTTTAAAATTAAAAAATGCTACATTTGCCCTAGATTCCATTACAATTTTTTGGGGGGATAAAAAATCATGTTCATCTTCTTATAAATTTTCTTCCTTGAAAATTGCATTTTTTGCCTATAAAGTTCATCATCCAAAACTATTATAATCTAAAAATCCAATAGTCAATATTTTCCACAATTAATTTTATGCATAGTAGACAAAATAGTCTTTATTTTTGTATGGTTAAAATTAAAAATCTGGAGTACACCTGTGTGCCAAAAAATATCAATGTGGGGCAATTCATTTAAAATCTCCATTGCTAAAAAATTGTTAGGCTGTGAGGGGTTTATATGTACTTCTTCCTTAATAAATTTTAAAGATGAATATGATTCTTCTTGTTAATTTTTTATTCATGTATTTTTAATTCATTTTTCAATATATTAGTCAAAATATATAATTTGTAGGACGCAATAATTTATTGCCAAAGTATTTGAAAAACAAAAACTTCACCTTCAAAAAGGGTTAAAAAAAATTTGATTTTAGAAGTTTAAGCATTATGATTTGGGAAGACTTTTAAAGTAAAGTTTTGTGAAGACTTATTTGAATTGATTAATTAAAAGACATTATTAAACTTTAATAAATAAAATAATATGAATCATTTTGTGTCACTTTAGAAGAGATTAGTTTGAAGTAGTCTAAAAATTATAGTATTCTAGGGTTAAATGTAAAAAACATTGTCTATGAAGTGCCTATAGGGTTGCAAAAATATGTATAGAGGAATTACAAATGAAGAACTTTTACGGCAAAATTTGTTGACATGAAAGTAGTGTGATCTTTTAATCCGGAAAGGAACCACACTAAGAAATTATTGCTTTATAGCCAAAGGTTTTGGTATCTTCTCTTCAAGATTGAAGAATTTAAAAATTGATTTTGTTCATTAATGGGATGCAATGTTTGAATTGGCATTGCTAGTAGTGTGATTTGATAGCCTTTAGGAATAGAGAATCATTTCAAAGAGGCATGAAATTTTACAATTCAACTATCATCTAGTATTTTAAGTAAATTCATATTTTTTGTAATTTCTTTTGGTTGTCAAAAATCATTCAAGAAATTGAAGCACGAGAAAATGAACTGAAAGGGCAAGTGGTTAGAGAAAGTTGGAGTTAGGGGTTTTATTTATATGACAAGTTGCCAAGCAGGGAAGAACTATTCATTTTTGAAACCATCTTTTTGGTCACCTACTAAGATAAATGGTAATAGAAGACAACATTTAACTAGAAAGTAAGTGGAGGTGAATATTTAGACCATGAGAAACAATGTCAATTGCTACCATAATTGCTACCAAATGCTTATAGGATTCTCATGTATATAAAATCCATCCATTGCTCATCTTCTACAACTTGTTTGTTAACATTGTATACACCTTGCAAAACAAAAATATGGTCAATTAAAGACAATTTATAATCATTAACTCAAAAAAAAAAGGACTTTGTAATTTTCATTAGAATCTTGCTTCCATTCCCATAGTTGGGCTTATACTTCTAATTCATTCATTCATTAACAATGTCATTTTGTTCAAATACATAATACAAAGACCAATGTTTGTTCTTTGATTTCTTTAGGGATCAAAGAATGCGTGAATTAATAAATTGTGTGTTTAAAATCTTACATCAAAACTTATGCCAAAATGAGAGAAAGTACAAGAATTGAAATTTCTACTTTGAAATAGGATTCTCTATACTAGACCCATACCTTAGTAAAGTAAATGAAATCTTATCTAAAGTTGTAAATTATGAATTCTTTAGTGAAAATAATATATATGCACCTAATTGTGTTTTCTTTTTATATCCGCAACTTCTTCAAGAAAATTGCCTACATTGTGCAAGATCTATTCATGAGAATCTATGGTCGATTTTAGGTTCTCCTATTTGTTGTACTTTGAAAATCCATAGCTTCCTCATCCAATGTCCAAAAAATGCATGCTAAGAAAATTTGGAGTCCTTTTTTTTTTTGTCTTCCAACAAGATCCAATAAAAACTTAAATAGTTTAATATAAAGAATTGTATTCAAATGATTATTTCAACAATTTTTAGTGCAATTACCGCAATTATCTTATATTATTGATATGTGGTTTTCAAGGTAGAACAACCCAATGCCATCAGTCACCCAATTCCCACATCTACTAGGCCCTCCCATTGTGTTAGTCATCCTACCCATTACCACAATCTTAGCAACCCTTTTAGCATCATGACAATGCACTTGGAGAGGCGACAAGTCTGCTTGTGCTTTAGTATGGGTCTACTCGTGCTTTACCAATTTTGTCCCAACAAACTTTGAGAAATCACAACAAATTCATTTCTTGTCGGAATGTCTTTGTTCTACTTGCAAATGGCTTCTCTCAAACTTCTCAATCTCTGAAAAATACTGAAGTTGACAAATAGTGTCTCCAAGGCACCTAGATAGCAAATCTGCTTGGTAATAGGCATGTTCACCTTACTAGTTATGGCTATTGATGTAGTAGGTTTATTGGTGTGCATTGTGCAATGATTTCAGATTTAAAATCCTTACAAGTGCGACCACAGCCACACCTGGTCCGCTCCTGCTAGTGGACCGAATTGAAGCTGTGGTGGGAGTGAGATTCAAAAGCACAAATAATGCCAACAGACATTGGGTGTGAGGTTGTAATAGAAGGAAGGCACGTGAGCTCATGAAGGCCCTTGCTCCAGGTGACAAATTTGAATGATTCTTGGTTGTTGGTATCTTCATCTTCTTTCTCGTTGGGCAACTACAACTTTTTTAAAGCTCAGAGATTGCAGATCCTGATACAACAATGTGTCGTAGTGTTCGCTTGGTCACTTGGTCAACCAAAGGCGGTGAATACTGGTGTCGTGGTTTTCATGGGAAACATGTTCAATCCAGACATTCAAGCATTCATGGGTTTGAGCTCCTGGAAGCCTCACACCTGAGAAATGGAATCTTATGGGCTATGGCGTCTGGACAAGCTACATGTGAAAGAGTTTGAGTAATAAGACCTTACTCGAAAAGCAAGCAAGTGTTACATGGATCGTGCATCTTGTAGCATGGTTGCTTGTTTGTTTTAACAAAAACTAAGTATAGGTCATTTTTTTGGTTGTGAATAGTAAATAAAATCTGATTTCATTCTATATTTTTGCTGAAAAAATATAATAAAATATTGTCCTTTGAAGAACATATATAGTAGAACTTGTCTTCATGCATGGTGCTGGGACTATGCACTAAAAAAGGTTTATGCATTTAGAGAGGTGTGATAATATTCACCTACTTAATGTCGGCTTTAACTACATTACTTTTCTAGAAAATGTGCTTGAAATTGGGTCCACTTACTCTCTGTATACTTGATAGTTATGCACTAAGAGAGGATGTACTAACACAAGTTCTATTATAGTAGTGAAATAGAACATACGGAAGTAAAAGATATTTAGTTTTGATTACATAGTGATAGAGCCCCTCCATTGAACAATTATATGCAATAGCCAGTAAAGGTAGGGTTGATTGCTATTAAAATCAATCAGGATCAAATTCTATCAAAATTTGCGACTATATGTTGTTGCAAAATGTAAGACTATTCAACATCTCTTCTTGTGGGTACACTCCAAAATAAGATATCTTGGATTATTGACATTCTATTTTTGGATGTAATCAATCCATTTTGGTAGAATTGGGTCACGGTTGGTTGTACAACAATTTATCTTAATAGAAGTGTGGTGGGCTAGGACAATCTACTTTTCATAACAACAAATGAATGATCACCTACAAGCCTATGGCAGATCATTATCACTAATAGTCCATGAGCAATTCTTCCCATTGCTAGATCATTAAGGCATGAAAATTATAGCACGGAGCCTACTTTTATTGCAGTTCGCCTCTTACAAGTCTGGGCCCTTGGGCAATTCCTTTCGAGAATCGTAGGCCTTGACTTCACTAAGGTAGCAACATCCATAAGCGTGAGTGTACCTTGACACAAACTGTAGAGTTCTCTTAAAGTGCTCCCAAAAGTTCCTTAAAACCGTGTCCATGCTTAATTGTGGTTGGTGGTCTCTGATTTTTTAAGATTTTGGTGCTAGATTCAAGGCAGATTTATTAAAGTGCAATATAGGATGCCCTAGGGAGTTCTACCTTGAAAATTTGTAGAAATTAGATGCCTTATTTTTTTTTTTAAATTCATGATTTTCAATTGCTAACATTGAGAAAATATTTCTTTAAGAAAAATTTGCCTCCAACTATGCTGAATTGTTTAATTTGACAGTTATGGGTGCTCCTTCCTTATGTGGCTTCTAAGTTCTTCTGCTCCGCTCTTGGACATTTTCTCGTGTACCAAATCTCAAGATTTCAAGGTGAATCATTGATATTCTTTCTCCGGTTCCTTTTAAGCTGTAAGATGGGTACACCGAAAATCGCATCATGCCAAAACCCGTCATCATCACTCTGTGTACATCTCCAAAATCAATATGTACCTAGATTGAAGAAATGATTTCAGAACATCTCCCCCAAAAATCTTTGACTCTTAGTTTATAACTTTTGCATACGGTATCCGAATATCACATTCATTGGTGTGTTGGAACCTCCTTTCACAAGCTAACAAGAAAAACATTTAATTATTTGTAACTAGACACAGTAGCAGAAAGCAGCACCTTATGATTTCTTTGTTTCCCATGCTGGACGTGCTTGGAATGTGGCGACAGCATGAGACGTTGAGCTCCTATGTGGTCAATGGTGTACACTAAATTACTACTTTTCTATGGGCTTGTGAGATACGCACGGTTTCCACTTGCATTTCAAACAAAATGCAGCATGGCTGAAGCATGGCGTTCCACCAAGAAAAACATGCAAAAGATGCCCCGCAGGCAAAGCCCCGCCAGCCATCATAAACTAACTTAAAATCGGAGAACTTGAGGTTCTAAATTGGCCCCCTTGGAATTGTACCACGCTGTACTGTAGAGTGACTTGCAATGCTGACCAGCCATGCTGTATGACCCAGTCTTTGCAAGGACTGGCTAAGTTACGAGCGCAACCAAACTTCATTGATTTGTCCTATTGGTTTGGTGGAGGGGGAACTAGCATCACCTATAAAATATTAGTATTGCTATAAAATTTTATTTTTGGGAAATTGGTATAATATTGAGTAGAATCTCTCTTAGTGCATAATATGCAACAAGGCAATCAGTAGGTGGGTTCAATTTGAAACACTTTTTCTGAAAAGTAGTGTAGTTAGAGCTGACATTAGTAAGGGGACCATTATTACACCTCTCTAAATGTATAAACTTCTCTTAGTGCATGGTCCCGGCACCATGTAGTAAGAGAGGTTCTATTGTATTAACATTTCAATTTATCTTAATTTAATCATTTTATAAATAATTTGACTTTGAAAGATATTAGTATCACATAAAGTTGCAGGACAAATTAGTGTACCCAAGAGGTGTTGAGACTAAGTTTTGAGAAAAAGAGATACATGCTAGGATCATTCTTTAATCCCTAAAGGTACATGAGTATGTTTCACCAAAAAAATCTTCAAAATTTACATTTCTAGTATAAAGAGCTACTGTAAGTTGTTTTTTTAAATTTAAAATTAATTAATTTTTTTTTGCATGTTAAATATTGCTTTAGACTTCTAAGAGAATGTGTGGAATTTTTTTCATAAACTTTGACCATGTAAATTATAAGATATCAATATTCACCTTGCTTTACTAGTTTCAGCTTTGAATCCCCTTAACCCCTGAAGGACCGAGGCACATTTTGGGCAAAAATTGTCACTTTTTAGGACAACAGGAAAAAATTGAAAAAATAAAAAAGTTTTTTTTCAAAATTTAACCATACAAATTTGTATTAGACTTCTCTACCAATATGTAGAAAAAATTTCAGAAACTTTGACCGCACAGATTGAAAGATTATAACCTTTGAAGTTAGGATAATTTTTTTTTTTCAACCTTGCCCAACAAGGTCAGCAAACTTTAACTCCTAGGATGAGATTTTTACACTACACTTGATTATTTTTTGACATTTGCATCTTGTATCATGTAAGTTATATACCTGCCAAATTTCAAAAGTTGATGAACATTTTTGCAAAAGATTTTCAAATTGCCCGAGCTGCCCCAAAAGTTCACGGTAGCATAACTTTTGATCCGAGCATTTAATTGGGAAAAAAATAGATTTTCAGCAAGGAAGTATTTGTTTACACATTGACTCTTAATTTCATGAACATCCAACCAAAAATGACTTCGTAGGAACCTACTCAAGATTTCTTGCGTACACTGAACAAACACTTGGTCCTTTAGGGGTTAACTTCAATATTTTGTATTATAAAGTTTTGAGGCCTAAATCTTCGTGGTGAGAATTGGGTTGAAAATCTAGAAGAAAAATTGTTTAGTAGAAGTAGGCACAAGATGGAGTGAAAACTTAAAGCATTAATTGTTCTTAAATGTAATTGAAACATATGCATCCTTACTACAAATGAGATTTATCCTCCACCAACAGTGCTAGTATGTGAGCCCAAAAATGCGAGCTTGTGAGCATTGAGCCTACAATATAGGTACCTATAATATAAATACCACACACTATAGAAGGTGTATGTATCATAAACACCTATAATATGGATATTTGTAACATATATATCCTATAATCATAAACAGTTCTATAGTATATACACCTATAACATATGTGTGGTATTCTAGGCTCATGGGCTCACACTCCTATGCTCACATAATAGCAACCCTCTATTGTGCACTAGCAACATTTAATTGGATTGAAATTAGAATTAGGACTTACAAATGGTTGAATGAAATAGGATGTACACCATTTAATTATCAATTGCATTCCTTTATAAGAGGTCAATATAAAACACGATGTGAAAGTAGGGAGATTCGTCAATTTTATCATTTAGTATTTAACATAACACCAAAATAACATGTCATTTTTAAAAATTTTGTACTTTAACCCCTAAAGGCCCAAAGTCCCCTCAGGGGACACTTGGGATTTCGGGCAGGCTCGTGCGACCTGAAATTTCGACCTGATTTTTTGAAACTTTTTTTTAAGATAGGAAATCACATTAGCTTTCTAAAAATATAATTTTTTTTAAAAATCGGTGCCTGGGAGCTAAAGTTATGCCACCCGAAGTCAAAAAAGCAGTTCGCTGGGCAGGAAAAAAAATTGAATTTTTTTAATTTTTAATTTTTTCCTCAAAGATTATGTTTTTGTCTACATCTGAAGCTTTGATTCATTCTATTTGGACTAAAAATGAAAAAATTATGGATAATCTTGTTTTTCGGGCAATCTAAGCGCCTTCTTCAAAAAAAAACTTATAAAATTCATTTTTGAATGCAATTTAAAAAAAAATTCAAATTTTTTTTTTTGAAAAGGTTAATTTTGTTTGCACGAACAATCCTACCTTTGGGATTATGGTTTTTTAATTCCATCTAAAAGCTATTGAAGATTTAGTGTTTTGTTCAATTTTGGACCTACTTCTACTTTAAAAAAAATTATGTATGAAAATCAAGTTTTGACATTGTGAAATTTTTTTCCCCGACTCTCAACTCAAATGTTCAACATAAAAAATTTTAACTTCATAGTGAGTAGTGCAAAAAAAGTCCACAAATGGCCGTCAATGTCAACTGAAATTGCAAACGAGAGTTCAAAAAAACTTCTTTTTCCAACTTCAAATGCTAATATCTTCCAATCCGTACGGTCAAACTTCATGAAATTTTTACCACATGATTTGAGACAAGTGAAGTCCAAGATCCTACGGTTAGATTCTTGAAAAAAAGTTTTTTTTGGTTTAGGGAATGATTGCAGCAGAAATGGCAGTTTTCAGAGGTTTTGGAGCCAGAAAATGCCTTGGGCCTATAGGGGTTAAATTAACATCAAGAAGATTCCCAATTTTACATTTCTAACAAGTGGAAACTTGAAGATCCAAAGCTTTGAAAATGGTTCTCATCAATAGGTGCACTAATTCATTTGTTTTATAAATTGAAAAAATTGTGCACCTTATATAAAAATAAAATAAACAATATACTTTTCATAAAAGTAAATAAAAGTAAAAGCTTTGCAAGTATGGTGTTTAAGGGATTTTGTCTAGTTTTTGTCAAATCAACTACTTGACATTTCAGTGTTCTAATTTAGCTTTGTTGCTTGAGATAATCTTTGCTTTTAAGTTTATCCAAAGCAAATTATTTTATTTTGAGCAATTTTTATTTATTACACTAGTCGTCTTGCATTCACCTATTTAAAATGGAATGCCGGACTTCATGACAATAATACTTACATTCTTGTATTTCAATAGCAAATAGGGCATCCACTTTGTTATAGATCTACAATTATTATATTGTAAGTAGACAAGAGATTGCAGTCATTATTGATTTGGAGAAAATATAAAAGTAATCAAATTTTTGTGATTTTTAAGTTTGCAATTTATGTTTAAATATTAAAACTTAAATTAGGCCATGAATGTTCAAGGAAGGGTCAATAGATGAAGCCATTGAAAGAAGTCATTGAACATTTTTGAATCCATTTGAGAATTCATCATTTTGGAATTTATTAAGATTTTTTCAATATATTTTGTTTGATTTACCAACTAGTCCCTCAGTCTCTAAATAATACCAATGTTTCTTTTGTATTTTACAAAAAAAACACCGATATTATGTAGAAACAAAGGGACTATCGATTATTGGCACTATACTCAAACAATTTTTGGAAGAGAATATCTATTTGCTCTTGAGCCAAAGTACTCTACAATTCCACTTCAAGAGCCCTTCTACTTGCAAGACTAAATTGAATATGGAATTGAATTTCACTAATTAGGTTGCTGTAGAGCTCGTCCTTCAAAGGTAAGTTTTTCTTCTTGGAAGCTAACATTCCAATGGTATTATCTCCCGTGGAGATGATTGTTTTTTACATTCCTTTGCAAAAAACCTTGAGTTCCCCCCTACATGTTTAACCCCTAAAGGACCATTGTCCGTTCGGGGGACAAATGGGACTTGGGGCAGGTACCTACGGGCTGAAATTTTCTCCTAATTTTTTGAAACTTTTTGTGAACATGAAGAATTGAGAGAGGTACGTGGCAGAAAAAAAAATTGAAATCGGACCTTTGAGCGAGAAATTATGCCATTTCTTGGAATGCGTGGGGATGGAGGGCAGCAAAAAAAATTTGCAAAATTTTGAATTTTTTTTAAAAATATTTTTTTTCTCATAGATTATATTTTTGTCTATCTGGAAAGCTTTGATTCATCTCATTTGGATTCGTTATGAGGAAGTTATGGACATTCTTGTTTTTCGGGCAGTTAGAGCATCTTTTTGAAAAAAATACCTTGTAGGATGCATTTCGGAATGCAATTTTTGTAATTTTTCAATTTTTTTTTGGAATGGTTTAGTTTACTTACTAGAACAATCTCACCATTGGGATTAGTGCATTTTAATTCCATCTAAAATATATGAATATTTTAGATTTTCCTTCTATCTTGTACCTACTTCTACTTAACAATTTTTTTAAGAATGATAATGAAGTTTTTTTGAAGTTTTTTTTTTCCCCTAGACTCTCAACTCAATTCTCCACTATAAAGATTTAACCCCAGAATGACCCTGAAATTTCTTGAGCTTCAAGAAATTTGCTCTATATTGAACAAAAAGCCAACATTTTGATAAGTTGTATCAATTCTTTTTGAATTGTAACCGTATGAAATCAAACTAGACATGTTAGAGATCACATTAGAAAAGAAAACACAACAATATCTCTTACGGATTGAAAGATTATAATGTGTGATCATGAGGGTGTTAAAACTGTGAAAGTGATTTGAAGCCTTTCAATCCTCTTTTCACGTGTCAAATCTAAAAATTTGGTCACCGAAAAAATATGAGGTTAAAGGGCCTAACGTGCATAACCCCAATCAATTTATGACTTCTCAAAATCTACTCTACAATTTTTTTAAATGAATTTCTAATGTGATTTTTTCTCAAAGATCTAGTGTATTTGAGGCTCATTTCCAAGAGCCCTCAACACTACAAAAAATCAAGATTGCAACGGACACCCGTGCACAAAATTTTGAATAGAAAAACCATAATCAATCATTTTCAAAATCAGATTTTTGAGGCTAAAACTAAACTTCATAAAGAATTTTTCAAAAATATAAACTACTTAAAATAGTAATTTAATAAGGTTTTATTTAAATTCAAAAATTGGTCGAGGACACATTCTGTCCTCAGGGTCATTCTGGGTTTAAAGCTCAAAACGCTGTAGTGCAAAAATTTTAAGTTAAAAATGTTTAAAGTCAAAAAATCTGGTCCCACAATGTGCTGAAAAACTTGTTTTTCCCACTTTAAACGCAGATATCTTGCAATCTGTGTGGTCAAAAATTCTGAAATTTTTTCCACACATTCTCATTCCAATTAGGTGTAAGATCCTACGGGTCAGATGTGAAAAAAAAACAATTTTTTTTTTTAACTCTTTGCTATAGAAATGGCAGTTTTGAGCGTTTTTTGGCAAAAAATAGGCCTCAGAACTTTAGGGGTTAAAGTTTTGGAATATTTTTTTCCACGAATTCTTGGTAGATTCCTATGATGTCAACTTTGATAAAATGTTTCTAAAATAGGGATTTTTTTCACTTTTGACAAATGTGGTACGAAAATTGACTTTTTGATCCATATAGAAGTAGGAGTTAAAGAATTAAAAATGTTAGAGAATAGGTGCACCCACCCTAGTGCAACACCCCCTCTAACCCAAATGGACCATAAGCTAGGCACCCATTCCCATCCGTTAGTAAAGGCATAAAATTTTCTTCCTGGAATATACTGCATTCGGACATGATGACGGAATGGGGTACACTGACGGGAATGGGTGCGTCTACCTTAAATCTCTCTCAAGTTCTGATTTTTGATTTGCCACTATGACATGGACAATGCCGTGCACAAGCATACTGAAATGGATTTTTTTTTAAAATTCCTGTTTGTGTTGACCCAACAAATAAGAAAATTCAGACTACTCTAAAAAGCCCATTCCTTCAGTAGGAACGTCATGTGATCAGGTGGAGGCAAGAAAACCGTGCACCCCGCCCTTTGCTGCACGTTTTGATCATGACAGTTCCGTCTTTTGGAAAACATTTATTGTTCAAGTTTAACTTTTAGAATTGCCCACTCTATGAGCCTCAATATGGGACACGTGGACATCAAAGGAAATTCATGGACATGTAGAATGCCCATGAATTTCACACTATTGTTCTTCAAGGCATTCTTTTGCTTCGCTTATATTCACGTGTATTTATGTTACTCTGTACATTGAATGACTGGAGTAGCTGCGGTGACTCTAGTGAAGGGTCTACATAATGATCATTCAAAGGAAAAAGTAATTTTCATCCGGAATATCTTAGAATGAGCATCATACTAGCCTTGAATGATGGGGTGTTTTTCAAGAGAAATTATCAAAAACTGTGATTTTTTTGTGCATTATCCAAAATTTGAAGATGAAAACTCTTTTTTTGAACTTCAACCATACGAAAGTATAGTGGAGTATTATGGAGACGTGTTAGAAGCAATTTCACTTTGATTATTGTATCCAATGGTCAAGGAAGTGGAAAATGTGATTTGCTAGATTCTTAAAAAATAAAAGGACTTGCCGCTTTTTGGTTGTTTTAGGCACCTTGAGCATTTGAGTGTCCCTATCTTCAAGTAACTACACCTAATTATGACCCCTTTGTTATCCCTAAAGTTCCAATGTTCCCTTGAGGGACAAAATGGATTTTGGGTAGGCTCCTATAGTCTCCATATTGTTAGAGAGACTGTTTGTGAAGATAGAAAAACTCATTAGCTTTCCGAAAATATAAATTTTATTTCAATTGGTGCATAAAAGCAAAAGTTATGTCACAATAAATTTCAATTTTAGTTTAGCTAGTAGGACCTCACCCCCCAAAACTTGAAATGTATGTATGTATGTATGTATAGTATTTTATCTACATGGAAAACTTTGATTCATTCCATTTGGATTTATGATGTACGGAGTAAAATTTATGGACAATCTTGTTTTTCAAGTAATCAAAGCATCTTCTTGAAAAAATAACACTTAGGATTCATTTTTGAATTCAATTCTAAAAAAAAATTCAATTTTTTTCACAAGGTTAAGATCTCGTGCTAGGATTATGTCACCATTGAGATTGGTATATTTCAATTCCATCTTAGAGCTATTAATGGTTTAGTTTTCCCTTCAATCTTGAATCTACTTCTACTTAATAATTTTTTAATGACTGAGAATTAGTTTTTTGTTTTAAAAAATAATAATTCTTAGACTCTCAATTCAATCCTTCAATATATAAAAAATTAGAAATTAGAAATCAGAAGTTCAAAAATTGGTAGCTAAGAAGATTTGAAGTCAAAAAATCTAGTTAAGCAAGGAGCAAAAAAATTTGTTTTCTTCACTTTAAATGCAAATATCTTGCCCAATCTATGTAGTCAAAGTTTTTGAAATTTCTTCCACACATTCTTACACTTAGTCTGGTGCAAGGTCCTACAATTAGATATGCAAAAAAAGAAATCTAATATTCTTTTGCTCTTTGCACTAGAAATGACACAAATGTTCTGATACCAATCTAGTGCAAGATCCTAGAATTATGGCCAATTTCATTAAAATGGTGCCATTCCGTTACTTCTGGCAATTTTAATAGTTCAAACCGTGCGGTCTGAACCATAAAATCTATACTTGAAATGTAGATCAGTCCTAGATTCTTGAAATCTACATTGCTTCTAGATATTTGATTTTTTTTCATTCCTAGATTTATTAGATTGCACGGTCTAAAATCTATACTCGTAGTAGATTTCTAAAATCTAAACCAGTCCTATATGTCTGTTACGTAAACCTATCTTAAATGTCACTTTTGTGGTTCAAATTGTGTGGTCTGAAATTTGGCACATGGAATACCGCCAATTTAATGAAAATTGCCACAATTAGATATGCAAATTTTTTTTAAATAGTTTTTTGTTTTTTGCACTAGAAATGACAATTTTGAGTTTTTTGATGAAAAAAAGGTCTTGGGACTTTAGAGGTGAAACTAACCCTTGAAGATTCCTGCCTACAATGTGCCCCTACTATTCACCAAAGTCTATGCACCAAAGTCTATGATGGATTTTAGAAACATCTATTTTAGCACTTTGAAAATTCATCATTTTTTCATCCTTGGTCCTAGAAAAGAATGAAAAGGAAATTTACCTCAAATACTGACCCTCTTGACTTTCCACAAGATCCAACCAATGAATTAAGACATTTAATAATACCATAAGAGCAATGCTCAATTGCTTCTTCAGTCGGTTTTGGGTGTAGCTAATTCCCTTTTTAGCTCCCCGGAAATGCACTATTGAAATCTGCAGCAGACCACTCGACCTGTCTGCGCTTCTGAACCGACGGGCTCTTCAGCTTCGGAGGTGCGTTCTCAGTGCAGCAGACCACTCGACCTGTCTGCGCTTCTGAACCGATGGGCTCTTCAGCTTCGGAGGTGTGTTCTCAGTACAGCAGACCACTCGACCTGTTTGCACCTCTGAAGTCTGAACCGACGGGCTGTTCAGCTTCGGAAGTTCGGAGGTGCGTTTCCCAGGAGCCGCCACTGGAGGAAACCAGGTTCACAGTCTACTGTAAATTCCTTTCTGTAGACCAAACTGTACAGTACAGTCCGGTACAGTCCAAGACCGAACTTATACGACCAACTGGGCAGCAAATAGTGCTGACAACTACAGTAAGTTAAGTTCGAGGGAGGGCGACTGATGACGGACTGAGGACTGAGCCGTCTGCCTGCCTGCCCTTCCTTTTGGTTCCGTTCTGTGGCCCCTGGTGCTCCGCCTCTGCCAGCCTCAGGTGGCCCTCACATGCCTGGTGCGGAAACCACGAACCCAATTGGCCTTGGCCCCTTCCGCGCGGCTTTTGCTTGGCTCCAATCACTCGGACTCTCTCACAGGCTCACACTCCGTCGCCAAGTCCGTCCCCACCAATGCAAACCGACGGCAGGCAATGAGCGGGCCACATCGGATTTCCACGGCCTGTAACGACCGACGCTCCCGGCCCCTCCCAAACTGAGCAACCTCTAGCATTGCTGCTATGGATTCGGAGCAGGCTTTCCGCTACAGGAGAAGAAGGAGCGGAATCATCCAAGTACTGGACACAACTGCACAGGCACACACAACTGCTTTGGAACTGATATTCCTCTCCAGGGAAGCCACACTAATAATAAATTAGTGTCACCCACAGTCCCACACCAGTATGTAGGACAAATCCAAGACCCAGCAGATGCTGTGGAGAGCATACTACAGTTGAAAAATGATATTTGGTGTTACCTACACTATAATCCATTTAAAATTGCTTTAAGTTTCTACTTTTGAGGAAGATTTCTACCTAGGGCATACATAATAGTACTATTTGAATAGATGGATCTCTCCACAAACACAATTGGTAAAAATATTTATCGAGAGTCAAAATTTATAGTTTTTTAATAAATAATTAGTATAGGTAATACTAAATATCATTATTAGTATAATGTAGACAACGTATGTGGTGGTTTTAGATTTGTCCTACATATTGACGTGGGTGACACTACTTTATAAAAGTCTTGGTATGTTAAATGTATTTTAATTAGTGTAGTGCTTAGAAAGGAATGGAGTCAAACTAGATAGTATTCAACAATTTTTTTAGAGGTAAGGGATTTTCCAAATCTTTCTTATTGTAGTGAACTCTCTAATTTAAATAGATTAGCTGTAAATGGTAAATATTGACCCGCCTTGTGAATTCATAGATCCTTGTTGTAGACATCTATTCTAGATTGCTTTTGGCTATAAATCGCCAAAAACAATTATATTGCTAATAGGTGAAGATCTAAATTATAGTTTAGTTATTATGCCACATTTACCTACTTTTGGACTTTTGAAAGTCCAGAATTAATAGTGGTCATCGGGAGAAAGAAAAATGGTCATCAGGAGACAATCCAACAATCCAAAACATTGGGAGATCAATACAAAATATTATGAGATCTTCTTATGTTATTATCTAAAAATCTCTTAATGTTTAGTCCAGAATTCAATGAATAGTCTAGAAGTAGTTAAGGGTGAATGCAAGGAACACCTGTACTATTTTGCGTCACACCTTGCATTATGATTTGTTTTTTGGCCATAACTTTTGCGTTTTGGCTCTAAATGACTCAAGATTTATAAGTCATTAGAAAAAAAATTAGCCCTCCGAAGGGCTGCTCCGGAGTGACAACCCAAGCTATTAAAATGCTTGGCCTGTCACTCTAGAGCTGTCCTGCAGTGAGCAGTCAACTTGGCTGACTGCTTGCCAAAACGGTCAGTAATTGTGAATTTTTTTTAACTTTTAAATTTTTTAAATTTTTTTAAATAATTTTTTTAAGATTAAATTTATTTCTTTTTTCTTTTTTTTTACTCGTAAATTTCGGTTCCTGTGCCACTGTTGTTGCAGTTTTAGCTGCACGAAAATAGGGAAAAAACGATTTTTTTGCAAAAAAAAAGTAAATTTCAGGGTACCTCGGAGGGCTGTGGAGCAACCCTCCAGAGGCCCCAAATTTTCTCTAATGTAAGGTACTCATGACTATTGTTCACCTTGCCTAATTTTTTTTTAATTTTCAAAAATAATTTATTGTCCAAAAATAGCCCTTAATTTTATGTCACACTTGCGAATCTAGAGGTTTTCAGTATTATTTAGTACCCATAAAAACAAATTTTGACCTGAAATTTGGAGGGGATGGTCTTCTGGTATACTTGTAGCTATTGTCAAAAGGAATTCTAAAAATAATTAATTGTATGTGGTACAGAAGTCCACAAAGTGCACTTCTTTCTGCTTGCATTTTGTAACATTTAAAATATTACAAATGGTCCACAGATGGTCATTCACCCCAAAAAAGTACATACATAAAATGAAAATTGGCCATTTTGTAACATATAAAATATTACAAATGGCCAATTTTCATTTTATGTATGTACTTTTTCTCCCTATTTTTAGCTAATTAAAACATCAAAATATCCATTTTCTTGAGATTTGGCACTTTTCTAGTTCTCTTGCTTAGAGAATTTGTCTATGCATTTCCTTTGGTGGTTACCTTCATCTTAAAGGTTTATACATTAGCCATCTTTTTTTTATTTAAAGAAAATTATTTTTCTAATTTTAAAGAACTCCAAAAAAAGAATCATGAGTTCTGTCAGAATGCAACAAAATCTGTAGGTGTTTTTTGCATTCACCTTTAAATGTTGCATTATTTATTGATGTGCTTTGATTGTTCCTTGTATTTGAAGTATTGAAGGTCATTTGCCTAGGTTAGGAAGAATTGGCTTCCTCCTTAATTGCCTCAATTAGTTATTCTTGAGGATAAGTGTGAAACTTTGCTCTCTATTTTGTGGTTTGTTAATTTTGTATTCATCTTGGCATGCCATTGCCATCAATTGGGGGACTTTGATTCCAAATATGAATTCCAAATTTCCAAATTTTAACATTGGAGGTAGTAGTATGTTCTGAAGTTTTCCCCCAGGGATGAGAAAAGGGGCAATGAGTGGGCAATTTTCCTTAGCTGGTAATCCCATAGTTGTCAATTTGGATTGACTATTATAATGCAGTAATGACACTAATTTTGCACCCCCACCAGTACAATAAATAACTGTATCATACTAATTTCCAAAAATTAATAGGACAAACCAGTGTGTCGTTGAGGTCACCTTCCGCCTGTTGTGTCCTTGTGCAGCATGGAATCCATGGGTGGTACAGTCTCATTGAGTACAGCACTGCAAAGACGAAAATCACGAAATATCTCGCCAGTTTGGAAAGGTGAGAGTGTAGACAGAGCTGCCTGGAGTGATTTTTGCAAAAGACCTGCAGTTGATATTTTTTCCTCCAACTGAAGACTTCAATGATATTTTTTTGTCTGCTCCGGCAACTTGTGGGGCTGGTGTCCGTCTCGGGACTGTTCCGGAGCGCAACTTGAAGCCACTGCTTTGTTCTTTTGTTCCGACTGAAGGTGCAGCACATTGCTTCGATTGCTTCAATTCGACAGAGTCCACGATGTTTCCACCGTTGATCGCCATCGGTGGATGCTACTCGCTCTCGATGTACTTGAAGATTCCATTGCAGTGGGCTTCATCGCAGGTTCATGTTGCAAGCAATCCTAGTTTTTGTCATTTGTTCTCGACACAGATGTGAAACAAAGTTAACCGAACAGCAGGGGAAATTGTGTCTTGTTCCAGTCACTGAGTCGGCCCAACTTGGCTGGCCTTGATAATTAATTTGGTAGCTCTCGTGGAAATATGTCTACGTAGATATAAGGAAATGACCAACAGAAGACCAATGAGACTAGTTGTGGGTCTTCTCTTGGTCATTTCCCTCGTCTACTCATGCTACACAAAATAAGGAGGGAGAACCCATAAACAGAGGGAGAACCCTCTGTTTAAGCCATGAGGAGCAGACCATGAAGCTGGTGTGGAAAATAAATAAACAAAAGGGAAGGTCATCTGGATTTTGGACCCCCATGGAAATAGCACTTGTTCATTGTTGATTCAATTACATTTGAATTCAATGCTAGTTCAATGTACTTTTTGGCACTGTGTCATTGCTTAGGCAATGCTCATTGAAACAATAATAATTCAATATCAAATGATGCAATCTCATCTTTGCACTTATCAAACAATTGGCATTGTAACAACATCAAAATCGTGTGATTTTTCTTCCATTTCCAAATCAATACTAAGTTTATGCAAATTGTTTCGATGCTTTATAAACAAGTATTCAAGACACAATATTGTAACAATTATGTTTCTATATTGAATCACCAATCATTCTTTGATAACATTGATTCAACATTATTCATGTACTAATTTTATGCTTTTTAAAATTCATTAATACAATGTTGTTCATACATTAACATGATATTAGGTAGTCACTAATTTAGCATTATCTAATCATTAAATGGAAATTTATGTTCAAGTAACTTATTAGTCAGCTGGACACAAAGTCAAGTTGGTGTGTCACCAGACATGTCTGAGATAAAAAAATATTGTGTACTAATGTGTATTCAATTTTTGAAGACATAATTTAAAGACCTAGATCCAGACCAACTTTTGGCTTTCAAAATTCATAGTAATTTCAATTCAAGCAATACAATTTTCAAATTTTTTGCAATCCCCATCATTTCTATCTTTGCACATAGGAAATATTTGCTTGACCTTATACTACTCCAGATTATGTCCAGAATTGCTTAAGTGGTCCGTTAATGGTGCCCCCACCTTAGCTCTCCTAAACATTCTTTCACCCGCACAACGCGGGCAAGGAAGAGAACGCAGGCACCTCTCAAAAACAAATAGCATGCTACAAGAGAAAGGGGTGTTTTAAGTAGTGTCCTAGACATCACGTCTTTTAAGTAACGTCTTTTAAGTAAGTGTTTAAGTAAAATTTTACTAAAAGACAATCTTTTTAGTAAAATTTTACTTAAAATTTTACTTAAAAGACATTACTTAAAAGACGTGATATCTAGGACACTACTTAAAACGCCCCTTTCTCTTGTAGTGGCACCTCTAAAGGAGGCGATCCATTTCTGACCGTCAACCCATTCTCACAGATTAGAGTTCTCCATTTCAGATTAGCAGTAGTGTAGGTGACAACTCACGTACAGCATGGGCAACAAGAGCTATAGAAATGTCCAGAAGGTGTACATTGAGAGTATAAAATGATTTCTAAAAATTACATTGACATTCAGAAAATTAGTAGTTTTTGGATGATACAGACAATGATGATGGATTTTTTTGGATTTTTTTGGATGAATTATATGCATCATTAACTCTAGTCTTTGAACACAAAAGTTGAATTTAAAAATGCATTATACAATTGTAAAATATAAATTGTACACATTGCCCAATTCAACAAATATTTCATATACAAGGGCATTTAGATATAAAAGTGGTCTATTTTGCAACCTATACTCTGTTTACCATGCTAATGCAGTCCCATGCTCTCAATTCCACAAAAAAAACTCAAATTTTGTGAGAACCAACATCATTTGCATGTTTCTTAAATTGTTAATATTTTTAATTCTATAAATGTGAATTTCCTTCAATTTTTGTATACAACAATAAAAAATGATGTATACCAACATGCTCAGGTACAAAAAGTTTTTTGGGAGTTTTAAGAAAAAATTGACAAAAGATAAGGTAAACCAAACTATGTTGAACAAAATCGAGTTTTTGACATAACAAACTTTGGAATTAATTTTCTTTCAAATCACAACTAATTTTTTCTTCAAACTTCCATGGTAATGTGTTGTATGTTGTGCTCTACAACTTTCATGTGTACACTTTTGGGTTTTATCCATTGATGCTTATGGTATGGTTGTTTGAATGAAAACGTTTCACAAAAGTATTTAGTTTCGTCAGTCACTGTAAATGGGAGAGTGTAAGATCCCCCCAAATTCTTGAATTCTAAAAAATGCCTTCAAAAATCTTGGTCAAAGTGCAAAAAAGAAAAGTCCCCTAAACCGATGCTCAATGGCCCCATTTCCAAACACAAATTATAGAGAATCCAACAGCCACAAAACCACCTGATGGTTGATGAGTTTGAACACTTGATGGGTAGATTGATGGGCAGTCAAAGGGAACTGGTTTTGAGACAAGGATGGAAATGGGTGATCCTACCTTAGTGAAAGTAGGTTGCATCACCCCAAGAAAGTCACTATAGAAACAATCAAAGTCAACAAATACTTCTACAAATATTTCCATTTGTACACATGAAGGTTCACTTGAGTTCCAATATCTAATTCTAAAATAGTGCATTCTTGTACAGTAACAATAGATATTTAAATGATGTCAAATGTCTAGAAATTAGTATGGGGCAACCTAATTTCACTATTTTGTGTACTGTAGTGAATTTAGAACTGGCATGATTTCATTAGTGTAATTTTTGATTGTTAATTTTTTGATTGTAATCACACTTTAATCTCTAATCTCTGTACCCTCATTGTCCGTCATCCCCAAAGAACTGGCTATGACATAGATTGAAGGTGCGACAAATGCGCTTCTATTAATGACGGTATGCCAAGTGTGCAAGTTATTCCATAGTGTCGTTTTAGGAATTTTCTGAGGTCACAGACTCACAGCTGCTCCAGCTCGTTGTAATTGGCGATGACTTTTTCTTAATTTGCAGCTGCGTTGACATCGATACAAGTCCAATCGCATGTTCAGAAATCAGAAATGCTTCTCAAGTCGACAATTGAATTTTGTCCAGGAATCTGAGGAAGGAAGCCACTCGTAATCTCTCATCACGTTCCGAAACTCTTGACTTTCAGGTGGTGTCGTTAAGGAGAAAATAGGCAAAGCAGGAGATGTAGCGCTGGAATGATGAGACCTATGAAACTCTGTAAAAAGATACGATTCGTAGAAATGATTCGGAAAGCTCATGTGGCGGTCTTATCCGGGATTAAGTCCGTTTTGCCCTGTGACCATGAGGATGCGAGATTGTACCGGTGAGGGACGTGCTTGTTACTGAGCTTCCCAGTGAAGATCTCCGAAGCATGCGGCTAGAGTTTACGCCAGTGACTTCTGAAGAAAAAGCCTTTCGTTTTTAACCCTAGGGTCGTGAACCTGAAACACTGGCGGGTGTCACGTTACTGCTTATGAGGCTATCTGAGGTCTTGTTAATGCTATCTTTCTATGATGCAGGAGCTGGGGAATCGTTTCTCTCTCCACTTCGTTGGTCAAAAACCTTGCTCAACAGGGTGGGTTATTGAAATCAACAATTGAACGTTGTCATCTACGAGTAAAATCAGACTCATTCGTAAGCACTTCAAAGCAATTGTCCACTATACAGTTCCTCAATGGACCTGGCGTACATTAAAATTTGGTCATGCATTGTCCCACATCAAGGCCCATAGGCAGCAGTAGTGACACGCTAGTTATATGATTCCTTTTGATTGTCCTCCATTTCATCCTTTGGAGATTTACATGCAGCTTAGCAATACAAATCACTAAGAGTGGACTCGTAGTGAGTTTCGCAGTTCTAAGTTCAACAAAATTGCTGATTCCGTTGAACTCAAAAGTGTGAAACCCGGTATGGGTCCATATACAGAACTTCAACGAGACCAGACAATACGTGGTTATTCGTACCTGATCTATAAAAGCATGACACTTGCTCCAAGAATTCAACCAGCGCATTTGCGGAGACAAGCAGTTGCTAGGCGATTTTCAGGAATTGTTTGTTTCGTGACTTTCGTCACGACTATGGGTCAAACTCTAGATGAAAATTTGAAGTTCCTCCACATCCCCAGAACTTACTATTTTCGGTACTCATGATACAAAAATTGAACTCACATGTTGTGCTGCGGTCCCTTACAGTGTCTTTAAAGAGTCATGTGAATCGAAAATCAGGGAGGCTAATTTCTTCTCTATTCAATAGCTTGTTTCTTTTAACTTTCCACAGAGCATGGCTAAGGCCACCTAAGCTACAATGGTGTTTGCAGATATTGATCCTGGTGTGCGGCTTCATGCAGAAATTGAGGCCAACGTTTAGATAAATTCTGTGGCACTTATGAGACATGATTTTCTATGAATGTGACGATTTCAAGGATTACAGAGTTGATATGAGTTTGAATGCGTGACAGGAGTGCACCGTCATTCCAACGCATCACAACCAGGTTGCCATTCCAGGGGAACACCAGCGGAATTATAACGGCCAGAAACACTTTGAGGTCTTCAGATGCATTAAGTTTCCAGGAAATATTTGAGAAAAATCTATGCCTTTCTATTATTTACATGTATGTCACTGCGTCTGAATGCTTACTGAGAGGAAGCCATTGACACGACCTAATACCCCTTGGCTATTATAGTAATCAAAGCTTGCCGTCACTCCTAAAGCTCCATATCTTGGTAGTGATTTATCACAGGCACTCAGAGTTGAAATACAGATACCGTCTCCAAGAGTTCGGCCCACAATTCTTGGATGGGTGTAGATAGGGAGGCAAGTGGGAAAGGAATGACAATGGGTGTGCGTACCTTATTGGAATACGGTGAAGCTGTCCGTTTGCTCTACGTTGAAAGCACAAACGTGATCGGGCTGCCATGTGCTTGCACAAGCTTGTCAGGGAAGCAATGGACGGTTTAGAGTCCCATCGCACATTGTGTAGGTTTAGCCACAATCACATGTGTGCACATTCTAGAGCAAGTCGTTCTTGTCAGAGAAATAATTTGCAGTTACAAACCTCATTCCAAAGCAGAGAGAGAGGAGCACACATCCTGTGCGGCTGTGCCTCACTTCCTGTGAGGTGTTTACATTTCATTAATGGAAGTATAATTTTGAGGAGATAAAACGCTGCTTCCCCAGGACAAACCATTGAGCAGTAGCAATGTCAACGTACGCTGTAAAGGAGAGGTGATCAATGACTATAAAACAAAATGACACAACACCAAGCACCAGTGTTTGGGAAGTTTTTGGAGCTGCCCCGGTAATTTGCCTCCTCTTTGTAGAAGGAGCCGGAGTTTTTTCCAAAGGCACCAATTCCATCTTCTCCTTATCAAAATCTCCAGGTTCATGTTCACTACTGTAGTATCAAATTCTCACTTACCACTTTCCTTCAGATTTGAATTTGCAAAGGCTACAATCCTCATCTTTCGAAGACATGGCATTTTGAAACTAAACTCCAAATTTTATTACATCCTTGGCAAGATTTGCACCTGGCATAGTCCTTTACCAATTGAAGGCGAAGATCCACCCAACTTATCCAAATTTGAGTTGAAAATGGTTTAATTTAAAGAAGATTGTAAAACATAAAAAAAGTTTAGAAACCAAGATTTTAACCTTCTTCATAGCATAGTCCTTTACCAATTGAAGGCCAAGATCCACCCAACTTATCCAAAGTTGAGTTGAAAATGGTTTAATTTAAAGAAGGTTGTGAAACATAAAAAAAATTTAGAAAACAAGATTTTAACCTTCTTCATGTACATCTTCAACTGCCTTTACAAGGTACTTTTCTTGATTTGTAAACAAGTATTGAAACTTTGTGCCATTCTTCCACAACCAAATGGCATCTACAAGTGTAGAGTCAAACTCTTCCTCTAGCCTTTGTACAAAGACTTGCATGACGATTTCCAAATTCAAAGGTGCCATGCAAGTCCAGTTCTTAATCTTTATTGAATTTAGCAAAAAAAAATCATGTTCACAAGTAGCGGTGCTTACACATTTGGCACTTTGCTACCTGTGTAAGGATTAGTAGGTTAGAATATTTCAATTTCAGTGATGGGCTCCAGTTATTGGATACCTACAAGTCTTGAAATGTCTTTTCCATCTACTTAGTAGACCCTCGTAGCTTGAAAACAAAGATTTCTTGCTTACAAGATGTAGAATCTACCAATGGACACTACTAGAATAGGGGGCCCTAATCAACTGAAAATCAATGCACTTACATTGATTACAACAAAAAAAAATTGGGCTCTATTGATTTGGCAGTCTTCCAAACATCAATCAACATGATTTGGTTGATTTGAACAAAAAGAAAATTTGCTCAGTTGATTCGGCAATCCTCTCAACATCATTTTCATTTTCCCACATATTGTAATAGTAAGATAGGGCCGGCCAAAAATAATTATTTAAAAGTATGCCAAAAAATAAATAAAATGAATAAGAAAAAATGTCAAATTTAGCAAAAAATTAAATGATCAAAATTTTGTAAAAAATAAAAATGTCCAATATTAGCGGGAAAGTCCAAAATAAAGTCCAATGACCATCTAAATTAAATCAAGATATTCTATACGGCAAGGTGATGGACTTATGGTGACTCCCAAAAATAATTGGCTACTATATAAATTGTTTTAATAAACTAAAAAATTGGAAATATTAAGAGAAATTTTGACATGTTGTATAAAAGGGATTCTACCTTTATGTACAATTTCACTTAGAATGGATTATATTTAGACTTATTATTATTTGAATGAAATTTTTATGGAAAAATAATTTTTTTGTGAAAAGTCAAAATGTCTCATTTCTTTTTATAGGAAGAATATGCATCTTGACTAGAATCACATACTACAAGATTCATGAATATTGGATTTTTATTGATTGATATCTTATTGATTAAAATTTGACTTTTTAATTTTTCACTCCATAAATTGCAAATATGTTTTTGATATATATATAGTTATTTGATGTTATTTTGAATTTTTATTTTATTTTTTTCAATCTATGGAATGAAAAATGAAAAAATGAAAATTTTGAGGTCAAGTTTTAATTAATAAGATTTCAATCCATAAAATTCAATCAATAAAAATTTAAAATTCATGGAACTTATAATATGTAATTCTAGTCAAGATGTATATTCTTCCTATAAAAAAAAATGAGACATTTTGACTTTTCACAAGAAAATTATTTTTACATAAAAATTTCATTCAAATAATAATAGGTCTAAGTATAGTCCACTCTAAGTGAAATTGTAGAATCCCTTTTGTACAACAATATGCCCAATTTTCACTTCACAATTCTAGTTTCTCAATTTATGAGAGCAATTTATATGGTGGCTCCAACTACTACTAGGAGTCACCGTTTTTCATTGACATTTAGTAAAAATGATAGTAGAGAGGTTGTTTTTACAATGAAATCCATTGTTCATCATGAATTATCAAAGAATATGGGATAATTTGAAGATGAGAGCTTGACCGCTCATTGTCAAAATGTAGGAATTGTGTGCAAAGTAGAATTTCAAACCTCATTTTGTCATAGTAGAATATCTTTTTTAAATCTTTTTGAACTAAAAAAAGTTGTGGAATCAAGCCAAATTTCAATTCCAAAAAACTGTTTGATGTTTCAAGCCTCCAATCAAAAGTTATGGACAAATTTCAAAGTGGGTGTTTGAAATTGTCAAAAAAAATGTCCTTTCTAACCCCTCTCTCAAATTTGTCCATAACTTTTAATTGGAGGCTTGAAATCTCAAACGGATTTTTGGAGATGAAGTTTAGATTCATTTTCTACAATAACTTAGTTCAAAGTTTTTTGAAAAAAGTAATTCTACAATGCCTAAATGAGGTCTGAAATTCTACTTAAACCACAATTCCTACTTTTGACTTAAGTATAAACGGTTGAGCTCCTACTATTCCTCACTCTTTACAAATCCTATATGGGTTGTCCTACCTCCTACCACCCCACTTGTATAAAGGCCTTGTCTTTCCCTCTCTTCAAACACCAAGGTAAGCTACATTCAAAGTTAAATTGGAATATATGTTAAATTATTTGGAATGTAGTGGTGGATTTTGGCATTCAAAGCTGTATAGTAGTATATATTTATTTAATTATTTTGAATATAATGTAGGATTTTTTAAAGTTAAATTTTAAATTTATGAATTTAATTTGGAAACTTTAATTAATTATTTAATATCAATTTGTCGATTGCTGACATGGCAATCTAATCCGTTTGGCCGTTCTAGTGACGTGGCAGTCTTGCCTGTGGCAAGTTCAGCCTATGTGGCAGCTTACATGGCAAATTATTGAATAATAATAATAATTCTTTCACTGTGACCGAATCACGATATAAAATCAACATAGAAGTGTTGATTATTGTCCGAATCAAAATGTCCTAATCCACTGTCCAAAATAACATATATTTTTTGATTTTTTTGTTGAATAGGACACTGAATTTTGTAGTAGTGGGAGGTGAATCTACCAATTTCTTCCTATCTAATTTCCCTATGCATACTACTACAAAAATTATCCAACTGCACAATACCCCAAGAACCCAATCCAATTTGCCTTTGAAGCATGTGAAGGGGATTAAGAATCTTAAACACATCAATCATATCATTGTTATCAAACCTAGAATACAAAGCCTCACTTATAGCCTCAACATACAACTTTTAGAATGATAGAGCAACTTCTGAATCAGTTACTAAGGGTTTCTAGTCATTTGAATGAACTCTGTAAAATTGGCCCCCAAAATTTTATTGTGTAAGCAATGAAGGTAATTATATGGGGGTCCAAATTTAAATATCACAAGAAAAATCATACTAGGGTTGATGTATTCTAATTTAAATCACAAGAATCAAGAAGAAAATGCAACCTACTATTGAAGTAATTTTTATCTTCACAATAGATCCTATTGATGAATGTCAACATACACAAAATGTTGTCCAAAAAATATATAATGTATATATGAATTTAAAATTGCTTAATTTACATAACAACAAGGGAGTAGATCCATGCTGAGTGGGAGGAGTATCATGCAAAAAGGCTAATATTGATTCCAAAGAATAACATAATATAATTATAATATAGTGACCTAGAGAGCCAAAGAATTTTGTGATACCTTTTGAGGAATTTTTTAGCATCATTTAATTCATTTTAGATTGCTTGTAGGATTTCTTTTTAGGATTTTTAAAACCAAATAAAGTATATAAAGTGGGATCAACATTAGTACACATGTTCTTATAAGACACTTTTCAAAGCCTCAAGAGCATTCAGATTAGTTCAATGAGCTTCTACCCAATTTCTTTAGTCCAAGAATCAATTCTTGATCAAATCTCTTTAAATTAAGCCACTCCTAAATAATACTCCCTCCGTCCCAAAATGATCTTCATGTTGGCCTTAATTTTTTGTCCCAAAATGATCTTCCTATTGTATTTTGTGACATTGCAAATTGGTCAAATTTGATTTTTGATTGCTATTTGGGACCAACGAATGAACTCCACGTAGTACTTTCCCCTCCATCCATGCAATCATCATTTGAAAAACACATGAAATGATTAAAGGGGTCAATCAAAATTGCTCATTATTATTTTTTGCATCTCTTTGATATTGCTTGATTGAAGGAGATGAAGCTCTAGGAGGCAGAACAAAGGGCCACACATGGTCTTGGGCATATACTGAATGCCTACAAAATGTCAACCTCAAACTCAACAATTAATTGACCACTGGTGCTCCTTGAAAATGCCCAAAAAATTCTACTTTTCAAAATTTCAAAACTACACTTTGAAAAGGGCTCCAAAACTCAAAGTTTATAAGACAATAAGAATGCATCAAACTCTACTTATAGTGCAAAATTGGTTTCTTAAATGTTATTTTTAGCCTTAATTTGGAACATTTTGTCCAACAGGAAGATCATTTTGGGACGGAGATAGTAATATAAATTGATTGTTTGCTCATAGATAGTGATAGCAAAAGGGTTCTAAATTCTTCATGATTTACAATCATACCGTAGATGTTTGCTATATGTGAATTCTTGAGTTTCACTTCAAGCTCAAAGATTTTTTTTTTCGCTTTTGTATTTTATTATTAGATTTTATAAACAAAAATACCTAAAAAGAGTGTTGGACTGAAATTGCAAAAGTTTTTCCAATATTGTGTTTTATTTTTAGAATCCCGGAGTGCCTAAAAGGCTCCAATCTCTTGTTAATAGAAAATTAGGAGTTTAAAGATAGCTCAAATCTAGGTTGCTATAATCAATTGTAAAATATCTTTTTTGGTTTGGATAAAGCCCAAATCCACAAGTGCATGTGTCAAAGCCCAGCTAAAGTTAGAATTAATATTTTATGTATAGTAGTTCTCTTGAGGTTTAGAAGAACTTATAGTAGAAGTTTGAGTTACCAGTCATTCCCAGAGAAAAGTAGAAAGTTGACCTTGTAGACACAAACTCAAGCAATATGAAGAATGATGCAATCGATAGTCAAAGAGAGATGTTTTTTCATTAGAGAAAATATGAGGCCTCTGGAGTGCCACTCCCAAGCCCTCCAAGGACCTTGCAAATAACATTTTATTTTGCTTAAGGATTAGTTTTTTTCTTATTGCTGCTTACCTTATGTTGCGATGTTGGATACTTGTCAGTGGCTCAAAATTTGAGTACAAGGTGCTAAATAATCAAGGTTAAGGTACTCAAATCATTTAGTATTCATTATTGGATACCTTGTACTTGGATGCACCTTGCATTCAGATAACCAGAATATAGAAAAAAAAACAAATGTCCAAAATAGTCCAATGACCAACTACCATCAAGATTTTTTTTTGATGGCAAGGTGAAAGACGTACTTCATTGACATTTGGTGAGAATGAAGGGCGCAATGGTTGTTTTAATAGAGAAATGAATTGTCCATCATGAATCCTCAAAGGGTATGGGATAACTTGAAGATAGACCATTCTATCTCCAAAAATCAGTTTGAGATTTACAACCTCCAACAAAAAGTTATGGACAAAATTTAGAGAGGGTGTTTGAAAATGTAAAAAAACATGTCCTTTCCAATCCTTCTCTGAAATTTGGCTAGTTGGAGTCTCAAAACTTGAAATGGATTTTTGAAGATGAAAGTTAGCTTGAATTCCCACATGTATTTAGGTCAATTTAAAAAAAAAAAGTTATCTACTATGCCTAAATGAGGTCTAAAATTCAACATTGAACACAATTCCTGCATTTGATTTAACTATGAGTGGTTGAACTTCTATTAATCTTAATTTACATATGCCACCTCAATTGTCTTACCTACCACTATCCCACTTGTATAAAAAGCTTCTCTTCTCATCTTTTTAACACACAAGATTAAGTAAGTGACTTTTGAAGCTACAATGAAACCTCTTATAATGCAAATTCTCTACTTGCATAACTAATTGTAGTTCTTTATTTGCATACTCCTTATGTCCATATAGTCTATTGCACAAACCATCAATGGAGTTGATTATGTCAGACATCATTGATTTTTTTAGCTTAGCAACCAAACAAACACAATTATTATACAACATGAGCATGTTTAATTAATTAGCCTTTGGCACTTGAGTTTCTCTATAAGCATACAACTAATAACTACTCCCTTCCATTCCCATGCAGTAAGGAAAGTTTGATTGTAGTTGTTTTTGGCAATTAGTTTCAAAAGTTGCCTAATTTGATTGAATTTGATTAAATTGTTAATTAAATAACTTGTATTCTATTGCCTTGATGTATCGTGATTATTATGTCCTAACATCCTTTGCAAAAGTTAAATGAGGTGAACTTTGTGATAGTAAGAATTTATAGGGTCAGCGGTGACATATAAATCCTTAAGGATGTCACCGCAAAGTAGCCCTCTGGAGGCCTCAAATTTCCTCTAATGTATACATAAATACATTCTAGGAGCTCAACGACACAATCAGTTTGTCAAGATTTCCTTCTAGTCAAAAGCTTTGAAGTCCACCGGATTTAAAAGGAGGTAATAACAATCAAGCCTTCTTGTAAAAAGTATAGGGTAAGAGTATGAGCTTGCACTTAGTGTTTTGAACCTTCTTAGAGCGAGGTCACCTATAAAATTTTGGATTTTTTTGAATTGTAGAAGTTAGTATTCCATAAAGTCAACTGTATTAACCAATATAGGAAATTTTTTAGAAATGATTTAAGTTGCATTAAAATTTGACTAGAAATTAGTATATAATATTTAGTCATAATAAAGTTCTTCAACAAGTTTCAAGGCATTCCAACACTAGTATGTATCCAAACGTCCAACCCCACAATTCCCGACAATTTAAAAAAAAAATTGAGGTGTTGATTTGAGCCATGTGAGCATGAGACATCTAAATGAAACAAAAGTAGAGTCTTTTATTACTCCAACAATCTTTTTCGGCACTTCAAACAAGTCAAAAAATTTAAAGAATATAAATTTTTCATTTGAAAATTTATGGTTCTTCATTTTGACAATTCGCGACTTTTACGAGTCTAATTGACATGGATGAAGGGGGAGATGTCCAGAAAGGCTACTTTGGGCCTTTTAAACCCTAAAGGACCAAGCTACGTTTTTTTGGCAACATTGCCATTTTGGGCAGCTCACTACAAATGGAGTTTTTATTTTTTTTTCTTTGAAAATTTTACACAACATGTGTACAAGGAGTAGCTTTAAGGCCCAACAATTTTCATAATTTTTGACTACATAGTTAAAAAGTTATTGCACAATAAGCAATTTTCATTGAACTTTGGGCAGCCTAGGCAACTTAGAAAACTTCTTTAAAAATTACTTTAAAAAAAATAAAAATTTAAAATTGGTTATTTAGATTTATATATATGCGGGAAGCTTTGAATCATTCAATTTTGATTAATGAAATGTAAGTTATGAGAAGTTTTAGTTTGTAGGTAGGTATGGTTTTGAGAGACTCTATACCTATCATATCTACCCGCAAACTAGTTTAGTTGAAACTTGTTGGAACTTGTTGAAATTAGTTGCACCTTTTGGAATGGCAAAGCTTTGGCTTTGCACGTGCCATTTTAGATATTATTACACTCATTTTTTCCTTTTGTTTTAATTTTTTTGGAAAATATTGCTATGATAGCAAAGCCGCTCGGACTCTAGTATCCAAGACTCAAACATTCCTTTTATTTTTCCTCAAATTTTTTCCCAATTTTTTATTTATCATGTTGCAAAAATCTAAGAATTTGTCCTTCAAATATCCATCAACATGAGTCTAACATAGTACCCAATCTTAGAAAAGGGAGACACTTGTATTATTTTCTATCACATGCAATGTGCTCATTCGCACTCCAAAAGACTCTAAATTCATAGGTAAGGTACTCATGATTATAATATACCTTGGCTAATTTATTTTTTCCCATTTTTCAAAAATATTTTACTATCCAAAAATAGTCCCTAATTTTATATTACACTTGTCAATTGGGGTATTTTAGTTCTATTTTTAACGCAAAAAACAAATTTAGAGCTCAAATTTGGAGGGAATGGTATTCTACTACATTAGCAATTCAAAAAAGTTTTAATAATAGTTTCTTGTATCTTGTATGGAAGTCCACAAAATGAGCTTCTACTTGCGTTTCAAAATATGTAAAATATTATTTTAGTGGTCCTTTTAGTAAATGATCATCTCCATAGAGTTGTTACAAATGGTCAATTTTTATTTATTTTCATTTTTTTACAAATTATAACATTGAAGTATTTATTTTCTTAAGATTTAGCACTTTTTTAATTCTCCTACTTAGAGAATGTTTCTATTTTTTTATCTTCCTAGGGTACAATTTCCTTATAGGTGTATACATTGGTCATATTTTTAAATGTCTTAAAAATTATTTTTCTAATTTTAAATTACTCCAGAAAAATAAGCATGAATAATGTGAAAAGGCAACAAAATCAACAGGTTTTTCTTACAATCACCCAAAATATAAATATAAATATAAAAAAATCAGTTAGAAATTAGGGCCAAAACTTGACATTGGGCTAGAACTTCAAACTCAGAGGAGTTAGAGCTTTAAAAAACATAAGATAAAAACATAAGTTAGAAATCAGAGCTTCAAATTCAGGGGTCGGATATAACTTACAAACAGGGATCAAAATTCAAGCAGACGTCAAAGTGCTGAGAGCCCTGTCAGGACTGGGGTATCAAAAAATCTGAAAATTTATACAGAATGTTGTTTTGCATTTCTTTTTCATACTTGAGTCACTGGCTTGACTGAGTGCATGTTTTGCCAGGGCGTGCAACAAGGCTGGTCATTAACAAAAGAAAATCAGAGTGGATGAAGAATCTGAATGGAAAACAAATGAAGAGTTAGTTGAGAAGAGAGAAAGCAAAATCAGAGTGGGAGGAGAGAGAGAAAATCACTAAGCCAATGAGCAAGTTGAATGAGTAGAGTAGGAGTTGTGTGAAGGTCTAAGTACTTGATGTGGCGTTAAGTTAGAACTCAAAAGTTGCAAATCAACACTTGAGGTTGTAGTTAGGAGACAATTTGACCACTAGTCAAGGTTAGACTATTAATTCAAAAAGGGAAAAGCAAAAAAAGGTATAGTTGACCGAATTACAAGTCATTAGTATACACTTAGGCCGGCTTCACATTACAGGCAGGAAGGCAAGCTTTCAAGCCACCGCACTTCCGGCCTGTCAACCATGAAAAAGAGATCCACGTATGTAATTTGGTGTGAAACTCTGGAACGGTAGGAAGATGTTCAAGTGGGGTCCTCTGTCTCCTAATATTGGAAGCAAAGGCAAAAATAACAACCCAGCTACAGAGAGTAAAAGCCCAGTTTAGTTGCCATTCCGTCAAAGAGAGGAGCAGAGGCAAATGACGCAGTGCCATGCTGCACGAGAATCTTGTAAACATGCTGCCATCTCGCGATGTCCCACCAATTGGAGAAAATTTCTACAGTAGGATGATGCCATTGTTCGTCATCCAAGCATTTGAGACAAGGAGGCCTCCGGGGGAAGTGCCGTGAGAGAAGCAACTTCCAGCCAAGAACCTCCGGAAGAGTTTTGTTGCTAGTGGCAGGACACATCAACGACTTTTTCATCCGCGCACTTCCTTTTTGCCGCTCTAGTGTGAAATCCAACTTGCTACTGCGACCAATCACATCAAGAAAATGCACTTGCCGCTTGTCTTCCTGCCTCTTGTGTAAAGCGGCCCTTAGTACAATTGAAATTGTTGACAATTTGGTCATCATTTTTTGTAATTTCAAGTCAATTAGAAGACAAACAATAGTACTAGAGTCAATGTTTTCCAACCTCAAAATACCTAAAGAAAAAAGTCAAATAGATTAAAAAAAAAAAAACAGTCTCGTGAAAAACCAAAGATTGAAAAAAGAAAATAGTTTAGAAAAAAGTAAAAGAGTAAAAAAAAGAAAGAGTTTAGAAAATCAAAGAAGAAAATAGGAAATAAAATAGGTTGAGAAATAGAATAGAATATAGATTGGATATACACATCTTATTGTAAAAGTCACTAATTAAGCAATATGCAAAGAATAACAAAATTGGGACAAGATGGAGCATACAATATGATCATGACATGGGTATTGGAGGATGGGGACATAGTGGAGACAGGCTCTGAGGTATGTGGTTAACCTGACCATTTTTATTTTTTCAAAAATCATTGGTTAGTTAAAAGTTTGGTGTTCGATTCAAATCCTTTAAGTTTACTAAAATTCAAAATCTAAATTTAAATTGCCTTCAAAACCATCTCACACTTGAAAAAAAGATTAAAAAAACAAAAAAGATAGAATAAGATGAAGTTTGATAGTCAAAAAGGCTAATGGAAAGTACTAAGATTCATCCAATTAAAGTAAAAAAGAATCTGAAAATTCTAGTACAATTTAGAACAAAACACCAAAAATAAAAGTCAACTTGAAAATATCAATTAGTAGAAAATGCTAGATGAAGTTTTATAAGTAGCTGAAACTTCATCCACCCATAACTTTTGTTAGGAAGGTCCAATTACAAAGTGTCTTATCATTTTGGAAAGGAAATTTAGTACTCTAAAACTTAAACTAGTTCAAAATTTTAAGGTATCAACTTCACTTAGAGATCTACTAGAATCTTGGCCTAAATTGGCTCTAAAACTCCAAACCCCAAACTTTTGCAAATTTGATCAATCTTAGTTGAAATTTGGAACAATTAGGATTTCTTATTAGGAAATTCTTGATCATTGCTTGGCAGGTTAATTGGATGATGTTTAAACACCCAACCTTTAGGATTTTGAACCAATGACATAAAACTTGGTTATACCGTTTTATTTTAAGGGTGGAGATAAAACGCTTACACCTTGTAGCAATCCATATTTATTAGTTTAAAAGATTTAATTGTACCATCATATTTAGTATGAAATTTTCAATTTCCAAAGGATTGACACAAAGTATCAAGTTGAGTTATATTCATTCTCAAATGGTTTGCAGGACCATATTATTGACTTGTATAATAGGAAGGATAGTGGCGATAGGATTTGGGACTTGTAATCTTTAAGAACTTAGGTTCCAAATGACATGGACTAGTTCTAAATGACATGGACTTGGGTTCTAAATGACATGGTCTTCATGGCAATATTGTTGATGGATTCATTTTCTCAATCCTAAACTTGGCGTATTTGTTGTTGGGTTTAGTATCTCTAAGCCTTGCATAGAAGATTTTTTTATTATATAATCCACCAAATCCAATTATAGCAACAAATTTATTCATTCATAACAAAGTCTCATCCAACGTTGTTAGGAGTTATCAAAAATTCATCCATGAATTTTATTGATTGACTTTTTTCATCTGAAAACATTAAACTACAATCATCTTCATTAATCAATTTCCATGGATGATAGAATGGTATCAAATACAAAATTCTTCAAAATGAACTAAAATTTGAAAATTCATCACTATCTATCTTTGAAATATTTTGTTTATTAATTTAATTTTAATTTAATAGTCACTACTCACAACTCATCGCTCCCTACTCACACTTGAGCAACCTTATTTGGATTGATATAGTACAATTTACTTTTCTCTCTATCACTATCAATATTGAATGCTTCTTGAAGAAATTGGCATACTCTATGTATATTCTTTAAAAACAAAAAACTTACACCTTTGGATTTTGACATTTGCACATTGGATTTAAAATTTACAATTTTTATTACTTACCCCAAATATACTTAGATAAAAGAAATTACATCAAGGCTAAGACTTAATTAACCCCTAAAGGACCGGCAAGCGTTTTTTGGCCATATAGAAATTTTGGGCAGGTCCGTGTGACTAGAGATTTCCATATTTTAAGCTGAAATTTGAATAGAAGGTGGGCGTGAGGAATATCTTTCATATGCACTAAGTTTCAGGACATTTGGAAATAGGAGTCAAAAGTTACAGCCAAATATGTTATTTTTTTTAACTGGGCAGTCCGGGCAGCAAAAAAAATTTGGCAGAATTTTGATTTTTTTTTTAAATATTTTTTTTCTTGTAGATTATATTTTTTTCTATTTGGAAAGCTTTGATTCATTTCATTTGGATTTGTTATGAGAAAGTTATGGACATTCTTGTTTTTCGGGCAATTAGAGCATCTTCTTGAAAAAAATAACTTGTAGGATTCATTTCTAAATGCTAATTTTGCAATTTAAAAAAAAAAAAATTCTCATGGTTTAGTTTACTTGCTAGAACAATCTCACCATTGGAATTAGTGTATTTTAATTCTATCTAAAATATATTAATGTTTTAGATTTTCCTTCTATCTCGTACCTACTTCTACTTAATAAATTTTTTAGGAATGATAATTAAGTTTTTTTGAATATTTTTTTTCCCCCTAGACTCTCAACTCAATTCTCCACTATAAAGATTTGAAGCACAAAACTTTGTAGTGCAAAAATTTTAAGTGAAAAATGTTTAACCCCTAAGCGCTCGAGCGACCATTTTCTGGTCGCTGCCCTACCTGGTCGGGCTGTCCAACCTCAAGAAAGGCAAAATTTTGGTGACCCAATTTTTTGGTGGGTGCCAGGAAGCAATTACTAGAGGTTCAGCTGAATAATTAATGGAATTCATTGTAAAATGCCTTCGCTTAATTTTTTAAAAATTCCGCAGTATAATTTGAGGCTTCAAGATTATGATGCTTGTGGTCATTGACGAATAGTTAGGGGCCACGTGTGAGGTTTTCAACGCTGCCCCTCCCATGGGGCAAGGCCTGTGGGCTTACTCCCATTACTGAACCGGCCTCACTGCATCGGGTTTGGCAACAGGGGCTCTGACAAGAAAGAGCAGAAACGGCCAGTTGAACGTAAACCATGGCAGAGTGGAGTCAACACAGAATTTGGCGTTAGGGGGTGGTGGTTGACACACTTATTCAGCTGAACAGAAGTTTTGAATGGCCAAGCGGCATAAAAACCCTCCCCAGCCCATAGAAGACAACTAAATCTTCCAAAATTGCCACATGCACCAAAAAAAAGAGGTCTTACTCATGGTTACGAAACTCATAAGAGCCTCAACACTTTCCTCTATCAAAACAAGCTCACAAATCAGTCAAACTCACGCACTCGGGTGACCTCACTCCTTAGCTGTCACTCATGTGACTTTACATCACAAAACATTCGAAAATGTGGCATCATAACTGAAAGCATACTGCATTAATAATTTTCTGCTCTACTACTTTCCTCTCAATCAACTGCTCATATGCGTGAACTAAGAAGAGCCCTAAATCAGCCTCATTCCCGAAACTCAAATCTAACTCTTCCTTCATGTCGATTCACAGCCCACACCACAGAAAGAACAAGTCAATGACAAATCAATGCATATGCTCTACCATGGGCTATGACTGGTTATGAAAGAGTGAGGGCATAAACAAGAATGCCACACCCCTTGAAAAGCATCCAGCCTGCAAACATGGATTCCCCTTCCTCCATCCCATCTCTCCCAATCCCGCCTGCTTTGTCTGCAGCTGCTGAGGTAATACAGAATTGGGCTTGCCATGACCATGCTGCCTCTGAGGCTCAAGTCCGCCTTCTGCTTCTGTGCATGAATAAAGACTTTCTAGCTGGGAGACCAAGATTGCCTAAGAGTAGAGTGCTGCCCAAACGGCCATCGAACAAGAACTACAGGCAGCTATACTACCGTAATGCTGTTGCCATTCTTGGTTGGGGACCGTCGCGACACCACGAAGGGGATGGGCAAGGTTTCAGCAGCGTCGTGTATGAGCTACTGCGAACTGTTGTTTTCCCTGATGCCATAGACGATGCAGCCAGCCCTGCATCTGAACAATACAACATCAAAGGACGAACAAAAATAGAAGACCTGCATGAAGGAACACAACAAGGAGACTGCCATAACTGCCAGCTAGCAATTCAAGCATTTAAGGGACCAACCAACAATACTGCTCGACCTTCCAGCACTTCATTAGGTTTGTTTCGTCTCCCAATTTTTTTTGGGCCTGGCCGGTCCTTCTCAACTCCTTACCGTTTTTTCTCCCAATTTTTTTGGTTGCTGGTTACTTCACTTACGATTGCTGTTTCCATTTCCAATTTTTTTTTGTCCTTCTTCCTACTTCTGTGATGAGTGGCCTCTCCATTAACGATTTCCTTCGGTGGCACCTTCTTCTCTTACCAGTGGCATTCCATTCTTTAATTTTCTGCCTTCCTTTCTGTTTCTCTCATCACTACCGATCTACTCACTACCTACAACGCTCGCTGCTTCGTTCAACTGCAATTTATGCAGTCAAATTTTCATTTTCAGATGTTCTTGTTTATTCTACGATGTGTGAGTCGCAGCTTGGACTCATATGGCCGGTGCAGGCAAGCAAAGTGTCCTGTACCACATAAATGTAGGGAAAGGGGATACACAACAATAAAACAAGAACGAAGCAGCAAGCGACACACAAACAAGTTAGACCCTACACTTATGTTTTTCTTGTGTTCTTTGCCTTCGTTCTTTTAAGGTTTGTAATTTCTTACCTCGGCAACCTGGCAGTAGCAGCGGACGCCAACGTGGGGAGGGTTGGCGGAATAATTGACTAATTCGATGGAGGACCGGTCGGCTCCAAAACAGGTGCGTCTCTCTCGGCCAAACTTTTCCTTCGTTTCTGCTACTCCGCTCAATGACAACAGTCCTGACCTTGCAACAAAAATTCAATCAGGGAAAGACAAGATCAGCAACGATGCAACAACAAACAAGGGGGACCAGGGAGCGGGAAGTAACGACGACCTCCCTGCCGGCGGTGGTCCAGGTTAGCATCTGCACCCTTTAATTTGTGAAGTCAATTTTGTTTTGCTGTGGATTAGCTGGGGTTTCAATTGTACCTATAACGCGGTGGCAGCAGCCTTGGAATTGGGTGCAAGCCGTAAACGCCGGCGCGGCCTGGCCAACAATGGAGACGACAGTTTTATTTTTGAATTTGTCGGAATGCCCCCCAACGTGCGCCTCGACCTCCTCCTGCTAAATTCAACGGCACTGTCGGCCTTCCCAAACTCTTCACCGCTGCCAAAGCTCTTGACCTCGTTGGCGCCACCGGCGCTCCTGAAGCCGACGTTGCCTTCGCGACTAAGTGAATCGGCTACTTCTCAGGGGAAAACGACGGAACCGCAGCAGCCCGCACCGTCTGGAGGCCCAGTACCACTCTTGGAACAACAGTCCGACCTTCAGACGTCATTGTTTCCAATGCCTGTGAGGGTACCTCACAACAGCCTCCGTGACAACCCCAAATGCAAAGAAGATGAAGACGATGAGGAGGGTAATTGCTTCAGTCTAGGTCTAGCCACATATTCCTACCTCCACGAGGTGACAAAGGACGAAATGTACTTCATTATTTTGCAAAATAAAACTACAATTGCATTAAAAAAATCCGATGTGCATGAAATACTGCAAGATGAAGAAGCCCATTCTGAGTCTGAAAATGAAAACACAGACCATGAGGGCTGTCGAGAATCCTCCTGCGATAGTGAAAAAAATAGTGAGAGCTCTGACAATACTAACAAAGAAGAAAGCGCCTCCACCGAAGACTTCGATGACTACAATGAAGGAGGAAATGCCGACCACCAAAACAATTATGCCCCTCCTACATGCAGTCCACCTCACACCTTCCTTCACCCACAAGTTTCACGGCAGTCTTCATTGACGGATCCCACCCGGGACCGGCACAACTCCGACCACGCACAAGAGCGGCAATGAAGGAGGCGGACGACACAACGAGACAGCAACAACGTCTTCGTGATGAGAAGCGGGCATCGACGGAGGGAGCGCCGGAAGAGTTGCCGTCACCAACGACGGAGGAGGCTACAAGCGGCAAAGGCCAGAAGCGGGCGCGGCCGGCAACCAACCCGGGGAGGCTTATTTTGGCGGCAGGGAGCGGCACTTCCGAGGGACTTGTGGTACTGCCGGGGCCTGGGCGGGGCGGCAGAGGGAGGGGTCGTGGCTGCATGGGGCGCCAAGGGAGGGGCCAGAGTTTGTCATCTCCAGCGCAAGGTTCAGACAAAATAAAAGAAGACTACGCCCCATCGACGTGGAACAAGAGGTACATGAATTTCAACCCTAAAGTGAAACCTTTCAGTGGTCCAACACCGGGCTTGACTCAAGAGTGGGATCGGGACCCTTCGCTTCTTCAACTATTTGGTGTATTTTGGTCTATTCAAACATTGAGGCGTATTTGTGCGGAAACAAATAGATACGCCACAGAGAAATTGAAGAGGGCCAAGCCTGGCATTCTAAATCCCACGGACCCCGCTGATAACGAGACCTACACCCATGGAGGCATTGGGTGGAAATCGATGGACGTGGCCGAATTGAAGGCTTTTTTTGCAATTTCTTTGTGCATGGGATTGAAGAAACTTCCGAACATACGCATGTATTGGCGGAGGTCAGAGCCATTTCTTTTTTGCCCCGTTATATCCCAACTTCTATCCCGCAATCGATTTTTGTTGCTATCAAAATGCCTCCACATCACCAACCCATCATCCATAAGCGTGGATCGTAAGTCTCCAACTTATGACAAAGTCAACAAAGTCCGGTGGTTGTTGAATGAAATGCGAGACCGTTGTAAGGCCCTCTGGAACAATGGAGAGAAAATCACCATCAATGAGATGATGGTTCGTTATAAAGGGGTGTATTGCCCGATGCGGCAATACATGCCCAACAAGCCCGAGAAATGAGGACTAAAAATTTGGTGCCTCGCTGATTCAATGATACGTTTTGTGAGCAACTTTGATGTTTACTGTGGAACGTCAATTGAAACCGTGGGGGCCCCAAAGTCCAAGAAAGGTGAGCCCAAGATGGAGCAAAGGGTAGTGGAGGCTTTGCTTTGAGGGTTGGAAGGTCGAGGACATGTTGTGGTCATGGACAATTTCTTCACGAGTGTGGAATTATTCCGTGATTTAGAATGCGGTGGTACATATGCCACGGACACTCTACGGAGCAACCGCATTGGACTCCTGGATTTTGCGAAGGACCAAAAAGCTTTCAAGAAGTCCGTGCAAGGAAGTTTGGAGTGGGCTATGCATGACTCTCGCAAGATGTGTGCTGTCATGTGGATGGACAAGAAACCGGTATTGTTATTATCCACTAGCGCATTGCCATTGTCTTTTCCATGCGAAGTAGTCAAAGTACCGCGCCGGGTTGGTGGAAAAATTCATAAAATCAAGACATCTCCGGTTCATTTGGAATATACTACTTTCATGCGTGGTGTTGACGTGGCGGATCAACTTCGTGGTTCCTACTCATGCCAAGTGCGTTCCCATAAATGGTGGCACCGTCTATTTTACTTCCTCATCGACACGAGCAGGTGAACATATGGATTATCCACAAGGAGGTTTTGAGGGGAAAAGGACGGGAGAGGGAGTGTTTGTCACATTCAACTTCATAGTGGCAATGTGCAAGGCATTGACAAAGAGCTGGGCAGGGCAAAAAGCCACGATTTCACTATTGTGGGAAGACATGCCCCGAATTCATTACCCTCAAAGAAGTCGCTTGCGTCGTCGTTGCGTTGTGTGTAAGAGAAGAACGAATAGTTTCTGTGCGCTATGTTCATTCCAGTGGATGTGCTACACACGTGGATGCTACATGAAAATGCACCACCCTAGCAGCACATTCTAGGTGAGTGGACGTAATTTGGGTCGTTAGTGTGAGTCATTTCTTACGACTACGTTGGTCCGCTTCTCTTTTTCATTGCATTATATGGACACGTGAGTTAGGGTTTGTATGTATTGATTTTGAACCGTCCTTGTTTGCATATGTTTGGTGTCTTTCATGTTTTCATTTTTATTTAGCTTTGGTGTTTCATTTTTATCATTCTCTTGAATGGGTACACATAGTTATTGCTTTTGGCTAGCCCTTTACTTTTATATTCTCTTTCCTCCATACCATTTTTTGGTTTTGCATTTGCATTTAGCACTGGGGATTGGTAATGACATTTCTTTTTTGCTTTGTGCTATCCTTAATTTTTTGGATTTAGGTCTCACCTTATGATTTTTACGGTCATATTCCCATATCTTTTTCTAGTAGAGTCTTTATCTTGTTTTGGCTTTCGTATTTATAATCTTTTTATATTTGAAGTTTCCAATTTTTTTTTCTTAGGGCTTGACCTTATCCTCTAGGTATTGGTCTTTCCATTTGTTTATGTGATATGGTCTTTGTGTATTTTTTAGTCTTTGCTCTTCATATGTATATTTTTTTGGTGTTCCCCGGTTTTATTTGCTTTGTTATGTTTGTTTTGTTTTGTATTTTGGGGCGGGGAGGCCATACCTAGCGCTCAATGAATTCTTATTTCTAAATTTTTTTACTTTGGCCTATACTTGTTTTCCATGCTCACGTCCATCAAGCCCATTTTTTGGATTGGCCTTAGGGTTTTTTTTTGGTTTCTTGACTAAAAAAGACCATGAAACCGCAACATCCAGTGATTGAAATGAACAGAAGCCTTCATGTAAATTGCCCCAGTCTGAGGCTGCTTGACCCCTCTAACGTGGTCAAAAATGACTCCCCAACCCCTGCAGGAAGTATCCCAAGGGAAGTGAGAAGAAGCGGCACCCCGCGGCGTGGTCCGGCCTGCCACGGCAAGGGACAGCCACGTTGGCCCCTGCAGGTGCCGCGGTGGGTACCGTGGCCGCAGCGCACAAGCGACCGGCAGCTGCGGTCTGGTGGGGCGGGGCGGTTGCAATTTAAAAAATACCCACCAGTTGGCCGGAAGGGAGACGAGGGGCGGGCTTTTTGAAATTTTCTACGCATTGGAGTCTGCGCGCGCTCAACGGCAGGCAAGTAGGGAAGATGGCAGGGGGAAGGAAGAAGGAAGACAAGTGGGAGGCCCGTAGTGGCTAGAGGGGTGGTGGTGGTTGGAATGGGAGGCCCGTTAGCTGACTTGCCCTGGGTAGGCACAGGCTGGGCCCAAGATAGCCGGGGAAGGGTGCCATGGTCCCAAATTTTTGTTTTGCAGCCTCACAATGTGAGGCTTTGCTATTGCAAGCCCCAGAAAAAATAGCAAATTAGATGCATTGCTTTCCAAATTTTTTTTGAGTAATGTGGACTTCAGACCTGAAGTCTGAGTCAAAAAATGCTGGTATTCGAAAAACACCTGAAGAAGTTGTTGGCAGTCAAAGTTGAGCTGCCCGTCACTGGATTTCACTAAAATGTTATGAAATTGAACTTTAGGAGTAATTTACGGAAGATCCGTTTGGTCAAATGACCTGAAAATTTCAGGATATGTAAATGAGTATAGTATGCACAAGATCCAACGGTTAGATTCCCAAAAAACATGTTTTGCAATTTTCTTTCCATTTCATAAGAAAATGGCCGAATTGGCACTGTTTTGAAGCTCTACACCCCCTCGGGCGTTTAGGGGTTAAAGTCAAAAAATCTAGTCCCGCAATGTGCTGAAATACTTGTTTTTTCCACTTTAAACGCACATATCTTGCAATCTGAGTAGTCAAAAATTCTGAAATTTTTTCCACACATTCTCATACTAGTTAGGTGTAAGATCCTATGGTAAGATGTGGAAAAAAAACATTTTTCATTTTTGTTTACTCCTTGCTATAGAAATGGCAGTTTTGATGGTTTTTTGGCAGAGAAAAGGCCTTGGGTCTTTAGGGGTTAAGGAGTATACTTTGAACAAATGTCATGGGAAAATACAAACCTTACATGATGAATCAAGATTGTGATTGGTCCAAAAACCCAAAAATCAAAAGAATTGATTGAATATAGTCTTAATAATGTCAACATCTCATTAATTGGTATCTTTTCATCTTCCAATAAAAACATATTAGAGAAACTATCAAAAACTTAAATAAACATTTGTGTCATTATTTCTATGAAAAAATCATGTACTTCAACATTAAGACAATCATCAAGATACATATAAACATAAGCATCAATAAAATAAAGTTATTATACTTGAGCAACTGAACATGTACAATTGTGCAAACACAATAGTTTAATATTAAAATACAATAATATCGAAGCAAATTATTAAGCATTTCACTAGGAAGTCATATACCATAAACGGATATGAATCTTTCTTATACAAAATCCTAATTTCTTCAATATCCAATTATAAAAGAAGACAATACATGTAAAAAACATCAATCATTCAAGGGAGTTTTAACATTGACAAAAATCTATCAATCAAGTATTAATACTAATGCTTGCCTTCATAGACAACATCATTTTTAATTTAAGAAGGCAATTTACAATTAAATGAATTTATAAAAGAAACACAATGAAGTATAGAGTAAAATAAAAGCACCCAAAAAACGCAATTTAATAAAATACCTGCGACTAGTAAAATAAAAGCACCAAATGTTGGACTCAAGATCATGCAACTTGCCAACATCCTCTAATGCATCAATTTACTTAATAAACATTCTTATATTTCCCTGCAACTCCTCAAAATACAAGCGTCATTGTATTCAGGTTCATCAAAGTACAAGCGTCATTGTATTTAACTCCTTCAATGCATTTGTACTCTTGCTCATCAAGCCTTTAACTTCTTTGATAAAAAATAAACATTATGAGGCTCAAGATCGTTAGTTTTTTTCAAATTCTCATCTTACACATCATTCTCTTAAGTGCTTAATAAATGCTAAAAACATCATTAGGCTCAAGCTCATCAGCCTAATTCAAGTCCTTTAATGCCTCTACATACTTGCCCATCATTCACTTAATATCCCCACACGACTCCTTCGAGAATGCATGATTAGGCTTCAATTTATTAATATTGTTAAAGTCCACCAAGGCACCTACATACTTGCCCATCTTTCTCTGTACATCCCCACAACTATGCAAATGTAAAAGCATCATTATGCTCTTGTTCATTAGCCTTGTTCAAGTCCTTCAATGCATTTGTATACTTGTCCATCCTTCTCGAGCCTTGACTATTTAGAGTGCCTGTATAGTTAGGCTCTAATTTATTAGACTTGTTGAAGTCCTCTAATGCATCTACATTCTTGCCCATAATTCTCTTTACATCCCCAAGCCTCCACAATGTCCAAGCATGATTAGGTTCAAACTCATCAGCTTTGTTCAAGTCCTCCAATGCATTTGTACACTTGTGGGCCGTCATTTTCTATACTTCCCCCTAACTCCGCAAAATAAAAGCATTGTTTGAGTCCTCCAATGCATCTGCATACTTGACCATCATTAACTTTACTTCCCACGCTTGCTCAAGGTGAAAGCATCATTAGGCTCCAATTCATCAGCCTGGTTCAAATCCTCCAATGCATCTGCATACTTGTCCATCAGTAATATTACTTCCCCACGCCTACTCAAAGTGCATGCGTTATTAGGTTCCAATTCATTAACCTTGCTCAAGCCCTCCAATGCATCTTCATTTTTGTCCATCATTCTCTGTACTTCTCCATCCCTTTACAATATAAAAGCATCATTAGGTTGAAGTTCATCAGTCTTCACTACAAAAAAAATATATATATATTCAAGACTTCAAAGAATGATTGCATGCAACATTCAATTCAGACACTTTCCACTGCGAAATGACTTGGGGTTCTTCAAGTCATTGTGGACAAGTCATTTATGTAAATGACAACGGGTGTATTATCACTATCCATTTCTACCTTAGATGTAGATATGAATGAGCTTGTTTAAGTCCTCCAATGCGTCCGTGTACTTACCCATCATTCTCTTTACTTCTCGCCGACTCCTCAGGGTTTGTGCCTGATTAGGCTTCAAGTCATCAGACTTGTTCAAGTCCTCCAATGCATCTGCATTCTTGCCCATAATTCTCTTTACATCTCCACGCCTCCGCAATGTCCAAGCATCATTAGGTTCAAACTCATCAGCCTTGTTCAAGTCCTCCAATGCGTCTGCATACTTGCCCATCATTTTCTTCACTTCCCCTCGACTTCGCAAAGTAAAAGCATCATTAGGCTCTAGTTCATAAGCCTTGTTTAAGTCTTCAAATGCATATGCATATTTGCCCATCATTAGCTTTACTTCCCCACGCCTGCTCAAGGTAAAAGCATCATTATACTTTAGTTCATTAGCCTTGTTTAAGTCCTTCAATGCATTTTCATACTTGCCCATCCTTCTCTTAACATCCCCCCGACTCCTCAAAGTCCGTGCCTGATTAGGCTTCAATTCATCTGACTTGTTCAAGTCCTCCAATGCATTTGCATTCTTGCCCATAATTCTCTTTACATCCCCACGCCTCTGCAATGTCCAAGCATCATTAGGCTTTAGTTCATAAGCCTTGTTCAAGTCCTCCAATGCGTCTGCATACTTGCCCATCATTTTCTTCACTTCCCCTCGACTTCGCAAAGTAAAAGCATCATTAGGCTCTAATTCATAAGCCTTGTTTAAGTCTTCAAATGCATATGCATATTTGCCCATCATTAGCTTTACTTCCCCACGCCTGCTCAAGGTAAAAGCATCATTACGCTTTAGTTCATTAGCCTTGTTTAAGTCCTTCAATGCATTTTCATACTTGCCCATCCTTCTCTTAACATCGCCTCGACTCCTCAGAGTCTGTGCCTGATTAGGCTTCAAGTCATCAGACTTGTTGAAGTCCTCCAATGCATTTGCATTCTTGCCCATAATTCTCTTTACATCCCCACGACTCCGCAATGTCCAAGCATCATTAGGTTCAAACTCATCAGCCTTGTTCAAGTCTTCCAATGCATCTGCATATTTGCCCATCATTTTCTTCACTTCCCCCCGACTCCGCAAAGTATTAGCATCATTAGGCTCTAGTTCATTAGCCTTGTTTAAGTCCTCCAATGCATCTGCGTACTTGCACATCATTTTCTTCACTTCCCCCCGACTCCGCAAAATAAAAGCATCATTAGGCTCCAGTTCATTAGCCTTATTTAAGTCCTCCAATGCATCTGCATATTTGTCCATCATTAGCTTTACTTTGCCACGCCTACTTAAGGTGAAAGCATCATTAGGCTTCAGTTTATCAGCCTTGTTCAAATCCTCCAATGCATCTGCATACTTGTCCATTGATATTTTAACATCCCCACGACTCCGCAAAGTGTACGGGTGATTAGGTTCCAATATATTAGCCTTGTTCAAGTCCTTCAATGCATCTGCATTCTTGCCCATCATTCTCTTCACTTCCCCACGCCTTTGCAATGTCCAAGCGTCATTAGGTTCAAACTCATTAGCCTTGTTCAAGTCCTCCAATGCATTTGCGTACTTGCCCATCATTTTCTTCACTTCCCCCCGACTCCGCAAAGTAAAAGCATCATTACACATTAGTTTATTAGCCTTGTTTAAGTCCTTCAATGCATCTGCATACTTGTCCATCATTAACTTTACTTCCCCACGCCTGCTCAAGGTGAAAGCATTGTCACGCTTCAATTCATTAGCCTTATTCAAGTCCTCCAATGCATCTGTATACTTGCCCATCATTCTCTTTACTTCCCCACGCCTGCTTAAGGTGAAAGCATCATTAGGCTTCAACTCATTAGCCTTGTTCATGTCCTCCAATGCATCTATATACTTGTCCATCATTAGCTTTACTTCCCCACGACCTTGCAATGTAGAAGCATCATTAGGCTTCAATTCATCCAACTTGTTCAAGTCCTTCAATGCATTTTTATACTTGCCCATCCTTCTCTTCACTTCCCCCCGACTCCTCAAAGTGTGTATGTGATTAGGTTCCAATTCATCAGACTTGTTCAAGTCCTCCAATGCATCTGCGTACTTGCCCATAATTCTCTTTACATCCCCACGCCTCCGCAATGTCCAAGAATCATTAGGTTCAAACTCATCAGCCTTGTTCAAGTCCTCCAATGCATCTGCATACTTGCCCATCATTTTCTTCACTTCCCCTCGGCTCCGTAAAGTAAAAGCATCATTAGACATTAGTTTATTAGCCTTGTTTAAGTCCTTCAATGCATTTGCATACTTGTTCATCATTAACTTTACTTCCCCACACCTGCTCAAGGTCAAAGCATCATTAGGCTTCAATTGGTTGGCCTTATTCAAGTCCTCCAATGCATCTGCATACTTGCCCATCATTCTCTTTACTTCCCCACACCTGCTCAAGGTCAAAGCATCATTAGGCTTCAGTTGGTTGGCCTTATTCAAGTCCTCCAATGCATCTGCATACTTACCCATCATTCTCTTTACTTCCCCACGTCTACTCAAGGTGAAAGCATCATTAGGCTTCAGTTCATCAGCTTGGTTCAAATCTTCCAATACCTCTACATACTTGTCCATCATTTTCTTAACTGTTCCACGATTGCTCAGAATGAAAGCATCATCAGGCTGAAGTTCATTAGCCTTGTTCAAGTCCTCCAATGCCTTTGCAGACTTGGCCATCATTCTCATGACTTCCCCACAACTCTGCAATGTCAAAGCATAATTAGGCTTCAATTCATAAGCCTTGTTCAAGTCCTCAAATGCATCTACATACTTATTGATTGTTCTCTTAAACTTCTACACAACTCTATAATGTTTTATCATCATTACGCTCTCAAGTTCATTAGTCTTGTCTTCTAATAGATCTACAAAAGTGTCCATCATTCTCCTAACTTCCCCATAACCTCCCCATGACTCCTGAAATTAGGAACAATATTTTAAAAATGATTGTCAATCTTGTGAATATCCTTCAATTCATCATCATTAACTTAAAATGCACGGTCAAAACCTTCTTCTGTTCATTTCTATTTATAAGACTCTTGAATCTAGAACTTGTGTAGATGGTAGATGATAATTATTTTCCTTGTACATACACAACCCAATGATACATCTATGAACTATGTAGCATGACACATCTAAAATACGTTTGGAGCACAAAAAGTTGTTTAAGCATTGAATGAAATATAGTCACATGAGACTTGAAATATATAAACTATATTCAAAGTAATCTTGAAATTTTCAATAGTGTATTGCAAACATACCTTGGATGTAGAAGCCGTACCTACAATTTCCGAAGAATTGAAGTTACTTTCAAAACCTTACAATGGTTGCATATTGCAAAGCTGCTAGACAAATCTTAAAACACAACCATTTGGACTTAACTATATACTACTCCATGATTCAAATTTGATTGTTATTAGACAATAAATATTAATAGTATTCACTACAATGTGCTACATGTGAATAATAAACATGAACTTCCTAATAGCATTTCACATGGATGTTATGCATTCACGCAAACTATGACCATATCTCCACTTAATATATATTTATTCTAAAAAGCAAGAGAAGTAAAATCGTCAAAAATTCAAAGTCTTAAAAGTCCAAATACTAACCTGCCATTAATACATACTTCACATGTTTCAACTCCCTACAAATGTCATCAAAAGTAGGACGACTTTTTGGCTTTGGATCCCAACATTTTTCAATTAAAGTTCTCACTTCAGAAGGACATTGAGCAGGAAGAGTTGGACGATAACCCTCCAATATCATTGCCTTCATCTTTTGTGTCTGGTCAATATCCGAAAAAGGCAATTCTCCAGTCAATATCTCATAGCACACCATTGCAAAGCTGTAAATATCACATTTGCGAGGATACTTCGGTACTAATTGATTGCTCCTCTCTACATTCAATTGATTGCCTATGCATTGAAGACGTATCAACTCTGGTGCCATCCATCTGTTGCTTCCAACGTTCATTGTTTGCTCTGAGTTTGTGGTGCTATTTTTCTTGATTTTGGATACATTAAAGTCTGCCACCTTGACTTGAATATATTCCAAATCCACATCGGAGGTCTTCACACTTTTGACAAGAATGTTCATCGACTTCAAGTCCCTATGCACAATTTCTTGTTCATGAAGGTATTTTCCTCCTTCTGCTATTTGGTGCATTATGTCAATTGCTTCCCAAATATTGAATGGAGGAGAATTGTAATTCACTTCCAATCTTTGTTGCATCAATGTAAAGAGGTCTCCATCCATCAACTCCATGAAAATGGAACACTTTCGCCTCTCTTGTGTGTAACAAAACATGGATGTAATGTTGGGATGGCACAATCCTGTGAGGACATCAACTTCTTTTTTGAACTCGGGATTATTTTTCCCATGGAAAACCTTTATCGCAACTTCCATTTCCAACCACATGGCTTTGAATACAGTAGCTGAAGCTCCTCTTCCAATGGACACCCCTTTTTCTACCTTTGTAGAGATACTTCTCAATAAAGTCAAATATCGAGAAAAATCCCATTTTGATACTAATAAAGGTACGCTTGGAATTGGGGCCACCCGTAAAAGTCTTTGAAGCAAATAACTTGCCAAATCCTTCTTGTCTCCATGCAATGAAGGCAAAGCCAATGCAATTTTCTTCAAGAGGGCTTCTTTGTCCATTGATGCCTTTGTTTGGACAATTTTATTGACATCCTTGCTAATGTTTGCCACTTGAACCAAAGTTAAACCACTAGATGCTCCACATCTCTTAGACAAGGCAACTTGGCACAACTCCAAATGAAATCCCACAGATGAAACAAATTCCGCCATATTTGTCAATGTCATCGCCATTGGTACCCATGCATCTTGGCTACACCCTTTGATGAATCTTTCAATTTCCGTAGCCAACACAAGGAGTAGCTTGAAGCTTAAGAGATATTTTTCCAATGTTGTAGGTGCATGTGATCCAATGAGTGCACCACATGATGTCTTTAAAAATGAAGTTGAACTTTCAATGACTTCTTTGAGTTTATCAACAAGATATTGACATTGTCCATTGTTGAATGATAGTGAATGCATCATTTGCACACGTTCGTAACAAGCGACCACAAGTTTTGAGTATGTATCCAACTCCCTCTCAAGACTCATCATGCCTTCTGCAAAAATTCATTGCATACTATCAATATTCTTTAGCTATCAAGAAAAAGTTAGAATAAAAAATCAACATTTGAGTAAAACCGTAGTCACATTCAATTACTAAAACTCATCTCTATTAATTGACATCAAATTGTAACCATATATTCCTTGAGAAATACCTCAAAGTAAGTATGCACAATTATATCTTCATGAAAGTAGAAATAGTAGTGCAATAGAGAGATGGCTTGAAAGAGTAGGAGAAATACCTTCATGGAGCCTCATTGCCGATAAAGGTCGCCCATCTAGACACTCTAGCTCCGCCATAATTTTAAATGCTCCAATTGCAGTCTTGTCAAAAGTTGTTTCCAATCTGCTACAATTGCCTTGTATTATTGATTAAAATAAAATAGCAAGTCCACAATTGTTTGCAACATGTGCTCAACCTTCTAAAGTCAATCAATGATGGACTATGCAAAAAGATAAAATTGAACACCAAAAAATGTATGCTAAAGAATAAAAGAAAATGACCCAAATCTAATCACAAATTCAAATGCCTCCATGCACTACTGAGTGCAAATTATTGGAAATTATGAAATAAATAGAGCTATAGATTTCAAATAAATTGAAAAGATGTTTGACATTTGGACACTAAATAAGATTGATGAAACGATAATCATAAAAACAAAACTTTCCTATCTAAATTCTAACCTATATAGTTGCAAACAATGGTGTTCCAATGCAACACTTTCACATTGAAGATAATGTCGAGTTTTAAATTGTTACTGTAATCACTTGGTTCAGTAATCTATTACATATGTTCTTGAAAAAAGGCTTACTAATTTTCAATGACAATATCAATGAGACATACATTCAAGACAACCACCTCATTATTGCTCACCAAATCAAATCTCTACCACCATTTATACTCAATAAAGACAATACAGTTTACACAAAAACTGCATGTTATGCATAATTGGATTTAGAAGAAATCCAATCACAGAAAAGCATTCATAAGAGCAGATTGTCATGAAAGCAATTCTAATCAAATCACTTGGGCAACAACTTGAGATCTTCACAAGGTGATAATGCCAATGATAGACTAAAGGAAAATTATGACTAAATGGCCCCCCTACAAGCAACAATTCCCTCATTGTGGAAAACCCTACAATTCTTAGGGAACCTTCATAACAAAATCATATTCAACACTACACATATAACCATTATGACAGTCCAAATTTTACAAAGTACCTTTCTAAGTTTGTGCACGCCTAAAAATATTAACAAAAACAAAGTGGAAGGTAGATCCCAAACATAAGAAAGAATGATTAGGTTTATGAATGCATCATAGGAAATTTTAGCCCTCAAACTACTAACTTTTCATTTTCGGCACCCCTGCAGTGCAATTACAGAAAGAATTTAATTTTTTTAAATATTTTTTTATTGAAAAAAATAATTAAAAAATTAAAAAAAATTAAAAAAATTAAAAAATCTGACGTATTACTATGTCAGCACCCAAATATTTAAAAATAAAAATAATTTTTTATTTTTATTTTTTCCGTAATTGCACTGAGACTCTGAGAGGTTCAAAAAAAGGCTGAAATTTCTTATAATGATGGATCTTTAACAAAAACAAGAATTCCAATAAGTAGTCCCCAAGCTTCTAAACTTCCACCATATTTTTCTTTAGTCTAAAGACACTAAAATATACCACTAAAATCTAACCCATGTGCATTGAAAGAAATCTTGAAGTCAAGGAAAAATTGACTAAATCAGTATTGATAGCAAAGGTTAGCCTTCCATGATAGTATCCAACAATATTTCATGTACTGTACAAAACAACAACTCATTCACAAGTCTAATTCTAGGCAAAATCTCAATGAAAAGCAAGAGTAATCACTTGATTTAGATTTCAAAACTAAAATGAAACTCAAAAAACCCAATAACCCCTTCATACTTCAAAATCAACAACATACTTTGAGCCACTTGGGATAAAATTGGTCATTAAGCATTATGTCGAATCCAATAGAATCAACAGAGCAACTTGGCATTATAGCGCATAATATTCTCAAGCAATATCCAACCCATAAACATTACAAGACTTCAAAGGACATTCACAAATTTTAAAGACTCCCCAAACCACTCACAACTCAAATTTCTCAAGAAATAGTGTTCAAACACCTGTAACAAGGCAACTTTCAAGTTACACGAGTTGGAAAGGGAGATAGTGGATATTATAGTCTCCTCTCCACATTGACTCATTTCACCCCTCCTCAATCAAATTTTTTTGCAAGATTATTGAACAAATCATTCTTCTCAAAGAATCATTTGTAGGATTTCAAATAAAGCCTAGTCTTGAGCAAAGATTTAGAAGCTTGAAAGTTTGAAAACCCTGTAGCCCAATTCCTTTGAAGAGATTTACATTCAAAACAAAATAGAAGTCCAAGACATGAACAAATCAACCCAAAGCAAACCCAATGGGTATTAACAATTTCAAATAGACTCAACAATAGAGAGGTTGCAATACAAAACTACACATTAAATAAATCTAATTGTTTGTTTAAATTTGAAAGAAAAGAAACCAATGGATTTAACAATGGTGTGTTTCATGAACCAATAGGCATTATTGGTGGTGAAACACACATAGCCAAGTCCCACTCAAGAGTCCATATATGACTCTTGCTCAAGCCAAGTTGACCTATGTAAGATAAGCTAGTGACAAACAAAAAACACTCATATCCTTCTCTTGCATAATCAAAAGAAAAGCAGTTATCATCCCACACCATTGCCTTGAGAGTTTAACATTCAAACTCTCAACTCTTTATTATCACCCTTCCTAAGATTACATCCCCTCCTGTACAAAAGCTTACAAACAAGATGTACTCAATGAAAAATCACTCTAACTAGTCACTTTCACATTCTCAAACATCATAGGTAGTTTCCATACAAACATGGCAACGTGGAATATGTCTTGTATGAGAAGATATTATCCAACATACTAATAAGAGTATGAAATAACATTAAATAACAAGCTTCATATTCATTCATAATTTAGTACATAGATTAATAGTAAAAAACTATCATTATATTACATCTTATTAATCAATGTACTAGATTTTGGATCTTAGAGAGTATAATGTCAAGTTCCTTTGCTAATACCAAAGTGTCACATATCCACATAGCTAAGATTTTTGTTCATTTTGGAAGCCAAGGGTGTAATTACAAAGAATTCTAATTGTAAATCACCTAGTAGTATATACCACATGAAAAGGTCGTATTCAATTACAAACTAAGTACTCCCATGCACTCCATACAAACTCTATTACAAACATTGATAGAGAATCCTACAAAGTACAAACCTAGACAATCCAACCCAAATACACAAGTCGCAAAAGATATCACATCACAAGCAATCAAAACTTATTGAAACTTATTTCAAGCTGAGTCTTCAAATTCCTGAAATTGCTACAAATGCTGCAACTAGTACCTGAAGGTGAGGATTTGTACGATGCACCGCTTTATTCATAAGTCTGCATGAAATTCCATCAACACACACAAATAGTAAAGATCAAGCCCCTACACTCCTCTTAGGATACCATATGCAATTCCTGAAACAAATGCTCTAGACAAAGAAAAAAGAGTCTAAGTCAAGAAATGAACGCAACTCCTCTAAGTGATTTGCACTAGGCAAAACAAAGTCAAAGTATACTATAGAGGACAAGTTATGACCAACTGCAAAACAAAAGGGCACATGTGTCATTCTAAACATTTTGTAAATACTTGGAAGAAAGAAAAAACTAGGTTGATGGGTTGAAAGCCTCACTAGTCAAGCTTAACCAATGATGTGATTCACAAACCAATTGGTGTCCTCTGTGGTGAAAACTACATAACTCAAGTACCGCCCCTTGTTCAAATGGTTTTCTAGCTCAAACACAATTGGTCCAGACTTTGAGCAAATGGTAAACATGATGCTCTATAACCCTTCTATAATTGAAGAGAAAAGCAAAGAGAAAGCAATGACCATCCCAAGTTGTTTGCAAAGGAATAAAACTAAATCACTTGACCATGGCAAGGTAATCTATAATCACAAACTACTAAGTACCACCATCTTGAATCTGCTAATCAAAGTATATAGAAAACTCTGCTAATTAAGACAACCAAAAATCAAGTTGCAAAAGACAAAGAGACATAATAAACAATCAAAGCTTGCTCGAACCAATTTCAAGCAAATTCATCTCAGGAACAACCTAGACAAAAATCTCACTCCAAACAATACTAACAAGGATGTAAATGCTGCAACCAAAACCTATGTTGAGAATTCACTTGGTGCAAGGTTTTATTCCCTCAATGGCTTAACGGATCAGCAAGACCGAACATGAACACTTCCGCTCTTCCGCAATTCAAAACTGAAACTTGAACTTAGAACATCCATACCACCAAGACCTAGTGCAACATGCTTTGGAACAGCAACCAAACTCACAAAATAAGGTGCACCTCAAAACCAACTCACAAAACAAGGTGCTCACATGCCTCAAAATTCCGACAAAGATGCAAATGCTGCAACTGGTACCTGAGGTTGAGGGATCACATGATGCAACACTTTATTCCCTTCCTGCCTCCATGGAACTGCACGATAGAACATAAATGGTAAAGATCAAGCACAATAACCCTGTCAAAGCACCACTCTCCAGTGCCCACTAGGGCAGTTCCTGGAACAAATGCTCTGGACGGAGCAAAGAGAATGGAACTCAAGGAAATGGAAGCATGTTCCTTAAGAGAGTCCAGTCTCCAGCAACAATGTCGAAGTAGGCTGCAACACAGTGAAAATGACTGCCTGCAAATCAAAACAGCACATGTGTCATTCTAAACTTTTCACAAGACTTGGAAGAAAGAAAACACCGGGTTAAAGACCCTGACCGACAAATTTAAGCCATGGTGTGTTTCACATGACACTTGGTGTCATCAGTGGTGAATCTACACAACTGAAGTACCATTTCCTTGTCCAAATGGGTTCTCTACTCAAACAAGCTGGTCTGGACGCTGAGCAAGTGATAGACATGATGCTCTGCAACCCTTCCATACTTAACACCGAAAGCAATTGTAACCCTTCTATAGCCCCGAACCGTTGATTGTGGCGGATTACATCTATATCACCTGGCCATGGCAATGAAGCCAATCTTTAATCACAAACTCACTAAGTCCTAATCCGCTAAACAAGTCCATCTCAAATCCCTACTGATTAAGACAACTGAAATGGACAAGGCGCAAAGATAGCTCAGACACATAACAAGCGATCAAAACTTGCCCGAAACACAATGTCAGGCAGACTCAACTCTCAGCAAGAGTCAATTAAGACAGACATCTCAATCCCGACCATACCGACAAAGATGCAAATGCAGGCACTCGTACCTGCAAGTGAGAATTCGCACGGAGCCTGCAGGCTTTATTCCCTCGATGATTTAACGGCTCTGCAGGACAGAGCATCGCGACAGATCAGTATCCAATGTCGAGCACAACACTTCCGCACATCGATCAGAACCGAAATTCGAAGTTAGAACTCCCAAGTGCGTAGAGCGAGATGCAGAGCGTCAGATGAGGAAACCTGTGACAAATACTGCAAACTCAACTCACAATTCCAGCTGCTTTCATGCATCTCGGAGAAAGCTTCAAATTGTCGGTAAGCCCAAGAGCGTGGAGACTTCACCTCGATCGACGAGCATCCGCATGACCCACCAGTCGAAATTTGAAGGGGAGCCCGAATCCGACTTCCGCGAGAGGAGGCAGCGTCCAATTCGTTCCTCAAGAATGCACCGGCCAAGTGCGTGGTGTAACAGTGACGTCGGACACCAGGGAAAGGGTTAGCTCGCTCTCCTGGAGCTCTGCGGGCACAGCAAGGCACCACCACTGCTACAGTACGCTTGGTGCTTCCGCAAAAGTCGCCCGTCTTCCCGCCCTCGGTGCAGCTAACGGGGGAGTGGAATCTCTAGGCCTCAACAGCACTGTAGGAGTTGCAGTGTTAAATGTCCACTAGGCGCCACTGGCTGACTTTGGCGAGACGTTAATAAGCACCCCCTTCGGCGAGCAATTCACGCGGCCTGGGCCCCAGCACTAACTTATTACGCACTGCATCCGGCTGCTTCCAGCTGCGCAGCCGAGATTATAGTTGTATGACGAGCCTCTTGCGGACGTCCACCCAAGGGTGAATGTAAAAAAAGACCCTCTATTTTGTGCCGTGCTAAATCTATTTCTCTACCCCTCTCCTAGCTGGCCAGGAGCCTCTGATTGCAAACATGAACTCAAAATTCGCGAATTTTTTCATACGTTGCAAATAAAACGTTCTTACGTTCTTCCCAGAGGTAAAACGGGCGGCCGGGGGCACACAACGGGCTCCTCGAGAGGCTCGTCATACAACTACTATAAGCTCGACCGGCTGCCCGAGCTCCAGCTGCCCAGAGCGTGCACATCTTCAAACGTGCCCAAAGCTCATCTTCTTTTGTTATCTACCAGGCACTTGAAACTCCTCTCCCCTGTTTGGATCGGGGTGGATTGAACCCCTCGCTCGGCTCCTCGGGAAAACACTGAAATTTTTTATTTTCCACGCATGATAAAATTTGTAAATTTTGAATTCAAATTTGCAATCGTAGGCCCCAAATTAGTGAGGAGAGGTGTACAAGGTAAATCAATCAAGCTCAAAATAGGGGGCTTTTTTTTTTACTTGTACTCCTGGAATGACTTGAGGGGCCGAGCCACGGGGGCAGTTCACCCCGACCCCTCTTTGTTGCAAGAGCATGTTCCTGATTGTTTGTTACATGTGACGAGCATTCTCCCTCCTGTTTGTTACGTTATCCTAGTCCATCTCCAATTGGAAGCCAGACGACTTCCTTCGAGTTGAAGAAAAGTACCGAAATACCTCTAGCTGGAGATGATGAGGAAGATTGGCCTGAATCTGAGCAGGTTGAGAGAGTCCAGCAGGAGTTGTGCAACTTATGCTGCAACTACAAAATGCCCCAAGTGCATTTTGGAAATCTTTTCGAAAAAGCAATAAAACTACACTAGATTCAATCGTTCAGCCATTCAGAAACGTAGTTGGGCCCTAGCTTTTGTCTTGGTGAAAACTTGTTTATGAGGAAATTCTCAAACCCCACATGGTCACATCTAGGTAACAAATTGCACGTCTTGGTCCCGGGGGTTGTGATTGTTTCTTACACTGTAACTGATTGTTGTTGTATTCTAATGGTTGATTCAGTTCATGAGCTTGAATGCTCAGTTTGTTGTTTTTCCAACTTATACTTGCGGTGGCAACCACAACTACAAGGTTCTTGATTGAGTATGTTTCCATTTAGAGCATTGTTCAGTTGTGTTTCTTCATTGATCAAGCCCCTCTTGCAAAGATTGTTCAGTTCATGTTGTTTTTAATTTCTTCTCATGGGGATGAAGAGTGAGCAAGGAAGTCCAGGTGGAAAGCTGCGACATGCTTATCCAGGTCGTGCTTCCAAGGATTTCGGAGGTCAAGGAAGCATCCTCTTCCATTTTAATTAACCACAGCTTCACTTGTTTTGATCCATTTAGTAATAGTTGAGAGATGTTGTGGGACTAATAACTCATCAGATTCTATACATGTGAGTCAATGGCAATGCAATTCAATTGCAATAAATCAATTCTGATTCGAAATTAGTGAGCTAACTTTTTTCCAAAATCATCTTGTGAAAATATTCCTAATGCATATGGAAATCAATTTATGAACAACCACATTATGTCAATCCATTACTACCTGCCAATCTTCACAAGCAGCATGATTTTGAGTGTTTGAAAAATGTAACAAGGAGCGCTAATACAAGTTGAAATTCCACTTGCTTGTAGCCAATCATAAAACGCCACGTTGGAGAAAATTCTAGTTGTGGCTGTTACAAACTTAATGATACTACAAGTGAAAGTTGAGAAGCTTTAACCCGAGAAAAACACCACAAGTGCTAAGTGTCCAATGGATGACAAAGAACTCTTCTATGCAGGATAGAAGTACCTATGCTCATCCTTGGGAATTTTGTATGAAAAGGGAAGATCTTGCACTTTAGTTTGACCTCCGATGAATGCTTTCAGGTTATTTTAAGCAAATGATTCACACGGTAACCCAAAAGCTGATGTCCACGGTGAACAGCCCGTCCTTTTGGGGTTAACTGATGTTACCAACTATAAACAAAGATCTCTGTCACAGGGAAGCGAGAGTATGAGGACACCCCTACAGTATGGACTCCTTCACTTCGGTGGGCTATCTCAGAAAGGACACAGAACTGAGCACTAGCTGCACTGTGAATGTGACTTGTGAGATGTAAGTCTTATTAGTGTTGTAAGATTCACAGCCGGTACTGGCTGTGAGGAGCAGGTTCCTCCAGATTTTCACATCATTTTACCTCGCATAGCAGAAAAAATTACGACACCTCAATGTTATCGAACCTCAATGTTATCTCAATGTTAACCTCAATGTTAACGAACCTCAATGTTATCGAAAGAGCTCTACCAAGGTCGACTCAGGATCAGATGCCATTTTAAATTTTAAAATTACATCCAAAGACGTCGAATGTAGAGCTAGAGATTGTTCCCGTGATTGATTTGATGGAATAGCAGTGAATTGCGTTCAGTTGCGTTCAGATACTGACATTGTCCGTAATCAGTGCCAAGCTCGCGTGAGCAAAAATTGAATCCTGATCAGGCTGATGAGTCCCCAATCTGTCACGGCCCTGAATGAACGAGGCCTATCATTGAGTTAGTCAACCCCAAAATGATCCAGATCAATAGGTGCATTTTTTGTATCAGATCAATCCAGTGCAGGAGGGTTAAAAGTGTTGCTTAGAGCACCCTACATTGTCACCAGTTGTAATCTTGAACTGCGCAGCACGACAACGGTAGGTCGGGAGTTAGCAACCAAGATAGACAAGTATTTGTTAACAAATTCTACCACAATTCACTTTGGACAAAGTCCAAAGGCGAGGTCACATTTGTACAAACGATGTTTTAACCCCTAACTGCCCAAGGCACCAGAATCTGGTGTTTGCAAAACTACCAGGTTAAATAAAGCCTAACCAAATTGCTATTTTTAGTAGTTTATATTTTTAGAAAGTTCTTCTTGAAGTCTATTTTTAGCATTGCAAATCCAATCTTGAAAATAAATGATAGTGATTTTTCTATTCACGATTTTGTGCAAGGGTACCTAGTGCAATCTTGACTTCCCGTAGTGTTGAGAGCTCTTAGAAATGAGCCTCAAATACACTAGATCTTGGAGAAAAAATCACATTCAAAATTCATTTAAAAAAATTCTAGAGTAGATTTTAAGAAACCATAAATTGATTGGGGTTATACATGTTAGGCCCTTTAACCTCATATTTTTTTGGTCACCAACTTTTTAGATTTGACTTGTGTAAAGAAGATTGAAAGATTTTTGCAATTTTAGCACCCTCATGGTCAAACGTTATAATCTTTCACTTTATAAGTGATATTGTTGTGTTTTCTTTTCCTACAAGATCTCTAACATGTCTAGTTTGAATTTGTACGATTACAATTCAAAAAAATTGATACAACTTATCAAAATGTTGTCATTTTGTTCAATTTAGAGCAAATTCCAGGAAGCTCAAAACAGGCCTTGGGCATTTAGGGGTTAAAATAGTGAGCTTGAAAGAAAATTGAGAGGCAGCAAGCTTCACTTTGTTTCAATTGTTGAACTTTTAAAATCAAACTTTTCATTCCATTTCAAACAACGTTTCATGATCTCTGCAGAAGAGTGACTCCAAACCAGGTTTCTTGAATGGTGTAGAGGTTATGTTTAATTGAATACCAAATGTAACCTCAAGCACAATTTCTTATCCCTGCATTCTGCAAAGATATGTTTTATGTCTGCATTGCCTCAAATTTTTTTGTTATGGATAGTGTTTGGCACAAATGACTTTCATGAGCAAAGAGATTGTAGAAAAGAAGTGATATATTTTACTTGTTCTGGCACTTCAAAAAATCTGTGTTACATTTTTAGAATCAAATTTCCGTTCTGTTTCAAACTGACTGTTCTTAGTGGTTACAAAACGGCATCTCCAAACCCCGCTCCTTGAATTCTTAAAAGTTATGCTTGGCAAAGATCATATGTAACCTTGAACATAGTTTCTCATCTCCATTTGTAAAAAAACATTATACTTTGTCGTCCTCTCTAAACCGGCTGGTAGGCCTAGGCACCGATAAGCTTGTTGTCAAGTTTCCCCACACGCTGAGTAAGTGGTCGCTTGGTGACTGTCCAAGAGGCTCCATCAAATTCTCGTAGTTTTTGAGATAGGTAGGCAAGAAAAGCAAGCAACACTCGTATTAATCTTTCCGTACTTATGCGTTGTAGTATCGCGAGCAGAATTGGGAATGTGGTGCAACATGATAGTTTGATCTTCTATTCCAATGCTTTCAATCGATCCTACTTACTGCTTGGACAAAGTTTAAATGTTTGCAATACTCACTAGAAGAAAAACACGTTGGCCCTCGCAGTTTTGCGTGGGCTGTTTTTCTTTGAAAACCACGTTTAGAACGCAGAAAAATGTGTTAAAACGCATTTTAACACATTTTTCTGCATTCTAAACGTGGTTTTCAACGAAAAACAGCCCACGCAAAACTGCGAGGGCCAACGCGTTTTTCTTCTAGTGACTCTACAATTCAGTTTTGGGAAAGTAACTCGCCAACATCTTCTTTTACATGCTAAGCACACACTTGGAAGGATGTCTATTAATTTGTTGACCAGGGATGTCATGCAAGCTATAGCATTACATTCCACGATTTCCGAGAATGCATTGTCGTAGCTCAAGCAAAGTTGAACTAGGTAAGCTCAATGTTCACAGAGAACCACAGGTTAGTTCATTGTTAGCCGGTGGAATTGGGAAAAAACTGGTTGCAACTTGAAAACATCATAAACAAACTGGTGAAAAATTCCAGAAAATTTCAATTTAGAGTAGGAAATAGAGAGAAATAAACGGATTTCAAGGTACTTGAAAAACTGTTGCAATATGGGAATTGAAAGAAAATAGATGGTAAAACTCAAAAATATACCGACACTGATCTACAAGCTAAAAAGCCAAATCTTTCTGTAGGAACATCATGTAACTAGATAGAGGCAAGAAAATTGTGCAACCCTTTGTTGCACATTTTTATCATGGCATTTCTCTTAGAAAAGAGTCTAAGAATATTGTAGGAGTTTAAGGTAGGAATACTACAAATGGTGCCAAAACCTTAAACAGCTACAATGTACATGCTCTCGTCATTTATGCCTTGAAATGATAAGAATATGTAGACTGTCATCGTTTATGGATCTAGCATCGTTTATGGTATTCCTACCTTATCTTGGAATTGCCCGTTTTAGAGCCTCAATGAGCCTCAATATGGGACACATAGACATCAAGGAAAATTCATGGACATTTATAATGCCCATGATTTTCACACATTCTAACTATGCAATTGTTCTTCAAGGCATTATTTTGCTTACATTCATGTAAAATTTCCATGAAGGGGACAATGTTCTTATTTAGTGTCAAAATTTTGAACACATTAGTTAAAAATTGACTTTGTATGACTTTACCTGAATTTTCAAGAGTTCATTGAATGAACACTTGGTCCTTTAGGAGCTAGCTAAGACTAACTTAGAAAGTAAGAAGTAATTTTTCTTTGATTACCATATATATCCAATGGTTAGGGGCAATATTTCTAATTGAACACTTAAGTAAAGTGGAAAAATGTGATTTGCCAAATGTTTAATCCTAAAGTCCTAGGTCCTTTTTTCATCAAAAAACACTCAAAATTGTTGTTTCTATTGCAAAGAGCAAAAAAAATATTATTTTTTTCTATGCTCAACTGTAGTTTCTTGCACTAAAGTATTATAAAAATGTGTGGAAGAAATTTTATAAACTTTGACCTCACAAATTGCAAGATATTTGCATTTAAAGTGAATAAAACAAGTTTTTTACACCTTACTCAACTATAATTTTTGGCTTTGAACCATTTTAACTTAAAACTTTTGCACTACTAATTTTGAATTTTAAAGAATTGAGTTGAGAGAAGGGAAAAGAATTTTAAAGAAAAACTTGCTTTTCATTTTCTTTTAAATTATTAAGTAGAAGTAGGTGTAAGATTGACGAGAAGATTGAATGAAAAAATAAATTATTAATAGTTCTAATGTGGAATTGAAATACAATAATCCCAATAGTGAAATTGTTCTAGCAAGCAAACTTAATTCTATCAAAAAAAGTATTGTGAAAAATTGTGAAAAATTGTGAAAATCCCATTCAAAATTGCATTCAATAAGTTATTTTTTCATGAAGATGCTTAGATTGCCCGAAAATCAAGATTGTCCATAATCTTCTCATCACTAGTCCAAATAGAATTAATGAAAGCTTCACATGCAGACAAAAATATAATCTTTGATAAAAAAATTCAAAATTCAAAAAATTCAAGTTTTTATGATTTTTTTTTTTGCCTATCGACAAAGTATTTTCTAGACTCAAGATGGATTGGTTTTTGCTCCCGGATATTGATTGAAATATAAATTATACTCCTACAAAGAAAATAATATTTCTTATCTTCAAAAAAATTTAGAAAAGCATGTCAAAAATTGAGGTCATACAAGCCTACCCAAAATCCCAAGAATTTGCTATAGCTCATTTAGAGCGCATTTCAATAAAGGACATATACAATTTACATTCTAAAATTTTCTAAGAATCTAAATCAAATCCAATTCACTTCATTCAGTATTTGATAGGTTAATATAACCTATGTGGCACGTACTAAAATTATATATAGCCAAGAATTTTGAACCACCATTGGAATAATGAATTTCAAAGTTTATATAGCATTTAAAAAAAGCAATAGAGAAGTACGTTTTGAGTGCACTACAAATGACCATGACCCTGAAATGTTGATCTTGAGTCTTTGAGGCAAAATAAATTATAATTTGAAAAGAGTCAAGATACACGATGTTCATTTTAGCAAGTGCTCAGTTTTCTTTCTATCCTTGCACAAGTATCATGAAGCATTGAGTGACCAAACTAGTCTCATTGTTGTAGAGCAGACAAAGATTACTTTCAATATATTTGAATGTATTTCATTCATTTCATAAATCTCCTACGAACAAATTTCACTATCATCCATCCACTATAGATCCTCTCCTTGAAGAATAAAATATTCCGTTTACATTTGGTAAATTCTAATTTTTTTTAAAGGTTTTATTTTTAATATACAAAAGTAGGTGCAAAATATTGTAAAATTAAAAATAATCTAATTTAATCATATTCATTTCAAAAGTCTTGAAGTTTCAAGGTTATAAAAGATTTATGTATGGAATTCTTTCTTGAAGGGTTTGTAAATGTAGTGTAAAGCTACAAGTGTCTTTAACCCCTAAAGGACCGAGGCCTTTTTTCTGCCAAAAAACACTGAAAACTGCCATTTCTATAGCAAAGAGTAAAAAAATTTGAAAAATGTTTTTTTCCCACATCCAACCGTAGGATCTTACACCTAACTAGTATAAGAATGTGTGGAATTTTTTTTAGAATTTTTGACCGCACAGATTGCAAGATATTTGCATTTAAAGTGAAAAAAACAAGTTTTTCAGCACATTGCGGGACTAGATTTTTTGACTTTAAACATTTTTAACTTAAAATTTTTGCACTACAGAGTTTTGAACTTTTATTTTTTATAGTGGAGAATTGAGTTGAGAGTCTAGAAAAAAAATAATATTAAAAAAAAACTTAATTATCATTCTTAAAAAATTGTTAAGTAGATGTAGGTACAAGATAGAAGGAAAATCTAAAACATTCATATATTTTAGATGGAATTAAAATGCACTAATCCCAATGGTGAGATTGTTCTAATAAGTAAATCAGACCATCCAAAAAAAAAAAACTGAAAAATTTGAAAAATTGCATTCAGAAATGAATCCCAAAGTTATTTTTTTCAAGAAGATGCTTTAACTACCCGAAAAACAAGAATGTCCATAACTTTCTCATAACATATCCAAATGAAATGAATCAAAGCTTTCCGGAAAGCCAAAAATATAATCTATGAGAAAAAAAATATTAAAAAAAAAAATTCAAATTTTTGTCCATTTTTTTTTTGCTGCCCGAGCTGCCCCCCGTCCCCTGTTTTGAGCTTATATGGTCATAACTTTTTTTCCCGGGCACCGATTGTGAAAAAAATTATATTCCCTTGAAGCTAATCAGTTTTTCTACCTCCAAAAAAAGTTTCAAAAAATCAAGAGAAAATTTCAGCCCGTAGGTACTTGCCCGAAAACGCATTTGTCCCCCGTAGGGACAATGGTTCTTTAGGGGTTAAGACACCATTTTTTTGAAAAATATGAAGATGAGATATGAAGACTAAATTACAACAAAAAATACCACTTGATTGCCTTATTTCTTATCATTCTCATTGTAAATACTTAGAATGCAAATTTTATCATCTTCATTATCCTAAAAGTCTTGAAAAACATATTTTAAAGTATTCTTTTGGATTTTTTATAGTTTAAGAATTAAAGAGAATCTAAACTATTTTAATGTGTAAGATTAAGGAAATTAATTTGATGTGCATCTTGTTATGACAAATGCCAATATATATTCAACCATTAGTTCTTAAACCAATCCCAAAAATTGAAATTGAAATTTCATCCTAGGGCTATGGTGAATCTAAAGTTTATTTTGATCAAGAGTCTAAAGCAAGTGTAAATGATAGGTGGAGACTTTACAAGAATCATTAGAGTCAATCAATAATAGAAAAAATGTTCTATGATATTAGTGACCGCCAATTCTTCATACCAAGATTGTGACAAAAACTACCATACATTGGTATATAGGGATCATTCACTTGTGATCAAGAACTAGAATGGATCATTTTCATAGTGACAACTCTTGATTACTATAACACTCTTTAGATTTTCTAAAATGCCTTTAGACATTTCATATATGAATATGAGATTGTATAATAAATTTGAATATCCTGAATTGAAATTATTGTTGTGCATCTTTCAATAAAACAGGTTCATCATTTTAAAATAAAAATATTAAAATAAAAATAAAAAATTTATAATTTTTTAGGTGTAATTAGTCAAAAATGCGCTATTTGTAATCTTTTGTATTGGGATGTAAAGCTTTCTCATGAGGTCTACAACATCTACACTGAAGAAAACTTGGGGCCTCTAGAGGGATGTTTGACTTTGGATCAATATTCCAAAATCAAGTAATAAAAAAGTGCAATTTGGACTTTTGATTTTGATTTTTTTTAAATAATTTTTTGATTTTTTGAGTACTTCATTTTGAGGTTTTGGTCCAAAGTCAAACGACCCTTTGGAGGCCTCAAATTTCTCTAATGCTTAATCCTAGCCCCATCTTTTTTAAATTTTGACTAATTTTTATTCATTTTTGACAAAATCTTTGTACAAATATATTATTTACCACAAGCTCATCAAATTGATCACAAAGAAAAGCCATTTTCCAAAGATTCAAGAATTGTTTTGGGTGAATGAGGAGGCATTTAGGCAAAACATTTGCTCAAGGCATTGACTTCATCATCCAAAAAATGAATGTCGGAGCTTTTAGGGGTTAAAAGTTAGTTGAACTATCTATCAAAACCAATCAAAAGCCTACAAAAGTCTAGAATTGAACTCACTCACAGACAAGACAAAAAAGATTGCAAAAATCAAAATAAAATGTTTAAATTTTTTTTGTAAAATATTATATTTTTGTCTACATGTGAAGCTTTGATTCATTTCATTTGGATTAATGATGTGAAAGTTATGAACAATCTTGTTTTTTGGGCAATCTAAGCATCTGCTTGAAAAAATAACTTATAGGAATCATTATTGAATGCAATTTTTACAATTTTTCAAAAAACATTGTTTGACAAGGCTAAATTTGCTTTCTAGAACAATCTTACTATTAGAATTATTGTGTTTCAATCCCATCTTAGAGCTATTAACGATTAAGTTTTTCTTTCAATCTTCGACCTACTTCTACTTAACATTTTTTTAAAGAATGAAAATCAAGTGTGTTTTTAAAAAAAAATTCTAAACTTTCAACTCAATTCTTCAACAACAAATAATTTTAAATTCAGAGTCTGTAATGCAAATTTTTTCCACAAATGGTAGTGAAAGTCATCTAAAATTGTAGGTTAGGGTTCAAAAAAATTCCTTTCCAACTTTGAATGCTAATATCTTCCAATTTGTCCTATTAAACTTCATGAAATTTTTACCACATGATCTGAGACAAGTGACATACAAAATCTTGTAGTTATATTCTAAATTTTCTTTTTCTTTTTCTTAGGTGAACGCAATAGAATTGACAATTTTGAGTGTTTTTTGACAAAAAAATGGCTTTGGAACTTTTGGGGTTAAATGAGACCTTTAGGAGTTTATTAAAGTTCAACTTTGAATTTAGAATAATTTAGATAATTTATAAATGTTTCTTGAAACATATTACACTTTAAAAATAGATAAAAATTAAGGAAAAACTCAAGAAAGGTAGGGATGAAGTTTGATTGTCAAAGGGATCAATTTTGGATGACAACTATCAAGAATCATCCAAGTCAAGTCAAAAAGGAACATTACATTCAAGATAAAACTTAGAATTTATACTTGAAAGTAAAAATCAATTGAGAATTTTAGATTAGTAATTTTAAAGTGCAATTAGAAGCAAAACTTCATCCATCCATAACTTTTGGTAGGAAAGTCCAAATCGAAAGAATTTTCATATTTTAGAAATTTTATTTCATCTTCTATAGCTTGGAATTGCAAAACCCCAAAATAGCAAGTTGAAATTAAAAAAATTTATAATAGTTTTTTATGAATAGATGTTCAAAGTAGACCTTTAAAAGTATACGAAAGTATAAATTTGAATTCAAAGTTACTTAGGAAATCTTTAGAGGACTTCAAAACCTTATTATACTTTAACCCCTAAATGCCCAAAGTCCCCTCGGGGGACACTTGGGATTTCGGGCAGGCTCGTGCGACTTGAAATTTTGACCTGATTTTTTGAAACTTTTTTTGAAGATAGGGAATCACATTAGCTTTCTAAAAATATAATTTTTTTTTCAATCGGTGCCCAGGAACAAAAGTTATGCCATTCTAAAGCAAAAAAACAGTTCGTCGAGCAGAAAAAAAAAACACAAAAAAATGATTTTAAAAATTTTAAAAAAATTCCCTCAAAGATCATGTTTTTGTCTACATTTGAAGCTTTGATTCATTCAATTTGGACTCAGAATGAAAAAGTTATGGACATTCTTGTTTTTCGGGCAATCTAAGCATCTTCAAAAAAAAACCCTTATAGAATTCATTTTTGAATGCAATTTTCAATTTTTTTCAATTTTTTTTTTTTTGACAAGGTTTAGTTTGTTTGCAAGAACAATCCCACCATTGGGATTATGGTGTTTTAATTCCACCTAAGAGCTATTAACGATTTTGTGTTTCGTTCAATTTTGGACCTTCTTCTATTTAACAATTTTTTTATATGTGAAAATCAAATTTTAATATGCTGAAATTTTTTTCCCTGACTCTCAACTCAAATGTTCACCATAAAAAAATTTAACTTTATGGTGTGTAGTGCAAAAAAAATCCACAAATGGCTGTCAAAGTCATCTGAAATTGCAGGAAACAGTTCAAAAAATTTTCTTTTTCCAATTTTGAATGCTAATATCTTCCAATCGGATCGGTCAAATTTCTTGAAATTTTTACCACATGATTTGAGACAAGTGAAGTACAAGATCCTACGGTTAGATTCTTAAAAAAAAGGTTTTTTAGGTTTGGGGAGTGATCGCAGCAGAAATGGCAGAATTCAGTGGTTTCGGAGCCAGAAAATGCCTTGGGCATTCAGGGGTTAAGAATAGGTCAAAACTAAAGAAAATAGAGTAGAATGAAGTTTGGTCGGTAAAGATGGTTAGATTTGGATGAGAGTTGTAGTTATTCATCCAATTCAAGTGAAAACAAAACCTCAAAATATAGGATTAATCTAAAAATATAAAGTCAATTTAGACCAATAATTCAATAGAAATTGATGGATGAAGTTTGTTAGGGCAATTTAAAGCTAAAACTTCATCCATTCATAACTTTTGCTTGAAAAGTCTGACTATAGAGTTTTTCATCATTTTGGAATAGGCATGCAATGCTTTAAAATTTAGGTTACCTAATAGTTAAAATTTAGCAACTTTAATTTTGAGGTTCAGAGTTTTGGGCTACATTGGCCAAAACCACTCCAAAACTTCTAACTTTCATAGTTTGCATTAGTTTTAGTTTGAGATATGAACCATTTAGAGTTTGTCAATATAAAAGGCTTGTTCAGTGCTTGAAAGGACAATTAAATGATGCTTAGACATCCAACTTAAGATTTAAAGACCAAACCACAAAGAATTATCAAGGGTGAAGGTAAAACGCTTATAGATAAAATGCTCACTTGTCTTTTTGAACTCATATTTTTTTTTGGTTATGCACTACAATATTATGTTTTAGAATGTTAGATTACAAATGGTAAAATATTTACCACTGAAGTATTTGGCCTTTAGAAGGCCAAAGTTCCTAAAATGCTCCTCTCTCACTTGTAAATGAAATATACGTTCTAAAAGAAGTGTAGATCTAGTTTGCAATAAAACAAGGGATCTACAGCATAATATTCTTGCTAGACTACAATCTAGCCTAGGCCTATAGTGCACATGTTAAAAACTTGGATAAAATAAGAGTCTTAGTATTATATATATTGTAAACCCCTCTTTAGGTTTAGAAATGCTCATTCCTTGCCTTCATGACAGAGTTACCAATCATTCTAAGAGAAAAGTAAAAAGTTAGAAATCAACCTTGTAAAACTCAAGGCGATATGAAGAAAAATGTAATTGAATACTAAAAAGAGGTGTTTCCAAGACTAAAACATGCCAGAAGCACAACAACGCAATAGGTTTGTCAAAATTCCACACCAATTAAAAGATTCTTGATCCGCCTAATATAATAGAAGGTAATAAAAAATAAACCTTCTTGTGAAAATTGTAGAGTAAGAATATGAGTATAAATTTATTTTATAGGGCCTTCTAGAGGTCACAAGTAAAATTTTTGTTTTTTTGTGAATTGTAGAAGTTAGTTTTTTATAATGACCAACTTTTGTAATTTTTAGAAATGATCCAAATTGCAATAAAAATTCCATAAAATTAAGGTCAAAATGTTTAGTATAAATAATGCAACTCAACAAGTTTCAAAGCATTTCAACATCAACAAGGATTTGAATGGACAACCCCAACAAATTTTTGACAAATTTGTTACTTTAACAAGAGCCATGGGAGTGTGACATTTGAATGAAGCCAAAGATGAGTCTTTTCTTACTCCAAAAATCCTTTGAACACCCTGGGCAAGTCAAAATTCTTGAAAAATATAAAATCCTTCATCTCGGATTTACAATTCTTTCTTTTGACGATTCACTAACTTTTACAAGTCCAAATGACCTTGGAGAAGGGCTACAAAATTCTCTCACACTAATTTGGGCCTTCTAAAACCAATGGTGCAATCTATTTGGCATTTTAAGCTTTTCTCCTAAAGCTAGAATTTAGTCCAAAATTATATTGATTTTCTTTAGTAATTAGTGATTAAACTCTAAAAATCTTGGGACTAAAAGAGGGAAGAAGGCTTGTGAGCTACCATGTTGGCTTACAATTTAGAATTATAAAAATTCAAACAATGTAGGTGACATTTCAAATTAGAATTATTAGTAAAATAGATAAATATAAAACTACAAATTAATGAGTTTCCAATTAAATAGAAATGGGAACTTGGGGATATTGGTGCCAAATTTAAAATTTTCAATTAGGAAAGAATGATGAAAACATACTAGGAAAAAATTGGAAGTTTTAAATGAAAAAGGGTTTTAAGTAAGATATGGAAAATTAAGCAAATTACACAATTGGCAAAATTGGAAGAAATTGAAAAAAAAAATACTATGAATAGAAAAAAGTATTAGAAGTAAAGTAGAATAAAAAAATATAAATATTAAAAATACCCAACTAATTAATAGAGTTAAAAAAAATACTAGAAGACTAACATAGTCGTAGGCACTCTAAACTAGGGGAGAAATAGTAAAGTAGCGAGATTTACAATAAATTAAGGAGGTTTACAGTAAATTGGTGTGGTTTATACCAAATTATTGTGATTTACAGTAAATGAAGATAGGGATGAAATTCAGAAACTAAGAGGATTTAGTGAGGGTTGCTATTATGTGAGCATAGGAGCATGAGCCCATGAGCCTAGAAGACTATACACCTATGTTATAGGTGTCTATATTATAGAAACTTTCTATGATTATCGTGTAATTATATTATAGATACCTATATTATAGGTGTTTATATAATAAGCGCCTTCATTGGTAGTAGGATATTTACTTATAGGTGAAAGCAAGAAACACCTGCCTACTTTGTTACGTTTTGTAGTACTTATGCCTTTTTTTTTTCTAGAGTACTTTAAAATTATAATTCTTAAAAAATAATAAAATATGGATAACTTATATACACCTTTTAGATGAAGGTAACCACCAAAAGAACTACATAGAAAAATTCTCTAAGGAAGAGAACTAGAAAAGTGCCTAATCTCAAAAAAAATGGATACTTCTCTGGATACTTTGATGTTTTAATTAGTTAAAAATAGGAAAAATAATAAAATGCATGAAATAAAAATTGGCCATTTGTAAGAACTCTGTAGAAATGGTCATTCACCCCAAAAACCTTCAAAATAATATTTTATATGTTACAAAATGCAAGCTGAAAGAAGCGCACTTTGTGGACTCCCACAAACATACAATTAATTAATTTTAGAATTACTTTGGATAGTAGCTACAAGTCTACTAGAAGACCATCCACTCAAAATTTCTGCTCAAAATTCGTTTTGGGGGGTACTAAATAGTATTGAACCCCTCCAAATTGGCAAATGTGACATAAAATTGGGGGCTATTTTTGGACAATAACCTATTTTTGAAAATTACAAAAAAATTAGTCAAGATGTATAATAGTCATGAGTACTTTGCTCATAAATTTTGAATCATTTGGAGCCAAAACGCAAAAATTATGGTGTAAAAACAAATCAATACGCAAGATGTGATGCAAAATAGTACAAGTGTTTCTTGCATTCACCCTTATGTATTGACTTAAGGCTCACATGCTTGCATTTTCATGCTCACACACTAGCACCATTGAAGATTTAGTGTAGAAAATTACTCCCTCTGTTTCACAAAAAAACCCGGGTTTCAAAGAAGGTGCTAACTTAACGCGAATTCTGGGAATTTTAGAGCTGTAACATGTTTACAGGATGGTTAACACACTAATGTTGCAAGTAATATGCTTTCCAAAGAGTCCATGCGCTTTTGGAAGAGGAAACACGGTAATCGAGGGAGCACATAAAGCTTCTGTGACGCTTTGGTGCAGAAACCCTTGGGTATTGTGAAACGTTCTCTGTATAGCTCTTCCGATCAACGATTGTCTTTTTTCATGGCTCGAGAAGCACCTCACATTGACAATTCACATTGTCACCACAATGTCGAAGCACTTCAACCTGTCCTGTTCAACAACGTTTGTAGTCCTGAGCACGAAGTATACAATGGTCCTCTCCGATCGATTCCAGTGTATGTTGTTTCCTTGTTTCAGTTGCATACTTCTGTGTACAACACAGCCTTTGCATGAACTGCATACTTTGCTAAATTTATGAAAGCATGTTTGCAAGCTCTGTTTACCACAATTCTTCCTTGCTGATAGCAACTACTTTGATTTCATACAAAGCGATCCTTCATTCAATGCTTGGAGTGCATGAAGAACCACAGTCCGGGTTTTATTTTGAAACAAAAAAAAACGCATGAATCCCTGTCTTTTTGTGAAACAGAGGGAGTAGGTTTTAACCCCTGAGTGCCCCAAGGGCCAAAATATGGCCTCTCAATTTTTAAAGATTTCCTTGTTTGACCATTATAATCTTTTCAACGGTACAGTCAAAGGACGTGTCCCTTTCCTTGGAGCTCCAGCCTTAGTCTACTAGAAATTGGTACAATCAGTTTATATGGATCTCTTTTTAGGTGATAGTTTGATTTAAATGAATTCCAAAGGGTTTGGATTTGAGTAAACTTGCACTAGGCGCTCAAGGATTAATGCTCTCTCTTCCACTTATGTTTTGGAAGTTTTCATGATATTTTAGAGTACTTTTGGGATTAACATTTCTGGCAATATTTAGGATAAGGTTTTGTAAGAAAAAATATAGAGATTAGATAGGAGAGGATTTTAAAGAATTTGTCAAGTAGTTTTCATTTTTTGAAGATAGAATTGATGGAAAATGATGGATTTGATGGAAGCTGTTGGATGCCAAAGAATTGGTAGGAATATTTGAGTTGGTGGATCTAGTGGATTGCAGTTGCAAGTTGTAAACTCTAAAATCCAAATTGTATAGACAAACACAAAACCACAAGAAAGCCAGTCATGGTTCAACAATTCACGATGGAGGAACAACTGATCCAACATAGCAGCCAATGACCTGAATTAAGATATAAAGATAAAAATAGAGACAAAAATCCAGAGGCATTTAGTTATATCACAAGGCAAGCTCAGACAACAATGGAGATACAAAGGGAATCCAAAACATAGGGAAATTGAATCCCAAAAAGTCAACGAGCCCAAGACGCTAGACAAAGCGAGGAGCATCAAACCAACAAGAAGGGACAAGAGAGACCACAACAATAACAACAATAATCAAGAGGGATGAGATTTCAAGAGTGGAGACATAATCCACAGCGAAGACAACTAATGACACCACCCGCAACCAGAGTAGGGAAGTGAGCAGCACGAGAAGAATGTGGTGAGAGCTTGGAGCAACAACCACAAGTATAAGACTACAAGGCAAAAACATTGCAATCCAAAATACAGTTAGAATCATGGAATGGAGATACAACAACAAGAATGAAGAAGCCAGCAAGAGTGAGCGAGTGGCATGGACACGATTAATTGGAGGCACGGTCCAACAAATTGAGAAGATGGAGGAACAAAAAACCAAGAGAGTCAGAACGACAAGCATTGGAGTCAAAGTTGACAACAAGGTTTAATTCCACGCTAGAAAATACAACACAAAGACCAAAGGTTAACCTCTAAAGGATTGTTGTCCCTTCGAGGGACAAATTTGTTTCCGGGCAGGTACCTACAGGCTAAAATTTCTCCTGATTTTTTGCAACTTTTTTTGAAGTTAGAAAAGATGATTAACTTCGTGGGAATATAATTTTTTTCACTATTGGTGCCCAGGAACAATAGTTATGACCAAATAAGCTCAAAACAGGGGACGGGGGGAGCCCAGGCAACCAAAACAAAATTGCAAAAATTTGATTTTTTTTTAAATATTTTTTCTCATAGATTATATTTTTTCTATTTGGAAAGCTTTTATTCATTTCATTTGGATATGTTATGAGAAAGTTATGGACATTCTAGTTTTTCAGGCAGTTAGAGCATCTTCTTGAAAAAAATAACTTGTAGGACTCATTTCTGAATGAAATTTTTCAAATTTTTCAAATTTTTTTTTGTAATGGTTTAATTTACTTTCTAGAAAAATCTCACCATTGGGATTAGTGCATTTTAATTCCATCTAAAATATATGAATATTTTAGATTTACCTTCTATCTTGTACATACCTACTTCTACTTAACAATTTTTTAAGAATGATAATTAAGTTTTTTTGAATTTTTTTTCCTACTCTCAACTCAATTCTCTACTATAAATATTTAAAGCTCAAAACTTTGTAGTACAAAAATTTTAAGTTAAAAATGTTTAAAGTCAAAAAAATCTAATCCCGCAATGTGCTGAAAAACTTGTTTTTTTCACTTTAAATACAGATATCTTGCAATCTGTGCGGTCAAAAATTTTGAAATGTTTTCCACACATCTCATACCAGTTAGGTGTAAGATCCTACGGTTAGATGTGAAAAAAAAACAATTTTCAATTTTCTTTACTTTTGGCTATAGAAATGGCTGTTTTGAGTGTTTTTTTGCAGAAAAAAGGCCTTGGTCCTCTAGAGGTTAATGTGCAAGGGTTAATCACATATGTTGAATCAACGATTGGAAAAAAACATCTATTGCGATGAGGACGAGGAAGGATTTTGGGATTTTGACCTCAAAGCACAACCCAAAAAACCGACATAGAAAACATGAACATTGAGAGCGTAGTCCATATCGTGGATTTAGCAAATCCTACCCTTATTTAAACCAATCATTGAATTTTTCAATTGTGGTAGATGAATTGCTTAGGTGATGTAGAAACTAGACCAAAAAAGAATTAAGATAGTGGAAAAGGGTCCAAATCTTTTTTGAATATGAGTCATTATAAGAATTTATCTATGATTGCTAAACACAGTTGGTAGGAAAAAGCATGTACAAGTTAGTCACTACAAAGTCTCCAAGATAACAAAATTGTGTTCCAATGAATTAGTGACCAATGTACAGTAGGGTACCAATCAAAATGGCGTTTTTGCATTCCTAGGGAACAAAATTTCACTGCTGCCAACTTTGGCACCCTCCCGAGGGCTAAAAAATTGCTTTTTTACCATGAAATTTTTGGAATAAGAACGTCTTTGTGTTAATAACATGTCTACCAAATTTCAAGTTCAAAAGATTCATCAAAAAAAAGATATTCAAAGTCTACCAACATGTGTAGCGGTGTAAAAATTTTCACTGCTGCCAACTTTGACACCTCCTTGAGGGCTGAATTTTTTTTGTTTACCATGAGTTTTTTTGGCATGAGATCATATCTATGTTGATAATATGTGTTCCAAATTTCAAGATCAAAATATTTACCAAAAAAAGATATTTGAAATCTACCAACATGTGTAGTTGTGAGAAACAATTTCACTACTACCAACTTTGATACTCTCCCAAGGGTTGAAAAATTGTTTATTTACCATGAAATTTTTAGTATAGAATCATCTCTATGTTAATAACATGTGTGCCAAATTTAAAAGGTCAAAAGATTTACTAAACAAAAGATATGCTAATTCTACCAACATGTGTAGTTGTGAGAAGGATTTTTCCAGCCCTTGGGATAGTGTCAAAATTGGCAGTAGTGGAATTTTTCTCACCGCTATGCATGTTGGTAGACTTTGAATATCATTTTTTTGGTGAATCTTTTTACCTTAAAATTTGGCACACATGTTATTAACATAGAGATGATTCCATACTAAAAATTTCATGGTAAATAAACAATTTTTCAACCCTTGGGAGAGTATCAAAGTTGGTAGTAGTGAAATTGTTTCTCACAACTACACATGTTGGTAGATTTCAAATATCTTTTTTTGCGTAAATATTTTGATCTTGAAATTTGGAACACATATTATCAACAAAGAGATGATCTCATGCCAAAAAAATCATGGTAAACAAAAAAAATTCAGCCCTCAAGAAGGTGTCAAAGTTGGCAGCAGTGAAAATTTTTACACCGCTACACATGTTGGTAGACTTTGAATATCTTTTTTTTTATGAATCTTTTGAACTTGAAATTTGGTAGATATGTTATCAACACAAAGATGTTCCTATTCCAAAAAATTTATGGTAAAAAAACAATTTTTTAGCCGTCGGGAGGGTGCCAAAGTTGGCAGCAGTGAAATTTTGTTCCTTGGGAATGCAGAAACGCCATTTTGATTGATACCATCTTATACATGAAGTATACTCTTTAATGACTGTATGTGTAACTTGCATGTGAGTATTCATTGTGAATTTGGTGCATGTTCATGTATGCATAAAGAATTGTAGAGTAAATCAAATCATTGGAAGGAATTGGTGAATACAGGTAATTGCAAGAAACACTTCATGTTTTTCCGTCAAAATTGCGTTTTTTGGCCATAGGACTGGCAGTACTATGCAATACTACTAATACTACGTTTTAGAAGCGACCTGGTAAATCTGAACCGTTGATTCAAGGCACCTGCAGGTCTGAACCGTTGATGTTGTACTATGCTATACTATGCAGTACTACAGACTTCTATGAAGTACTGCAGAATCCATTCGGAGCAGAAAATAGCAGAAAAGGGGTCTGTGGAGATTTTCATTTTTAGTAATTCAAAAAAAATTCAAAAAAATTCCATAAAAAAATTATTAAAAAAATTCCATTTTGCTAGAGAAGACTGCGCTCACATTGCACCAAAAAAATCATGAAGGAAAATTTTTCCTTCTTCATAGCTTTCGCGCAAAGGAAGGTCACTTTGACCCCATGTGTGCAATCGACATGTTGCTATTTTCATAAAAACTCATTGTCAGCCCTTGTAATGTTAGTAGACCTCCAACATGTCCAATTTGTGGCTTCAAATTCGCATTTTTGGGTCAAAAATAGGACTAAAACCCCCCAAAATGGCCAAGGTAGACACCCAATTGGGGGCAGGTTAAAAATAGTAAAATAATTTTAAAAAATCTGAAAAAATTACTCAAGGCCTGCGACTTTAGTATATACCTTCATTCCAAATTCCATGTCAAATGGACAAACAATGCAAAAGTTATGAGCAAAAAGCCAATTTTTGAGGGCAAGGGGACAAGAAATAGGACAAGTGTTTCTTGCAATCACCCATACATATGAATGAACCTATGGAATTGACAGAAAGTGCAAAATTGTGGTGTTCACTCATGTTTATATAGAAGTTTTAGAGCAATGTCTAAAAATAGTAAATTCTACTGCAAGGGAAGATCCAGTGCTTGGAAGGCTTAGGTAGTTCTTACTCTCTACTAAACTCTTCTAGAGGGGGGTTCGTCCATCCGATAAAAGACCCTCACGAGGCCTTGAGGCAAAGGAGAAAACGCCTCCTTTTTCTCTCCTAATTATCCCTTTTTTAATGTTGTACCTTGTCTTTTGTTTCATTTAATGTCTTTTGGCGAAATTGCCTAATTTATGTCAACGTGGTATTTTTGCAAGCACTTTTGTTCATTTTGTAGTGTTTTTTGGTACATTCTTTGAAAGAAGTGGGATCTCTTCAAACCTTGACTCCTTGCTTCTAGTCTAACGCTTTGTGTGTTTTATTTACTAACATTTCTGTTCTTGTGGTGTTTATATAAACTTTTGAAACATTGTTTTGTGGTTGTTATTTTGCACTAGTTCCTTTATGTGAAAATCCAATTTTTTTGAGAATTCCCCCTAGAAACTTGACATCTTGATGTCATTGTTAATATAAAAATAGTTGGATCACCGTGGATGTCACCTAAAACACATCATAAAAAATGTGGGTATCTTCTAATGCTTTGACCCTAATATTCCAAGACTTGAACATTTCTTTTATTTTCATTTAGATTTCTTTTCCAATTTTCTTGTTTATCACGTCATAAAATCTAAGTAATTGTCCTTGAAAGATCCATCAATATTAGTCTAGATAGCACCTAGTCTTAGAAAACTTGGGTGACTACAAGAAACACTTGTACTATTTCCAGTCACACTCTGTATACTCATTTTTTTTGGCCATAAGTTTTGCATTATGTATGACTCCAAAAACTCAAGATTCATAGGTAAGGTATTCATGACTATGATACACCTTGACTAATTTTTTTCTTTTTTCAATTTTTTTTCCTATACAAAAATAGCCCCCAATTTTATGTCACATATTGTCAATTTGACCATCTCTAGAGAGTTGTAACAAATGGTCAATTTTTATTGTATTTTATAATTTTTTTTCCTATTTTTACAAATTAAAGTATCAAAGAATCTATTTTCTTGAGATTTAGCACTTTTTAGTTCTCCTACTTAGAGAACTTTTCTATGCTTTAACTTCCTAAGGTACAATCTCCTTAAAGGTGTATACATTGGTTATAGTTTTTAAATTTCTTAAAAATTGATTTTCTAATTTTAAAGTACTCCAGAAAAATATGCATGAGTACTATAAAAATGCAACAAAATCATTAGATGTTTCTTGCAATCACCCAAAACGAAAATTTAAAATTTAAAACATCAATTTGAAATCAATGTCAAAACTTGACATAAGACTAGAACTTCAAATTCAGAGATCAGAGCTTAAAAAAACATAAAATAAAAAAATTAGTTAGAAATCAGAGCTTCAAACTCAACACTTGCTTGAACTCAACACTTGAGGTTGTAGTTAGGAGACCGATTTGACCACTAGTCAAGGTTAGCCTCTTAATTCAAAAAAAGAAAAGAAAAAGACGATATAGTTGACCAGATTAAAGGCCATTGGTATACACTTAGTACAAGTTGTTGACAATTTGATCATCATTTTCTTTGATTTCAAGTCAATTAGAAGACAAATATTAGTATTAGAGTTAATGTTTTGCAACCTCAAAATATCCCAAGAGAAAAGTCAAAGAGAGAAAATATAAAAAAATACTTCAGTCATACTTTAGCAACTTTACTTGCATTGATATAACACAATTTGTTTCTCTCTCTATCATGATCAACATTAAATGCTTCTTGTGGAAATCAACATACTCCATGTAGATTCTTTAAAAATGAAAAAATTACACCTTTGGATATCAACATTTAAACATTGAAATCATAACTTACAATTTTTATTACTTATTCCAAATATACTTAGATAAAGAAATCGCATTTAGGCTAAGACTTAAGGAGTATACTTTGAACAAATGCCATAAAAAAATACAAACCTTACATGATGAATCAAAATTGTGATTGATCCAAAAATCAAAAGAATTAATTGAATATAGTCTTAATAATGTCAACATCTCATTAATTGGTATCTTTTCATCTTCCAATAAAAACATTTTAGAGAAACTATTGAAAACTTAAATAAACATTTGTGTCATTATTTCTATGAACAACTCATGTACTTCAACATTAAGACAATCATTGAGATACATATAAACATAAGCATCAACAAAATAAAGTTATTATACTTGAGCAACTAAATATGTACAATTGTGCAAACACAATAGTTCAATATTAAAATACAATAATATCAAAAACAAATTATTGAGCATTTCACTAGGAAGTCATATACCATAAATGGATACGAATCTTTCTTATATAAAATCCTAATTTCTTCAATATCCAAATTATAAAAGAAGACAATACATCTAAAAGACATCAATTATTCAAGGGAGTTTTAACATTCATTTGACAAAAATCTATCAATTAAATACTAATACTATCATAGGTGACGTCATTTTTAATTTAAGAAGGTAATTTACAACTACATGAATTGACAAAAGAAACACAATGAAATATTGAATAAAATAAAAGCAATCAAAAATCTCAACTTAATAAAAACACATGCAAATAGTAAAATAATAGCACCATTCAACTCAAGATCATGCACTTTGCCAACATCCTCTAATGCATCAATATACTGAACAAACATTCTCGAGCTTCCCTACAACTCCTCAAAATACAAGCGTCATTGTATTCAAGTTCCTCAAAGTACAAGCGTCATTGTATTCAACTCCTTTGATACATTTGCACTCTTGTCCATCAAGCCCTTAACTTCTTTGCAACTCGATTAAAAATAAATATTATGAGGCTCAAAATCATTAACTTTGTTCAAATTCTCAACTTACACATCATTCCCTTAAGTGCCTGATAAGTTCTAAAAACATCATTAGGCTCAAGCTCATGAGCCTTAATTCAAGTTCTCCAATGCCTTTGCATATTGCCCATCATTATCTTTATTTCCCCACAACTCCTCAAAGTGTATGTGTGATTAGGCTCCAATTCATTAGCCTTGTTCAAGTCCTTTAATGCATTTGTATACTTCCCCATCATTTTCTTTACATTCCCACGCCTCCGCAATGTCCAAGCATCATTAGGCTTCAATTCATTAGCCTTGTTCAAGTCCTCCAATGCATCTACGTACTTGCCCATCATTTTATTCGCTTCCCCCCAACTCCTCAAAGTAAAAGCATCGTTAGGCTCCAGTTCATCAGCCTTATTCAAGTCCTCTAATGCATCTACATACTTGTCCATCCTTATCTTTACTTCCCCACGCCTCCCCAATGTAAAAGCGTCATTAGGCTCCAGTTCATCAGCCTTGTTCAAGTCCTCCAATGCATCTGCATACTTGCCCGTCGACATCTGAACAGCCCCACGACTCCTCAAAGTGTATGCGTGATTAGGTTCCAATTCATTAGCCTCGTTTAAGTCCTCCAATGCATCTACATATTTTTCCATCACTCTCTTTATTTCTCCACGCCTCTGCAATGTAAATGCGTCATTAGGCTCTAGTTCATTAGCCTTGTTTAAGTCTTCCAATGCCTCTACATACTTGCCCATCGACATTTTAAGTGCCCCACGACTCTGCAATGTCAAAGCATCATTAGGCTTCAATTCATTAGCCTTGTTCAAGTCCTCCAATGCCTTTGCATACTTGCCCATCATTATCTTTATTTCCCCGCAACTCCTCAAAGTGTGTGTGTGATTAGGCTCCAATTCATTAGCCTTGTTCAAGTCTTTTAATGCATCTGTATATTTTCCCATCATTCTCTTTACAATCCCACGCCTCCGCAATGTCCAAGCATCATTAGGCTTCAATTCATTAGCCTTGTTCAAGTCCTCCAATGCATCTGCGTACTTGCCCATCATTTTGTTCGCTTCCCCCCGACTCCTCAAAGTAAAAGCATCGTTAGGCTCCAGTTCATCAGCCTTGTTCAAGTCCTCTAATGCATCTGCATACTTGTCCATCCTTATCTTTACTTCCCCACGCCTCCCCAATGTAAAAGCGTCATTAGGCTTCAGTTCATCAGCCTTGTTCAAGTCCTCCAATGCATCTGCATACTTGCCCGTCGACATCTGAACAGCCCCACGACTCCTCAAAGTGTATGCGTGATTAGGTTCCAATTCATTAGCCTCGTTTAAGTCCTCCAATGCATCTACATATTTTTCCATCACTCTCTTTATTTCTCCACACCTCTGTAATGTAAATGCATCATTAGGCTCTAGTTCATTAGCCTTGTTTAAGTCTTCCAATGCCTCTACATACTTGTCCATCATTATCTTTACTTCCCCACGCCTGCTCAAGGTGAAAGCATCATTAGGCTTCAATTCATTAGCCTTGTTCAAGTCCTCCAATGCATTTGTATACTTGCCCATCATTCTCTTTATTTCCCCACGCTTACTCAAGGTGAAAGAATCATTAGGCTTCAATTCATTAGCCTTGTTTAAGTCCTCCAATGCATCTGCATACTTTCTATTCAAATCCCCATGAAAGTTCAAGGTAAAAGTATCATTAGGCTGAATTTCATTAGCCTCGTTCAAGTCCTTCAATGCACCTACATTTATATCCATTATTTCCTTAACTTCCCCATGCCTCCTCAATGCCAAAACATCATTAGGCTCTAGCACATCAGCCTTATTCAAGTCCTCTAATGCTTGTGCATTCTTGCTGATCATTCTCGTAACATCCCTACAACTCTGCAATATCAAAGCATAAATAGGCTTCAGTTCATGAGCCTCATTTACATACTTGTTGATTGTTCTATTAACTTCCACACAATTCTACAATGTTTTATTATCATTAGGCTTAAGTTCATCAACCTTGTTCAAGTCCTCCAATATATCTACATACTTGCCCATCATTCTCTTAACCTCCCCATGATTCCTCAAAGTGGGAACAATATTTGGAAAATGATTGTCAATCTTGTGAATATCCTTCAATTTGTCATCTATTACCTTAAATGCACGATCAAAACCTTTTTTTGCTCATTCCTTTTCAAAAGAGTCTTGAATCTACAACTTGTATAGATGGTAGATGATAATTATTTTCCATGTAGACATACTCAGCCCAATGATACATCTAGGAACTATTTAGCATGACACATTTACAATAAGTTTGGAGCACAAAAATTGTTTAAGCATTGGATGAAATATAGTCACATGAGATTTGAGATTAATAAGCTATATTAAAAGTAATCTTGAATTTTCAGCAGTGTCTTGCAAACATACCTTGGATGTGGAAGCGGTACCTACAATTTCCAAAGAATTGAAGTTATTTCAAAACCTTACAATGGTTGCATATTGCAAAGCTGCTAAATGTATCTTAAACACAACCATTTGGACTTAAAGGTATAGTATTCCATATTTCAAATTTGATTCTCATTACACAACAAATATTAATATTATTCACTACAATATGCTACATGTGAATAATAAACATTAAATTTCTAGTAGCATTTCACATGGATATCATGCATTCATGTAAACTATGACCATATTTCTACTTACTATACGTTTAATCTAAAACACAAGCAATGTAAAATCTTCCAAAAATCAAAGTCTTGAGAGTCGGATACTAACTTGCCATTAGTACATACTTCACATACTTCAACTCTCGACAAATGTCATCAAAAGTCGGACGACTTTTCGGATTTGGATCCCAACATTTTTCAATTAAAGCTTTTAGTTCAAAAGGACATTGAGCGAGAAGAGTTGGACGATGACCCTCCAATATCATTGCCTTCATCTTTTGTGTCTCTTCAATATCCAAGAAAGGCCATTCTCCAGTTAATATCTCATAGCACACCATTGCAAAGCTGTAAATATCACATTTGCGAGGATACTTTGATACTACTTGATTACTCCTCTCTACATTCAATTGATTGCCTATGCATTGAAGGCGTATCAACTCTAGTGCCATCCATCTGCTGCTTCCAACATTCATTGTTTGCTCTGAGTTTGTGGTACTATTGTTCTTGATTTTGGATACATTAAAGTCCGCCACCTTGGCTTGAATATATTCCAAATCTATACCCGGTGTCTTCACACTTTTGACAAGAATGTTGAGCAATTTCAAGTCCCTATGTACAATTTCTTGCTCATGAAGGTACTTTCCCCCTTCTGCTATTTGGTGCATTATATCAATTGCTTCCCAAATATTGAATGGAGGAGAATTGTGATTCACTTCCAGTCTTTGTTGCATCAATGTAAAGAGGTCTCCATCCATTAACTCCATGAAAATGGAACACTTTTGCTTCTCTTGTGTGTAACAAAACATGGATGTAATGTTGGGATGGCACAATCTTGTAAGGACATCAACTTCTTTTTTGAACTCAGGATTATTTTTCCCATGGAAAACCTTTATCGCAACTTCCATTTCCAACCACATGGCTTTGAATACAGTAGCTGAAGCCCCTCTTCCAATGGACACCCCTTTTTCTACTTTTTCAAAGATACTTCTCAACAAAGTCAAATATCGAGAAAAATCCCATTTTGATTCTGGTAAAGCTATGCTTGAAATAGGGGCCACCCGTAAAAGTCTTTGAAGCAAATAACTTGCCAAATCCTTTTTGTCTCCATGCAATGAAGGTAAGGCCAATGAAAGTTTCTTCAAGAGGTCTACTTTGTCCATTGAGGCCTTTGTTTGGACAATTTCATTGACATCCTTGCTAATGTTTGCCACTTGATCCAAGGTTAGACCTCTAGATGCTCCACATCTTTCAGACAAGGCAACTTGGCACAAATCCAAATGAAATCCCACGGATGAAACAAACTCCGACATGTTTGTCAATGTCATTGCAGCTGGTACCCATGCATCTTGGCTACAACCTTTGATGAATCTTTCAATTTCCGTAGCCAACACAAAGAGCAGCTTGAAGCTTAAGAGATGTTTTTCCAATGTTGTAGGTGCATGTGATCCAATTAGTGTACCACGTGATGTCTTTAAAAACATACTCAAATCTTTAGTGACCTCTTTGAGTTTATCAGCAAGATATTGACATTGTTCATTGTTGAATGATAGTGAATGCATCATTTGCACACGTTTGCAACAAGCAACCACAAGTTTTGCGTATGTATCCAACTCCTTCTCAAGACTCATCATGCCTTCTGCAAAAATTCATTGCATATTTTCAATATTCTTTAGCTGTCAAAGAAATCAACATTTGAGTAAAATTATAGTCTCATTCATTTACTAGCACTGATCTCTATTAATTGACATCAGATTGTAATCATATATTCCTTGAGAATCACCTCAAAGTGAGTACACACAATTATATCTTCATAAAAGTAGAAATAGTAGAACAATAAAAAGATGGCTTGAAAGAGTAAGAGAAGTACCTTCATGGAGTCTCATTGCCAGTAAAGAAAGTCGATCATCCATATACTTCAGCTCCGCCATAATTTTAAAATGCTCCAAATGTAGTCTTGGAAAAATTGGTTTCAATCTACCACAATTGCCTTGAATTATTGCTTAAAATAAAATAGCACGTCCACAATTGTTTGCAATATGTGCTCAACCTTCTAAAATCAATTGATGATGGACTATGCAAAAAAAATTGAACAACTTAATATGTATGCTAAAGAATAAAAGAAAACCGCCCAAATCCAACTACAAATTCAAATGCTTCCATCCATTAAGTGCAAATTATTGGAAATCGTGAAATAAATAGAGCCATAGATTAAAAATATTACTTGAAAGAAATCTGACATTTAAACACTAGAAACAACGAAATCAATCACAAAAATAAATAAGATTGGCGAAACAATAATCTGAAAAACAAAACTTTCCTATCTAAATTCTAACCCAATAGCACACAATGGTATTCCAATGCACCACTTTCACATCAAAGATAATATGTCCAATTTTGATTTGCTAATGTGAATAATTGGTTCAATGTTCTATTACATATGCTATTGAAGAAAGGCTAACTATTTTTCAATGACAATATCAATGAGACATACATACAAGACATCCATCTCATTATTGCTCACCAAATCAAATCTCCACCACCATTTACACTCACTGATAAGAACAATATAGTTTACACCAAAACTGCATGTTATGCATAATTGGATTTAGAAGAAATCCAATCATAGAAAAGCATCCACAAGAGCTCATTGTACTGTACATAATCCTAGTCAAATCACTTAGGCAACAACCTAAGATCTTTACAAAGTGATAATGTCAAAAATAAACTAAAGGAAAATTATGACTAAATGGAACCCTCTACAAACAACAATTCCCTCATTGTGAAAAAACCTACAACTCGTAGGGAACCTTCATAACTAAATCATATTCAACACTACACATATAACCATTACTACATTCCAAACTTTACAAAGCACCTTTCTAAGTTCGTGCATGCCTAAAAATATTAACAACAATAGAATGGAAGGTGGATCCCAAATACAAGAAAGAATGACTAGGTTTATGAATGATGGATCTTTAACGAAAACAAGAATTCTAATAAGTAGTCCCCGAGCTTCCAAACTTCCACCACATCTCTCTTTAGTATAAACACACTAAAACATACCACTCAATCTAGATTTGAATCTAGATTTGAAAACTAAAATCAAACTCAAAAAATCCAATAACCCCTCCATACTTCAAAATCAACAACATACTTTGAACCACTTGGACAAAATTGGTCATTAAGCATTATGTCGAATCCAATAGAATCCAATTTCAATGATATTCTTGGCATTATGATGCATAATATTCTCAAGCAATATCCAACCCATACACATCACAAGACTTCAAAGGACACTCACAAATTTTAAAGAATCCCCAAACCACTCACAACTCAAATTTCTCAAGTGCCCCCAATAAGCTCTCTTCAAACATTAGTAAGCCAATAGTTTGAATGCCAATAGGGATGGAGAATTCACCTTGATCAACATGCATCTAAATTATAAACCACTCAAATTTTGGAGAGATCATAAAACCTTAACTTCAAAGCAATTGTATGGAAGTTCTATTATAGACATAGATCCAAGCACCAAAAAAATATGCAAGGGATAGGCACCTCCCAATGCTACACTCATTACTTAGACTATGTAACAATGTTTAAGCTTAGCAATCGTGCAAATCATTAGAAGCACTATCATTTGCAATGCTACTACAAACACAATTTAAAATCACCACATGTAACATTCCAAGTAGTGTTCAAACACTTGTAACAACGCAACCTTCAACATGTTTGAAAGGGAGATAGTGGACATTATAGTCCCCTCTGCACATCACCTCACTTCATCCCTCTTCAGTCAAAAGTTTCTGCAAGATTATTGAACAAATCATTCTTCTCAAAGAATCCTAGTCTTGAGCAAAAAAATACATTGAATAAGGGTATTAAGGGGACCAAAAAATTAAAGGGACTTATTGTGGAAAATTAGAGATGTTTGAAACATGATGTACAACAAAGTTAGATATTTATATAGAGTGAAATGTTGATTAATTAGTACGGGTCCCCTTAAAACCCCTACTAAGTGTAGAAGCTTGAAAATTTGAAATTTGAAAATCCTATAGCCCACTTCCTTTGAAGAGGTTTACATTCAAAACAAGACTACAAGTCCCAAGACATGAACAAATCAATCCAAAACAAACCCAATGGATATTCACAATTTCAAATAGACTCAACAATAGAGAGGTTGCAATACAAAATTGCACACATAGCATAAATCTAACTTTTTCAATAATAACGAAAGGAAAAAAACCAATAAATTTGACAATGGTGTGTTTCATGAACCAATGGGCATCATTGGTGGTGAAACACACATAGCCAAAGTCCCACTCAAGAGTCCATATATGATTCTTGCTCAAGCCAAGTTGCCAAGTTGGCTTGTGTAAGACAACCTAGTGACAAACACAAAGCACTCATATCCTTCTCTTGCATAATCAAAGAAAAAGCAATTATCATCCCACACCATTGCCTTGAGAGGTTTACATCCACACTCTAAAGTCTTCCTAAGATCACGTCCTCTCCTATTGTACAAAAGCTTACCAAAAAGATGCACTCAATGAAAAATCACTCTATCTAGTTACTAACACATTCTCAAGCATCATACGTAGTTTCCATACAAATGTGGCAACATGGAATATGTCATGTATGAGAAGATATTATCCAACAACACTAATAAAAGTATGAAAAAGCATCAAATAACATGCTTCATATTCATTCATAACTTATTACATAGTTTAATAGTAAAATACTATTGTTATATTATATCTTTTTAATCAATGTACTAAATTTTTGGATCTTAGAGAGTATAATGTCAAGTTCCTTTACTAATACTAAAGTCTCACATGCACAGGCTAAGATTCTTGTCAATTTTGGAAGCCAAGGATGTGATTACAAAGAATGCTAATTGTAAATCATTTGGTTGTATTATTCACATGACAAGGTCACATTTAATCACAAATTGAGTACTCCCATGCACTCCGTGCAGAGTCTAGTAAACCACATTGACTACAAAGTACAAACCTAGGCAACCCAACCCAAATAGACAAGTTGCAAAAGATACAAACACATCACAAGCAATTAGAACTTACTGGAATTGATTTCAAGTTGAGTCCTCAAATTCCCCAAAATGTTGCAAATGCTCCAACCAGTACCTCAAGGTGAGGATTTGCAAGATGCACCACTTTATTCATAGATCTGCACAAAAGCCATCACCACACACAAATAGTAAAGATTGAGCATACTCCTCTTAGGGCAATGTCTGTAGTTCTTAAAACAAATGCTTTGGACAGAGAAAAAGAGAACATAAGTCAATAAATGACTGCACCTTCCTTGAGAGAGTGCATTGGGCAAAACAAAGTCGAAATATGTTGCAACGGAGAGGTTTTGACCAATTGCAAAACAAAGGGGCACATATGTCATTCTAAATTTTTCATAAGTATTTGGAAGAAAGAAAACACCAAGTTGAAGGCCTCCTTAGACAAGCTTAATGAATGGTGTGATTTACAAACCAATTGGTGTCCTCTATGGTGAAAACAACATAATTGAAGTACCACTCCTCTATGGTGAAAACAACATAATTGAAGTTCAAATAGTTTTCTAGCTCAAACACAACTTGTCTAGACCTTGAGAAAATGATAAGCACAATGCTTTGTAACCCTTATATAATTGAAGAGAAAGCAATGACCATCCCAAGCTATTGTTTGCAAAGGATTAAAACTATATCACTTGACCATGGCAAGGTAATCTATAATCACAAGCTGTTAAGTACCACCCTCTAGAATCCGCTAAACAACGTAGATAGAAAACTCTACTAAGTAAGACGACTGAAATCAACAAGTTGCCAAAGATAGAGAGACATAACGCACAATTAAAACTTGCTTGAACCAATTTCAAGAAAACTCATCTTAGGAACAACCAAACAGAAATCTTACTCCAAAAAATATCGACAAGGATGTAAATGTCGCAACCAATGCATGTAGTTGACAATTTGGCTTGGTGCAAGGCCCTTGATGGCTTCACATGGATCAGAAAGACCAAACATCGTCACTCGTGAACACTTCCAATTCAAAACTGAAACTCAAACTTAGAACACCCATACCACCAAGACCTAGTGCCGCTTGCTCTGTAACAGCATCCAAACTCACAAAACAAGGTGCTCACAAGCCTCAAAATACCGACAAAGATGCAAATGCTGCAACTGGTACCTGAGGTTGAGATTTCACACAATGCAGCACTTTATTACCTTCCTGCCTTCATGGAACTGCACGACAGGACATGGCCACACACAAATGGTAAAGATCGAGCACAATACACCTGCCAGAGCACCACTCTACACTAGGGCACCATTTGCAGTTCATGGAACAAATGCTCTGGACAGAGTAAAGAGAATGGAAATCAAGGAAATGGACGCACCTTCATTAAGAGAGTTCAATCTCCAGCAACAATGTCGAAGTATGCTGCAACGCAAAGAAAATGACTGCCTGCAAATCAAAACAGCACATGTGTCATTCTAAACTTTTTAGAAGACTTGGAAGAAAGAAAACACCAGGTTAAAGGCCTCGACCGACAAATTTAAGCCATGGTGTTTTTCACAGAACACTTGGTGCCATCAGTGGTGAAGCTGCATAACTGAAGTTCCATTCCCAAATGGGTTCTCTGCTCAAACAAAGCTGGTTTGGATGCTGCTCAAGCAAGTGATAGACATGATGCTCTGTAACCCTTCCATACTTAACATAGAAAGCAATTGTAACCCTTCTATACCCCCAAACCGTTGTTTGTGGCGGATTACAACTAAATCAGCTGGCCATGGCAATGAAGCCAATCTTTAATCACAAACTCACTGAGTCCTTATCTGCTAAACAAGTCCATCCAAAATCCCTATTGACGAAGACAACCGAAATGGACAAGGCGCAAAGATAGCTCTCACCCATAACAAGAGATCAGAACTTGCATGACCCAATGTCAGGCAGACTCTATTCTCAGCAAGAGCCAATCAAGACAGACATCTCCATCCCAACCATACCGACAAAGATGCAAATGCAGGCACTCATACCTGTACGTTCATACCTGTACGTGAGAATACGCACGGAGCTTGCGGGCGCTATTCCCTCGATGACTTCACGGCTCTGCAAGACAGAGCATCGCAACAGATCAGTATCCAATATCGAGCACAACACTTCCGCACATCCAAACCGACATTCGAACTTAGAACTCCCAGACCACTAAGACCAAGTGCCCAGAGCGAGAGGCATAGCGTCAGATGAGGAAACCTGTGACAAATACTGCCAACTCAACTCACAATTTCAGCTGTTCTCGTGCATTTCGGAGAGAGCTTCAAATTGTCGGTAAGCCCAAGAGCGTGGAGACTTCACCTCGACCGACAAGCATCCGCATGACCCACCAGTCGAAATTTGAAGGGGAGCCCGAATCCGGCTTCCGCGAGATAATGCAGCGCCCACTGCGTTCCTCAAGAATGCACCGGGGCCAAGTGCGTGGAGTAATAGTGACGTCGGAGAACAGGGAAAGGGTTAGCTCGCTCTCTCCTGGAGCTCTCCGTGTTAAGGATGGCACCACCACTGCTACGGTAAGCTTAGTGCTTCGGCAAAGGTCTTCCGTCTTCTCGCCCTCGGTCCAGCTAGCCTGGGAGTGCAATCTCTAGGCCTCTACAGTAGGGGTTGGAGCGATATTTGTCCACTGGGCGCCACTGGCTGACTTGGCCTACACTAGGTCTCTTCATTACTTTGGACTTTGGAGTGGAAGAGCCGTATTGTAATGAACTTAACAATACAGTACTTCCGAAATTACTTCAGGAGTTGTAGAGTCGGAGGTGCACTCAGCTAATCCAGGTAGTGCTTCAAACGATTTCGGAGGCCAAGGGCGCATCCACTTCCATTTTATTTAGTCACAGCTTCACTTGTTTTGATCCATTTAGTAATAGTTGGAGATGTTGTGGGACTAAATCATGAGATTTAGTAATAGTTGAGAGATACATGTGAGCTAATGGCAATACAATTCAATTGTAATAAATCAATTCTGATGCAAAATTAGGGAGCTAGCTTTTTTCCAAATTCACTTTGTTAATATATTCCCAATGCATTTGTAAATCAGTTTATGAACAACCACGTTATGTCAATCAATTACCACCTACCAATCTTCACGAGCAGCCTAATTATGTAATTGAGTGTTTGATAAATGTAACGAGGAGCGCGAATTATGGTTTGTAATCCACTTGCTTGCAGCCAATCGTAAAACACCACATTGGAGAAAATTCTGGTTTGTGGTCATTACGAACTTAATGATACTAAAGTATGTGTACCTAAAAGTGACTCTCTCCTAATTGCAACACCTATCTACAATTGTTGCAATTAGGAGAGAGTCACTTTTAGGTACACATACCTTACAAGCAAAAGTTGAGAAACTCTAAGTTTAACTGATGTTACTGTAAGGTAGAAGCACCCAAATGTAACACGATTCATTTACAAAACCTACAATAAGCTCTAAAGTAACGGGGAAGTGGACCCAAAGCTGACAAGTGGGGTACAAGAAGTTGTCACGATGATGCAAGTTGATTCCGCGCTGGCCAATCTCCTACCCGTGATACAAGCTTACGGCTTGTTGCTTTTGGGTGTTTTGGGGACCACTTGAGTGTTAGTCTATTGTCCACAATAAATGCATCTACAAAGTTGTTTTCATAAATTTGTATTATATTCATATAAGCTTGGAAAAATACAAAACCCATTTTGTTGGTTTCCTAAACCATTTCCTAACGACCCCACATCATTTTATTTTGTACCTACCCTCGAAATATGCAAATCTTGAATAAGTGTTTCATTTGGGTGCTTGTATCTTACTAACTACTCCTTTCTAACTACTCCTTTCAAACTAAGATCTCCGTAACGGGAAAGAGACAGTATGAGGACTCCCCCAAGTATGAGGATACCCGTACGGTGTACTCCTTTACTAACGACTAACTACACTGTGAAAAGCCCTGTAATGTCGTGTCTTATGAGATATAAGTCTTATTAGTGTTTAGGCACCCGGTACTGGCTGTGAGGAGCAGGTTCCTTCAGATTTTCACATCATTTTACCTCGCATATATAGCAGAATAAATTACGAAACCTTCTGCCTTCAAGTACGTGCTAAATGGAACCTCAAGGTTATCGAAAGATATCTACCCAGGCCGACTCAGGATCAGAGGCCTTTATAAATTTTTTAAACTACATCCAATGACGTCGAGTGTATGGCTAGAGATTGTTTCCGTGTTGATTTGATGGAATAAGGTAGGAGGCTGTAAAACAGAGCGGGCATTAAGAATGGACCCTATAAATGGCTGTGAAATGGAGATGAGTTGGTTCTGAAATTGACTAGTATAGTCATTGAATGAATTGCAAGAGCCAATCATTCTCTTTGCTTTCCCCATTTTTATTTAGAATTGCAAGTGAACCGTTTATGAAAGGCCTAGGATCACAAATAGGGACCTATGACCCAACTCGTTTGAAAATTCATAAGTAATTCAAAAATGCTCAAAAAAATACAAAACCACTTGGGTTAGATTCCTCATCAATTTCTCTATGTTTGAAAAATGAGCTAAAAATATTCCTATCCCCCCAATCTGTCACGGCCCTGAATGAACGAGGCCTATCATTGAGTTAGTCAACCCAAAAATGATCCAATTACTGGATCAATAGGTGCATTTTTTGTTTCTAAAAAACCATAGAAGCCATTCATCGGACACTTTTTGTCCTCCATAGCGTAGGAGGGTTAAAAGTGTTGCTTAGAGCACCCTCTATTGTCACCAATACTAATCTTGAACTGCGCAGCACGATAGTGGTAGGTCCGGAGTTAGCAAACAAGATGAACAAGTATTTCTTAACAAATTCTACCATAATTCTCTTTGAACAAAGTCCAAAGTTGAGGTCACATTTGTTCAAACGATGTTCCAAAACAGTGAGCTTAAAAAAAATGAGAGTCGGTGAGCTTCACTTGTTTTGTTAAATTTTTAAAATCAAACTTTTCATTCCATTTCAAACAACGTTTCATGATCTTAACCGAAGAGTGACTCCCAACTAGGTTTCTTGAATGGTGGAGAGGTTATGTTTAATTGAACACCAAATGTAACCTCAAGCACAATTCCTTATCCCCGCATTCTTCTAAGATCCATCCATTCCATTACCTTAAGTTAGGTTGTTTGTTTTGTTTTGTTTATTTGTTTGATACAGTGAGATCTCCAGCATTGTGCGTCCCCCGATGGCATTCTTGGTACCATCAGAAAGCCCTTGGCAAAGAGGGGTGCACACGCTTTGTTTCATGACGTTTGGACCTATGATGTGAATGTTATGGATTTTTTAGTTATTTTCAATTAAAAATAGATATAAATATACTTTTACTTTTATTTTGGTTGTAGCAACGGCACAGGGCACACTAATATGTTTTATGTCTGCATAGACACAAAAAAAATTGTTATGGATAGTGTTTGACACAAATGGCTTTCACAAGCAAAGAGGTTGTAAAAAACAAGAGATATATTTTACTTGTTTTGCTTAAGAATATCTATGTTCAATTTTTTCAATCAAATTTCCTTTCTGTTTCAAACTGACTGTTCTTAGTCGCTACAAAACGGCATCTCCAAATCCTGCTCCTTGAATTCTTACAAGTTATGCTTGGCAAAGATCATACGTACTACAGTAACCTTGAACATAGTTTCTCATCTCCATTCGTAAGAAACGCATTTTACTTCGTCGTCCTCTCTAAACCGCCGCTGGTGTGGCCGAGGTATCGATAAGCTTGCTGTCAAGTTTCCCCACACGCTGAGTAAGTGGTCGCTTGGTGACTGACCAAGAGGTGGCTTCATCGGATTCTCGTAGTTTGCTAGACAAGCAGGCAAGAAAAACAAGCCACAGGATTCTTCAACGCTTACATTAATCTTTCAGTAGTTAAGGGACTGTAGTATCGCAAGCAGAATTGGGAATGTGGTGCAACATGGTAGTTCAATCTTCTATTCCAATGCTTTCGATTGATCCTACTTATTGCTTGGACAAAGTTTAAATGTTTGCAATACTCTACCATTCAGTTTTGGGAAAGTAACTTGCCTACATCTACTTTTACATGTTAACTCCTAAATGCCCAAAGCCCTTTTTGAACTTCTAGGAATTTGCTCAAAATTGAACAAAAAGTCAACATTTTGATAAGTTGTATCAATTTTTTTGAATTGTAGCTGTACAAATTCAAACTAGATATGTTAGAGATCACATAGGAAAAGAAAACACAACAATATCACTTCTAGATTGAAAGATTATAATGTTTGATGATGAGGGTGTTATAACTGCAAAAGTGATTTGAAATCTTTCAATCCTCTTTTCACATATCAAATCTAAAAAGTTGGTCACCAAAAAAATATGAGGTTAACCATGAAGCGCTCTGATGTCCATATTTTAGACAATGAATGCAGGGCTTCAAGGCACTCTAAAGTCCAACCAACTTCTCATTCATCCAATGTAACACTTAAATTTAGAAAAGACAACCTTCCTTAACAACCACAATCATGAAATTTCAGTAAATAATATTATTGCACAACGATAAAAGCAAAAATGTGCAAAATTTCAAAAAAGGATTGAGGCGTTTAGGGGTTAAAGGGCCTAACATGCACAACCCCAATCCATTTATGGCATCTCCAAATCTACTCTACAATTTTTTCAAATGAATTTCTCATGTGATTTTTTCTTTCAAGATCTAGTGTATTTGAATTCATTTCCAAGAGCTCTCAACACTACAAAAAGTCAAGATTGCAATGGATACCTTTGAACAAAAATCATGAATAGAAAAATCATAATCAATCATTTTCAAAATTGGATTTTTGATATTAAAACTAGTTAAACTTCAAAAAGAATTTTTCAAAAATAGAAATTACTAAAAACAAAAACTTGGTTAGGTTTTATTTAACTTCAAAGTATCTCCACACCAAAATTTAGTGCCTCGGGCATTTAGGGGTTAAATACACATTTGGAAAACAACAAAGGACACTAACGTCTATATATTGACCAAGGATATCATGCAAGCTATAGCATTAAGGTAAAAGCACCTAAAGGTAACACTTATTCGTAGCTACATAATAAAATGATATGCGCTTATTAGGAAATGGGAAACCAACAAAATTAGTTTCGTATTTTTTGAGCTTGTATGAATATAATATGAATTTTTGAAAACAACTATGTAGATACACCTACTGTGTGGACACTAGACTAACACCAAAGTAGGTATGGAAACAACCAAATGCAACACATTGTAATATTGGCTCATACACAAGTGATTGGCCAACACAAGAACCTCCCAACCCTCATGATAGTAACAACTTCTTGGAATTCCACATGTTTACTTTGGATCCACTTGTACAGGGATTTAGGTCGTTTTCTAGATGTCTGTAAACCACTCCTATCACATTTAGGTGCTTCTACCTTACATTCCACGATCTCTGAAAATGCATTTTTGTAGCTCAAGCAGAGTTGAAGTAGGTCAACTTTCTGCAAGTTGCAAAGTCCAGCATTCATTTAATAGAAAGTTTTTTTGTTATGGATTATCTTTGAACATTGTATAACTAGACACTATAACACAAAGGTGGATGTTACAACAATAACCCTATAACGCCGCCAGAGCCATTTTGTGGCTTCTAGATGACAATGTTGTGGTCCATACAGAGACTGGAAGCATTTTTTCATCCGCTTTTTTCTTGTTGATCTTTCATGGTGGGTTATGAAGAGTCTTCAATTGAGTTTGTAATCTTGCCAAGGTTTGTCTTCATGGAAATGAGAAGTTAGTAAAAAAACGGATCACAAAATATGCTATTTTAGTGTATTTTGAGAAGTTGTTGCTTTTTGCTCTAAATCTGAAATTTCTCCGCAAAAATGATATTTTTTGAGTTTGAGTCCAACTAACAAAATGAAGGTCATCTACTCTATTTTCTTTTCTAATTTGAATTTTGAAAAAATTCCTAATATTGAATATTTTATTGCAATTTGAACTTTGGATGCATTTTCAATGTCTATTATTAGAATGATACGGAAATTGAGTTTACACTGTGATGTTTTTCACTGTAATATACACACATGGTGAAATTTTCAGATTTTTTTTCACTTTTTCTTCAAAAATTCACTAAAGAATCTAAAAAATTTATGAAGTATAGAATACATGTAGTTCCATCTCTGAAAAATAAATATAAATTTTTTCATTCATATCTAGTTGCAAAATGGCAGAAAACTGAGTGATAGGCAGTGAGGCTTGAAATCAGTGGTCATGGGTCCGTCCTTGAAGGGTTAATTTGTCAAAAAAGTTGGAACATTCAAAATGGAAGCAGCTTCCAGTGTGCATATTCTCAAAGCTGAAGGCCAATTCCAAGCTTCTGGACTTAAATTGTCCAATATGAATACCAAAAGAAACCAACTTTCTCTACTTCTCACAGGAGTGGTGGCAACAAGAAAGAACAGATACTTCTTCAGGGCTCAACTGTCAGCAAAAACATCGACAGCAAGAGAAATGAAACACATGTAGGCATGACAATTACAACAAATGAAAACAATTGAAGAATTGCTTTACTAACGATCAACTATGTTCGACAATGGTCGAAATCAATTAAGATCCAATTGGGACCCCAGAATCCTTCTACTACAGTTGCTGGCCAAAATTGAAAATGTACAACTGGCTACCAAAGTATTCCTCAAACCAGGAACCTAAATCCTTCATCGAGTATCATGTTCGAGAGCATCTAAATAGGTTCCAACTACACGAAAGACCTAGGCAAACTAAGGCTCTGCAACATGGAACCAAAGAATAGTAAAGCCAACCACATCTTCGATGCAGAAGGCAAAAGAATGAGAATGAACGTGAAAGAATGAATCCTACTCTAAAGTTCTCTATACTTCACAAAGGATGCCCCAAATTGTCCATTTCAAATCTATGAGACCACCGTTCTCCAGTAGAATTGGACACCCTTTGAGCGTGCACTACGTCATATTCCAGTATTCACAATTTAAACTAACAGCTAGTTACCCCATTTTGACCCACGAGGCCTTGCTAGGAATACCATTCTGCACAAGGAAAAGCATGTAGTATTGCTGAGGGGCAACGTTGGCTGAAGGAGGAGCAGTACACTTCACAGTCCACGCATTTCCAGCCTTCGCTGGAGCTACAGTAAGAAGCTTGATGGCCCTCTGCCCCTGCGCGTACGAGTGAGTAGACCAGGGAGCACTCAGCATGTTGCATTCCAATCCACCTTGCCTAGCTCCAATGGTAAACCCCACACTAAACACTTGCTTGTAGCCAACAAACCCAGGAGCTTTCGTAATGCGAGGACGAATGTTGTTAAAGCTGCAAAATCAAACACAAAGCACATCAGCATCAACACATGCATTCTTTCATACCTCACATCACCACTTTCGACTCAAAAATATTTGACAAGAACACAGGCAGGCAGGCAGTCTACCGTAGAGATACCACAACCAGCACAATGTACCACTCTCAAAACATGTAAGCTCTATAAATGCACAGAGAGTGGTAAGTACAGAGAGAGACTGGTATAAAGAGTGGGATGTAGTGTTGCACTTGGGATAGATCATGTACGTGATAGATCATACAACCATGTAAGTAATCAAAATTTCAGGAAATGGAAGGGGAAAATGAGGTTCTAGAGCTGCAGTGGTACTCACTTGGCGCCCATGTAAGGAGGCGAGAACGCCTCGACGCGAAGCTCCGTGGGGAAGGCGCCCGTGTACGTGTAGAACTGGTGCGAGTTACTTCCCGCCACCAGAACGCGTCCATCCGACAACAAATTGGCCGTGCTGTGGTACATTCTCGGAATGCCCGTCGCGGTCATTTTCTGGAACCGCGTCCCAGCGCGCGCTTCCCCATTATACTTCACTGGCGCCAGCGCCGGTGTCCCCGCCGTCCCCCACCCCTGGTATCCATTCTGCGCGCCGTTCACGATCAGTATCTCCCCCGTGGGCAAATTAATCATGTCGCCCATCACGCGCCTAATCGGCATCTCCTCCATCGCCCAGCTCGGGTTCCCCGCAGTCGGCGTGATCCTCCCACAGCTCGTCGACGCCGCAGCCCCCGTGTTGCCGGATTTCGAAGCCCCAGTTGCAGCCCCTCCGCACACCACAATCTCGGATGAAATGTAAGGCGCCTTCAAGGGGAGCATCGCCGCGGAGCCGCCGGAAGGGTAGTTCCGGGGGTTGCCGGGGATGGTGGGAAGCTGCTTCACCACTTTATTGGTGTTGTAGTTGAGGACGACTGAATCGCGGTTGGTGAAAACGAAGAGGTCGCCGTTGGGGAGAAGGAAGACGAAGGGGTAGAGATTATCGCAGCACTTGTTCAAGACGCTGAGAGAAAAGGCGCCCTCGCCGGCCTTTCTAGGGGGAACGAACTCGTACGTCGGCTCGTTGCGGCCGCCCACCACGATCTGACGAGTGCCGCCGGGGAGAACCTGGTTGGAAGAGTACCAGCGACCCTTGGATAAGCTGTTCGTTGTTTCCACCCAGTCGCAGGTGCCTCCGGCGCTGCACGGCGCGAGCGTCCTGGTAGAAAGAAAGAAAATCTTGTTAGATTTTGCCTACATTTCAAATCTACATGAATGATGCGCAGCATTGAACACACGATCTGATAATCTCGAATACCAATCAGAGTACAAACTCACTTGCCATTGGGTGACACAGTCTAAATGAAGCCTAAGCAATAAAAGGACGATTGATATCAGCGTCCATGAACCAGAGTACAAACTCACGTGCCATTGGGTGACAATGAATTGAAGCCTAAGCAATTCAAGGATGATTGATATCACTGTCCATGTCGTAAATTTTGAATCAAATTTGAAGAGCTTCATGATCGTTTCGAAGTGGATAAGAAGGTACCTGATCTTTTTGTTGCCTTCGAAGTCGCCTCCGGTCTGCACCATCATGCCATTCCCCATGAACTGCCCCGAAGAGCACCACGTGTCCGTGAAGATGAAGAGAGGCCGCACTCCGCCGTTCGAGGGGTTGAACATGACGGAATGCGCGTAGCAGTCATTCTTGGAGACGCGCTCCAGCGGCTGATTGCGGCACCTCCCATTGGGAAGCTTGATCTGCGAGGGGCCAATGTTGGTCCGGTCTAGCATAATCACGGTATCATAGCGAGTCACGGCCGAGTGCATGGACGAAATGCCGGCGTTTTTCTGCAGCTGCTGCCATGACCCCTGCGCTACGACACTTGACACTAGCCATTGCAAAATGGTCGCCACAATAACGATCTTCACTAAATCCAACATCTTCACCAAGCTAGCCCTCCTCCACACAGAACTCCGGGATCTCGACTACTACCTCCCACTCCAATGCTACACCTCAGCTCAAACGGACCACGCAATTGTTCCTTCTATCAACGCTCCTATTACGTAATGCCCGCAATGCAGATACTCACCCACCTAGTACTAAGCTGCGACGAGCTTCAGTCACATCCCACTAAAATGTTACTAGAGGGCACAATGCAGACGTCCTATCGCGAGATTGCAGTGCCAGAGGTCACGAGCTACAGTTTTCAGCTGTGATCTCTACCAAGTACTGTTTACTCGGCGTTTACTCTGCGGTGCGGATAGCAGCGCTAGTGAGTGGCGACGCGCAATCTAGCATTGCATAGGAAGCCTTTGATTTAAGGAATGTGCCAGTGACCAAGGCCTTAAATGGCCGCACTGCGCCACCCGCATCACTGCACCACCCACATCACTGCACCCATGTCCCGGGCGCGTCCGTCTCGCGCAGGCAGTCCACTGTGAGCTGCATTTGCCGAGATTAGTAAGACCGTGTGACAACTGGACGGGACTGTGCATGCAATGAATGAACTTGGAAATTTTTCTGTGTTTTTTGTTGACAGAAAATGAAAGAAAACTCATTACTGACGTGCATGAGTTTGGGAGTTTGAGGTGAAGAAGCGGCGGGACCGCGGGAGGGAGAGGGAGACTTGAAAAGCTGGATATCCGGCAGCTGGCCCCCGATGGCGTTGTAGGGTGGCAGCATGGCCGGGATTAAGCAACGCGGAGAACCGATGTTGACGATTGGACAACGGGAAACTTCGACGTAGCCACCTGGGGGCCTCGACGTCGGCGTGAACTTTCTGTGTCCGTTCCTGCGGCGTCAATTTTTTCGGTGGAAGTTGACATAGGCAACTCAATCAAAAGGCAACATTTATACAATTCCAATTTAAATTTGATACAAGGTAGTGGCACCTTAAATCAACAATATAAACCCTTAACCCCTAAAGTCCCGTTGTCCCCTCGGGGGACAAAATGGATTTCGGGCAGGCTCTTACGGTCTCAATATTTGTCATAATTTTCTGAATTTTTGTGTGAAGATAGAGCATCACATTAGCTCTCCGAAAATGTAATTTTTATTTCAATCAGTGCCCGGGAGCAAAAGTTATGGCACAAAACCCCCAAATTTTAGTTCGGCGGGCAGAAAAAACCCCTCTCAAACTTTAAATTAAAAATTTTAAAAATTTGTTTCATAGAGATTTTATTTTTATCTACATTGGAAGCTTTGATTCATTCCATTTGGATTTGTTATGCAAAAGTTATGGACGTTCTTATTTTTCGGGCAATTAGAGCATCTTCTTGAAAAAATAACCTGTAGGATTCATTTCTGAACCCAATTTTGACAATTTTTAAAAAAAAAAAGTTTCAGAAGGTTAAGATTTCTTGCTAGAACAATCTCACCGTTCATATTAGTATATTTCAACTCTATCTTAGAGCTATTAATGATTTAATTTTTCCTTCAATCTTGAACCTACTTCTGTTTAACAATTTTTTAATGAGAGAGAACTAAGTGTTTTTTTTGAATTTTTTTTCCTAGATTTTCAACTCAATTCTTCATCATACAAAATTAGAAATTCAAAATCATTAGAGCAAAAATTTTAAGTTAAGAAGGTTCAAAGCCAAAAAATGTAGTTGAGCAAGGTGCAAAAAAATTTGATCCCTTCACTTTAATTGCAAATATCTTGCAATCTACACGGTCAAAGTTTATGAAATTTCTTCCACACATTCTTACACTAGTCTAGTACAAGATCCTACGGTTAAATATGCAAAAAACACATTAAATTTTTTTTTTTGCTCTTTGCTATAGAAATGGCAGTTTTGAGTGGTTTTTGATGGAAAAATGGCCCTAGGGCTTTAGGGTTAAAGGACATTTCAGGCCGGAGGGGCATGCTCTTTAGAGAATAATGGGAATTGCGGGAACTTGTGTCAAGAGTTCATTTTGAAAATTGGCTCATTTTTCTTCTCGTTTGAGGAGGCATGGAATGAGGTTTTGCTTTGTAGGAATTGTGATCTTTGCAAGTAGAGCAATCTTCATCGTCTTGTGCGAAAGACAAGGCACTTCTTCCTGACGTTGCCCGAAAGAGAGCAATTGTCCAACTTCGTTCCCTACTTAGTTCTATAGCTTGTCAAAAAACCTGCAAATTTTTGTTGTTGGTAGCAAAATCATTGTGACCGATTCCTTGGGCTACCCATTGAGGACCTAAAATATCCTTTAACCCCTAAATGCCCAAGGCCTATTTGGAGCTTCTCAAAATTTACTCGAAATTGAACAAAAAGTCAACATTTTCATAAGTTGTACCAATTTCTTTTGAATTGTAACCGTACAAATTCAAACTAGACATGTTAGAGATTACATAGGAAAATAAAACATAACAATATCACTTACAAATTGAAAGATTATAATGTTTGATTATGAGGGTGTTAAAACTATGAAAAAATTTCAATTCTCTTTTTAGATGTCAACTCTAAAAAGTTGGTGACTAAAAAAATATGAGGTTATAGAGCCTAGCATGCACAACCCCAATCAATTTACGGTTTTTCAAAATCTATTCTACAATTTTTTTAAATGAATTTCTAATGTGATTTTTTCTCTAAGATCTAGTGTATTTGAGGCTCATTTCCAAGAGCCCTCAACACTACGTGAAGTCAAGCATTAGAGAAAAAACCAGCCTCCGCAGTGACATGCCAAGCTATTAAAATGCTTGGCCTGTCACTGCAGAATTGGCCCTCGGTGAGCAGTCAGCTTGGCTGATTGCTCGCCGAAACGGTTAGAAATCGGAATTTTTTTTTAATTTTTTTAATTTTTAAATATTTTTTTTACTCGTATATTTTGTTTCCTGCGCCACCATAACATTCAGTAGCAGGTGTTGATGTTGCCTTGGTTCTACAGTGATGGTGTGCCTCTACATCTTCCACCTGTCTAATTTATCAGTAGCTACTGAAGAAACATTGTTGGAGTGTGGTATATACCACACCATCACTGTAGAGCTACTGAATGTTATGACCATCGCAACAGAAATTGTTGCGCGGAAATAGGGAAAAAACTGTTTTTTTTGCAAAAAAAAAGTAAATTTCAGGGTCCTCCGGAGGGCCCAGATTTTCTCTAATGGATTGCAATGGGTATCCTTGCACAAAATCTTGAATAGAGAAATCATAATCCTTCATTTTTAAGATCAGTTTTTTGATCCTAAAACTAGACTTCAAAAAGAGTTCTCCAAAAATATAAACTACTAAAAATAGCAATTTAGTTGGATTTTACTTAACTTCAAAGTTTTTGAAACACCAGAATCTGGTGCCTTGGGCAGTTAGGGGTTAAGGATTAAGCTTTTCAGAATCTTAAGTGTGGATACAACATTAAAAGTTTTGTTCAAACAAATTAGCAAATTATAGTGAAAGATGTTGCAAATAGAATTTACATCTTTTGCTACATATTGAATATGTTATAAATTTCCAAAAGCATCATGCTAGAGGTCCTTACAATGAGTCACAAACTTAGTCCAAAATGACACATTTGAAACTTTGATGTAATAGAGAGTGATGCATGAATAAAGGTACACTTAAGTAGTTGCATGATGATTCAGGGTCTATGTAGGAGACTTGGAGATTTTTACATGTAGATTTGGTTGGCTATTAGGCAAAAAGTAGGAACATGTTTCAAGTATTTGTTAGCTTAATGTCCCACAACCTTATTTAAAATCAATTGAAGAGAGAAGTAGCTCAAAAAAATCTTAATATTCTAAAATAATAAAAATTATTATTTTATAATTTGTACAAACGTAAGAAGCAAATATTCTATATATTAAATATGAAAAATCATTATTCATATATGCTTCTATTATATGTAAATATTATTTTATAATATTAAAATTCTGAAATTAGATATTGCATCTTCAAAAGAAGAATTTGAGGGGACTTTTTATTTTAAAATAATATAAGCTATATACTTCCTATACAATTTGCAATTAAATTAACACAAAGGCCACATATACTTAGTCATGATATTTTTGAGAATTGGTCCTTACACACTTGAGCAAAAGAATTGAAAAAAAAATTTGATTCATTTTGAGAACGATCTTCAAATCACATTGAGAATAATAATTTAGTAATAACTTTCATTAACAACACTACAAGAGAAAGGGGTGTTTTAAGTATAGTCCTAGAGATAAGATTTTAAGTAATGACCTTTTTAGGAGATTTTAAGTAAGAAATACGCGTCTTTCTAGTAAAATTTATTAGAAAGACGTGTATTTCTTACTTAAAATCTCCTAAAAAGGTCATTACTTAAAATCTTATCTCTAGGACTATACTTAAAACACCCCTTTCTCTTGTAGTGCAAGTTGCAAGTTATGATTCATAAATCAAATCTATAATCCGGTACTTCAATATACCTTGTAATCCATATATACATGTGTCAAAATTTTATACTCCAAATTTTGTAGTACTATGGGGGCTATTTAGCTATTATTTCACAATAGATATGTCCCTGTTTTGTTCTACTTCTATTTTTTTTCATTTTCTTATCCCCTATGACAGCTAGTTAAACTAAAATTTGAGGCATTTAATCCCTAAATGCCCAAGGCCTGTTTTGAGCTTCTAAGAATTTGCTCTAAATTGAACAAAAAGCCAACATTTTGATAAGTTATATCAATTTTTTTTGAATTGTAACCGTACAAATTCAAACTAGACATCTTAAAGATCACATAGAAAAAGAAAACACAACAATATCACTTATAGATTGAAAGATTATAATGTTTGATCATGAGGGTGTTAAAACTAAGAAATTCTTTCAATCCTTTTTTCACATGTCAAATCTAAAAAGTTGGTCACCAAACAAATATGAGGTTAAAGGGCCTAACATGCATAACCCCAATCAATTTATGGCTTCTCAAAATCTACTCTACAATTTTTTTTAAATGAATTTCTAATGTGTTTTTTTCTCCAAGATCTAGTGTATTTGAGGCTCATTTCCAAAAGCCCTCAACACTACATAAAGTCAAGATTACAATGGGTACCCTTGCACAAAATGTTGAATAGAAAAATTATAATCAATCATTTTCAAAATTGGATTTTTGATGCTAAAATTAGACTTCAAAAAGAATTTTACAATAGTATAAACTACTAAAAATATCAACTTGGTTAGGTTTTACTTAACTTCAAAGTATTGATGACACCAAAATGTGGTGCCTTGGGCATTTAGGGGTTAAACATTTCTTACTGTAATTAAAAAATTTATACATGGTTTTAGGATTGATTAGTACAACATGTATTCCAGTTTAAAAGTCCCACATCAATGAAGCATCTATTGGATATGGTTCAACTATCTAAGCTTCACTAGTGATGAAAAGGTTAAAAACAGTCATTTTTCAAGCAATCAGAGCATCTTTTTCAATTTACAGGATTCATTGTTTAACTTAATTTTTACAATTTATGAAAAATAAAATTCCATCTATTTTTGTTTGCTTGCTAGAACAATCTCATCATTGGGATTAGTGTGTTTAAATTCCATCTTAAAACTATTAACAATTTAGTTTTTTCTTCTATCTTGTGGATAATTGCAAGAAACACATGTTGATTTATAGTACTCATGGGTGAATGCAAAGGAACACTTGTACTATTTTGCGTCACACTTGGCGTTCTAATTTGTTTTTTGGTTATAACTTTTGTGTTTTGGCTCCAAATGACTTAAGATTTATATGCAAGGTACTCATGACTATTATACACCTTACCTAATTTTTTTGTAATTTTCAAAAATAGTTTACTGTCCAAAAATAGCCCCCAATTTTATGTTATACTTGCCAATTTGGAGGTTTTTAGTACTATTTAGTACCCAAAAAAACGAATTTCGAGTTGAAATTTGGAGGGCATGGTCTTCTAATAGACTTGTAGCTACTAGAGTTATTCGTAAAGTCCTCCCTAGTTTGGGCAGAACTTTTTCTGAAATTGAGAAGGCAACTATAGTTGAAGTGTCAAAAAATTTTGCAAGATACTTATGACACACAACCTCAAAAGTGGGGACCAAACTTTTTTAGGCACCATTTTGATGGAAAAATAAGTTTCATACCCACTTTTATTCCGACTTTTTTAACTCAACCGGCTTTTTCACAAAACTCACGGGTTTAAACCCCAGTTTAGGATACTTTACGAATAACTCTACTGTCCAAAGGAATTCTAAAAATAATTAATTGTATATGGTGTGGAAGTCCACAAAGTGTGCTTCTTTTTGCTTGCATTTTGAAACATATAAAATATTATTTGGGGATTTTTTTGGGTGAATGACCATCTCCATAGAATTGTCACAAATGGCCCATTTTTATTTTATGTATTTATTTATTTTTCCTATTTTTAACTAATTGAAACATCAAAGTATCCATTTTCTTGAGATTTGGCACTTTTCTAGTTCTCTTGCTTAAAGAATTTTTCTATACATTTCCTTTGGTGGTTACCTTCATCTTAAAGGTGTATACGTTAGCCATATTTTTTTTGTTTTTAAAAAAATATTTTTCTAATTTTATAGTATTCCAGAAGAAAAATCATGAGTACTGTAAAAACGCAACAAAATTGACAGGTGTTTCTTGCATTCACCCTCATGCTTATTTTTTCTAAAGTACTTTAAATTTATTATTATTATTATTGTTATTTTGAAATATAGCCAATGCATACACCTTTAAGATGAAGATAAACCCCAAAGGAAAAGCATAGATAAATTCACTAAGTAAAACGCTATAAAAGTGCCAAATCTTAAGAAAATAGATATTTGATGGTCATTCAACAAAAGAACCACAAAAATGATATTTTATATGTTTTGAAATGCAAATTGAAAGAAGCTCATTTTGTAGACTTCCACACCACATAAAATTAATTAATTTTATAATTTCTTCAAATTGTAGCTACAAGACTACTAGAAGACCATCTCTTCTGAATTTTAGCTCCAAATTTGTTTTTTGGGATACTAAATACTTCTAAAAACATTCAAACTAGCATTTGCAACATGAAATTGGGGGCTATTTTTGGATAGTAAATCATTTTTTAAGATTGCAAAAAAAATTAGACAAGATGTATAATAGTCATGAGTACCTTGTTTATGAATCTTGAATCATTTAGAGTTAAGGTAGGGGGCTGTAAAAGCGACCCTTTACTAGCTGATTTGCATTTTGGGGGAAGTTAAACTCCTTAAAACAATTTTCAGTAAATTTTTGTGGTAAGAAAAATGAAATTGGCATCTAACCCAAGTCGTTTCATATTTTTTGGACATTCATGGAATTAGTTATGAATTTTTGAAGTTGAAAACACAGTGGTTTCTAAAAGCGACCCCCTCCTGAAATGTACACTTTTGATACATGTTAGAGGCAAAATCTACCAGATCGCTTTTAGAGATAGGTCATTTTTATACCCCCCTACCTTAGAATGCAAAAGTTATGGCCAAAAAACAAATCAACACTTGGGGTGTGATGCAAAATAGTATAAGTATTTTTTGCAATCATCCTTGCCTATCCACTTCTACGTAAGAATTATTTAAGAATAAAAACCAAATTATTTGTTTTCGAATTTTTTTGGTCGAACTCTTTGATCAATTCTTCAACATAAAGAATTAGAAATTCAAAATCTATAGTGCGTAAATTTTTAAGTTAAGAATATTCAAAACCAATAAATCTAGTCAAAGCAATGTGAAAGAAATTGTTTTCTTCACTTTAAATGCAAATATCTTGCAATCTACGAGGTTAAATTTTCTGAAATTTCTTCCACACATTCTTAAATTAGTCTATTATAAGATCCTATAGTTGTATGTGAAAAAAAAACAATTTGTAAAGTTTTTTGCTTCGTGCCATAGAATTAAAAGTTTTGAGTGATTTTTGATTAAAAAAAAAAAAAAAAAAAAGGCCTTGGGACTATAGAAGTTAAAAAGTGGTTTATTTTTTTTATGGTTGTTAGAAATTTTAAATTAATGATAAAATATTATTTTTATTACCCCAACAAAATAGGACCACTTTTAAAGACTCACTTCATATATACACATTATATGGAAGAATTATAGAAAAATGCCATTGAGTATAAAAAGAAAAAGTTGCCCTTATTGTTTATAAAATTTGTATATACACATAAATCTATTCTGGTTTAGTATAAATTTTTAGATTATTTAAACTAATTCACATGTCCAATCAATACATGCTAGTTTACATTAAAATCATTTTTCATTTGCCAACAAGATTTAACATAATATTTAAATTTATTTGAATGCCTTCATGTCCCTATGCATATCATGTATGCTCTGAAATATTTTTTTTTATCTACACTCTACCTCTGAATGCAATCAATCAAATTTATTTAGAACAATGTAAAAATCAATATCCATAATCAATTCCAATTCATAGCATGGATTTTGGTCCCCAAAGGGTGTTCAAAGGTTGTTTGCCATAAGGAGTTTTAAGACTATAGCTGATGCCCATAAAATCCTATTTTTTTTTTTAAGGACCAAACCTACTTCAAAACATTCTTTCTAAAAATAAGGTTCATTTTTTTAATGAACTCAATTGTAAGATCAATCATTTAAATTGTTCAAGTACATCCTCCTAAAACTTTAGAGTGAACTCCAAACAAAGACTTCAAAGTACGCTCCTTATTTCCTTTAATTTGTCCTTCATGGATTAACAATTTTGAGAATTATGAAAAGAAGACATAAGATTCAATAGCCTTCATGCCCACAACCTTTCCTTCATGCACCCCGTTGATGACATTGAGCATCCACTTATCTACTTAAGGTAGACAAATCCATTACTACCTCGATTCCCAATCTAAAATCTTGAAGTCAACTCCAAGAAGGGCACATATTTTAGAGAGGTATGCACTTGTTTCACAAATCAAATCCAAGACGAATTTTACATTATCCAATTAAAATTGTAAATCCTGTGAATTTTTGAAGTGGTTTGCCTTGAAATTATAGAATTGGTCATAGAAGGGAGTAATAAACGTCATATAAACAAACCGTAAACGCCTTTCTAAATATCCAATGGTACTGAAGTATTCACCATTAAAAGATTGACACATTCCCCTTTGTTGGCATTAATGCAATGATTTTGTTAGAAAATTACCGGATTTGGATGTTTTTGTGGACGGAATTGGGGTCAAAAGTAGAATGACAATTTTGGACAGCAAACAAAATTGGACTAGTCTACCTTAGCTACTAATGAAGTGTTGTTGGATGTAGAATATTTCACACCATCTATTGTAAACCAAAACAGTGACAATGCATGCTACTAATTGTTATGGAAGACTTCCGTTATGTAGTACACCCTCCGTCCCAAAATAAATCTAACAAGTGGCTATATTAACCTGTGAAGTGCTCCTATTTTCAGGGGACTGCACAATTATTGTAGCTTCTAGTCAACCCTACTAGGCGTGAAAGAATGGAAGTCAACAGTGAAGCAAAGCATGTTGAAAACATGCATCAAAACTAATAAATTTATTCCCTTTTTGGAACTACTCCAATGCTATTAATTTGGATCATTCTCCAATGCAATCAAGTCCGATGATGTCCTCTCTATTCAATTCCAATGATGTCCTATGATTCAACTCTAACAAGTTCTCAACAAGAGATTTGTTAGTAGCAAGTTTTGAGTTAGATTGTGGGTTAGATTCATCACCTTTGGTTGGTTAGAGGTTGCATTTCAATTCCCTTTGCAAGGATTGAATTGTTATATAGCCTCTAGAGTATGGTATCCGCAAATTCTTTTGCTTCAGAGTGTTTGAACTAGCTTCAATTGTTGCTGATCAAGTTGTGGAGAGCAATTTTGAATTTAATTTGGAACAAGTACATTTGAAAAAAACCTAGATTTATTTCAGATGGAGGGAGTATAGTACACTAAATAGTAAAATTAGATTGCCCCACACTAATTTCTCAACATTCTACACTATATCAATATGTACAATTACTTTACAAGGATGCAATAATGTAAGAACTATGTGTATGGCATGGATTGGTGCACCAATTTATGACTCAGGATTAGAGATTGGCATGTGCCTCCATCTGGGCAAGCATTAGCCATGAGGTAACTTCTCTTGGGTAAGGCAACCTAATTGTCAAGGCAACCCAATTTCACTATTCAGTGTAAGTTACAGTGGTACACGGAAGGGCAATTTTGACCATATGCCTTATCAAGTATCAACAGTAAGTTAACTTACCAAGGACACCGAAGCTTATGGGATAAGCAGAATTCGAATAAGAGTATTTTATTCCACCGAATTGCATCCATTCGCCCAACCCTACTTTGGGCATACAGTTCAACACTGGGACCCATTGTCCCAGATTGATTTGGCGCTGTAGCTGCCAATCCTGACATTTCAATCCACAAAGAGCCAGACTGCCAGAGACCCATCTAAGATTCTAAATAAGCTATTGTACTGGACATGCTTGCAGGAACATGTGAAAGTACTGACCTGCAGTAGTACGACAAAGACCATAACTTAATAAGATAGTAAATCCTATGTCAAAGATAAACGACTGTTTGAACTCTACAGTATAGCAGGCTACTGCATTTCAAAGGAAATTAAAAAGGAAACATACCAAGTTATTAATCCTGCTATTTCTCTTTCCGCACCAATTGTGCAAGAGGCTTCAGCCTTTGGGTTCACAACGAACTTCTTCGAATGAGGGCTTCCATTCTCTTGATCATCTGCTTCCCACCTATGGAGGTGGTCAACTTCCCTATTGGAATTCAGCACTGGAGATTTCCTTATCTCCTTCAGTTTGATTAACCGTGCAAGGATGCTGCGACCTAAAAGTGTCTAATGGACGATAGATAATTCTTCTATGTACGAAAGAAGTGGAGATGTTCACCCTCAAAATTCTATGTGGTAAGGAAGGGGGGGGGGGTCGGGGGTTCTTGCACAATTTTGACTGCTTTTTTTTTAAGCAAATGATTCACATGGTACTTAGAGAGATCATCAGAAAAGTTGGGCTAGATTGTTTTGGTGCCATTTTGACACCAAAGGCGGCATACAGGTCATTTTAGTGTCATTTTATCCATACTAGGTTGGTACAGAGGTTGGCACCAAATTAATTTAATTGCATTTCAATGCACCATTGTGGCACCATGTTCACATGCCTTGAAGTTCCTGATGATGATTTCAAAAAGATTTCAATAAAAGTTTACCACATCAATAGGTCAAGATTGTATGTGATTATTCTCTTTCCTTACCTTCCATTTTCATGGTATAGTATAGTCATGTCTAGAGATGTCTGCTCTATAGGTGTTAGTTTGCCTTATCTTCATCGAGTGACCATGGTTGACTTTGGAATTTGCATTGTCCATTTCATGCTATCTCACTCTTCGTTGTCAACATTTTTGTATGCTTTATTATTCCTTCTCATTTACATCATTCCGGGATTTATTCTTGTTTCTTTGTTTGTGCAATTGATCATATGCTTCCATATGTCTTGCAAGTAAATTGTCACTCTTTCCTTCACCTTACTAACAAAAGTCCAATTTTAAGAGGAATGGAGAGCCTACATTGGCATGACATGTATTGGGAAATATCCCAATTCTTGTATGATCTTCATTTGAAGGTGTTATTGATCGTACTTTGTCTTTGGAGCCCCAAATGCGGGGACAATATAATCATAATATTGAATGTGCCAATAGTATTCCTATATCCTAGTTGCAGGTAGAAATAACGTACAGTGGGTTACCATTCAAAATGGCGTTTTTGCATTTGCAGGGAAGGAATTTTCACATCTGTCAACTTTGACGGCCTCCCAAGGGTTGAAAAATTGCTTTTTGACCATGAAATTTTTGCCTCATAAACATCTTTATGTTAGTAACATTTGTGCCAAATTTCAAGGTCAAAAGATTACCAAAAAAAAGATATTCAAAATCTACCAACAAGTGTAGCGGTGAGAAAATTTTCACTACTACCAACTTTGACACCGTCTCGAGGGCTAAAATATTTTATTTTACCATGAGATCATCTCTATGTTGATAATATATGTGCCAAATTTCAAGGTCAAAAGATTCACACAAAAAAAGATATTTGAAATCTACTAATGTGTATAGTTGTGAGAACGCTTTTTTCAACCCTTGGGATAGTGTTATTTTTTGGATAAAGTTTGACACGGATGCATAAAGTCATTCTCACAACTATACATGTTGGTAGAATTAGAATATCTTTTTTTTGGTAAATCTTTTGACCTTGAAATTTGGCATACATTTTATCAATATAGAGATGACCTCATGCCAAAAATTTCATTGTAAAATGTTTTTTTTTCAAACCTTGGGATAGTGTCAAAGTTGGTAGTAGTGAAATTCTTCTCACAACTATATAGGTTGGTACAATTAGCATATCTTTTTTTGTGTGAATCTTTTGACCTTAAAATTTGGTACACATGTTATTAACATAGAGATTATTTCACAATAAAAATTTCATGGTAAATAAGCAATTTTTCAACCCGTGGGATAGTGCCAAAGTTGGTAGTAGTAAAATTGTTTCTCACAACAACAGATGTTGGTAGATTTCAAATATCTTTTTTTGTGTGAATATTTTGACCTTGAAATTTGGCGCATATATTATCAACATAGAGATGATCTCATGACAAAAATTTCATGGTAAAATAAAAAAATTTCAGCCCTCGAGAGGATGTCAAAGTTGGCAACAGTGAAAATTTCTCACCGCTATACTTGTTGGTAGATTTTGAATATCTTTTTTTGGTAAATCTTTTGACTTTGAAATTTGGCACAAATGTTATTAACATAAAGATGTTCCTAAGACAAAAATTTCATGGTCGAAAAGCAATTTTTCAGCCCTTGGGAGGCTGTCAAAGTTGGCAGATGTGAAAGTTCCTTCCCTGCAAATGCCAAAACGCCATTTTGAATGGTACCCCACTGTACATGATGTAGTTGTCGCATATACTATTGTGTTTTGAGATACTTCATATGACAATTAACCCCTAAAGCCCCAAGGCATTTTTTCTGCCAAAAAACCATCAAATCTGCCATTTCTATAGCAAGGAGTAAAAAAAATGAAAAATGTTTTTTTTGCACATCTAACCGTAGGATCTTACATCTAACTAGTATGAGAATGTGTGGAAAAAATTTCAGAATTTTTGATCGCTCAGATTGCAAGATATCTGCGTTTAAAGTGGAAAAAACAAGTATTTCAGCACACTGCGGGACTAGATTTTTTTACTTTATAAACATTTTGCACTTAAAATTTTTGCACTACAGAGTTTTGTGCTTCAAATCTTTATAGTGGAGAATTGAGTTGAGAGTCTAGGGAAAAAAAAAATATTCAAAAAAACTTAATTATCATTCCTAAAACATTTATTAAGTAGAAGTAGGTACGAGATAGAAGGAAAATCTAAAACATTCATATATTTTAGATGGAATTAAAATACACTAATCCCAATGGTGAGATTGTTCTAGCATGTAAACTAAACCATGAATTTTTATTTATTTATTTAAATTGCAAAAATAGCATTTAGAAATGAATCCTACAAGTAATTTTTTTCAAGAAGATGCTCTAATTGCCCAAAAAACAAGAATGTCCATAACTTTTTCATAACAAATCCAAATGAAATGAATCAAAGCTTTCCAGATAGACAAAAATATAGTCTATAAGAAAAAAAATATTAAAAAAAAAAGAATCAAATTTTTGCCAAATTTTTCTTGCTGCCCAGATTGCCCAGTTACGAAAAAAAGTAACATATTTGACCATAACTTTTGACTCCTATTTCCAAATGTGTTGAAATTTAGTGCATATGAAAGATATTCCTCGCGCCCACCTTCTAATAAAATTTCAGCTTAAAATATGGAAATCTCTAGTCACGCGGACCTACCCAAAATTTCTATACAACCAAAAACGCATGCCGGTCCTTTAGGGGTTAAATGACACTAGGAGGAATATTCTCATCCCTCTGTGTAATTTCAATTTCTATAATGAATAAAGGTGTTCCCTGTCAATCAAGACAAGAAGTTTTGTTATTTTTTAAACCACTTTGTACATAGATTGCTCTCGTTTGGTAGGATATTACCCTCTTTCAAATTGCTATTTTGTTTAGTTAATTGTATATATATATATAGAGAGAGAGAGAGAGAGATTACAATGATTCTTTTATTTATATAATCATTGAAAATCCTTGTTGCTTGCCATCTATTAGAAAAAGATTTATTTTGACATCCTGAACTTCTTGTGTATAGGTTGTACAAACTTATGTAAATGGGTGATGACTTGAATATTGTTTTATTAAAAGTTGACATTTAAGTTAAATTATTCCTGAAATGGCCTTGAATAGTGTTGCTAAATTGTTTTCTTTTTCTGCATCAAATTATCTCTCAATCAGAAGGACCCCTCCATAGTCTAGATTTGTTATTATAGTCCAGAATTAGTTATATATATATATATAACTTTATTGAGCCATAGATGTTGATTAGTATATTGCATTCAGAAAGTTTTAAAATAAAACTTGTTTGAAATATTGTCTTTTTCATAAGTTAATATTTTGGCCAATTTTTTGCAATTTCGTGGGAAGAATTCATTGGTGAGTACTTTATTTTCTTATTATATTGGGAAGTGTGGCCTTAGGAAGGACCATTATACACTAAGGTTGCACCAAGGGACTTGTTGAATTTTCGAAGTAGTGATTGGTTGAGAAGTAGGTAGTGATATAAGTGGGGTGTACACTTTGACCAAGACCCATGCCAATCCTTGTAGATGAAAAATCCACTTGGAATCCAATATGACCAAAGTAGATAATGATATGCCATTTTCAAAGAGCTTTTTTCTTACCCATTCCTTTGAGGTAGATCTAACAAAATTCTAAAAGACCTTTATAGACTAAAATCTCACAAGTATAGATTTTATTTATTTAATTGATCTTGCAGTTCACAATGTCAAATCTAATACTCCCTAAAAGTGAGAAGCAAAATCCAAAATTCACTTGAGGACCATGATTAATCCCAACAGTCCAAGCTTCAAGGGAAGACGGCCGGCTGGAATTGAAAGGAATTTTAGCAAGGTCCATGCGTAGTTGGAGGTGAAGAAGAAGACAAAAGATAGTAGCGAATTTCTATAGCAAGAAGATCGGAAGCGTAGGAACTACAACTTACAACATGAAGACAAAATGTCAACAACATTCAGCGTAGGAACTACAACTTACACAACATGAAGACAAAACGTCACAACATACAACGTGCAAAGTGTTCAATCAATTGGTCAACGGGTGCTCCTCCCAAAAGGCCCTCCAAATCCACATTTCAAAGCTCCACAACTTCAATTTGAAAATGAATCCAAAGCTCAAAACAAGGGAGAACAATAGGAGAGTATTGACCTTTATTTCTAGCTCAAAACGGAATTAAAAAATATTGTTTTTGACCTCTATCCGGAAATTTAGTCAAACTGGAAGATCATTTTGGGACAGAGGGAGTAATAAATAAATATGGAAGTACTATCGTCTCTCTTTAATTTACACCAAGATCATGCAAAGTGTCATTATGATTTTTTTGTCTTGGGCTCCCACCTCCCATGCTCACATCTAAAAAGTAGGATAGCTTTCAGTGCTTGTGGTCCCTTGATCCATCCTTGATGTAAGCTGAACCTGAGATTACAACAGCTAAAACAAAGATGTAAAACATAAAGGCACAAAGGAGGATGCTTGGAAGTACAATTTGTTCTCAACACGTATTCCTATAACCTCTGTTTTACAAACTGAAGAAGACAGACGTCTTGTCTCAACAAGCTTGAAATTCACAGATTTGTTTTAGAAAAAACAAATAAAGATACTGAAATGGCAATCATCAAGTTTCCCAGGTTGTATTCACCCATATTTTATACGCATAATTTATTTGCTAGAAATGGATTTCAGAATTTTCTGGAAAATGTAATAAACACTCTCATATACAAGCAATCTCCCATCCCCCAAAAAAACATTATTCCTAATGAAAAAATTGAGACCCAGAACACAGTACCATTGCATTGCGAGTGTATACAACCACTGAGGTGGCACACATGTTGAACATTTAGTTTCCTAAACTACTATGAACCGACTCAATCCAAGTAAAAGGGATACTTGATGGATCCCAAATATCGGATAATCCAAATTCCCATCTTCTTTCAATTTTCTAATTCGAGACAAATTCGAAGTGAAGGTTAGTTTTAAACATTGAAAACTGTCGACAATTGTTTTGAACAAGCTCTTGCGAAATTATACATAAGAGGAATGACATCTCCGTGGAGGAATTAATGTGAATAGGGCATTCCTCTTCACTTAGTGCAAGAGTGCAAGACCGATTTAACATGGAGCAAACGTCGTTGCAATTCATCTCCCTGCGAATGCATTAGGTACTAAACGAAGAATATATTACACTCTAACTTACCCCCTTAATCCAATTGCTTGGAAGACAATCATATTAAAGGTTGAATAATCATAATGTGAGACGAGTGTAGTACAGGTAATGACAGTGTGGCCAGTGTGCAAGATATTCTAGAGTGTCATTGAAGAGAGGGTCAAATTAAACATGTCTGATAGTACAGTGACAAATGAAACCGAGTACTATTGTGAAACGCTTTCATTCAAACAACCATACCGTAAGCATCAATGGACAAAGTCCAAAAGTGTACATACAAAAGTTGTAGTATACGACATGCTACACATTACCATGGAAGTTTGAAGAAAAAAATAGTTGTGATTTGAAAGAAAATCAATTTCAAAGTTAGCCATGTCTAAAACTTAGTTTGGTTCAACATGATTTGGAATTCTTTTATTTTTGTCAAATTTTTTTTAGAACTCCAAAAAAACTTTTTGTGCCTTGGCATGTTGGTATACATCATTTCAAATTGTTGTACCCAAAAATTGAAGGAAATTGCCATTTATAGAATTTAAAACACCAACAGTTTGACAAACATACAAATAATGTTTGTTCACACAATATTTGATTTTTTTTTTGGAATTGAGAGCATGGGATAGCATTAGCCATTGTAGAGAGAGCATAGGTTGCAATATGGACCATAGTTACATCTTCATGCCTTTGCATTTGAAATATTTGTTGAATTAGACAATGCATTCAATTTATATTTCGCAATTGCATAATGCGTTTTTAAATTCAACTTCTTTTGTCCAAAGACTAGAGTTCATGATGCAGTTTTTTGATGATATTGACAGTGACAAATTTTTTTTTGAGATTTGTTGGATCAATTATGTGCATCATGAACTCTAGTCTTTGGACAAAAGAAGTTGAATTTAAAAACGCATTATGCAATTGCGAAATATAAATTGAATGCATTGTCTAATTCAACAAATATTTCAAATGCAAAGGCATGAAGATGTAACTATGGTCCATATTGCAACCTATGCTCTCTCTACAATGGCTAATGCTATCCCATGCTCTCAATTCCAAAAAAAAAATCAAATATTGTGTGAACAAACATTATTTGTATGTTTGTCAAACTGTTGGTGTTTTAAATTCTATAAATGGCAATTTCCTTCAATTTTTGGGTACAACAATTTGAAATGATGTATACCAACATGCCAAGGCACAAAAAGTTTTTTTGGAGTTCTAAAAAAAATTTGACAAAAATAAAAGAATTCCAAATCATGTTGAACCAAACTAAGTTTTAGACATGGCTAACTTTGAAATTGATTTTCTTTCAAATCACAACTATTTTTTTCTTCAAACTTCCATGGTAATGTGTAGCATGTCGTATACTACAACTTTTGTATGTACACTTTTGGACTTTGTCCATTGATGCTTACGGTATGATTGTTTGAATGAAAGCGTTTCACAATAGTACTCGGTTTCGTTTGTCACTGTATACCAGATAAAATTTGAATGAAGGGAATTCCAGCTTAACTGTTCCATGATAACAACTGTAGACAATGCTGCTTTGAATATTCTGCAGCCTGTATTAGCAGTTTGTCATTGCAAATAAAAAGTCCCAGGTTCACACCACAATTGAATCAATAGCAAGCGCACACTGTACAGTACAATGTGGTCCTGGTATTTTGAGCCCATAAAACATGCTTTAATTTCCAAATATACTACACCAGTCCAGAGACAACTTCGAACAAATTTTGAGGTCATCAGTATGCTGCCTAACAGACAGAAATTGATGGTATGATGAGATCGGCATTCCTTTTCGTAAGAGCAATGAGTTCAGCGTTGGGCCGGTCGTTGTACACCACCTGTCGATAGACCCAAACATTAGCCATCTTTGAAAGCTGAACGTGAAATCGAAGTTGTTCGAAATTCTATCTCCACTCAAATCTTTCACCCAGAAATTAAAGTACATCGAGACGCTCAAAACATGCTAATCTGGTATGCCTTACCCGCTGTTTTGCATAGTCAGGGTTTTTTCCTGTAAAATAGCATCAGGATCACTTTTATTCATCAGTATCAGCCTCGGATTTCGTGACAAGCAGTAACTGAAAAAGTGAAAGTAGTCGACGAGTTCAACTCGTCATAGACTACTTGACGGAATTCTACGTTGTTGGACCTCATACGTAAATTTAAAAGATATGGCACAAAATCTTAAAAGATGGCATGGTTCAGGAAGGTTGCACTTGCCAGTAGACACATGTCTCTTTTCGACCCTATTCATAGCCTCATCAATGTCGATGTCTACATACCTGATTGCATCAACAATTCATCAAGTCAGGCCTATGCAAAATATTAAGAAACAAACCCCTACAAGACAGTGCATGAGCGCAACGTGAATGCCAGTTCGCTTCAAACTCAGACTATAAGAATAAGGGTAGCTTCAACATTCCAAATTGGTTGATGAATGTCGACTTTGGACCCGTACCATCGTTCATCGAAAAGATTTCCCAGGCCTGTCCATTCTCCTTCTTCCATCAGCAGGTAGTTGCCCTCCACCAGGACGACTCTATGCCTGGTATCATCGTGAGGATCCCTTTAGCAAGAAGATTGTGAACGGAAAATTTCGCTTAAAAGAACTTCAACACCAGCTTAGTTGATTGAAAGTGAATCAAGGATAGGACCATACACTGGTGATACGTATATATCTTTCTCTACTGGGTCTCCAACTCCGTGGTCAAACGAAGGTAAGTGTGCCCAATCCTGCACATTTAACAAAGAAGAAGGTTTAGAAAATGCTAATCGCTCTAAACAATGGGAAAAACACAGTAAATTTTTGAATGACTTCTACATAAACAGCCGGATCGTGAAATGAAAAGGGTTTTGATCAAGAAGAAAAGTCATCCACTGATGAATTGTCACGCTATGCGAAATAAGTGGGACAATGTAAGAAAATCCCAAAGTTTTGATTGAGGTAGATCACCTTCGCACCTGACTTCGCAACTGCTGCAAGTTCTTGACTAGAGACGCTGGATCGAATGTCCAATGAGCTGTTAAATAAAAATTATCAACAGTTGGTCAAGAAGAACTCAAGATGAAAGAAGCAACACAACCTGTGAAATTTGTTGAAGCAGAAAAACAGTTCAAACCACAATCTAAAGAACTATTGAGCAAACAGAGCTCTCTACTAACCTCCTCGACGAGCATGGGCTTCTACTGGGTCCTGTAAGACACCAAACAGGGCATGAGTTATCTTTGTACGAATAACAGTGCAATCAATAAGGCATATCAAGGCGTTTTTCCATAAAAATAAATCTGATAATTAATGCATTATCAATACAGTTCTATGTGTGCAAGCTCTTTGGTAAAATGCATTTAAGTGACAACAATACGTCTGTCCTGCCAGGAATGTAAGAATTAAAAGCGCTCTCCAAACAGAAACAGATTGGGAAAACTTATACTCAATAGCAGCTAAACAAAATTGAGAACCTGCTGGGAAAAAAAAAATGGTCTAACCTCCATGGCATCAAGCTGCCAACGATACAGATGAAACCCATCCATTGGGACTGCGACAGCAATCTCTGCTGGAGATTTTCTACTGTTCTCCCCTTGATTCTTAAGCCAAAGTACATTCAACCGTGCCGCAACCTCTTTTGCAACTGTTGATTTTCCAGCTCCAGGAGAACCTGCAATCCCTACCAAATGCCTGTGTACTCATTGAATAACTATCCTCATTCCACGTACACGACTCAGGTTGGCATCATCCTTACTCTAATGTTACAAGTACTACATGAGATGCTGAACGGGATGATCAGTCACAATAATTCTAAGCGCAAAATATCAAGCACTGACATCAAATGTACCCAAAAATTGGTGGTGATATCATACATTTCATCACAGTGACTGTAGTATCAAGCAGGAAAATGCATTTAAAACAGACTTCTGAGTTTCTTGAAACATAAATGCTGTCACAAAATGTTCAAGGAATAGGGGTGTTACTTTTGACCAGGTTCAGTGATCAAAACTGCTGACAGTAAATGTCTCGCAAGGATATCGTAGGTTTCGCTCATGGAACTGCAGACAAACCAAGCGTAAATTCATACCGAATAGTAAATAGCATCCGTTTCAAGATCTCAAGCTACATTCTAAAGAGAGACACATTCAAGTGACGAAATTTCATGAGGACACCTTCAATCGACCATCAAAACATGCTACTTACGCCCACCAAAGAGCAATACTATCTGCTCGGCTTGAAACCAGAGTAGTACCTGGACTGAAGTGTACGTGGATTCTCTTGAATGCTACATTGCCACTGCACGATTTTACAGACCAATTTGGTACTACATTAGAAACTTCAATCGTTCAACTGTTGTTAAAAAACAAGAGCGCACCATCTAGATCACTACGTCTGAAGCCATTTTCTGTACAACAGGGGTACCAGACTACTGGTTCAAGATTAAATCTCAGCCCAAGAAAGACTACGACGACAACTATTGGAATTGATACAGATCTACCTGCTGATTTGCAAATCTTCTCACTGTTCCCCATTTTTTAGAGCACAATCTTGCATCAGCAGGGACCAGTTGATCCCCTGCAGATAAGTTTATCCTGTTCTTCTTGTTCCCTGAACCCCTCACCCAAGCAATAATCAACAGCTTGGAAGACATATTAAGCTAGGGAACCATTTGCATAGGACCCTTTCCCGTGGGTCGAGAAGTCATCTATTTACAGCGCAAGTGTCAAATAAACATGTGACTTGAGATGCTTCTAGATTCAATCACAGATGCTACATGAGATACATCGCAAGTCATTATTTATACTTTATTCATATAGAATGCAAATAATACATATTCTAGAGCGTTGGAATCTTTTCAAGTATGACCTAAAAAATAAATTCCATCCTAAAAGGATGACACTAAGGGGATTGAGGACTAGGTCGTTTATTTGAGTGGGGGACAATCAACCCAACCAAAAGTACAAATTAAGGGATTGACCAAGTAAGGTCCTTACATTACTTTATTTAGAAAGATAACTCGAAATTTGTAGAAGCGCAATTTAACAAATTTACAACTAGCTTTCAAAGAAATTAACTCACTTTCGATGCACTATTATCATAGTTAGCTGATTTTTCATGCAGTAATAACTTGCATGTATAGAGCAAATTGTTCATGTGTTTTGATTTATCAACCAAGTTTTTTTCTAAAAGTTAGAAAGGGCCTGGGAGGCGTACAATTTGAGAAATGATTTCTGTATCTTTCAAAATTATTTTCACACCATGTCATGGGAACCTAACGAGATGTCGGAATCATGGAAACCACTAAAAACAGCTGAAAGCCACAAGAGTGGGTCCCAATTCGATGAAGCTACTAAGCAGACAGATTGTCTGCCAGCCCAACAAAAATTGAAACCCTAACATGCGTGCAATATACCATAAACTAAACAAGTCTATTTTCTTCACACAAGGCTAATTATCAAACCAACGCAGGAATCCAAATCACCATCAAGCAAATTACCAGTTGACGAAACTGCGACCCCAGCTCGCGTCAAGACTGAGGGGGAAAATTCCAACCCTGATGAAGGTGTCCATGGCTGCTTGGTCCTGCAGACACAAAGTAATTCAAGAATAAGGCAGACGGTCCTAAAACTGACCCCTGCTTCAAAGGCATCCTTTCCACACAGCAGTAGATAACGGATTCTTCAATGTAACGAAAGCAAACATTCCAGGGTAGAGATTCTCTTCGAGCAATTCCCCAATTCAACTTCAAAAATTCATAACAAATTACACCGAGAGTCTGAAATTTGCGAACCCAAAAGAATTTCGAGGTGGCTTCCATTTGGCTTTCAAGGAAAATCAACTGAAAACGATTTCAAGGTTTGTAACCCATGTCAGCCCTAGTAGCACGGTCCTTCAAATTCCGATCCCTCTAGGTTTAACCTCGACTGCAAATTTAACCATACATCCTCTATCCAGCGACTCCAGCGAGACATCGAATCACAAACATCGACATTAATCCCCATGAAATTGATCGAGCAGTTATTCCAATTGTGTGACTTTCGAGGATGCCCAATCATTTATTAATCTCGATCAATGCCCGTTGAAATCCATTTCAAACAGGAGTAGTCGAGGAGACGGATCGAAACCTAATTCTAGTCGCGACGAATGAGCCACGCATGCAAAGCAAATGGTGCGGGTACTCAACCTAGAACCTTGTAATCCAGTCGAGAAACAAGGGACCTGTAGGGTGCCAATGAAGGAGCTTCTGTGCAGATTAGAGTCAGCAATCGAGAAGGTGGAGAGACTGACCTGGGCAGCAGCAGCAGTGAGGATGAAGTGGCGAGGTGCGCAATTGCAGCAGCCATGGGGATTCAATCTGTTCTCTAGCAATCGATGACGGCGACGAAGACGCCGCAGATTGCAAAGGAGAGAAAGGAAGGTGTCGGAGTTGTACGGGAGTACGCTTCCCAGCACGGAAATGGGATGGACAATCTGCCTGTGAGTACCGAGCCTATGACCGTGCTGCTAAACTTCAAATTCCTTCGGGCTAAACATAAATAATATAAATCCATACACCTTAAGTTCGGCTGTTTGTTTTGTTTTGTTTGTCACGTCGGGATCTCCTGGACCGCGCGTCCCCCGGTGGCGTGCTTGGTACCGTCGGAAAGCCCTCGGCGGGGAGGGGTGCACAGGCTTGGTTTCGTAGCCTTTGGACTCATGGTGGGGAAGTTATGGATTTTTGAATTCTTTTTGGTTCTTGGAAATTACTAAATTACTAAATTTGTATCTTTTGAACCGTGTGTCAAATTGCCACGTTCTTGGTACCATTGGAAAGCCCTCAACTAGGAGGGTTGCACGGGCTTTGTTTTGTGCGTTTGGACCTACAGTGGAGAAGTTATGGATTTTTGAATTTTTTGAATTTTTAAAATGACTTTTACTTTTGATTTGGTTGTGGCAACGGCACAGGGCTACAATTTTTTTTATTTTATTTTATTTTTATTTTTATTTTTTTAGTTTGTCACGTCGAGATCTCTCGGACCATGCGTCCCCCAATGGCGTGCTTGGTACCGTCAAAAAGCCCTCAACGAGGAGGGGTGCACGGGCTTGGTTTCGCAGCGTTTGGAGTTAGAGTGAGGAAGTTATTGAATTTCGAAGTATTTATGGATCAAAAAATTAGGAAATTACTTTTACTTTGATTTTGGTCGCACTCTTGGTCCCGTCGGAAAGCTCTCGGCGCGGAGAGGTGCACGGGCTTGGTTTCATGGCATTTTGACCTACAGTGGGAAAGTTATGGCTTTTTGAGTTATTTTTTGTTCTTAAAATTTATTAAATTGTGCTAAATTAGGTACCTTTTGAACCGTGTGTCAATTGATCATGTTTTTGGTACCACTAGAAAGCCCTCGGCGAGGAGGGGTGCATGGGCTTTGTTTGAACCTATGGTGGGAAAGTTATGGATTTTTAAGTTATTTTTGGTTTTCAAAATGACTTTTACTTTTGTTTTGGCTGTGGCAATGGCACAGGGCTACACTAGACAGGTGTTTTGTTTGTTTTGTTTTGTTTTGTTTGTCACGTCGAGATCTCCCGGACCGTGCGTCCCCCGGTGGCGTGCTTGGTACCGTCGGAAAGCCCTTGGCCGGGAGGGGTGCATGGGCTTGGTTTCGTTGCGTTTGGAGTTATGGTGCGGAAGTTATTGAATTTCGAAGCATTTATGGGTCAAAAAATTACTAAATTACTTTTCCTTTGATTTTGGTCGCGTTCTTGGTACCGTTGGAAAGCCCTCGGCGAGGAGGGGTGCACGAGCTTGGTTTTGTGGCATTTGGGCCCGCAGTGGGAAAGTTATTGAATTTTGAGTTATTTTTGGATCTTAAAAATTATTAAATTATGTATCTTTTGAACGGAGTGTCAATTTGTCACGTTCTTGGTACCGTTGGAAAGCCCTCAATAAGGAGGGGTACACGGGCTTTGTTTTGTGGCGTATGGACCTACAATGTGAAAGTTATGGGATTTTGAGTTATTTTTGGTTTTCTAAATGACCTACTTTTGTTTTGGCTATGGCAACGGCACAGGGCTACACTAGTCCATACCTTAAGTTTGGCTGTTTGTTTTGTTTTGTTTGTTTGTCATGTTGAGATCTCCCGGACCATGAGTCCCCTGGTGGCGTGCTTGGTACTATTAGAAAGCCCTCAGTGACGAGGGGTGCACGAGCTTGGTTTCGTGGTGTTTGAACCCGCGATCAGAAAGTTATAGATTTTTTGAGTTATATTTTGTTCTTAAAAATTACTAAATTATGCTAAATTATGTATCTTTTGAACCGTGTGTCAATTGGTCACATTCTTGATACCATTGGAAAGCCCTCAGTGCAGTGAGGAGGGGTGCTTGGGCTTTGTTTTGTGGTGTTTGGACCTATGGTGGGAAAGTTATGGATTTTTGAGTTCTTATTGGTTTTAAGAATTATTTTTACTTACATTTTGGCTGTGGCAACAACACAGGGGCACACTAGTAAATAGTGAAACTAGGCTGCTCCAGACTAATTTCTCGACATTCTAAACTATATAAATATGAGCTGTTACTATAGAAGGATGAAGTATTGTAGGAACCATGTGTATTGCATGGCTTGGTGCACTTGTTCATGACTCAGGTTTAGAGAATGGCATGTGTCTCCATCTAGACAAATAGTGAGTCATGAGGTAACTTTTGTGATGAAGGCAATCTAATTGTTACGGCAACCCAATTTCACTATTTAGTTTAAAAGCATCCAGAATCGTCACTTTTTTCTTTTTTCTCTTTTATAAGAATGGTAGCTTTGTCAAGAAAAAAAAAAACTCAAGTTGTTTCATAATTATCTGAAATTCAAACAATATTATTTGAATTTTTCAAGATGAAAGCATAGGATACCTACTTATATATCTAGACTCCTTTTAAGTGACTATTCTTGAAGAAATGCTTCAATTCTCATTGGTAGCCACAAAAACTCTTGGATGCTCTTGAGAGCTTGTCTCGAGGGGTGCAGTTCTCAGAAAAAATAAGAAGATAGGTGCGAACACCGGGTATTTAATGGGGGGGTATTATTTTTTGTTTAGTTTTTTTTTTGCTATCTATCATTAGATAATTTTCTAATTTGGTTCATTAGAAAAGGGGCATACATTAGTTATAACTTCCAATTAGCATGCATTTCTCATATGCTATTTTACTCTAAATTTTTTTTTCTACTACATATTTTTTTTCACTACCTTTTTTTTCCCCACTACTCACTACTCATTCTTTTCCTACTCCTATTCAGCTTTTCACTCCCAATTTTTTTTCCACTACACACTACTCACTCTTTTCCTATTTCTATTCAACTTTTCACTCGCAATTTTTTTCCCACTACACTACTCACAAATACAGAATTTAGTGGGCCATTTAGAAAATACAATACATACATGGTGCTTCTCAAATACTGCTATCTAAACTCAAGCACATTCAGACATTCAAATATAAAACTGAAATACAGTCCATTATGCAAATATGGTGTGAAAGAAGTGTTAGGCTATACACATACATTGCCAAAAAGATTTGAAACAAGAAGCATTTGCACATGGACAAGAGTTCACAATGTATAGTAGAATGCATACACTGTGTTGAAAAACACAGTGTAAAAAGGAAACTCAGTATAAAATGTGGAGTTTTGGGGAAGTTATGGTGACAGAAAAGAATGTGCAAAGTTCTAACACGCTAAAGCCAAACATGCACAGCCATAACTTTCGCAAAACTTGAATCATCCACAAAACCAAAATGGGAGCCGCGGAAATGCTAAGGTCCGGTACAATTCCTTTAGCATGCAGGTATGGTTTCCACCACTTGCGCAACATCAAAGAACGACCAATATCACGATAATGCCATGAAAACAACAGATTCAAGAACACATTTAAGTACGGCCACAGCAATAGCAACATAAGCAGCAGGCAGAGAATGGAAGCAACCAGAAATCAAGACATTCAACGGAGGTGGTTTAGGAGAAAGTCAAGTGGGGAATTACCTGAACTTTGGATCCAAACAAAATAGCCTCAAGTGGTTCGCTGGGACGGAGTGACCCAAAGTCGGCAGTTTGGCTGCAGTTTCTCCTCTCCAATTGCCTTTACCTCTATCGCACCCCACCCTGAGTGCAGCTTGGATCGAAGGGTCTGCAACTCCGCCACAGACAACTCCGAAAGAGGTGCCAAGCACAAACGCTCACCCACATCAACCTGCAGAGACCACAAACAAGAGAGGAAAAAATACGCTAGGTCGTAATGCGAAGCAATCCAAGCCATTTCCTTCTGCCGCGAGCTACAGCCAATACGAGCAAGTCCTTGAGGTTTTATGGCCAAGAAATCCGCCATGGCAACACGGAGAGCTGCGTAACGAGTCAGACCAAAGACAACATCGCGCCATTCCTTGCAAGCTGCTGCCAGGCGTGGGAGGAGGGCCAACATTGATTCATCATCGATGAATGCACGTACCCACTGATCTGCTAGAAGTGTGCCCGCTAAGGGTAGCATGCAATCACGCATGATTCCAGCAACATCAACATACTCCATTGAGTTTGAAGTCTGCCCTGAACCTGCAGCCAGCCAGAAGGTTAAGTGTAAGCGAAACCCTCAGCCTACAGCGTCCAATTGTGCGACAGGCATCCACCCAACCGAGTTGTGAACAATTGCAATTTTCAGAAAGCCCTCCCAACGAACAGAAAGTCCACCATGCACAGGGCTCAACAACATCGACGACTTGGCCATGGCTACAAACAAAACCAAAGTGCACGGAGCGTACCTCGGAAACTGAAGACAAGATGTGTGATTCGAGGGCACTTTTGAAAATCCCAGCGTCGCCAAAGCAATCTCCAGCCACTCGCGCATCCAACGACCCAAAACAGCAAGCCTGAAATTGAAGGAATCGCCGGAGATTGAATCAAAAATGACGCCAAAACCTCTGAAAACCCCCAACGGTTGGCCCTCAACAGCACCCACGACAAAACCCAAAAATCCTACAGGCAAAGGCATCAGCGAGAAAATCCACAAGCGGATCTCATCCACGAACATCAACGACCATCTTGGAAAGGAAAACGTGGGAAATTGCAGCGAGAACTTACCTGAGAGGCGCTGCGAGATGGGGACTGCAAAACGGTGGAAACGAGCAGACTTGAAGCGGGCGAGTGCAAATTTGTGCTACAAGAGGCCGGCGCAGCATTGGTTTTAGGGTCCTTGGAATCCGCACCCTCGATTTATGAATGTAAACGCTGGAAAAGGGCGGTTTTAGGGTGGCCATGATGAATTCACAACAAATTTGATCTTCATGAACTCTAGGGCGTCACACCTGCAAGGCAACAGAATTTCCAGAAATCAGCCCAAGCCGTCAAAACACAGAGACGCACATTTTCAATTTCCTGACCTATTCAATCACTTCTTAGCGCTGCCAAACCAGATTTGGGAATCTGAATTTCAAAAAAAAAAGATCCCCGTTGCCAAATGAGATTCTGTCGTGACTGAAGAGAAAAAACAGACTAAATAGTCCCAATCAATTTGAATTTCAGCTGACTGAATCCTAACACCTCTATTCTAGTGACTTTGGCTGCAAAAGAATCAAGGAAAGATTGCAGGGCCAAGCCTTCAAAATCAGGGGATACTTTTCAGGGCTTAGGGTCTTCAAACTCACCTGATAATGGGAATCACAAAACACAGACATGGCAGTTAGAGTGACCTTCTGTGCAATACTATGGACAGTAGGTAGTGGACGGTTTCACGTACTTAGGAACAAAAATAAAAAAATCATAAGCCAGAATAATTAACATACGGAATTAATAAACAACAATAATTAAGTAAAGAATTTATATGAGTGACCAAAAAATAATGGGAATTTAAATGGCAGAAGCCCCCTAAAAAAATTACATGTAAGCCCCGGATTCAAAATTAATGAAATTAACTTGGGACAATAAAAAAAATTGGGAATTTAAATGACACAAGCCCCCCAAAATAATAACCTGTAAGCCCTAGATTGAAAATAAATTAAATTAACTTGCGACAATAAAAAAAATTGGGAATTTAAATGACATAAGCCCCCCAAAATAATAATCTGTAAGCCCTGGATTGAAAATAAATTAAATTAACTTGCGACAATAAAAAAAATTGGGAATTTAAATGATACAAGCCCCCAAAATAATAATCTGTAAGCCTTGGATTAAAAATAAATGAGATTAACAAGCGCCAATAATAATCAAATTGGAATTACTAATACATGGTTGCATTAATATATCTTGAAATGGGCCTGTTGCGAAATGGTCTTAGGAAGATACAACCATCAAACAAACTGAGGAAAATTGTTTAATAATAAACAAAATAATGGCCCCACTGGAGGAATCTGACCTGCGTTTTTGCCCTCCCACAGTTTCAGCAAATTGCTAGTCTCGGAATCCCAAACCTGCGGCAGGACAGAAGAATAAGATTAACATCTTTGGGACTCATACAAATGAAATTCACAAGCCAGAACCTCAGCAACCATGTTTGATGACAAGGCAATTCATGCCAAGGAAAAAATCAGAAAATGTGCAAGGACAACTACTCTCTTCCATGAGAGTGAAATCTCAATCCAAATGAATGCTACAACAGGTGAGAGGAGTCACCGGGCAGTTTGTAGATGCGTGATGGAGTTTCTTAAAATTGTCGTCCAACATCGGTGAAGTCGGGAAGAGAATTCACACCTTACCCGTCAGATCCAAGTCAAACTCGGGGGTTCTCCAGAAGCCAAAGTGCAAACCGAATTGCAATAGAATTTGCCTGCCTGAATTGCAGACAATCACTAAGACGTGAAGATTCATAATGTGTTCTCTTCCAATACCATTAATAGCGGAAAGAAGGAATGCCAACAGGTGTGAGAACATCTTACATCCTTGCTACAAGAGGCCCCCAATTCAAGTTTGGAATCATAGGAAATCACACAGGTAACAAACAAAAGCTTCATGGTGTCTTAGAAATTCCAAGTACATTGGATAATGACGTACCTTTCAGATCGACGCCACACACAAAATCTCTAACATACCTAGCCCGTTCATGCAGGTTTGGCTTTAGGGTGCCTCTGCGTTGGTGTCAAAATGGAAATTGCAGCAATGAAAGATTCACAGATGGAAATTTGCCGACCTGCATTCCTTAAGGATTTTTGGATATGAATTCATCCAACACATCCCTATCGTGCTCTTCTAGCGAGTAAATATTACTGCTAGAGTTGAAAGTCAGGGCTATGGTACAAATCACAGTGTCGATGTCAATCCACTGGGTATCTGTAACATCATACTTAAATTTGTTCCTTCCAGGCGCTGTTTTGAACCAGTTGAGCATAATTTTGATGGAGGGTGCAGAGCTTACCTTCTTACCTGCTGCATTCCTAGCCATGAGGTCGATTGGATTCCTGCACAATCTCCACTTGTTTCCAAGTCGCCTACGAATTTTTTGGACTGGTCCGAGCCACCAACTCCCAACGTCTACACCAACAGATACAGGAATTGGACGCTTGCCCTGAGCACATGCACGGTTCCGCTTTTGTGCAACCCTAACTGCGGAGATCTTGTCCAGGTTTGAAGATTGCACAAAAAGCACACCGCAATCACTCCCAAGACCAAGAAACGACGTAGTGGTCGAATTTGCAGCATCCAGGTACTCCTCGGCGTTGTTGAAGTATACTGAATTTTTTATCCGCGTCAAACAATCCTTGGACAGGAATGGATTTCCGTTCAAATCTGCAACTAAAGTAGATTTATAGATTGGCTTTCCCATGTACTCCACGACCAGATGTACCTTCACGTCAGAGGTGGTACTGTTAGCCACTAGTGGTTGGCTGGGCTTCGTTGCACCTAGCATTTCAGAGATGGCATCCCTGCACTCGTCCTCTAATACTCTAAGATCATGTTGGAGATCTTCAGCTACAGCGTCCATAACACTACTTTCAGCGTCCATATTGGTGTCTTCATCCTCGGTACTCTCTCCCTCCATGTCAACAGCGAGTGACTCCCTCAAAACCTCTGCGTCACCATCTTCGCCGGGGACAGGTTTGGATGGTGTCACATACGTCCAGTGCTTTGGATCCACGCACTCCAGCTTCTAAGGCTGCAAGAACCAAAGCTTGTTCCTAGCGTAAGTAGAAGCTTCAATTGTGCTTGGGCCGCCTTCAAGCCTTCTTTCAGCGCTAGGACGATGTCTTCATCTGTTGCCAAGTTGCTATAATCCTTTAAATCTGCAGGGGACTGTCCTTCTTCCAGCGGGTGCAGCTCAGCCCATATGTTTCGTTGTTTGTTGTGTGCCCGGTCAAACCGCAAGCCATTCTCACCATACTCCATCGCAGCAAGTTGGTTCACCGTGTTTGCACACCCCACCAATTCTTGGAAATTATAAGCTCTTTCCATGCCCTGCATTCCCCCCACCTTGCTAAAAAAAATCTCACATGAATCAGATCTTGTGAGGTGCAATGGAACTGGCAAGTGAGAGAATGCATCTCTAAAATACTTTATCAGTAAAACCACAAAATGACACGAAAGTTGGACGTCCAAGTAGCACTGGTTACTTACAAAACACTCCTGCAAGGTTGGTGTCTTTGTATTTCCCCCTACCCCGTGGTCCCCGTACTTGAACCACAGCTTCCATATGCGGAAGAAAAATGAGACTTTGCTTGCAAGCACTACCCTCTCTCTTAGACTCAAAGAAACGGATAGAAAGATGTCAATGTAATCGGCACAAATAGCCAAATAGAGCTCAGTCCCCAAAGTTCTTTCTTGATGTGCGTCCCTACCGCTTCTGAGTTCCTGTAAGCAAGTCCTAGCCTTTCTGGCACAAATGCGTTGTGCACTAGCCCAATTTTGTCTATCAGTCCGCTGCACATCTTCTTTTCTTAGACCATGCTGATCTATAGGGAATTTTTGGTACACCAAACCTAGATGGTCTAAATAACAAACATCAGCTCCTAACTGAAGGTTTTTTACAGCATTATCGAGTGGGTTTATCAATTTCTTGCCATTATGGATGAAGTCTTGATCATGCAAGCCCTGAATTTTATTTTCCCCCAACCATTCACAAGACAAAGACCAGCCTTCCCACGGAATCTCATACCTCAAGCCTACCTTGCTGGTGTAATCTTTTACCATCAGCTGTCTTCTCCTGGAGTCCCCATCTGAAGCATGCCCTACAACTGGCCCCACCGATGTCCCACAAGTTTCTTGCCAAACAACATCAATAGTCTTCCACTGATTTCTGACCCACGCGGAATCAAAACAGTTGCACGTAGAAGAGACCACAAGGACTAGTCTGGGCAGCTTATCATGCAACGGATTCACCATGATGACACGTGCAAAAGTTCCTTTTATATTCAAACGGAAGGCATCAACAATGGCTGAATATCCAGATTCACCAGAGCCTACCTGCGGCCTGAATGTTGACACACACACATGACCCTCCTTTTGGCCACAAAAACCCACCAATCCATCAGAACGTGCATCCCAAGAAACGCGTGACTTTACCTTCGTCTCATCTTCGGCCAAGATGACAGGGATCGGCCCTGAAACTCCATGAGCCAATTTGGCCTCCCTGTAAATGTCAGCAACAGCAGCAAACAGAGAAGCATGCTCCCCGGCAATAAATTGAACCCCTTTGTTATTTTCCCGCTTAATACTATCATAAGAGGGACCCCCAAAATTTAGAGCAAAAAGATCACACATACGCCTGCCTCCATATATCTTCATTGCTTGAGCAAATGATTTGGTATTTTTTGAGAATCTATTCCCTTGCCTCACCCGATTCAAATTTGTGGCGACATCCCTGAGGAAGTCCCACAAAGCTGGCTTTCCCCCAAAGGCATTTGTTCTGTGAGCCGCCAGAATATTGTTACAGAATGAGAGCACATCCTTTCGGTTAAAGTTCTCAACCGCACTTAGTTTGAGCCCCCGCTGCTTTACTTTTAGCTGGGCGACCTTGGACTTCATCAACCAGTGGAGGGCCTTTTCCTCACGATATTTTTTTGCCAATTCCCTAGAATGTGCAGCTAATTCTTGTGAAGACAAGTAATCTACCCGTTGCCCATATTGTGTATTCCTATTGCCTCGCTTCACAAGTGCACGCCCTTCACGAGCCAACCTCAATCTGAAATCCGTCCCCTTCACAATTTCGGAGCAATTACAACACATCAAATTGCTAAATGGTTCTCCTGTGACAGAGAGTCGTTTACACAAAATATGGCGGAAGCAACCCATGACTACAACCTTCTTGTTATTGTACCTAAACTCCGCAGCAGTATTAGGCTCTGATATCCACACTGCTCCAGGCTTTGGGTCATTCAACAGACAATCCACTCGGTACAACTTACCACCGTATTCAGTAGTTTTCTTCCAAAACCCCCAACACAGTAATGCAAGAATGGAGTCTGAATTCATACCTGATTGAGGTTCCTCAGTTGCTCTTGAGTCTCCAGGGGATGAACCACTAAACCAAGTGTGCAAGTTGGGTTGCTTCCCAATGTTAGATCTGGACCTTGTTGTGGGCCTCCCCCGTTTTCCACTGCTCAATGCAGTCGACCTAGCCGTTGAGTTCCCAATGGCAGCCAAATCCTCACAACATTTTGTGTGAATGAGTCCATGTAGGTGATTCTCTAGATTAGCTCTGAGATTGTTCTTTGGTGGGCACAACAACATAATTTCTCCATCAATCTTGCAGCGCACCTTGTACCAAAACGATTTGAATTGAGAAACCTCCACATCTCCTATCAATACAAATGGAGGATCATCTGAGGAGACAGAATCGTTCACACTTTGAAGAATGCTGACACCTTCTTCCAGAAGCCGCCTGTGGTCAGCTGGAGTAAGGATCAACGGTTTACCCTTGTTTCCCTCCTTCTTTGGATGATCGCAGTACATGATCTCCTTCCTCTTGCACCACTGTTTGATGTGCAAAGCGGAGTGCAAATGAGACTTTTTAAAATTCGCAAACAAGTTCTGTATGACTGACCGAGTGTGTTCACCGCCAGTCCCACCAATATCCTTATTGCACTCCCCGCAGTGAATCTTCACGATTGCCACACCATGCTGATCGTAACTCTTAAGCTTCCAATCATGATCTGAGAAATCCAAGTCTGCTAGCTCCCTCGTCAGCTTCACGGCACCACGCTTGTAATTTTCCATGATGTCTGCGGAAATGACTTTGGACTGCAGCAAATTCTCTTCGTCCTCTAGCGCTTCAGGCGTGCTAACCATTAAAATGATTTCATCTTCCTGCAACGTTGGGGTGACACCGTTATCCAGGTCGTCCTCATCAACACTGGGGAATTCAACTTCTACGGGTGCCACAATGTCATTGCTCCCGGTTTCTCCAGCATTTTGAAGGCGACTTCGTTTCTGAATTCGTCCACCATCCTCCTCCTCCTCAGGAATGACATACATTCGCTCACAAACTGGGTTCATCGCCTCAAACTTGTTGCGGATGCGGCATTGGTCATCAAAATCCCAAAATTGGAAAGGCCAATCCACACATCCCCCTTTCTCCAAACGCAACCGCAATTCTACATAAGTGTCTCCAGTTTGGCAAAAGAAGGGGCTAAGAAGCTCCGGCCGCGTGCTCTCATCAGCAACCGTATAGAGCTTAATCTTAGAATTCAATGCCATCTTGCATGCCCTCACCACAGCCAGAAGCCCAGGGCGGACCCTAAACTTCACCTACAGTAAACCCTAATCGTGAAGCCCTCAACAAATTTGCAAGGCACCAAGCACAGTAGGAACATCACGCACTGTAAACCCTAATTGTGAAGCCCTCAGGAAATTTGCCAGGCGACGAGGTTCACAGAGCAGGAAACCCTAGGTTCAGCAACACGACGAAGACTGAATCTATTGGCAGCCCTAGACCACCGATGTCGAACCCATCCGACGGCCACCTAAACATAGCCTCGAAAAGCATCTCCAACGTCCACAAATTTAAAATCCTGACAAGCAGGCCAACTCATAAGGCAGCCCCGTTTAGCCCAATTTAAGACTTCTGACCCAGAAAATTAATATAGAGGGGGGTATCTTAGGTATAATTTAATTTCTAATGGACCCCAATATTTCACACCCTATAGTATTTAGAAGACACCAAATGATATTTTCTATACACTATAGTAGAATTAATCCAATTATAATTTTTAGCACCAATGTTTTTTTCGCCCCCTATCATTTGTTCGTTCCTATATTTCTACTTCTAACGCTTACTGCACCCCCCGAGGAGCTTGTACTAGTTTTAGGTGAATGAAAGTGGATTTATAGGTTCAAATATAAGAGGCGCAAAACAGGCGGCAGTGCTTTTTGGTGAATACTCCTTAGGACCATGCAAAATTGACCTCCTCTTTGCCCCTTTTTCAACCTTGAGAAAATCATTAGAACTTATAATTTGCCATCAATCAATGATCAAATTTGAAAAAATTGAATTCATATTTGGAATCAAAGACCCCAAATTAGCTATTTGAGGTTAAAAAATCAAAAATTAGCCAACCAAAAAATAGAGCATGGGGCTTTTCTACGTGTATTTATGGTTAGGGCAATGAAAGGGCCAATTATCCTTAGCCTTCAAAAAAGAGCTTGAAAAAGTCATATTCATAATTTTTCTTTCATGTACATTAGATATTGTGAAAAACGATTTTCATTAGTGATGAAGCTATTTACATTTAAAGGGCATGGATGAAAAATGCAAAAGATAGATTGAAACTCAATTTTTCATTCCTAAGTGTGTATGTTCATCTCAAAACAAGCAATGCCATTTCTAGATTCTATAGCAATTTAGCAATCATATCCATTGAGAGGACAAAAAACATCATCAAATATACCCTCAAAACAATGTTGTTTCTAATTTTTAGGGAATTTTCTTTCAACACAAACAAATCTATGATTGAGAAGTTATTTAAAAATTAAAATCCATTTTGAATGTTACAATCAAATTTTAAGAACATAAAGCCAAAATTTCTATAATTCACTAAACATAAGCATTTTGTTTTTTTGAATCATAATCTCATACTAAATTAAAGAACAACGAATTTGACTGAAGTTTTTATTTATTGATGTGAATATATCATTAACCCCTAAAATCCCATTATTCGCTTGGAGGACAAATGAAAACTTAAACAAGTACCTATGATCTCAATTTTTGGAGCAATTTTTTGAAACTTTTAGTTGAAATGTAAAAACACATTTTGCTCTCTAAAAATATAACATTTATTTTAATTAGTGCCTAGAAGCAAATGTTATGCCATCCTAAGCCAAAATTCTAGATTACAAGGCACCAAAAAAATGCCACAATAATTTGAAATAAAAATTTTGAAAATTTATTTCACATATTCACTAGATTTTATTTTTGTTTACATAAAAAGCTTTGATTCATTCTATTTGGATTAGTGATGTAAAAATTATAGAGCTTCTTATTTTGCAAGCAATTATAGATACTTTTTAAGAAAATGATGGACTGGATTCCTTTTTGAACTCAATTTTTACAATTTCTATAATTATCACATCTTAATGCCCTTATATTTGAAATTCAATATTTGTTGAATAGGACAATGCATTCAATTTATATTTTACAATCATATAATGCGTTTTTAGGTTCAATTATTTTGTATGAAGACTAGAGTTTATGATGCATGTAATTGATTCAACAAATCCAAAAAATTAACTCATCATTTTCAATATCATCAAAAAACTGTCAATTTTATGAAGGTTAGTGTAATTTTTGGCAATTTTCAAATTTTTGATGATATTAAAAATTATAAGTTAGTTATTTAGGATTTTTGGATCAATTACGTGCATCATGAACACTAGTATTCATACAAAGAAATTGAACCTAAAAATGCTTTATATGACTGTAAAATATAAATTGAATGCACTGTCCTATTTAACAAATATTTCAAATGCAAGGACATTAAGATGTAGTAATGGTCCATATTGCCACCTATACTCTTTCTAAAATGGCTGTGCAATCCCATGTTCTCAATTCCAAAAAATTCAAATATTGTAAAAACCAACATCATTTGCATGTTTGTCAAATTTTAAATATTTTAAATTCTATAAAATGTCAACTTCCTTCAATTTTTGTGTACAACAATTTGAAATGATGTATACCAATATGCAAAGACACAAATTTTTTGGGGAGGTTTTAAAAAAAGATTGATAAAGGATAAAAAAATTCCAAATCATGGTGTACAAAACCGAGTTTTAGACATGGCTAACTTTGAAATTAAGTTTCTTTCAAATCACAACTAATTTTTTCTTTGAACTTCCATGATATATAACATTCAATAGCAATCATTAGTACTACCCTCATGTGAACGAAATGATGTGAAATATTTCACATCCTATGAGTAACGAAAGGGACACGCATCGAACATTGTTAGAAAAATGAAGTGCATTCAATTGGGTCACAACCGTACAATGTACATTGAGATAAGTTCCAATACATTAAAAATTTAAAGAAAATTAACATTCTATTCATTGAAAACAATGAACTATGCTTGCACTTTGCATTGATATGGGTCATTGCAAGAAAGACCGGTCCTATTTACTAGACACAAAGCGAGTGACTCTCTTGTCATCTGCTATAACTTTTGAAGCAAAAGTCCAATGAACATGAAATTTTTATTGAAGATGCCTGACTTGATGGTAATCAAATCCCTTATTTTTAGAAATAAAAAAAATTATATTAAAAAATAATTTTTGTTAATTTGTCACAATGTAAGGTTTAGGTTTTTTTACTACATTAAGAGTCCCCAAATTTAATGATCTGGAGCTGAACTTTTCATGATCTATTTGCATAGTAGGAAAGCATATTCCTACCAAAGTAAATCTAAAATTATATTATTTTGTGTCCTTTACATGAGTGCAAACAACACTCCCATTGTGCACAATTTCTAAACAATGAAGATGGTTCTAAGATCAATCTTTTGATGAAATCTCATCAGACACTATGAACTCTTCACAAATAATTTTTTTTTAGTTTTAAAAAAAATTATTTTTCCTATTTTTACAAATTAAAATGTGAAACTACAGTGGAAGTTTCTATTTTCTTGAGATTTTACACTTTTCTCATTCTCCTACTTAGAAAAAATTTCTAAACTTTTCCTTCCTAGGATACCTTCTTCTTAAAGGTGTAAACATTAAACATATTTTTCACATTTTTTTTATTTCTAATTTTAAATTAGTCCCGAAAGAAAAAATGAATACTATGCAAAACGCTACACTTTTTGAACGCTCTTCTTTGCAATGACCCATATAAAAGCCGAATATATTTTGTGATTCCAATGGAAAAGATAAGCTATTTATATACATATAGGGTGGTAGGAGGTAAAACAACTCATGTGGCATATATAAATTAGAATGAGTAGGAACTCAATCACTTATAATCAAGTCAAAAGCAGAAATTGTGTTTGAAGTAGAATTTTAGACCTCATTTAGGCATAGTAGAATAATTTTTCTCAAAAAAATTTGAACTAAATTAATGTGGAAAAGAAAACTAACTTTCATTTCAAAAATTTCATTTGAGATTTTAAGCCTCCAATCAAAAGTTATGGACAAATTTCAGAGAGGGATTGGAAGTGCCATTTCTTTGATATTTTCAAACATCCTCTCTAAATTTTGTTTATAACTTTTGATTGGAGACTTGAAATCTCAAAATGGCTTTTCGGACATAAAAGTTAGCTTGATTTACCAACTTTTTTTAGTTTAAAGTTTTTTGAAAAAAATTATTCTACTATGCCTAAATGAGGTGTGAGATTCTATTCCAAACAGAATTTTTATGTTTTAACAATGAACAGTCAAGCTCTCATCTTCAAATTAACACATACCCTTTGAGGATTCATGATGCACAATGAATTTCAATATAAAAATGATATCTCCACCCTCCATTCCTACAAATGTCAATGAATCCATTTCTTCATTTTACCATCAAAATTTGTTTGTGATGAGAGATGGTTAAATTGCATTGATATATTGCTCAATGGATTCTATGGATTTTCTACAAACCATCTTTCTTGACGATTATTTGTTGATTTATATGTTTGGTCCTAGATTTAGCAAAAAAAAAAATGGAACACACCATAAGTGTAAATTGTCACTATTCCAATATTGAAGCTTACATTAATGATGTGTGGATGAATTTCATGGATAAGGACTCTGGAGGAAAAGCCAGCTTCTCTAAGGGTGAATGCACGAAACACTTACAGCATTTTGTCACACCCTCGTTTTTTATTTTTGTTTTGGCTATAACTTCTGTGTTTTAGCTCCAAATGACTCAAAATTTATAGGGAAGCTACTCATAACCATTATACACCTTGTCTATTTTTTTGGAAATTTTCAAAAATAATTTACTATTTTTAAATAGCCCCGATAAATTCTGACAATGGGCAATTTAGGGGGGTTTTGCACTTTTTTTAACCCAAAAAAACTAATTTTGAGCTGAAATTTGGAGAGAATGGTCTTCTAGTAGACTCATAGCTACCGTCCAAAGAATTTTAAAAAAAACTTATTTTTATGTGGTGTACAAGTCCACAAAGGGAGCTAATTTATGCATTTTTTTCCAAAGGTATGAAACATTATTTTGGTGAGTTTTTTACTCAAAACCCATCAACAAAAAGTTTTCTCAAATGAAAAATTTTTAGATTTAAAAAAAAAAAAAATACTATTTTTTACAAATTAAAATGTCAAAAGTGGTATTTTCTGCACCGGTTTTAGGGTGAATTCTATGTCCAAAAATCCGGTGAAGAAAATACCACTTTTGACATTTTAATTTGTAAAAAATAATATTTTTTTCTTAAAAAAAATCTAAAATTTTTTTATTTGAAAAAACTTTTTGGTGATGGATTTTGACCAAAAAACTCACCAAAATAATGTTTCATACCTTTGGAAAAAAATGCAGAAAGGAGCTCCCTTTGTGGACTTGTACACCACATAAAAATAAGTTTTTTTAAAAATCCTTTGGACAATATTTATAAGTCTACTAGAAGACCATTCTCTCAAAATTTCAGTTCAAAATTAGTTTTTTTGGGTTAAAAAAAGTGCAAAAAACCCCTAAATTGCCCATTGTCAGAATTTATCAGGTCTGTTTAAAAATAGTAAATTATTTTTGAAAATTACCAAAAAATTATGCAAGGTGTATAATGGTTATGAGTAGCTTCCCTATAAATTTTGAGTCATTTGGAGCTAAAAGACAAAAGTTATAGCCAAAACAAAAACAAAAAACGAGGGTGTGACAAAACGCAACAAATAGTACAAGTGTTTCGTGCATTCACCCCTAAAGGCACACACTACAACTTTTGTATACTACTTTTGGACTTTGTCCATTGATGCTTACGATAAGCTAGGTCGTTTGAATGAAAATGTTTCAAATTTTTACTCAGTTTTGTTTGTGGCTGTACTTCCTGATGGTTTTTCTCACATCGTTAATTCTAGAGAACACTCTGCACGAACCTGGCTTTGCTCCTCGATCATTGCAAAAAGCAAAAAGACCGATTACAAAATTTGACTAATAACCTGTCATTGACGTCACTCACATGGTTCAGTTGACTCGTAACAAATGTTATTAATTAATGCATTTGATCCAGGAGCAAGTTGGTGTCAAAAACTGAAGGCAAGTTGTGTATTCTCCCACGCCAATCAGTGTTTCTTCTTATGGAACAGGGATTGTCAAGTGGTGTCACTGTGTTGCCTAAAACTTGCCTGTAATTGTCCACAGTCCACACGACAGAGCGATAAGTTATATAGAGTAACTTATAAATTATAAGTTAAAACAGAAACGCTGTCGTCAATCGTTCAATGCCACTGTCGTGTGCCAAGGGTCCCACAAGCTTGAGACTAGACTCCAAGCTTGCTTGCTTTCAGTTGCATACGGCGTTACGGACTCGATCTTTTTGTGCAGACAGATAAGTTACGATGTGTTTCCCTAAAATGAGAAGGCCCATTTGCGTCATACGCATGTCATGGCTGGAATCTGATGATGCAGGTGGAGGATCAGAGGATTTCTGGGCCCGGCCGATATATTTCGTGGTACGTCTAGGACAAGCAGGAATCCGAAAGAACGGACGAATTGACAACCACACCTTGTGCACGTACGCGCGCAGCAATTGTTCTTATTCTCTTCCATAACAAAACAGCTACAGCTAAGATCAATCACAATATTTCACCTAAAATCAAAATCACAATGTGTACAGAGTACTTATTGTACCATCACTCAAACCATGACATACTCTAGCCTAAGTATTGGATTCATCAACTTCTAGGCGGATCTAAAGGATCGGACTCAAAAGAATCTGGCAGAATTGAGAATTCTTGTCCGGCAAACTGAGTGACTATCACGAACATACTGTAAATCTCGAACCAAACCCTTGATGGTCGAATTCCCGTGCCAAGGACTTCTACAGAGTGCACCAGCTCTAAAACTTGGGATAAAAGCCGAAAACTGTACATTCGATACAATTGATACAATGTTATGGAGCAGTCAAACTATGGCAGCAAGAGACGAACGAAACAACTTCATTCAAATTTCAATTCCAATTCCAGCTTCAATTCCAAATTATCAACGTATCCCCACATACCGATCACCAACGCCAGCTCCAAAGCTTCGCACGTGAACGCTCTCTAGTACACGAGATTCTCGCTCCCGGTCGAGGATACAGACACGGGAACAGACAGAAAGATGTTTCAACACATCCCTATGTGAAAAGAATCATGAATTGTCCGGAAATCGAGCTCGCACATAACATTCGATCTTAAGCAGATCAGAACGAACCCGAATTCAGTATAAGCACTGTCAAATCTTGTGCATGAGTCAGCAACTGGGCAGACCAACGAAGAGAAAATTCTGGAGAAGAGTAAAGACCGTCCTGCGGGAGTCCAATATATTGCTTAATTAAGAATGTTACGCAGCAGCAGCAGGATCATTCTGCTAGCTATAGTGCGGGTCCGAAGTCGTAGAGGATTCTTGCTCGATTAAAAGTGATGTTCTGCCCCGGTGGTGTCGTCGTTTGCACCATAGTCACCACAACATCCTTCGCGTCGTCTTTTCCAATCTGCACCAGCTTGGGTCCGATGGCCACGCGCCACACGAGTTTGGGGTTGAAAGTCACGCGGCCGGCGGTCACAAAGTAGTTGAACACCCCTGCGAACTCGGGACACGCGGGTCCGTTGGCAGCCACTGCTTGTGGGAAGAATAAATAAGCGTTCCATCTAGCGCGCGCCGTGATGTTGGGGATGCGGATGCCGGACAGCTCCAGAATCTCCGTGCCGTTGGTGAGACGGACCTTCGGGCGTTTGAGGCGGAACGTGATCGGGGTCAGGCCCAGGACTTGGGAAGTTTTGTGCTTGGTCGTGCTGCTGATCAGGGCTTCGGTAGCGGATTGGTTGAGGGGGTTGCAGAGGAGGATGGTGTTCTCTTGCCCCGGGGCCACGCCGTTCGTCGCCCACGGCGTCGGAATGTCTTCGTAACTGTACCTGCACGCGGAGAAAGTGAGGATGGAAACGAATTGTGAGAGATACGTTTACGGTGGAAGTCCACTGAACGTCAATTATTCCGTTAAATTGGCAGTATTCCATTGAAATGGCGCGGTGGACATTCAAGAGAGGAAGGAACGAAATGATTTCAGGGAGCTGGGAGAGGGGTGGGAAGCACAATGTTGTGGATGCAGAGCAATTTTGCATACTAATTTGCTTATAACTGGCACAACAAGCAAATCTGTATGTCAAATGGCACATGGAATATTGCCAAGTTCCAGGAAACTCATCGAAATCGTGAGATGACAAAGTCCAAACACCGTAGGACTGCACTTCGTGATTGTAAGATTTAAGATCTACATCAAGTACTGGTTGCTGGTACAATGCGATGATTTTTGATGTAACCTAGAATCCAACAGATGGTATTTGACATAATTAAATCCGTGAAAATTATGTGGTGGTTTCGACACTTTGAATTCCATACTTTTCATGCGTTTGTGTCAAATTTCATCATTATACTGGATGTTAGATCTATGGCTCCACTGCTCACATTGAGTAATTGCCGTAATTATGACCAACGTGCTAAAGTAATGGTAGCTAGCTACATAATAAACCTGATTAATCTCTTCCACGTTCAGATCAAATCGCTGAACCGCAGATAGCCGCACAAGAAGCCTACTGAGTCCTGAATTACAAAGAACTCTATGAAATGGAGGAAGTTTGAAACCACGGTACGTTCATAGAGTATTGAGAGCAAGGTAGATGAAGCCAGGAGTTCGTTACACCGACCTTTAATATATACATACAATTCCGATCCAGCAATATATAAGCTCGGGCGATCGAGGGATGATTCGTTGCATTCAATTTCCGTACGTACCTGAGAAGATCAATGTCGAGCACCTGGTGGACGCTCATCTTCACGAGATTCGCGTTCTCGTCGTAGAACGTGAACATCGAGTCATTAAAAGCTCGGTCCATTGGTCTGGTTCTCACTCCTCCCGGCAGCCTTTGCCACACCATCCACATCCGATCCATATCGTTGTGATGCGCATAAAACACTGGATCAAACGCAGCTCTTCCAAAACTCAACATATCACCCCCCACCCACGCATGCACAGGCCCATGCGGGGTGACTTCAAAAGTCCCAGGCCCTGTACCCGCAATATCCCCAAAGTAGTACGGCAACCCATAGAACAACCCCGGCGTGGGCGCCCCTGTCACCAACTGCGAGTATTGCAACCGATCATTCTGTTGTCTTAGAAACGCCGCCCTCTTGTTGCTACACCCACCACGAGGCGTATCCATATCAACCAAACTCTCAGGAGTGGTGCATTTGTTGCGGCCGCGGTTCCAGAGGGACGAGCTTCGGTTGTAGTAAATCGCAGGGAAGGAATTCGGGAGAGGGTCAAGTTCCTGGGAGTTGTCCCACGCCCAGAACGGCAAGGCGAAGCTGTCGTCGTCGAGCATAGTGGCAAGGATGCGTTCGTGCCAGAACAGGAACATGCGGTGCCAGGGGAGGAAGAACCAGCCGGCGTGAATCTCTAAGGTATACGGCTGTCCAGGGAAGTGGAGCGCGTTGTCGCAGTACAGGCAGTGCAAATTCATCTGGTTGAGAAGTGATCGCGGGTCGGAGTCGGGGAGAGCTCGGATCATGGCGTACGCGCGCTCCAGACGCGAGACTTCGAATGGCGTGAGCAGGTGCACTGGGCGGCGGATGCGCCATGGCTGGGTGTTAATGGTGTCAAGCTTGAATTCTCGGATGCCTGGGGTGCCTGTGTAAGGAGTGGGCATGCAGCAGCGCTCGACGCTGTTGCATTGTGTGGGGATGTCTGCGGCGGGGATGGGACCTCCGTTGTGCAAGTGCGCTTCGGATGTCCAGAACACGAGGGTCATGGACAGAACTGCCCAAAGCATGGAACTCCTCATGACTGACAGGAAGTGAGCTAGCGCAAAGCGCACCTGCGCTTGCTGCCCAGGGATCACTACGGCGAACCCCGTCATTTTTCACTCCGGAACCTCTGTCACTTCTCATCGGAGGCAGAAAATGATTTGATTTAATGATAGTAGCCCCATCGAGCAATTCACACGACCTAGGCCCCACCTCATCCCGGCTTCGTCATTGCCCGGACAAAGGCCTGCGAAGCTGCCCTTCACGGCGCTCCGCTCTTGCCCGGCTCGCCGAACTTGCCAATGGCTCTTGACTTCAGTCAAAACAGCTATTCATCTAGCTACCGCGCGCACTGCTGGAGTACCCAGCAGACAAATCAGTTTTACGAAGTCAGAGCTAAAGTGAGGGAATGTCTCAATATTTTAGGACTTGGAGAATTTGGTATCTGGAGAAACCAAGTGGGTCACGAGTATGTTGTCTGCAACTTCCTTTACGAAAGTCTGGTCTTGGTTGGTTCTTTCACACGTGGTAAAAATATTGTATAGTTCTCTAAGGGGCATTGCTGGGAGATTGACAAAAAAACCCAGCAGAATCCTCATTGCTATTTGTGGATTTCGCTTATCAGTGACAAGAGACAGGTGACTATTCTTCCCTAATCAACATTGCATGAAACCCACTAGATTTGGGGAGTGGCCTGGACTGTACAGTACAGGTTGGACTAATAAGCCCCACAACAAAATGCAGTCTCTGAAAGATGAAAGAGGAGATGCAACCACATATTGTACACAAGCATCCTACCTACCACAACGAAATGGAGTCTCTGAAAGACGAAAGAGGAGATGCAACCACATATTGAACACAAGCATCCTACCTACCTTTGGCAGAAAGGGGTGAGCACTGCAAATAACTGGTCAATTTGTGAGCTGACTGTTCATTGAGAAGAAACATTGAAAAAACGAAGATACAGCATCTGTGAACTTTTGGTACGTTGTCTGGTGGAAAGAACAATGCTGGCTGAGATCCGGACCAAAACTGCTAGAAGACATTTCTTCTTCCTCTCAGGTCAGAGACTCAGAGACATAGGAGTCAGCAAGAGCCAGATGACTGAAAGACGAATGAACAACCCTTGTAGCTTTTTGAAATGGAGGATCCATAATTCCAGACTGGATGTGTTTTGTACTACTGACAGTTTTTGATTTGAGAACAAGCAGAGTTAGAACTCATATCCGCTACCTTCATTTTCAGATTGGTATGTCCAGTACAGTTTTTTGCTGTAACTTGCCCCCCAAAATAGAACTTCCTAGTATGTGGAGTTAGACAGTGTACAGTTTGAAGGAGTGATTGCCCGTATTTGCCTAGCTTACTCTGATTCTCTATCACCTGTGGCTCCAAAATAGATTTGCCTAGTGTGCAGAATCTGACAACAATCTGTTTCTTTTACATCTAGATGTAAAAGTAAGCGTTCATCCTATGAAAGAGCTAGAAGCCTAGAGGAAATTGTGGCAATTGAACAAAAAATCTAGTGAATTCACAAAAAAAAATCCTTGGATGCTGATAGACTTTCCCCAGGGAAGAGTATTCAGCAGTGCCATAGATTAACAGCTGTTTTGACTCCAGTCGAAGCCCCGGTATGAGCGGATCGCTATGAAGGGCAGTTTGGCAAGCCTTTGTCCGGGGAGCGACCAAGCCAGAATGAGGAGGGGCCATGCCGCTTGAACTGCTCGATGGTCTCACCATGATAAGTTTCACTGGGAACGCCTGTGAAACGATACCTAGGAAACGCATCAGGAACTTCAGGGCATGTGAACATGGTGCATTGAAACGCTATCAAGATAAGTTGGTGCCAGAGTGCGAGTCACTCAGCATCAAAGTGGCCTCTGCTGTCAAAATGGCATCAAAATAATCAAGCGGGGCTTGGTCTACGATCAGTCGTTGCTGAACTAGTAACGCAGGCTACGCTTTAATCCAGCTTGGAAACGTCGCGCTCTAATACTTCGATTTGCTCACCTGGCGAAACCCCACGTTCTAATGTAATGTAAGGTGTCCTTGTCGCTACAGTGTAGTTCAGCGGATTTTGAAATCTTTTACGAGCCCCCTAGTCTTGTAACGCCCCATTGGGAACGATGAACAGAGAAGTTCCAGGGGCTGCCGTGGCTGTTTTTTTACCACAAAATTTCTCATTCATCCAAACCAATGCTTACCTTTCAAAAAACCACACAGATCAGTCTGCAATCGCAAACCAATGCTTAACTTTTTAAAAAGCACACAAATCAGTCTGCAATCGCAGAGCCATCAGGAAAAAACGAACGCCCAGGTACCAGAGTGTCTAACGTAAATAGATATCAAACCAAACGGTTCATGCATACAAAATTGACATCAGGTACCTAGATTAGATTATCGCTATAATATCTCCGGTAGCGGTCGATAAGCTGTCCGCTCGGATTGAACAATTAACAAGCCTGGTTGTCAAAATGAACAAGCAGAGACTGAAAAAATCAATGCCACGATTACAACACAACAAATAGTCCATGAAACCGAGAGTGAAAGCAATGAATGGTCCAAGAGTGATAGTCTTCGTGCTACGCGATGTGGGTACAGACCAGCCCCTGGCAAGAGCATACAGGGCGGCCTGATTCTGCCCAACCGTTAAAGCCTCGTTCTAAAACAACAATGTTGGGAACTTTCTCAAGATTTCCTTCACTCACAGCCTTGTTCAGATGCTCATTCAAAATTCGCGCACAAGTGGGCCCCCGAACCTACACATGACAAATATTAAAACTATGAGGCAAACTTCAAAATCTCCCTCAATCTCATGTTGTTGTAACTAAATGCTGTCAGAACCTACGTCACAAGACTTGCCGCACCATTCATTTTGTGTATACTAAGCAAATAGTAGCCCTAATACTAAGTGAAACACTCATGTCATGGTTATTTAGAAATGAAACCCACCTGACTAAAAGAACAATGGAAAACAACAGTGTCTTTGTTCTTGACCTCCTCGACCAGCTTCGGAAGAGTCTCCTCGAAGCTGCCACTGCAAAAATGCATGGAGCCTGCTATGTGACCATCAAAAGCACGCTCGTCATCCCTGTCAATAGTGATGTACATCCCACTGTTAGGACTCCACAGTCGCAAAACACTCTCATCATCAATGAACTAATATCCTTCCGTTTGAAACGACGTTTCTCAGTCGTGCGGCGACAAACCGAGCAACGTAAAAAAATCCGATCGTGGACATGAAAATAATGTAATAGGGTGAGTCTACCTCGTAACAATTGCTACGTGTTTAAAAGCCTTTCAGATCCTTTCGATCACAATACATGGATCCATTTCGAAAATTTATGTTGAAGAAGCATAAACATTACTCCGTAGAAGAAAAGCATGCCAATCCAGGACAAAACATCATGCAACTCCCCCGAGCAGTGACATTAGGTTAAGGTTTGAATACAACTCTGCTCACAAAAAAGTTGAAGGAACGCACGCCCTAGCCCTCTTCGTACAAGAATTATCAAGAAACAAACAGTAAAATACTGAACAGTATGCAGACACTGAAGTCGCAGAGCCTCCTGCACTTATTCACAAACTTCTCAACCCTAAAAGCTCCCCTGCTATACTTTCACCGAATAATGGTTACACTGTGAATCCTTTTCTCACATCAATTGCGATGAGCAGGAACAGTAAGGGAACCACACATAATTCCAACACTCCAAAATCTTGCTTAACGACTACATATTACTTTTGAGAATGTACACCACCTGACATCAAAACTTGTGTGCTTCTATTGCTTTTAGATCATCCACCAATAAAACTTTGAACCTATATAGCTTTTGCATATGGCATCCAAATAATACATTGACATCCTTTTTGATTAGCGAATAGGAATATTTCAAGGTCTGAACATTCTAAAAATAAGAAACTATGCTCAACACTTAAAGTGCCGCAATTGGTTGTGATTCCCTTACTTCGCCTACAACACCAGGGAAAAAAGAGTACTGAGATTAGTGCAATTCACAGCGCTACGCGAAAATTCTAAAAGAAAAAAGCTTCGAGGCTGCGCAGAAATTAACTCGTCTAATAAAATATCCTTCCATTCTCAACTGACAAATTATCACCAAAACGGTCTATGACTTCGAAGGGAAACCTCAAGCTCACAGATGAAACTACCAGGATTTTAACAACAGCCATACACTCATTCATGCACCTGACTCATCCTCATCAAACAAGAGACTGCACCACAATTCCCGTACGCTCCCGTCATGTTCTGTTCTCCACTAACAGAGTCAATCAAGAAAAAGCAAAGAAGAAAACAAAAACAAAAACGGAAACAAAAAAAAATATATAAACCTGACATCCACCACTGCGACTTTCGGCCCCTGCAATCCCGCGACCTGCTCTCCGGAGACATACGAGAGAGAAGACTGGCTCGCCATAGCTGGCTCCTCCACTGCTCTTCCCTCTCTCTGCGGCCCGCTTTGAACTCTCCGACTGGAGGACGATGAGATTCATCATCGACAAGCAACGACATTCATTGAATGGATGAGAGAAGACGCCGTTACCGATTTCATCAGGCTCCCAGACACCCCTACGTTAAGGTAGAAGTACCCAAATCGGACACTTATTAAAGATCTGCAGATCTGGAGGGTAGCTACAGAACAAAATGATATACGTTTGTTAGGAAATGGTTTGGGAAACCAACAAAATTAGTTTCATATTTTTTCGAGCTTGTATGAATAATAATATGAATTTTTGAAAACAACTCCGTAGATGCACTTAGAGTGGACACTAGACTAACACCAAAATGGGCACGGAAACACCCAAAAGTGACACATTGTAAACTTGAATCATGCACAAGTGACTAGCCAATGCAAGAATCTCCTCACCACAATGACAACTTCTTGGAACCGCATGTGTCTACTTTGGGTCCCCACCTCTCTACTTTGGATCCACTTGCGCGTGGATTTAGGTCCTTTTGTAGATGTCCATAAACAAATCATGTCCGATTTGGATGCTTCTACCTTAGAGCATGTTTCCATTGGGGGGCAAGACCTCCAACTGTGTAAAAGTTGAAAACATTGCTAGACCTTCCAGACCTTCAATTAGAGCCTGCTTTCAAAATTGTATGTCATGTCAAGATTTTAGAGTTTTTTCACCTCTTTGACCATGGTCAACCTAGATGGGCCTCCAGTTTCGGTTACCAATGGAAACGGGCTCTTAAAGTATCGCCACCTTGAGGCAGTCAAATCTAGAGCTGGATGGGTATTGATTTATTATACTTCATATACTTGAAGTAGACATTTCAAGAACTATTGTCATTGCGCAATGCTCACAATAGTTTTGGATGTCTAAATACCCACAAACTAGGGGAGGCAATCCATTCCAGATCAACGCCCCATTTTCGTAGAGTAGACTTTTTTCTTTTCGTGAAGGAGGAGAAGAACAGTGATTAATTATGGCACAGTTTTCAAGGCAGTTGTGACGCATTATGATTGGCTCAAAGACTCTCAATATCAATTGCAACCAACCCTTGATTGATTTTGCAACTAGTCTTTGGTCGGAAATAGCCAGACCTACACAACCACTATGGAATGGACACAATCGGCAACTCAGTAATTCATAGTATTTTTGTTTTATAACAAAACAATATGAAAACTCTGGAAATGGTCCAAATCCTATTTTTGCACTCAACATAATTTTCCTCCAAGAAATTGCCCTCTACCTACCTATAATTCTTTAAGTGGTCAGGAATGGGTTATCTCCCCTAACACTAGTCAAATCCCCATGGCCAATTGACTCTAACTCATAGATTCTTTTTGACCTCCATTGTGTTGCACTCAACTAGCTCAATGAAAGGCAAAACATTTGGAATCAAATAATATTCTTTTTCATCTTTAGTTTTTCTTCTTGAAATGTTTTAAATCTAATCACAACTATAATCTAAAAATATAGGGAAGATCTAATTAGATATGAATTTTTTTTGGCTAGGCTCCGCAAGATGAAGAACTTAGAGTTCTTTTTATTGAGTCTAGTTGAAAAAGCGCATGTGCCATGACCACAATAGGGGAAAATTTTGAATCTCCCATGCTCTCCTACCATCCCGGGCTCATTTGCAGAGCAAGTGGCAATGTTCTTAACTCACAAGAGTCTTGGTGTTCATTGGGTGAATTTTTTAATCTATTTAGTAATTATTTGAAGAGCTTCTTGTAAGAGGTGCACAAAACAAATGAAGTTCACCCAAGTGTGTTGAAAGAGTAAGTTTTGTCTATTCATTAACAATATCACTAGCTTGGTCACTTGGTGCTTCATGATTATTATACAAGCAATCTAAATCAATTCATCTAAACATTGGAAGAAAAGGAAAACTTGCAAAAATGAAGAAAATTTTAATGTCTAAATTATTCTTAGTTCATATTTTATTGGGCCTATTTTAAACAAACAGAAAATTGTTAAACCCATTAGTTTATTATATCACTAGAAGAAATCTGCGTTTGCTTCAACAAAATCTATATGACATGTTTGGTGAGGCAAACGCAAAATCTGCGTTGAAAAACACAGAAAAACGCAGATTTTGCGTTTGCTTCAATAAACACGTCATGTACATTTTATTGAGGTAAACGCAAATTTCTTCTAGTGTATATAGCTAAGAATTTTTGAGCAAAGGAGTCATCATTACATTCTTCAAAACATTAGCTTCCAAAATCAAAAAGCTCTTCTTCAAATCTGCTTGCTAATTTAAGGTAGGAGACAGAATGTGAAAAGATCACCATACAATATAGTCATAGGGGTTACCTTACTTTCTAGAGGGCACTATACATAAAAAAAGAAAAGAAAAAACTCTTCTAATTGACAAGAGGGTAAATGAGCTTCTAAATGCATCATCAATTATATTCACAAGTTGACTTTTTAAAAGTTGTCCAGTTATATTAATACACAAAATGAAGGATTCGTAGTGCATATAAGAAATGTCCAACTATAGAGTTTGTAATTAATCCTTAAAGGCTTACTCAACCAAAAATAAATGCGCCTTGGTCAAACTTGATTGAAACTTTTAAAGTATTCATTTTTTATTTTGATTTAAATTTAAAAAATGAATTCTAATAAGTTATCTTTCTACTCCATTTCAAAAGTTTGAAAAAGTTTAGAATTCCATGAATTATTGCAACCAAGTAGACAACACCTAAAAGTAACACTTTTTCTAGTCTCACTACCTCAAAGGTCAAATGATCAAGAAAATTTGATGAGATTGTTAACAAACTAAAGAGAAATGTGGTGGTAATCTTGAGTAATGGAAGTAGTCCGATTCAAGGTCATTTTTTAGGTGTTGGAGAACAAAAAATGTTGCAATTAGGTGCTTTTACCTTAGAATCTTCATGTGTAAGTATTGGAATCCAAATAATAGAATATTGCATTTATTTCATTCATATTTTATCTCTTAACCCTAAAAGAGCAATGTGGCCAAAAAATGGTTGATGGATGACTTTCTAAATCACTGTAGATTTGAAGAATGCACTTCTTAGTTCAAAAAGATTAGTTGGTCCTATTGACATCATTTTCACCAAAGTACATGGGTATTATGGTTTGTCCTTTCAAGGTTAATCACTAAAAGACCAAGTGTCCATTTAAAGAATAATTGGAGTTAATACACGATGATGAAGTTTAAAACGTCTCTCTTTGTAGAAATTTAAAATTTTTTGATCATGTGCTTGAATCAAAAGTTATACATCCAAAAAATGTCATCTTGAAATTTGTAACTTCAAATTTCTTCAATTTTTTTCACATACTCCAAATGTTTCTCTCTAAGTTTCTACTATTTGGATTTAAAATATTTAAATAGATTTTCTCACTCTGCAAAAAATCATCAAAAAAGTGCATTGCCTACTTACTTGAGTGACTTCTTTGTATTGCAAGGTGATTTAGAGTAAGATAGACATGCTTCTTTGCTTTTGAAATTTTGCATGCGAGTACCTAACAAGATTTGGTACTCAATAGTGTAGAGCAAAAATTTTATTCTGAAAGGCACTACTAGAAAAGGTTGTTGTTTTTGACAAGTTTTTGACACTAAAGTGTTTTAAAAAAGGTGTCAGAAAGAGTAAAACATAATATCAAAAAAAGTGTTGGAAAACATGGAGGAAAAAACAAAATGTAAAATTTTTGAATTTTTTTAGCTGCTTGAATGGGTTGCCTAGAGTGCCCGCCTAGAATTTCTTGGTCCAGTGGCCCGTCTAAGAGTTCTAGGTTGCCTATTCTTGTCCAAGCTACCTATCCTGAAATTCCGGGTTACCCAAGGTATCCAAACAACTAGGCCTAGGCCAACACAACTAACACACATATGATGCGATTTGAATCCCTCACCTCATTCATTGATGTCTATTTAGCATTTCTTGCACTGTTGATTTCTTGTTTTTAAGGCTTACAACCCCTCAAAATATTTTTTTACTTAGAAGGCAAGAGGAAGACAAATCAAACCTAAGTTGTTTCATATTGTTTAGCTATGGAATTAGTTATAAATTTTCAAAGTGAAGTACTTTTTGTTGACATTTTTATTGGCACTCTTTACGGCTCTTTTTGGCATTCTTTTTGACAATAGAAACTTTCAATACTTTTTTTGACACTACAATGCCTAGAACAATTGGACATTGTATTGGACATTGTAGTGTTGAGAAAAAGTGTCAAAATGCTTTGGAGTTTATGACATCTTGTTTTTTTGGACCTTTAGTGTTGAAAATAATGTAAAAAAAATCTAAACAACCCCTTCTGGAAGGTAGTGAAGACTTGGAGTTTGTTGACCTTATCTCTCTAAAATGATAAGAATGTTTCTTTCACACTTCAAACATTATAATCTTTCAATCCACATAGTCAAATGGGTTCAAATTTTCCCACACTTTGCTATAATAGTCTATTACACTTTGTACGACTGAATTGTTTTTTAAAAGTTTTTTTTCTAATTTTGGTCAAAGCATTGTAAAATGGTGATTTCTCTAGAAAGACATACCGAGTTGTTTGGGGGGGGTAAAAACGGTTTTCAAGTTTAACTCCTAAATGCCTAGGGCCTTTTTTAAACTTCTTGGATATTATTCTAAATTAAACAAGAAGCCAACATCTTGATAAATTTTATCAATCTTTTTGAATTGTAACCATACAAATTCAAACTAGACATGAGAAAAGAAAACTCAACAATATCACTTATGGATTGAAAGATTATAATGTTTGACCAAGGAAGTGTTAAAATTGTCAAAGAAATTTGAAGTCCTTCAATCCTATTTTCATTTGTCAAATCTAAAATTGAGGTCACCAAAAAAATATTTGATTGAAGGATATATCATGCATAACTCCAATTAATTTACGGCTTTTCAAAATCTACGCTACAATTTTTTTAAATGAATTTCTAATGTGATTTAACCCCAAGATTAGTGTATTTGAGGTTCATTTCCAAGAGCCCTCCACACTAGAAAATCAAGATTTGCAATGGACACCCTTGCACAAAATCTTAAACAGAAAAATCATAATCATTCATTTTCAAAATCGGATTTTAGATGCTAAACTAGACTTCAAAAAGAATTTGTCAGAAAAAAAATCCTACTAAAATAGTAACTTAGTAAGGTTTTATTCACCTTCAAAGTTTTGTCAACACTAGAAAATAATTGGTGCCTAGGACATTTAGGGATTAAATCACAAATTATTGTTTCCAATTGCGACATTCCAACTTTTGGTCAAAATCCAAAATTATTATAATATATATTCTAATTGACATAATGCTAAATATATAAATCACTTTATAAAATCACAATAATTTGGTTTTCTCAAAAGAAAACTCTCAAAAAAACAACTTCTAAAAAAAATGTTTATTTTCAAACAAGAATTATCAAAATTTTATCAATCAATTATACAAAGGCTAAATTTAGCTTGATGGTCATCACAAAGGATAATATGGGTGTAAAAAAGAAAACAATTACTTGAAAACTTTTCACACTATTCTTCCTAGCTATTTTTACTTTTAGAAGAAATTTCAAATTAGTGGTTGGATTGTTTTGTTAAATTTACCAATTTATTTTCATGTAGTAAAGTAGAACCTCTCTAAGTTGATCCTCTCTAAGTTGCTAAACCTCTGTAAACTAATCATGTCAGACCGGTCCTGGATTGAACCACATAACAAAGGCTGTGACTAAAAATGACCCTTTGTAAGTCAATAAACCTTTATAAACCAATCTGTCAGACCAGTCCTGGACCGATCAACTTAGAGAGGTTCTACTGTAGTTTGAAAATTATAAGAACTATAATTTATTATGAAACTAATATAGAGATTCCACATTGACAAAACACATACTCTAGTGTAACAAAAATATTACAATGAAATTTGAATATCATTTAAAAGGCTAAATTGAACTCAAAAACAAACCTTGAGTACATGGCAATTGTACAATACATACTGGTTTTTGAAAAGGTCAATGTTGGTTTGGATATATATGGGACAATGTCTCTATGGTGAATGAATTTACACACTTTTGGATGAATATGTGTATATTCATGCACATTATATGTGATTCATCCTTGTCTACTGATGTAAATACCTTCACCACTGGAAATCGCTTCCTGCGCTGTCCAATTTTAATGGAAAAAAACACATTCAATGTCTTCCATTTGGCAAACACATGGATATCGGATGGGCCTCCGAAATCACAACGTTAATCTCTTGGTGCAGATCAAATACCTTCGGCAATAAAGCACGAACAGCATCACATTTGCCAAGTCAAATGAGTCGGGGACGCTTTCAAGCCTTATTTGCATTTAAAAACAAAATTCAGAACAGCCCTAAATTCCTCATGGGTCATCACTGCAGCTGACTATCCGTACAGTAATCTAATCACCAAGACAAAATTATAAATCCTCTTCCAAACTTCCTACTCTTCGTTACTAGATCTTTACTGGCCTCGCTGACTCTGAGCCTTTTGCCCAGAAGTACCATTATACAACATCAAAAATTGCCAATACAATTAAAAGAATGACTATCGCACCAAGCCCCAGCCCCACCAAGCTCACAACGGACAGACCAAACACCTTACGCCGACCATGACGAACAGGGGGCAAAAGGATTTTCTCCGCGGCTCGCGCAGCCTTCTCGGAGCTCGTCACACCACGTCTCCGCTGTTTCGAGCTAACCTTCTTCGGCTCGACGACGGCTGCTTCCACTTCGGGATCACTGTCGTTGCTCTCCGCTTGTAGACTCGACTCCAAAGCCTTCGGAGCCTCCGCAGAGCTCGCTGAACCGGCCTTTTTGCGAGCTCTCTTCTCGCGTTCCTTCTCCTTCCTCTCGGCCTCTTTCTGAGCCCATGCCTGCGCCTTCAACTGAGCCCTTTCCGCGATGCGCTTCTTCCGTTCTTCGGCCTCTTTTGCTTTCACCATTTCAGACGCTCGTCTCTTCTCCTTCAGCTCAGCAGCCTCTCGCTCCAATTCCTCCGGAGACTTCTCCACCACTGGAAGCGCCACAGCAGCGTCAGCAGGGATTGCCCTCTTCACCTCCTTAATCTCCTTGGCCACTGGGTTTTTTACCTTCATTGCCGCTGCCTCTTCAGTGTCTACGCCTGCAATTCCAACGTGATGCCCATTCTCCGCGGGGGACGACTTACTTGGTCGTTCGGGCACAGCTGCAGCCAGAGGAGGCTCCGCACTCGACAATTTCGGGGGTCTCTCATCCGGACCCAAAGCCCGACCATCCAACGTTTCCAGACGTCGCACTGTACTCCTCTCGTTGTCTTTCACGTAATTCATCCTAAACTCTTCATTCGTCGTCCAAAGCCCCATAACGCGCTCTAACTGCGCAGTGCAGTACTCCTCCACGGCCTTCCTGCTCTTCGGTTGGTTGGCAATGTCCCGGGCCTGCTGGATTTCCCGCTTGTTGTCGTAAAAATCACGCAGGCGACCGTACTCTTGTTGCTTTAGTGCCCTTCGAACTTCGTACGCCTCTTGCCTCGAGTCGTTCGCTTTGTGCCATTGACCCATCACGGCGGTCAAAGCCTCATTCTGCTTCTCAAATTCCTCATCCGCAGACTCTCGAATCAAACTCGCGGCTTTGTACTCCAACTCCAATTGCTTGTACTCCGCATTCAAGGGCTTCAAAGCTTCCTCGATATCCTCACGCTTGCCCAGAGATTCCTCCACTTTCACATTCAACGCCGCATTCTGCCTCACAGTCTCACGAGAGGCTCCCAGGGTCTTGATATCACGCATCAATTCTTTCTCCTCCTTCAACGGCATGCTCTCGTGCTGGATCCTCCACTCCAACGAGGCGATTCGGTGGTCCAGATCTTCTTCCGACCTTGGCATAGCCTGATTTCTCTCTCTCATCGATCGCCCCTCATCTTTGATCTTCCTTAAACTATCTCGCAACGGCTTTAACTCCTTGAAATTGGCACGCAGCTTCCGGAGGCACTGCGCTTCAACCTCGCGCGCAGCTGCTCGCTTCCCAAACGCTTCGTTCCGTTTGCTCTTCGCGGCTTGCACATGAACGTTGTGCTGATCGCGTTCATCGGCCTTCGCCTGCAACTTCAACTCCGCACTCGTGATATCAGCTTTGCCTTTATCGTCTGCAGGCCTGGGAATGCGGATCATGTAATACGTGTAACGCTGCAGCGGTGCTTGCTCCGCAGCAGGCGCTACAGCAGCAGGAGCGGAACCAAGAACGCCGGAGGTCGACACAACGTCCTCCGCAGACACGCTGCTAGTCTCCTCGCCTGGAGGGTCTGCACTGGCCCAACCAGATGTCTTCCCATTATTCCAACCATCAGCGACCTCCACTTTCGCACTTCCCACTTCAGCTGGCCCATTGGTCAGTTCCTCACTCATATTCGCTGTCCCAGACTCCAAGGAGATGCCTTCGGGAAGCCCGTCGTCATTATCGACAGCGGGTTCTGAACCTGCTGGCGATTCCTCATCTGGACATGTGCATCCGACGTCAGGACCATTCAGATCGCCCAGAAACAAAGATGAAGGCTCTCACATGAAACGCAGGATTCTACTCCCTCACGTCCAATTGCATGTTGAATCCAGAATGCTCACGTACAACAGCATGAAAGTAAAAGCAGATGCCACCATGAACTTAGGATAAATGCAAAACAAACAGAGAACTTACTCGCAGACTTGATGTTTTCATCGCCTATCTGCTCTTTCAAAACTTCATGTTCCTGTTCAAAACACGATGACAGGTTCTCAATCGTTTCAGGGTGACCAGACTGATTGGGTGGTTAGTACAAAGGCACTGGCCCACACTTGGCATATTTTTTGAATACGCTAGCTGATTTTGCAACTCAGGCATCAAGCATTTCTCACAATTGCAGTCACTAATTTCCATAATCCTTCTGACACATCATCACCTCTTGTGGAAATGTGATACACAAGATTCTAGTAAATTTGGCCAAGAAAATGTTCTACACGATGAATGTAAACTGGGCGCCCAAAATATTGACTTCGAAAGACTTCAAAAGGATTGCTTCGAGTGTCCTTTCTATGTCAACTGCGTCAGATCTCTGATTTATTCCGCCAGCAGTGGATACAACACGGAAAGTCACCTCATAAATCAGACTCATGCAGGTGGTATAACCTCACAACCATAGGTTTAAGGCCCTCGACTACCAGATATAGCGGAAAAAAGTGTCATTCTGAAACCTCTCGATCAAAGTCCTCAAGATAGCATTGATAAATATTCGCCAATCAGTAGCATGGACAGAAGGTATTGATCTTCGATTAGAAACTTGAGATTCACAATAGGGGTCTTGTTATCGCCAAGCTTCCTAGATAGGGGTAATTTGGTGGGAAGACTTCACACAATGTGGACAAATCGAGTGTAAAGCCAATTTCCGCTGCCAACCGAGCTCCTAAATAATGGAACCGAATAAGCAACCCGCTGCCTGCATTGTCACGACTCTCGTAATGGAAACGATATCGAGAGTGGACCCGTGCATCCCAGAAGTAGGTTTCAGAGATGTACTTCGCAGGCGATTGCCGATCAAGGCAAACACTATTACTGGCACAGATCGACTATATACATTCTATTTGAGAGCGTATGACATAGCAATCTTTAGTAAGCAGAGCATCCTAGATTATTAATAAGACATGCTTTACTCAGCATTCATTTGTCTGGCCCACAACTCCGTTCTCTGCTTCCACACCTCTGCATCAATGATGTAGTGCATGCTTCCCTCACATTCTTTTTTATCACAGATCTCAAGCTTCCTCTGTCATTTCTTTAGCTTAATAATTAAGAGAACAAGGATCGTCGATGCCGATTCGAAAGTGTCACAGAGCTTGCTGAACAATGCTATGAATGAATGTCGCAATAGACCGAAATTAGCACAAATGCCACACACAGAGAGAAAGACACACCAGCGAGCGAGAGAGATAGAGAGAGGCACAAGAAGGGGGGGGGGGAGGTCAATCCTCTGAAGTCAGTCCCCTACCGATGTCTGATCGGGCGGAGTTTCCGAGACGCCCTCATCCTGAACGCCGCTAGTAGGAGCCTCCTCCTCCTCCTCCTCCACTTCCCCCGTTGCGCCAGCAGCAGATACAACCCCGGGCGTCGTGCTGCTGCTCACCGGGTCCTCCGAAGGCAGATCCACGACGGCGTCCTTGCCCGATTCCCCGTCCCCGTTCATCATCGATCTCCTACTGCACTACCTTGGCAAGCAGGCAAGCAGGCCGAGCTGCCTCTCGCACTTCCGGGAAGCCTCAACGCTGCCACACGCAATGGCGCAAATGAAAAACTCCCTGGCGAGCCAACTCCCTGCGACCAGCTGCTTGTGCTAAAGAGCAAATTTAAAAGACCTCTCCCAAACTGGAAGCACTGAGCTCCAGGACCCCCAGTCCTCGCACAAACCCCGAGATCTGCAGCTGCGAAACGAAAAAGGAAGCCACAGCGCAATCCCGATCACACTTGCGGGAAGCGTGAAAGTTGGAATCCCACCGGCAAGCCAAAACCCTAGACTCGGCTTCTCGGGCTCCACTTCTGCCTCACGACTGCTCACCGGCTCCCCAAGAGAGCAGGGTCAGGACGGTAGTAACTTACTAGTAAGTTAAGCTTAGGTCCGTGCGTCATGGAGTGGCAGGACAACCCACTCTTGTCTGTCTGCCCTGAGAAAAAATTTACAGACCGGTCAGGACAGGCAGCCAGGGGGATGGTCAGATTCGGATAATTTTGCGGTGGTGGTCACTACGTGTTGTCAGGGGATTAGTTGAATCCTTGAATTGTGACGTGGGAACTGTAATTGGAAAGTATGGAATCAAACGGGGCATCATTCTTCAGGAATGAACTACCCAAGGGGAGGTGGCTTCAGAAGGCACTGGGCTTGTACTGTGACATTAATGTAACTAAGTTACACCTAATTGAGTTTAAATAAACAATTTATCAATGTCCCTGTAAGCATAGGCCTATTTGTTTTGGTTGGATCTGGTTGGAAATCAAAAGAGCATTTTAGATTTCCTTCCTATGCATTTTTTGGACTCCATGCAAATCAACTATAAATTTTCAAATAGGTTTATCCAAAAGCAATCTTGGAATATTATAAATGAGAGCATTACATTCTAGGCAAGAATCTTTAGGGTCACAATTATTGCAGTTACCATAGTTTGGTTGACTTTTATCCAGTGGGGAGGAAGCTTTCAGGCATTGATTACAGCTACATCCAAGGAAGAATCACTAGGGTCTTACTCAAATTAATAAGTCAAATTTGGAGAGAGAGGGGGAGAGAGAAAGCCTTTGCATTGTAGTTGTCTGTACATTCTAGACAAGAATATATAGGGGTCACAATTTGCTATAGGTACCTTAGCTTTATTGCACCTTAGTGTTGTTGACTCTAGACCAAGGAGAAGCTTTGCATTGATTGAAACTACATCCGAAGATTATAAATAGGATCTTACTCAAAAAGCAAACCAATCCTATAGAGATAAAGCCTTTGCTCAGTACTTATTTGTTGCTCTCACATATGCAAAATCACCATACAATTAATAGAGATATAATGTTTTGGCTCTTTTCCATGACCTTGAGAATAACCAACATACCTTAACTTCTAAAGGACCAAGTGGTCATTGAACAACCAATTCAAATTTTGAGTAGGTTCCTAAAAGTCAATTTTTCAATGAATCTTTATTAATTTTTGACACAAGATGTAGATATGTACCTTCTGGGCTAAAATATAATTTTCCCAAATCAAGTTCCCAAATCAAGTTCCCAAATCAAAAGTTATATTACCCAAAGCTTTTTCGCCCAAGGCAAGTAGCTTTGGGTAGTATGTGCAAGATTTCTCTTCTACTCTGAAATTTGATGGGTATGGATACAGGATGCAATTGTAAAAAAAACATGTACAATGCAAAATTTTCACTCTAGGAGGGATAAAAGTCAATTGACCTTATTGGACAAGGTCTAAAAAAACTTCTTTTTTCTAACTTCAAATGCTATAATCTTTCAATCCACAAAGTCAAAGTTTCTGGAAAAAATTTACACATTCTTGTAATAGTTTACTACAAATTAATTGCAATTGCATGTAACAATCTTTGTGGGATGATACTATTAGACAAGTTTTCAACAATAGTATATACCTATACTATAGAAAGTCTCAATGAAGGCTAATTCTATGCTTTCTTCATAATGTAAGGATCCTAGTTGAAAGTATTTTTGTCATTTTTTCAAGTCACATGTATTAAGATTTAAATTGTCTTAGGTTAATTTTCTGAGCTACAAGTTTTAGTTTCTTCAAATGTGTGTGAAAATAAAAGTTATAATTAAAAGAAGGTTGATTGTAGCTTATGTCCAAGCCAAACTCAATTTGATTTAATTAGGATAATTTTAAAACAGGGAAAAAATTGTCATCTATTATCATCTGGTAGGTTTTTTCTTTGTCATTTTGTTAGTAGCCAAGGTGATAAATCAAACCACAAAGTGAAATATTCTAAAGGTTTTATTGCCAAACAATAGATCTTCTTAGAAGAACATATCTTTGTCTAAACAACTCTAGTAGGCAAGATATTTAGCTATAATTTTGTTAATTCCTACGGGACCAAGGCATTTTCTGGCTCCAAAACCACTGAAAACTGCCATTTCTGCTGCGATCACTCCCTAAATCAAAAAATACTTTTTTTTTACAATCTAACCGTAGGATCTTGTACTTCACTTGTCTCAAATCATGTGGTAAAAATTTCAAGAAATTTGACCGTTCCGATTGGAAGATATTAGCATTCAAAGTTGGAAAAAGAAGTTTTTTTGAACTGTTTCCTGCAATTTCAGATGACTTTGACGGCTATTTGTGGATTTTTTTGCACTACACACCATAAAGTTAATTTTTTTTATGTTGAACATTTGAGTTCAGAGTTGGAGAATAAAATTTCAGTATTCTAAACTTGATTTTCACATATAAAAAAATTGTTATTTAGAAATAGGTCCAAAATTGATCGAAACACTAAAAATTGTTAATAGCTCTTAGATGGAATTAAAACACCACAAATCCAACAGTGGGATTGTTCTTGCAAACAAACTTGACCTCATCAAAAAAAATTGAAAAGTGCATTAAAAAATAAAGTTTATAAGTTGTTTTTTGAAGAAGATGCTTAAATTGCCCCAAAAACAAGATTGTCCATTATTTTCTCATTATTAGTTTAAATAGAATGAATCAAAGCTTCAGATGTAGACAAAAACATGATCTTTGAGAAAATAATTTAAGAAAATAATAAATCATTTTTTTTTCCCTACCCGACGAACTATTTTTTTGCTTTAGAATGGCATAAATTTTGCTCCCAGCACCAATTGAAAAAAAAATTATATTTATAGAAAGCTAATGTGAATATGTAATTTCCTATCTTCAAAAAATGTTTCAAAAAATCCGGTCAAAATTTCAGGTCGCATGAGCCTACCTCAAATCCCAAGTGTCTCCAAGGGGACTTTGGTCCTTTAGGGGTTAAACAATTAAAAAAATATATAAGTATTATCTTACCACATAGGCTGAATGTAGGCTTTGTGATTTAAAAACAAGACTAAGATCTTTATTTTATCAACCAACGGTGCTAGTGTGTGAGTATGAAAATGCAAACATGTGAGCCTTGAGCATATGTATAAGTAGATATCCTACAACCATTGAAGGTACTTATAATATAAATACTTATAATATAGGTATCTTACAAAATAATTACATTATAATCATAGAAGGTTTCTATAATGCTAATACCTATAACACAAATATCTACACTATCAAAAAATGGCCACATATGCAATTGCAAAAGAATGAATTCTTGTCTGGAATGATTGAAGAATGACTTGGGCTCCTTAATTGCACCAGCAGTGGGTGCTCCACAACGTCCGAGTTGTGTCGCAATCTCCGGTGCGACTCTGGGATGAAGAGTTTATGATGTCGAAGCTTCATCTGCAAGTTTTCATTAATTATGTCGTCAAATTTCCAATGTAGACTTTGTCAGTTCCATTGTGGAGGCCCTAGTCAAAACAGAATAAATTGTTGTCATATATAGTGGCTGCGCAATACTTTAAGGCGACTACATATTGACTTTTGCGTTAGTGCAAGTGAGTCATTTGAAGTCATTTGTGAGAGCAAGAGAATTAAAGGAAGGAAAAATCTTCTTCTTTCCAAGACATTTTTTGTAATCTTTCTCATTTCTTCATTTAAATTTTTTTTGAATTTTGTCTTTTCTTTTTCTCCCTTTTCCTCTTTTGTGTTCTTTTTATTTTTTAAATTCTTCACTTATCTATTTTATGAACTGTAATTTTCTTCTACTTATTCTTAGAGGAGAAAATTATTTCTCTCTTCCTTTTATTTTTATTTTTTAAGCTTCTTTTTTGTTTTTTATGTCTTGTGTTTTTTATCCTTTTTCCCTCCTCTCTACAATTCTTAGGCAACTCAAATTTTTTTATCTTTCTAGTTTTTCTAGTCTTTGTTTACCTTGTACTTTTTTTCCTAATTGTACTCTTTCTTTATCTTTTTAGATCCTTCTAATTTTATCAACTCTTTGTTTATATTTTATTTTATTTCATTGAGATCTAATGATTACAAGTCATTCATCCGAGCTTTAGAAAATGATGCATACAAAAAAGCTTCTTCGTTCTTCGTCGTTTTTTGTTATCTTCTTTATTTCTTATTCATTCTCTTCTTAAAATTTATTTTAATCTTATCAGTTTCATTTCATGATTTTTTTTTGGAAATTAACAAAATTATTTCTTTCTTTCCGGTAATTTTCATTTCTTTGTTTTTTTCTATTTTGTACTCTTTATAATTTTTATTTCTTTTATTTCTTTTTTCTTCTCTTCTTCCTTTCTTTAAATCTTTTTTTAAATTTCTCATTTCTCTACTCTTTGTTTATCTTCTAAAGTTTATTTGTTCGACCTTCTTTAAAATGATTTTTTTTTTAAATTTATAAATCATGCATTCCTATTGGCCTTTTGCTTTGTTGGAATTTATTATTTTCTTAGTCAGGATCAACTTCAGGGTTCATTTACACTCCTACCAAGACAACAACTATGATTTCAGTCTATTTGCAACGGTATCTTTCACAATACTTCTGGACATTTTATATGGTTCAAAATGGAAATTCTTGAGGTCTCAACATAAAGGCTAGAAGGTATTCTCATGGTCCCAGATGCAATTGTTAACCCCTAAAATACCAAGGCATTTTCTGGCTCCGGAACCACTAAAAACTGCCAATTCTGGTGCAATCACTCCCTAAACCCAAAAAAACTTTTTTTTTAGAATCTAACCATAGGATCTTGTACTTCACTTGTCTAAGATTATGTGGTAAAAATTTCAAGACATTTGACCATTCTGGAAGATATTAGCATTCAAAGTTGGAAAAAAAAGTTTTTTTGAACTGTTTCCTGCAATTTCAGATGACTTTGACGGCCATTTGTGGATTTTTTTTGCACTACACAACAAAAATTTGTAATTTTTTATCTTGAACATTTGAGTTGAGAGTCGGGGAAAATAATTTCAGAATGTCAAACCTTGATTTTCGCATATAAAAAAATTGTTAAATAGAAGTAGGTCCAAAAGTGAACGAAATACTAAATTGTTAATAGCTCTTAGGTGGAATTAAAACAACATAATCCCAATGGTGGGATTGTTCTTGCAAACAAACTTGACCTTGTCAAAAAAAAAAATTGAAAAAATTTGAAAATTGCATTCAAAAATGAATTCTATAAGTTAGTTTTTTTGAAGATGCTTAAATTGCCCGAAAAACAAGATTGTCCATAACTTTCTCATTATTAGTCCAAATAGAATGAATCAAAGCTTCAGATGTAGACAAAAACATGATCTTTGAGGAAAAAAAATAAAAAAAATAAAAAACTTTTTTTTGTGTTTTTTTTTTTCTGCCCGCCGAATTGCTTTTTTGCTTTAGGATGGCATAACTTTTGCTCCCGGGCACCGATTGAAAAAAAAATTATATTTTTAGAAAGCTAATGTGATTCCCTATCTTCAAAAAAATTTCAAAAAATCAGGTCAAAATTTGAGGCCACACGGTCCTGCCCGAAATCTGAAGTGTCCCCCGAGGGGACTTTGGTACTTTAGGGGTTAAGTCTCGTTTTTTCCTTACATAGACAATAATGTTGCCTCTCCAGTACTACTGCAAAATGACTTCCTAAGACTGTTGAATGAGTTGAAAATGTCTTGGACTACTTTATAGCTATTTTACTGCTACTTCAACGTCCTATGCATTGTAATGCATTGTGTCATTTCCAAACTTCCTACGTACCTTTCATCACACTTCCTTTGCATCTACAGTGCATTTTCATGTACGCTTTATACAACGGTGTGAGCTCCCAATTTGTCACTTGGGACTTGTAGAATTATTTTTTTGAAAATTTGCAATTTAAAGTTGATAAAATTATACAAAAAAATATAAAAAGAATGTAGAACTAGAATAGAATTGTGTCATACCCATTATAGTATTTGGTCTAGATTTATGTTTATACCTAGAATCCCCCCAAATCTCACCTAAAAATAGAGTAGAAATAACGAGATGGCTAGATTTGGAGGATTTAAGTCACATAGCCCCAAAAGGGCTAAATCTCACCATGAATGTGGCAATTCATGGCTAAGTCGGTCCGAGGGATCCACAGTGAGGCCACTAGGTCGAGTCTTAGTGTTAGGTTTACAATTCCCCATTAGACCGATGAATTCCCAAAATCCCAATTGTTAGCATGCAGGAGCCACTAACGCAAGACAGGGCTTGTAGAGGAATCTATAGCCCAAAGATGGTGTTCCAGAGTAAATTCCATGCTAGGAGTTTAACGGCAAAATCGATTCGTCAAGATTCCTTCACCTGCAAAAGATTCCAACACCGTTGCTAATCCGAGGAGATGACTAGTTTTAATCTCCACTGACCAATCATGCCAGGTACAAAAACGCACCTACACGTCTTTCATGTGACTCCCTAAGAGGTTCCATGAAAATTCCTGGCATCTTTTGACTTGCAAAAGAACCTTTTCCGGGTGGTCAACCGTTCTAACCTCCAACGGGAATTTCATGGAAATTACCCAAGTTACAATAAAATCTCAATAAAAATTATACTAACTTGTTTTATGTTAATAATGCACTCTGTGAAGTTTCACGACATTCCGATAGCGGCAAGTACCCGAATCAGTGAGATTCCTCGGGAATTAACCACGTGGCAGGGTCTCCGCGACATTGACCGGCATTCCGGGACCATACAATGACAAAACAAAGTCAACCAAAAGTCCTTTCCAACTCTCTCGCATCTACCGGAGACCCTAGGCTAGTTATTTTTTTCAAAATAGGAGACCCTCAAGATTTAGGATTTTACCACGATTTGGTTTCAAAACTAAATTAGCCTACGATGGGTTTTTGGCCTTGGTACGGGAGATAGAGGGATTTAGGACTAAACACAGTGATCTGAAGCCAACGGCGCAATCCATTCGATGATTGGAGTTAATCTCCAAAAGTTAAGATATTGGTCCAGCATAGATGGTAGAAGTAGATTTTTAGGGATTAGGATGAAAATCTTTGAAGATGAGGATGAAATCCAAATTGATAAGGTTACCTTAGAACTCTAGAGGGAGAGGTGGGCCCTTGAAAACCTATATAAGGGCCCTATTTCTCTCTTTAGAACACCCCCAATTCTTGTTTTGGGTCCGTAGGTTCAAGCTATTTTGGATATTTTGGCGATTTTGGCGTTTGAAGCCAAAAATCTCTACGGTGTTTTTGGAGTACTTTTGGCTCCATTGTTGTTGTTTTTCAAGCTTTGAAGGTCCTTGGGGGTCTTTCTATCTTGCCTTGTGTATTCTTGGAGTACTCTTTATACTCTTGTTGTGAGTTGAGCGGATTTTTCTATACTTGTGTGTCCTTTTTGTGCCCTCGTGAGCTAACTTGAGTGGTTTAGGAATCTTTTGGTATCTTGTGTTAATCCTAAAGTCACCCCCCACCGTACCTTGGCGATGCCGCTTTGGGGGGCCTTTAGTGTGTGAGTCTTTTGTGTTGCCACATTGTCCTAACTTGATTGTTCCCTTCTAAGTATTTTCTTTAGACCTTCTCTAACCTTCTTCTTGTTGAGTGGACCTCCTTCGGGAAGACGAAGCTTTGAACCTCCTTTGTGTATGTTTTCTAAGTTTGTTTCAAACCTTCTTCTAACATTCTCCTTGTTGAGTAGACCCCCCTCCAGATCGGCGAAGCTTTGATCCTATGTGTGTTTTTCTTTAAAAATTTTGTTTTTTTCTTCTTTTAAAGTCTCTCTCATTGTGTGAACCCCCCTTGGAGACGGCGAAGCTTTGAACTTGTGACGAGGTCGAAGTCCTAAAGTGTGTGTTAAAACGTTCAGGCGGCAGAGCTTTGAACCCCCGAAGTGCCACCAAGTCCTAAAGTTGGTGTTAAACCCAACTTAGCGGCGGAGCTTTGAACCTCCCAGGTGTTTAGTTCCAAAGTCTAGTTTCCAAGACTTTTGTGGAAACGTCCAAAGTTTAGCTTCCAAGATATGTAGGGTTCCTATGCATTTGGCAAGTCTTGTATTCCCAAGTTTTTAGTGAGTCTAAGTTTTTAGTAAATCTAGTCTTCCCCAAGTCTTATTTCCCCCAAGTTCTATTTTATTCTAGTTTTATTTCCCCAAGTTTTCTTTAGTTAGCAAAGATCTAGTTTTCCCTTAGTTATCAAAAATCTAGTTTTCCCTTAGTAGCCAAAAACCAGTTTTTTCCTTAGCAGTCAAGTCCAGATCAGAACTGGCATATAGAACTAGCATCAGAACCAGCATACTTAAATCCAAATTAAAAATTAAAACAAAAAATTTGTAAACCAATCCCTTAGCTAGCCAACCGGGAGGCAGGTAGGCAGGCTCGGCAGTACAGCAAGCCGAGGCCCCAAATCGGACTCCCCCATTTGAACTCCTTTTTTTTGGTTTGTTTGTTTTTTGTTTGTTTTTGGATTCTCTCAAACTAAAACCAAACCAAAACAAAACACAACAAAAGAATGTTGGACTAACCTATTGCTAAGCTAGGGTTGGAGTAGGATTAAGGTCTAAAACACAAAAGGGAGGAGGGAGAAAAGAGTGGAGCACCACCGTACCTGCACACAAAAGAAGCCTCACTCTCACCAATCACACCTACACACAATGGAAGGAGATTAGGGAAGGAGGAGAAGAAGTAGGCAAGAGAAGGTGAGAGACGATAAATAGTGACGTAGGCCTAGGATTAGGTAGGCTTTAGGGAGAAAATCTTGGGAATTTGTGGTGATCGTTGAAAGAAGGATTGGTAAGACAAAAGGGAGAGTTGTGTAAGAGGGTAGGAGGAACATTAAAACCTCCTTGGAGTTTGAGACCATAGTGTAAGGCTCCATAAAAGCTTAAGTGGAATAGTACTAGTGTAGAAGGAGAGAAGGGGAAAGAAAGGAGAAAGGGAAAGAAAGAGTTTACATCGCAAAGGTGTAATATTTTCTAAAATTAAGCGGTGAGCTTGGAAAAAATCAAACAAAACAAAGGATTACCATGGAGCATGAGGATGTGCACGCGGATGTGAACGAAGTTATTTCTGACACCGGCAATGAGGAGGTGAGTTTTTGAATTAATCCTTGGTGCTTTTCCCTAATTAGCGTTGATTTTCTTAATCAGCCCTTAAAAGTGCAATTAGCGAGCCGAGATTAGAGCAAATTAAAAGTTTAGATTCAAAAGGTTAGAAATTAAAAGTAGAGGTTTCCGAAAACATATTACACTTAGGATTTGGCTTTAAATTGACCGTGTTAGGATAAGTTAAATAGTAGGGGGTAGGACGGAGGAATTTGATTAAAATTTCATCTAAAGGGAACCATGGACGGAGCTTAGAAATTTAGAGTAGAAGGAGAATTCAGGATTAAAATTAGGGATTAATTGGTAGTTAAAAACTAGAGTCAAATTAAAGTTTTAATTGTAAAAGTTAAACTCTAAGTTCAAAATCTAGAGTTAACTTTGGGAAGTAAAAAAGTTAGAGTTAATTTGGAAGTGTAATCTAGGAGATAAATTCTCAAGTCAAATCTTAGGGTAGTTTAAGAGTAAAAGTTTAAAGTTCATTAGGAGTCAAAGATCCGAGTAGAAAGTGAAAATTAAAAGTAAGAAGTTGAAGTAAATTTAGGAAGTAGAATAAAAAATCAATTTAGGAAGTAGATTCTTGAGTTAGAAATAGGAGTTAAAACTTGAAGTTAGAAATTTACAGTTAGAGTGAAGATTAGAGGTCAAAAGCTAGAGTTAAACTTAGAAGTAAAAATTTGAAGTAAAAATTGGATGATGAAAATCAAAGCTCAAAGTAGAAGTAAAAGTTAAGAAGTAAAAGTTAAATTTTAGACTTAGTTTCTAGACGAAGAAAATCTAGAGTTGAAAGTGGAAACGTAGAGTCAAACCTAGAAGTTAACCCTTTAAGGTCGGGGCATCCAAAAAGTGGATGTGCCTTGGTCAATCCTAATTGTAACTTTTAAAATATCCATTTTTGGTATGTCTTTTAAACTAAAAAAATGAAGCTTGGCAAGTTTTGTTTCTACTCCATTTTATACATCAATTAAATAAAAGGATAAACTAAGTAATTTGGATTTCTTTTGCTATTTTAACTTATTTATGTTCAATTTTTGCAAGAAAATTGATAACAATTACAATTTTTCATAAAACAAATTGAAATTTTTCTCAATGATACACCATTCATAGTTTCAAGTACTGAAAATAAAAAATTGTTGTTTGAACACAATTTAAAATGCAAAATTTAGCTCAAACATGATGTTTGACCATTTCACAATGGATCAAGACCTTTAGGGGTTAAAAATTGGGATTAATTTTAGAAGTAAAAACCTAGAGTTAAAAGTCAAAATCTAGAGTTAACTTTGGAGGGTAAATTTTAGAGTAGTTTAGAAGTAAAAACTTAGAGTTAAAAGCTAATACGTAGAGTCAAACTTGGAGGTTCAAACTTAGAATCAAGTCAAAGGAGTAAAAGTCTAGAGTTACATTTGGAAGTTGAAGTTTAGAGTAAAAGTTAGAATTTAGGGTTAGTCTTTCAAAGTAGAATTTCCAGGTGAAGCGTCAAAACACAAAAGATAGTCTTAGGGGTTCATGGAAGGAACATAGGGGTTCCCATTTCACGTAGTTAAGAACGTTAGAAATGACTCCAACTACCCAGTCAACCCTAGACATCGGATAGATAGTTAGGAAGTTAGAATTTCACATTAAATCACCATCACCCCTGATCATTAGCAGTTAGCTTGGAAGCTATCACATGCATCTCTAGGCATTTCTTTTGCCCATCCACAACACTTAGGAATCGTTAGCAAAAAGATCCAATGCTTGAAAGGCACAATGGACCGCGCTTACAACACCCCCATATATTAAAAAATTGGATAAAAGCTAAGAACCTGGTCGGTGTTCGCTTTATTACCAAGGGTGGGTAATCTTGCGCCTACAAACGGGGATGGACAACATTCTAAAAAGATGTTAGAAAATATCAAAAGAAATTATCCTTTCCAATCCCTTCCTCAAATTTGTCTATAACTTTTGATTTGAAGCTCAAAATCTAAAAATGGATTTTTGAAGATGAAAGTGAAATGGATTTTCTAATTTCTTTATAATTCAAAGTTTTTTGGAAAAAATTAATCTACTATGCCTAAATGAGGTTTGAAATATTACTTGTAATACAATTCCTGCATTTTACATATATCCCACATGGTTTGTTTTGCCTTCTATCACCCCACTTGTATAAAAGGCTTGTCATTTCATCTCTTCATATTCACAACCTAAGTTGCTTTGGAAGCCATGTAATACATATGCCAAATATAATATATGGCATATTGTATATGGTGTATTGTGTATAATGTATTGCCATGCAACTTTGAATGTACTCACATGCGACTATAGAATGAATACTCCTTGTGCAAATGTCATTACACTCATTTTTGTACACATTGCTGCAACTTGAAAATGATAGAAAAATGACTTTCCATATCCTTGAAGAGTGACCTAAATTCTAAATCCTAGTCACTTCAAAATGACTACAAAATGATTTGCCACGAACCAATCTACTAGAATGGTGCAAAAACTCCGTTGCAACTCCTAAATGACTTTGAAATGACATCTGACGTGGCTATCCACGTCCAATGTATAATGGATCTCTTGTCTCTACAAGGAAAAATATATCCTAATTGACAAAAATTTGACGTAATTCTGTCAATTGTCCCGTCAATTAAGACTACCTAATTCGGACACTTTGTTAACAAACTTGTGTCAATTAGGACACTCAATTGATAGAGTTTTGTCAACTTGGTTGCCATTTAGGACCCAAATCTAATCTCTCCTAGTATACTATAAACAATCTTGTGTCCAGAGGTTCAACTACAAACAAATGCATGTTGACAATATTTACTTCCAGAGACGACAAGATACACTTCTAGACATGACAAGATATTATCTACTAGAAAAATTCTTTACAATAATAAAATGAAGGAGTTTCAGCATGGCTATTAGCTCTCTACCACTAGAATGGTTAGCAAAATTAGCAAAATCTTCTCTAACTAATTGTAGAGGGTCTCTAAGCTAGGTAGTTGTATATCTGAGGATTGGCTTTGTTCCTTTGAAGGGACTCATGATCAATCAAGCTCTCAATTCTCTTCTTCTAATCCACTACTTTGATTAGAAACTGAAGCTACAACGAGAAATATGAAGGAAATCCCAAAATTGCAACAACCACATTTTGCATAATCCATCAATTGCACAAGGTTATCTAATAATAAGCCCCAGTTGCATAAGAATCATTCAACAAAATATGGAAACAAGAGACATGGATCATTCCTCTTACCTCAGCATCACACTTGTAACTGTTTACTGTAGTAAATTGCTCTTGCGCCAATTTTTTTTATATGATCTATCATCTAACGTCCTAGAATCTACAGGCCACCAATTAGTCTATCAGAAGCCAATCAAGATCAAGGTCAAGCTGGATTTCATACTTGATGCTCCTTAACAACATCTAATTTAAACTTTATATAACAATGCTAGTAAATATAAATCTCAAAGGAGCTAAATTGTTTGAGATATGATATGTAAGAATACTAGGTTAGTATTTAATGAAGGATCAAAAGCAAGAAAGTAGGGATACAAAGAATCCTAAAAATGTCAGGTTTACAATTTTTACACAACTGGTAATACTGGGGGAGATTCAAGTCAAGGCAGCTGCCCAATGGTTGCCTTTGTGAATCCATTGATTGAATTTGTACTTATCTACAATCATTAACAATTTTGAAAAAAAGTCTTGTCCCTCTTTGTGGGTGCTAGATTACCCACCCTTGGTAATGAAGCGAACACGACCAGGTTCTTAGCTTTTATCCATTTTTTGATTTAAGGGGTGTTGTGAGCGCGGTCCATTATGCCTTCCAAGCAATAGATCTTGCTAATGTTTCCTAAATGTCGTGGATGGGCAAAAAAAATGCCTAGAGATATGAGTGATGCAACTTTCAAGCTAACGGTCAATTATCAATAATCACGGTGATTCAAGGGTGAAATTCTACCGCCCTAACTATTTGTCCTAAGTCGAGGGTAGTTGGTGCCATTTCTACAATCCTAACCGATTGGAATGGGATCCCCTATGTTCCCTCCATGACCCCTTGAGACTATCTTCTATGTTTTAGCTTCCGGTACAATTCTAAGTTTTAACTTCTAAGGTTAAATCTAAGTTTCTACTTTTGAAATTCACTCTATGTTTCTACTTCTTAATGAATCCTCAAGTAACTCTAAGTTTTAACTTCTAAATGTAACTCTAGATTTTTACTTCTTAAGATTAACTCTAAATTTTAACTTCTACCTCTAACTTTTATCCTCTTAAGATTTACTCTACGTTTTAACTTTTAATTCTAGATTTCTACTTCTAAGACTAACTCTAGAATTTAATCTCTAAACTTACCTCTATGTTTAAACTTTTGATCCTAGAGTTTTACTTCTAGAATTAACCCTAAAAATTAACTTCTAAGTTAAACTTTATGTTTTAACTTCTAGATTAATTCTAACTTCTAAATTTTACTAAAAAAAATCTAACTTTTAACTTCTAATTTTTACTCTAATTTTTGACTCCTAAATTAACTCTAACCTTTTACTTCTAAACTACTCTAAGTTTTAAATTATATTTTTAACCCTAGAATTTCCACTCCTAAATTTAATTCTAATTCTTACTTCCTAAAATTTTGACTCTAAATTTTGACTCTAAATTAACTCTAAATTTTGACTTTAGAATTTTATTTCTGTAATTAAACCCGTAAGTTGACTCTAGTTTTTAACCGCTAAACTCTAGGGTTTAATTCCTAATTTTAATCCTAGGTTCTACTTCTAATCTAAATCCCTAATTTCCATCCGTTGTTCCCTTTGGATGAAGTTTTAATTACATTCATCCGTCCTACCCCTTACCGCTCAACTTAACCTAGCGTGGTCAAATCACAACCAAATCCTAAATGTGATATATTTTCGGAAACCTCTATTCCTAATCTATAAACTTTTGAATTTAAACTTCTAATTTGCACTAATCTCGGCTTGCTAACATGGATTAAGGATTGATTAAGAAAATCAACGCTAATTAGGAAAAAATACACCAAGGATTAGTTTAAACACTCACCTCTTCACTGTTGGTGTTTGAAATGACTTCATCTCCATCCACATGCGCCTCCTTGTGGTCCATTGTAATCTTTTGTTGTTTTTCTTTTCAAAGCTCACTGCTTATTTTTCTTTTAGGAAATCTTGTACAAATTATGATCTAACTTCCTTTCTTTTCTTTCTCCTCCATCTAGATGTTACATTGAACGTTATTATTGACATAAAAACACAAGTTGTTTTTCGGACGTCCACTAAAATCTGTCTCCAAAAATTATGCTAACGTCACCTAAAACGCGGGTTTCTTATAGTGCTAGGATCAAAGCTTTGCCGTAACGGGGTATTTGTAAAAAATGCCAAACTTTCCTAGGCCCTAGATTCAAGGCTTTGCCGTTCCAAAGGGGGTCCACACAACGAAGAGAACTTGAGGAGAGGATAAAAAATACACTTAAAGAAAACACACAACTGAGGTTCAAAGCTTCGCTGTCCTGGAGGGGAGTCCACCCAACAAGGGGAAACTTTAAAAAAAGATTAATACAATGAGAGATAAGAAAGGGGGTAAAACACACTACAACTTCCACTAGTTAGTTCAAACTGACACACTAAAGGCCCTCCAAAGCGGCATCACCAAGGTATGGTGGGGGATTATTCTAGGATTAGTGCAAGACACAAACAAGGCTACTAAAACACACAAGTTAGCTCACTAGGGTATCCAAGGAATAGAAAAGACTCTCCAATCACAATTTGATACACCAAGAGTACACAAGGCAAGATAGAAGGACCTCCAAACACCTTCAAAGCTTGAAATAAAACAACAATGGAGCCAAAAGTGCTCCAAAAACACCGTAGAGGTTTTTTACTTCAAATGCCAAAATATCCAAAATAACTTGTACCCACGGACCCAAAACAAGCCCAGTTCCCTTAGTTTTAGCAAATCCAGTTTCCTTAGATTTTAACAAATTCAGTTTCCCCCAAGTTTTAGCAAACCTACTTCCCTCAGTTTTAGCAAACCCAGTTTCCTTAGATTTTAGCAAACCTAGTTTTCTCCAGATTTTAACAAACCCAGTTTCCCCTTAGATTTTTAGCAACCCAATTCCCCCTTAGATTTTTGCAAATCCAATTCCAAGTTTTAAAACCAGACCATCAGAAACCAGACCATCGGAAACCAAACCATCAGAAACCAGATCATCAAAATCCAACCCATCGAAAAACCAGCCCATCAAAACCAAACCATCGAACCAGCAGAAGTCAACAGTTCAGAAAAAAATAAATTAAAAAAAAGTTTTTTTTATAAAAATAAATAAACCCAACCCAACCAGCCAACTAGCCGTTTGGCCAACTAGCCATGGGGTTGAGCAGGCAATGGGGTCGAGCCAGGTAGCTGGGATTGGAGCCAGGGCCCCAACTCGTTTTTTTTTTTCTTTTTTTTCTTCCTTTCTACCCTGAAAAATGGGAGATTAGGACTCTATAAACTAGAGGTTTAGAGTAGGGAGAGAGAAATTAGGAAAAAAAAGAGGGAGAAGGGAAAAGGGAAGAGGAAAGAATAGAAACAACACCTCCACTGCAAACAAGCGCTTCCAACTCTCTCACCACATAAACGACAAAAACAAGAATGGAAGGAGATTAGGAAGTAGGAGATGAAATAGGCAGGAGAAGGTGAGAGACGATAAATAGTGATCTAGGCCTAGGTTTAGGTAGGCTTAGGGAAGAAAATCTTGAGAATTTGTGGTGACCGTTGGGAGGAGGATTAGAATGACACAAAGGTGGAGTTGTGTAAGAGGGTAGGAGGCACATTAAACCTTCCTCGGAATTTGAAACCATAGTGTAAGGCTTCATAAAAGCTTAGGTGGAATAGTACTAGTGTAGAAGGAGAGAAGGAGAAAGAAAAGAAAGGAGGAAGGAAAAGAGGGAGTTTAGATCGCAAGGGTGTATTAATTTTCTAAAATTAAGTAGTGAGCTTGGAAAAAATCAAACAAAACAAAAGATTACCATAGAGCATGAGGATGTATATGCGGATGTGGACGATGTTATTTCCAACACCGGCAGAGATGAGGTGAGTAATTAAACTAACCTTTGGTGTTTTCTTTTCTAAATTACTCTTTAATTTCTCTTGATTAAACCTTAGTCCGAGATTAGCAAGATTAGATTAGCGGAAGGTAGAAGTTTAGATTCAGGGGTTCGTAAATTAGAAAGTAAGGTAGGATTTAGAATTAGATTTAGGAAGTGAAAATTAGAGTGGAATGAAGAAGCTAAAAAGTGAGAATTAATTTGGAAGTTCAAAGTTAGGGGTTAAATTTTCAAGTGAAATCTTAGGGTAGTTTAAAAAGTAAAAGTTTAGAGTTAATTAGGAGTTAAAAATCCGAGTAGAAAGTAGAAATTAAAAATAAAAAGTTAGAGTAAATTTGGGAAGTAAAAGTTAGAGTCAATTTAGGAGATAGATTTAAAAGAGTAGAAATAGAAATTAAAGTTTGAAGTAAGAAATTAAAAGTTAGAGTTAGAATTAGAGGTTAAAATTTAGGACTAAACTTAGAAGTTAAAATTTGGAGTAAAAATTAGATAGTAAAAATCATCAAAGTAAAAATTAGAAGTAGAAGTTAAATTTTAGAGTTAGTTCTAGAAGTAGAAAATCTAGAGTTGAAAGTGCAAATGCAGGGTCAAACCTAGAGGTTAGAAATCGGGAATAATTTTAGAAGTAAAAACTTAGAGTTGAAAGTCAAAACATAGAGTTAAATTCCGAGGATAAAATTTAGAGTTAGTTTAGAAGTAAAAACCGAGAGTAAAAAGTAAAAATATAGAGTTAAAATACGAGGGTAAATTTTAGAGTTAGTTTAGAAGTAAAAACCTAGAGTCAAAAGTCAAAACATAGAGTCAAACTCGGAGGTTAAAATTTAGAATCAAGTCAAAGGAGTAAAAATCTAGAGTTACATTTGGAAGTCAAAGTTTAGAGTAGAAGTTAAATTTTAGGGTTAGTCTCTTGAAGTAGAATTTTCAGGTGGAGCGTCAAAACACAAAAGATAGTCTTAGGGGTTCATAGAAGGAACATAGGGGTTCCCATTTCACGTAGTTAGGGACGTTAAAAATGACGCCAACTACCCAGTCAACCCTAGACATCGGATAGATAGTTAGGAAGTTAGAATTTCACATTAAATCACCATCACCCCTGACCATTGGCAGTTAGCCTCGGGTGGGTCACTTAATGCATTTTACAAACAATGTGCGGCAGAAAATAGAGGGGATTTTATTCATTTCGGGTAAAATTTATAGAATTTTATAAAATAATTACAAATAAGGTAGGGGACATTAAAAGTGAGAAATCCATTATAAGTAATCTAGGTAGCCTAAAAATCAGGCCCATTAATATTTGGGTACATGTAATTTAGAGGCTGAAGTATTGGATCCTAGGTACTGTACTTAGTATAGTCTGCACGTATTTAGTATAGTCTGCATTAAAAAGGGTACAACTATTTGCACAGCTGTGAAACTTTGTACTGGATGGAAAATCAGTGAAAAAACCCGGATGAAGTTCAGGTTTTTGTCCACGTGCCTTAGGGTTTGGACTTGGCCATTGCGTTTGCTTGTGCTCAGCCAGTTTTCCTGGGAGTTGCTTTGGTTTTGAAATTTTCAGTGATCTTCGAAGCAGGTTTAGGGAAATGTTGTGGCGGTTCATAATCTTCCGGTTAGAGAGTGTCCTTCAGAATTTGTGATGGGTTGATGTCGAAGCATTTTTTGGTTCTCTTGTGCCGGAGTTCTATTGCTTCACGTGGCTCCTGTTTTGGATGATTTCGGCGCTTCCGCTCACGAGTTGCTGCTGCGGTTTTAGGAAATTCTGAGGACTTCTTCAATTTCTAGGGTCAGCTCTACTCCTCCATCCGTTTGCTGTCCTGTGCTTCTGCAGATTGACTTCAATTCAGATTTTCTGTGAGAATTCATGAATGTCTGCTTGCATGTTTAGGGTTTGACTGGGGATAGGGTTCAGATTTGGAGGTGCTCATGGCAACTCAAGTAAAGATTTGGACAATGGAGATTGATTTTGGGTTTCCTACCTTCTATAGTAAGGTGAGGTTATTTGAAAATGAAACATATGCTTTACTTAGGCTTCGTTTGGAGGAGAAATCAGCACTGGACTGGCCGTTCGAGTTCTAGGACAACAAAGACCGTTGCAGGATACGCTAGAAAATGGAAGCCCTAAACAATGTGGTAGCTGATATTTAAGTTTTGCCAGTGCGGGAAGGGTGTGAAGAAGAAGCTTCAAAATGACATCGACTAGATGCTGCAGCTGTTCAAAGTCCAACACGAGCTGAAGATGGGGTTTTCACCCTCATAGGCAAAGGAGGTGGAGTCGAACTTGTGGATCCAGCCGCCAATTCTACGGTTACTGGGACATCGGCTGTGACTAATTCTTTGGACCACCAACTGCATTCCACATTGATTTCTAAGGAGGTTTGGGAACGCTACCTCGAACAATGTGAGAATTTGAAAAAGGATTTGAAGTACTCATCACTAGAAGACAATCGCTGGTTGCTGAGGACCGCTGACTTCAATGGGAATGGAGTTGTGAAATTTTTTTGCATTGAATGCTGCAAGGAGGTCGGGGGCGAGAGTGGGAAGCACGACAAAACAAACATTCAAAATTTGTTCAACAACTTCAGATGGAAGCACCTGCTCAGCACTAACCACGTGAAGAATTGGTGTGCTCAAAACGATGTCCACTACGCTGATCACCCACAATCCATTGCTCCTAAGGGCAGGGCTATTCCATTAACTCCCGAGATGCACCAGAACCTGATACAGGAAGGGACTTTGATTATGGAGGAGGTCAATGGTAGTTTGGCTGATTCTCAGAAGCCCTTCAACGTATTCCAGTCCCTGAAGGAGGGCCCCCCGAAGAGTTTCTGGATGAAGGTGAGGTGTTTTTACTGCCGGGACTTGCTGAGTCTCTGCCCGCCGAAGAAGAATTTGCTATGGAATTTGGAGCATCATTTGGCATCCGCAAAGTACCTGCAGGTTGTAGAAAAGTCTAAAATGCCTACAAAACGACCAGCTCCATTGCTTAGTGGACGGAGGGGGCGGCCTACTCTGTCGTCAGGAGTGAGTGTACATTTGAATCAATCTGATTTGGGAAGATGGTGGAGGTCTGGAGGTTCTGCTGGCGATACTGTTGCTATGGGTGAGACTGTTGCTGCAGGTGAGAGTGTTGCTGCGGTTGAGACTGTTGCTGCCGGTGAGACCGAAGGAGGTGAGTTTTCTACCGTTGATAGAAATGTAGTATTGGGTTTGCTCTGTTGGGGTTTTAGGGGTCCAAATTGCACTTACGGTGGTGTCTTGTACTCAGTTTGTGAATTGCTTGATGACGTTCACATTGGAGGCGTATGGTATCCGGAACCGCACGTCACTGCAACTTTTGCTAGAACTAGTGAGGTTTTTCAAATCAATGGAACGTTTAGGCACAAATTGTGTATGAGGGTTGACAAATCAGGAGAGGGTTTTTTTGATCTTTCTTGCTCCATGTGCTCTGCAATCCCTTTGGAAAATGACTTCCGAAAAAGAATTGTAAGGGAAGATCGTAGTATTGAGAAAAGAGGGACCAGAAGCACTGGAGTAGGAAGGCGCCTTGGTTATCTCTCCATTTTTGAACTGGCTAAGCATGGTCGAGACATGAAGAGGAAGCTACAAGCTGAAAAATTGTTGCACTTGTCTGCTCGGACTAGGATAGTCTAGTTGAAAGTGAAGCGTCTAAGTTTGCATGAATTGGCTAGAGAAGCGTGTAGTGGTAAAAATGTCATTAAATTTTGCCATAGTATCATTAACGCTTATAGATCGGGGGCTTTTGGGGGGAAGCTTGCATTATAGGACTTCCTTAGTGATGTTGCACAAAATGTAAACCGTGCTTCACGAGGAAATAGGTACAGTGCTAACACGAACTGTCTAGGGGAAGTGATGAAGGTCTACGGTGGTCGTAGAATGGTTGATTTATTTGCACTGAATTTTGCAGGTGCAAGCTACAGTGAAGTCAAGAGGGATGTAAAGAAAGGAATCCAGTTCATACCTGGTGAGCACTCAGAAATTTTTGTAGCAGTGGCACAGATATATACAAATGAAAAGCTGGCTCACAACATTGTAGGTCCAGTTCCAGTAATACTAGCTGAGGATGAAATTAAAGTGAAAGGAAGAGTGGCGTGGGAACCTAAGTGGGATACTCTTGCTGGTTTTTGTCGACCATTTAAGAACCATGTTTGTGTGTCCGGTTTCAGGCCAATTGTCGGGAGTGGTGAGGAGGGATACCGGCAATTATTAGAATCGTTTTCAAATAGCAGGGTAGGGAGTTTTGCTCGAGTAGTTGTTGTAAATCCTTTGCATGAGAAACTTCCTTGTCTTGTGCTTGTTGCCTGCTGTACTTGCAATTGTTTTAATTCCATTTGGGTTAGAAATTAGTGGGAAATAATTGACAAGCTTTGGCAAAAAGATTGTCTTGCTGCTGTAGGACCTATTATCGGACATGCCAGCGACGGTGATTCTCGTAGGAGACAGTTGATGTTGGCAGATTATAAAAGCAACATCGGGATACATTTTGATGTAGGTTGGGACGGGTGGATGTTTACAGCTTCTTTAGATAACGACGGTAATGCTATGGGTCTACACGACCAGGACTACATCCACAACAGGAAAAAGTTAATTAACCCCTTGCTTTCAGCTGCAAGAACATTGCAATTACACTACAAAAAAATGAGGAAAAAAATGACTGCAAAAAACGACTCCAAAGCAGTTGTTGTGGACACTGTGACTGCAAAACGACTCAAGGCCCTGCAGTCGTTGTGGTCAAGTCGTTTATGTAAACGACTGCAGTGTATTATCACCATCCATTTCTACCTTGGATGTAGAAATGGATGAAGTGATAAAGAAAGTTGGGCTTAAGGAAATGTCTATAGAGCTGTCATGTGGAAAGCATCTGACATGGACATCTAAAACATCTGACGTGGACATCTAAAATATCTGACGTGGACATCCACGTGGCCAGTCATTTTTTAGTCATTCTGAAGTTAAGGCTGACCCATGATGAATTTGACATGGACGGCCACGTCAGATGACATGAAGTCATTTCTGAGTCATTAAAAAGTCATTTTGCAGTCGTTTCAGAGTGACACTTGTTTAGGGTTTAGGTGATGTTGTTGCTGACGTCTCCAGTCATTTTAAAGTTAACATGACGTTTGCAAAAAGGAATGTGGGGCCCATTATTTGGGGAGTAGTCATTCTATAGTCGCATATCAATACATTCAAAGTTTCACAACAATATACCATACATAATACACCATATACAATACATCACATACCATACATGTACAATACACCATAAAACATACACTATGTACAATACACCATACATCATATACCATACATTGTAATTGGCATGTCACATGGCTTTCAAAGCCACTTAGTGTGTGAGTGTTAAGAAATGAAATGACAAGCCTTTTATACAAGTGGGGTGGTAAGAGGCAAGACAAACCATGTGGGATATGTAAAACGCAGGAACTGTGTTACAAGTAATATTTTAAATCTCATTTAAGCAATGTAAATTAATTTTTTTCAAAAACCTTTGAACTAAAAAAAGTTGGGAAATCAACCTCACTTTCATCTCCAAAAATCCATTTTGTATTTCGAGCCTCAAATCAAAAGTTATGGACAAATTTGAGAAAGGGATTGGAAAGGATATTTTCTTTTGACATTTTCTAACATCCTCTCTAAATTTTGTCTTGCCTTTTTGTATATGACCCATGATGAAAATGTGTTGTAGATGCAAAGGAAGTGTGATTAAAGGTACGCAGATGTTTGAAAAGCGCACAATGCATCACAATGCACAAAGCAACGAAGTAGTAGTTGATTAGCTGCTTAGTAATCTGAGATGTTTCAATCCATTTTGCAGTCTCAAGAAGTCATTTTGCAATCGTAGGAAGTCGTTCTGCAGTCGCAAGAAGTCATTCTGCAGTTGCAGAAAGTCATTTTGCAGTCTCAAGAAGTCATTCTACAACAACACTAGAGAAGCAATGTTGTTGTCCATGTAAGAGGAGAACGGGACTTAACGATTGCTTTTAGGATTATGAAAACACCTTCTAGCCTTTATGTTGGGACCTCGGGAATGTCTATCTTGAATCATACGAAATGTCTAGAAATATTGCGAAGTTACCAATACAAATGGACCAAAATCATAGTTGTTGTCCTAGTAGGAGTGTAAATGAATCTTAATGTGGACCCCGACAAAGAAAAAAATAGAGACCAATAAAATAAAAAGGCCATTGGGGATGTATGATTTATAAGAGAAGAAAAGAATAATTTTTTCTTTTTAAAGAAGGTCAAAGAAATAAACTTAAGAAGATAAACAAAGAGTAGAGAAAAGAGGAAGTAAAAGAAAAGTTTTAAAAAAATGAAGAAGAGAAGAGAAAAGGGAAAAACTGAATAACAAAAAAACAATGTGGCACATAGAAATTTGTTTTTGAAAAAGGGAAGAAACTGGGGTGAAAAAATGGAAAAAAAAATGGGACACAAAATAGAAAAGGTATTGGAAAAAAAGAGGGGGGGAAAGGAAAATAAAATAGGAAAAAAAAGTGGACCCAAAATTGGGGAAAAGATAGGAGGAAAAAATGGGGGAAAAAAATGGGAACGAAATAAATAATTTCCAAAAAAATTGACAACTAAAGAATACAACAACAATAGAAAAATAGAAGAAAAAAAGGAAATAGAAAACTAACTCTTTCTCTTTTTGGAAAAAGATTTAAAAATCATTTTTGTTATTGAATTATTTTTTGGAAAAGGGAGAATAAGAGATGACACGACTGCAACCCATTTTTCCAAAAAATGGGAAGGAAGGCAATTGAATTAAAGGGACAAAATTTTGGAATTTTTTTTAAAAGGGAATTTTGAAAATCAAAGTGAAATGAGTAAAGAATAGGAGAAGAATATAAAGAAGAAGGCAAAACAGAAAGAGAGAACGATCTACAATTTTTAAAAAAATTGGGAATGAACTCGTCCTTGCAAAAAACAATGTGAAGTGTCCAATAAAGAAGGTGGCTTTTTCTTTCCAGCTCTTTCTGTGAAAATTGCGAATGACTTCAAATGACTCCTGCGCAGTCATTTGAAAGTCATTACGGAGTCATTCCTAAGTAGCACGCAGTCGTCCCTACAGTCAACTCTTTACTCTGTCGCGACTAGGTCCCATTTGGTAGATTTCAGGGAGTCCACGTCAAAAGTTCGACAACGTAGTTGACGACAAGCTGCGGATGAAGAGTAGCGGTCGTCAACTCCTCATCCCACAGTCACGCCTGCGACTGCAGCACAACTCGGAGGTTGTGAAGCTAACGCCGCTGGTGCAATTAGGGAGCCGTAGTCGTTCTCTAGTCATTGTAGACATGAAGTCGTTCTTCCCCAGTCGCATATTGGCCCTTTTTCTTGTAGTGTTAGGAGGAGATTTGCATCTCCACAGCCACATAGAGCAGGTCTTCCATCAGTTTACTGTTGCAGAGCATGGGCTGAAAATGGAAGATGTCGATAGAAGAGATCGCCAGAATTGGGCAGCGGCACAAAGGTTGTGCCAGTCTAGAGTTCGTGCATATTTGTCTCACATGCGTGCCCCGGATTACCCACATCGCGAAAGAACACTGGCAACTGAGTATTACTTAAAAATATGTGCAGCGTACATCGACATATTTTGTTCTCCAAAAGTGGACCTCCATTCTAGAATAGTATTGTGTGGGAAGGTATCTTTTTTTTTTCGAATTTGGAGGCTATGGTTGCAACAAGGAGATCATGGTGTACTGGGGAATTCGCAAAGGCTGGTGGAGGGGAATTTTTTTGTAAGTCTACAATGCTTCCTTGATATCCAGTTATCATGTCATTTTGTAGTACTTTTAATTTGTCATTTCAGAGACAGGTTTCCGGAGTTAGCCGTTCCGCTCCATTTGACTGGGAGTGATTCTTGTGAAATTTTTTTCTCGCAAATTGGTAGCATGAATGGCCATGAGCGTGCATACGACTTCCACGAATTGGTTAACACTGCAAATACGTTGAACCATATATCTACTACTGAATACGGGAAGAATGATTTAGCGTTCAAGAAGCAACACAAAAAGATGGAAAATGTCTGGGAATCCCTTTACAAGATGCAACCAGGCGAGTTGTGCTGCAATCTCGGCGACTAGTCTCATTTCAACAAATGCAGAGGTAATATCAGCACTGCAGGAGGGATTGAAAGAAGCTCAAGCTATGTTGCAGTCTTTGAACATGGCGCCAAGTACACAGTACCAACCAAGAAAAAAAATATGGTATGAGAAGTCGTACGTGGTTAGTAGAAAGAGGTGATCCGAAGAGCTTTGCTTACAAGCCAAGCGCTAGACCCATGTCCGGGGAGGATGGAGATTCAGAGGTACTGCGAGACCAGTTACAACAAGCAATGTCATCTTCAACTCCACGAGATGGGCCCCAGATGAAGGACTGCATTGAAGAAGACGTTGTAGATGATGGATCCAATCACCTGGCATGTCTAGAAGACGAAACTAGAGATGCAGTTATGGATTTGCTAAATCGTGCTGAGGTGCAGGTTACGCAGATCCAGACTGATGAGAAAATTCAACCAACTATTGAAGTGGATGGACATTGCATTTACAAGTCCACTCTCGTCTCCCAGCTTAACGGTAACAACTTTCTTTCTAAAGATCAGTTGGCTCGAATAAAGCATAGCATTCAGTTCAATAACCATGACAATTGTATCCAGGTAGGCATGACGTCTGGAACAGGCTTGTTGTGTATCGGGTCAAATTGCGGTGTTCACTTCGTCCAACGGAACACAACTCGACTGTCTTCTACGGTAAGAGCTGTTGCCAAGCAAAAATGGGGTCGTCCTCCCAATGTTGCTGCTGGCTTAAATGCTACTAACATTTTGTACACAGTAGACGAGGGTGCTTGGTGGGTGGGTAGGTTCCAAGCCATGAGGCGGCACAATGGAAGGCAGTTTGGTGTACTGCGACAACCTGTTGACCTTCTGGCGCGAGTAGAGGAAAATGGGAAACAGAATCCATACAACCCACACATCGAAGTCATGCTGCAATATTACCAAAAACACCTTGGCAGAGACAAGTTTAAGTATGATCATACAGACAACAAGTGGATCGACGTGAATTGTATTATTTGTACTGTCACTATGACCTACAACCCTGTAAACAAAGTGTATTCTCTAGATCATAATGATGCAGAGCAATTGAGCAAGTTTGTGACAGATAAACACACGTAATTCTGGAGCTTCCATTGGTGTTTGCATCTTTGTGCTTGCTGCAATTGGACTGGAACGTTGATCAAGTAAGTTTCAACAATTCTTCCCCGTTCACTTGTAATTTTTTGTTTATGTCAGCATTTCTGTTCTTGATGCTATCTCTCTTGCAATCTTGATGTCTATCTTTGGAGGCATATGATACACAGCGTTTCTCCGTCGGAGTGACTCCTACTTCATTTTAACAACTTCGATTTTGTGTTTAGTGGTATTTTGTATTTCAGGGAAATTCAAGTACCGACTCTGGTTTCTATGCCTCATACTTATAGGATTCCTCGAATTATGAGAAAATAGAAGTGACCCACCCATGGGCTCTGGAGTTCCTTTCAGACAACAAGTTCAAGGAACGATTGTATTCCTCAACTGTTTTTAGTTCCAGTTATGCACCTGGTATACTCAAACCAGATCAGAGCATTGTCTGGTGTGTGATGAGTGGACTGTGTGCATCTAGATTTTCAGCCATTATTATACATTAAAGATAAAAAGTTTGCAATTGTTTATGGTGATGTTGTTGTCTCTTGATAGTCAAATTATTGTATTTTAACAATATCCGGTGTGTCTAGGATGAATAGAAAGATTTTAGATGGAATGAAGTCGACTGAGCATCATTTCACTTGCACTGATGCAAGTTGAGATCATGCAAATTGCTTTCGGTAAATAAAACAATCTCTATATACAAATGCATTCCTGTTATTCATCTGCCTTGTGGTCCTCATATAATGAACTCGTCCCATGTGAAATCCTTTGTCGGATTTATGGGTGAGTTCACAGTGATTCTTCTAAAATACTTTCTATGTTAATGGCATCTTCTATTCTATAGATTCTAGGTTGACAATTTTGTTTGCCTAGTGTGCTCTTTTCCGTTGTAGTTGTAGTTGTATGCAATTTTCTCAATGCCTTGCTGTGTTCTTGCAGGTTTTGTGGGAGATGATGTGCGTGATGTAACTCTAGGATAATCATGCTAATGCTGCAAACTATAAGGTAAATCTGTTCACATTCCAGATTAGTTAGTCTTGGATTGGTAGAGAAACTTATGTGCACATTTGAAGTCTATGAACTGACCACCTTTCATTGTGTCTCCATTATGTTTTGTTCACTATCAAATTTATGTTTGCTGTTTTATGATCCATTATTTTCTAGGAGGCCCTTCTATGTGTATGTATTTTGGGATAACCGGGTGGATTTTGGATTGCATTCTAGACTTATACAGAACTTCCAATACGGCTACCACATTTTGGAGTACTTCTTCTAAATCAATGGTATTTTGCTTCTTCTGTGTTGTTCAAACTAACCAGATTTCAGCAGGATGTGGGCGCTAGATTACCCACCCTTAGTAATCGAGCGAACACCGACCAAGTTCTATGCCTTTATCCACATTTTTTAATATATGGGGGTGATGTGAGCGCGGTCCACTGTGCCTTCCAAGCAATGGATCTTTTTTGCTAACGTTTCCTAAGTGTCGTGGATGGCAGCGAATAATTAGAACGCATGTAGTAACTCACAAGGTAACTGCAATGCTCAGGGGTTATGGTAAAATTCGAACTCCCTAACTATCTATCCTATGTTGAGGGTAGACTGGGTAGTTGGCGTCATTTCTAACGTCCCTCACTACGTGAAAAGGGGAACCCCTATGTTCCTTCCATGAACCTCTAAACTATCTTGGGGTTTTAAAACTCTACCTAGAAGTTCTACTTTTAAAAGCTACCCCTAAAGTTTCAACTCTTACTCTAATTTCCAACTTCCGAATGTAACTCTAGATTTTACTTCTTTACTACTCTAAGATTTACCCTCTAAATCTAATTTTTTACTTTTCACTTTTCACTTTAGGTTTTTACTCCTAGTTTAACTCTAGGTTTTTATTTCCAACCTACTCTAAAAATTTACCTTCTACGTTTAACTCTAGGTTTTGACTTTTAACTCTAAATTTTTACTTCTAAAATTAATTCCAAATTTTAACCTCTAGGTTTGACTTCTACGTTTTCACCTTGACTCTAGATTTTTTCTACTTCCAACTAACCCTAAGATTCACCCTCTAAATCTAACTATAACTTTTCATTTTTTTTCACTTTAGCTTTTTACTCTAACTTTTTACTTCCTAATTGACTCTAAAGTTTAACCTTTAAATTTAATCTTAACTTTTGACTTTAGGCTTTTGACTTCCTACTTCCCAATTTAATCCTATCGTTTTAACCCTAGATTAACTCTAAATGTTACTCCAAGTTTTACTTCTAAATTTTACTCTAGCTTTTGACCTCTAACATTCACTCTAATTTTGAATTTCTAACTTCAAGATCTAACTCCTATTTCTACTCGTAATTTCTACCTCCTAATTTTAGTCTAAAGTTTCTACTTTTAATTTCTACTTCTTACTCGGAATTTTTACTCCTAATTAACCCTAACTTCCTTTTCTAAACTACCCTAAGGTTTCATTGGGAATTTTAATCCCCTAAGTTAAACTTCCAAATAAATTCTACTTTTTAGCTTCCCAAAGTTAACTCTAGATTTTGACCTTAGAATTTTAACTTTAAGAAATAAAAGATGTGAATTGATTCTAATTCCAACCGCTAATTAATCCCTAATCTTAATTCTAAATTTTCTTGCTAATTTAAACCCCTAAGTTCCGTCCATGATTCTTTTTGGATGAATTTTACTCAAAATTCCTCCGTCTTACCCCCTACTGCTTAACTTAGTCTAACGCGGTCGATTTAAAGCCAAATCCTAAGTGTAATATGTTTTTAGAAACCTCTATCTCTAATCTATAACTTTTTGAATCTAAACTTTTAATTTGTACTAATATCGGATGTTAATCACGCTCTAAGGGCTGATTAGGAAAATAAATGCTAATTAGGGAGAAACATCAAAGATTAAATAAAAAACTCACCTTGTCACTACCGGGGTCGGAAATAACCTCGTCCACGTCCACGTGTACGTCCTCATGCTCCATGGTAGTCTTTGGTTTTGTTTTGAATTTTCTCCAAGCTCACCGCTTATTTAGAAAATATTGCAATTTTTGATGATCTAAACTCCCTCTTTCCCTTCCTCCTTTCTTTTCTTTCTTCCTCTTTCTTCTACACTAACACTATTCCACCTAAGCTTTTATGAGTCTTACACTATGGTTTCAAACTTCGAGAAGGGTTTAAACGTTCCTCCTACCTTCTTACACAACTTTGCTTTGTGTCATCCTAATCCTCCTCTCAACAGTCACCACAAATTTCCAAGATTTCTTCCTAAAGCCTACCTAGCCTAAACCTAGGTCACTATTTATCATCTCTCACCTTTCCTTGCCTACTTCTTCTTCTCCTTCCCTAATCTCCTTCCATTGTGTGTAGGTGTGAGTGGTGAGAGAAAACGATTTTGTGTGCAGGTACGATGGTGCTCTGCTCTCTTCTTCCTCCTCCCTTTTGGATTTTATTGGCCCTAATTCTACTTCACCCCCGCTTAGCACTCAATTAGTCCAACACTCTTTTAGTTTGCTTTATCTTTGTTTGTGTTCTGGTTTGAGAGAACCAAAATTTGAAACAAAAAAAAAGAATCAAAATTTGGGAGGAGCCCGGTTGCCCCACCGAGAGCCTGCTGTCCCAACCGGAGCCTGCCTGGTCCTTCCCGGCTGGCTGGCTGGGGGGGGTCGGGAATTTTAATTTAAATATATTTTTTTTCTTTTTTTTAAAAAAAACTTCTGATTTCTGATGGGATGCTGGTTGGGATGCTGGATTGGATGCTAGGCTGGATCTGGTTTCGGATGCTGGACTGGATGCTGGTTTTGGATGCTGGCTTCGGATCTGGATTTTTGCTAAGGCTAAAAAAGACTGGATTTTTGGCTAAGGCTATTTTAAGACTGGATTTTTGCTAAGGCTATTTTAATACTAAATTGTTGGCTAAGGCTAGGGGGAAATAAAACCTCGGGGGTACTAAACTCACTAAGACCTTGGGAAACAACTAAATTAAATAAAACTTTGGAAGACACTACACTAGATAAATGCAAAGGAACCTACATATCTTGGAAGCTAAACTCTGGAGGTTTCCACAAAGGTCTTGGAAACTAGACTTTAGAACTAAACACGGGGTAGGTGCAAAGCTTCGCCGTTAAATTGGTTTTAACACCAACTTTAGGACTTCTTGACACCCCGGGGGTTCAAAGCTCCGCCGTCTACACTTTTAACACACGCTTTAGGACTTCAACCTTGTCACTAGTTCAAAGCTTTGCCGTTTCCAAGGGGGGTCCACACAATGAGAGAGACTTTAGAAGAGGGAAAAAACTAAACCTTTAAAGAAAACACACACACAAGGTCAAAGCTTCGTCGTCCCGGAGGGGGGTCCACTCAACAAGGAGAAGATTAGAAGAGGGTTTGGAATAACTTTTAAAAAACATGCACAAAAGAAGTTCAAAGCTTTGCCGTCTCGGAGGGGGGCCCACTCAACAAGGAAAAGGTTAGAAGAGGGTGTAAGGAAAACATAAAGAGAAAACACACAAGTTAGACTACGTGGCAACACAAAGCTCACACGCTAAAGGCCCCCCAAAGTGGCATCGTCAAGGTACGGTGGGGGGTGACTTTAGGATTAGTGTAAGATACAAAATGACTCTTAAAACTTCACAAGTTAAACCACAACACGTACAAGAGAGAGAGAGGCTCTCCACTTACAACAAGGTACCAAAATTTTGCAAAAGTGTACACAAAACAAGGTAGAAGGACCCCCAAGGACCTTCAAAGCTTGAAAATAAGCAACAATGGAGCCAAAAGTGCTCCGAAAACACCATAGAGGTTTTTGGCTTCAAACGCCAAAATATCCAAAGCAAATTGGACCCACGGGCCCAAACAAAAGTGAGGGGGTGTTCTAGAGAGAGAAATGGGGCCCTTATATAGGTTTCCAAGGGCTCACCCCTCTCTCTAGAGTTCTAAGGTAACCTTATCAACGAGGATTTTCATCCTCATCCTCAAAGATTTTCATCCTACATCCTAAATTTCTACTTCTACCATCTATGCTAGACCAACATCCTAACTTTTGGAGATTAGCTCCAATCGCCAAGCGGATTGCGCCGTTGGATCCAGATCGCCGTGTTTAGTCCTAGATCCCTCTACCCCCCATATTGAGGCCAAAAATCCATCGTAGGCTAATTTAGTTTAAAAACCAAATCGTGGTAAAATCCTAGATCTTGGAGGTCTCCTATTTTGAGAAATGTGAATAGCCTAGGGTCTTTGGTAGGTGCGAGAGAGTCGAGAAGGACTTTTGGTTGACTTTGTTTTGCCATCGTATGGTCCCGGAATGCCGGTCAACGTGGCGGGGACCCCGCCACGTGGTTAATTCCCGAAGAATCTCGCCGGTTCGGGTACTTGCCGCTATTGGAATGTCGTGAAACTTCACGGAGCGCATTATTAACATAAAACAAGCTAGTCTATTTTTTAGTGAGATTTTATTGTAACTTGGGTAATTTCCATGAAATTCCCGTTGGAGGTTAGGAGGGTTGACTACCCAGAAAAGGTTCTTCTACAAGTCGGAAGATGCCGGGATTTTTCACGTGACCTCTTAGGGAGTCGCATGAAAGACGTGCGGGTGTGTTTCCGCACCTGGCGCGATTGGTCAATGGAGATTAAAACTGGCCATCTCCTTGAATTAGCGACGGTGCGGGAATCTTTTGCAGGTGGAGGAATTTTGGCGAACCGATTTCGCCGTTGGACTCCTGGCATGGGATTCACCCTAGAACACCATCCTTGGGCTGTAGCTGGGTTGTCAAAACTGAACGTCCGGGACTAAATCACGTCCAAAATCCGGACGTCTGGACGGTCGGACGTCGGGACGCAGCGTCCGATCGGACGAGGTGGGTAAAACTGCCGTAAAAAAAAATTACCTCAGGTAATTCGGACGCCGCGGTCGGCGGTCGTCTTGACGACCGCATCGGTCGGCTTTCCACTGTCGGTCTGACGACCGCGTCGGTCGGCTTTCCGCTGTCGGTGAGCCGACCGCGTTGGTCGGCTGCCGGTGTCGGTAATCGGGGTCGGCGTTGAGTCGGTCGGGGCGGTCGGCCGGAGGGGTTCAGGATTTCAGGCTGTCACTTTAACAGGGACGGAAAAAATTTTAGAACATACATGGTACATCAGCTATTGGCCTATTGCAATTGCAGCCACTTGCGGAGTTATTTCATTATTGATGTTCAAGAGGTCATGGGTTCGAAACTTACTTTGTACCTTGTTCTTCATTTTCAATATCCAGCGCTTATAAATAGTTACAGATTTCTATTCTACTTCAAGTTGAAATGGGGTACTATAGAGGTATAAGCGTTTTTAGTCAGGCCTCATTGTTTTTTGACTCATTTTTTCATCTTAATTCAAATATGCCGAAGTCTTTTTGGGAACTTTTAGGAATTTTGATCTACATCGAATAGAAATCCAACATTTTCGTAGGTCACATTCATTCTTTTTGAATTTTAGCTGTATAAATTTAATTTACACATATTAACCCCTAAAGTTTCAAGGCCATTTTTTGGCCAAAAAGCACTCAAAACTGCCATTTTTAGGTTTAAGGGTAAAAAAAATTGAAAATTATTTTTTTTATCACATAACCATAGGATCTTATACTTTACTAGTATGGCAATGCGTGGAAAATATTTCAAAATTTTTGACCACACTGATTGCAAGATATCTGCGTTTAAAGTGAAAAAAATAAGTTTTTCAGCACATTGTGGGACGAGATTTTTTGACTTTGAACATTTTTAACTTGAAATTTCTGCACTACAGAGTTTTGAGCTTTAAATCTATATATTTTATAATTGAGTTGAGAGTCTAGCAAAAAAAATCAAATCAAAAAAACTTAATTTTCATTACTAAAAAAATTGTTAAGTAGAAATAGGTACGAGATAGAAGGAAAATCTAAAATATTAATATCTTTTACATAGAATTGAAATGAACTAATCCCAACGGTGAGATTGTTCTAGCAAAAACACTAAATCACGCGGAATTTTTTTTTTTGAAAAATTATAAACATTGCATTCAAAAATGAATCCTACAAGTGTTTTTTTTCAGAAAGATCAGAAGATACTCTAAGTGCCCGAAAAAATAGATTGTCCATAACTTTCTCATAACAAATCCAAATGGAATGAATCAAAGCTTTAGGGATAGACAAAAATATAATCTATGGGAAAAAAATTTAAAATAAAATAAAATGAAATTTGCAACATTTTTTTTGCTGCCCCCTCTCCCTTGTTTTGAGCTTATTTGGGCGTAACTTTTGTTCCCGGGCACCAATTGAAAAAAAAATTATATTCCCATGAAGCTTATCAGTTTTCCTATCTTCAAAAAAAGTTTCAAAAAATGAGGACAAAAATTTAGCCTGTAGGTACCTGCCCAAAATCCCAAATGTCCGCCAAACGGACAATGGTCCTTTAGGGGTTAAACTAGGACAACTATGAAGGTGAAACTCTTCACTACATACAATTCTTGCAATATATTATGCTTCATTGAAGAAAGAAAACATACAATCAAACTTTATTGAATTATAATCCAACAGTTTGAATATCAAACCATCTTAGTGGTGTTTTGTACATCACTAAGCAAAGTAGACAACTAGTACCACAATATAATGTTCTACCAACCAATTACCATTACGTGCTCTATGTATGAGCATCAAAACATCTAAGCGATTCAAGGCCTTTCAATCTCTAAGGCTTATAATCACTATCCCCTTTTACCTCAGCCCCACTACAATCACCTCTACTTCTCCATTCCACATCTTCATCGGATGTCACTTCCATGTCGTCAGATGAAGAATACAAAGTTCTCACTCCTCCGTGCTGTACTTGCCTTGATGTAGATAATCTCCTTGGTTGGTCCTTGCTCTTTTCCCTTTTTACTCTTAATATGGCGTTCCTCCTATCTTCATGAAGGGAAGGAATTGTTTTCATTTTCCCCTTCGAAGAAGAAAGACATGCATCAAGGGGAGTTCTACCTACACCTTGTCTCTTGGTTGGGCTCGCTGCAAAAGGCTCCATTTTCCTTTTACTTTTGGATTTTATGGAGTGTTGGGCATCCAATTTCACTGCTCTAGCTCCTCCTTGAATAGTTACCTTCATTGCATTCAAAGACAACATTGTAGGAGCTGACGATTTTGTCGAGCGCCGTGGTGGTGCATGACCAGATTCCCGAATAAACATTTCTTCCAATGTCTCGTTCATCTCACCATCGGTCGATGGTAAATTGATTGGAGATGAATTGATACGAGGTTGCATTTTTTTTGAAATTCGGACAAGTCGTCTTCCTACACCTGAACTTCCTGAGCCATCCAATGCTACACTAGGAGTTTCGCGTGCTACAGGAAGAACACCGCTATATCGTGCTCCTCTGCATTCTTCAATGACTTGTTTCTTATCTTCATCATGGTCCAAAGAAATTGGGCTCTCAGACCCATGTATCAAACCTCCATCAACATTTCTTTGGACTTCGCTTGGCTTGTCATTTTCATGACTTCGTTCCCCGCTCTTCTCATTTGCCAATACCACAATGGATTGAACACTTGCATTGCCCACATTCATTCAAACATTCAACTGACATCCTCCTTTGTCAATGTGCTCTTCATTCTCTTGCACTTCTCCCATTGTCATGGATGTACACTTCAAACTTTGAAGAACTTCATCCGCTTTTGGAGTGTCATCATTGACATTCCTTGTCCCATTCGCCTCCGGATCTTCTACGTAAGCCGCTTCCCCTTGCGATACGATATTTTGGCTATTCAAAAATCCGGTCCCATCGCAAAATCTAGCTAGGGGAATATTATCTTCATTGTCCATATTGATGTCCTCGTCCGATTCATCGAACTCATAAGCGTCTCGATGATTGACCCCAAAGTCTTCATTACTGCGATTAGGGCTCTGAAGCGGTCCATTGTCATAGTCCTGCATGTCGTCGTTTATGGCATTTTCCTCACTGAATTGTAGCCCATAATCCTCGTCAACTTCCTCGTCTTCCGAGATAAACCCCTCTGAATCTTCTGACTCCACGTTCTCATGGTACCACTTCTTCTCATCATTTTCTTTTGATGCCGTTAAAACTTTCAAATTGCTGTACACATACACCAAATCTGCTGCTCTTTGTGGCTTCAACTTGTTCCGAGATTTGTTGTGGACAAACGAATAGTTACTCCAATTTCGTTTGCATGAAGATGATGATACTGGTTGGGCCAATATCCTCTTTGCAATTGGAGCAATGAGCTTCCCACATGCACCTTCAAAATCCCACCAAGCATGTGCCGACAACATCTGTTCGCCCGGGTCTAACATGTTATGGAACGGAGGGGTTCTATGTCGAAAGGCTACAAATTCCCTCACGACCATTGCGTAATCTTCGGGTTTACAAATTTTCATTATAACTCGCTTGCATGCCTCCGTTGCATTTGTGTCGTCAGCTAGTTCTTTATCGTGCAGCAAGTACGGGTTCACAAGAGCTCCTGCATAGTGTAGATCTGTCTCCCCCATTTTTCGTCGGTTCACAAATGAGGCCTGCAGTCGTTCTGCTCGATTTGCGGGCAAAGAAAATGGCTCTTTCTCCAAGTCCATCACATGTTTCTCTAAACCCTTCATAATATGCAATACCTTTCCCATGCATGGTGTCTTCGCATCTAAGTCGCGTAGAGCAAATACAACTGGACCCACTACATCTCGAATATTGACACAACGATTCCAGAAATGCGAATCGAGAACAAATTTCTTGACATCTCGAGACTCAGACCGGGGTTGTGTTTTCCGATTGTCCTTTAGCTTCCGCACATACTCCACCCACTGCGGATCCACCACACTTTGTTGTAATGCTACTTTGACCTTCAACAAACGGTGAATCATAATAAAATTCGAGGCAAACCTCGTTTTGGCCAGCAACAACAAGCTATATTTTGTCTCGTGCTTTCGAAATATAGCAAGCGGCATCTGCCTACTCTTGAAGAATTTCACAATGGCATGGGCTCTCTTCAGATATTCATCAATCCATTTTTCCTTCCCCCAATCTTTCAACAACAAATTCAAGGCATGCACCACGCATCCTTGAGAATAAATGTGTGGATACTTACTGGATACCAAATTCCATGCCGCTTGATTTACCGGAGCATTATCAGCACTGATTTGTACCACATTGGTGGGACCCACGTGCTCTATAAACTTTTCCAAGACAGATGCCATATACTCTGCGTTTTTTTCCATCCCGCTTGTATCTACCGATCCAACAAATTCCTCTCCGGCAGAAGATACGAGCATGGCATTTATCAATGGGCGGTTTGTAACCGAGCTCCATCCATCAATAGACAATGTTGCTCCAAACTTCCTTATGCTATCTTCGGTTCTCCTCAGGAGCTTTGCCTGAAGGTCTGTCTTTGCTTCGTCAAGCAATTTGCATCGTAGATCATGATATGATGGTGGTGTGTACGGCCTATTCCACTCTACCGTGAGTTTTACTGCTTCTTTAAAGGCTGGATTTCGGGCTACAGCATATGGTATATTTGCCGCATAAAAAAAATTGGCCCACATTGCATTCAATTTGCGTTTGTGTGCTTCTTCAAATCCATCTATTAGCATGCTCTGTTTGTACGGCCTACTGCTGGATGCCCTGGGAGTTCCACGTTCACCAGATGTTTCAGTAATTCGATTCCCTTCCGAACCCACACGAAGAATTTCTTGCGGTACTGTGCATGAATCTTCCTGTATAGAACGTGATCTGTCCCTGCCATTGGAGAGGTCACTCCCGTCCGTGGGCATGTTGTTTCTATCCACATTGTCCACACCCGATCTCCGTGGGAATTTCCCTTCACAACGACGAAATAGACCTCGAATCTCTGATGTCAATTTCGGACAAAGGCAAACTCCGGTATCACGAGCACCAGATGCGCCTTCATATCCTAGATGGCTCAACATTCGCGCGGGCTTTTTAGCAAACAACAAGTTGCAAGCCTTGCACTGCACTTTACTCGGTGGCACGAGGCCATACCAAGGAGAGAAGTCCTTGCTCATAGTGACAAGTTTGAATTCCTTATAATTGAACCAATTCAAAATCACAAAGTGCACACACAATGTCAGAATCTCAACAGTGTCCAAAATCAGTTTAGCATGATGTGTACAAAGCCTTGAAAATCAAGGCCCCCCCGTCCACTGAACTATGCATTACCGAGCAAGGGACACAAAAAATTGCAGCTCCTAACCCTCGGAAATCTTAGCGTTCAGTTTCTCAGGAGTGCTTCTAAAAACTTTCTTCCTTGCACTTATACTCCTGAACTGCTGCCGACCGTTGGAGAGGAAATCTGCTCGCTTTCAACGGTCAGTCAGTTTCTGCCGTCCGATTTCCGATCAAGGCGGTCGGCGAAGTCGGGGCGGTCGGCCGGAACCGCCGGTCGGGAAAGTCGGGGCGGTCGGCCGTTCGGAGCGGTCGGCCGGAACCGCCGGTCGGGATAGTCGGGGCGGTCGGCCGTTCGGGGCGGTCGGCCATTAGGGGCGGTCGGGGAAGTCGGGGCGGTCGGCCAATCGCGGCGGTCGGGGAAGTCAGGGCGGTCGGCCATTCGGGGCGGTCGGCGGAGCTGGGCAATTGCCAGGAGGAATTCGGCGTCCACCCATGTGAGCTCCCAATTTGTCACTTGGGACTCGTAGAATTATTTTTTTGGAAATTTGCAATTTAAAGTTGATAAAAGTATAGAAAAATCCCTAAAAAGAGTGTAGAACCGAAATAGGGTTGTGTCATACCCATTATAGTATTTGGTCTAGATTTGTGTTTCTTACTTAGAATCCCCCAAACCTTGCCTAAAATAGTGTAGAAATAACGAAAAGGTTAGATTTGGAGGATTCGAGTCACACAGCCCCAAAAGGGCTAAATCCCACCATGAATGTGGCGATTCATAGCTAGGTCGGTCCGAAGGATCCACAGCGAGGCCACTAGGTTGGGTCCTAGAGTTAGATTTAGAATTCCCCATTAGATCGACGAATTCCCAAAATCCCGATTGTTAGCATGCAGGAGCCACTCACGCAAGACCGGGCCGTGGAGGAATCTACAGCCCAAGAATGGTGTTCTAGGGTGAATCCCATGCCAGGAGTCCAACGGCGAAATCGGTTCGCCAAGATTCCTCCACCTGCAGAAGATTCCCGCACCGTCGCTGATTCAAGGAGATGTCCAGTTTAAATCTCTATTGACCAATCGTGCCAGGTACGGAAACACACCCGCACGTCTTTCATGCGACTCCCTGAGAGGTCACGTGAAAAATCCCGGCATCTTCCGACTTGCAGAAGAACCTTTTTCCGGGTGGTCAACCCTCCTAACCTCCAACGGGAATTTCATGGAAATTACCCAGGTTACAATAAAATCTCACTAAAAATTAGACTAGCTTGTTTTATGTTAATAATGCGCTCCGTGAAGTTTCACGACATTCCGATAGCAGCAAGTACTCGAACCGGCGAGATTCCTCAGGAATTAACCACGTGGCGGGGTCCCCGCCACGTTGACCGGCATTCCGGGACCATACGATGGCGAAACGAAGTCAACCAAAAGTCCTTCCCGACTCTCTCGCACCTACCGGAGACCCTAGGCTATTCACATTTCTCAAAATAGGAGACCCCCAAGATCTAGGATTTTACCACGATTTGGTTTTTAAACTAAATTAGCCTACGATGGGTTTTTGGCCTCGGTACGGAGGGCGAGGGGGTCTAGGACTAAACACGGCGTTCTGGATCCAACGGCGCAATCCGTTCGGTGATTGGAGCTAATCTCCAAAAGTTAGGATGTTGGTCCAGCATAGATGGTAGGAGTAGAAATTTAGGATGTAGGATGAAAATCTTTGAGGATGAGGATGAAAATCCCCGTTGATAAGGTTACCTTAGAACTCTAGAGGGAGGGGTGAGCCCTTGGAAACCTATATAAGGGCCCCATTTCTCTCTCTAGAACACCCCCTCACTTTTGTTTGGGTCCGTGGGTCCAATTTGCTTTGGATATTTTGGCGTTTGAAGCCAAAAACCTCTACGGTGTTTTTGGAGCACTTTTTTGCTCCGTTGTTGCTAGATTTCAAGCTTTGAAGGTCCTTAAGGGGTCCTTCTATCTTGCCTTGTTTACTCTTTGTGTACTCTTAGTGCTCTTGTTTTGAGTTGAGAAATCTTCTCTTTCCGTGTGTATCTTTGTTTGTGTCCTTGAGAGCTAGCTTGTGTGGTTTAGAGGCCTTGTGGTGTCTTACACTAACCCTAAAGCAACCCCCCACCGTACCTTGGCGATGCCGCTTTGGGGGGCCTTTAGCGTGTGAGATTGTTGTGTTGTCACGTGTTCCTAACTTGTGGGGTCTCTAAGTGCGCTCTTACCCTTGATCTAACGTTTCCCTTGTTGAGTGGACCCCTCCCCTTGTGGGACGGCGAAGCTTTGACTTTGTGGTGTGGGTTTCTCTTAAGTATTGGTCTAACCTTCTTCTAACTTCTCTCTTGTCGGGTGGACCCCCCTCCGGGACGGCGAAGCTTTGACCCTATGTACGTTTCCTTTTGAAAGTTTTTTGTCTTTACCCTCTTCTAAAGTCCCTCCCATTGTGTGGTCCTCCCTTGGAAACGGCGAAGCTTTGAACTTATGACAAGGTCAAAGTCCTAGAGTGTGTGTTAAAAGTTTAGGCGGCGGAGCTTTGAACCCCCGGAGTGCTATCAAGTCCTAAAGTTGGTGTTAAACCCAACTTGACGGCGAAGCTTTGAACCTCCCCCGTGTTCAGTTCCAAAGTCTAGTTTCCAAGACCTTTGTGGAAACGTCCAGAGTTTAGCTTCCAAGATATGTAGGTTTTCTTTGTGTTTGGCAAGTCCCATGGTTCCAAGTTTTAGTTAGGCTAGGGTTCCCCAAGTTTTAGTTTTCCCCCTAGTTTTTAGTCTAAGTGTCCCCAAGGTTTAGTTGTCCCCCTAGTTTTTTAAGTCTAAGCGTCCCCAAGGTTTAGTTTTCCCCCTAGTTCTTTTCCCCTTTGTATTAGTTTTTTTTTTTTTAGCCTAGCCTACCCAAAGTTTGCAAGAAAAAAAACCAGTCCAAGCTCACAGTCCAGTTCACAGTCCAGTTCACAGCAAGTTCACAGTCCAGTTACAGTCCAAGTTCACAGCCAGTTCACAGCCAGTCACAGTCCAGTTCACAGCCAGTCAACAGTCCAGTCACAGCCAGTCACAGTCCAGTTCATAGCCAGTCAACAGTCCAGTCACAGCCAGTCAACAGTCCAGTCACAGTCCAGTCACAGTCCAGTCCAAAAAAAACACAGAACGTAGCAAAGAAAAAAAAAACAAATTATAATTAATTAATTAAAAAAACCCGACCCCCCTCCAGCCAGCAAGAGGCCGGCCAGTAGGAGGTCGGCTTGGCTCGGCAGGCTTGGTCCAGGGCCCCGGGCTCCACCTTCTCCTTGTTTTTTTTTCTGAATTTTTTCCCTTTCCTAAACCAAAAAGAGGTGTTGGATTAGATGGGCTAGGGGTAGAGTAGGGGAGTAGGAACTAGGGAAAAGAGTCTAAAAAGGGAAGAGGGGGAAGAGAAGTAGCACCTCCACGCACACACCTGCAAACAAGCCCTCCCAACTCTCTCACCACCAACACAACACAAGCAAGAATGGAAGGAGATTAGGGAGAAGAAGTTGAAATAGGTGGAGAAGGTGAGAGACGATAAATAGTGACCTAGGCTTAGGCTTAGGTAGGATTAGAAAAGGAAATCTTGAGAATTCGTGGTGACCGTTGAGAGGAGGATTAGGATGACACAAAGGCAAAATTGTGTAAGAGGATAGTTGGCATCTTAAAAACCTCCTTGAAATTGGAGACCATAGTGTAAGACTCATAAAAGCTTAGGTGGAATAGTACTAGTGTAGAAGAAGGGAGGAAGAAAGAAAAAGGAGGAAGGGAAAGAAGGAAGTTAGATTGCAAGGGTGTAATATTTTTCTCAAATTAAGCGGTGAGCTCGGAAAAAATCAAACGAAACAAAGGATTGCTATGGAGCATGAGGATGTCTACGTGGACGTGGACGAAGCGATTTCCGAAACCGGTAGTGAAGAGGTGAGTTTTTGAAATTAACCCTTGGTATTTTCCCTAATTAGCATTGATTTCCTTAATCAGCCCTAAAAGTGTGATTAGCAAGCCGTGATTAGTGCAAATTAGAAGTTTAGATTCAAAAGTCTATAGATTAGTGATAGGGGTTTCCAAAAACATCTTATAATTAAGATTTGACCGTAAACTGACCGCGTTAGGCTAAGTTAAGCGGTAGGGGGTAGAACGGAGGAATTTTAATTAAATTTGATCCACAAGGAACAATGGACGGAAATTAGGGTTAAATTAGAAGGAGAATTTAGGATTAAAATTAGGGATTAATTAGCAGTTAGAATTAGAATCAATCTACACTTTTACTTTTTTTAAAAAGTTAAAATTCTAAGGTCAAAATCTAGAGTTAACTTTGGGAAGTTAAAAAGTAGAATTAATTTGGAAGTTTAACTTAGGGGGGTAAAATTCCAGTGAAACCTTAGGGTAGTTTAGAAAAGGAAGTTAGGGTTAACTAGGAGTAAAAAACCCGAGTAAGAAGTAGAAATTAAAAGTAAAAACTTTAGACTAAAATTAGGAGGTAGAAATTACGAGTAGAAATAGGAGTTAGATCTTGAAGTTAGAAATTCGAAATTAGAGTGAATGTTAGAGGTCAAAAGCTAGAATAAAATTTAGAAGTAAAACTTGAAGTAACCTTTAAGAGTTAATTTAGGATTAAAACGATAGGATTAAATTGGGAAGTAGAAAGTCAAAAAGTCAAAAGTCAAAAGTTAAGATTAAATTTCAAAGTTAAACTCTAGAGTCAAGTGGGGAAGTAAAAAAGTTAGAGTAGAAAGCTAAAGTGAAAAGTGAAAGTTATAGTTAGATTTGGAGGGTAAAACTTAGAGTTAATTTAGGAGTAAAAACCTAGGGTTAAAAGTTAAAACATAGAGTTAAAATTCAAGGGTAAATCTTAGAGTTAATTTAGGAGTAAAAACTTAGAGTTAAAAGTTAAAACCTAGAGTTAAAATTCAAGGGTAAATCTTAGAGTAAAATTAGAAGTAAAAATTTAGAAGTTAAAGTCAAAACATAGAGTTCACTTTAGAAGGTAAATTTTAGAGTTAGTCTAGGAGTAAAAACTTGGAGTCAAAAGTCAAAACAAAGTCAAACGGTAGCATTAAATTTTGAAGTTAAATTCTCTAATTAGTTTGGGAAGCTAAAAACCTAGAGTATACTTAGAAGTTAAAAGTTAGAGTAAGAATTGGAACTTTAGGGGTAGCTTTTAAAAGTAGAACTTCTAGGTGGAGTCTTAGAAACCCAAGATAGTCTTAGGGGTTCATGGAAGGAACATAGGGGTTCCCCTTTTTACGTAGTTAGGGACGTTAGAAATGACGCCAACTACCCAGTCTACCCTCGACATAGGATAGATAGTTAGGGAGTTAGAATTTTACCATTACCCCTGAGCATTGCAGTTATCTTGTGAGTTACTACATGCATTCTAATTATTCGCTGCCATCCACGACACTTAGGAAACGTTAGCAAAAAAGATCCATTGCTTGGAAGGCACAGTGGACCGCGCTCACATCACCCCCATATATTAAAAATGTGGATAAAGGCATAGAACCTGGTTGGTGTTCGCTCTATTACCAAGGGTGGGTAATCCAGCGCCCACAACCCATCACTTTAATATGAAGGATAACAGATTCAGAACATAGAGGATTTAGTAGACGATTGACCCGCCATTGCAATTGGGGGCACTTAAAGGTTTGTTTCATTATTGCTCATGACGAGGTCATGAGTTCGAATCCTACTCTATCCGGCGCTTATAAATAGTTCTAAACTTCTATTCCACTTCAAGTTGAAATGGGGTACTATAGAGGTTTAGAGCTATTTATGAGTGCTTTTAACTAGGCCTCAATGTTTTTTTTTATCATATTTTCAATTTAATCCACAAATGCCAAAGTCTTTTTTAGATCTTCTGAAAATTTTGCTCTACATTGAACAGAAACTCAATATTTTTTTGAAGTGAACTTCATTTTCTTTGAACTTTAACCTTTAAAGGTTTTTTACTATGTTTTCACCATAATTGTTTGAAAAATGCCATCTCCAGTACAAGTAGCAAATTCTGGTAAAAAAAATTCCACCATACATATAACCGGAGTATCTCGTAGTAAATTATTCAAACAAATTCTGGAAAGACTTTTTCAAATTTTCACCATGTACATTGCAAGATAATAGCTTCTGAATCGACAAACACGCTTTATTGGGCCCTGCGAAAATCAAGGCACCTACACTTCACAAAGTCACATTATATAATAAAATGACAAAACCGATTGTAAATCTTTCGGTTCTTTTTCCTAAAGAAGTTGGCCACGTGCTTGAAAATTTTTAAGTTCATTTGAAATTGTACAATTGTTAGAAAAAAAATAGTAGGTAGAAAGAAGTGGAGAATGAATCAAATCATTAAATTGTTACGAATTTTATTATAGAATTGGAAAGTGCCAATTCAAACGGTTGTAGTGTTAAAATAAATAATTTGCATCCAATGTTTTCTTTTCTTCCAACAATATTGAAATTTAAATTAAATAAATGACTTCAAAGCTTTTTTTACAGTAGGGATTCTATAACTACCTTCAAACTAAGAATCCTTATAAATTTTGATTCACTCATTTGAAATAAATGATTGAAGCTTCCCGCGTATATATAAATCTATAGAGCCAATTTCAAATTTTTGATTTAATAAAAAGGTATTTTAGAAGAACCTTTTTTTACTTTCCGGGTTGTCCAAACATCAAAGAAAACTACATAGTACATATCATGCAATAACTTTTTCACTTTGTTACCAAATGTTATGAAAATTGTTGGGCCTTACCGCCTTACAAATATTCCTTGAGTCCTTGGATACATCATACATCTAGTGTGAAAATTTCAAAGGAAAAAAAATAAAATTTCATTAACAATGAGTTGCCCAAAATCACTATGTTTCCAGAAAACCATGTCTTGTACTTCAGGGATTCACTATATAAATTCAATTTCTGCATACGAACCCCTAAACATCAAGATTATTCTCTACAATTTTAAATGCGAGGAAAATTTCTACAAAGCACTACTTCAAAGAATATTCCGGCTTTAATATACACATTCAAGTTCTGCATTCTGAATTATACATTCCGCCTAATACATTTAAAGTCAACAATGCTGTCTCTAATATTTTTCTATACCTTTAGCAAGGAAAAATTTGAAATTTCTTCTACATTCAACTACAAGCAAAATACCATCATTTCTTTATTAAAAATTTGTTGGACTGCATTTGAATGGACATTCTTCTGGCATGATGAATTCCTAATATTCTTGTGTTCTTCATATCTATGACCTCATTTCTGCAAGTCCAACTTCAAACTACATTCAAGGATTCAAGGCTGTCTTGGCTTGGACAGCCACTTGCCCACTTGCCCACTTCGTATACTTGTACATTTGTAATTCTAGCGAAATTAGATAAATATGTATTCTAATAACACCAACTCTAACGAACACATATGGAAACAAAGTGATAACAAAAGTATTTCCACAAATGAAGTTCACTATCATCGAAGCAAAATGAAAAAAGACTAAAAGTTTGAATCTATTATCATTCAGGACCTGAACGTTGAAGACCTTATGGATTAAAGGACCTACTGCAAACAAAATTCATGACAATAAAATTTTTCTATTCAAAGATTATATAATCATGATTCATGAAGGTGTTTTAAGTGCAAAAATGACTTCAAAAGTTGAAGTCTTCCGAGCCTCTTTTCCCTTTCCAAATCTATGAAGTTAGTAAGCAAAAACATTAAGGTTTAGGGGTTTATCACATGCACAATCTCAATCAGTTCACGGCTTCTTAAATTGTACTCTACATTTCTCTAAATGAATTTTTAATGTGCTTTTGCTTCCAACGTCTACTGTTTCGAGCGCTCATTTTGAAGAACATTGAATAATAAGGAAAATCAAGATTGAAACTGGTACCCTTGTACAAAATCATTTATAGCAAAATCATAGTCGATCATTCCAAAATATTTTTTTTGGCCATAAAATTAGACTTCATACGGTATTTCTTTGGCATGTTCATTGTTAATTAGAGCGACTTTGTTATTTTTTTTAAAAATTCAAAGTTTTGTCCCCACCCAAATTTGAAGCCAAGGGCATTTACGGTTCTATGAATTAGAGTCGCAAAAAATGAATGAACTTCTCCGTTCCATATGCAAGGAATAATAGACATTGACAAATCATAAACACAACATTATTTTGCAATGTAATCACGCAGAACATATATTTTACAAAATTGTTTGAAGGTGCATTCAAAAGTACCATAAAGTCATAGCAAAATCAAAACATATTTGTATTGCATATATATCCAAGAGTACTATGAAATATTGAAAGTCAATCCTCAATTCCTCATGACATCCAAACGACACTCTCTTGTCCATATACTTCTACTTTAAAAAAACCAAAGTCCAACTACATCATTCTTCAGCACCTGCCACTACCTTCTCCCGAAACAGGAGATGTCCCTTCTCCAGCCAAGAGTCTTCTAGTAGCTTGTCGAGTTTGGCGTTGTTGACTTACTCGAACAATGCGCCCTCCGGATTGCACTTCTTCGTCAACCTTGGAAAACAACCGCTTTGATTCCGGAGAGTGGTCATCCTCATCTTCAACCCTACGTTTCCTCTTCCTCGCGGGAGTCAAATCTACTTCGCCGGCGCTCAGAGCTCTCAAAGCAACATCCACTCGATCTACCATCGCGTTCATTGCCACATCATCGTCTTCGGATTGCAAATTGTTCGGTCGATCTCCTTGCAACAAGAATGCCCTCCATTGAATTATAATGTCGGACATCCTCTTGTCGAATGCCCCTACCACATCTACTAATGCATGCTCTGTACTTGTTGCTGCATCTACTTGGACAAGAGCGCGAACTTTTGCAGCCTCTTCCAACTTGGACAAGAAGAAGGCCCTGCCAATCAAAGTGTGGTTATACGCGCCGTACTGCTCCTTAAACTCTTTTGGACCCTCCACCTCCACCCAATTGCCATCTGGCCCTTTTTTCACCTCCTTTTCAGGAAATCGGAAGAATTTCTGGTGCTGCAAGCTCCAATGCCCCCTCATGTTGCGACAAAATAATTCACAACCCTCTTCATTTTCAATAACTCGTGCTCGCAACTCCACCTCTTTGTTCATAGTCATCCACATGAGATCATCTACCGGTTCTTGGGACTCCTCGTAAAGTCCATGCTTTCGCTCATTTGCATCCCATGTTAGAGGTTTTCTCCAATGCAAGTAATTCAAAAACTTGTATGGTCCTTGGTCCAATGGAAGGTTCCAACGATTGTATTCGTGGCCTGGGGGCATCACTTCCAAAATCCCAAGCATTTCATAGAACCTAGGACTCAAAGGAGAGCGACACTCCGCACAAACTGAACGAATGAGCGATGCTCTAACCATGCATGTTACATGAAAAGTGTGACGACATTGGCCCATAGTTAGAGCTCCTTCAGGACCAAAGGGGCCTTGACAAACACTACAATGACCCTCCAAGATGCCCGGAGCCGAATCACAAGCGTGCACTACAACCTTCTCATGCTTCTTGATGTGTGCTGAAAGTGTATTGTAAGGCACCCATCCTTCCTCTGCTTCAAAGGTCCAATTCACATTTTTAATTGGTGATTCCTTCTTTGTGTGATTCAAGCGCTCAAACATGACATCCATGTCTCCCCAACATGTAATTTCGGTATACCCCCTAATTCCTTGATGGAACGCATTTTGGAACCTCTTTAAAGAGGTCTCAATGGCAGTACAATCTTCAGCCGACTTCATTGCCAATTTTTGAAGCCCTTGCATTGCTCGGGATACCACGGAGGGCCTGTCTTGGAGAATCTGCATACATGCCAACCACCGATACTCCAATCCGTACCCGGGCATATAGTGACGCAAGTCCATTGTCTGTTTCATTTGTTCCAAGTCCGACTGAAGAAGGGCTTTTTCTCGAATTGTTTCATTCAATTTTTGTTTCAGCTCTTCAAACTCCTGACCTTCAATTTGCATGGAAGCATCCATCAGTGTCGGGGTAGGGTTATTGGTGGAGGGTCGTACCTGCACTTCCCATCTACGGGTTTCCTCCTCGTCATCCAAATGCACAACTTCGGTCTCCTGCACTGCTTGAACTTTATCGAAAGGAAGAGAGAGTTTATCCTCACTTTCTTGACTTGGCTCCACAGACGGGGGTTTCACATTGTCTGTGATGGGTACCCCTTCATGCATGCGATTGAATTTAATGAGTTCAGTTTCTAATCTTTCATTCTCATCCATACGGACAAGCATTAATGAATTCCTGCGCTTTTCTGCCTTCACAAGCTTTTTCTCCATCTGCACTTGTCGGGCCAAGTCCTTGCACTTTGCCTTCAACTTCATGTTTTCTGACTCCAAGAGAAGCACCTCGCTTGCTTTGCCTATATTGTCATCGAGAAGTGGTACCATGGACTTTGTGAAATCCAAGAAAGACAAGGCACCAGTCATCAATTCTGGAGAGACTCTAGAAAATTCTTGCGCCATCTCGATAATCCTTGGCGTAATTTGAGCTACAAGTCGAGCTGAAGAAGTTAGCGAGAAAGCAGTTTCCACAACCGATGGCTTGATAGCTCCCCATAAATGCACTCCAGAGCTGCTGGCCTCGTGGTTGGGGTCATTTTTCTGAAGCTCTTCTTGATGCTTCTTCCACCGATTGTCGCAGTCTAGCAGGAATTCCACTTCCTTGGTAGTTTGCATTAGACCAAGGTTCTCCACTGGGTCATCACCTGGTGGTGACAAATGTGGATGCTCGCTTTCAGGCTCTATCCCATCAATAAAAAGGTTCATGGCATCGTCCTGGGGTTCTTTTCCGTGTCTTCGTGTCGGTTGTACTTCCATTTCTGGACTTAGGATTGGACTTGACGGTAAAGACGAAGGCGGAAGAGGTGTGTACATCAAGGGCTGTAGAGCATTGCTCTCTAGAAGACTATCAATTCTAGCATTGGCCCTTGCAACTTCTTTGTCGCCAACCTCCTTTCGTGGCAAAATAGGTGCCCCATTTCCTATCGCGGGGCCGCGTTTGTTTGGAGCAGTCTCTCGACCTAACACAGTACTCAAAATCGGTTTGGAAGTCAAACACATTTGAGGAGTCAGAAACACCAGTCTCTTTGCGCCTCCCGAAGCGGCATTGCTCACTTTCACTGGGGGAGTTGGTAAGACTTCTTCTATTGTACCTCCCGCGAGGGCATTGCCAACTTCCGCAAGGGCATGCAATGAACCCAACTGCGCTGCATCACTTGTCCCCTCCCCAACCTCCGTTGTATGCGTTGTAGTAATTTGTAATGCTTCTTTGGGTTTTGCCTGAGGCTTGGGGGGACAATGGGGAATATCTTTCTGGTTTCTTCCAATCAGAAGTGGACACTGTGCTGTTGTCGGAAACATACTCCAATCCACTTTGCGGCCCAGTATGAGTTCCGCATAAACCATAGATGCCAAGGTATAATTGATGTACCCCTTACTCATTCCCTTGTCTCCAAAAAGCGCCCGCCAGACCTCCTTCGATCGACAAACAAATTGCGAGTTTTGGCAACTCTTTGGTTTGCAACCGAAAGCCCGTGTGTGGACCGAGTGAAAATCTCGAGGCCACAACTTGCCAATGTGGTACATTTTAACATACTGCTTGCAGATTTTGGAGGTCCAATACTCTGCTCCCTCTTCCTCCCATCCGCTTTCGGCTTTGATGTCAGGATTATCTAAAATCTCATAATGAAGCTCATGTTTGGCTCCCTTCTGTTTAATCCTTTTCATGTTATCACCACCTGAAGTCATCCCATCGGTAGTCGCATCACCTTCACCAGTCATGATTGGCAATTTGAAATTGCCTTCACCTCCAATTCAAGAAATACTCCGCAAGTGACGTCCAATGTATATGTACAAGTAAAAATGTCAAAAAGTTCCCGTATCAAAAGCTCAATGACTTCAACTCTCCACCATGTAGGAGCAACTGGCGCATAAAGCAACAGAGATCAGCCGACTTGGCGCCGAAGGGGAGTTGAAGTGAGGAGGTCCGAGGAGGCCGTCCGCTCTTATAGCCGACCAACCCCAGACCTAAGCCGCGTCCGCCGCCGGACCAGCCCCGAACCTCACGGACCTGCCCCGGACCGACGCGTTCCGCCTCCGCGGCGGTCGCCGAAGCCGCAGTCCGCCCCGAACCTCTGCCGACCGCGCACCGACCGACCCCAGCGACCGCTCCAAACTGACCGACCGCCCGAACCAACATACGAAGCCATCCGAACCAAACACGGCCGTTTTAGGGTACGCCGACCGATTCGGACGGCCGACCTGGACGACCGCCAGGGTTGACGAAAATTGTTCACCGCTGCAGAAGACCGACTGTCTGGAACCTCGGATTCCGCATTCTGCACTAAAACGGTTTGATTCGCTTTTACATTGGATGCATCCTTCTAGAAGCATCCAATGTAGAAGTCATGTAGAAGTAATAATGTGTATTGTGATTGAATTTCTTTTTTCATGTTTTAAGGCTCTTGTCTAAGTAGTATTTCCTAAACCCTATACCCTAAACCCTAATCAGAAATCGTATGCTACAAATCCTAAATTCAAAACACTGCAATGTGATATAATCAAATGATTCTTCAGTTTTTATTTTGGATCCAATGGAAGGACCAATTGTATTAATCCCTAGAGGAGGAAGGTGATATTCCTATCAAAAAACAACTAAAAATTTTCAGTGCTATTTCAAAGAGTAAAGAACCATCAAACCTTTCTTTTTGGGAATATCAAACTATAAGATCTTATTCTTAACTAGTATATGGATACGTAAAAGAAAGCTTCAAAAACTAAACTGTGTATAGTATAAAATATATGAATTTAGAAGGAAGAAAATTAGTTTAGTGGCACCTTGCTTGACTATAGTTTTTGGCTTTGAATCTTTGTAGTTCAAGTTTTTAACACTAATGATTTTGATTATCCACTTATCTACGTAAAGTAGTTGAATTCATAATGTACCCAAAAAATTTAGGAAAAAAACCACTTGATTTTCACTCATTATAAAATTGTCAAGTAAAATTGGATGGAAGATGGAAGAAAAAACGAAACTGGTAATAACTTTTAGATGGAATTGGATCACAATAATCTCAACAGTGAGATTCTTGTAGCTAGGAAATCTAAGAGACTAAGATTGTCCAACAATTTCCTTGGTAAAATTCTAAAAATAACATCCAATAGTGAATCATTCAAATTTTTTTTTCCTTGAGATTCTTAAATTGTCCGAAAAAATCAGATTCTGAAGAACTTTTTCATTATTAATCCAAAATTTCAAATTGAAGGGAACAAAGCTTCACATGTAGACAAAAATGTAATCTTTGAGAAAAACATTCGAAGAAAAAATTACTTTGAATTTCTCTTATTTTTTTTTTTTTACTTCTCTCATTGCACTTCGATTAGGATTCAAACTATCAATTATATTCAATTTTTGGGGCAATTTCACAAGTGCACTTGACGTGTACTTCTTGTAGTCTTTAGATATAGGGTGAAAGGTTTATCTCTCAACTAAAAGGGCACCATTACTTTTCTCATTTCATTTGAATCAGAAATTCCCCCAAAATTGGCAACCAAAAATATATTTTACAAATGAAGAGCAAACAACTTTGCTTAATAAACCTCAAGCACACATAAAACACACATTGGAAAACCATATCTGAAAAAATTGAATCAGCAGTTCTTTGTTTTCAAATGAAACAAAAACACTAAAGACACGTAGATAGACCTGAAGCACACCTCAATCACAATTGAACCTCAATTTTACTATTTTAGAAATTTGTGATCTCCTTTATTCAAAAAAATAGTTTATTAAGAGTTCATATTGAATGCATTTCAAATTAGGAGAGAATTTTTCAAATGAACTTAAAGTTTACATGCATGGCACCTTATTTTCCACCCCTTCAATCATAAATTCAAGTAACTATATTTTTTGTTCTTCATAAATTCAAGAAATTTTAAGAATGTGCTTGAAAGTTGCTTGAAGAATTGAAATAAACCTTAAGCATGGTAGGAGCACACTTTAAGCACTGTATTACTACATCTGAATTTCTAAACCAGAAGAAATTCAAATTTTTATTCTTTTAATATGAAGAAATCTAAGTAGTAGGAATTTGCTTGAGGTGAACTGATGGTGGACCTCAAACGCAACTCAAGCAATTTCATTTATATTGTAAATTTTGAAATTTTGAAAAGAAGATTCTATTATCTTCAAATTTATTTAATTTGAAATGAATGGAAATAGTGAAAATGTATACTAGATGTGCTTGAGGTGTACTTTCAAGCATAATTTAAGCATTTGGTATTTTGATGAGTTGATATTGAATTATTCAATAAGAGATTTAAATTAAAATCATTTTTAGGATCCACACTACTTTGAACAGTAAAAACGTGCTTCAACCTTTAGGTGAGCTTGAAGTACACATGAAATACACCTTACGCTATTTTTATTTATTTTTTGAAATTCGATCTTTTTATTGTAAAAGATTTCAATTTAAAGTTGTCTTTATAATCCAACATAATTTGACCCCTTAGTTTTTTTGACTAAGTTTTCACCAAAACTGCTCCAAAACTGCCATTTCTGGTACAAGTAATAAATTTTGAAATAAAAATATTTTTGGACACATATAACGTTGGATCTTGTAGTAAATTAATTTGAGAAGATGTGGAAAAAATATCAGAATTTTCCACGATGTCGATTGCAAGATAATAGGATTAATAGCGTTTGAACTTTGGAATGACAAAAATGCTTTTTTGGTCCCTGCCCTAAACCAGGCACCTGCATTTCACAAGGTCACATTTATATGAAAAGATGTCCAAAATGGTAGTTACTCTTTGGATTCTTTTCCTTAGACAAGTTGGCCACATGCTTCAAAATTTTTAGATCATTTGGAATTGTACAATGTACAGGAAAAAAATTGTAAGTTGAAAGAAGTAGAGAATGATTCAAATGTTCACTAAATTGTTACAAATTTAATTATCAAATTGAAAAATGCCAATCCAAAGCAGTTGTAATATTAAAGTAAATAATGTACACCCAATGTTTTAATTTTATTTTCGAAGTTATTCAAAATTGAGTTAAATAAATGACTTCAAAGTTTTCTTTAGACTAATGATTCCATAAGTACCCTTAAAGTAAGAATCCTCATAATTTTTTCTTCATTTATTGGAATTGAATGATTCAAAGCTTCCCGCGTATATATACATCTGAAGAACCAATTTCTAATTTCTATTTTTTTTAAAAGTGATTTTTAAAGAAGTTTATTGGCTGCCCGAGCTGCCCAAAGATCAAACAGAACTACCTATCATGCAGTAACTTTTTAACCTTGTTGTCAAACGCTATAAAAATTGTTGGGCCTTAAAGATACTCCTTCGACACATCTTGTGTTAAAATTTTAAAGAAAAAAAATAAAAATTGCGTTTGTACGGAGCTGTCCAAAATCGCTATGTTGCCAACAAATGGTGTTTGTTGCTTTAGTGGTTAAACGATACAAATGTGCTTGAGGTGTGTTTCACGTCTATCTGAAGCACACGCCATTATTTTTTTTTCCCTAGTACATTTGATTTTTTTTCTGACTTCTTTATAATGCACTGAAAATGAAGGAAGTATTTTGCCCGTTCGACCTTAGGTCTATAAGTCTATTTAAGCACACTTCAAACTTTTCATGATTTCGATTGGCATTTATATGAAAAGAATTGAATTCAACAAAATATATAAATTATTCGAGGTATCTTGACAAGATGGAATTTGCTTGAAATATGCTTCAACTAGAACTCAGGCATACTTCAATCACTTTTACTTATGCTTTTCATTTTGGAAATTAGCATTTCATTTTAAAATTCATCATCATTTCAAAGCAATGCAAATAGAAGAGATGATTTGTAAATGTGCGTGACGTCTATTGTTAGCGCACTTTGAGAACCTTATGATTTCATTTAGTACACTTAGTAGAAGGTTTCAATTTGAAATTATTTTTATGATCCAACCGACCAACCATAAGATAATAGTGGAAATATACTTCAATTTTGCTTCAAGGTTACTTCATGCAAAAGCAAAGTATTTTTAATCCAAGTTAAATTTTTCATAGCTTCTTATTCCAAGGCAATTTCATTAGACGAAGTCACGAAGTGCGCTTCAAGTGTGCTTTATGTGTTCTTGATGTGAACCTCAAGCATACCTTAAACCCACCCAAACATTTGTAGTCCAATTTTGAAATTTCAAAGAACGTTTTTATTTTTGAGGTGATTATTTTTTAAAAGCAATAATAATTGTATAAGTGTGCTTGAGGTGTGCTTCATGTTTACTTGAGGCACATCTGAAGCACACAATCATTTGATATCGAATGAGGAACTTAAAGAACTCGTTTGAACTTTGAGTTAGTGACTTATTTCTGGTTCACGTGAACTTCATGAGTCCATATGTGGTGCATTTTCGCTTCAGGTTTATTCTCCGGACCAATGTGCCAAGCCACCGACCGATTTCCCGACCTCTGTCTAGACCGCTCGGACGACCGCTCTAAAAGCCGCTCTAAAAGCCGACCGAAATCGTGACCGACCGAAAACCCCACTAATCGACCGAGAAGCCGACCGAAAAGCTGACCAACCAAAATGCCGACCGAAAACCGGAGACCGAAAACCCGACCGACCGAAAACCCGACCGAAAACCCGACCGACTGAAATCCCGACCGAAAACCTGACCAACCGAAAACCCGACCGAGAACCCGACCGATAACCGGGCCGACCGAAAACCCGACCAAAATCCCGGCCGAAAACCTGACCGACCGAAAACCCGACCGAAAACCCGACCGAAAACCTGACCGACCGAAAACCCGACCGAAAACCCGACCGACCGAAATCCTGACCGACCGAAAACCAGACCGAGAACCCGACCGATAACCGGGCCAACCGAAAACCCGACCGATATCCTGGCCAAAAACGTGACCGACCGAAAACCCAACCGAAAACGCGACCAATAACCGGACCGACCGAAAACCCGACCGAAATCCCGGCCGAGAACCCGACCGACCGAAAACCCGACCGATAACCGGACCGACCGAAAACCCGACCGAACGATCGGACGACCGACTCCGTCCACGCCGTCCGCCTTTTCCGTCCGCTCCTTTATCGGTGGCCGTGCGATCAGCAGGCCGACAGATGAGAACTGCAGGATCTTGGGGTCGGTCGGCTTGCCGTCCGATTCGGACGTACGCGACCGCCTCGGCTGCTCCGCCGACCGAACGCATAAATAGCGGGGTGGAACCTCATTTCTTCACAGTTCCTTCCCGACCGGAGTGGGCAGATCCAGCGCCTTTGGGTATCTGCGTGCCCCTTCCGGCTTGGTGTGTGAGGGACTGGGCTGGGACACTGAAGTGCTTTCAGTAGTTCAGTGCTAGTTATGTGTTGTAGTTGAGTGACTATTGTACCGTTTCAATTAATAATTCACTCACTAAAATTCTCGAGTATTTGGACCACGCGTTGCACAATCGAAATTGAAATTTACGATTTGTTGTTTTCAATTTTCAAAAGATCATCATGTCACACGGAACACCAAGGGGCAAAGGCAAGAAGGCCAAAAGGGGAATATCGCAGGACATAAATTGGGATGATTGGGCTAACTCATTTTGTGTAGCTGAGCCTGGATGGGATGAGGAGGAGGAGAAATTGTGGACCTCCACAATGTGCAAAAAGTACGTGAAAATGACACACGTCTCCAAACTCTGGTCACGTGAACGCACGCTTTATCAACATCCCCGTTGGAAAGGTCAAATCAGCACATGTAAGAGCGAGCACTTTGTTCAACGGTACAAGGAAATCCAAAAAGCAGCAGGTTTACCAAACAACAAACCAAATATAATGTTGTATGGTGTCATGGCCATGATTTGGGCAGAGATTGTACTCCACAAAGAAGTGGATTGGCGCACTATTCCGGGAAAAGATGTGCACAAATTGAATCGCAGCGCCCACGTGATTGATTTGAACTGGGAAGGTCCGAGCGATTGTATGTACGAGTGGTCTAATCAAGGATTTGGCCATCTTCCCACAGTTGTGTTGCCGGATGCAGAGGATGAACTCGATGATGAAGATGATGATGTTCCTGCACCCGTAACATTTGGAGGAAGACACGAATGCCAAGAAGAACGAGACAACATACAATATGAACAAGAAATGCATGAGGCAATGCGAAGGAGCCTAGAAGATCATGGTCGACAGCCTGGGCACGATAGGTCATACGGACATGACCGTGGTGCATATGGCCCACCACAAGGCGGAAGTCATTCTCAATATGCTAATGATCCCCGAGGTGAATCTCAAGGCAAAGAAAGAACCCATGGAACCGTACAGTATGGTGGTTCCAGCGAAGGAGGCTCACAATACTACGGTGGAACCACTGGAGGTGGGTCATATGAACATCACGGGAGCTCCTATTATAGTCGTCCAAACGAAGATCGCTCTGACCACAACGTTTCAGCTCCTCCACCAACTTTTGGAGGTCCTGGCTACGGCAATTATGGACAAACAGGTGCATCAAGTGGACGTGGAGACATCTATGGTGGAGGTCCATATCTTGGGATTTATGGGTCTGCTTCTACTGGGCCAAGTCAGAGAGATGACACCGATTCAGATTCCGAGGAGGAATAGTGTGTATTGTTGTAACGACTTTCTTTTAGAATACGATCATGTATATTGTTAAATGTACATGCAATGTTTTTTCATGCCAAGCGTAGTACAATGATCTTGTTCAATTGTAGTACTGTATTTCGCACTATAGATAGAATGGCCTTTTTTGAGAATATGTGAGACATTGGTAGGTATTTGAGATTACTATTATTGAATACCATTTTCTGTGTAACCAGTTTTTTTTATTAATATAAATATTGTACCGGATCGCTTTCTCCCATCATCTCATGTTCAAGTCAATATAGACTCTCCAATGAAAAGCATAGTCCAAATATACAACAAAAACATTGAATTGCTTTTAAACCTTGAAATCCTAAGTCTATCATTTTTTCAAAAAGCTATAGAAAATTAGAAATTGTCACCTTGGCTGCATTTGTCTTCAGTTAGTTGTGTGAATGTACAAAGTCGGATTGCATGAAAGGAAGGTGTAAACATTTGAAGTTGGAGAAATTGGGTGTTTTCAACCCTTGAAGTTCGAAGGTCATTTTTTGGTTTACAAACACCCGAAGCTGCCATTTTTGCTGCATTCACCCATGAACCCTTTTCTTTTCTTTTCTTTTTCCAATCTAAGCGTACGATCTTGTACTTCACTTATTGTAGATGATGTTGTCAAAATTTCATGAAGTTTCACTGTATAGGTTGAGGTTATTAGCATTCGAAGTTGAAAAAGATTTTTTTTTTGAATACTGGCTTTCAGTTTTTGGTGAATTTGATCGCTAGTTGTGGAATATTTTTGAAATACAAACATTGAATTTAAGGTTTTATGTGTTGGAGACGTAAGTTGAAAGTCTATATTTTTCTTAAAAAAGGAACACTTTATTTTCGTTATTTTAAGAATTATTAAATAGAACTATAGAAGTACGTCGAAGACAAGAAAGAAAAAAAATTGTTAGTAGATCTTACATAGGGTTGAAGTATAATGATCCCATTGGTGAGATTATTTAAGCTAGAAAACACAACATTTTGAAAAAAAAAAATTGAAAAATTGTGGGAATTGCATTGATAAAAGAGTTCTACACTTCTACAAGTCATTTTCCTAAGAAGATGCTCAAATTCCCTGAAAAGCAAAGTTCTCCATAACTTTTCCATTATTAATCCAAACAGAATGAATGGAAGGTTCGCATATAGAGAGAATTATAAAATTTTTGAAGAAAAGGAAAAAAAATCATTTTGTCTATTTGCCAAATAATTTGTGCTTCCCGTCAAGTTCAATTTCAGAGTTTTTTTGGTGTAACTTCTACTCCCAGGCACCAATTGAAATAAAAACATATTATGACAAAGCTAATCAACTTTCCTATGAAATAGGAAAGTTTCAGAACGTTTTATTACAAATTGAGGTTAGAGGTAACCGCTCAAAATTCCCTTTGTCTTGGAACGGGACAATGGAAGTTCTGGGGTTCAACATTGGATGTGCATTTTGGGCTCCATCAAGTGGACTATCATTAGGAGAAATATTTCGCACCATGGATCTTTAGTGTACAATTTCTTATCCCCAAGAATGCAGTTGAAAACTTAAAAAATTCTTCTAAGGAAGATAGAGCTCGACTTACATTCCTAAACCCGCAAGGCCGAAGGCCTTATTTTTGGCAACAAATCTTACAATTGTGAATTGCCATTTCTATAGGAAAGAAGAGAACAATTAGAAAATTAATTTTTGGGCACATGTAGCCATAGGATCTTATACCCAACTAGTATAAGAATTTGTGGAGCATTAGACATAATTTTGGACCACACATATTGCAAGATATTTGTGTTTAGCCTTTAAAGATTTTTGACTAAGTTTGTACCAAAACTACTGTAGCACTATTGGATTCAGTATAAGTACCAAATTTTATAAACTTTTTAATGTTGGACACATATAACCGTAGGATCTCGTAGTAAACTGGTTAGAAAAGATGCGGGAAAACTTGTAGAATTTTTCACCATCTAAATTGTAAGATAATAGTGTTTCAATCCGCAAAAGTGCTTCTTTGGTCCCTCCGGAAAACGGGGCAGCTGCACTTCACAAGGTCACATTCATTTTAAAAAATGACGAAAATTGGGGTAACTCTTTGGATTCATTCTTGAAGGCAAGTTCGGTCCATGCTTGACAATTTTCAGATCATTTACAATTGTACAACACATAGGAAAAAAATACAAAATAGAAAAAAGTAGAGGATGATTGAAAACATTAAATTGTTAGGAATTTGATGAAGGAATTGAAAAATGCCAGTCCCAATGGTTGTGATGTTGAAATAAAGAATCTTGAAACCCAATATATATTTTTTTTCCCAGAAATACTGAAATTTGAATTAAACAAATGACTTTGATTTTTTTTTGGGAGTAAGGATTGAAAAAATACCGTCAAACTAAAGATCCGCTTGAGTTTTGGCTTGGTGATCGGAATGGATTAATGGAATGATTCAAAGCTTCTTTTGTTTATACAAATCTGAAGAACCAATTTTAAATTTTAATTTTTGAAGCAAGTGATTTTTGAAGACGTTTTCTTGCTGCCTGAGCTGCCTAGAGATAAAAAAAAATACTTATCATGCAAAACCTTTCTGACCTTGTGGTTAGATGTTATGAAATTATTGGGCCTAATCCGCCTGAAAGCTACTCGGAGAGCACATCGTGTGTGAAAATTTGAAATAATGAAAATAAAAATTCTATGCATAATAAACTATCCAAAATTGATATCTTGCCCAAAAATAGTATTTGGGCCTATAGGCGTTAAAGTGGAGAAAAGAAGTTCTTAAAGACATTATGGAATGCAGTGTTTTGATTTTGAAGATTTTGCACTTGAAATTTTTGCAATAGTGAGTTGTGAGCTTTGAATCTGGAAGTTGGAGAATTGTGTTGGTAGTTTAGCCGAGAGGAAATTAAAAAAAAATTTAATTGTCAAAATTTTTTATTATTCATATATGGAAGTGCCAAAGTGGATACAATGAATCATTAAATTTTAATATCTTTTTCATTAAATAAGACTAGGGTAATTCAATGGTAAGATTATTGTAGCCCAAAAAAATGAACCACACAGACCTGTTTCTGTGAAAAAAAAAATTGAAGAAATTGCATTCATCAATGAAATTCTACAAGTTTGTTTTCTCAAGTGCCTTGAAAATAAGATTGTGTAAAACTATTTGTAACCAATTGAAATGGAATGAATGAAAGATTTCTAGGTAGACAACAGGAGCACGAATGGGAAAAAAATCCACTCAAAAAAACTTTCTTTTGGGCTGCCCTCAGCCCTCCTCTTCCCTATTTTCAGCTTATTTCAGCAGAACTTTGGATTTCCGGAATGTAGGCACGGTTGCGAAAAAAATTCTATTTCCATCTTTCTACGAACTTAAGAAAACCAGCGACTCCCCGCCGACCGCCTAGTCTGCCGACCGCCGACTGTGCCGACCGCCGACTATGCCGACCGCGAGCCGAACCCTAATCTGTCACCGCCGTCCGATGTGGCGGATGGAGCGGTCGGGCCGTCCGATGCGGCGGTCGGGGCGACCGCAAACTATAAGAGGGGCGGACGGCCAGACCGCTCCCTCACTTTTGCTATCCCCCTTGCCTTGTGCAAGCGTGGAGCGGAGAGCTTGGTGGTTTGTCCTCCATTGGCTCCTCTCCTTGGGAAAGCAAGAGTCCGGTTTTGGAGGCCACTTATTGCCAATTTTTTTGACAACTTGATTGCAGATTACGTGTACTCCAGAGTGAAGTGAAATCGCGACTGGTAATTTTCATTACCGATTGTAATTAAATACCGGTAGTTCATCAAGATGCCAAGGGCAAAGAAGGCTGCAAAGAGGCGAGACGGGGTGCAATCAGGGAAACCAAGTATCAAAGAGTTGAAGGAAATTCCCTCTGATGCATGCAAGAACTTTCTCATCGAATTCACCTTGAAATTCTTTGAGTCTGAAACCACTCTTTCCTTGGACAATAAATACATCAGATACCAAGAGGAGTGCCCAAAAAAATTCATGGATGATATGTCGCAGAAGATGATGGAAGCCCTTCACGTTCCTGAATGGCATCATGAAATGGAGAAGAAGGGCTTTGTGAAATTCCTTCACAACAGGGCGTATGATGCGTTGTGGAATTCCAAAGTGGTTCTCGCAAAATATGTGAAGCAACACCGCGCCGATGATGAAGCCTTTCAAGAAGTTATCCTCAGAGCTGATTTATTCACGAAGCGGTGCAAGCCATTTGCTAACACGCGCAATAGAAGGAAATCAATGACATGGTGGAATAGCGATGATGGAAAGGATGAATTGTACCATGGCAGGAGACATCTCATTGCACTTCCAGATACGGCACAAGTGATTGCCCAAGATGATAAAATTATAAAGGGTGGATATGCTACTATTCGGAGGGTCCGAATTGAAGGATGTGCTCCTATAGTACCGTTTTGGGAGTTTGCAGCAAAGAGATCTCACCAACACAATAAAAGGCCTGAGTTAGCGAAGTTGGAACACCTGAACGAATCAATGGCAGTGAGGATTGCGCACCCTGGAGTAATACGTTTTTTTGCAGTGCATGCAACAAGGAATGAAGGGTACTCCTATTGGTGGAATGGTGGGACACTGCGAAATATGCTGAACATGGATAATGATTATCCAGACAACATACAGGTTTGGTTGATGTATGACAATCCATCGAAAGCAGAGGTGATTAACGCTTTCCGCCTCGCTCGATTCAGGAAGAAGCGAACGGAACTTACATGGGCGTTCGTGCACATTATGAATGCAGTGCATGTTGCTGGACATCTCCACAATGATATTTCTCCAGACAACATCATGTTTCACTTTCCCGACGATGAGTCACGTGTGTATGTTGGAATTTGTGATTGGGGCTTAACTAGCTTAGCTAGTGAACGTCCTAAATCCTTGTACACATTCACATCTGCCATTCAGAGGGATCAAACTTTGACACAGAGGTGGTGGTTGGATCCCAGTAGCGCCTACTTGCACAAAATTGATGCGAATGAGGATGTCATTCCAAGGTTATCATGTGAAACGGAAGCATATGCGGTTGCTAAAATAGCTCAGAGGATGAACAGGCAGTGCATGTCCGAGGCTTACACTGCATTGCAGAAGGAAACTCCACAATGCAACAGATTCGAACACCACACATTGGGACTGGCGTTTCACGAGTACTTACAACGGGTCATCAGAAAAGAAAGCACTTTGGCTCACGTCGTGAATCGATTCTGCACTACTTTCAAGTTTCCTATGCCCGATGAATATTTCCGGCAATCATACTAAATATCAGTAGGTTACCAACTTACCGTAATCTATAGAGGTACATAAGTAGGGGACTAGGGGATGAATTTAGATATGAGGATTTATCGTGTGTAGAGGACGTAGTATGTATGCACATATAATCTATACTAATGTATGTGGAATTGGATATACAATTTGATTTTTTGTGTGTTTTTCAAATTGTAATGAATACAAATGTTTACTATACAAATTGTATGCTTTGTGTGGATGAGAAGTGCAGTACTCCTTGTTAATGGATATTGGATTGTCGCGGTTGCATGACAAATAGAATGATATATGACATTTGGATATTTTGAACTTAGGCGTCAAGGGACACATGTGTAGGGTGAAAGGAATATTAGAAAAATTTCAAGATCCGAAAGGCCAAAAAGTGGAGTGTAAATTAGGAAGGAAATTTTAATTCATATCATTCAAAAGATTCATAAGGATTGAAGGTTTTTACCATTTCATGGATACAAATCCCCTACCCACAAAAAAATAGGGTGTGAAAAGAGAGGTAGAAAACGAAAGCAATGATAGTACATAATTGAAGATGAGAAGGTGTCAATGTAAAAAAAAAAATTTACGCTGCAAAAAGTTTGTTTTTGAAAAATTGAGGGTGTGAGCTTAACCCCTAAAGGTTGTTGACTATATATTCACCCAAAACGTTCTGAAACTGCCATTTCCAAAAAATAACCCAAATTTTAGAAAGAAAATATTTTAGGACACATGTAATCATAGGATCTTGTAGTGAATTGGTTTAAGAAGATGTGGAAAAATTTTCAGAATTTTCCACCATGTATATTGCAGGGTAACAACATTTGAATCGACAGAAATGTTTTTTAGGTCCGGGCCTAAACCGGATAGTTGCATTTCACAAGGTCTCATTTGTATCGAAAAGTATCAATAATGGTGGTTTCATTTGGATTCATTTTCAAGGTGAAGCTGGCTCTGTGCTTGAAAATTTCCAAAACATTAGGAATTGTACAACATATAGAAAAAAAATAGCAAACAGAAAGAAGTAGTGAATGATTCAAACCACTAAATTGTTAAGAATTTAATTATATAATTGGAAAATGCCAATCCCAATGGTTATAATGTTGTAGTAATGTATCTACATTCTTTTTTTTCTTTTTTTCAAAAGATATTGAAAATTAAATTGAATAAAGGATTTTAAAGTTTATTTCTGAGCAAGGAATCCAGAATTGCCCGCAAACTAGATCACCGCGTACTTCTGATCTCATAAATGAAAAAAAAAAAATTCAAACCCAAACTTGCATATATAGATCTAGAGAACTAGTTTGAAGTTTTATTCTTTTTTTAAAGCGATTTTTAAGAATTTTTGAGCTGCCCACCAAGCATTAAAAATCACATATCAATATATCATACAATAACTTTTTAATCTCTAGGTTAGAAGTTATGAAGAAAAGTTGGACCTTAAAGCTACTCCTCCTGAAAGCCTTGTGAAAATTTGAACTAAAAAAAATAAAAACTCTGCTTGTAGTAAGTTGCCCAAAAATGCTATGTTCTCCAAAGACCAAAATGCATGTTCAATGCCTTGTGGATTAAATTGAGACTTTGATAGAAGTCGTAGTATCTTACCCAAAATAAGATGGTGTGAAAATAACTTTAAAAAAATGTACAACAACCATATTGAGACAATGTTATTTTCCCCCCTCCTTGAAAGTAATGTGTAAAAAGAGGAACTTCTTTTAACACCGATTGAAGTGTCTTTCCACAAAAGTAGGGTGTGATAATAAACCAAAAATGCCACACCTATTAAAATTTCTTATTTTTGATTGTTCCAAATTGATGATCTTCTCTTCTGGTAATCCAAACTTCTCTATTGTTCTTGTTTGGTTACTTCAACGCAATGGTAGTCGCATTTTCATAGCAAGCAGTTGCATGACATCGCGGGATGACCTTTGTTCCTAATAACTGTTATTTCTTTCAATGAAAATCAGCACTCTTCAAAATATCCTTAATTCATTTCAATCATTTACATCACACCAAGCAATTCTTACCATAGCCAAAACTTCTCAAGGACCCTTACGCAAAATTCTATTTCCACTCAAACACCTGCGTACGTTCATTGTTGAGTTCCTAGTGACCTAGTCCCATTACTCCTATAACATTCAGTAGCTTGTAAACCAAAAAAAAAAGGAAAAAAAAAAATTCTGTACAATTTGTATGACAAGATTATTTGGCTTTGTCACTTTGTGCCTTCTAAGCTTATAAGTTTTTAACTATTGATATTCATTTCTTAAATTTTTTCTCTTAAATATTTGAGTGAAAAATTTAGGAAACAAATTTAGGAAAATATAACTAAATTTTCATTCATTATAAAATTGGTAAGTGGAACTAGGTTTCAGAATCCCGGAAAAAAAAAATCATTAATACATTTATTATGAAAGTGGAACTTGGAACACAAGTCCCTTTGGTTCGGTGTATTGTATCCTTTTTATCAATGGAAATTGTTCATGTGTTTTAAAAAAAAAAAAAAAACAGAACACAACAATCCCAAAGCTCACATTATTTTAACAACCGATTTGAAGCATGTTTATTAATTTCTTCGGAGAACTTGTAAAAACGGGTCGGGATTGGGGTCGGGTCAGGTTTTCAGTCGGATTTTCGGACGGGTTATCGGTCGGGTTGACGGTCGGGTTTTCGGTCGTGATTTCGGACGGTCAGGTTTTCGGTCGGGGTTTTGGTCGGTCGGTCCGGTTTTCGGTCCGGTTTTCAGTCGAGAATTCGGTCGGTCTGGTTTTCGGTCAGGTTTTCGGTCGAGAATTCGGTCGGTTTGGTTTTCGGTTGTCGGTCGCATTTTCGGTCGGTCCGGTTTTTGGACGGGTTTTCGGTCGGGTTTTCGGTCGGTCCGGTTCTCGGTCGCTCGGGTTTTCGGTCGCTCGGGTTTTCGGTCGGTCCGGTTATCGGTCGGGTTTTCGGTCGGTTAGTCGGTCGGGTCCTCGGTCGGTTTTTCGGTCGGGTCTTCGGTCAGTTTCTCTCGGTCGGTTTTTCGGTCGGTTTCTCTCGGTCGTTTTTTCAGTCGGTTTCTCTCGGTCGGTTTTTCGGTCGGGTTTACGGTCGGTCGGGTTTTCGGTCGGTCGGGTTTTCGGTCGGTTAGTCGGTCGGGTCCTCGGTCGGTTTTTCGGTCGGTTTTTCGGTCGAGTTCTCTCGGTCGGTTTTTCGGTCGGTTTTTTGGTCGGGTTTACGGTCGGGTTTTCGGTCGCGGAATTTACCATGTAGGTAAAAAACATAAAAAGTGAATGTCATAGGACGTTGGGGGGGCAGCGTCCCCGGACTTTGGACGTCCGTCCGAACGTCCTGACAACCCAGGGCTGTAGATTCTTCCACGGGCCTGGTCTTGCGTTAGTGGCTCCTACATGCTAACAATCGGGATTTTGGGAATTCGTCGATCTAATGGGGAATTCTAAATCTAACTCTAGGATCCGACCTAGTGGCCTCGTTGTGGATCCCTCGGACCGACCTAGCCATGAATTGCCACATTCATGGTGGGATTTAGCCCTTTTAGGGCTGTGTGACTCAAATCCTCCAAATCTAACCTTTTCGTTATTTTTGTACTATTTTTAGGCCAGGTTTGGGGGGATTCTAAGTAAAACACAAATCTAGACCAAATACTATAATGGTTATGACACAACTCTATTTTGGTTCTACACTCTTTTTATGGGTTTTTGTATACTTTTATCAACTTTAAATTGCAAATTTCCCAAAAAATAATTCTATGAGTCCCAAGTGACGAATTGGGAGCTCACACAGGACAATGCCCATATATTTAACATCTGTTCCCAGGTTAGTGTCTGCTATTCCTCTTGGTTTGACAACTTATTTGAGATCGATTTAATATAGCTGTTGTTGTTTTGATTCTCCAAAATTATGTGGACTGTGATCTGTTCTTGCCTTTGATGTTAAATATGAAACCAGCAGTATAGATTACTCTAGTATTTCCCATTATCTGGCGCGTTGGAATTTGTGTCCCAAGTCTGAGCTCTAAAGTTTTATTCAGGTTGCAAACTGAATCCTTAGTGTGCTAATTCATTTTAGAATTTGAAATTCTGATGACACTAGAAGAAACCGAGGTTTTTTTGGACGTCAGAAAAAACATGGTACCGCGTTAAGTAAGACGCAAAAAAAATCCGCGCTGATGTGCCACAAAATTCGTCAAAACGGACAGGCCAAAAGTGTGCTATATTAGGCCAAAAATGTGCAAAATTTGGGCTTGTTTTTTAAAGACATCACAAGAAACATGGTCTTCTAAGCTCCCTACAATGCGCCATGTAGATGCCACAGTGGTGCCACGTAGGAAAAAAAACCCACATGGATTTATTTTTCATCTAGCCCGTCCATGACGTGGCATCTGATGTGGCATTTTTTGAAATGTGGCATCTGACGTGGCATTTGACGTGGCGTTTTTTGAAACGTCAACTTAAACGTCCAAACGTTTTTTAAGACATCAATTGATGCACATTGTACCAAAGGGCAAGGTCAATGGAAAATAATTATTTAGAAATAAAATAAAAAATAACATAAAATGAACAAAAAAAATTATTGAATTCAATAAAAAATTTAAAAAACTTACCATCTACCATCAAGAGATCATTCTCTTGATGGACAAATGAAGAAATTACTTCATTAAAAGTTAGTGATAATGAATGGTAGAGGGGTCCTATTTATATCCTTGTCCGTCCATAGTGAGACAAAAGATATGGGATACCTAGATTATAGGAACTTGACCATTATAAGTGAAGATGTTATTCCAGACATCTAGACGTTGTTTCAAACATCTCAATGCTGTTTCAGACATCTTGATGTTGTTTCAGACATTTGGATCATGTTGTTTTAGACATTTTACATTGAACCTAGTTCTTACTTTAATATCCCAGATGGGTTGTCAGTCTTCCTACCACCCTACTTGTATAAAGGGTTTTCTTTTCATCCATAGTGTACATCCATCCATTGCCCTTTTTTTGCAAAGCATGCCACATGGCTGCCCTTTTATTAAAATTTTCACATTTGGTCAACATTAAATTATTAATTTTAGTAGTTTTCATTGATTTATTTAAAGTCAAAATGGGTCTGCTTGCTGACGTGGCAATCTATGTTTTTTTGGACGTTCCAAAAAACATCAATATGTTTCGTAAAAACGCAGGCCTGTTTTTTTGGACTTTCATTTTGACAAGCCCGTCCGCACTGACATGCACCTATCTAACCCTCTCTTAGGTGCTTGTTTCCGTGGATGTCACCAAAAATTTCAACTGCTTCAGCGTCAAACTTGCAGATGTCAGACGTCACAAAAAACACTGGGCGTTTTCTGCCAAACGACCCCAAAAATGCGGGTTTCTTATAGTGTGAAATCTTGGATTACGTTGCTTGGAGTACAAAATAATAGAGGAGGTCAGACTTGGGACTGGTTAAATAGAGCTGTTCCAATACTTACCAGAATTTTTTTTATGAATTTGGACTTTAATTCATTCATTTTAATTTCCACTAACCCAGTTGACGTTGCAACTCCTGAATTCCAATTTGTTCCAGGGCTTCAAAATCATGCAATTTGGCTATGCTAGAAAACACTGGAATCTGCTTTGCACCTGCAGCTCAATTCCATAAGATTCTTAAACTAACTAGATGCCTGCTGACAGGACTCATAAGTCTTTTGTTTTTTGGCATGTCAAGTCACCTCGTTCCTGAACCCCAAAACTGAAATTCATGAGATTACATCTCAGCTGATGTCGGGTCACCCAGATACTAGGAGATTTGCTGAGGATTTTTGAATTGAGCTGCAGGTATCAGTTTTCTCTGAAATCAACAGCTGAAGTGATCATGCTGCAGCCGACATTATTTTTTGCCCTCCATATTTTTTTAATTCGCAGCTTTGCGTTCTGCTCATGAAATGGTTTCTGGGCGAACTGGTGGATGAAGTACGTTGGCGGCGCTCCTCAAAGTGTAAGGAAGACCACATCGGGGCGCACACAATTTTTATTGCGCCCACAAACCCTATCAGTGGCGTCAGAATCACATGGTGCGTGTTGGGTTTTCTCAATTTCCCTTGTTTTATTGTGGTTTCTGGTTTGCGAAGTGTGTGGGTGTTGTGCGTCTTCGGAAATTGACGGCTTTTTCCTGTTAGTTTTCTCTCCCGATTGTTTTCGCTATAGTCTGTCGCTTTGTTTTCCTCGTCGATCAGCCGTTGTCTTTCCTGAAGCTGTGGCAGCGATGTGCGCAGTGAAAACCTGGCGCTTAGAATTCGCTTTCTTGTCGCTTTCAACCCCGTTGTTTTGTGGCTCAAACTAGGAAATCAGGTGTGCGGGTTTTGGGTAAGTTCCGGAATCGCCAACCTCACTCCTGTCCGCATTTGCACGTGCGTGCATTCTCTTCCTTCCACTTCTTCATTCTGTTGGGTTGATTTCTCGGTCATTGTTTTGAATTTCCGCCTTACTGTTGTTGCACTCTTCCGCTTCACGCAGGTTTGGTTCCAAGGCGCAAGGAGTTCAGCGTTTGTGCTTTAGGCTTCGCGCTTTCAGGATTTATTGGTTCCCAAGCCATGCAGGTATGTTTTGGGGCTTCAGGACCGAACCAAATTTGTAGTTCATTTGCAAATTTAGCCACCTTTTTCTGGATGCCTTGCTTCGTTTCTTCCAGTGTACTATCGATTTTTGGGTTGCATTGACATACATGCATGCTGATTCTCTGTATTTTCATTTTTATCGTGCCAATGCTTTGTTTTTCTGGTTGTCTTCAGAGTAAGGATGTAAATTAAATGCGTGGTGGATGCCTGCAGGATGGTGGAAGAGGTTGCAGCACACTTTGAGACAAAAATGGAGGCATTTCATGTGTTTGCTCAGTGGACGCTCCAATGCTTCAAATTTTGGCCTAATTGGGCGGGTGCAAGCATCGACGACAAGGAGCGTGCTGAGAACTTGAAGTTGCTGCTCCGATTGGCACTTCTCAACAAGCCCAACTTTGATTTTCTTGTCTACACTCCAGAGTTTGCGGCGGCGAGACTGGCAGCAACAGACGTCGTAGCAGCAGTAGCAGCAGCGGTGCACCCGGAGGAGAATAACCTCATTTGGCGGTTTGAGAAGAATCTAGCGGTGTTTGGTCGATCTTGGCAGCTGCAGATTGACATACCACCTTGGCTGCGATTGTCCCCGCTCGGTGAATTGGACATTACGGATCTCAGAGAAGTGCGCCGCTGCTTGAAATGTGGTTGGGTGCAGGAGTTCAACATCCCTCGTGGCGGAGTGAAGACCACAAATTCTACGGTTTGGGTGACCCCAGCTCGCAGGTGATACAGCTTTTGACCGATGCAAGAATCTGCATGAATTGTAGCAGTAGGATTGTAGGAAAAATTTTGCCGCTGCAGTTTTCAAATTTTTTTGGACATTTCTCTTTGATTCGCATTCATATACATTTTGACTTTCATTGGACAACCATGTGTTTTTCAACACAGTTTTGGGACAAGTTTATGGTGGGATCATTCCATTTGTATTTCCTTTTCATGTTTGCATAATCTGGCACTTTCAGTTTCATGTGGTTGTTTTTCTGGACCCAAACACTACAACATGCTTTTGGAAAAAATTGTAACAGTTTCAACAGCCCCACAATTTAACAAAACTGTCCCTAATTGAATATACTACTTGCTTACGTTTCTACTTTGTATTTGCTTTACATTTTGATTTGTAACACATGTGAATCAGTGTAATGCAAGCTTCATTGATTTTCACTTGCAGTGTCAATTGTGTGGTACTTTGGTTGATGATTTGCTTTGTAAATCCTTTTATATAGTTTATCTTAGTTTTCTTATGGTTCTTAAGGTAGCAGGTACATATAGCAGAGGCTTATTCCAGTTAAGAGCGTGAAGTGAATTTGGGGACTAACAATTTCTTCCCCTAATTTCAGTCCATTTTTTTCTATCACTAATGGGATTCAATTGTTTAAACCCAAGTTGTTTGATATGTGTAAGACCTATGTGGAGTTTATTATGAAATGTTTAGATTCTAATGCCATTGTTAGAGAATATATAAAAAATAGGTTCAACTGCAGTCATTTTTGTGGGGGACTTGTTTTCTAACAAGTTTTTCCTCTCATTACTTTGCAATTTACTATATCTCTTTATAAAGAATATAGCCTACAAAAAATTGCATTCATGTAAGTGTTATAAGTAATGATAGAGTGCATAATATAGGTCATTTTTCAAATTTAAGTAATGATAGGGGCCCTCTTAATTCTACCTTGGAGGTAATTAGCCCCCTAAAAAATACCCCCTTGCTACACGTGGTGCACAAAATATACATAGAGTGACCCACCCGAGCAGTTAGCTTGGAAGTTACCACATGCATCTCCAGGCATTTCTTTTGCCCATCCACGACACTTAGGAAACATTAGCAAAAAGATCCATTGCTTGAAAGGCACAGTGGACCGCGCTTACAACACCCCCTTATATTAAAAAAGTGGATAAAAGCTAAGAACCTGTTCAGTGTTTGCTTTATTACCAAGGGTGGATAATCTTGCGCCTACAAGCCGCAAGGACCATACCAAGGGTTGTATGTGCTACCATGACTGCTATCAAAGTTTGCAAAATAAACCACCTACACAAAGCCAAATTCAACCTCCAATCTTCAATTCAGCTGAAAATCAATATTGCATCAAGGCCGCCACACACAGAAAAGAAGCTCTTCCACTATAGCCATTCAAATTTTTTCAATCCTTAAAATTCTATCTTCACCAAAACTCCAAGGTCATATAGGACTTGACTTCGTGACTTCTAAATCTCAACCTAACCCCAATCTAAAGCAAAAATTTACATCTCAGCATTGTCGACGTCACCTACCAACACTTCTCAAAACCAAAACATTTTCAAATTGAGCACAAAATTCTTTGCTAAGGCAACACAAAACGGGTGGAAAAAAACAATCAAAGAATCACCAAAATTGAAAATTCACCTTCACAAAATTTGAAGCACCCCCGTCTTGCAAGAACCTGGAAATTAAGCTCTGCCCACCACAAGCTTGGTTCCAAATGTCCGCAAACTCAATTTTCTCTATCAAAATCTTCAACACAAAGATACTTTGAAGGTAATATAATTACACCAATTCCAGTTGCAAAAACTATGCAAAGCATGAGAAAATTCAAAACCTAACTACAATATTGTGACTAAAAGCTTGAGAAGGGATTCAATGGAAGCAAAAGTTGCGGTTTTGCAAGCATAGGTGGTATTTAGTGTGTGTTTGTCCATGGCTGGGCACAAAGATTGGCGAAGCACTAGTAGAAAAAGACATGTCCAAACCCACTGAAAAATCAAGTAGTTTACGTTATGTAGTCCAATTGGTTAGAAGAGCTTGATTCAGACAAAGTCTAACACGTTTTTGTTGATTTGTGCCACATAGGACTATCATGTCTTTCCTTTGCCATGGTGGCATCCAATAAGGCTATGACCTATCATTTACTATCGTTCAATTGAAAAGTAAAGTGAATTTCTAATTTAGGACTTCTCTACATCGAATTCATTTTTCAAAAACAAACGTTTGACCTCCAAAAAACAGGCGTTGATTGTGCTACATTCAGGTCTTTATAAATAAGTCTTTGTATCTAGTATTGGCACGTGTCATCATCTAATGCTTCACTGATTTCTGGATGATGCATGGGTGTCATCCTTTGGGTATATTGTTACTCTCGGTTAATGACATGCAAGCCCGGCTTGTGCATCGCATTGTCTCCTCCTTTACATTTGCATATTTGTTTTCATTCAGAAATAAGGACGGGAGTTTAAAACACGCAGCACTTGAAGATAACATTCATTGAAGTTTTGGAAAAAATTTGGAGCGCTTTGTTTTATTGGCAATCCTACTAGCAGCTCTGGTATGCTGGAAACATTGTTGCTCAACCATACATGTAAGACAAGGTGGAATATTTAGAGAAGTACAGATGCAGTGTCATGCTTTAAATGAACTCACTTAATAATAAGACTTACAGCTTTGCGGCAAACTCTTCTTTGAAAAAACAAGAGTCTTGCAAGCTGAAAATGGATCGATAAATTTTCTTTTGTGTAAGTAGGCAAGATATGTTTATTTTCTTAGCTGGACGAGAGGGAGCACAATGACAAAATGTATCATTCAGCTACCACCTAGTATGGTATGCAAACAATACAAAGGAAGTGGGGAATATCAAAATCCAGTGGAAGCAAATCACACAAGTGTTTTTAGGTAATTTATTGAAAGGTCCCAAGCGTGAGACTCCGTCGTTATAGACATAATCTGCAATACTTGTTGCACTAGAATGAGTCTATATCAAAAACCTTAAGTCCCAGAATCCAATAGGTAACACCAAAAATCTTGACTAAAGAGACAGCAGTAATTGTCACTAGTCGCAATGCTCACCGCAATATCAGTTGAGAAGCACTAGAAAAACATGCAATCTCACTAAGAATGACACTAGAAGAAGCCCATATTTTTTTGGTATCACTAAAAAGGACATGTGGCAAAGTTGACGGATTTTGCTGGACATCCTATGTAACAACCCGTCTTTTTATATCAACAATGACATCTAATGTCAACAATGATATCTTTTGATGTTACTTTAGATGTCATTGTTGACATAAAAAGACGAGTTGTTACATAGGATGTCTAGTAAAATCCGTCAACTTTGACACAGTAAAATCCAAAAAAACATAGGCTTCTTCTAGTGTGATCAACAAGAGGATTATCAAAAAAGGCATTGATGATGCTAGAACAAAGTCCAGCAAATTCATGGCTCCAAGTAGAACGAGTATACTCAACACTTCTAAAACCGCAAAAAATCTTGGTGGCTGAGAGTTCACAAAGATAAGAAGAAATCTAGTAGCCGAGTATTTCAGCCTCCTACCTTGCTAGAGAAGATGAGTTTTGTGTTTCTATATCTTGTCTCAATTGCAAGAATGATGAACAAACCAAAAGCACGAGAAAAATCTATACAAATTCTAACTAAACCTCATTGAAACCTAAATTCTATCCACTCTACAATCCCTGTAATGGCCAAAAAAACTCACCACAAACTCAGAACAAAAATCGCTTCAAGCTCTTCCTTGCCAAGATCTCTTCGTCACATTCCTCACACAAAAATTCCTCAATAAACTTTAATCCTCACAATCAACACGTCAAAATACCAACTTGCTACAAAAACACCACCTAAAAGGACAGGGTTCAAAGAATAATCTTAAATTCGTCCTCTCGCTTGCAACTGCCGAACAAAATATGTATATTTGGTATGCAAGCAATGGCGGCACTAAAATTAGTTTGTCTCAGAGAGATCCCGCCCTCGGCGTTCTTTTAAAAAAGGATAACATTCACAGGATTCACAGCGAATTCTGGCAAGTGGACAACATATTCAGTGATCCGCGTGAATTGGCCCCCTCACTCGGCCCCTCCAAGTCATTCCAAGGTGCTTGTACAAAAAACGACCCCCTATTTTGAGCTTGATTAATTTATCTTCTCCAACTCTCCTAGCTAATTTGGGGCCTCTGATTGCAAATATGAATTCAAAATATGCAAATTTTATCATGCTTGGAAAATAAAAAAATTCAGTGTTTTTCCAAGCAGCCGAGCGTGTAGATTGACCAAATTCAATCCAGTCTCTTGGAGCTCAATTTCAACAACAGTGAATTCTAGTAGTAAGTCATCAGTTAGTCGATGCAACATGTTAGAATTTCAATTCAAAATAAGCCACGGAAGTTGTTGAATTTTTAATGCAATTCTAATTTTATATATGCTCTGTGAGTTTGACACGTGGTCTAGGCATGGAATATAGTTATATAGTACTAAATTAAGCTTTGTAGTGAACGTCATGGAAGGTGTTTTGAAATATTTATTGTCAAGTGAAGTGGAACGTGAAAAGAGTAAGCCAAAATAGACTTAGAATATATAGATCAAAACAAATTATTTGAAATGTTCTGTCAAAGCCATTTTAGGAAATCATGAGTCCGATTGTGTGGGAAGTCAGAAAATGCATAATACGTTAGCATGACAGGTAGCCCAGAACTGTTCCAAGATTTTGTCAGTGTAGCCGTGTTGATTTGGTATCCTTCTTTTGCCACACCAACAAACCAAATTTGAAAATTTGCCTAATCAACAAGAATATGTAGATCTCCTGTTGATTAGGGTAGGACATTCTAGTAGTGAAGGAATAGTGTTGTGGTGGAGACGGCAAGTGAATCTCCTTATGCCGCTCAATAGACCTGAAACGAGAGAGTAGAAAAGGTGGCCGCTTGTTCTCCACGTGGATGGAAATGCCCAAATTGACAAAAATCGCAAGGTCAGGGAGCCTATTTGTTGATTTGGACAAAGCTTTGTCAAATTTTTGTCATACAGGACGCCATCCCCTTGTAGTGTGTGATCGACTTTAGAATGGCCTCAGAATGATTGGCCACATTGTGCGGATTCTGCAGAAGGCAAAAGCACTTTCCACTTGGCAGCTTAGGAGATATTTCCTTATTTTAAACTTTCTTTATCACTTAGACAAAAATTATCTCTCATCCATTTATACATCCGAGGAAGAAATTGTTGGTGATAATAAAAATAGCAAGTTATAAAGAACTACTTGTCCACAATGACTTTAGGAGCTCCAAGTCATTTTGCAATCATATGTGTCCAGAATAACTGCTGTGAAGTCATTTCTTTAAGTCATTTATGTGGTCGGTTTTTTGTAGTGATAGTCTTCTAGGCTCACCTTGGGAGGCGCACTCTATAAAGAGTTTGTGCACCACGTGTGGCATTGGGGTATTTTTTAGGGGGCTATTTACCTCCAAGGCAAAAATAAAACCCTCCCTATACTTATTTAATTTGAAAAAAGGCCTATTTTATGGCACTCTATGATTACTTATATTGTCCATGTGAATGCAATTTTTTATAGGCTATATTATTTATAAAGAAAAAAAGTGAGTCCAAAAGCAAGGTAAAAGCGAGTGTTAGAAAAAAATTACAAAGGAAATATAAATGTAATTCTTCATTTCCCACGCATCTTTTGTGGTGCGTTTTATGACAATGTGTGATCAAAGATAATATGCTCTAAAAGGCAGACCGTGCTCTAAAACCAATGTGGACACACAGTTACATTTTGCTTTCTTCGATGTACCAACGATATACATTTGAGTGACTATAGTGATTGAGCTTCAAGAATTTGTAAGCTATTCCCAAAAGGTCCAAAAAATATGAAACAACTTGGTACGTGTCAATTCTATCTTCCTTCCTATAGAACAAAAATGAAGATTGTTTCATAGAATTTACCTTCCCTGGACCAACAATCATTTTTGAAATTGGTGCTGCAAGAACAAACTATCCTTGTTAAAAAAATGGAAACAAGAATGGAAAGCATCATCCACTTGAAACATCCAAAGACATAACACAACAAATATGAAATAGAAGAGCGTCAATTACACAAGGTTTAAAAGGGGCATTCACTCAATGCTCTTGCAAAAAATATATTCTTCAAATGTGTTCACAAATACAAACAAGGTAATCAAATTTGGTGTCATCAATCATCATTGCTGTAGTACTAATATTGATGCTTATAAACCTAAGAAGAATTCTAAATGCCTAGGCTGAAAAAAATGCTTCTCTTACTCAAAAAATAATCATTTTGTGACACACATGTTCACTTCCAAAGTACATGTGGTGAATATAAGCAAAAAATGAAGAATTTTGCAATTACAAACTTGCAAAGTTCTTACAATGAAAAATTCTGCAATTATAAACTCGCAACTTACAATTTGAGAGCTGGAGTTATCTAAATAGCAGGGTCACTACTATTTTCATCACCACAAGGAACACAAAATTCTTTAGCCCAATCTACCTTGAGATACTTTCGTATTTCCATGAATTCAGAGATGGACAAATTGCTGAGCGGGGATCTTCAAAGACAAGTAGGCATGGCCATTTTGAGCACCCATGACTTGCGCAGCAATGCAAAATTTTGCTCAAATCTACAAAAAAGGACTTCATGTTCATTGGCCTGATAACGTGTAGGAGCCGCTGCAGCATTGGCTTCAAGTCAAAGTGCAGTGAACTCAGGGGTGTTTACAATGATATTCCTTATGTGCTTGTTGATGAGGTCCAATGGCGCTTTAAAATGAAATCAACTCACCCAAAACACACCCTAAAATTAGAGCATAAAACCCTAAATTTGAATCCACTTGAAGCACATGCCAAAACACAAGAAACTTCTCAATGTAGTCAATGCCGAAACAGTGAAAGTGAACACTCTATTTCTATAGCAATAAAGCTTTTGAATCCTTATGACAAATTTTCCTAGCCACAAACACATCCTAAGCTTAGATGGACAAGGTGCCAAATTGCTCCTAACATACACTTCAAACAATCAAGATCTAAAAAAAAAATAAGCTTAGCTTAAGGGACAATGGCATTTAGCAAAACAAACAAGTTCATCTAAATCCTAAATTCTAACGCCTACCATCATGAGTGACAAAGATTTCATCCAACAAAATCTAGCAAGGATCGGCCCAATATTTCATCCAACTTGTCATCCAGCCACTTGTAACCCAGTTGTAGGAAATGTGGTACATTAAATACAATACATAAGATCCAATTCTTCACCCCCTTAATTACATGTACAAATTTTGAATGCCCAAGATTTGTAGGCTACCTAAATTATTTATAATGGATTTGCTACTTTGAATGTTCCCTAATTTATTAAAAATCCTTTATAAATTTTATTTCAAATGAATAAAATCCTCCCTATATTATGCTGCACACAATTTTTAAAATGCACTAAGTGCACCTCCTAAGAGGCTCACGGGCTCATGCTCCTATGTTCACATACTAGCAACCCTCCTTTATCAATAAGATTACTTCCACTACAAACTTCCAAATTCCATAGTAGTTGGTTTAAAATTTTTTTTTTTTAAATGGTGAAGATCAAAATACAATTAAATATTTAATGGTATAAAATACCTTATATTGATATAACTAATTAGTATACCTCTTCTTCAATCCAAGGGTCTCAACTATATTAGCAAATTATTTTATAACAATTTTATTTTTCTAACATTAAATTGTAAAGGACTAGAGTTCGTTTTGGCCAAAATTTGACAAAACCTTCATGTTTCTTCAGCACAAATTGAAAAAGGACATTAAATTTTTTTCCATTAGACATGCACCTTTATTAAATGAAAAATCATAAAGTTGCATGTTCATTCTTACAATCTTATATTTGCATTTGACATTAAAAATTTGGATGATTTGGGTACCAAAAGTCATCTTAGAAATTCCAAATTTAGTTTTCTGATGATATAAAATTAAATCAATGATGTAAAATAAAATTTTGTGAAATGAATTTACAATCATGATTTTGAATATAATACTAAATCAATGATAATATAGAATGTAGAATCCAAGTAAATTTTAACCCCTAAAGGATTGCGGCCTTTTTTCTGCCAAAAAACACTGAAAAGTGCCATTTCTATAGCAAAGAGTAAAAAGAATTTAAATTGTTTTTTTCTCACATCTAACCAGAGTATTTTATACCTAGTATTAAAAAGTGTAGAAAAAAATTCAGAATTTTTGACTGCATAGATTGTAAGATAATTGTGTTTAAAGTGGAAAAAACAAGTTTTTCATCACATTGTTGGACTAGATTTTTTGACTTTGAACATTTTTAACTTAAATTTTTTGCACTACAGAGTTTTGAGCTTTCAATCTTTATAGTGGAGAATTGAGTTGAAATTTTAGGAAAAAAAATTCAAAAAAACTTAATTTTCATTCTTTAAAAAATTGTTAAGTAGAAGTAGGTATAAGATAGAAGGAAAATCTAAAATATTAATATCTTTTAGATGGAATTAAAATGCACTAATTCCAATGGTGAGATTGTTCTAGCAAGTAAACTCAACCATGAATTTATTAATTTTTTAAAAAATTGCAAAAATTGCATTCAGAAATGAATCCTACAAGTTATTTTTTTCTAGAAGATGCTTTAACTGCCTCAAAACAAGAATGTCCATAACTTTCTTATAACAAATCCAAATGAAATGAATCAAAGCTTTCCAGATAGACAAAAATATAATCTATAAGAAAAAAAATTCAAAGAAAAAATTTCAAATTTTTGCAAATTTTTTTTTTTTGCCTCCTGTCCCTTGTTTTGAGCTTATTTGATCATAATTTTTGTTCCCAAGCAACGATTGTAAGAAAATTTATATTCCCTCAAAACTTATTAGTTCTTCTATCTTCAAAAAAAGTTTCAAAAAATCATGTCAAAATTTCAACCCGTAGGTACCTGCCTAAAATACTATTTGTTCTCCAAAGGGACAATGGCCCTTTATGGGTTAAAGATTTTTTTTTATTAGTACATACAACATTGCTTCAATTGTTTAGTATAACTTTCTAGGAATTTGGTGAATAAAAAATGGTAGTTTGATGGTCTTTGCCCACATGGATATGGTATATGGACCCCATTCATTTGTACAAATCTATATTTTAAAACAATTATTGAATTATACTTATAAATAAGAAATAATAAAACACCTTTACATTTTTGGAAATATGGAGGTAATGTTTTTGTTCCCAATTAGAAACAAATGGCTAGTATTGTTATTAAATCCAAAAGAAAAACAATGCGGAAGGTGGCTCAAAGATGCTCTAAATACAGTTGAAAATTTTGGACAATCTTCATGTCTTTTTAAGATATGATTGTTTTTAATGGGAATTAGATGGCTTTTATGAAAATCCTAAAGTAAGTAGGTAGTTCTTTGTGTTTTGGCAAGTTTGAAATACAATAAATGATTAACATATGGCATAAATAAACAAATTCTGGCAACAAACTTTACTAGACTTTAATGCGTAAAATCTAGGAGCTCATATTCTTATACATTCAATCAAATTTAGCCTTGACCTTCTATCATTTTGATGATATTTCCTACCTCATTGCAATAATTGGGTGCATTTGGTAGGGAATATATTTAACTTATTGTTTAGATATAGAATAGAATTAAGATTATATTGTTTTATATAACAAATACAAAATACATGCACTTGACACACTTAAAATGGAAAAAAATTGAATTTAGAAATGCAACCATTTAGGCCTTGATTTGATTTGCTAAAACAAGATACACAATTTGTAGTTTCAAGCTTTTGATTAGTGTATCCTAGAGTGATTGCAGAAAAACAAATTTGGAGCTGAAATTTGGAAGGAATGGTTCTGTAATATACTTTCAGCTATTGTTCAAAGGATTTTTAAAAAAAATTAATTATAAGTCGTGCAGAAGTCCACAAAGTGAGCTTCTTTCTTCTTGCATTTCAAAAAATGTAAAAAATTATTTTGTTGGGTTTATTGGTGAATGACCATCTCCATAAAGTTGTTACAAATTGTTCAATTTTTATTTTTTTAATTTAATTTTTTCCTAATTAAAACATCAAAGTATGTATTTTTTTGAAATTTGGCACTTTTCTAGTTTTCCTACTTAGAGAATTTTTTTATAATTTTCCTTTGGTGGTTACCTTCATCTTATAGGTATATACATTGCCTATATTTTTTAAAAAATTTAAATTATTTTTTTAATTTTAAAGTACTCTAGAAAAAAAAGGCATGATTACTATAAAACGCAACAAAATTGGTAGATGTTTTGTGCAATCACCCCTTACTATTAAGACCATCTTAGACTAGATTTAAAATATTTAACTATGACTTCTAAACTCACTAAAGTCAAATCTCCCAACCCACATTTTTATGCATGCATTAGGAGATATTTGAACCCACAAAGAGGCTTTGAGTTTTCTTACTAATTTTAATACTAATTCAATGAATGTCAAGGTGGCCATATCTTCATTACAACCACCACGTGGCGTATACTCCATCCTTCATGATGGAACATCATGAGATTTATGAGATTGTAAAGATGGATTGGATAATGATGACAAATTTTTGAATTCATCAAGTAATTCTTGGCCCAACTAGTGAGTTGAGAAGGCTTTTCTCACCAAGGGGTGCTATTATGTGAGCATAGGAATGTGAGCCCATGAGCCTAGAATACTACACACCTATACTATAGAAATTGTCTATAATTATAGGATATACATGTTATAAATACCCATATTATAGGTGTTTATGATACATACACCTTCTATAGTGTGGTATCTATATTATAGGTACCTATATTGTAGGCTCAATGCTCACAAACTCACATTCTTGGGCTCACATACTAGCACCGTTGTTTTCCCACCCAACTTTTTGCATTACAAAGCGGCCCTATTTAGGGTTCAATTTTTTTCTAATGTTTCTTCTCATTGGATTTAATTGAAAGGCAACATTTGTACAAACTCATAGTTGTTCAAACTGAGTTTGGTCTTAATTTTAAATACTAATATTTTAATCAATAAAACATTGATATTCTAAATTTAGTATTTTTTCATATTTTCTAAATATTTTAATTAATGATCATTGAAGTAGATAAAAATGTTGATCATGGATGAAATATTATTTATTTATCTCGGGGAGATCACTCCTTGTAATTTAAGGTATCCACCTGAGTTAAGAAGTATTTAATGTACAGCCATTTATTTTAATCTTTATATTTAAGATAGCAGTATTTTTATATAAAATGCTACAAGGGACATATTTCCATTACTCTAAGTTTTTGTAAAATCATTCATGTGGTTTTTTAAGTGGGGCTATCTTACATATAAAATTTTTAAGTGTCCAATATTTTTCTGCCCCCACCTTATTTACAAATTTTTTCTTCCCTCTACTACATATATGGATAGTGTATATACCATAAAATCAACAACAATCAATTCAAGTGCCATTGACCAAGTAGTAATTTTTAACCCCTAAAGGCCAATCGTCCATTGAACAGACAACTGAAAATCTAGGTAGGTTCTTATGAAGTCAATTTTGGTTGAATGTTCACAAAATTTTGACACAAAATGTGAATACGTGTCTCCGTAGTGGGAATATAATTTTTTTATTCAATTAGGTGTTTGAATCAAAAGTTATGCTTTGTTAGTCTGGGCAATTTGGGCATCTTTTGTAGAAACGCTCATCAACTTCTAAAATTTGGTATGTATATAACTAATAAAGTATATCATACAATTGTCCTAAAAAATTTAATTTTCAAATCACATTCTAAAAAGAATCAAATTTTGTTTGCTATGTTAGGGCAACTTCAAGAAAAAACATTTTGTTCTAACTTCAAGCCATATTATCTTGCAATTTGTGAAGTTGAAGTTCTTGAAATTTTTCCCACATATTCCAAATGTTTTTTTTTTCTAAATTTTTACCATTTGGATTTTAAATAAAAAGTTTCCTCATTGCAAATAAAACATTAAAAAATGACTAGTTTCTTGCCAATGCATTTAACCTCCTTTCATTGCAGGTTGATTTGAAGTAAGCTAGACTCCATATTTGCTTTTAAATTTTTTACAAGTGAACCTAACATCATACACTTTTAAATGGTCAAAATCATCATTTTCTGTAGAGCAAAATTTTTATTTTAAGAGGGCTCAAAGTCTACTACCCCTATTTTGTAGGAATGAAAAAAAGTTTTTTTTTCACTTCAAATGTTATAATCTTTCAATCCATGTGATCAAATGGGCTGAAATGTTTACTAGACATTGTCTTACTTGTTTAATACACTTTTATATAATTGGAATTCAAAAACGTATAACTTTTTATTTGGACAATGTATCAAAAATTGGCAGTTTAGGACTTCTCCTCTTTCAAAACACCCTCCGCACTTTATGGATCACTACAAAATAATGAGTGTTTTATAACTGCAAAATATGGCTGCATTGAGTCGTAAATTTTGAAAATATGACTCTTACGAAAATCACTGTAGATGACTTGCAATATGGCTATGTCCAGTCATTACCGACGAGTCATGTTCAGCATGAGTCATATTTGTAGTCATATGGATTGAGGGTTATAATTAACCATATTTAACCGTATTTTGTCAACGTAGCGTACACGTTGACTATCTTTAGAAGCTTTATTTTCTCATGACTTGCCCAAGCAAATAAAAAAAAGCCTACGTAGAATATGACTCCGTTCAGTCATATTTTTGGCTGACGAGGAATATGACTACAATGAGTCATATATTGGCTGACGTGGCATATGACTATGATGAGTCATATTTTTTGCTGATGTGGAATATTACTCTTGTGAGTCATATTTTCCATTAATGTCAAGAATGACTCTCAAGAGTCATATTCTCTACGTAGTGATGTGGATAATGACTCTAATGAATCATATTTTTTGCTAATGTGAAATATAACCCTCGTTAGCCATATTTTTTGTTGATTTGAAATATGACTCTTATGAGTTATATTTGTGGCTATTATAGTAGTTCATATAGAATGTTACTAGTAATTTTATAATTGAATGTAGTCACATTTCTAAAAGTATAAAGTTACTTTTTTGGCATGACTGTGAGTATTATGTAACTACAATCAATCATATTTTGGCCAAGATTTTTTGTGAAATATGACTCAAACAAGTGATATTTTAGATAAATGAAAGTCGGGTAGTTGCAAAAAACACCTGCCGGTTTTCCTTCAAAACGGCCATTTCACTCCTGTTTGTGGATTTTGGAATAAAATTTTTTTAAATAAAATAAAATATGGATAATTTGTAAAGCATTAAAAAAATGATATGTGCAAAAATTCAGACCTAAAAAAATTTATCTCTAAGAGTTATGCACGGTTAAAGAGGGTTGAAAAATGCAAGAAAATAGACAGTTTGGAATTTAATTCTTAAAAAATAGTAAAAAAATTCAAAAAATTCTCAAAAAAAACTCATTTTTTCTAACTTATAGATACTCCTTTTCACCAATTTTCACTATTGGAAAAATAAAATTGTGTTCTCTACACTTGTGCAAAGGTAGTGCACTTTGAGCACATGTGGAAGACGGAAAATTAACTATTTTTAGAAAATCTTTGGTCAGCTTGTGTAACTTTAGTAGAAGTCCTAGTATACCAATTTTGAGCTTCAAATTTGGATTTTTGGATGAAAAATAGTACTAAAAACCTTCAAAATGGCCAAGGTAGACATCCAATCAGGGGCAGTTTAAAAATAGTAAAATAATTTTAAGAAAACCCAAAAAATTACTCAACATCTGCAACTATCACATGTACCTTCATTTTAAGTTTCATAGAAGATGGACAAACGATGCAAAAGTTATGAGCAAAAAAACACCTATCCAAGGTCAAGGGGACAAAAAAAAGGTTAAGTGTTTTTGCAATCACCCAGTCACATATCTTAGATTTGTGTATGTGGTTTGTAATTGGGATAACTAAGGTTTATAATAGTTTCTATCATAAACTACAATCACATTTTCCATACATTACAAATGGACATCCTACATTGCAATCATGCATCAATATGGTGTAGTAGCTAAATAAGAGACTTCATTCAATTAAAAATGAGTACGAATGATTTTTGAGATGCACAAGAGAGTCATATTAGAGAAAGAAAATGCAAAAAATAATGTGACTTTTCTCAATGACATTTCCAAGTTACTAACACAAAGCATATTACAATGACACTCTATAAAAGTATATTTTCACACGCTTATAGGACCCCATATTCCTTACAAAAATGTGAAGATATTGCCTCTCTGGTGTTGCAAGTAGCCTCTAGTAACTTCATTCTAGCTTAGTGCCTACATGTTCAATCAAAGAGGTTAAGTTTCAATGAATGAACAATATAGTTCAATCTTCAAAGAATAAGGCAACACAAAATATGTAGTACAAGTTTAAGATATGAAAAACCATAACCACTATATCTTTAGAAATCGCAAATAAATAGGAAGAAAGAATAACAATGATTATAGAGAGAATAAGAAAGAAAAGGCGCAAGTACTAAGAGGTAAGATGCGACAAAATGCAACAAAAAGAAACAAAAAGCAAGAATGAAAATGCAATAACAAGCAACTAGAAGCACAAGTTAAGATGCAAAAAAATCCAACATCACTATAAGAAACCCCCGTTTTAGGTGACGAGCCCTAATTTTTTATGACGGATTTTAGGTGATGTCAATGTTGACAATCCAAAATTTTTTTGTCAACAAAAATGTACAACGTAACATCAATATTGACAATCCAATGTTTTTATGTCAACATTGATGTTACATAGGACATTTTTGTTGACATAAAAATTTTGGGTTGTCAACATTGACATCACCTAAAATCCGTCATAAAAAATTAGGGCTTGTCACCTAAAACGTTTTTTTTTTTATAGTGACAAATAACAAAAAGAAACAAGAACTAAGATGCAATAAGAAGTAACAAGAAGCATGAATTAAGATGCAACAACAAGAAATTAGAAGCAAGAACTAAAGAAGCAACAAGAGGAAACAAGAAACAAGAAACAAGAGGTAACAAGAGGAAACTAAAAACAAAGAACAAGAACTAAGTGGCAATAAGAGGCAAGAACTAATAAGCAACAAGATGTAAGAATTAAGAAGCAAAAGCAACAAGATCTAAAAGGTATTAACAAGAAACAAGAACTAAGAGGCAACAAGAAACAAGAACTGAAAAACAACAACAAGCAAAACCTAAGAGGCAACAAAAAACAAATAAGAAGAAGTAAAAATAGCCAAGTGGCGGCTAGGGTTTCAAACCTTAAATCGATGGTGGCTACATAGAAGTGGTGATTAGGATTTTAAAACCCTAATCATGCACATGACTTGCTCTAGTCATGGGACTTGCCTCAGTCATGCAACTAATTAAATATGACTATATTAAACAATTAAGCTATTTTAACAATCAAATTTGATCTAAAGTAGATACATATTGACACTGAAACTCCACAAAATGTATCAAGGGGAGCTGCAAAATCTTAAGCATGGTATTTTTAGAAAAATCTGAAACAATTTGAGCTAGACATTCAATAATGGTCCAAAAAAAGCGGTGGATACATCAAAGTTGGCTCCAATTATATCATTTAGGCATTTAATTAGCCCCATAAGTCTTAATTAATTTTTACTTTCAAGATTGAATTCTAAATGTCACCTAACTTTTAAGGGTCCTTTCTAATTTGAATTGGATGGATTTTGATATTTTTAATCCAAAACTAACGTTCTTGACTATCTAATTTCATCATATTCTATCCTCTTTAATTTTTACCTATTTTTAAACTATAATATGTTATTGGAAACCTCTCAAAAATACCTAAGTGATCTTGAATTCAAAGTTGGATTTTAGTAAATTCTTAGAAGTGTGACTTAAAATTCTAATTTTAGTAGAAAAAAACTGCGTTGGAATCCACAAAACCATGTGGGATTGGTTTTGTTGAGTTCCTAGTTTCCAATGCAGAATTCTGCAGAACTCCAACGCAAATATGCATTCCAATGCAAAAATCTATGTTGGAAACTAGGAGCTCAACAAAACCAATCCCACATGGTTTTGTGGGTTCCAACGTAGTTTTCTTCTAGTATTTCAAACGCTCGTTCAAACGTAACAATTGTTTCTATGAGAAGAGAAATAACAAAGTGCCAAATTTAAGGACATACCTTGGAAGTCGTTTCCACCACGACCCCATTCGCCAACACACATATTGTAATTGTATCATGAGGCTTGTATTGATCCATTTTTGTTGCGTTTTTGGTATCTTTGTATATTCAACTTAAAGAATGACTTTTATAACAAGGTGTATAAATTCTACCTATTATCTTATTCTTTTCTTTCAACCTATTTTTTTTCTACTTCCTCCTCTTGACTTTTTTCAAATTATTTTCTACATTTTTTCTTCTTCTATTTTTTGGAATATTTTAGAATTGCAATCTTTGATTTCTATTACAACTAATTAATTTCTAATTATTCTAGGAATAAAACAATTGTAATGACATAAGCCTCATAAATGCTAACTAAATATATACTGAAGACCTTAAAACTTCATGTGGTCAACTCTGCGTATTATAATCAAGAAATTTTTGGATTAATACTTGTAGTCAAACCACGGGGGGTGATTCTTAAGGGAGTTTGCATATCACCTGTGACCAAGGGATATTATTTATGGGGGTATTTTGATAGAGGATACTAATTAAATAGACCATATCATTACCTAATTTTCTAATTTTTCATAATTTTAAATGCCATACATTTACTTCAAATTTGAAAGATAGGTCAATTTTTCATACCATTACTTTATTATCATTAACCTCTAAGGGATTAAGGTCATTTTTCTGCCAAAAAGCCCTAAAAATTGCCATTTTTGTTGTATTCAGCCATGAAGACAATTTTTTTTCAAAAATCTAACCGTATGATCTTGTACTTTACTTGTCTTAGATCATGTGGTAAAAATTTCATTAATATTGACCGTACGGATTGGAAGATATGAGCTTTCAAAGTTGAGAAAAAAAATTTTGGATGTTGCCCTACAATTCCAGCTTACTTTGACCACTGCTATAGGAAAAAACTTGCTCTACATAAAGTTGAGCTTTAATCCTTCCATGTAGAAGACAATGTTAGGTATGTATGCAACAAATTTCAAATGAAATGGAGGGGTAGAAGATATAGAAAAAATTCTTGCAATACAAGAAGGTGCTAGAAGATGCATATACACTAGGCCAAATTGCAAGTTTTGTATACATTGCAAAAAACAAATTTTTGAAATCCAATTGGTGAGGAGAACTCTCTTCAAAAAAACTGTGTTTTAGGTGACGTTAGCATAATTATTTTAGGAGATGGATTTTAGTAGACTTCCAATAAAACAACTTATGCTTTTATGTCAGTAATAACGTCCAATGTAATATTTGGATATTACATTGGAAGTCTTTATTGACGTAAAAGCACAAGTTGTTTTATTGGACGTCTACTAAAATCCGTCTCCTAAAATTATGCTAATGTCACCTAAAACGCGGGGTTCTTATAGTCAAAAGACATGTCCTTGCACTACCATAATTTTATTTTTTAAATTAAAAAAATAAAAATTTAACGACCAAAAAAAATAAAAACTAATCGAACAAAACATTTTAGCATAGGCTAGTGGGAAGGAGGGTGAACGCTTAGAGTGTCGGGCCCCTTCCATCTTCCTTGTGCACAGCAAGGGCAGAGGGCCAAGCGTGTCAAGCACTACCCTACTACATGGCATGCCCCTGGCCCTCCCTGTCACCCCATGTTGAAGGTTGCGGCCTTTGACCAACTCCGCCTCGCTTGTCAGATCGGGCCACAATGTACAGCCTCTGTCTCCCCAACTTGTTGTTTTGCCCATTTAAAGTGCCTTCACCACAATCAAAGTCATTTCAATGGTCACAGGCCTTGCCTACACTGCCCCTCCTCCCCACTTTGTAGAAAATGTCTATAATTTCTCACTCAAAGGTCCATTTAAGGAAAAAATTATATCCCCACATTTGTCTTTTAATTCTTGACCTCCAATTAAAGTTTCAAAAAATATTACAAACTCCTATGCCCATAAGTACATATCCAAAATCCCATTTATCTTCCAAAGGGACAATGCTCTTTTAGTGGTTAAAGGATCTTGAATTGAAAACACCCTATATGTAACAAAACTATACTGTGTAAGTAGCAAAATACCACAAAATGTGTTATAATAGTGGTACTATAGAACATTGCTAAACACCTAACAAACTGAGTTACAATGAAGTTTGTAGACACAAAGAGGTTTTTATATGTAAATGCCATTGCGTAGGAGTTTTAAACATATTTAGTGTCTATAATAAATGTGACTCTTGCATCCAAATAACACAAAACACCAAGATAGAATAACAAGTCAACTAGAATGCAGCATGTAACACAATCTTTATTTGCACCACACCCTTCACATGACTGATATACAATTAATCAAATTATTCAAGTATGAAGTCAAAGACATGATCCTAAAACATGACCCTACTCATAGTCCCGACCTAGGATAATTTTACTTTATGATACATTAGATCTAAAAAAACAAATTGGCCAGATTATTTATGTCCATACATTTATTATAATTGTGATTCACCTATTTTTTCTATAATATATTATCTCAGATGTTTTTCAAAAATTTATTAGCAATGAATAAAATGTACCATATCTTTGGCCATATGTAACATGCTAAATTTTTCTAATTCACTCCCTCGGGAGTCAAACCTCCATAAAGGGGTCAAATTAGTCTTCTAACTATGCCCAAAGCTTCAAGTAGCAACTTAAAACCTATATTTCTTCTTCAAACTCTTAAACTCTCAACACAAATTGCACTCTTCACTTACTCTTGCTCCATAGCCACTTGGGTGTAGATTTTTTTCACATTCTTTTTTCTCATCCTTAGATTAGATTTTTTCTAAGCTTCAAGTCTTATTTCTAAACTCCCCAACCTTCAATCTACATCACTACTTTAAATGCATTAGACTTCACTTTATATCAACCAATCTGATTAGCTCTCAATTTGTATCATCCATCACAATCAATCAACATAATCAATCAACCTCACGGCAAGTCCCAATAGTGGGTTAAGGCAAGCGTGGTTTTCAACTTAGATTCTTAGGCTTATAGCTTGGTCCTTTCTTGGTATTGTAGTTTGTCCATAGGCTTAAATATCTCCCTAACTTCCTCCCAAATCCTCATTTCTTTCAATTGTCTCATGTTGTTAATTGCTTTATTCCTCTCTATTTCCCTTCAAAATCCTACAAATTTTTTAAATACATTAATTAAAATATAAACATGTGCCCTCCCAAATTATTTGACGCTAATTTGTAACAAATACAACATACAAAAAAATAACGTTTTTTAATAAATATGAAATAAAGTCACACCTATACTCAAAGGAATGACTCCTAGTGCCAAAATACAAGAGGGCCATTTTGTATTGTTCACCTTTCCCTTGCTCTGCTCTAAAAGAAAAAAAAATAACTTCCAAAAAATGTGATTGCAAAATATCACTGCAAAATAAGACTGTAAAATATGATTGAAGCAAAAATATAACTAGGCACTTTCCAAACATATTCTCTGTCCAAATTTTGCTTGGGCTGCCCCAAAAGAAAAAATGTCACTACTATAGAGACATGACTACAAAATATGACTGAAGCAAAAATATGACTAGCAAATATGATTCGACATTTCCCAAATATGTTCCATGCTGTTCCCTATGAAGTATTTTGGCATTCCCAATGGACATATATTATACGCCCGTGAAGTACAAGGCCACAATATGACTAGTAGTCATATATTTGCAGTCATTTTTTTCCCCAAGGTGTTGGCCTTTAAGAATATGACTGCATACAATTGCCAATCATCCCTAGTCATGTTTTTGCAGTTATAAAATACTTGTTTTCTTGTAGTAGAATAATAACAAGTTTACCATTGAACACTTCAAAATCCCCACTAAAACTATCCCATAAACATCCTATTCAATATGAGTGTATTTAACACATATTGCTTCAAAGATTGAAGTTAAATTAATGGACTATAAATTCTGTCATTGTGTTGTACAATTTTTAGTTCATTGAACCCACTAAGGTAAATATCCTTATTTGTGCAATGTGACAATCTGTCACTTGTGGTCAATGTCTTAAAGTTATACTTAGTTTTATATATATACTATTGGTATTGTGGCAAAATTTCAGCCAACTATTCTTCATCATAGATTACTTTTATTGTGTCCATTATCTATCCACATCTATACTCACCATACTATGAAAAATTTGCACAACCTCCATCTATCAAAGCTAATTTATTAATAAAAATTCTTACTACACGATGTTTTTACATAGCCTAATTTATATATAGTAAAATATGTAGCATTTTATGGACCCTATAGTAGCTCTACATATTATATAAAATTTTCCTCATTTAAATTAAATGGACCCTATCTTTTAACTCATGTAGTTTTCTAAAAAATCGATAGTGATCTCCCCAGGTTATTTATCTAATTGTATGCATGTTCATTCAACATTTGGTAATGTTGTATTACTTTGAAATGTTTTTTCTGATGATTTTTGAAGATATCATCCACTCAACAATGGATAATAATTTATGAAAGGTTTGCCCTTTTTTAAAAATCACCAAGTTACAATATATTACCACACACTAAAATTTACAAATAAAAATCCCACCCTACGTTGAGGATTCTACTTCTAAATGATTTATCATGAAAACCAAGTTTTGGAGAACTCCTTTAAAAATTAGATGATGGCGAAGTAGGACAAGCTATGAAGAATGCTATGTAAAGACCTACTAGAGCCAAATCAAAAGTGAGGGAGACATTATAATTGCTCTTCATAACCTAGCATGCTTTTGCCATTTTTTTGCCATTATCTCACTAATGCATACAAGTTCAAGATGTTTGAACTCCTTTGAGATCTCAAAATATTTACACAGGAAACAATATACATATATTTTATGTGAGACTCTGTATTTGTGTAGCATTGGCTTGCTTTTCAAGAAAGGTCCCATTCAAACTTCCTCACTTGTAGCTTTTGTCAAGGCAAAGTCTCCTCCTTTTTAGTCTAAAGCCAACAAACTACAACTCAACTACCAATGTCATACATCTCTCCTACAATATACACACTTAATTATAAATATTGTACACATAATTAGTTAAGACCCATTGACAAAACTCTTGCATTAATAGGACTTTGTCATATTTGTCATTTACAATTTGCCACAACAACAAATCCTATCTCCATTCATAACATATTATACCACTTCAGCTTCCACCCTTCCTAGATACTTTCCCTAAGTACATGCAATTCTCTTTGGTTATAATCTTGGATGACATTAAATCCAACCTTCTTGAAACTAGGAAAAATCAAGTGCTTCAATCCTACCATCATCAATCGTTATAGTGATTTATTTTAGAAGTATCTAGGTACAAAAAAAAGGTGAGACTTATTCTAATGAATACTATAATTATGTTGTTAGTGTGAGAAATGACCTCCATAAGAAGTGCAATTCAGAGCATTTCTAGTGGTCAAGCTATTAAGTCCATTCCAATGTTTTTTGAATGAAAAGTAAGCCATTAATGCATGGTCCCATCAAAACATTCTCTTTGGCATTAAAAAATTGCAATTTTGTTGTTGTTTCACAACTCTGCCAAATACTGCTGACTTGCACCCTTGGCTACAAGTTAGAATAACAAGTTGCCTAAGATGCTTTCAGAATAGCGTCCCAAAGTCAAAGAGAGACAAAGAAAGTGAATCACATCATGCCCAACTCTGTACCCAGTCCAATTCAAGAAGTTTGACATTTGTTAACCATTCCCTTGCTAGTGGAGAAACTTGAAGCTAATTTTCAGCTTTGCCTTTGAATTTGGGAATTAAAGAATTCTCTTCTCCAATTCATGTTTTTAACCCTCATTGAGGAGCTTCACAAGAACATAGTTGTGCTATGAGACTTCTGTAGATGCTATGACAAGGGTTGTGTGAGTAGTTTGTTGAATGGGTGATCCATGATTTTGCAATGGCCAGTGTTGAAGTCTCATATGAAAATTTAGGTCATAAATGTCATTGAATTTTGTGTCAAAATGCATAGCACAACCAAGTTGACAATATGCTCAAAGTTGGAAGGTTCATGGGTTCAAATTCACGTGCTTGATATGATATGATCTTGATACTTCACCTTCATGTTTTTCTGCCTTGTTGCAGGAGCTTGTTGCTCCAAGAAGTGCAATTGCTTGATCAAGCAGTCACCACAAAATCATATTTCCCTCCATAGTACAAAACAATGTGTTGAACTATACAATTCATCAATTGGTTCTTGGGTTTGGGGTGAGACTGACAGTGGAAAATTTGCTCCAAGAAGAGGCAAGGCTTTTTGAAGATTTAAATTAAGTGAAGAATGGAATATGCACACAATTGCTCAAAACAAGGCGTTTTGTCGGCCTTGGAATCCGCGTCACCATTGACAAGATTAATAGGGCTCTTAATAAAATGAGATTGTTTTGTGAACTATTAGACAAATATCATTAAGAAATAAGAAAGCATAAAGAAAACATTCCCCATGATAAATGGTTTTTATAGAGTACAGATGTAATATTGTTGATTGCTGACCCCTTCTTCACTCTAGTTGCATTAAAAGTTGGCAAAGTCTACACTACTCTACATTAGTTGGCTAAATACCAACCTTGTCATTTACTAAGTTACCAATGAAGGATTGTTGTTTTCAACACTTTTATTGGCAAATTTTTGACATATTAGAGTCAAAAAATGTTGCAAGAAGTCTCATTATTCAACACCCTAATCTTTGACCTCTAAAAAGATGTCAGAAGAATCATAAGTTTTTGGACATATTGTTAGCAACAACTTTCACGAATATTGTGGACTAAACATTCCAAATGGCTAATATACAACTGAGAAGACTATGTGATAGAAAGAAGGATGTTTTTCATATCATTTGCGCAACAACTAACTTTATTCAATGTTCAAAAGCTATAGCAAGGCCTCACAAAGACAAGCTCTGATCACTGTAGTTGAAAATTTTGATTGGTATGAAGACGTTCAAGACTTAACCTTTTGATACAAGTAAATACTTAGACTATACATCCTCTCTTTTACATTGCTAAAATTTGCGCCTACAAGAATATTATACACGGTACATTGCAGGAAAGAGTACACACCCCAGATGTTGAACAAGAAGTGATTAACAACACCTTGAGGTTTCATGGTTCCTTGTTAACACTGAAGGCATGTCGGAGCCGCTCACGCAAATGCTTGAAAGGTTGCTTGTGCTTTTCTTCTGCTCGAGGCGAGTATTTGCTATCCTTTTCTTCTGCTCTCAAGGAGCTTTTCCTTTCTATTTCTCCTGATCCCAACAAGAGCCTTCTCTCTTTTTCTTCCGTAGTTGCTTCTGGTTTCTTCCCTTTTTTCTCTTTCTTTTCTTTCTTTTCTTTCTTTTCTTTCTTCTCTTTCTTCTCTTTCTTCTTCTTCTCCTCTTTGATCTTGGAGGGCTTGGGCTCTAGTACATAGGGATTTGAAGCTTGGGATTGAAGCGAGGACTTGGGATTTGTTTCAGATTTCTGCACATGCCAAAAATCATACTCATCATAATCGTCTCACAGGGCCACTTAAGATTACATTAGTCCAATAAGACACTACACATCTCTAAGGCACCAAATGCGTATATATAGTCCGATAAAATACACAAAACCATGTACTAAAAAGAAGTTTTGTACTTATTTACAAAATGTTATACTTAAATTTGATAATTTAATTAGATAGGATAGTATCAAAAGACAAAACACAAATTTACAAGAGAAAATATGTGACTCAAAAGACCCTTTAGATTGTTTAGTGGTTAAATAATTTTGATTACATAAGAAGAAGCAATAATAAGAAATACCACACCTATATTAATGCTTAAACAAGATTTTACCATGTTTTGTATATTGTCAACACGAGTGCAATTGTCAAAAATGAATATAAGGAGGTCGTACTCATATGTGGCATGCTAAAAACATTCAAGACAATTAACAAAATAGTATTCAACACTTGTTACGTCAAATGTGTTGTAAATGCAACGAATTGTTTTGAGCTTGTTATCTCGTTTTTAGTTTCACATAATGTTTGGTTCAAAATTTACGAGAAAGCTTGTTATCATGAGAGATTTTTAGGAGCAAACTTACCGTTGCAGGACTTTTGACATCCTCCATCAGTTCGAACTCCAACTCCTTCCGTGGATGCTTGCCTTCCCCAAGAATTCTAAATGGCAAGCATTGTGTGTCACCAAAATCCTCTTGATCATGTTCTTCACCAAGTTTTGAGGCACTTGGAATAGCAGTCACTGAGGACTCCTTGGCCAATGCTTTTTTATGCTCTTCCAATTTATATGCAAATTGTGGCTCCGAAGAGGAACGAGAAAAACCTCTCCTCCTAGCATGACCCTTCGGTACCAACTTTGCACTTGCCAATGGCTCCTCTGCAAGCGGTTTCTGAGGCTCCTCCATTGTGGATGTCATTGGGGAGTCTACAAGTACATGACCCTTCTTTCCAAAATTATTCTCTTCTTCAAAAAGTTCTAATAACTTGGCAGATGGCAAAGACTCCTTTGTTAGGGCTTCCTTGGAGTCCGCCATTGCAGCCCCAAACGTTAGAAAGCTCCCTTGACTCTGAAGCTTTGTAGCGTCCTCAGCTGCCTCAGGGTTCAACTCAACATGAGTCAAATCACTTTGACTCCTTGGAATTGCCTCCTCGATGGGCTGAAAAAGTACATAAGAAGCAAATATAATAAGTCAAAACCAGAATCATCAACAATACTAGACGCTTTCTAGATTTATAACTATCAAGAGTAGGATTTTTTGTCATTGCTTTTACCAATGCTATCTAAAGCAGTCCTAAATTTGGTACATTGTAACAAAGTTATAGAGACTAACATCAATATGTTCAATCATTAACTTTGAAAGTAATCTTACCTCAGCAATAATTCTGACATGCTTGCCCTCCACTACAGAACTCCCGCTGCCATTCTGAGGTTCTTCTACAATGGATGTTAGAGGTGACTCTTCATGTCCCTGTGCAATCTCGGTAGTTGGTGCAATTGTCAAAAGCTCTCTCTTAAGTGCCTCCTGAGGTGTAGAACTAGTGCCTGGTGTATTCGAAGATTTTTGTTCAAGATTTTCTAGAAATTCAGAGTTGCCACTTTGGTGAAATGAGGTGCTTGATAGACTCTTCTTTGGGGACACAACAGTGTCAATCTGGGGCTCCTCCGCTGTAGATTTCAATGGTAAGTCACGAGTACCACTCTTGTCAGCGGCATTCGCTTGTGGAGGTTCTTCAAATTTGGTGCTTGGTATAGCAGCCAAAGGCTGTTCAGTAAGCAATTCTTCAAATTTCCTAGATTTAGATGTTACTGACTTTGAAGGTGGAAGTGCCATAGCACTGTTTCTAGTAAGATCTTCTTGTTCCATCTCTTGCGCAGGTTCTTGTTCAGATTGTTGTTTAGGTTTATGTCCAAGTTCTTCTGCAGATTGTTGTGCAGGTTCTTGTCCAGATGCTTGTGCAATTGCATGTCCATGTTCTTGTCCAATCTCTTGTCCATGTCCTTGCGTAGGTTGTTGTCCATATTCTTGTGTAGGTTGTTGTCCATGTTCTTGTGTAGGCTGTTGTTCAAGTTCTTGTTCACGATGTTGTTTAGGTTCTTGTGAAGGTTGTTGTCCATGTGCATGTTGTTCTTGCTCTTGTGCAGGTTGTTGTTCTTGTATATGTGCTTGTTTAGCGGTTTCATGATCTTGCTCAAGTTCTCTTGCAGGTGCTTGCTCAGGTTCTTGTGCAGATTCCATACTTGATGCAGGTACCAAAGTCCCCTTCTGAGCTACAACATTGATTTTCGTGGCTTCACCAGGTTCATCAAGGTCTACACCAAACTCTTTGAAAGATTTCGGTTCATCAAATTCCCAAGGCTCGAGGTTGCCACTGTCATGCTCAGCATCAAAAAACTCCTCACCTGATTGATCACTCTCCAGACGATCATCACTGTCCTCTACAACCAAATTCTCGTCGGAATTGGCATGAGCCAAATTGCTCTGACTCCTTGGAAATTCCTTCTCAATATTTTTGATGTGCTGAAAAAGTACACACAAAAGAAGAAAAAAAATCACTTCAAAAGTTAAAAATAGTACTACCAATAATACTTAAGACAGAAATTCTAATCTTTTTGGTTTTTAGATAGACAATGGCATGTGAGGGTGGAAACTGATTATAACCCAGCATCAACTTACTGCAAGTACTCTAGTAGAAATCTTACCCCTTGATGAACTTTGAAATCCTCCGCTAATTTGTACTCAACCTCCCTCGTTGCATGATTGCCCTCTTCCATTGTTGATGTCAATGTTGAATTTGCACCGGGAAGCACGATCCCATTCTTCTCTTGCTTAGGTTCTTCATGTTGAAAACTTGTTCCTGAAGGCTCCTTCGAAGATGCTTCCTGAGGTAATCCAAAGAAAGACGTTGATGGAGCTTGCAAAGGTGCAAAAGCAATAGGACTCTTTCCAGATCCATCCTCTTCTAAAGGTTCTAAGACTTTTGCACTTGCTCCAGCTGCCAAGGACTCCTTCGTATAGTCTTCCTTGTGTGCTTTCAATTGAGATACCAAAGGTGACTCAACAGTTGCTGGTATGGAACCACTTTTGTCCATAGTATCCTCATGTGCAGGCTCTTCAAATTTGGCACTAGGCACATTTGTTGCCAATGGCTCCTCCACAAACTTAGAAGGTGCTATATCACTATCCTTTCGTGTTGCCAATTCTTGTGCGGGCTCGACACTCGGTGCACTTGCAATAGACTTCTTTTGAGAATCATCTTGAGGTCCCTCAAATGAAGATGCAAATCGTGACATTCCAGCAGCAGTTGTGGCAACACTCTTATCAACCATATCCTCATGCGTAGGCTCTTCAAAATTGGCACTTCGTATAGTTGTCGATGGCTCCTCCACATACTTAGATGCTTCATGTGACTCAGAAGATGTAGGTGCCGTATGACTATCCTCTTCCGTTGCCAACCCTTGTGCAGGCTTGTGGCTCGATGTGGCTGCCACAGACTCCTCTTCAAAGTCTTCGAGGGCTTCCTCAAATGAAGATGCCAATGGTGAATCTGCACCAATACTCATGGTATCACTCTCGACAGCATCCTGGTCCTGCATGGGCTCTTCAAAATTGACACTCGATATAGCTGGTGATGGCTTCTCTATAAATTTAGATGCCAAATGTGGAATAGAAGAAGCAAATGCCTTATCACTAGTTGCATCCAAATCCTCTTGTGATGAAGGTTCATGTCTTGGTGTGGTAGCCAAAGACTCCTTCTCAAAGTCTTCATGAGGACCCTCATGTGAAGTTGGCAATGGTGAGTCTGTAGCTGCAATTGTGGTAACACTCTTGTCAACCTCATCCTCGTGTGTTGGCTCTTCATGATCAACACTCGGTACAGATGGCTCCTCAGATTTAGATCTCTCAAGTGGTTTAGAAGATGCAAGTGCCTTATCACTAGTTGCATCCAAATCCTCTTGTGATGAAGGTTCATGCATAGGTGCAATAGCCAAAGACTCCTTCTCAAAGTCTTCTTGAGGACCTTCATGTGAGGTTGACAATGGTGAGTCTGCAGCTGCACTTGTGGTAACACTCTTGTCAACCTCATCCTCATGTGTTGGCTCTTCATGATCATCACTTGGTATAAATGTTGATGGCTCCTCCTCAGATTTAGATCTCTCAAGTGGTTTAGAAGATGCAAGTTCCTTATCACTATTTGCATCCATATCCTCTTGTGATGAAGGTTCATGTCTTGGTACAATAGCCAAAGACTCCTTCTCAAAGTCTTCTTGAGGACCCTCATGTGAAGTTGGCAATGGTGAGTCTGCAGCTGCACTTGTGGTAACGCTCTTGTCAACCTCATCCTCGTGTGTTGGCTCTTCATGATCAGCACTTGGTACAGATGGCTCCTCCTCAGATTTAGATCTCTCAAGTGGTTTAGAAGATGCAAGTGCCTTATCACTAGTTGCATCCAAATCCTCTTGTGATGAAGGTTCATGCATAGGTGCAGTAGCCAAAGGTTCCTTCTCAAAGTCTTCATGAGGACCCTCATGTGAAGTTGGCAATGGTGAGTCTACAACTGCACTTGTGGTAACACTCTTGTCAACCTCATCCTTGCGTGTTGGCTCTTCATAATCAGCACTCGCTACAGATGGCTCCTCCTCAGATTTAGATCTCTCAAGTGGTTTAGAAGATGCAAGTGCCTTATCACTAGTTGCATCCAAATCCTCTTGTGATGAAGGTTCATGCATTGGTGCAGTAGCCAAAGACTCCTTCTCAAAGTCTTCATGAGGACCCTCATGTGAAGTTGGCAATGGTGAGTCTGCAACTGCACTTGTGGTAACACTCTTGTCAACCTCATCCTCATGTGTTGACTCTTCATGATCAGCACTTGGTACAAATGTTGATGGCTCCTCCTCAGATTTAGATCTCTCAAGTGGTTTAGAAGATGCAAGTTCCTTATCACTATTTGCATCCATATCCTCTTGTGATGAAGGTTCATGTCTTGGTACAATAGCCAAAGACTCCTTCTCAAAGTCTTCTTGAGGACCCTCATGTGAAGTTGGCAATGGTGAGTCTGTAGCTACACTTGTGGTAACGCTCTTATCAACCTCATCCTCGTGTGTTGGCTCTTCATGATCAGCACTCGGTACAGATGGCTCCTCCTCAGATTTAGATCTCTCAAGTGGTTTAGAAGATGCAAGTGCCTTATCACTAGTTGCATCCAAATCCTCTTGTGATGAAGGTTCATGCATAGGTGCAGTAGCCAAAGACTCCTTCTCAAAGTCTTCATGAGGACCCTCATGTGAAGTTGGCAATGGTGAGTCTGCAGCTGCACTTGTGGTAACACTCTTGTCAACCTCATCCTCATGTGTTGGCTCTTCTTGATCAGCACTTGGTACAAATGTTGATGGCTCCTCCTCAAATTTAGATCTCTCAAGTGGTTTAGAAGATGCAAGTGCCTTATCACTAGTTGCATCCAAATCCTCTTGTGATGAAGGTTCATGCATAGGTGCAGTAGCCAAAGACTCCTTCTCAAAGTCTTCATGAGGACCCTCATGTGAAGTTGGCAATGGTGAGTCTGTAGCTGCAATTGTGGTAACACTCTTGTCAACCTCATCCTCGCGTGTTGGCTCTTCATAATCAGCACTCGCTACAAATGGCTCCTCCTCAGATTTAGATCTCTCAAGTGGTTTAGAAGATGCAAGTGCCTTATCACTAGTTGCATCCAAATCCTCTTGTGATGAAGGTTCATGCATTGGTGCAGTAGCCAAAGACTCCTTCTCAAAGTCTTCATGAGGACCCTCATGTGAAGTTGGCAATGGTGAGTCTGCAGCTGCAATTGTGGTAACACTCTTGTCAACCTCATCCTCATGTGTTGGCTCTTCATGATCAGCACTTGGTACAAATGTTGATGGCTCCTCCTCAGATTTAGATCTCTCAAGTGGTTTAGAAGATGCAAGTGCCTTATCACTAGTTGCATCCAAATCCTCTTGTGATGAAGGTTCATGCATTGGTGCAGTAGCCAAAGACTCCTTCTCAAAGTCTTCATGAGGACCCTCATGTGAAGTTGGCAATGGTGAGTCTGCAACTGCACTTGTGTTAACACTCTTGTCAACCTCATCCTCATGTGTTGGCTCTTCATGATCAGCACTCGGTACAGATGGCTCCTCCTCAGATTTAGATCTCTCAAGTGGTTTAGAAGATGCAAGTGCCTTATCACTAGTTGCATCCAAATCCTCTTGTGATGAAGGTTCATGCATTGGTGCAGTAGCCAAAGACTCCTTCTCAAAGTCTTCTTGAGGACCCTCATGTGAAGTTGGCAATGGTGAGTCTGCAACTGCACTTGTGTTAACACTCTTGTCAACCTCATCCTCATGTGTTGGCTCTTCATGATCAGCACTTGGTACAAATGTTGATGGCTCCTCCTCAGATTTAGATCTCTCAAGTAGTTTAGAAGATGCAGGTGCCTTATCACTATTTGAATCCAAATCCTGTTGTGATGAAGGTTCATGCATTGGTACAGTAGCCAAAGATTCCTTCTCAAAGTCTTCTTGAGGACCTTCATCCACTGAAGTTGGCAATGGTGAGTTTGTAGCTGCAGTCATGGTAACACCCTTGTCAAAATCCTTATGATCAGGCCCTTCAGAATCGGCATTGGCTACAACTGTTGATGGGTCCTCTGCAAACTTAGAATTCACTTTGGTCTCAAGAGGTGCAAGTGCCATACTACTATCCTCTTGAATTGCAAGTTCTTGTACAAGTTCATCACTCGGTGCAGCTGCCGAAGACTCTTTCAAATCTTCTTGCGGATTGTCAAATGAAGACGCTAATGGTGACTCATAATCTGTAATAATGGTGCCACTTTCATCAGCATCAGCCTTGTGATCACGCTCTCCAAAATTGTCACTTGGAGCAATTGTTGATGCCTCCCCCACAAATTCCGATGCCCCTTCAATCTCAGAAGATGCAACTGCAATATCACTATGTTCGTGTGCACATTCACTACTTGGTGCAGATGCCATAGACTCCTTCTCAAAGCCTTCTTTGGGTTCGTCCAGTGAAGACGCCAATGACGACCCTGGAGTTGCCATCGTGGTACTAGTTTTGTCAGCAACATCTTCTTGAGCAGGTTCTTCAAAATCGGCACTTGGTGTAGCAGCCGATGGTTCCTCCACAAACTTAGATGCCATTTGAGACTCGGGAGTCGCGACGTGCATATCAATATCCTCTTGTGTTGCAAGTGCTTTAAATTCAGCACTTGGTGCAGCTGCCACAGACTCTTCCTGAGGCTCCTCTAATGAAGACGCCAATGGCAATTTCGCAGCTGCAATCGTGCTACTATTCTTGCTAGCAATGTCCTCTTGTGCAGGCTCTTCAAAATTGGCACCTGCAACAAATGCTGATGGTTCTTCTATAGACTTAGATGTCACTTGTGACTCAGACGATGTAAGTGCCATGTCACTTAATGAACTCGAATCCTCTTGTGATGAAGGTTCATGTATTGGTCCAGCATCTAGCGCACCTGCCAAAGACTCCTTCACAAAGTCTTTATGAGGATCATGTAATGCAAATGCCTTTGGTGAATCTCCAGAAGTAGTCATGGTAACACTCTTATCATCAATGTCCTCATGTGTCGGCTCTTCAGAGTTGGCACTTGGTACAGTCATCGATGGCTCCTCCACAAACTTAGATGTCATTTGTGGTTCAGAAGATGCAAGTGCAATAATAACAACCCCTTTGGTTGTCAATTCTTGTACAAGCTTGTCGTTTGATGCAACTGCTAGAGGCTCCTTTGTAAAGTCTTTCTGGGTTGTCTCAAATGTTGGAGGTGATGGCGACTTCGTAGTTGCAATGGTTGTGCCACTCTTGTCAGCCGCATCCTCTTGAGCTTGTTCTTTAGACTTGGCAACTAGAATGGTAGCCGTTGGCTCCTCCGGAAAGGCTTCATGAGGCTCTTTGAATGCAGCTGCAGATTGAAGCTCCGAAGTTGCATGTACACGAGTATTCTTTTCAACAGTAACTGCCCGTGCAATTTCCAAGAATTTTGCACTTGCTGCAGCTGCCGAAGACTCCGTTACAAAGGATCCATGCAGTTCCTCCAATGTAGATGCCAATTGCTGATCCGAGGATGCAGGCAAATTACCGGCATCATCCCTATGAACAGATTCTACAGGCAAATTACCAGCATCATTTCTACGAACAGATTCCACAGGCTCACTACTTGGTGCAGCGGATTTCATTGGCTGTGTTGAAAATGCTTCCTTAGAGTACACCGGAGTAGATACTACTTGGGGCTCCAAAAAATCATCATTCTTTCCAACGTCAATCTCTTGCAGAGGCTCTACGTGCTTGGCAGTAGTTGGTGTAGCAAACGAAGTCTCCTTCACACGTGGTTCCTCAAGTGTAGGACTACCTCTAGTGGCTTCACCAATTACATCATGTGCTCTAAAAAAGTTTTGTTCGACAGCTTCCAAGGCTTCAAAATTGTCGCTCTGTTGCTCGGCATCGTAATACTGAGGCTCACCTGAAAGACTCTCTTGACGCTCAACATGATCCAATCGGGATTGGATACTTGACAATGCCTTTTCAAACCTTTCCATGCGCTGCACAAGCACAAACAGAGAACACTGAGAAGTAGAATCATCATCATTATAGTCCTACCTTAGCCATTTGCAATCCTCACTGCAGCGGGACTAGAACTTGTCAATTAGGGGCACCTAAGTAAAACAATACCTCATTTAACCGATCCTCAAGCATTTGAACACGCTTCAATAACGTCTTGTCCGTCTCCAATTCCTGCAATAGAGACCTTGCTATCCGAGGTTTCTCTTTGTGTGAGCCAGGTGATAGGTCTAACTCCGTCACAACAGTCATTGAACTGATCTTCTCTTCCAAACTCTTCATCTAAAGTGCCAACACACAGAGAAACTTCAATAAAAAAAATCTAACCACACCCTTAAAATTTCAAACAATCAACTACAACAAGGATACTCAAACCATGATCTTGTCTCTTATTGACTGGCTCTTGTTACCAACAGTAACTCATCTCTTCCAATCAAAACTTGGTTAGTCTTCAATTAGCAATCATAGGGTGTACATATGTACGCATGCCTTTTCAAAGTGTCCATGGCCACTAATCTTTAAATGAAAATTACTTTTATTTAGTGTCTCTTCAATAGTGGTCTACAACCTCACACTTTGAGTGATTGCATAAGAAATTCATGCATTGAAAGAGAAAAAATAGATGTTAAGAGAGATAGGCTCTACAAGTGCCCAAAGTGATTGCTCTAGTGCTTTCTTTTGAATGATATCCCAATGAAAGCACACTCCTACATATTGGTAAAATGCTTAACCCCTAAAGGTCCACGCATCCCAAAAGTGAATGTGCCTTGGTCAACCTCAACTGTAGCTTTCACTTTTGGAATTTGATTTAAATTAAGAAAATTAAGCTTGACAAGTTTAATTCCTATTCCATTTCAAAATTTTGAAAAATGTCAAAAATTGAAAGAATTATTGCAAATGAAAGCTCCATGTCAAAATCCAAATAACATAAGATGGTGTGTATTTCATTCATACTTTCTTTTTTGAAATTTATTTTACATTTAAATTATAAAATTCTATTCCTCATTATACCATTCATTTATGGTAAAAATTACAAATTATTCTAATATATATTATAATTGATACAATTTAATTTCTACTTTTAGCTTTAAAAAATCACAATAATTTGATTTTTCATCAAAAATTATTGAAAAAAAATGACATAAATAGAAAATGCATTTTTCCATTAGCAAAAAATATCAAAATTTTATATATCTATTAAACAAAAGGATAAATTTGGTTTAACAGTCAAATTTGACTTCAACGTCTTTGTTGTGGCTATTTTGGGTGTAAAAAGTAAAATAACCCATTAAAGATTTTTCACACTAATCTTCATTGCTACTTGTATTTCTTGAGAAAATTTTAAATCATTTGGATTATTTTTTCTATTTTTATTTATTTATGTTCAATTTTTGCAACAAAAATGATAACAATTACAATTTTTCACAAAAACAAATCGAAATTTCTCACACTGCTATATGATTCAAAGTTTTAAGTAATAAAAATGCAAGTCCTTTGTTTGAACACAATTTAAAAGGCTAAATGTAGCTCAGAGAGGAAGTTTGACCATTTCACAATGGATCAAGTCATTTAAGCAGTAAAGTAACTACACCTAAAATCAACCAATTAAGCAATTCAATATGGTTCTCATTATTATATTGACAAACATTTTGTACAATCTTGTTGGTAGTCAAAAGGGCATTCTAAATTCTCTTAAATGCATTTTTATAAATAAACTATGAATATTTAAAGTGCTGAAAATAAGTGTTTCTAAAACCAACCCTAACTCATGAATAGTGGGAGTACATTTTAGGCAAGAACCTGTAGGTTGGTTTCAGAAAGGGAACAAAATTAGGTTTAGTTACCTTATCCTCTACCTAATTGAAACCTACACGACCATGGATAGGAAATTGTGACAAGAAAGTGAGGGCGAAGGAATTGCCTGAATTTCAAGATGATACACGCGTTCCTCAAGGGAACTTCCGGGAGGGGCAGTCACGGGAGTTGCTGCTGCTCGTGGTGAACCGAGGCCTCCCACTTTCGCCATTAAAACCTGGCGGTAAGAACAGACGCACAATTAACTTCAGAAACGCAGACACAAAACCTCGTCGTCGTCGTCGTCACAAACTCGAAGAATTTACAAGAAAACGTACCACAGGCGACTTCACGACCCCACCGACGGTTGTAGAGATGCGCTGCAATGTTTCCGCTGTCATACTCCCAATGGACTCCAGGCCTCTTCCTATTCTCGACCTCGGAGAATCGGCTCCGCTGACAATTAACAGAGGCAAATCGGATGCCCTCGCTGTCGCCATTGCTACTCGCAGGTTGTCTGGAGCTTGGCTTGCGCTTCCGATTTCCATCTCCAGCTCCTTCGTGGCTTGATTCGACACAGCGGCATCAGGCTCCTGCACGATTTTTAACCAATGTAGTGGGTCAGAAACTAGTTGCACTTCACTAAATTGACTCCAGAAATTCAGTTGAGGTTATCTGTTCCGGTGAATTTCGGAAAATTTGCAATTCTTTCTCCTCAGGTGATTTACAACAAATTTTCAGCAAAATTTGCTACGAAATCTGGCTGAATAACTGCAATTTTTGCGTAGAACTTCCGAATCGCTAGAAGTGAGACTATAGTATTTCTAGAAATCTGAGCCCATAAAAGAATGGAAGCTCCCTGTTCACAGTTTTCCCCTAGACTTCTCGATAGGCTTGTACCTAGACTGTAGTATTTGTAGAAATCTGGCGATATGTAACCCACAAAAGAATGAAAGCTCCCTGTTCACAGTCTTGGTATGGACTTTTCGGTAGGCTTGTAGCAAGACAACAGTATTTGCAGAAATCCGGTGATATTTATCCCACAAACGAATGAAAGCTTTTTGTGCACATCCGCGATGGTGTCGACAACAGCAAGTCGCTTGCAAGCAATTCAACACCGATTCAATTCAACCCAAAGAAAGGAAAAAAAGGGAGAAAAGATTGCCTCTCGAGTACTGCTCCTCACAATCTCCTCCGATCTCGCAATAATCGTAACCTAAATCGTGAGCTTGCAGAGAGGTGCACACACCTCGCGACCCTCTATCAAATTTTCACAGAGAATAACGTGGAATAACGTCGACCTTATTGTTATCCCTGGCAAGACGTCCTTTGTGCGAATACCACCGCAACGATCGGTACCGCACACCCTGTACAGCACCAGAGGCGACCACGAGAAAGACCGCCACGCCCATTGTCACTTTGACAAATACTAACTTAGTGAACCAGTGAATCCGGACCACTCTAGCACCCACCCTCCCGACACAGCATGAACCTCCATCACGGCACCATCTCCCCTGAAAACAAAAAAAATCCAATCTGCAACGAGAGGAAGAAGAACAAAGGTTGGTATTTGCTAAGTAACTCTAGTCACTAGTAAGGCCTGTGCACACCGACGATGGTGTCGACAACAGCAAGCCGCTTGCAAGCAATTCAAGATTGTTGTACTCCGACCTGTTGAGGGTTTAATGTGAACCCAAAACAGAACTAAAACCCTAAACAGAATTCACCATAGTTGTATCCTGACCTCCATCTACCTCCAGTAACACCGATTCAATTCAACCCAAAGAAAGGAGAGAAAAAAAAAAAAAAAAAAGAAGAACAAGATTGTCTCTCCAAAGCTCGAACGTCGGTCGCCTCCGGATTTCGCCCGAATGTAGTCGAGGGACCAATCCCACGATTCATCGTCGTGGTCCGTGCAGGCGTCGAGTTCATTGATCCAGGTGCTGGAGTCGACGTTTTCCGAAACATCGCTGACGTGCTTCGTTACGTTGCAGGTGTACGCGTGAATGAACTTGGGGCAGATTGCGAGTTTTCCGAGCTCCTGGAGCACTGTCACGGATTCGTTCATTCTGAGTTCCGATCATCGGCCCAACTTGGGTTCCGATTCGGACCACGACGACATTCCAGTGATCAGCCTCAGGCCGTTTTTCGATGCCCTCGGTGCAGAGCTCACAGCTGCTCCTCACAATCTCTCCGATCTCGCATTAATCGTAACCTAAATCGTGAGCTTTTGCGCTTGCCAGAGAGGTGCACACACCTCGCGACCCTCTCTCAAATTTTCACAGTAAATAAAGTGGAATAACGTCGACCACTCTAGCACCCGGACCACTCTAGCACCTACCCTCCCGACACAGCAATGACCTCCATTACGGCACCATCCCCCCTGAAAACAAAAAAAAATCCAATCTGCAACGAAAGGAAGAAGAACAAAGGTTGGTATTTGCTAAGTACCTCTAGTCAGTGTAAGGCCTGTGCACACCGACGATGGTGTCGACAACAGCAAGCCGCTTGCAAGCAATTCAACACCGATTCAAGTCAACCCAAAGAAAGGAGAAAAAAAAAGAACAAAGAAAAGAAAAGAAAAAGATTGTGTCTCCAGTGCTGCTCCTCACAATCTCTCCGACCTCGCAACAATCGTAACCTAAATCGTGAGCTTGTGCACTCGCCAGAGAGGTGAACACACCTCGCGACCCTCTCCCAAATTTTCACAGAGAATAACGTGGAATAACGTCGACCTTACTGTCATCCCCGGCAAGACGTCCTTTGTGCGAATTCCACCGCAACGATCGGTGCCGCACACCCTGTACAGCACCAGAGGCGACCACGAGAACGACCGCCGCGCCCACTGTCGCTTTGACAATACTAGAACCAGTGAACCCTGACCACTCTAACACCCACCCTCCTGACACAGCATGAACCTCCATCACGACACCATCCCCCCTGAAAACCAAAAAAAATCCAATCTGCAACGAAAGGAGGAAGGACAAAGGTTGGTATTTGCGAAGTACCTCTAGTCAGTAGTAAGGCCTTGAGTTGCCACCAGCAAGAGAGCAAAATTCCACGCACAGAATCGGTTCCCAATCTTCAGGTGCAGATGCTGCGACATACGTTCCTCGTGGGGCAAAACTCCAAGCACGACTGCTGAAAAAACACTGTGCGAGGACACAAACTCGTAAGAAAACGTGAGCTTGGCATTTCTGGGATGCGGAGCTTGCGACGTGGGGGCACTTGACTTGCTGTTTCTAGAAAGCGATTCGCTGGAAGCAAGTGGCAAGTCGCACCCTTGCGTTTCTCGTGCTCTGCAGTCTGCACAAGAGTGGGAAATCAAGTTTTTTCGCCTATTTTTGCTTGCTTGCCACTATATAAGGAGACGCTTCTTACTATTCTGTGTCTGTCGATGCCAAGCATATCTCTTCTGTGCAGTAGAGGAGATCAGTAGCAGGAACGGAGTCAGTTACGATAGCGTAAGCTTTGAGATAAGGAGAAATTCTACACTTTGGTGCAAAAGTCGGCTTCTGATTCATGAGACCTTGGTTTGTACAATGTCGGCTGTGTACAGTGTACTAGCGCAAGGAGAGGGCAGCATTGGAGGTGGTTCTAGACTTCTAGTAACAGTGACACATGGATGTACACATGGATGTACACATGGATGTAGGTAGTGAGTGCTGGCACCTTTGGTACTCCCCATGGAGTCTAAAATATAGACTACAGTAGACTAGCAAGAATTAAAATGAAGTGATATTATAAGAAATTGTACAATCACTTGGTCATTGTGTCAGATAAGGTACTGTAGTCCGCTTTAAAAGTGCTTGTGTTCAAACACCCAAAAACGTCAATATTAGCAATTCAGATAGTTGGAGGCACCTTTTCCTAAATATAATCTTGAGCAAGTGAAAATCATGAATATTCAAAAAAATATGTAGATTTTTCAGATGTGGTATCTAATTTCTATGATTTTTCAAAGTGTTGGCTCTCTAGACTATTAAAACTGTCACAAATGTGGACCCTAAACCAAAATCTGCAGAAATCAATAGTCAACGAATCAAAGTTAACCCCTAAATGTATTTGACTATGTTTTCACCAAAATCGCTCCAAAACTGCCATTTCTAATACAAGTACTAAATTTCATTAAAAAAAAGAATTTTGGACACATGTAACCATAAGATCTTATAGTTCACTAGTTTGAGAAGATGTAGAAAAAATTTCAAAATTTTTCACCATGCAGATTAGAAAATATTAGCGTTTGAATTGACAAAACCCCTTTTTTTGTCCCTGCAAAAAAACGGGCAGCTGCACTTCACAAGGTCATATTTGTAAGAAAAAATGCCCCAAATGGTGGATACTCTTTGGATTCATTCTTCTAGGCAAGTTGGCTATATGCTTGAAAAATTTCAGATCATTTGAAATTGTACAACATATTGGAAAAAAATAGTAAGTAGAAAGATATAGAGAATGATTCAAAACACTAAATTGTTAAAAATTTATTTATGGAATTGAAAAATGCCAATCCCAACAGTTGTAATGTTGTAATAAATAATCTACACCCTATTTTTTTATTTTTTTCAAAAATATTGAAAATTGAGTTAAATAAAGGTCTTCAAACTTTATTTTAGATTAGAGATTCCATAACTACCCTCAAACTAAGAATCCTCATAACTTTTGACTCATTAATCCAAATGGAATGATTCAAAGCTTTCCAAGTACATATAAATCTAAAGAACCAATTTAAAATTTTTAATTTTTTTAAAAAGTGATTTTTAAAAGATTTTTTTGAGCTACCCGGGCTGCCCGCCGAACACGAAAAATTTCTTATCATACAATAACTTTTTAACCATGTAGTCAAAATTTATGAAAATTGTTGGGCCTTAAAGCTACTCTTTGGACACATCTTGTGGGAAAAATTTTAAGAAAAAAATAAAAACTCCACTTGTGGTGAGCTGCCCAAAATCGCTATGTTGCCAAAAAACGGTGTTTGGTCCTTTAGGGGTTAAGTATGTGTCCTTCAAATGCATTAGCAAATTAGAGTTAAGCAATTGTTGGACACATTAACAAAAGTCTAGGGATACATTTAATGGTATTTTAGGATACAAGAATGTGAACAGGGATGCTTTCGAGTGTTTCTACCTTAAATACAATCCATATTTAGGAATGAGTGACATGTTGCTTGAAATATCTATTACTCTCAATGATGAGATATGTAGGTTTAAATGGTCACTTAAAGAGCAAACTACCTTATTGCTTATTGTATAATCTTTGAAGAGCTTTGGTTTTGCATGCTAAAAAGTGTACAATGCAACAACACCTTGTTGGCATGGACTCTAAATTTTGATATAAGTATTTGTATTTTTTGACAAGTGGATGGAAAATTTTAGGAACTATAAAATAGATTAGAACCAAAGTTTTGCAAAAGGACTTTTTTGCTCATTTATCCTTGCCAAATACCCACATTGTACATGCTTAAAGTGTATTAAGGATAAGAAGGGATGGCATGCTAAATGTTTTAGGTAGATTGGATGTTTTTTACTTCAAATTTGTCATATGTGCAATGAATTGTCTTTAAAAGCTTTTGGCTTTAGTTCAACATTTGGTATTGGTTGATTGTTGTAAAACAGAATTAAAAACAATTTGATATTTTTTTTTTATATATTATTTTCATGCTACAAAGGAGTATGTAAACAAACCTATTACCACACTTGAATTCCTCCTTTCCATATCCAAGGAACACATTTTAGAACACAAATGTACTATACATTGTAGGTACTATATGAGGCAAAATTGGAATTTAGATACACTACTAGACATGGAAGTCTTAGAGCACTAAATTTTGACACTACTGTATTCTTAAGACCACCTTTCTACTAGTGATGGTAATAGGTTGGTTCACCTCAAGTGCCACTTTTTCATATTCATCCTTGTTACTTATACTACTCTCACTCATTGTACTAGTGAGAGCACAAAATTAGTGACACCTCCAAGATTACTATTCCTATATAAAATTCCTTTATAGAAGATTAGTGCAATAATAGGATGATATTTCAGCCTCCGCTAAGAGAACTACACCTTAAATCACACAGTAGAGCAATTCAACATGGTTTCCATTACTTTATTGGAAAACTTTTTATAGGGTCCTGTTGATAGTGAAAAGGGGATTATGGATTCTCTTAGAATGTATGCATTTTTTGAACACCGTATCAATAAACTACAAATTTTCAAAGTGCTGAAAATAGGTGTTCTTAAAAGCGATCATAGATTCTCATGAATAGTAGTACATTTTAGGCAAGAATTTGTAGTGTGCGATTTTAGGTGTAGTTACCTTAAATTAGAAATCCAATGAAAACTTATTTGCAGTGCATGAACGTGACCGAGAGTCTGACTGTCTGAGCTGCTTTCCACGGAAATGGAGCCGGTGTTTTGGAGAACCCAATGTGCTTTTCGTACGCACTATTTTCCAAGGATCGGATATTAGCACGTTCTCTTCTGGCCATACGTTCCACAGCAACAGTTTACTATTTATAACTCTGAACCGAGAATTGAGAGAAACTCTGATACGTTCATGCACATGATCCTGAAATCTTCAAGATAAATCTTATTACGCAATTAGATTCCTGTGGAGGGCTAGTTCTAGGGACGAGGTTGTACGAGTGTTGCAGTACTCCCCTTTCGGTGGTCCTTTTCATATGCTAAAGGTAAGCATACCAGGCAACCTGCCTACCTGGGATCGATAACATCAAGGACCACCTCAGTAGGAGTTGGTCGTCACGTTTGCTATACGTGTCCTGGCTTCTTTTTGACAACACTGTCATTAATTGTCCAGTGAAAATCTGGCACCGAATTCATGACCTCCAGGTCATTGCATGTCTGCCCACACTCTGAAACCGCGCCGAGACTGAAATAAATCAAAGCAAGAAAGATTTCGTCTACTTTGCTTGCTTCAATGAGCATTTTATAATCGTATCGTGGTTGATGTACCAAGAAAGAGTAAGCTAGACTATAGTAATAATAATTATGGGCTATGCAACTCCTTCTAGCTACTGTTTGTCGTTGCAAGGTTAGGAACGATCATTAAATGGTAACTAAGCTACCAAGCTCATATATCAATCGGTGCTATAACTTATGCTGTGATCACAAGTACTAGATTGAGAGAGAGAAAACATCAAAAACTGCAGCATTCTGCGAATTACCACTTGCAGGAAACCAGCAGGCATTTGCCTTTGCCATAGCCATTGTTGGCAGACTGGAAGGCTTTCGCCTGAGCCGATTTGGCAGCCCAGGAGCCATAGAGCGCCTTGGAGAATTTGCTCTTGATTGCCCGAGGGGACATGTAGAAATGCTGGTTGGTGCGGGAGTTCAAAAGGGCGGCTATGGCTTGACGCAGAAGCTCATCGCCAGTGAGAAGCCCACCAGCAAGGGTCTTATAACCATATTTCTTTTGGGCTCCTCGGCCGAACACACTGCCCACTGTGGTCTTCCAAGGCGACATATCCTTCGGCCAGTAGCATTTGTAGTCAGGACGAAGCCAGTCCCTGTACAATCAATCACATCCTTTAAATCATGACCTTTTCTAAAAAAGATATTCTAAGAAAAACCTGCACACTGGCCTCACTATCATCGATTGCAGTTCACATTCAGACAATGCCATAGTAAAAAAACAGATTAAAGAGATTTGAACTCGGATATGAGTAGATCATGTGAACTCCTAAACCCTACCAGTTCATTGTGTAGCAATCTGGAAAGGAGAATGTGATAAGTCGAGAAGAGACTCACGCGCATGAGCAAGTCGATGGTTTTCTATTGGGGAAGGGCACTGTGATGCCGCCCTGATTTCCCTGTTTTTTAGGGCAGAATCCCATGGGAGTGGCAGGTTTGTAAAACAGAGGATCCACCACGTACATGGCCTTGAAGAGGAACTTGGATTTCAGGCTCAGAGTCTTGCCTCCACCTCCCGCGATGTTGCACTTGCGATCTGAGCTTCCAGACAAATAGACATAGCATCCTGACAGATCCTCTTTCCCCTTGAAACTCACCACGAAATCACCAAGGAAATTGGTGGATGCTTGCGCGTAATCCACCACTTTCCCTGATTTGTCCTTGCATTGAACCGACACTTTTGCTTCTGCACATGGTTGATCAGGGAACCTCGACTGTTAGGGTTCACATTTTAGATTGTTTTCGCAAAGAGTGACTGATTACTTCTAGCTGATAGGTACTGTAACACCAGTATTAATAAGATTCCAAGGGTTCAGATGACATACTGTTCATGGGATGTGCGAATGGAAAGACTTTGCTCTGGATACACTGATCGCAGAACACCTTTCCAAACACAACTGCTGACCATATTGTCCAATCTTTCTGAGCTCCATAAACCGCCGTCTGTGCAAATGCCTGTCCTTCATTGGTTGCCCGGCTGAGGCCCACTAGCATCACTGCCACGAGAATTACCCCTCCGATCTTCATTTTCAGTTGTTGATTTCAATGGCACCCGTCGATAGGACAATCAAATTTTCACCTGAAGAAATAAACCTAACTGCATCATTAATTAAGTACTACCACATTGGTGCAATGAACTTCAAAATCACAGTAATCAATATCAACGCCAGCTCCGTCCTTGAGTCATGATCAACTTAGAAACGCAACCTTGGTACCTAGTACTTGCATGATTTTGAACTAATTCTCTACCCATTGTTGTACGAAGAAACAACCCTAAGAAATTTGAACCAACAACAATTCACAATACAACAGCAAACCTAGATAAGCCCAGCTACGCAAAACCAACAAAGTGGTACTAATTACGGAGTAGTAACTATTTCAGTAGTTTCCACACTCTCAAGGCATATATTTCAATCAGGATCAAATTTCGAACCCAATGCAGGAAAGAAACATGCAAACATTTTAGGTCACAACCTCATAGACCCTAAAACCTCTAGCTGCCATTCAAACCACCTCACTGAAAGACTCAAATTGGTAAGCTAATGAGCTGCAACGTAACCAGTCATGCATACCTACACAATGTGAAGTGATGTATCGATCATAAGCACGCACCAGTTTGCTTGCTTACTACAAAGAATAGAAGGAGCATGATCACACAAACCTTGGAAAATTTGGAAGCAGCATACATGGGCGAGCTCCAAATGGAATGGCTATGGGATTGGAACAGCAACTGTGAGCTATATAGAAATCAATGCCCGCATGCAGCGATTGATAGATGGAGCTACGGGAAGAAGGCCGGGCCGGGCGTTGCAGCTGCATTTAAGAGAATGTGAGGAGAGTTGGTAGTGCAAGTCTGTTCAGATCGCTTAGCTTCATGTGCGTGTGTAGAAAGGATTGCTTCCAGGACGATGACCGGTGTGATTTCTAGGGTCAGTGTTAACTGTTAAGCCAGGGCAGGTCCTGCTGTTGACAAATGTGCATCCTGCCATTACCATTTCGCCATGGCGATCTCCCTTGTCAGTGTAATTGTCTGCAGTGGACATCAGTAGGTGGTGCGGTTCATGGGCCTCCAACAACTGAGAGTGATGACTGAATGCGGAGAAGCTTCCTCGCTGCACTCCCAGGCAGATTCGGGGGGCAAGGATTTCATCAGACTTGGGCGGTTGCCAGGGCCAGGAAATGACTTGAGCAATAAGTATGGAAGATGCACCTAAAACTTATTTAACCCTTAAATGACGGGTTGGTCACCGTGATAATCATCCTTTTTGGTACATTGTGAATCATTTGCTTAAAAAATTCCACGACCACTCATTGGAGGTAAAACTAAGGTAAAACAACCCATCATGGTCAAATGACCCATGATGGACACCTAGGGAATGACCCCATGGCAGTTATTTTCAATTTGTAAGATTTTGGGCCACAACCAATGTCTCACTTGACACTAATGGAGTGATTAGCAACCTCAATAGGAACACCCAGCTTTTTCAATGTAGAAAGTGACTTTTTCAAGGCCTTCCACATTAGAAAATATTGTGATTGCTTTAGATGAGCAAGGTGAGCATTAAGGATACAATTTTGGTTGGTTATGGAGTAGTTTAAAGACTCTTTGGGGGCTGAATCTTCAAACATTCATAGCTAATTCATACTTTGTCAAAAAATATAATTTCAACTGCTCTCTCTATTTCTCACACTTGTCTTTATGTGGGGAATTTTTTTTTAATTTCAACAATGGCATGAGGACAAACTCCTAATTCTGACTGTGATGGGCTATTTTACCTTACTTTGGAAGATTGTGCACTTTTCACACAAAATTCTAAGGATAAACATGTGCACATTTGTCTTATATAGAAGGATTCCATGTCATTCATCGGGCAATAAACGTCTGCATTGTTGTTCAAGGATAATGATAGACTCTATAAAATTACACATTTTTTAAAATCATTTTGTATACACATCTAATTGGACAACTCTCACAAGTTAGGAAATGAAGACATCCATATTTAGGAAATGAAGACATCCATTAGTATATTTAGAAGTCCATTTATCTCCTTGAGGCATATGGATCAGAGTGAGGGGAATTTATTTATTTCCATCTTCAAATACTAAGGTGGAAACTGGGAAGTACTTGAACTGTTCCTGTACAAAAAGCATGGACCTTTAACATATATAGGAATATATATTGGAAGTTTCAATGTATTCACAATAAGCATTCAATAGTCTATAAGTTGCCTTCTCTAATGACACACCCTCTAATTACACATTTATATAGATCTTGAATCAAAATCTACTCCCTCTGTTTTTAAATTATACCAATATTTTCTTTGTAAGATACAAAAGAGCCACTAGTATTATTTAGAGTCAGAGGAAGTATTATATTGTATGCACATAGTCTGATTCAACAATTTTCACACATTAAGTACTTAAGACATCTATGAGTGTATTTAGAAATATATATGTCTACTTGAGTTAGTGTCATTAGAGAGAGGAGATTTTATATTGTTTCATCTTTAAATGCAAAAGTAGAAGTCAATTTAGTACACTAGTACCTCTGTAACATTACTTTAATTGATATCACTTCCTAGTTTTCTATCTACACTAAATAGTGAAATTGGGTTGCCTTGACAATTAGGTTGCCTTACCCAAGAGAAGATACTTCATGGCTAATGCTTGCCTAGATGGAGGCACATGCCAATCTCTGATCCCGAACCTTAGTCTTGTAGATGAAAGTCATCGAACTATCACGTTGTTTTTAAGTTCCAACTCTTCAAATTTTTGTATAGAGCTAAATTCTAACATTTGAAGGTTGTAGAATTGAGTGTAGAATGTAAATAAAATATATCAAATGTGGAATTTAGGACTTGGAACTTCATAGTGTAAAGGCCAAAGTCCCAACTTTAATCCCAACTTGTCTCATATATAATGTACTTGTCTCGCTTGTCTTGGAGTAATACGTAGCAAATTAGATTTGTTTGGGACACTTTAGCAAACAAATGAGAACCTTTGGGGTTGAATTTATAGAACAAAAGAGGGAAGAATTTGGAATTAAAAAAATGTTAGAGTTGAAAGGTTTTTGATTCAAACAATGGATCCATATCTTTCAAGGGGGTATATTGACAAATATAGGATCCAACATTAGCTATTGGTCAACATACACCTCCAAAGTCCACCATAATGAGTTTATAGTTGCTAAGAATTCCACTTCAAAACTGAAGTCTACATACTTATAACCCTCAAAAGACAAGCCACTTACCACTTTTTGCTAAATACCTATGAATGGAATTTTTTGTATTTATTTTTCACAAATGTGATTACGTGCCTTCTATTAGTTGAATTTTTTTCATTTTTTGTACAAATTTGAAATTACCATAAATTTATGAATAAAAAGCAAAACAATTCATATCAAATGCAATTGATGCTCCATAGGTTTATAATATAGTGTAGAACATTGTACTTGACATTGTGGTGCAAATTTTCTTAATATGTCATTCAAAAAATTAAAAAATCTACACTCCATAGTTATAGATGTGATGTTTCAATTGCTATAAAATTCTATTGACTCCTTTCAGGTTGGTTTAGCCAATTTTTGGAGTGCCCTCTGAGAATTTTGTATCGACAAATATAAACTTCACTTTGTGACCATGGAGACCATTTGAAGCTATAACTAAAAAAATGTTGGAGTGAAGCAAAATGAAAACAAAAAAATATTGAAACCACGACAAAAATAATGGCATTTCAAAATTACATGATTAAAATTGAAGCCTAGTACCCAAAAGGAATAATAAAAGAGGGCTTTGGAATTTAAAGGATGACTTTGTATTCAAAATGGCACTTAGCTTCATCAAAAGTGGTGAACAAATGACGATCTTTGGACATGGATGAGTTCACGTCTTCATGTGAACAAGTGGTTATATAGGTTGGATAAAAATGCACTCATTAAATTGTGATACTACTTGGAAGACATGCAATGCAAACTAACTTGTAAAATGTAGTAGAATAGATTGAAGAGCCATAGATGTAATAGAATAGGACTTGATTCTTGTGAAATTGTTAGAATTAAATGCTACATGACTTTTGTACATGACTTTTGTAGAATAATAAATGTAGATTGTTCTTTCTAAAATGTAATTCATACACAAAAAATATAATTTTATTTTGTAACATTTCTAAGTTCACATCATAGTTTCATAGCCACAATGGAAGGTTTGTTTGAAAGAAAATGTCATTTTTATTTTCATATTCTTGTTATATCCCCCTTATGATCTTATTGCTAAAAAAAATATTGCCTCTCCCTTCTAATTCTTTAAAATGTCGTTTTTTGGTGGGGTGGGGGTACAAGCCAGCTCCAATGTTGTACCTTTCAAGTGCAAAATTGTCTAATTTGATGTAACTTAGTAAATAGATATTGTTTTTTCAAATGAGGAACCACTGGAAAACTTTGAAAAGGGTTTTGAAGGAACCATTGGAAACCTTTGAGGTTCAATTAATTTCCAAAACAAAGGCCAGAACAATTTAAAATTTAAAAAGAAAGTATATGAGAATTGAAAGGATTCACTTTGCAAACATGGAAACAAATCTATGTAGAATTTGATGTCTTTTCAATTGAAGAAGTTGAAAAGTTGTTTTGAAGGAAGTTATAAGCTTAGAATCTTCTAGGGTTCAATTAATTTATGAAACTAAGGCAATACAACTTGGATTGGAATTTGGATTTGAAAAAATATGAGAGTTCAAAGGGTCCATTTTGCAACCATAGGGGCCCGATCTCGTCAAATATAGAATTCAACTTGGGTTGTTGGTCAATATACACCACAATTTAGCATAATGAATTCACATTTGTCGAAACTTCCATGTCATTTTGAAATCTAGAGACTTTTAACCATCAAACAATGAGCCTATAATTGTTTTTTTGAACCTCATTTTGCTAGTACCTATAAATGAGATTAATTGCATTTGTTTCCGGGTGAAGTAAAAATTGTAAAAAAATTCACATTCTTTTGGATTTTTTTTGAAATTATTGCAAATTTCTGAATAAAATGTGAAACAATGCATACCAAATGCAATATGTGCTCAAATGTTTTTGGAAATTTCTTGAGTAGGTTTGTATTATAGTCAAAAACTTCATGTTGCATTTTTTATTATGTCATCCTAAAATTAGAAAATCAACAGTCCATGGTTGGCTCAAATTCATTTTTCCTAATTGTTGGTCAATATTTTAGAAGATTTTCTATATTTCAAGTAGAATTTTAAACAAATAACTAAAGAATATCAATGAAAAATTGATTACCTATAGAAATCTAATGCTTTTCAGGCTTCAATATCCATGTCAAATTTCCATCGCCAAGATCTCTTGAACCAAGAAGGAGCCAAAAAACTTTCATTCGGGCGACACTAGTAGCACAAAGAGCATGAAAGCCCTAGAAATATTTTACATATTTTCAAAATCAAAATTGAGAACATAGGAGAACCTATACACACAACATTAGACTCACCCTGAATGAACACCCATGAAGCATGAAATGTATGAACTTTCATTTGTTCAAAACACTCCTCACCTCTCAATGGTTGTTTTTGAAAAGTTGTGGTGGTCGGCTTGACCCATGGAAGTGTTCATTCAAGACCATTTTTTAGGTGTCACAGAATAGAAAGTGTTGCAATTAGGTGGTCAAATTCATCTCGAAAAATTTCACGGCAAATTCAACCTGAAAAACAAAAGCACTCTCAACTGAAAGCTACGGCGTCTGCTTTTCTTTGTGGGTGAGCGATCATGAAAGTTCTGTTTAGGTCTTTACAGAGTGATGGAATTGACATCCTTCACATTATTGGTGATGTGAACTTTGGGAGAGAGAAACGTGAAGCACAACTCTGACATGAGCCTGGCAATTGCACCTAATAACTTATCTTCATAACCGATCAGGTGTATTGAATTTGGAAGAGCAGCCCCAATGCTCTCCGGAATAGGACCCTCCAAATGAACTTCTAACTTTTGCCTGGATAATAGAGCTAATCGTAAAATGTGTGCAACGTGGGACCAGGAGCCGGAGTTCGGGAAAAACACAGGACCAAATTCGCCGGAGCACCAAAACTCAGGTCTAATGGAGTTTGGTGCCATGTTTTTTCTGTATTATTCTTAGTTAAACCTTCCTCTGACACCTTGCTACAAACATAGAACGAACTTTACAATTAACTCTAATAATTAGAACTTGAGTTTTTTTTTTCTTTGGAAGCGCATTCAAAAGTATTTTGCATAGGTACAAGAAAATTCAAATTTAGACATTGGACGATGAAAATAAACCACTTCAAAGTACACTAAAAGACAAAAAAAATATAGAGGGATTGGCAAATCACAGTTATTGATGCACATTTCACTCTAAGTTGCACCAATTTTGGAGTGCAAAGTGCATTGGTAACTGTGATTTTCCAATATCAGTATAATTTATGTCTTTTTACTTGACCTTGAAGCAATTTATTTTCATTGTCCAATGTCTAAATTTGAGTTTTTCTTGTACCTATGCAAAGTACTTTTGAATGCACTTCCAATGATAGAAATTTCAACTTCTAATTCTAAAACAATGAAAAGTTAGTTTTGTACCAGGCGGGCCAAATTCTAGATTGTATTGGTGATACCTTAATAAGGTATATTTTCCTAGTACAGACACTTTTTTGAGATACAATGTCTCTTAAAATAATTTGGAAAAACTAACACATTCACGATTTTAATGATGAAAGTAGAAGAGAATGTAGCTAGTTTGCAAATTTTTAAAGCAGATGTCACATAAATACTTACTATTGACACCAGACTACCTAAATCCATTAGTAGAATGGGATACCAAAGGCCCACCTGAGCACCATACTCTGGCACTATTCCTTAGTGCCACCCTCAAATTACAAAATGCTTCAACCTTCCTTTGTTTATTTTTTTGATTATCTTAAAGAATTCTTCAACTCCCATTAATTACCATACCTAATAGCCAGATCATACATAGTCATTCCCTATATGCTCAACCCCCTTGTCATTTATATTATTGCATGTAAGATTAGCTCCATTCTTTGGCTTTTGCTAGGTGGATAATTTTGTACCACTACTATGATAATTCTTGATCTGTTTTTATAATTTCAATCACACCATTGGAATGATGGATCATGTTGCCTACTTTTGTGCATCAAAATTTGATGTGAGGACTAAAATGTGTAGAAAAATAAATAGAGTATTGCATGCCCAAAACTGGTGTATGGAACATTAAAGGGTTTTTGTGGAGGGTGCTCAAACTATCCATTTAAGTGTACTCACTTGATCAATGTCCATTATAGATAATAGAATGTGCATGTCATCTACTTCTAAATTAAAAAAATATTTAGAACCCTAAAAAATTTAGTACCCTCTATCTTAACCCCTAATAGACCAAGGTGCATTTGGAGCAAAAAGATGAAAAATGAGAAAAAAATGAAAAACAAAAGATTTTTTGAAATTCAATAGTTGGATTTTTTATTAGAACACCATAAGAATGAATGGAAAAAATTTCAATAGCTTTGATAGCACAGATTAAAAAATTATTAACATTTGAAATTAAAAGAATTTTTTTTTCTTACCTTGCCCGACATGGTCAACAAACTTTAATTCCTTTTAGAAAGATATTTTTGCACAACACAGTTTATTTTTTGACATTTGCATCATGTATCATTTTAGTTACATACCTGGCAAATTTTAGAAGTAGAAGAGGTATATTGCACATCGTACCCAACGCTGCTTGAAGTGCTCATAAAGTTTAGGGCAACATAACTTTTGATCCGGGCACTTGATTGGAAAAAAAATTATATTTCCACCAAGGGGCTACATATTCACACCTTGTGTCAAAATTTTGTGAACATTGGACCAAAATTGACTTTGTGCTTAACTACCCAAGATTTCTTGCATACATTGAACGGTCACTTGGTCCTTTAGGGGTTAACTAGATAGAAATGAGGGTGATTGCAAGAAACACTTGTCCTATTATCCGTCACACGTTCAATGCAGAAATTGTTTTGTACCATAAGTATTGCAAAAATGATTGAATGAACATGAAATTTAAAAGTAAGCTTCCTACAACAATAAAAAATGTACTTGAATTACTTAAATTTTTTCAAAATTAATTCAATGAGTAAGATTGGATTTTGAATATATGTCACACATACAATTTTGGTAGTTTTAATACTATTGAGTACCTTTTTTAAAGAGATACTTTATCAGAATTGGTAGGCTAGCTCTTCTAATAATAGAAATACACGTTCTTAGGAGAGGGATTTCCAAATGTGTTTTGAATTGGCTTACAGTGTGCTATATTCAAGTTGAATTTATGCTGAATTAAAAAATGATTTTTTTGTTCTAGCTTTGATTTTCCTTTTCTACCCTTTGTTGACAACAATGGCCATTTTTAATATAATTTTTTCAAGTGTATTTTCTAATTTTAAAAAATAAAATGTGAAAGTCTCATTTTTTAGCATAAATTGCAGCATGTGGCTCAAAATAGTATTTTAGGGTATACAAAAATACTCAATAGTATTGGTGGAGCCATGTAGAACCTCAAATCTACTAATGTGGACTGTATTTATGGCGAATTAACTATTGCCATCCATCCTTCCCATCCAATGATGAACATCACTTGTTGTTAGAATAGTAGATATGAAATCAGTCGTCTAGATTTAATGTTCCATACTCCCAATAGTACTAAAAGTGACTTGTAGTACAAAAAGTATTAACAAGACTAAAATAAAAAATGGGGCAAATAGTACAAGTGTTTCTTGCAATCACCGATGAGCTTACTTTGCGTATAGAGGAAGACTTGTACCCCTGATCCTGACCAATTATACACTTGTCTTACTTCTATATTCATGGTTGCTAGCATAGGAACCTAGGAGCCTAAACACTTATATTAAAGGCACCTTTCATGGTTATAGAGGATCTATATTATAGGTATGTATGTTAGAGGCGCCTTCAATGGTTCTAGAATACCTACTTATACCTAAGCTCAAGGCTCATAGGTTTGCATTTCTAGGCTGACATGCTAAGGTCATTGCTTCTGTGTTAAAGATGACAATCTTGTGCTTGGAATCCTCTTATAACCTCAATTGGTGAAAGCCAAGAGCTTAACCCCTAAAGGACCGTTGTCCCTTCCGGGGACAAATGCATTTTCAGGCAGATACCTACGGGTTGAAAATTTGTTATTTTTTGAAACTTTTTTTGGAGATAGAAAAACTGATAAGCTTTGTGGGAATATAATTTTTTCATAGTCGGTGCCTGGGAACAAAATTTATGACCAAATAAGCTCAAAATAGGGGATGGGGGGCAGCCAAAATAAAATGGACAAAAATTTGAATTTTTTTCTTTTAATATTTTTTTTCTCATAGATTATATTTTTGTCTATTTGGAATGCTTAAATTCATTTCATTTGGATTTGTTATGAGAAAGTTATTGACATTCTTGTTTTTCGGGCAGTTAGAGCATCTTCCTAAAAAAAATAACTTGTAGGATTCATTTCTGAATGCAATTTTTTCAATTTTTCAATTTTTTTTACATGGTCTGATTTACTTGCTAGAGCAATCTCACCTTTGGGATTAGTGAATTTTAATTCCATATAAAATATATATTAATAAATATTTTAGATTTTCCTTCTATCTCGTGCCTACTTCTATTTAACAATTTTTTAAGAATGATAATTAAGTTTTTTTGAATTTTTTTTCCCTAGACTCTCAACTCAATTCTCCACTAGAAAGATTTAAAGCTCAAAACTTTGTAGTGCAAAAATTTTAAGTTAAAAATGTTCAAAGTAAAAAAATCTAGTCCCGCAATGTGCTGAAAAACTTGTTTTTTTCACTTTAAATGCAAATATCTTGCAATCAAAATTTTGTGCAGTCTGCAATCTGTGCAGTCAAAAATTTTGAAATTTTTTCCACACACTCTCATACTAGTTATGTATAAGATCCCACGGTTAGATATGGAAAAAAAAAAAAAAAATTTAAAATTTTTTTTACTCTTTGTTATAGATATGGTAGTTTCGAGTATTTTTTGGCAGAAAAAAGGCCTTGGTCCTTTGGGAGTTAATGTATAGAGGCCATTCTCAATTAATTCAAAAGTTTATGCAATTCCCTATATCTTACACATGAAGAGTCAAGGACAAATAATTTTCAATAAGTTGAAATCAATGACATCTTTAACCCTCAAAGGACCATCCTTCTGTTTTTTGCAAAATATATAGCGATTTTAGGCAGGTACTTGCGACTAAAAATTGTCATATTTAAGGCTGAAATTTTAATAGAAGGTGTGAACAAGGAGTATCTTTCATGAGCACTAAATTTCATGACCTTTTGAAATAAGAGTCAAAAGTTATGGCTAATATGTTGTTTGTTTTTCAACTCAAGCAGTCCGAGCAAATTAGAAAAAATCACTTTTTTCAAAAATAAAAATTTGAAATTGGTTTTCAAGATTTATATATACTTGGAAAGCTTTGAATCATTCCATTTTAATCAATGAGTCAAAAGTTATGAGGAGTTTTAGTTTGCATACAATTATGGATTCTCTACTCTAAAATAAACTTTGAAGTCATTTATTTCACTCAATTTTCAATATTTTTGGAAAAAAATAAAATCCTAGGATGTAGATTGTTTATTACAACATTACAACCATTAGGATTGACATTTTTCAATTCCATAATTAGCTTCTTAACAATTTCGTATTTTGAATCATTCTCTACTTCTTTCTACTCACTATTTTTTTCCTATATGTTGTACAATTCCAAATGATTTGAAATTTTTTAAGCATGTAGCCAACTTGTTAAGGAAAAAGAATCCAAAGAATAACCACCACTTTGAACATTTTTTCATAGAAAAGTGAGCTTGTAAAGTGCGGCTGCCCTGTCTTTTGCAGGGCCAAAGAAATTGCTTTTAGTGAATTTGAATGCTTATATCTTGCAATCCACATAGTGGAAATTTTTGAAATTTTAATTACGTGTTCTCAAGTCAACATACTACAAGATCCTATGGTTATATATGTCAAAAAAAGTTTTTTTTCAAAAATTTGGTACTTGTTCTAGAAATGGCAGTTTTCGAGCGTTTTGGGGGAAATCATAGTCAAGGAACTTAGCATGTCTTCATAATCCATTAGTGCCCTCAAGCGGCCAAGAAAATCTTTGAGAGCTAGTAGGCTTTTTAGAACCAATCCAAAGCCGTTTCTTTGAATCTCAATGTCCAAATCTGTATTTTTTGTCTGATTGTAAAGGGCTCACAATAAACAAAAGAGTTATGTGGTAGAACTTGGCATGTCTAAGGTGAATATGTCACGTATCTAAAACAAACTCCTATTTTTTTGTCTAATAGCAAACCATTTCCATATGTGAAACCTCCATCTCCTATTTCAAACTCAAGTAGATCATCAAAGTGGCTATCTAGGGTTGCCGCTATCCATACATCACGCTCTATTGCTTTTAGGTTCCAAAATGCGTTGATTCCTATTAAGTCAATGACCCATTGTAGAAGCCTATAGTTGTGTTGCTTTTGAATTTTCTTAACATACTTTTCGAGTAGCAAAGAATTTAGATTCTACTTGCAACATCTTTCACTACATTTTGTTAATCTGGTTGAACTAAATTTTCATGATATAGATAAAATCGGTCAACATTTTTGTAACAATTACACATGACATATTAATGGTTGTCACAACGACACATGGCAAACTGGTTGATGATAAAGGTGCCACTACCTTAGTCAACAAGAAAGTGATATGGGTTTTTAAGTCCACTCCCTTAAAAGTCGGGCCTGGCATTATGTTTGTATGTCTTTGATTTTTGGACAAATGATAAGTGCAAAGAAGAAACAAAGTTCTTCACAACATCTGAGCGCCGTTTCATTTCGCTAGATTGCTTGTTGAGCACCTTCACGGACACAAGTATCTCTGCCATCCATCACCTTAGCTTTCTGTCAACAATGCCAAGTCTTAACAATCTTTCACTATTGTATCTTGGCTACGGAGGATCCAAATATTTTTAAGTACCCACCAAGTGAAGAATCCCTAGCTAGGTATGCTCAAGCAACCTGACGACCTCGGCAGACTTAAGCCAGCAATGACTTCGATGTCTAGAGCAGTAAGATTCATGTCTTTGAGAATAAAACCGTGAGCTCTGTTTCTACTAGGGTTACAAGATAGACATTAGATGCGAGAGATCTTGAAGAGTCTTCCGAAAACATATTGCCAAATCCAAGTACGTGTTCAGGAAACGTATCGCTCTCTTGTTGGCTAATCAAGTGATGATTCCCATATAACCATTCTTCTCAGTGTGGGCTATTTGGAAATTGAAAACTAAATAAAAACAACGTGATATTATGTTCAAGTAACCTTCTCGAGCTTCCCAGCTCTCGAAGGTTATCTAGTCTGTACGACAGGACGCCGGAGGCTGAAATAGCACCGTCCCTCAGTGATTGTAAGCTCCTGAAGAAGAGATCTAAATTAGCATGTAGATGATGTCCCATGTCTTTGACTTTTGGAAATTGGGCACCTTAGCATATATAGATTTCTCCGGGCTGCCATCACAAGAAGAATCTGCAGCTTCTGATGGTTGTAGCATATTGGAAAAATCACACCTTGTAAGTTTATGATCAGTAAAAATTAAGCCCTAAGTGGTCCTGACGGCATTATACGCCTCTTGTACAAGCAGCGGTTTCATATACAAATTCATGTAAGGTGAATTAAGTCATGCTCGATCGTGATGAACATTTTTGAGGAGTGGCTGCACCTCAAGTGCTTGCATGCTTCCTTGATTTTATGGGAATTTTTAGCGACCAAGCTGAAATGCACGCAAAATGTCGTGTATACTCTGACTCAATTTGTTCTAATATGGCAAGGAAGATGGCGTATGTGTAGACAAGTTAGGAACAAAACGTTTGTATTCTGGTTCGGATTTTTTATTGCTTTTTTGCTACGACCGTGTAGATTGAGGAATTCACTTTTTACACAACCATGCACGGGCAAATTTCCATAGATACAAACCAACAAGAACATAGCAATTCTTTGCCTTGGTGACTATCCAAAACCACATCGGTCGTACTTTCTCCCATGGAAAGTAAATTAGCAACCATGATACCACTGTTTTCAAGACCTCTCAAGTGCCGTGAAGGGGATGATTTGAACTAACCTCTCAAGAAACAAGTGAGGCTGAAAATGGCTTCCCTGCCTGATTGACGGTGGAGATCGCGCAAGTCCTACAGGACCTTCAATCAGGCGGCCTTCTGAAATGGCCTTCTCGCTCCTGTACAGTCAAGTTGAAGTTTATCCACCTTGCATGTGCTCTGGAAAACAATACACTTGTCAGTTTTGTTAAATTGGCAGTAAGTTCCATGCAACAATTTGAATTTTACATTACGTAGCTGTGACGATAGATATGTAAATAAATAAGCAATTTGCATTTCATCACAGCGGTGTGCATCTCTTTGAGAGGTTCCTTTGTCAGCTTCAAAGACACCATATGATACCTTATAGTTCCAGTTGAATGTCGGTTGAAATTTGACAAGCAGATCCACAAAATGCAAACACGGAAATTGCCTTACATGATTCCTACTAACCAGGCTACTAAACTCTTATCCATTACGCTTGAAACCATTTGGGAGATGACAAAAGTATAATTCATCAACGGGATCCTTGCAAGTAAGCCTCGGTTACCTTGACTACAGTACCCTTAGTACATTTTTGAATTTGTTGGCAGCTATCAGGGCATTTAGAAATGTCGCCTATTGTGTTGATGGCTATAATCAAATAAGAAAACCGTGATCGTGTTAAATATTTTTAAAATGAATGTGGATCAGTAGCACATAACTATGCGTGGTTTGTGTTCGGGAAATGCTTGCCAATCACATATCAACGTAGGATTCTATGAGAAATACCTGCAACTGAAGCCTTAAAATTAAAATTTCCACTTCAACTTCTATGCAAAAAAATCACACCGAGATAGACGTACAAAAATTCAGATGTTGAACTGAGATTAATGAAATTAAAGAGTAACTAAAGAAATGGGATGGAGTAGAAATGAGCTTGCAATGTTCAATACCAGGTGTAATACTTTTGCACGAATAAAATTGTTCTTATAGAAGGTGATTCATTGTTAGAGTGCCTTACAGCAAAAGACGAGATGAGCTTTGAGTACGTTGTCCTCAAAGTTGATGTCAAGATCATTACGGTATCAGGGTTCTCGTATGCCGACTCCACATCAGGCACAACGATTGGGTTTTAAATTTTATCAAAATGCATCGATACCAATTTGCATACTACGGATTACTAACTATGCCACATTGATAATGCTACATTCTACGCAGTATCATATAAAGTGAATTAGTCCATCACATGCCAAAGATCCATTATAGACACCTAGGGAATGACCCATCAAAGTCTTGCATCAACGCATGATAGACTTTTTTCAACAAATGAGATTTGGACTACATTAGGTTGAATTATTTAACATAATAAATGTCGTAAATGATGGTGGTGGAACTAGTAATTAGTAAGTGCAGTAGGAACTTCCAAATTTTGAGTGTAAATTCATTACAAGAAGTGACTTTTCTAGGCCTTCATGTTGTGACCATGTTAGGAAATATTATGATCATTTTAGATGAATAAGATGACCATTACGGATATACTTTTTGTTGGTTTGGAGGTGGTTTAGAGATTCTTTTAGACCAATTGGATAGGGCACTACAAAAATTCATAACAAATTCATACTTTGTCAAAAAAATATATAATTTCAATTGCTCTCTCAATTTCTCACATTTGTCTTTATATACAATTTTTTTCTTTTTAATTCTACAATGTCCACAGTGCAAACTAGTCATTCTCCTTGTGAGGGGTTGGTTTACCTTCTACAAAGAGGGTATTGTACATGAAGATCTCATTCAACACTCAAATTCCAAAATTGAATTTCCACATTAGATTCTCAAGGGTCCACATTACGTCACACCATTCATAAGATGACATGTACCACTTTTTTTTAAGACAAAAATGACTTAATTTATGCTGAATCTAATCTTCACATAAGGTAGTACTAACTACACCACATGGGGTGTACACTCCCCTGCTCAAATACACAAGAAGCTGCCAAATGCAGTTTGAGGCTACAATGCAAATCAACTCTAACTGAGATGGTGATGGCAGGTGAACAGATGTATGTCAGTGCAAACAATTTGCAAGCCAAGTGTACGCACACTATTTGGTTGTAGTTTGACAGTCGATCTCCCAACGTTAGTGCCAAGTCAATGCCCAACTTTGCAATTTTCCCAACTTTGACATCCCCAGTGGCAGAGAAAACACGAAGGAGAGAGAGGGGAAGAATTTTGTAAAGCTCTCGAGTTATGAGAGCCTCCCAGTCCTCAAAGCCACCGCTTGAAGTTATTGATAAAAAACCATCTCCAGTTGCTCAATGTATTTGCAAAATGTTTACATATCTACCGCAAGTTTAGCCATAGCCAGCCTGCGTGCAAAGGGAACACCAAAAGTTACGCCTAATGATCTTGCCTTGGTCATCACAAAATGACTGTTGAATGGTTGTAAAAAATATAGACAAGCACAGGGAGATTTTCTTTTCCCAAGTGGCCTGCTTCTTATGTACACTAACTAATCAATACTTTACTTCCTGTCTAAACCATAAGTCTACCTAAAGACTGTTAGTTTCGGAGTCCATCACCGTTCACAAATGCCATATTCATTCCCGGAACTCCCTCAAGAAACGCTGTACCCTCAAACGCAATGCTATGAAGTTCTGGTCACCCAGCTTGATGTCCTCGATGTCGATGAGACCAGATTGAATTACATGATTGCAGAAGTGGGAGCAGGTGCTTACAACAACGACACGGTTCTTCCGAAATTGCTGAAGAACGTGTCCAAAAAACATAGCCATGTCCTTTTAATGCATGGTGGTGCTGCTTACAGCATCCCAATGCCGCTTACAAAGGGATCCCAGTGTCGCTTACAACAGGCTCCCAATGTCACTTTTCCCGGCCACTGCTCTAGAAGAATTCCTAAAAATGAACAGAATTAGAAGGCAAATGCATCCCTGTCGGTCACCATCCCTGCGGCCACCGTTTGGTAGGATCGAACTGGAACTCATCAGCAGGCGGTCTTCCCAACCACGCCCAGGAATGATGCGACTTCGACTTGGCCATCACGACCGTCGTCTCCTTCCCGTCTCGCCCATTCCACGACGTGACGGGCCTCTTCAACCAGCTCCACGCCTTCTCCGAGCGCGTCCCCTTGGGACTGACCTCGAAGCCCTCGGCGTCAATGCTCGTGATCACCGTGTGGTCGGGATGCACCAGTCGCACATACGTCGTGTCTTGCAGCGTCTCCAGGGAAAGCTCTTCCGTGAGGAGAGTCGAAGGCCACCTCCGCGGCGAGATGCCGGACATGCCTCTCATTAGAACCCTCCGCTTCTCATCAGAACCCATCACGGTAGGGCTTCCTAAATGTCCTAATCACGAAATTGACGCAATCACGAAAAATTTATGCCCAGGAGCGATACAATCAGTAGTCGACTGGTCGTCAACTACACCTGTGATCTAGTACTTCGTTTTCAACATACTTCCAACCAGACCTCCGATTGCAAACCATGGCAACAGCCATTGCAAACTTCAAACGTAAGGTTCAAAAGGTGGCGAACTAGAGCAGAATATGGAAATGCTGGCGGCAGTGGAGTGCAAGGGAATGCGAATCTATGATTCAGAGCTAGAGGTCGCACATGCACGAGCTCTCATATCACGCCCCGTGGTCCTTGTGGTCCTTCTGGACCAGCGTGTCGATTCCTCTGTTTCTGGAGCTATCGTTGCATCCAAGCAAGCATGCATTCATTCCCCTTCTCCGACGAAACTCGTGGACAAGGTAGATGAATTGGGCTGGAGTACTGTACCGTAAAATCTAGATGGAGTTTCACTACAGTAGGAAGCGAGGCGGGAGTTGTGAAATAGTGCCTGGTTCCAACAATGCTGGGCAGAGGCAGAGACAGAAGGTGCTGTGAGCTGGAACAACGCTGGAAGTTCCTTGCTACTGTGGCTTCTATGGTTCTATCGATCTGGAATTACTAGTTGCAGCTATTCTCGGCTGAGAATGGGCTTTGACTCCTGGTTCTCAGGAAGTCAGAACTCACTAGAATACGAAATTTTGGTTCAAGATTCATAGGACTTAACTTACCAGATAGATAATGAAAAACTAGCTGCATATCCTTTTATCGATGGAATTTGTCCGTTTGTTTTAAAAAAAAAAAAAGAAAAAGAAACTAGCTGCATATCCAGAACTCCTTCCTCCCGCACTCGGAATTACCGTAGCTGCTTTCAGTCTGTGGGCTGTTTTGATTTCAATATTTTGCCTTTTTTGGTTGACAAAACTGAAGAAAAACTCAGTTTCTGAGTTTTTACAAAAGAAAAAATAAGTACCATTCCACTTTTCATGATTTGCTCCATAAGAATTTATTATAAGAAGCGAACTTATTTTACTGATATTACTGTACTGTGGCGTCATTGATCAGCTTCCGTTGAAATTCCGAATTGCTTGGCCAGCAGTGGTTCCCTACAAGCAATCTGTTCGTGGGTCACCTTCACGTGAAGCAGTTCGTCCCGAGCATCAGGCGGAGATCCTTCGCAAATAGTTTTGTTAGAGATGTTGACAAAGAAGTCCATTCCTCACCCTGAAGTCCGGAACCTTTCCCATGAAGTCAATTCTATACCAAATTTTAAAGCAACTACATAGTCTGAAAGCTACACTAAGAAAGAGGAAAAAAGTGTATTAAAATTTTGCCGTACCATCCCTTTAAGCCTACCAAGTGCAATTTTGCACCTATACTTCCCACGGAATTTGTCATATTCATCAACATCCACCAACATGTTTTGACTTTAGACCTGAAAGTGCCTCAAATCAAGCAAGTGTCTTGTAGATTAAGAATGGACAATTTTGCACATATACTTCCCAAGGAATGTGCCATGTTCATCAACATCCACCAACATATTTTGATTCTAGACCCGGAAGTACCTCAAATTAAGCAAGCATCTTGTAGATTGAAAATGGATTAGTAGTAAATTAGTGATAAATTGGTAATAAATTGGTGGGGTTGATTTAAAACAACTTTTGAAGCCTTCTAATCATGATTTTAATTTATTATTTCTAAATTCTCTTTGTTTGATATGCCTCAAAATTTAATAAGTTTTGTCTCTCTCATATAGTTTTAGAATATGTAGTTAGTTTTAATATTTGGTAAAATGTTGATTATGTGGAGAAGTGTCTCAATGAGGAATGGATCTTTTTGTCCATAACTAAGGTAGACGCACCCATTCCCACCCAGCACCCAATTCCATCCTCATATACCAATGGTGTGCATTCTAGAAAGAAAATGTGCACCACTAGTACATGAGGGAGGAATTCTTAAAGGGACGGGAATGGGTGCACTTCCCTTATTGAATAATATTTGTTTTTTGGGAAGCAAGCAAGCAGTGAATTCCATTGCATGAATGTTTTTTAAATGGTTTATTCATGCCTACTGTTGTTCAGATTTATGTGTTATTTCAAATTTTAAAAGAATGACGTTGTTGCAGTATGTGAAACATTACATATATAAGGTAGGAGGTCCAGAAATGGAGCATCTAAGAGCTGAAACTGAATTTTGGGGAGGTAAAACATCTTGAAATATTTTTCAATAAATTTTCCTTAAAAGAGAAGTGGAATTGAAATCTAACCCAAGTTGTTTCATATTTTTTGGACCTTTGTGGAATTAGTTACAAAATTTTGAAGTTGGAAAAAAGTGGTCATTTGTGGTCATGAAAATGGACCACCTCCTGAAATGTGCATAGGTGGTACATTGAAGAAAGCAAAATGTACCTCTGAGTCATGTTCCATTTTAATGCCCACTCCGTTTTACAGCCTCCTACCTTAGTAAGGCAAAAGGGTTTCTTTTTCCCATCACTTTAGGCAAAATCCTCATGTCCTTTAACAAAGTCAATACAGAAAAAGGTAAAATTTTCTTCAATTATGAAGAAATGAAAATTCAACAAGCAAATGAATTGGAAAAGGTACCCTACATAATGGTCAAATTTGTCATAAACTAACCGATAAAGGACATTTGTCTGTTGAACAAATAATTGAATGTTTGGTTAGGTTCAAACAAACTCAATTTTGAAGGCATGCTCCTGAAATTTTGACACAAAGTGTGTAAACCAAACACCTTTGTGTGCAAAAAGGAATGTTTGATCGAATGCCCAGGTGAAAAGTTACGCTATCCAAAAAAATATGGGCAATTTGGACAATTCAGGAATCTTTTGTGAAACTCCTCGTGTACTTTTGAAATTTGGTGTGTATATGACTCACATGATGTAGTATGCAATATTTTTTTAAAACTAATTTAAGCTCAAAATTTACACTCCAAGTGAGACTTCAAGAGGAGTCCAACTTTGTTAACAATGTTGGCTAGTTTTGAAAAAAAAAACATTTTCATCTATCTTCAAATGCTATTATCTTGTAATATGTATAGTGAAGGATTTTGAAATTCTTTCCACATACTCTCCGAATATTTGGCTAAATCTTTTTACTAATCAAATTTTCAAAAAAGGAATTCCCTACTACACAAGAAATCATCAATCAATGGCTAGTGTATTTGTTGTTTTATTTCACTCTCTTGTGATTCAGAGTAAAATAGATTCCTTATTTGATTTGGAAATTTTGCATGTGTGTGTACCTAACAAGTTGTAGTATTCAATGGTATAAGGTTCAATTTTAAAAAGAGCAAATATCTCACTCCAAGAGGGCTCAAAGTGACAAGAATTTTCTGACCTTTTTCACAAGATGAATGAGGATACATTGGCGAGACTCGGTTTAGAGGTGACAAGAATTTTTTGACCGTATTCACAACATGTACGAGGGTACATCGCATCAAAAAAACACTTTTATCAATGCATATGACATTGATATGACCTTCCCCACAAAAGATGCAGCTTGCATTGGCAGGATTCATTTTAGAGGTGATAGGAATTTTGTGACCTTACTTACAAGATAAATGAGTGTGATGTTGAAAAGAAATTTGATCTCAAACTTCAAATTACGTTATAATCTTGTAGTCTACGAGGTCAAATAGGCTAAAAAAATTCCACATGTTGCTCTAATAGTTTAATTTACTTTTGTACAATTGTAGTTTAAAAAAATTATAATTTTCAATTTTTCTCAATGCACCAAATTATGACAATTTTTTTGACAATTTCACATTTAAAAACATACTTCAGAAATTAAATCATTTATGTAAAAAAAGTGCCATGTGTTATCTTGTGATTGACATATTAGGTGACATGAACCTTCAAAAATCTCTTGTGGAAATTCACTTTTGACACATCTTTGCTAAATTTGAACCTCACGTACTCTCACTACCACCATGAAGTCAAGGGACATGTGAGTGCACTATAATAGAGCATTGACTAAAGAACAAATGATCTTTCCGTTGGTTGTTTTCTCCATATCACTGGATATTTTTAATGAACGTCTAGCTGCCATTGTTGAATAATTTTCCACAAGAACAAAAACATTATTAGACCTCAGTATAATCCCCTTTCAGAGAGAGTTGGAATCATTTCCAATTAGAAGCATAAAAACTGCTAGAGCAAAAGATGTCATTTTTATCAAAGGAAGTGAACTTCAACCCGTAATAGACGGAGATCGTTTTTCAAGAGAAATTGTTAAAAAGTGTCAATTTTTATGCATTCGTCAAATTTGAATTCCAGCCATACAAAAGTGTAGTAGCCCATTGATGTATGGAAGAATTTCAACCCATTTAATCACATGGATTGCAAGATTATAGCATTTGAAGTTTGAAAAAAAAAATTTACCCTAATGATCATGGGCACCAAACTTTGACCCTTCTTGAAATAAAAAAATTCCTCTTTATAAAAATGAGGGTTTCCACCATTCATTAGTATATCTTGTTAGGTGCAATCATATAAAATTTCAAAAGCAAGTAAAGGGTTTACTTTCTTTTGAATCATCCTACACTACAAAGAGGTCAAATAAACTGACAATACACTAGCCATTGTTCGATGTTTCTTGTGCATTAAAGAATTTATATTTTTGAAATCAACACATTGAAAACATAGATCTAAGCATTTAGAATATGTTTAAAAAAATTAAAAATACAAATTGCAAGATTATAGAGTTTGAATTTAGAGGAATTTGTTTTTCCTAAATTGCCCAACATAGTTAACAAAGCTTGACCCCTAAGTTTGAAGTGTAAATTTTGAATTTGATAGTGTTTTTTTAATCACTACATATTACATCATGTATATCAAATACATGGCAAATTTCAAAAGTAGATGGAGGTCTAGCAAAAGACTCTCAAATTGCCCAAATTGCCTAAATTTTTTTAGGCATCATAATTTTTCACTCAAGCATCTTATTGGATTTTTTTTTGCTTTCCGCACAAGCAATTAATGACTTAATGTGTGCACCTCGTCTCAAAATTAATTTGTAGGAACCTATCTAGTATTCAAGAAGATTTTTGGGTTAAACCGGATATTTTCTTTCAATTCCCAAATTAAACCGGTTTTTTAAGTACAGAGTCCAATTATTTTTTTCTATTTTTTACTCTACATAGAAATTTTGTAGATTTTTTCACCGGTTTTTTGCCGATACTTTCAATTTGCAACCATTTTTTTCCCAATTCCACCGGCTAACTTTGAACTAGTTGTTGGTTCTTCCCAAATATTGAATCTACCTAAACATTCAATCATCCATTCAGGAGACAATTGTCGTTTAGGGATTAAGGCAATGATTTCTTTGCTCACTACACTCTATTTAATTATTCTTGTCATTTACTAGGTCACATCAATTCAATGCTTGGAGAAATTACTGTAAAATGAACTAGTGAAAATGCAAAAATCATTTGAATTTTAAATCTGAAGATTGTAAAACAAGGGGATAAATTAGTAGTTTCAAAAATCAACTGAACAACAATAAATAGTATATTATTTTACTGCTTAAATTATGAAGCGGAGTAAACTACTTAAATTATGAGGAGTAAATGTGTTAGTATTTTAACCCCCAAAAGACATTTCATGTTTAGGCATGGTCAAACTTCATTAGATTTCTACACTAAAACACACATTTCAAAATTTTGATATTTTTCACATGTAGTAAATATATGTCTAAATTTCAATTCATATTTTCTATAGTTAAAAAATTTCAATTTCATTTTATATGGATTTATATATATAAATGCTTTAAATAGTATGAAATTTTTAGAAAAAATTGAAATAATAGTGTCAAAGATTATGGTGTAATTGATGTTTTTTTTGAACTCACACCAAGAAAAATTCAGTAGATAAAGTTCAAAAGTTGTATATTTTGAGATTTCAAGATGCTCTCTTCAAAATGTTACAAAAAATACAATTTTAACAATTTTGAAAATATAAAAAATGGAGTAGAAAGTGGATTATTGGAGTTACATTTTCTTAGTTGAGCTTAAAAACATTTAAAATAAAAAATTATGTAAAAATTTAGGTCTTGACTTTTGAAATGTCCATAGGGATTGGCCCCAATGTCCCTTAAGGATTAAGAGCATCTTCAATGCACTCTAGAATTTGTCCTTCCAAATGAACTTCTAATTTTTGATTGGTTCATCATTAGAAGTTGAAATTTTTATCATTAGAAGTGCATTCAAAAATATTTTGCATATATAAAATAAAAATTGAATTTAGAAATTGGACAAGGAAAATAAATTGCTTTAAAGTTAGCTAAAAGACATAAATTAGAAAAGAATTGGCAATTCATGTTTATCAAAGTATATTTCACACCAAGTTTGGGCTAATTTCGGAGTGAAATGGAGACACCCTAAGAATAGTTGTGGTTTTAATTTGTTATGATTTAAAACATTAGTTATACATCAAATTACAATCTGACATTAGTATAGGTAGTTGTAAAATAAATAAATAATTCACATGTGTTGTTTTTAGAGAGAACAAATATTAGGAGGGAGGCAAGACTTGAAAGTAATGACAAATTAAGTTTGCACAAGAATTAGGGCCGTTTTACCTTAGTTCCATATCTACAAGTCCTAGTTCAATGTGAAATTCCAATTTTCTTGGGAAGTGAAAAAAAATATTTGTTAGATCCAAATCACACTTCAAGTCCTCATTCAAGGACTTAGTGCCAAAACTTCCAAAATGTGCTGCCATATAGATAGTTTTAAATGCAATGGGACTTGGAACAAAATTTAATGCCCTAAGTCCTAATTTTTATCTCTCTATCAATCATATTTTAGGGCTTTGATGGAACTTGGAAATTAGTGTGAAGTAGACTTCAATTCAATAGTCTTTTCCAAGTTGAAGTTGTTGCAACACTGTAGACAAGGGTAAGGTTGCCAATTAGGTAACTACCCATATAGTATATTAAGTTCGATCCAAGGGAAACATTTAAGTAGGGAGATAAATTTTAATTTTAATTTGATTCAATCTAAACCAATCTCATCTCTTCAACCCGATTCCGGATTCAATCCAATTCAATCCAACACACCATTTAATAAGACCAATTAGGCATTCAATCTTCTCACATATTAAACTCAACTATTAAACTGACTACAACGACACAACCAATACTAGATTCACAATTAAATAACATGCCAATTAGGTATATAATTACATCAATTTCCCATTTGGATTATCATGCATACAACACTGGACAAAAACCAAGCAACACACTTTTGAACACATTCAAGCATAACACATAAAATCACAAAGATACATTCACATACTCTAATTAAGCAACTTAACCATTGAACTATATTAGTTGCCAAAAATACATAAAAAAAATTCAGCCTTCATAGGGCTGGACTCGCAGTGGGTTCAACTCAACACTGGGTGAAAATTCAAATTGGGAGAGAGGGCTAAATACCCCACTAGGCACCTCTTCAACTCCACCAAATTGACTCACAACGATCAGAATCCAACACAATTGAATTATCCACTTGGAATCCAACTCAACTACATATCCACTAGCCCTTTTTCCACTATAGTTAGCCAAAAGCACCGATTTGGACTAGTATTCTACAGTTTAACATCCTAAATTTGCAAGCTGCAACTCCAAATAGGAATTTGCATTACCAAACATTGGCCTCAAAAATTAGCCTGACTACATAGCCTCCAACTTAGTTGTTTGCGTCCTCGCAAACATTACTCTTGCTAACTAGCTAATCAAAATTGGAATTGCCACATAGACAAATGTTTGTAAGATCTTTGATTTGGAACCAATCTTTCACCATCATTCTAGTGCAAGAATTTCACTTGGAAATTTATTTATTTATTTATTTTTTAAACTTTGTGAATTGTCCATACAACCTTTTCTTTTTGCTTGTTTTGTTGCAATTGACTTCAAACTCATACGTGATTATTATTTAGAATTTTAGGTGATAGTAATTAAATTTTATCAAGATATTTTTCATTTGGCTTCACCTTTAAAAGTTTAAAATTACCGTAGCAAAATTGTAGAACATCCATACACAAGTTACAAAAGTCTGTAAGAATGTACTTTATTATACTATTTTTTATAATTATTAATTTCTAATCATTTGAATGGTCAATTGATAAAATAATCAAAATTATAAAGTATTCCTGGATCCCATATGTAAAGATATATTTCAAAGTTTGAATTACATGATCTATCATAAAATTTGATATCTTGATTTACATAATAAATAAAACCATTCATTATAATCACAAAAGTATGTAATTCCTTGAAAAAGATTGGAGTCTTTTGTGTTTTATTAGTTTGTATGGAGTTTTTAAACTTGGCTTTGATATAATATAAGAATATTTTCAAAACTATAAAACCACAACCTTCATTATTTTTCTTTTTGTTTATGGAACAAGAAATGTTGTTCCTTTCAATCCTTTGCATATTTTTATTAAATTGGATGGTAGCAAAATTTTGAAAATGATAATGAGTTTTGCATTTTTCATTCTCTATATTTTTTATATTATTATTTATGCCTTTTAACTTTGAAATCACGTTTTTGTTTATTAGTATTGATATTACTTTCAATATATTATCCACCTTACAATGCATACTTCCCATGTTCACATTTGACATTGCAATTTGTTGATTTTCTTTGAGGTCATGAAGATTCTTTTCCACATTGAAGTATTGTCTACACTCTAAATTTTTTGTATAATTACTTTGTATACTAAACATTGCTTCTATTAGTTTGATAATACTCTTTCCAAACTTTGTATTCCCATTTTCACACGTATTTTTATAAGCCTTTTGAAAAATTGCTAAAAATATGATTAAGACTTGTAGCTTAAATGGTGACAATTTTGGGTGAATCTTCAATTGGATAGTACTCATATCAACTTTAAAATTGCTCCATATTTTTTTTAAACTCATGACTTCTTGTTTGAAATAAATCACTTGATTAAAAACACACATGGAAATATTTTTAAATTCATTTATCCTCTCATTACTTAATTGAACATTTTTATTCAAGTTCTCTTTACAAATTTGATTTTCAAAATCTCCATTACTTATAATAAGATTTTCTCTTTCACATGCAATTTTTGAAAGTTTTTCATTTAAATTCTCTATTTGTAAAGATAATGCATTTATTTGATTTTGCATAACAATTTTGTCTTTGATTAATTCTTCATTTTCTTTACTTGTAGTTGAACACTTGAATTTCATAGATGCAACTTCTAATTGCAATATCTTATTTGCTTCACAAAAATTACTTTCAAACTCATTCATTTTTATTTTTTCTTGTACTTTAGTATCCAAGCAAATTTGTTCTAGATTATGTATTTGTTTTTCTAAACATGTTATTGACAAAATCAATTTTTCTTTTTCTTGTTATCTTTTGAAATTATTGAAAGAAAGTTTTCATGCTCACTTGATAAGTTATTTGTTTGTGTTGATAAAATAGCTTTTTCTTTTTTCCATATATAAAACTTTTCTTTGAATTCCTTTTCTTTCTTATCCATTTGAACTTCAAACTAACTTGCATCTCCTTTATCTTTTCCATATTCAAAGTATTATTCCACTTGTATTTTGATTCTTCCAATACCATATCTTCATAGTGTTTTTTCCAAACCTCTCCATCATTTTTTGCTATTTTTATTTCAATTTTTTATATTTCTAATAATCTCCAAATATTCTAAATTCAATTCTCTTAATTTAAATTTTTCTTCATTTTTGTCTTGCAAATCCATTTGCATTCCGGCTATGATATTATATTTTAGATTCTCATTTTCACCCCATAGATTTTGATTTTCTTCTTCAAGACGTTGAATCTTACATTCATAATTATTGTTTACATATTCATACCTTTCTCTTAAAAGAAAAGAATTTTGATTTTTTTCCATTTCAGCATGTGAATACGAGTATCATACAATATCCAAATTGGTTTACAAATTGATCTAATTGTAGTTAAATCTATCTATTTTTGGCTCTCTTTTGTACTATCTCCTCCATAGCATATTTGATTGCATATACAATGGATTTTACATTGCAAAGCATCATTCTGCTAATTGCTGAATTCAATAAGTACAAATTCAAACCTCACCTACTTGATTGTTTTCCCGGCAGCGGCGCCAAAAAATATAGTATATTTTTCGGAATCTAATCTTATTCAACTAAATCTGAGTTCGAACACCAGGGAATGATCTATATAAGGCTAGCGTAATGTGTTTAAAGGTCAGAATGTATAAACTTGCAAAATTCAGAGACTTATTCGTTCTTAATCCCACTAAAACCCAAGGTAACACTCAAGCTGTCCAGTAGTAGATGCTATTAACTGATGTATGCAGTCACAGTCTTGTCTAGTGTACTCCTGGCTCGTGACAATAGTTCTGGGACAATAGTTCAATGTGGACTGACTTGGCCATGAATGCATGTGCAATGCGGGACTTATATTATAGTACAGCCCACTATAGTACTTTGAAAATAGTACAAATATATGTATTTAATATTTCAAAACAAATTAGAGTTAAGGGTTTGGAAAGGCTTACAATAAATCACCCCAAGGCTCTAGGACAATATGGCCAGTATCAAGGGTTAGCAACTACCCTACAACCGTGGTTGATAACCGGGCAATAGGTCGGGTGGATATCAGAGGGGTCGTGCGGGTTCGCAGCCCGCAGGCGCAAATTGCTTCGCCGCGCCCGTCTGGAAGCTCGTCGGAATCGCGACCACAGCCACGCCTCCCAAATCTTCTCCAACGACGCCCAATTCAGGTTCGGTTTTCAAATTTGTGAGTGAAATCACTCTCGCTTACTCCAAACAGTTCGCCTCCAAGTGTGCAGCCGATTCGATTTGGATAAATTCTTCAGATTTGAAAGAATCTATCGGCACCTTGAATGCCACTGTGGATCCCTAATTCGGCCGAAGCTTGCTCCACGCTGCAACCCAAGAATCTGAATCGACTTTGTCCTGATACATTTCGCAGCCTCGATCTCTACCTTCTCCCTGGCGTGCTCACCTCGAAATCACAACAGACTTCTTCCAAGTCTGCAGCAAAAGCTTGAGTTTCCGCTTCACAGACCAGACTTGCAACTTGTGCACATTCTCATGAATTCAGTCTCTGGGCAATTTCTGCATGAAAATCTCTATTCCAAGTACTGAACACCATGCAGCAAGTTTCCAATTTCCTCACCTCACCTTTGAAACTCAAAATCTCTCAATCTCTCAGTGTTTGCCCTCACAGTCCATCTTATTGATTGCACAAAACTCACAAATCACAATCTCAAACAGCGCAAATACACTGCGCAAAACTGCGCTAAACAAAATTTTATTATTTGCCCAAACGTGCAAATTACAGCACAAAGATCAGTGCAAAGTACATAATGAACAACACTCAGAAAATGCGTGATGTACAGCGCACGACAGCACGGGAGAAAACGATGAATAGCAGAGAGAGAGAAATGAGAGAAAAAAACAAGTCTAAATGTTGAATTTCGGGGGTGATCGGAGAGGTCGCAACGCTCGCGATCAGCGTGACGTTCACCGCGCCTCCTGAATCTCTAATTTTTCTCGTTTTCTTTTTCTTTATCTTCCTGCTTTTCTTTAACTAGCTTGTCTTTTATTTATTTATTTTCTTTTAACTGTTGTTTCTACTATAAACCAAAGTATCTTTTGACTTTTTGTAACTTTTAGTGTACTCTGGACTACTTTAACACTAAATACTCAATATATATATAAATAATATAGGAAATGTCATAGAAACTCAAAAAAAGTTCTACAAAAAGCTAAAAGCTAGACTACATAGCCCTCTACTTAGCCTATTGACGTCCCCGTCAATAGTATCTAGGTCTATTGTTTCTATCTCTATCTTGTATCTGAATTTTTTTCTTCAAAGCTTTGGCACAATCTTTCTTGACATCTGCATCTCGATCAAGCAACTGTAGATTGTGTAGGCGCTGGTTCATAAGCCAAGTCTGGGTAGGTAAGAATCTGTTATTACCAAACTCATTTATGAAACACTTTTGGGCTCCCCATAAGAAATGTGTCAATGACATAAGCTCTAATACTCGATGCCATCGAGCACTGTGATACTGTAACTTCATCATAATATAGAACTCAGGCTGTAAAGGATCATACTTATTTATATTTATTATAATACCAAACTTGGAACACATATGATGAAAATAATCACAAAACACTGCTGCTCGAAAATATACAGGATCTGTATGAGTAATATATTGCTCATGAAAAGCTACATAAGCTTGTGCACATAACATAGGTGTAGTAAAAATACCAGGTATCATAGGCCAATTATACTCAACTGAATCTATAGTGGCCTTGGGATTTCACTTATATCTTCTCTGACACTGACAGAAATGAACATTTGTACTCACAGAGGGTGGTGGATTTGTCTGCCATTTGTCAGATATCTTCAAATAAATCTTATCATATGGTATATCTTCTTTCCTGGATAACCCATAATCTTCACCCAACCATTTTAATGCCTTCCAAGTAGGAACTGGCCTCTCAACTGTCATATCATCAAACATAGTAGAGTATTAACCCAGAAATAAACAGGTAAGTATGGATCCTTGTACCGGGATTCCGGTGTTCAACCATCCAGCAGGTACATATGATGGTGGAGGTAGCTTGAATGTAGAACTCTCTTGTGTTGGATGAAACTTAATTTGACCTTTGTTATAAGCATCTAGGATAGTACATAATCTGATATAAGTCTGCTGGATGTTATAAACATAGTGACTAGTAGTCAACTCACCTCTCTGAGCCACTGCCTCCCTATTTGCTATAGCTTGCAATAAAACTTCAAGACTGCCTTGTGAAGCTCTGGTAAAAGTCAATTGACTCCATAGAAAGTGGAGTTCTCGCTTCCACTTAGCCTGTATCTCAGAAGATGTATAAAAACTGGGATCAATCTCATCCTGATGATCTGTAATCCACACTAGTCTCTTCGGTGCAGTAGATAAATCCACAAGTCTTCTGCGTCGTAGTTCCTTTTCCAATTGTATATAATAACATAAAGCTCTTGCACCCAAATTAGCTATTTGATAGTATAATGGTTCCCAGCTAGTCAAGACCAAGTCTTCACGAATCAACATCTCACATAATAGATTTTGCATGTTCTCAAACTTACTAGCTGTGTCCCATATAACTTGAAATTGGGCTGAACTTAATCTTTGTTCTTTACATAAATCTAGAATATTCAAACATATAGTACTTTGGAGCTCATATGCTCTATATAAAGAAAAAGTAGGTGCGGACTCAAGCTGACTTTGCCACATACTATGATATAGTCTAGATAATGTGGAATCCATATCAATATTCTCATCAGTCTGGATACATAGAGATATTGTAGATACTGCCACTGGGACACAAGGAATCACCAATTCTGCTGAACTCTTTAAGATTTCATCTTTTAATTTCTGGTTTTCTTCTTTTAAGAATTCAACTTGGTAAAGAGAATTAGTATAAGCTTCATCTATATCATCTCTGACTTTCTAAACATTATTGAACTTTGATCTCCATAAATTACACTCATCAATCTTACTTTTAAGCCTTTCCTTAAAATGGGCCTCAGATTTCACATTCAAAGTCTCAAGTTCTTTAACCTTTTCTTTTAATTTGGTTGCTCTACTTTTATAGATATGAACTTCCAAACTCATATGATTAACTTTTTCTTTATAAGATTCAATTTCTTTTCTCAAATTATCAATTAAGACTGAACTAGACTTAGATTTTGATGAAGTAGAAGAAATTGAACCTAATGATGTTTCTTTCTCAATCTCACGTGATATGGTGGGACTTTGCAACATGTTGTCCATATTCCTGATTTGTTTACTCAAAACTTGACAGATCAGAAGAAAAACTTAACTAACTTGTTTGACATATAGATACTAATATACAACATAGAGATAGGAATATAAAAATAGTAATAATAGGTAAGGAGCTAATTGTTCTTTTATATCTAATAATATACTATGGACTTATGTTTAAACATATACAACAACATAATAGACAACACATAATAGATGAAATGAACATCTAAGTTTTGAAATTGGATATGATATAAAATGGAAACTGCCTAATTATTCTTTTTTTATTGTTGACCTAAAATGAGATTCAAGGATAAGTATAAAAGAGAATAAGGAATAAAAAGGACAGACTAGACTAAATTTTAAGTTTGGTTTGCTTCACCCTTTCTGCTGTCTATCTTATTCTTCCTTTTTGGCTTCAAGTTCCTTACAAATGAGTCTAGCAATACTCAATCCTATTTTTCCACTCTTTTTCTCTTACTCTCATTTTCTCTTATTATAGTGTAATTCTTTCTTTTAATTCAGTCAATCCTCACTGCTCACAAAAATCACTCTTAATCTTTTTGTCTCTCAAACTCTCTGCACAATCATTCTCAAACATAAATTTCTTTTGTAGAATTTCCTATTTATTTCAATAAATGTTTAAAATTTGTATATAGGATTCACGTTAGGATTTTCTAAAACGAAGTTAGAAAGCTTTTTATTTATCATGTTTTCAAGAATGAAGATTATGTGATTATTTCTAGATCCCCATTTATTATTAGAACAAGGTTTCCAATTTCTGTCTTCTCTCGAGAATTTTGCCTTTATATAATTGGAACTCACCTTTATTTTATGCTCATTTTCTTTCAACTTCCTTTATTTCATTCTGAAGTGGGACCAAGGATAAGGTTTCCTTACTTATTTTTCACTCATCAAGTTATTATCATGTTTCAGCAATTTGAAGTATTAGAAGAAAGGAAATAAACCGAAAGTTGGTACACTATTACTTTTATCTTGTTCTTATCCTATTTTATCATGTTTTTCTTCTTTTCAACTTTGATTATTTCTTTATTTTTCTGAAAGCCTCACACTCAATTACTCACTGTTTTGCTCATTTTCTCTCAAGACAATTTCTCAGGATAACTACAGGTTTCTTATTTTTTCACATTAACTTCAAGAATAAAAAGAATGAGGGAAGGTAACTAATTGTTCTTCTCTCCAACTAACATTTTGGAAATGAAAGTTATTTAAGAGGTCTCTCCGATTTCTTTATCATGTTCTCTCTTATTTTTCTCCTCACTGGCATTATTCTTATAACTTTACTCATTACCCAACTTGAGATAGTTAGATTGTTCTTTTACACTAATAATACCTGTATGTTGTTTGCTAATGAGATGCACTCGTTTATCAGCAATGCATTCTACAAAATTCAAAAATTTAAGACAAACTAATCGTTAGTACAATTTCCATTATCTGTAACCACTTATTTGATTAGCAATAATTGTCCATTCTATTCAGTAATAACTTTGCTATATCTTTTGTTCAATGTAAATTTATTTATTTTTTTATTTTTTAACACAAACTCATACATATTTTCAGCCTACCCTCTATTTAAATCATAACTTGTCCTTAAGTTATGCAAGGTTTTAGGCGATAGCCATTGTATCGTGTAGAATGGATTACCCCTGCAAAATCTTGCAATTCTACAAACCCATTGGGGTATACATTCAAGATTTTGTATGGTCCAAACCAGCGCATTTTGAATTTGCCGGGAAATTTTTGAAATCTACTGTCAAATAAAAGGACTAAGTCATTAGGATGCAATTCTTTGGGTTTGAGTTTGCTATCATAATAACTTTTCCTACGATTTTGAGTTGCTAGCATGTTTAAGTAGGCCTGACGCCGAGTCTCGTCCAATTTCTCTAACATTGAATAACGTTCTTTCAAGGAGTCTTCTTCTCCTAGTTTCTGCTCAATTGCAATTCATAAGGATTGGATTTCTAGTTCAATTGGCAAAATGGCCTCTTGGCCATAAACTAGTTGAAAAGGTGTACATTTGGTAGTTACCTTGTACGCACACCTATAAGCCCATCAGGCATCTAGGACTCGGGCGTCCCAATCTGTATTAGAACCTTGGACTGTTTTGGTAATGATTTTACAGAGTATTCCGTTAGTCTTTTCTGTTTGACCATTTGCTCTTGGGTGATAAGGACTTGTTTTTCTATGTTTGATCAAATGTTTTTCAGTTAGTTGAGCAATGGTGTCATTCAGAAAGTGAGTGCCTCTATCACTCACAAGCTCTTTTGGACAGCCGAACCGTGTGATGATGTTTTCATATAGGAATTTGGCAACAGTTTTGGCATCGTCCGTTTTAGTGGCAGAAGCTTCTGCCCATTTAGTGACATAGTCTGTGGCAACTAGAATATACTGTTTCCTACCATTTCGACTTGGGGGTTTAATTGGGCCGACAAAGTCAATACCCCATTTCTCAAAAGGTATTTGGGCCAAGATAGGTGTTAAGGGCATAGAAGTAGAAGGTGTGGGTTTGCCTGTTCTCTGACAAGGATCACACTTCTTTGTATATTTAGCAGCATCTGCAAACATGGTTGGCCACCAATAGCCAGATTGCAGCGCTTTTTGGGCAGTAACTAACCCAGCAAAGTGCCCTCCACAGACATTGCTGTGACATCCTTCTAGGATTATGGGTACTTCACTTGGATTAATGCAGCGCCTTAAAATTTCATCTTTACCTTTCTTGTAAAGAATGTTTTCTATTAGTGTGTAAGGTATTGCTCTATAAACTAGCTCTATAAATTTTTCTTCATTTTTGTCTTGCAAATCCATTTGCATTCCGGCTATGGTATTATATTTTAGATTCTCATTTTCACCCCATAGATTTTGATTTTCTTCTTCAAGACGTTGAATTTTACATTCATAATTATTGTTTACATATTCATACCTTTCTCTTAAAAGAAAAGAATTTTGATTTTTTTCCATTTCAGCATGTGAATACGAGTATCATACAATATCCAAATTGGTTTACAAATTGATCTAATTGTAGTTAAATCTATCTATTTTTGGCTCTCTTTTGTACTATCTCCTCCATAGCATATTTGATTGCATATACAATGGATTTTACATTGCAAAGCATCATTCTGCTAATTGCTGAATTCAATAAGTACAAATTCAAACCTCACCTACTTGATTGTTTTCCCGGCAGCGGCGCCAAATGTAGACAAGGGTAAGGTTGCCAATTAGGTAACTACCAATATAGTATATTAAGTTCGATCCAAGGGAAACATTTAAGTAGGGAGATAAATTTTAGTTTTAATTTGATTCAATCTAAACCAATCTCATCTCTTCAACCCGATTCCGGATTCAATCCAATTCAATCCAACACACCATTTAATAAGACCAATTAGGCATTCAATCTTCTCACATATTAAACTCAACTATTAAACTGACTACAACGACACAACCAATACTAGATTCACAATTAAATAACATGCCAATTAGGTATATAATTACATCAATTTCCCATTTGGATTATCATGCATACAACACTGGACAAAAACCAAGCAACATACTTTTGAACACATTCAAGCATAACACATAAAATCACAAAGATACATTCACATACTCTAATTAAGCAACTTAACCATTGAACTATATTAATTGCCAGAAATACATAAAAGAAATTCAGCCTTCATAGGGCTGGACTCGCAGTGGGCTCAACTCAACACTGGGTGAAAATCCAAATTGGGAGAGAGGGCTAAATACCCCACTAGGCACCTCTTCAACTCCACCAAATTGACTCACAACGATCAGAATCCAACACAATTGAATTACCCACTTGGAATCCAACTCAACTACATATCCACTAGCCCTTTTTCCACTATAGTTAGCCAAAAGCACCGATTTGGACTAGTATTCTACAGTTTAACATCCTAAATTTGCAAGCTGCAACTCCAAATAGGAATTTGCATTACCAAACATTGGCCTCAAAAATTAGCCTGACTACAAACACCCAAGACTTTTTACTGCATTGTGCTTACAAAGATCAACAAGCTAAAAAAATAATTTTGTAATTTTGTAATCATGTATTGGCAACAAACATTTTTGGTTTAGAATTTGTGTTGTCAATTTATGATGACAATAATAGAAACATGATGGTTTGGAGCTAATAGACCTTATCCAATCATACTCAAGTGTCAATGCGTTAGTATTTAAATTAAATGTACAAGTTTTAGCGCTTGCGTACAATAGTCTATGTTACTAAAATTGCAACAAAAAAAATTTGGAATGTAATGTGTCGCGATTTAAAAGGATGCGTTAATCCCTACAAGACAATTGTCCTTCTAAAAGACAATTAAGTTGAAAATTTCAAACTCTACGTAGAAACTAAAAAGCTCAATTTGGAACTTGGGGCTTCATACTATGTTCCAAGTTCCATGTTCCAAGTCTTGGTGCACTTAGAATTGCCTACATGCTAACAACTTTTGGAAGTTTGGGCTAGGTATAGCAATTACAAGAACCCAACTTGGTTCTAAATCATAATAACATTAAATCAAGCATCTTCATGGACAAACTATCCATAGAAGATGATGTGCTTAGAGTGCCCAAGTAATGGATTTTTTAACTTTGTGATACAAAATGTACCCCCTTTGTATTATATGTGAGTGCATGAATATATTAGTGAGTGTTCAAATGAATGCTTGGGTGCGTCAATTTGAGTTCCAAATTAATATTGCAAAAAAAAATTGACGAATGTGATGCGTGTTGATTTAGAAGGATATGTTAATCTCTAAAGGATATATGTCTTTCTATAGTGATATTTGAAAATTTGAATAGATTCCTACCAATTCAATTTTAAAAGATTTATCTCAAATTTTTTACAAACCTTGGGCGCGTAAATGTACCCCTTTGCTTGAAAGAGAATACAAAAGTAAACATTGATGTATTAGCCTATGAGAGCGTGATATTAAAGTGAATACTCAAGTGTATGTGTATGAGTGCGTCAATTTGTATTCCAAATATTACAACAAAGAACCTTAAGAATATGATGTGTATTAATTGGAAGTACATGTTAATGCCTAATGGACAATTGCCCTCCAATGACATATAAAAATTTGAATAGATTCCTTTAAAGTGGATTTTAGAAGGATTCTATCAAATTTCTCTCAAAAGTTGTATAAATGTACTCCCTTTGCTTGTAAAAATAATATATAAAATTTTCTCCAACTAAGAATTTGAATCACAAGGTATGTCATTCCAAAAAATTCACACATGTGATCACATTCTACATGTCTCTTCTATATCTAAATATTGGCAAAAACGTAATTAATATGATATGATTAGTAATAGTTCACAGAAAGGAACAAAGTTTCATTCAAAAATCTCACTCAAAGAAAAATCAAATTTTATTTGCCTTGTTGTGCAAGGTCAAACAATTTATTTTTCTTCTAACTTCATATATAATAATTTTAAAATTTATAAAGTCAAAATTCATGAGTTTATATTATTATATGCCCTTGCCTTGTGAAATTTGCTATAATTTTTAGGTATTTATTTACAAGCTTTCACAAGTAGCTTACAATAAACAACCCATTTAAGAAGAATGATGATGATTCTGAAACCAAACTATTTTATTTCTTTTATCAATACTATGCAAACTTTTAGTATACATTACATTCTTGATATGTGGGAGTCAATTCTTGGCTTGTGAGTGGTGAAGTGTGCTACCAAATTCTATTCATGTGAAGGATGTGTTGACAAGTAGTATTTTAACCTCAAAATTGTTTTTTTTCATTAAAGAATTCTACACCAATGTAAACTTTATTTTAAAATTAGTTAATTTTTCAGATATATTTGAACAAATAAAATCCAAATACATTTGACAAAATTCACTAAAGACAAAGTTATTGGCCTTTATGGATAAATAGATATATTCTCGTGAAAAATAAATAAAAGAGGAAATTTTTTGGTTAAGTTTCAAAAAAATCCCAAAACGTTGGTTCATTTGCCAACATTGAAGTAATCAATATGTCCTTACAAGCTAGCTATGTGCGACTCAGTCCATGCATTTTTCTTGTAGTTTTTTTCTTGACCTATCAATACTAATATGAGAAGAATGGATGAATTCTTTATATGCTCTCAAAGACCAAGACTTAAATAATAAAAACTCTCTTAAGGTTTTCAAAAGTAGGGGAGTTTTTCAAGGAAGATGTTGTATAAAAGATAGTAAAGTATTTTTGAGCTCTAATTCTAGAAAAGAAACAAGAACATTTGAGAAAATGAAAGACTGTATCAACTTTTGTATTTTGTAAATAGACATGTCATTTGTTTTGTTGTTTTGTTGGATTGGGAGTTGCAGATTAAATATGGAAATGACCATATCTATACAAAAAATCATGGGTGATTCAAAGTCTCACCTCTCGTGGTGGAATTCATTCATTTTCAATATTTTTTACCATAAAGTTCAATGTAAGTCAAATTAAGTAAAGAAGTGAATAAACAAGCAACTATACCTTGAGAAGCTCTTACTTGCTCAACGACGCTAGTTTGTGAGCCTAAAAGCGCGAGCTTGAGAGCGGCGAGCTTAAGTTTTGCAAGCCCTCGCATCCACCGCAAAAAAGGTGGACATTTTGGAGGGATTGCTTAAGAAAACTAAATATAGTTTAGAGTTTCAAATTTTTTTAGAGATTTAAAAAACATATTTAATGTAGACCTATTACCGTGGACCTATGATTCTGGACCTATGATCGTGAGCTGTTGACTGTGCTCTTGATTATACGGATCAGTTAGTGTCGACCTAATACCACAATTTTAGTGACCTTTGACCCATGACCGCGGAGCAAAAAATGCAAAGTGGTATCTGCGTTCTGAATTTCAAAACCAACACATATTTGATTGACCTACAAATTTCACCTTCATGATCAGGAGTCACAAAATAGCCCAATACTAGAGGACTTGAGTACGATGATGTCAAAGCCTGAAGACTATTGGAACTCAGTGCCCCACATTGAAATGTGACAATATCAACGAACCTAAATATATATTTTAGGAAATATATAAACCAGGCACCCCATGCAGTATTTCTCCGCCACCATAAACTTCTACGAGGGTGCCTCCAACCATAACCCAAAAAAGGGGAGGGAAGGAGATCGACCTTCCCCTGATCAAAAACCAACGCACTTTAATCCAAAAATGAAAGCTCGGTGCCGGTAAACCAAGTAGGGGCTCTTAGTAGCAAGAGAGACGATTGGATCCCACCCATTGGAACCCCAACAACATGAAGGGTTTAGGGATCTCCCTCCCCTTATCTGAAACCAACGCACTTTCATCTTTTTTCAAAACAATTGCAACACCAGCACCCCAAGAAACACCTCTCGGTAGCGAGAGAGCCCCACGAGGGTGCCATAGAGTGGAACTTAATAATATCATAGGAGAGCTGTTTGTCTCTCCCCCGGACCAAACTACAAAATATCAAAGATTTTAAAAGCACAAAACCGTGAAGGCCAACAAAGAGATCCATACATAAATAATGTAAAGGATTTGGCTCCCACTTCATTCGGCCAAATTTGTGCAAGTCAGAGACCGGACTACTTGATGTAGGGCTCCACAATCTTCCATTTCCAAATCATCCGAAGGTTCTAGATACATTCATATGTCCAAGATAGAGCATTTGATATACTGCTTGAAATACATGGACTTTGTTTTCAGGAAAGTGATTATCTAGAAATTTAAATACAAGTACAGTACTTCAAGGAAGTAGACTTTTAATTCATAGGCTCCTATATTGAAAGTCTAAGCTCCTACATTCACACTTATACGAATACAATACTCATTTAATCCACTAACAACGTATTTGATGTTATTACTTCTATTTCAAGCCGTATTTTTCATCATCCCTGCCATCTCAAGTAGTTTCATCACTTCATCCATACTGAAGCTTGGTGCGTGAATGAACTTGTCCTTCTTCTGGTCCACCTTGCACAAATACCGGAAAATGTAATATAGATGTTTGCAATTGACATATTTTCCTCTCTTTCCAATGGATGCAGACACCATTCCGGTGAAATACAAGCACGTGCAAGCTGGAAAATTGGAGATAGTGACTCGATACACCATATGATGAGGTTCGACTCCAGACTGTAGGGTGATGACAGCTCCAAGACTCGGGTACGGCAAAATATTCACACCCAATATATTCCCTGTAACATTTCTGGCGCTCTCCCACTAGTTCTGGTGATCATCAGTTGGCGCCTTCTCATTTCTACGAATGCTTTTTCCATTGCGGATGCATGGAGGCTTGTCAGCATGAGGAGGTCTTGCATACGTCCATTGTACAACTTCAAAAAGTTTTGAAGACGTAAAGAGTCGTCGTGGAGACAAGGACGATCGCTCTTGCAAGCGAAAGCTTGCCTCCTCGAAGAGAATAATCTCGTCGGAAGAGAAGGATGTACCTATCATGACTAGCCAGACATCAGGAACTCTTGGTCGACTGAGGACGTGAGACCTCCTGGGACCCATCACACAACGTTTGATATCATCCGGACAAAACCAAAACTCGACTGTCTCCACTCTTGTTCCTTTGAACTCTCGTTTTTGACCTTTATATGTTGGAGCAGCGGTGGCTTTAGAGCCCTTAACTATAGTCATCTTGCACTTCACCTCCGTCGCAAACTGAATGGCATGACATATTTTCTTTGACTTCACAGAAATGCGGGCTATGTGCCACTCAGAAGGGTCACAATCTGTCTCCAAAACGTGCATCATATGACTGAAGCCGGGGTTGATCTCCTCCACATTGGCATCTGCGGTAGAGGCAGACCGTAATTGCACTCTAGGATGGGAAAAATTTACCTTATCTGGACGATGAGAATCGCCTTCACACCCAATGGGCACGTCCAATTTCCGTTTTGTGGAACCGAACACTTCCTCCCCTTCTAAGTGTGGTATGCGTGTGCATACTTCCTCGGCACCGGGCATGCTGCACAAGGCATCGGTAATTCTTTTTCCATCCATGGATGCCACTGCTCTCTTCAACTTCAAGTCCTGTCTCAAGGGTCCGAATCCAGATGGGCCACCGTTGAGATACATCTGATAATTCGTCATTTGCATGAACGCTCGTATCCAATCATCACATGTTGCAACATATAAGTCCGTCCCACGTTTCCTTGATGCCTGCAGCCACTTGTTGTGAATTATTTCCGAGAGATTGCAAGACGGAATATCTGCCAACTCCTCCGTTGATAGATCCTGCACCATTGAAAGAAAACGTTTTAGATTTACAGCAGAAGTAATAGTGAATCTTCAAGTATAGTATTGCTTAGAAAGTAAAGGAAATAAGAACTAAGGTCTTACAGTTTCCATGAAGCCACCCCATTGCCGATATCTGAAATGCCAAAAGGCTAACCACAACTCAAGCTCCTTTAAAGACTCCTCCGTTGCAGCACCAGAGGAGTACCACCACGCCTTGATTTGAAGGTACCTGCTCTCTGCCTCGTCAAGATTCTTTGCGTCTTTGTAGTCTCTACAGAGCTTCATGTGCTGGCTTTGAAATTCTTGCTTAATGAGTCTTTTCGTGTGTTGCTTCATTGAAGTAGCCCAATGAAAGAGGCAAGTGCGTTCTCTGTCCACCATCTTCACAGCAGGATCACCGGTGCCGTAAACGATTCGAACAGCATTCCAGTTGGCCTGTGCACTATCTGCCATGAAGCCTTTAAAATTGGGATTTTGTAAGCCATTCTTCTCTATAACTCTATTAAGGCATCTCCACATAATGACTTGTCCATCAGTATCCTCTGATTGCATATCGCAAACTGCAATAGTCATGACTTTACAATAGCTAGAATTATAGACATGGCATGCAATGGTAGTCCACCCCTTGACCCTCTTAATATGGTCAAACATAAGCCAACAATTAGCTAGATCACCCCCTGGTTGCATCCGCCGCACAAGATCGACTCCACTCCCAGGTCCATCAACAAGCATCTTAAACAGATACACTTTCTCTTGCCCTTGACCTGGAAATACACTATCATGAATAAATTCTATCTTCGCTTGCTTCTTCATCGCCAGTAGGCAATCTATCTCCCCCCCTCCAACTCCAGTGCTACGGAACGATGCAATTATGTTTCTAATGTTTGGTGAGCTCAGCACTTGGAACTTGTCCATGACATCATCTAATGCCTTTCCCTTCAACATTTCCTTAGGGTCATCACCCGAATGAACCAAGAACGTGTCTAGGAACTCTTTGCTAGCAGCTAGAGCAATTGCAGAGGCTTTGGCTGTAGGGGTCTTCTCTACTTCTTTTGCAATGAGCCCTAATATGGTGTCCATGGAATCCCGACAAAGGCCATTAGCGACGGGGTGGTTATGAGTTCCCAAATGAATACAGGCCCTCATCATATCAGGCGCACCTATGACATAGTAAATTCTACCGTCGCAAAAATTTACGCAGGTTGGTGAAAGTTTACAGACTTTGCAAACTAATGTCGAATCCTTTGGAGGGATACACCCCACGTGGAAAGGCGTGCCAGTATTACCGGACCACTTTGTTTTGTTCCTCCGCGTACAACGCTTCAGATAGTCACAAGCCTCATTCATGCATATCAAGTGACCCGCGCAAGAAGACTTCCTGAACTTCAGGCCAGAGTCATTATGAATGTTCGAAGTCATAGTACGACACCATGTATGGCCGTCATAGCGTTTGTCCATTCCACTCATACTCCTTGAAGAACTGGAGGATGCTAATGTCCGACAAGGTGGCAACTCCAAGACAAGGTCACCATCAAAACTAGTCGGTAGAAACTGGACCTTCCTAGACGATATGGCCTCGAAATCAAGAATAGCCAACTTATTTCTACATCCTCGGATATTTCGTAAGTTCTTAAGACACTGCATGACACTAGGAAATTGACGCTCTGTTGGATATAATGGCGGCCCCGAAAAGATAGAACTCCCCTGCACTACTATCTCGTCTGGCGGTTGATAGAGTTGTAGGTAACCCTGGTGAACCGTCGGAGGAACATAAAGAAGAGAGACGGCGACCAACAATTGTGGTCTCATCCTCCGAATCGCTAGATAACTCAACAACTGGACTTAGAAATTGCTTGTCGACTGATTTGCAATAACTTTGTCCTCCTAAAGAATTAGGTTCAGATGGTCCATCAGACTCAACCTTCACAACTCTAAACACAGGAATCTGTGCAGTAGATGCTCTAGACAAGGGGGTCAAGATCTCCGTTGAGGCGGCCATCACATCATCAGACAAGCCAAAAGCCCTAAACAAACCCGCTGACAAGTTCCAAACGTATCCATGAACACTGCTAGTTCGAGGCATGAGAATCGACTGAAGTAAAGTCCCTGAATTCGACTGAATCTCTTCCTCAACATAGATTGAAGACTCCTTGAAACCATATCGGACGTGAAGGAGGTCACTTGAAACATCGACTAATCCATTGACGTTTAAACAAAGAAGCAGTGGTACATCATGACCATCAGCTCTAATAGAAGCCATAGCTCAAGAATGATAACAATATAAAAAATTGTTGATAAGAACATGATTAGGAACCGCAGAGGTTGTAGACGGTGGAATGATAATGGATATTGAAGTATACCATTTTTAACTCAGAGTCACATGGCGTCAGAAAGTCCGGGATGACGGTCCTAATGCAGTTAAACTAGAATCATTTAAGGTCAGAGCCTTTATTACACAATATCTATAGACATATCTCAAGGACGATACTGTGAAATAGAATTTCAAAATATCAAATCAAAAAATCCTTCCAGAAGCTCATACCAATATCGTAGCAATAAAGAGAAATTCAAAATATGTGGGTGATTTCAAAGTGAACGGCGGTTAACGATATGCAGAATATCATTTTAAAGGATTGTTGAAGAAAGTGGTATAAATTTCATGTCACTTTCTGACGCTCTCCATATATAAGTAGTCCTTAAAACAGGTATCAAGCACCTTAAAACTTGCAAGCACAACACTCAACCGCGCGGATTGAATCAACAAAGATCAACAACCCTGAAACTAAAATATTTACCATTAAGTACTTGGATTTGAAAATTTATCAAAATGACCGTAGTGATTAAGGATGTCAACTAACTGCAATATAAAACGAGGAAACATACCTTATTTATTCTTCCACATCGTTTTGTATCAAATCATCCCTTCGTTGAACCAGAGGTCATTCTTGTCAAGCCAATATTAGATGTAATGGTCCTTACGATCCAATTCCATAAGCTACGTGATATCAAGTCCACAGGAGTCACAACTTCCGCATTCTAGGGTAGAGGGCGGATAGGTTGGTTGTTTTACAGTGCGCTTCCGTAGTTGCAAAGAGTTCCAGTGATCCAAAATGATTCGCCAGAAAGCTTCACGTAGAGTTGTACCAGTGGCACCGAAATTCAACGAGCCGGGTAAGTCCCGAAAGCGCTCCAATGCTGCGACTCTGAGAGGTCAAACCCAACCACAAGCTGTTGACCTTCAATCCGAGGAAGAGGAAACCGAGGAAGTAATTGTACGACAAGGCCGACATATTTGCATTGTAAGTCCAATACTCATTCCCGATTTCTATTCAAAACGTACTTCACGCGTGGAGAAGATAGTAGAGTACTTTATATACTACCTAATAAATTAGTAATATTTGAATTCCAAATATTATACCAATATTCGAATGCCGACCAAACAGCTCGATAAGTCCTTGGAAAACCCGCTCCCGCTCCCGCCTGCCGACAGGGAGGATTAGGTCGGTGGCACCACCGACCCAACCGCCTTTTGCACCGCCACCTCCAAACGCGGGCTGGGGTTTAGGGTTTGGATCGGACTTGTGGGTGCCGAAACCTCAAGTTTTTCTCTTTGCAAATTGTTATTGCTCTGCAGAGCAGTCTTGGGGAGAGATTTGCATCGATTCCTGAGAGCGATCCAATGGAGACAAGGAGCGGACGGGACCTAGGACGGAAAGAAGTTGCCCAAGTTTCCGAGCAGGCAGCACAACCTCAAGCCACGGAGGTACGTTTCTGAATTCGAAAGATGAAGCCCCAGCTAATCGGTACTGCAAAATTTTCAAGTCGAGATTGTCCGGGGGAGCCCTCTCACCACCGAGAGCTCCCCCATATGTTCATGCGTGTTGCGGTCGTGGTCCGAAATCATGCTGGGCAATGGTCAAATCGGGGAGGGGGGACAAAATCCCCTCCCAATGTTTTTTAATTTCCAAGTCAAGATTGTCCGGGGGAGCCCTCTCGCCACCGAGAGCTCCCCCAGCTGCTCACCAGTGTTGTGATCGTGGTCCGAAATCATGCTGGGCAGTGGTCAAATCAGGGAGGGGGGACGAAATCCCCTCCCATTTTTTATTTATTTCTAAGTCGGGATTGTTTGGGGGAGCCCTCTTGCCACTGAGAGCTCCCCCAGCTGCTCATGCATGTTGCAATCGTGGTTAGAGATTCATGCTGGGCAGTGGTGTCATGTCGGGGAGGGGGGAGAAAATCCCCTCCCATTTTTAAAAAAAATTCCAAGTCGAGATTGTCCGGGGGAGCCCTCTTGCCATCGAGAGCTCCCCCATCTGCTCATGCGTGTTGCGATCGTGGTCAGAGATTCATACTGGGCAATGGTGTCATGTCGGGGAGGGGGGATGAAATCCCCTCCCATTTTTTTTAAAATTCCAAGTCGGGATTGTGGGGGGAGCCCTCTAGATACCAAGAGCTCCCCCAGAGGCACACTAGTGTCCCGATCGTGGTCAGAATCCATGCTGGGCAGATTGGTCAAGTCGGGGAGGGGGGATGAAGTCCCCTCCCTATTTTTTAAAAAGTTCCAAGTCTGGATTCTTGGGGGAGCCCTCTCGCCACCGAGAGCTCCCCCGGCTACTCACCTGTGTTGCGATCAAGCTCGGAGAATCATGCTGGGTAGTCTGGGCATGTCGGGGAGGGGGGACAAAGTCCCCTCCCTTTTGTTATTTATTTTGCAAGTCGGGACTGTGGGGGGAGCCCTCTCGCCACCGAGAGCTCCTCCAGAGGCTCACCAGTGTTGCAATTGTGATCAAAGATTCAAGCTCGGCACTCTGGCCATGTCGGGGAGGGGGGATGAAATCCCCTCCCAATTATTTTTTAATTTCCAAGTCAATATTCCAGGGGGAGCCCTCTCGCCACCGAGAGCTCTCCCAGAGGCTCACCATTGTTGCGATCGTGGTCAGAATCCATGCAGGAATGTTTGGTCAAGTCGGGGAGGGGGGATGATGTCCCCTCCCTTTTCATTAGAAAGTTCCAAGTTGGGATTCTAGGGAGAGCCCTCTCGCCACCGAGAGCTCCCCCGGCTGCTCACAAGTGTTGCGATCGAGCTCGGAGAATCATGCTGGGCAGTCTGGTCAAGTCGGGGAGGGGGGATGAAGTCCCCTCCTTTTTTTTTAGATTTCCGAGTCGGGATTTTGGGGGGGAGCCCTCTCGCCACCGAGAGCTCCCCTAGAGGCTCACCAATGTTGCGATCATGATCACAGATTCAAGCTCGGCACTCTGGCCATGTCGGGGAGGGGGGATGAAATCTCCTCCCAATTATTTTTTAATTTCCAAGTCGGGATTCCGAGGGGAGCCCTCTCGCCACCGAGAGCTCCCCTAGAGGCTCACCAGTGTTGCGATTGTGGACTGATATTCATGCTGGGCAGTCTGGTCAAGTCTGGGATGGGGGATGAAATCCCCTCCCAATTATCTTTAATTTCCAAGTCGGGATTGTGTGGGGAGCCCCCTCGCCACCGAGAGCTCCCCCATCTGCTCACCAGTGTTGCAATCATGGTCAAAAATCATGCTGGGCAGTGGTCAAGTCAGGGAGGGGCGATGAAATCCCCTCCCTTTTTTTAAGACATTTGCAAGTCGGGACTGTGGGGGGAGCCCTCTCGCCACCGAGAGCTCCCCTACAGTCTCACCAGTGTTGCGATCGTGGTCCGAGAATTATGCTGGGCAGTCTGGTCATGTCGGGGAGGGGGGATGAAATCCCCTCCCAATGTTTCAAAAATTTCCAAGTCGGGATTGGGGAGGAGCCCTCTCGCCACCGAGAGCTCCCCCAGAGTCTCACCAGTGTTGCGATCGTGGTCCGAGAATCATGCTGGGCACTCTGGCCATGTCGGGGAGGGGGGATGAAATCCCCTCCCAGTTTTTTTTTAATTTCCAAGTCGGGATTCCGCGGGGAGCCCTCTCGCCACCGATAGCTCCCCCAACTGCTCACCATTGTTGCGATTGTGGTCAGAGATTCATGCTGGGCAATCTGGTCATGCCGGGGAGGGGGGATGAAGTCCCCTCCCTTTTCTTTAAACATTTTCAAGTCGGGATTCTGGGGGGAGCCCTCTCGCCACCGAGAGCTCCCCCAGCTGCTCACCAGTGTTGCAATCATGGTCAAAGATTCATGCTGGTCAGTCTGGTCATGTCGGGGAGGGGGGATGAAATCTCCTCCCAATTTTTTTAATTTCCAAATCGGGATTGTGGGGGGAGCCCTCTCGCCACCGAGAGCTCCCCCAACTGCTCTCCATTGTTGCGATTGTGGTTAGAGATTCATGTTGGGCAGTCTGGTCATGTCGGGGAGGGGGGATGAAATCCCCTCCCAATTTTTTTTAATTTCCAAGTCGGGATTGTGGAGGGAGCCCTCTCGCCACCGAGAGCTCCTCCAGAGTCTCACTAGTGTTGTGATCGTGGTCCGAGAATCATGCTCGGCACTCTGGCCATGTCGGGGAGGGGGGATGAAATTCCCTCCCAATTTTTTTTTAATTTGCAAGTCGGGATTCCAAGGGGAGCCTTCTCGCCATCGAGAGCTCCCCCAGTTGCTCACCAGTGTTGCGATCGTGGTCAGAGATTCATGTTGGGCAGTCTGGTCATGTCGGGGAAGGAGGATGAAATCCCCTCCCAATTTTTTTAATTTCCAAGTCGAGATTCCGGAGGAGCCCTCTCGCCACCGAGAGCTCCCCCAGCTGCTCTCCATTGTTGCGATTGTGGTCAGAGATTCATGCTGGGCAGTCTGGTCATGTTGAGGAGGGGGGATGAAATCCCCTCCCAATTTTTTTTAATTTCCAAGTCGGGATTCTGGGGGGAGCCCTCTCGCCACCGAGAGCTCCCCCAGCTACTCACCAGTGTTGCAATCTTGGTGAGGAAATCATGCTGGGCAGTCTGGTAAAATCAGGGAGGGGGAATGAATGCCCCTCCAGGGTTTTTTATCATTTGCAAGTCGGGATTGTGGGGGGAGCCCTCTCGCCACCGAGAGCTCTCCCATATGCTCACTCGTGTTGCGATCGTGGTCCGAAATCATGCTGGGCAGTGGTGAAATCGAGGAGGGGGGACGAAATCCCCTCCCAATTTTTTTTAGTTCCATGTCGAGATTGTGAAGGGAGCCCTCTCGCCACCGAGGGCTTCCCCAAAGGCTCTCTAGGGTTGCGGTCGTGGTCAGAATTCAGGCTGGGCAGTTGGTCTAGTCAGGGAGGGGGGATGAAATCCCCTCCCTTTGTTTGTTTAATTTCCCAGTTTCAAATGTCGGAAGTTTTGATCTCACATTTCTGCCTCTGTTATTCTAGGATATGACATCCAATACCAATCCCATCCCTGTCGAAATGACATCAGATCCTGCTCCTTCAATTGGTATTGTTAAGACCACAAATTCAGTTGATGGGGGGCGGGATGGTCGCATCTAGGATGTCCCAGCTCAAGAAGGTGGTGAGGAGTTTGTTAATGAGGACGATATTCGGAGGACGCAGAAGCTGGATTATGTTACAGCAATTACCAGTATACGCATTAGGCCACAACATTTTTTAAGGATGGACATACCTTTGTGTCGTCTAGTTCCTATGCCCATGGTTAGGCCTACCCTAGAGTGTGATTTGATCCAGCTTGAGATGGATTTCGTCCACGGCTATGAAGTTGGAGCTCGAGTGTTCTACGTTTCAGTTTTGGACGAAGGAGGCAATTCTGGTGTGTTTTCTGGCGCAGAGAATCTGAATGGGGCCCCCTCTGGAATACCGTCAATGATGAGTTTGACGATTTCCTGAGATGTAAACCTAAGCTACAACACTTGGTGGGGGCCAAGTTTTTTATTTGCGACGGCAACCAAAGCCGTATAGCGTGGATACGACATATTCAGCACCTCTACAGCACGAACCCAAAGTGGCACATCCGTGTTGATTCTATAGTATCGGATACCAAAGACAAACAATTTGCAGCAATGCAGGTCATGCATGATATCAATCAGTAAGTTTTTTTCCTCTTCTTCAATTTTATTTCCAGTCTACTGTTTCGTCACTAATTTCTAACAATGTTCTTGCCACTGTTTTATTAGGCACACCGAAAACTCGCACGTGAAGACGAACCTTGTTCACACCATATATCGTGTTCAGAAGTACGGTTCGATGCCGATAGAGAGGTTCAAGGAATTAGTGAGTCCGGAGGATATCAAGGCATGTGAAGTCTACGTGCAGAAATCTTGGTATCCCATGCCCTTGGAGGTGTTGACTTCATTCATTTACCAAGTAAGCTTGTACTTATCCCCTTTATTTTGTTGCCGTATGTGGGCGCTAGATTACCCACCCTTGGTAATAGAGCGAACACCGACCAGATTCTATGCCTTTATCCACTTTTTTAATATATGGGGGTGTTGTGAGTGCGGTCCACTGTGCCTTCCAAGCAATGGATCTTTTTTGCTAACGTTTCCTAAGTTTCGTGGATGGCAGCGAATAATTAGTAATGCATGTAGCAACTCACAAGTTAACTGCAATGTTCAGAGTGTTGGTGAAATCCAAACTCCCTAACTATCTATCCTATGTTGAGGGTCGACTGAGTAGTGGGTGCCATTTCTAACGTCCCTAACTACGTAAAAAAGGGAACCCCTATGTTCCTTCCATGAACCTCTAAGACTATCGTGGATTTTTAAGACTCCACCTCGAAGTTCTACTTCTAAAGACTAATTCTAAAGTCCAACTCTTACTCTAATTTTCAACCTCTAAATGAAACTCTAGACTTTTACTCTTTTAACTTGGCTTTAAGTATTAACTACCGACTTCTATTCTATGTTTTGACTTTTGACTCTAGGTTTTTACTCCTAATTTAACTCTGAAATTTATCCTCGGAATTTAACTCTAGGTTTAACTTTTAACTCTAAGTTTTTACTCCTCTATTCTATCCTAAATTTATCCCTTCCAAATTTAACTCTACGTTTTTTACTTTTAACTCTAAATTTTCACTTCTAAAATTAATTCCCAATTTTAACCTCTAGGTTTGACTCTACGTTTTCACTTTGACTCTAAATTTTTCTACTTCCAACTAATTCTAAAATTTTACTTCTACCTCTAAGTTTTAACTTCTACTTTTAGCTTTTGACTCTAACCTTTTACTCCCCAATTGACTCTAAAATTTAACCTTTAAATTTAATCTAAACTTTTGACTTTTGACTTTTGACTTCTACTTCCCAATTTAATCCTATCGTTTTAATCCTGGATTAACTCTAAATGTTACCCTCCTAAATTTAATTCCAACTTTTAACTCTAGGGTTTTGACTTCTAATTTTAACTCTATTCCTAACTCAAGAATCTACTTCCTAAGTGGATTCTACTTTTGACTTCTATTTCCTACTCTACTTTTACTTCCCAAAGTTAACTCCAACTTTTGACTTTTGAATTTTAACTTCCCTAATTAAAATCTTAATTTAATTCTAGGTTTTTAACTGTTAATTGATCTTTAATTTTTATCCTAAATTCTCCTTCTAATCTAACCTTAATTTCCGTCCATTGTTCCTTGTGGATCAAATTTAATTAAAATTCCTCCGTCCTACCCCCTATCGCTTAACTTAGCCTAACGCGGTCAGTTTACGGTCAAATCTTAATTATAAGCTGTTTTTGGAAACCTCTATTCCTAATCTATCAACTTTTGAATCTAAACTTCTAATCTACACTAATCTCGGATGCTAATCATGCTCTAAGGGCTGATTAGGAAAATAAATGCTAATTAGGGAGAAACATCAAAGATTAAATCAAAAACTCACCTCTTCACTACCGGTCTTGGAAATGACTTCGTCCCCGTCCACGTGTACATCCTCACGCTCCATGGTAGTCTTTGGCTTTGTTTTGAATTTTTTCCCAAGCTCACCGCTTATTGAGAAATATTACAATTTTTGATGATCTAAACTCCCTCTTTCCCTTCCTCCTTTTCTTTTCTTTCTTCCCCTCTCTTCTGCACTAGCACTATTCCACCTAAGCTTTTATGAGTCTTACACTATAGTTTCAAACTATGAGAAGGGTTTAAATGTTCTTCCTACCCTCTTACACAATTTGCCTTTGTGTCATCCTAATCCTCTTCCCAACGGTCACCACAAATTCTCAAGATTTCCCTCCCTAAGTCTACCTAGGCTTAGACCTAGGTTACTATTTATCGTCTCTCTCCTTTTTATTCTCTACTTCATCTCCTTCTTCCTAATCTCCCTCCATTGCTCATGTGTGTATTTGGTTGGTTAGAATGGAGGTTTCAAGTGTGCGTGCAGGTGTGACGTGGAGGGTGCAATTATGTGTGTAGGAGTGATGTGAGGTATTGACTCTCTTCCTTCCCTTCCCTTTGTTTTTTTAGTCACAATTTGGAAGTTTTGGAATTTTTGGCCTTGGATCCCCACTGGGTTTAACTGGTTTTCTAAACTAGCTCTATCTCTGATTTCCTAAACTAGATCTATCACTGGTTTCCTGAACTAGAGTTATCACTAATTTCCTAAACTAGATCTATCACTGACTTCCTAACTAGATCTATAACTAATTTTCTAAACTAGGTCCTGATTAGTGGAGAGTTTTTTTCAAACAAAAAACCAAAGTTGGGGCCCCGCAGGGCATCATCCCGTTTGTGGTCTGAAATCAGCCATGATGTATGTGAGTCATGGTCAGTCTACCCAAATCGCAAAACCGGCCCAAGGTGAGCGCTGGACAGGCAGTGTACCGGCCTTCGTACCGGCCTTGTACCGCTGCCGCTGGGCTCCCGTTACTGCCGTTGGGCTCCGTTACTGCCGCTGGGCTCCCGTTACTGCTAGGCAGGCTGGTCCGCTTGCACCACAAAAATTTTAATCACCTCCACGGGTTCCCTCAGGGGAACCCACTTAACCAATAAAAATTGGAGTTTTGGAAAAAATTAGTGCTAGAGTCAAGGCTTCGCCGTCCGGGGATTAGGCCCGAAGTTGTGAAGCAAGACACTCGGCTTAGCAAACCATGTATACCGGGATTAGGTAACTAAACTTGGCCCACCACTTCCTACTTCATGCTAGACTCTAATATCTTGGAAGCTAAACTCTGGAGGTTTCCACAAAGGTCTTGGAAACTAGACTTTGGAACTAAACACGGGGGAAGTGCAAAGCTTTGCCGTTAAGTTGGTTTTAACACCAACTTTAGGACTTCTTTGACACTTCGGGGGTTCAAGGCTTCGCCGTCTACACTTTTAACACATGTTTTAGGACTTCAACTTGTTACTAGTTCAAAGCTTCGCCGTTTCCAAGGGGGGTCCACACAATGAGAGAGACTTTAGAAGAGGGAAAAACAACTAAACTTTTAAAGAAAAAAACACACGTAGGTTCAAAACTTCGCCGTCCCGGAGGGGGGTCCACTCAACAAGGAGAAGATTAGAAGAGGGTTTTGGATAACTTTAGAAAACATGCACAAAGGAGGTTCAAAGCTTCGCCGTCCCGGAGGGGGGTCCACTCAACAAAGAGAAGGTTAGAAGAGGGTGTAAGAAAAAACACAAGGAAAAAAAAAACACAAGTTAGACCACGTGGCAACACAAAGCTCACACGCCAAAGGCCCCCCAAAGCGGCATCGCCAAGGTACGGTGGGGGGTAACTTTAGGATTAGTGCAAGATACAAAAAAAAGAAACTCAAACTTCACAAGTTAGACCGCAACACGTACAAGAGGGAGAGAGAGGCTCTCCACTTACAACAAGATGCCAACAACTTCACAAAAGAGTACACAAAGCAAGGTAGAAGGACCCCCAAGGACCTTCAAAGCTTGAAAATAAGCAACAATGGAGCCAAAAGTGCTCCGAAAACACCGTAGAGGTTTTTGGCTTCAAACGCCAAAATATCCAAAATAACTTGAACCCACGGACCCAAAACAAGAATTGGGGGTCTTCTAGAGAGAGAAATGGGGCCCTTATATAGGTTTCCAAGGGCTCACCCCTCCCTCTAGAGTTCTAAGGTAACCTTATCAATGGGGATTTTCATCTTCATCCTCAAAGATTTTCATTCTACATCCTAAATTTCTACTTCTACCATCTATGCTGAACCAACACCCCAACTTTTGAAGATTAGCTCCAATCGCCGAACAGATTGCGCCGTTGGATCCAGAATGCCGTGTTTAGTCCTGGACGCCTTTACCCCCCGTACCGAGGCCAAAAACCCATCGTAGGCTAATTTAGTTTAAAAACCAAATCGTGGTAAAATCCTAGATCTTGGGGGTCTCCTATTTTGAGAAATGTGAATAGCCTAAGGTCTCCGGTAGGTGCGAGAGAGTCGGGAAGGACTTTTGGTTGACTTCGTTTCGCCATCGTATGGTCCCGGAATGCCGGTCAACGTGGCGGGGACCCCGCCACGTGGTTAATTCCCGAGGAATCTCGCCGGTTCGGATACTTGCCGCTATCGGAATGTCGTGAAACTTCACGGAGCGCATTATTAACATAAAACAAGCTAGTCTGATTTTTAGTGAGATTTTATTGTAACCTGGGTAATTTCCATGAAATTCCCGTTGGAGGTTAGGAGGGTTGACCACCCGGAAAAAGGTTCTTCTGCAAGTTGGAAGATGCCGGGATTTTTCACGTGACCTCTCAGGGAGTCACATGAAAGACGTGCGGGTGCGTTTCCATACCTGGCACGATTGGTCAATGGAGATTCAAAACTGGCCATCTCCTCGAATTAGCGACAGTGCGGGAATCTTCTGCAGGTGGAGGAATCTTGGCGAACCGATTTCGCCTTTGGACTCCTGGCATGGGATTCACCCTAGAACACCATCCTTGGGCTGTAGATTCCTCCACAGGCCCGGTCTTGCGTGAGTGGCTCCTGCATGCTAACAATCGGGATTTTGGGAATTCGTCGATTTAATGGGGAATTCTAAATCTAACTCTAGGATCCGACCTAGTGGCCTCGTTGTGGATCCCTCGGACCGACTTAGCCATGAATTGCCACATTCATGGTGGGATTTAGCCCTTTTGGGGCTGTGTGACTCAAATCCTCAAAATCTAACCTTTTCGTTATTTTTGTACTATTTTTAGGCTAGGTTTGGGGGGATTCTAAGTAAAACACAAATCTAGACCAAATACTATAATGGGTATGACACAATCCTATTTTGGTTCTACACTCTTTTTATGGATTTTTGTATACTTTTATCAACTTTAAATTGCAAATTTCCAAAAAAATAATTCTACGAGTCCCAAGTGACAAATTGGGAGCTCACACCGTATGATGTTGTATGTCTGTATAGTTGAGTACAATGTGATAAGATTTTTTATTTGAATTCTTGTCCTCGATCCTATTTTGGCAGCAAAAAATCTCGTTAACAGTTGATGCTGCTGTTCGAAAATACCACGACGATACAGCACCGGGGGAAGTCACTCCAGCAGGTATTGCAGTAGCAATGCGTAACGCATCAAAAGAAGCAGTGCGCCTTCTCTACCAGAAACTATCGAAGATTCAATCTGTAGCGACTCCAATTCTGGAGGATGAATGGCTTCACGAGGTACTTGATGCTTCTGTCATTTTGGGGGGAATTTTCTGTTGATAAATTCATGGTGACCGCACTAAATTTCATTTGTGGTGTTCTAGGTTGAACGGCATTGGAGCTTGTATGCTGTCCAAGAGTTGACCTTGGACAAGCTCCAACTCATTGCCACCGCAGTTGCAGAGCCCCGGCACAAGGTGAAGTGGCTGAAGTGGATAAACTCTTCCCCACCTACCAGGGAGGCACGTCGTGTTCCACCAAGACCAGCAAACGACGAGAAACTGTCTAGCTTCCTCTCGAAGGCCTGCTGGTATGCAGCGGTAAGTTCGTTTTTATAGCATACAACCTTGCAGTTTTCTAGATTCTTATTTTGTATACTACTTTTAATCTTCTTCGCCTTTTGTTTTGATTTTCAGATCGAGGACGCAGCTCTCGACATATATGAGGGTATTATAAAGGCCGACAATATTCAAGTGAATATGGATGTGCCTGAGGAGCCGCTGTCGCTTTCCGACTACATTGAGGCCTGGAGAATGAAAATTTGGGAGCATGCGTATGCTGGTGCGTTCAAGGGTAATGACTCTTTCAAGAAGGGAGACTCCTTCAAAGACTTCAGGAACTCCAACCTCGTGGTGAAGAGGACCATATACAGGTTTGCCTTTGTTTTTCTTTTATAGTTGACTCAATTAGTTCTTAGCGGTTATGTTCATGTTTACCTTTATTTTGATGTCCCCCTGCCCATTAGGTCAGAGTTTCAGCCTTTGTCCTCTCTCGCCTGGTAGACCAATTCGGTCAGCCAAGTCATGCAGTTTAATCCTAGCCAGGTCAAATTTTCACGTGTCTAATTTTTTAGCTTTCCAATCAGCTCATGACTATATTGTGGATGATATGAATGTTGATCTCTGGAGTTGAAATTTTGATTTTGGATTAGGTATTTCAAATTGGAGTTGTACGCAAAGAAGGCTATTTTGAAGGCTGATTTACCACCTTTTCTGAATACATGGTTGGACCGCTCCTCCGACGCTTGTATGTTTTCCCTTGCCCAAGACAAGAACTGGCCCACTGCTCATCTTCAATTCGGCTCCTGGTACTTAGAATGCAGTGGCCTATTCATATCGCCAAAGGAAGCCGTGCTTTTCAAAAGCATAAAGGAGAGCCCCACTTTTGAGTCGGAGGTAGTGGAATTTGTCGGGCTAGATGATGACGCCCGTGAGAAGGCCTTGAAGAAGAGAGAAATAGCTGACAAGAAGAAAGACGAGAAGTTGGAAACCGCTAAGAAGAAGCAAGAGGAGTCCGAAAGTAAGAAGAGAGATCGGAGAGCAGAGAAGGCCCAAGCTGATGCCCAAGGCAAGCAGAAGGGGAAGAAGCGGAAAGCGGAAACTCCGGTTGTCGCTGAAGCGACGAGTGATGCAGCCATGAAGGACACTTCTTCAGGCTTCTCTCTCACCCGGTCGCATCTATTGCATAGCCTGCCACCGCTAATTCCAGACATCAGTGCGGCTGCTGCTGTTGATCAATGTATCTAAATGTTTCAGTATCTAGTTTCATAAGGTCCAGTTACACAGTCGTTTCAGGACGTCATCACTCTCTTGGAGAAGGTATACTATACATCCGTGGCAAAATTTGATCGTCTTCGCATTTATGGCCATGCTTTTTTTTAAATGATCTCGATGTGCACTCCTTTGCATGCCAATGGATTTGTCTATTGAGATCTTCATAACTGTCTTTGTCACTCTTACATGTGTGCAGCATGCCTCGGACAAAAAACGATTCTTTAATGGGGTGGTTACCGGAGAAGCAGCTGTGGACCTCGTTATTGTTGATGTCCCAGAGGGTTTACCAGTCCCCGGCGTTTCCATTCCACAAACATCTGTTCCAAAGTGGAACCAATTCTCGGAAGTAGGTCTTCAAGTCGTCTTTGACTTTGCTGAGAACTATCTACATGATGTTGGTGCACTTCTTGTGATTTATCCTTTCAGCCGGGACATTTAGTCCTACCTCTTGGGATTTTGCGAATCGTTTGGATTTAAGTCTAAAATGGAGTGGTGGGACACAAATAGACTGCATTTGACATCGCCCATGGACCCCTCTAGCACGGTAAGCCATCTACCATGGATACTGGTCAATGTTCTTAAATTCTGTTCATTTTAAAGTGCATTTGTTTGGTAAGGCCGATACTAATTTGAATCGTTCTGCAGACATTGCGGTTCAAAATGTCGTTGTACGTGAAGGCTGACACTGGCCCATCCCCCTCTAGTTTCGCATTCCAATTTGTCCCAGCTCACAAAGCAATAGACATTGATGTGGGGAAGGATGACCTTCTCCAGAATTTTTGCAACAAGGAGGATCAAACCATGAATGGCAATATTCCCTGGCGTGGGGCCCGTGAAAAGGCCCACCCCTTCATGCAAATGCTTATTGAAGGGACTACCTCACCCGGTGACGTTGTCTTGGACTGCACAGCATCCACAGGTTAGTTCCTTTTTTGCAACTTAATTCTACAATTGCTACTTCACATTACTTTAGATCTGTGAAGCTCTACTCATTGTCGTTTCAACATCTATCTATCTTTGCAGGTGCCAGCATTCATGCCTGTCGGGCGACGAGGCGCCATATAGTGGCTTTGGAGGAGGATAAGCCTATTTACGAGGCTCTCCTTGCTCCATTTGTCCGCCCCGTCGCAATTCCAGAGCCTAAACCGCAAAGCTCTACAGCTACTTTGGTTGATTTGGACGATGAGGTGGTGCCAATCCATCGTTTGAAGAAGACATCCCGTTTTTGTAAGTAAGTTTATCCTTATACTCCTTAACCACAAATGTGAGGTTTTATTTGGGGATCTTATCTCATGTAAGGTTTTATGTCTTTTGTAGGCAAAGTGCAAAAATGAAGATGCCATCACATCAGCCATTCTTTGCAAATCCGGCCTTCTTCCGCAGTCCCCCTAAAGCTTTTTAGTTGCTAGTGTATGCCGAAGCAGTAGCTAGGCAGCCAGAGATCCTAAACCCAAACCCAGCTTCTAGAGTCCATACGCTGGATCCACGAGTTTTAGTTTTTATAGATGATACTACTAGAGAGTCCAGCAATGAGTCCTTAGCCACTAATGAGAGCTCTGTGTCCGGATCTTCTAGCAGTACCTAAGCCCGTGGATAATCCTAACCGTATCTTTTGTATTTCCATATACTTATCTATATACTTATGATATATTCTCTATGCACGATATGTTGTCTTTTTTTCCTAGTCTGTGATATCACTGAGCATAGTTTGCACTCGAAATGCTTCCTATTTTATTAATGTTTTTTTCAGAAACTCTAGAACCGCTTATTCTCTTAATCCACGGTCATAGGTGCACTTTGGAAAAATTTGGAAAAAAAAAAATTTCGACTCGAGGCTCACAGGCTCTCCGGCTCTTGGGCTCTTGCTCCAAAGCTCACAAAATAGCACCCCTGTTACTTGCTTTTCAAATAAGATTTTATGCAAATTTCCTCACATGTACTTTTTGTCAATGCAGAGCCTCTTCTTCTTTAGTCCTGAGCCAAGAGCTACGTCAAAATGCAAAGGTGAACCTTACATGTTGATATACTTTTTTATATAATGGAGTTTGTAGTGAATCTTAGTTGGAGTGTGTTAAAAACCATCCCTACTCTAAATGAGTTCTCTAATACATAGGTATATGTTGGAGTTTTCATATGCATCCGCACTCAATATTTTAGAGTAGGGACAATAATATATTAGAGCACCCACAATCCCAACTTCAAAAATCATAACCAATTAACCCTTAAATGACACGCCAAGTCCTTTGGGCTTGGTTTTGAGAGAATAGTTGACAAAAGTGTTTTTTGTATTTTTTTTCTTTTGGAATGTTTCAATCTACCGGACCCACTTCAATAGTGAATATGGCTTGCCAAGCTTTACATTTAGGTTGCAAAAACAAAGCACTATTTACTATTTACTTTCGCATGCCATGACCGCACAAACTTTGGCCAAGCAACAAATCCCATACCCTGCTTCAAGGAGACTTTTGATTCCCCTTTGGACTGCCTTCTAAGTAAGTCAAGTGAATGTTGCCTTCAAGAATTCAGCAAGAGTCCAAAAATTATGAATATGAAGTGAATTGATTGCGAATTTCTCTTCTCTTTTAAGAAAAATTAGAATTAATCATCAAGCGAATCCTAGTTTGTAGAAGGGATATCAAAGGAAGGCTTAACTAAGAATAGTACAAAACAAAAATTTCATCAAACTCGAGTTTTGGTGCTCTAGCGAGTTTTGTCTTGTGTTTTTCCCAAACTCCGGCTCCTAGTCCCTCATTGCACACAGCCACACACTTACACTTTAGGATTAAATGACTCTATCGACTCCCGAATGATGTTTTGAGGTGTTATCGACTCCCCTTTGATGAGACTCCGGATTTGTGTCGAGAAGAGCATTGTATGAACCCCCCGCCAGCCCCTCGGAAGGTGCGTTGTGGACAGGAGCTGATGACCCAACTGAGCCCGGACTTCACTTTGAGGGGAAGGAACTGCAGTTGGAATGAAATGAAATGAAATGATGGAGATTCCAGTACAGCACTGGAGTACTGGATAGGAGTACGCTACAGTAGACAGCGAAGAAATACCGGAGCATTTTTTTTGAATTCTTCAATTTTTATAAATCAAATGAAACGGCATTCAGTTCATTGCAGAAATACCGGAGTACTGTATTGATGATCCCGATTATGGGGAAAAGCGGACCCCCCAAAAGACAGCAATCGCTTGCTTGCACTTGGGGAGCTCGGCGGGCGGGCGGGTCCAGCCAATCTGTGGACAACCAAATGCCAAAAGGAGGTCAATAAACACACCTGGAGTATCGTACGGCCACGTTACTCCGAGATTCCCGGAAGACACCGAGGAGAGGCCTAAAGGAGGGTGCGGCAGCTTGTGCGCCCAGTTGAATTGTTTTTGTTTTTTTGTTTTTTTTGGTGGAAGCGCCACACGCACCCTACAATACGATATGCTTAGGGCCAGCTTATTTTTTATTTTTTATTTTTGACACAAATAAAAGGTTGACCTTTATTGCAAGTAAAAATAACAAGACCCCAGCCACAAGCGGCCTGGGGGCAAGCAACAAAAGTAAGGCACAAAGCTTAGGGCCAGCTTAGATGTGAGCCCGGTGGGCAAAGAAAGCAACTAAAAGACAAGAACAATACCACCGTTGATAGGTAAGCGTGGAAGTAGGAGAGAGAGTTCCACCGATATCAGTGTATTAAACACTGTAGAAGGAGCATGAAAGTGCTTTCTATATTTTAGCCCTGTTGACTCCTCCCACCCACCGATACATGTAAGGAGGCCCTTACAAGCAGGTCAAGAGAGATTTTCCAAGTGTAAACAACCATCTTTCAGTCATCCACATCAGCACCTAAAAATAATAAACTTCATCCAAATATTGGTGAATTTTACATTTCAAATAAATGATTTTGGCGATTATATCCACTATTTTCTCTTTTTTCTAATGTAATTGGAGCTAGCTCAAAAATCAAGTAAAATTTGGGTGATTATTTGCCAACAAAAAATTCATTGCTTGGACCTATAGTGATTTGGGTGGATTTCTTGGTGGAAGCGCAAGACGCACTCTAGAATGCAAGCAGGTCAAACAAATTGTCCAATTGTGATCATCCATTCTTCACTCATCCACAATAGTACCTAAATATAATAAACTTCATTCAAATATTGACGAACCTCATATTTCTTAAAGATGGATTTGGCAATTTCACCCACTTTTTTTCTCTTTTTCCTAATGTAATGTATTGCAAGCCAACTCAAAAATCTAAACAAGATTTTGGTGATTATTTGCAAACAAAAATTTCACTGCTTGGACCTATAGCTATTTCTTAATGGATAACTTAGACAATAGGAGCCAACATATATGTTTTTTGTGATTTGTGGCCAAAAAACAATCTTGGTCAACAATGAGCGACAAGCGTAATGGAAATTTGAGGGTTTAGGAAAGCAACTTTTTGCCAATTCCATTTGAGCTTGGGACTAAAATTTGCCACATCTTTCTTATTACAATCAATTATGTAACTCAAAATGGATCAATAGGGATCAATAGATTTAAAATTTCAACAAAAAACACTTTTTCATCCTAAAATTGATTGACACATCAGCAACATGAAAAAAAATGAAAAATTGATACCGATAAGAGCATGAAAGTTTCAATCTGTTTACCCATAAATGCCCAAAGCACCATATTTGGGTATCAACAAAACTTTGAAAATAAATAAAATCTAACCAAATTATTATTTTCAGTAATTTATTTTTTTACATGAATAATATTTCAAATCTATTTTCAGTATCAAAAAATCAATTTTGAAATAAATAAATAATGATGTTTCTATCCAAGATTTTGTCGAAGGGTGTCCATTGCAAAACTTGTATTTCTAAAGTTGAAAGTTCTTAGAGATGAGCCTCAAATACAACTGAAAGTTGAAAGTTCTTACAACTGGCCAATTTGAGCCATTCACATTTTTTTTGTATAATGTGCAATATGATTGGTTTGTTTTGGTGAGCATAATTATCACTCAATCCTCATGCAATCCCAATCAAGCATACAAAATTTCAATTTTAGAAAAGGAAAATTTCATTTTTGATGAATTTCTAAAGTTAATTTTCATGGTTTTACATAATATTTTATTGAGAACAATTGGTGATGAATTTTTTTAATTTGATTGCATAGATATGTTGAGAACATCCATACACAGATCTTTCATATTAAAAAACACCCTATTAAGTAACAAAAACATGGTCTATGAAGAGTTCAATGTGAAGTGTCATATGACCTAACTTTTGAAAAATAGATATCTCTTTATTGTAAGTAATTTTTTTCTATTTGCCCTTCGCATGGTCACTAATTTCATACATTTGAGCATGATGGTACAATTATTTTGCCAAAATCTACTTAACTATATAGAGATATCTATTTTTCATAGTTAGTTCATATGACACTTCACATTGAACTCTTCATAGACCACATTTTTGTTATTTAATAGGGTGTTTTGTAATATGAAAGATGTACGTATGGATGTTCCCTACATATCTACGGAATCGAATTAAAAAAATTCTCACCAATTGTTCTCAATAAAATATTATATAAAACCATGAAAATTAACTATAGAAATTCACCAAAAATGGAATTTTGCTTTTTTGAAATTGAAATTTTGTATGCTTGATTGGGATTGCGTGAGGATTGAGTGATAATTATGCAAGATGAAAAATTCCTTTTTTTTTCCTATGCTATGCAAAAATCTTTGAATGGTTCAAAATGGCCGGTTGTAAGATTACAGTACCCAAGTGTACATTGGAATTTGGGGGAAAATTCACATTGTAGATTCATTTAAAAAAAATTGTAGAGTAGACTTTGAGATATTGTAGATTGTATTTGAATGTATTTTATCTCTTTTGACCTCATATTTTCCATATCCATAATTTTACATTTGTCGTGTAAAAAGTGGATTGAAAGACTTCAAATCACTTTCATAGTTTTAACACACCCATGATCAAATGTTGTAATCTTTCAATCTATAAGTGATATATTTTTTTCTTTTTCTATATGATCCTTTACACATTATATACCTTAAAATTATAAGGTTATAATTCTAAATAACTTGATGAAACTTATCAAATTTTTAATGTTTTGTTCAGTTTAGAGCAAATTTTAAAAAGTTTAGAAAGGCCTTAAGCATTTAGGGTTAAAGCCAAGCTTAAGCTAGATCCAAAGGTAAGGGAGCAACAAGTTTTGATGGTTTTGATTGAAAGTTATTTCCATTGATTCTTGTAGCAAAGTCAATAGACTTCAACTCCTCCTAGAATGAGATTTTTGCTCAGATTTTTGCCATTGTGCAAGATTTTTTTTAGTTGCATCCTATATGATGTTAGTTACACACCTACCAAATTTTAGATGTAAAAGGGAAGTTTTGCATGTGCTGCCCAAAGTTGCGTGCCTTGTTAAAAAAACTTCATGGAATATAAATTTTGATCCAAGTATCCCATCGGGAAAAAATTATGTTCTTGACAAGGCAATACATATCTATACATTATGTCAACATTTCAAAATTATCCATTTGAAATTGACTTTCATAGGAATCTCTCCAAATTCTTAGATGATTGTTAGGTCTTCTAGGGGTTAAAATCTATAAAATATTCCAAATTTCCAAATCGTGGATATGTATCATAAAGTGAAACAAGGAATAAATATTTAGTGATGATTTTCAAACAACAAACTTAAAATTCAATCTATAAATCAAATTTATATATAGATAAATCGATTAAGACACTAAACAATATTTTTCAAATAAACATTAGGACCAAAATTATACTCTGTAATATTCATTCTAAAATTGACTTCAAATTGAATATATGTAATTTTCACAAAATAGTCCTTAAGTTCAAAATGTTAAATTCTAATTATGATGATTTTATAAGATTAATATTTTACTAATTTATTGAAGTCGTTTTTGAAGGCTCAATTTTTGAAGTGAAGGGTTAGTTTTTGAATGTAGACGAACTCAAACTACTTGAACCAAAAAAGATTTGCGACAAGTTGTGCACATCTTCAATATACACACGTACAAAAATTACTACAAGAATCTACAAATATTTAGATGGATGCATCTAAAATAAAGATTTTGAATGCTCAGCACATGTTTGCGTTCATTTGTTGTCCAAAATTTGAAAGTCCACTCCTTTTGAGGGTTAAAAATGTACATTGTGGACCTCAACATTTCAACATCAACCAATAAATCTTTGAACCCTTGTAATTGTCTATACATATGATAATCAAATACTCAATTTTTGGTGTATTGTAATATTCCTTGATTACTACTAATAATGATGAATATATTATCATTCTAATAATAATGTGTATCCAACGTGTAAACAATTATAGTTCCGCTTGGTTGTAGATAGCTAGATATGAAACCATTGTTTAAACTACAGTAATGTGCATGGATGGAGTCAAAATTCTAATGAAGGAATATTTTTTTACTTGTAGACAATTGAAAATCACAATTTAAAAAAAAATTGAATTTTTTTGTATTTTTTTGTAAATTTTCAAATTCAAGATTTGAAGAGATCTTAACCTTTAAATGCCCAAGGTCTTTCTTGAACTTCTTGGAGTTTGTTCAAAAGCTCAAGTTTAAATAATTTTTATTATACTTTTTTTTGTAATCTTATGAATTCAAACTAGACATGTTATAGATCACATAGGAAAAGAAAACACAACAATATCAATTCTGGATTGAATGATTATAATCCTTGATCAAGAAAGTACTAAAACTATGAAAAATGATTCAAAGTTTTTCAATCCTCTTAAGTTTTTACATGTCAAATTTTAAATTGAGACCATGAAAAAATATGTGGTTAACCCTTAAAGGACCGTTTGTCCCCTCGGGGGACAATTTGGGTCCGGATAGGTTCCCATTGCCTCAATTTGTAGTAAAAAAATTTGGAATTTTTTGAGGTTGTGTAGTTTTGCAAGAGCTTTGTAGATATATAATTTTTATTTAAATTGGTGCTTGGGAGCAGAAGTTATGGCACAATAAGCCAAAAATGGAGATCGGCGGGCAGCCAAAAAAAATCACAAAAAGTCAAAATAATTTTAAAATTTTTTTTTCCTAAAATATTATATTTTTGTCTACACATGAAGCTTTGATTCATTCAATTTGGACTTGTGATGAAAATGTTATAGACAATCTTAGTTTTTCAGGCAATCTAAGCATCTTCTTGAAAAAATAACCTATAGGATTCATTTTTTAATGCAATTTTTACAATTTTCCAAAAAAAATGTTGGAAATGGTTAAATTTGCTTGCTAGAACAATTTCACCGTTGGAATTATTGTGTTTCAACTCCATCTTAAAGTTATTAATGGTTTTGTCTTTCCTTCATTCTTGAACCTACGTCTACTCAACAATTTTTTAATGAGTGAAAATTAAGGGGGTTTTTCCTATATTCTCAACTCAAATATGCAACATAAAAAGTTAAAAACTTGAAATCAATAGCACAAAAATTTTAAGCTAAAAAGATTCAAAGCCAAAAAATCTAGTCATAGAAGGTGTAAAAATAAATAAATTCTTCACTTTGGATGCAAATATTTTGCAATCCACGAGGTCAGAGTTTCTGAAATTTCTTCCATACATACTTATACTAGTCTAGAATAAGACTCTACGGTTAGATATGCAAAAAAAACAATTTTAAAGTGTTTTGCTCTTCGCAATAGAAATGGCAGTTTCAAGGGTTGTTTGATGGAAAAAAAGCCTCGGTCCTTTAGGGGTTAAGGAACATAACATCCATAACCATAATCAATTAATAGCTTTTCAAAATCTATTGTACAAATTTTTTAAATGAAATTCTAGTATGATTTCCTTTCCAAGATCCTTTGTATTTGAAGCTCATCTTCAAGAACCTCTAACACTAAAACATCAAAATTTGCAATGAATACCATTGCACAAAATCTTTAATAGAAAAATCACAAACAATTTTTTCAAAAAGGAATTTTAGATTTTTAATATAGATTTTAAAAGACATTCATTTAAGAAATAAATACCAATAGTAATACATTAGTAAGATTTCATTTAACTTCAAAGTTTAGTCAACATTGCAATATGGTGCCTTGGGCATTTAGAGATTAACCATGTAAAGACGGGGCCTTCAATGACCAAGGTAGTCACCAAAATACTTTGATCATTGGCCCTATAGGTGCATTCTTTGTTTCTACATCCATCAAACCTTTTAGGTCCGCATTGCTCTTACAAGGTCAAAATATTTTATATGTGTAGGTTTAAAGCACCTTCAAAAAGATCCAAAACCATCCACTAAAGTCTCTAATGACTATTATGATTATTACTTTGCTACCATCTTGCGTTATTTATAATATTGAATCCAACAAGAATGGTCATATTTGGAACATTTCAAGAGGCCATGCCTTTACAAAAGGGGGGGGACAAATACAATTGGGTGACTTCTCTATTTCCTTACCGAGGCATTATTAGACAACTGGTTTTGTAATCAAATGAAGGATTGCTATGCACATTAGCTTCTAAAGGACCGTTGTCGCTTCCAAGGACAAATGGAATTTTGGGCAGGTACCTATGGACTGAATTTTTTTCTTGATTTTTTGAAACTTTTTTGAAGACAGAAAAACTAACAAGCTTTGTGGAAATATAATTTTTTTTCACAATCGATTTTTCGGGAACAAAAGTTATGACCAAATAAGCTCAAAACAAGGGATGGGGGGCAACAAAAACAAATTTGCAAAAATTTGAATTTTTTTTTTGAATTTTTTTTCTCTCATAGACTGTTATTTTGTCTATCTAGAAAGCTTCTATTCATTTCATTTGGATTTGTTTAGAAAAAGTTATGGACATTCTTGTTTTTCGGGTAGTTAGAGCATCTTCTTGAAAAAAAGAACTTGTAGGATTCATTTCTGAATGCAATTTTTGCAATTTAAAAATAAATAAAAATTTGCATGGTTTAATTTATTTGCTAGAACAATCTCACCATTGGGATTAGTGCATTTTATTTCCATCTAAAAGATATTAATATTTTAGATTTTCTTTCTATCTCGTACCTACTTCTACTTAACAAATTTTTTAAGAATGAAAATTAAGTTTTTTTGAATTTTTTTTCCCCTTAGACCCTCTACTCATTCTCTACTATATAGATTTAAAGCTCAAAACTTTGTAGCGCAAAAAATTTAAGTTAAAAATATGCAAAGTCAAAAAATCTAGTCCCGCAATGTGTTGAAAAACTTGTTGTTTCCACTTTAAACGCAAATATCTTGCACTCTGTGCGGTAAAAAATTCTGAATTTTTTTCCACACTTTTTTGTACTAGTTAGGTGTAAGATCCTACTGTTAGATGTGGAAAAAAAATCAATTTAATTTTTTTTTACTCTTTGTTGTAGAAATGGCAGTTTTGAGTGTTTTTGGGTAGAAAAAAGGCCTTGATCCTTTAGGGGTTAGGTAGGATGTCCATGAAGTGCTCGGACTCTAAAAACGTCCACCTTTAAAAATGTACTCAATTTGTACATTTTTCTTTCTCAAAACTTTCCACTAATGTACAACAGTGTACATTGCAAGAGGCGGACGCTTTTAGTGACCACTATACATAAACTTAAATTATTCATAACTAATTTCAAAAGGATTCAAAAAATATGAAACTACTTGGGTTAGATGCCAATTCCATTTCTCTTTCAAGGAAAATTTCCTGAAAAAATATTTCATGAAGCCAGTTTAACCTCCCCAAATTATTTTCCAGCTTTTCAATGGGCACTTTCTGAACCCCCTACCTTAACCCTTAAAGGACATTTCACGTCCAAGCTTGGTCAAACTTCATTGGATTTCTACATTAAAACACATATTTCAAAATTTTAATATTTTTCACATGTAGTAATATATGTTTTAGATTTAATCTCATTTTTTCATAATTAAAAACTTCAAATTTAATTTTATATGATTTTTAAAAGAAATTTCTTTTTAAAAATCATAGTAATTACAAAAAATGCTTTAAATAGTATGAAAAATTTAAGGAAAATGAAAATAATAGTGACAGACATCATGGTGTAATTGATGTACTCTTTAAGTTCATAGCAAGAGAAATTTGATAGAAAAAGTTCAAAAAGTGGTGTATTTTGAGCTTTCAAGACACTCTCTTCAAAGTGTCACAAAAATTTAAATTTGAAAAAATTTGAAAAAAATTCAAATCGAGTAAAAAGTAGATTATTGGAGCTACATTTTGTTAGTTAAGCTTAAAAGCATTTAAAATCAAAAACTAAGTGAAAAATGCTAGTTTGACTTTCAAAATGCCCGTGGGGCTTGCAATGTCCTTTAAGGGTTAAACGAGCAAGACAAGAGGGGACATGGTTATTTACTGTTTCAGTCTGATGCTACAGTGGCAATTAGTGGTAACATGGGTACTCTGGGTAGAACTTAAGTTATGCCCTCATTAATAAGAGATTCCCATGTGACCCCCTCTTGATATAATGACAAACTCGAACCATGTGTAATCAGTCAATAAGAGAAGATACTCCAGCATTTATTTTTTAAATACAGTAATTTTGGGGTGATTCTAATTGCCCTTTTATAGGGCCAGGGTGAACTGACCCCCCTCATTGCCCCGTTTTACCCCTGGGGAAAACGCTGTAGAATTTTTTATTTGCAATCAGATGGTAGAATTTGCAAATTCAGAATTCAGATTTGCAATCAGCGGACCCAAGTTAGCTATGGGTGGTGTTAAAATACAAAAAAAATCGGCAAAAAATAGGGGGCTTTTTTTCACAACCACCCCTGGCCGGGGCAACGAGGGGGTCAGTTCACCCTGGCCCTTTTATAGCAGGAATGGATACATTTTACTTATCAGTGCAGCCTTCAGTTGTTCCAACAAAGACTTCCAAATGAATTGTTTATAAAAAAATTAGGGATTTCAATTTACTTTGATTTTTTGATTAGTTTTGTTTGTTTGAAACACATTGAAAATTTCCATTGACAAAGGAAACAATACAAAGAACCAAGGGACATAACATTGTATACTAGCTCCTGAGGTTGCCCAACCTAAAGGTATAAATTTACAAAGATAACTTCTTTTGCTGCAACTTTGGTTGAATTCTAAATTCAGGATTGGATATTGTCTCCTATTCTACAATGCTGTCAAACTGACTTGTTTGAAATTGTCAAACAAAGCAGTTAAAAATATCTTCAAAAAAAAACATATAAAGTTATATTTGAACTCAAATTTGAAAATTTTCAAATAAAAACAAAAAACAAGGATACCAATTGTTTACTAGAACGGTCTTACCATTGGGATTATTGATTCTCAATTTCTTGTAAAAGTTATGAACCATTTAGTTCTTTCTCTCATTTTGTACCACCTCCCACATTATATTTTACTTAAAAGATCAATATGAAAGTATTTTTAGTAAATTTTTTTACATAAATTCTCAACCCATTTTCCAACATATTGAATGAAATTTACAAGCTATGGGATGTATGTGTTTGTTCTTAAAATGTTGAAAGACTAAATTCTACATTGTGGGAGGGCTTGAAAAGTCTACATTTTGAAATTTGGCCACGTTGAACTTGCAATTAGTAGGGATACTCATTCTAAATTTTTTTGGAGATGTACTTGAACAAGTTAATCTCTAAAGATCAAAACAACATTTTTTTGGCAACGTAGCGATTTTGGGTAGCTCACTAGGAACAAATTTTTTTTCTTTGAAATCTTCACACAACATGTGTCAAAGAATAGCTTCAAGGCACGGCAATTTTTGTAACTTTTTACTACATGATTAAAAAGTTATTGCATAACATGTTATTTCTATTGCTTGGCAAGCAACTTGGGCAGCTAAAAAAAATCACTTCCTTAGGAAATAAAAATTTGATATTGATTTCCAACATTTATATATATGGAAAGCTTTAAATCATCCCATTTTCACTAATAGGATGAAAGTTATGTGGAGTTTTAGTTTGCAAGTAGTTATGAAATCTCTATTCTAAAATAAACTTTGAAGTCCTTTGTTTAACTCAATTTTTAATATTTTTGAAAAAAATAAAAAGCATTGGATGCAGATTGTTTATTACCGGTACAGCATTTCAACCATTGGGATTGACATTTTTCATTTCCATAACTAAATTCTTAACAATTTAATATTTTACACTGTACTCTACTTTTTTCTACTTACTATTTTTTTTAAGTATGAATATTTTTTGTTTGAAATTTTTATATGTATTCCCAACTTATTTCTTCAATATATTACGGAGAATAACAAGTTGTAGGATCTACACATTTTTGCATAAAAAGTTTGACAGATGAAATCTAACCATTCAGGAAGAGTTGAAAATATTGCTTTTTGAAATTGAAGTGACTCAATCTTGCAATTGGTAAGGTTTCTAATTTTGAAATTTTAGGAGGAGGATTGTACTCTAACAAGTTAGTTAAATGATCCTATGGTTGAATCTGTCAATGAATAAATATAGATGAAGATTCTAGCCTTGCTTTGGTTTATATACTTTGAAGTACTTTTGGGCCTAAAAACATTGAATACATTTAGAGGTTAAGTAAAGAATCCTATGGTTGGATTTGTTAAAAGATAAATATAAATGAAGATTTTGGCCTTGCTTTGAGGACAAGTGAAATGACTACTCCAACAACAAACACCTTCCTAAATTGACATCTACAAATTTTTGCCTAAAACGTGTTTCCACTATTTATGAGAATCTAATGTTGATTCCTAAAAATACCTATTTTTAGCATTGTGATAATTCATAGTTTATTTATTTGGTGTCCAAAAAATACATTCTAAGAGAATCTGGAATCTCCTTTTGACTACCAACAAGACTTCATTAAAATGTTTTCAACATATTAATGAAACCATGTTGAATTGCTCATTCTATTGTGGTTTTAGGTGTACTAGTACGTTATTTGGGGTTCAGGTTCTTCCCTTAACCAATTCAGAGCAAGTAATAATTAATCATTAAGGAGGTTTTTATGAAACATTAGAGACTAGTCAGAGGAGAAAAATAGTTGGTTTCTACCAAATTCAATCAATCTTAGGAATATTATATTTAAAAAACTAGTATGTTGTTTTTAAAAGATGAAAAATACTGCAAATGAATTGTCAAAATTGTCAAAATGAATTGTCAAAATTTTGAAAGTATGATTTTGAGCTTTATTTTCTATTTATATAGAGTATATTTTGAAATAAAGAATTTAATTAATAATATTATCAATTTTTAGATATAAAGTATGGTTTACCGGTATGTATTTTTCATTTGTTCAATTTTCTTCCATAAACTTCATATAGAGTTGTCTGCAAAAGTTTGCTAAGTGGTTTAAGCCAAAGTAATAAATATTTATTTAGTCACTTTGAAAATTATAGACTTTGAGGCTTATAAGTGTACATTGGGTATTTTCAAGATGCTTTTCATAAAAAGAAATGAATCATATTGGTTTTATAACATTAAGCTAGAAAAATCTTGGTATTTGAACACGATAAAACAACTTGAAAATGTAAAATTTTAAACTCTACATTATAAATGATCTACAAGATTTGTACTTGCAATTATGCTAGGGATCAAGAGATTTCGACTACTTCCTTTTGTATATGACTTTGATGGGGCAATTGAATGTTGTAACTTTTGTACAAATTTATTCCAGTGGTCTTCCAAATTTGACACCTCTAAATAAGGATAATGGTTATGCAATAAGCTTCACCAAAAAAATAGTTCTATATTTTTGAATGCTTATCTTGTCATTCATGAAACCTACTTAAACAATAAAAATTAAATTTATATTGTTGCAAATATCATTGATGAGTTTGTTTTCAATTGCATCTACAACACCTTTTATTGTTATCTTCATCCCAAACAAGAGGTTGGACATCTAATCATTGCTTTAAATGGTGAAGACATAAGTGCAATTCAATAGCATTCAATTTGGCATCAACATGCTCAATATCTTTCTACATGAAGATTGAACTCTTTAATTTTATTTGAACAACACACTTTAGATGAATTTTTTATTGCTTAATAATTTGTACATTATTCAAATTATGTATTAAAGTTCTTCACAAGGTGTAAAATCTACCAAGTTTTATTTTTTTAAAGTACAAAAATCATAATTTTTTTTAATAAAAAATACATATAAATAAAAATAAAAACAAAAACAATCTACATTTGTGCATTGCGGAGTAGGGAGTAGCTATTCAAAGTCGTGTTAGATGTCACATATCATACTACTTGTATTTTAAACATATCAATACTACTTTTATGAATGATAGATCATTGATCTTTTTGACTTTACAATTTTTTTTAATAAAAAATCAATAACATTCAATTCAATAAGGCATATCTTTAAATTCTCACATAATTGAAAAGATTTTAAGCTCATCTAATTCATTTTGTAGTAAACACTACAAGAGAAAGGGGTGTTTTAAGTAGTGTCCTAGACATCATGTCTTTTAAGTAACGTCTTTTAAGTAAGTTTTTAAGTAAAATTTTACTAAAAAGACAATCTTTTTAGTAAAATTTTACTTAAAAACTTACTTAAAAGACGTTACTTAAAAGACATGATGTCTAGGACACTACTTAAAACACCCCTTTCTCTTGTAGTGAAAAGCAAAAGTATCTTTCTTACAAAAGCTAAAAGACCTTGCAACAACATTTTACAATAGAGACACAAAGAATAATGACAATACAACCATGATGGAAAAACTTGGAACCTTCAAAAGGTTGCAATTTTTTTAAAGTCCACTCAACGTCAATATTAATGAGTCACGGTTCCAAATGCCAAAAGTGTTGTAAGATTCATTGCCTAAGGATTTTAACAATGCATAAATGAACATCCATTTTGGAAGGAATGTTTCTCCAAATTGGATAAGTTCAATTTGACAAGTCTAATTTGGAAAAAACTTTTCCTATAATGATTATTCAAAATTGATGAGCTCTTCTTGAAGGTGGATATAGAAACAGTTGAATTAGACCACCTCAATAATCTTCAAAGGCCTCAATTTTTCAAAATGCAGTGGAAAAATGGAAGAAGTTATGAATTTTTGTTTTGTTCTTATGCTCTTGAAAAACAAACAAGTCACATCTAAAAGAGTCTAAATAAGCATTGGAGCACAATTCCTATTATTATATCTTCTTGATTTTTTATTTGGTCTTGATAGAAATTGAAAAAAGATTCTAAAATCTTTGCGTGTTGTTTGGATATCAATAAATAAACTATAAAGTTTATAAAGTGCTTATAATATTTATTCAAAACCAATCATAATTTTTTCTATTCAAAAGATTTACACTTTAGAATAGAATATGTTGGGTCATATACCAAGAGGGGCACAATCAGAATTAATTACTTAGTATTAACAATTGATTTTGAATTGGTTAAATGAAAATATTTACAGGTTCTTATGAAGCCAATTCTGAAGGGATCTTCAATATTTACCACAACTAAGTCATGACTTTAAAAGCATTAAAAAATTGAGACAAATTCACCTTATATTTTTGTGAAATGCACATACAAAATCTAATGAATATAAAAATACAATCCTTACTACTAAAAAATCTTTATTAAGGTATTAAAATAAAATTCCAATTGTTATCAATGAGGTGTTTAAATTTAGTGCATATTTAATACACCACGACAATGTACTCTTTTTTTTTAAATTTTTTTCATTAATGGATTTCTTTTCCTATAATTATGTATTTTAGATGGACTTGGTTCTTAAAAAAAACTTTTTTACATGCCAAATTGAATTTTCATTTTGTGGTAGGATTTTTCAAATTCTTAAAACAATGCAAAGTAGTATAGTATGACAAAAAATTGTCACTCTATAACTTGCAAGTGCCCACTTCATTTTGTATGAATCTAAGTTTTATTACAATTAGGCATTTGGATTAAAAAATAATTATGTTCCCCAAAGTTTTTTGAGTTGTGCACACGACTTCAAGCAACATGTGTGGAATCTCTTGTTTACTTTGTTGGATAGTGAGAAAAAAAAAAGTTTTTTTTACAAAATTCGATCATATAAATGTGTACTAAACTACCTTGGGAATGTATGGAAAAAGTTTCAGAAATTTTGACATCTCAAAGGGTGAATGCATGGTTGGGTGTCTCACTTTTTCTATCACAATGTTATTTTCAAGAAGTACTTTGTATTGCAAGATGAAATAGACATAGTAAAATCACGTCATTGGTTGTAAAATTTTGTGTATGCAGAGGGAACTTTATTGTGTTGAAGATTGTGCTTGATTTTTCTAAAGTTTATCTTGAATTGTAGGAGTTAGGGACTTTTGAAGTTGCAAATATTGGAATATTAATTTACCATATGTTGTATTTTAGATTTAGAGGCCTAGGATTTATTCCCTTCTAAGTAGAATTATTTGTAGAAGTGTACTTATAGACTTTGAAGGGTCTAATTTCAGCCCGTTTTTTCCAAGTCCATATAAGGATAAAATAAAGGAGTTCTTCCATTTTTTTGGAAACCTACATGACAAAAAAATCTTTAGGTGGGCCTGATGTTGAAAATCCAATGGACAAACATGCCAATGTATGAACATCCATTAATTCATCCAATGTACCAAAAACTCATTATTATATGAACTCATATATTGTCATCCATGAGCCACCCAACCATGCATCTACCGGCCCAAATTCAAAGATTATAACATTTGAAGTCGGAAGAAAAAGTTTTTTTTCTGACATTGTCCAACATGATCACCAAAATTTTAACTCCTCATAGACTGAGATTTTTATACTACACATGTTACTTATTTTATTGACATTATTTTGCATTTTGTACCATGTAAGTTATAAACCTGCCAAATTTCAAAAGTAGAGGAAGAGTTTGTACATGTTGCCTGAAGTTGCTTAGGTTGTCCAAAAAATTTAGGGCAACATAACTTTTGATCTAGGCACCCAATTGGAAAAAATATATATTTACACTAAAGAAGTACATGTTCATACCTTGTATCAAAATTTCGTCAACATCCAACCCAAATTGACTTCATGTGTAATTACCCAAGATCTCTTGTCTACGTTGAACAATTCACTTGGTTTGTTAGAGGTTATTGTGGTTTTGGAAATATGTAATGCCACGAAAAAGTTATCAAGATGGTATGATAAAGTCCTTTGTTTGATGCCACAAGGTTACATCACAAAGTTTAGACCCTACGGTTTGTCAACAATTATCATGTGGTTATTGTTGTTTCATGGGTTCGTGCAAATTACAATTTATCGCATCATTATTGCATTACTTCGCATTGTTATCACATCTTTACAATACATTACTTGCAACTGCATCGTAACAATGCAAAGTAATGCATCGTAATGATGCGATAAATTGTACTTAACGTGCGAACCCATGAAACAACAATACTCACATGATAACTGTTGACAAACCGTAGAATCTAAACTTTGTGATGTAGGTTTGAGTTCTTCTCCTTTTATTGAGGCAAATGGACTTCATTCCTTACATAACAACAAACAATTCACATCATAAGGTAGCAAAACCCATAACCATCAAACCAAGGGTTTTGAACATGATTATTATCAATAAAGATCCACCAAATAATAGGGTCCTATTAGCAAGAGAAAAATAATGCCTATGCACTTTCAAATGTATTATTTGGATGCTGTGAAAATAAGTTGTGAATTTTTAAAGAGTCGCCCGCAAATGCACCTAATACCAACACTAGGGTCTGATGTTCAGATGTAGTACATCCTTGTAATCACATTTATTCACTTCCACAGATTTTCCAAGATTTTAGAGGTGGTGATTATGGGTACAGTGACGGTAAGTTATGGGTGTTTCTACCTTACAACCAAGATGACAAGCCCCGGGCAAAAAACAAGCAAACCAACCCAGGTTCACTTCCTAAAAATCTGCCAAAACCTGGTAGCCTCCAAGTCGGTCCCCTGCACCTTGAGTTGAGTTGATTCATGTGTTCCCCTCTGCAAACCCAAGTACTCCTCCATGTCTCCCTTCTCTAGTTCTATCCAAACCCACCCCAGGCAGGTACCTTACGTCGCGCACATCGGTTTCGCATGAGTGCACGCTACAACCGTACGTGGTCGGTCGGTCAGTCGGTCGGTCCCTCCTTCCCTCCCTCGTCCCTCCCTGCGGATCTGCTTCATCTTCTGGTGGATTGGACCAACAACTCGGGCCATCGTTCTCACTGAAACCCGCAGAACAATGTGACCCCCTCCGTCTCCTGCCTGGCTGATGGGAGTGCTACTTACCACCCTACAGTGAATTCTGTCATTAAAAAAAGGACCCATTCTTAAATCTTTTTTCTTAAACACTTGAGTATTCTCACCAGCACGGACTGACCCCCCTTGGCAATGAAGTTTTGTTTCATTTAAAAAAAATTAAATTAAAAAAATTAAAAATGAACTGACACTCCATGAAATCAGAAAAAAATGAACTTTTGGTGACCTCGAATTGAATGTGGTAACCTACAACCAACCTTCATTCTACTGTTATGTAGTATGCTTTAAAAGCGACCATTTAAGGGTTGGTTTGCCTTTTTCACAGGTTTTCATGAATAGAAATGTTTTTGGATCATTTTCCAGAAAAAGAAAAATAGATGCAGAACGTAACACAAGTGGTTTCATATTTTTTGAATCATTTTTGAATTACTGATGAATTTTTAAAAAAAAAACCCTGTTGTAAGCACCTATTTGTGACCCTAGGTCTTCCTTTTTCTCTTGCTTCTCTCAATGGCTTGAGAAGTCCATTTAAAGACCACCTAATGTCCATTTCAGACCTAAAAATAGGATCAATTTGAAGAGTCCACTCGCTTTTAGAGCAAACTACCTTAGTAGCTTTTTGAGGTGTGAGGAGGATAATAAGAATTGGAACTGGTCCAGTTCCCTTGTGGGGGGACATTCACCAACACCACCGTTCCGTGAGTTGTAAGTTACAATTGCCATCATCAATTGGGTTGATTATGGGAGTAACTTAATAGGGAGGGTACTGAAAGCCTGAAAAAAAATCATGGAGTCTGCTGGCTCCTACTAACTTACTACTGGTAACATGTGACCTCACTCCCTGTTTATTGAAAGAACTCCATCGTCATGTTATTTGCATGTGCTCTTCTTAACTTCCTTCACCACATGATGCAGAAGGAAAAGGAGCAACAATGATGAAGGAACTGCAAACGGCTAAGACAAACCTCACTCAAAAGCTAAGTTTAAGTTCAGACCTCGAGGAACTCATGCTCTTACGACCATTATCATCACCCACAACTCATGGTTTACTTGCAGGCATTCATTGAGTACTCGAGGAAAACTCTTGAATGACAGAAGAGGGGAACGATAACGGAAGGAAAAATCATCACGGGCCAAAATGAATAGGAAAGTGCTAGAGTGCAAGAAAAAGCTGCCTACTGCAAGAGTAGAACGTAACTTCAGGCCGCTTTACACCTAAAGGCTGGGCTAATTCTCCTTGAAGCCAATAGTACAAAATTTCAGCCTGTTTAAGTCTTCAACTACTCACTAGATTAAGATTATAACGGGGGCCAATTCTCCCATATGTAAAGGCCTTGAGACCAAGAAGCCAACCGATTTAATGAAACCTATAAAATTTCAGCCCCTTTCTCTTCTCTTTTCAAAACCGCTTTACACCTAAAGGTCGGGCTAATTCCCCTCAAGGCTGTTTGCACAAAATTGAACGGATATGATTTGTGAAAAAAATAATATTATATAAAAGAAGTTTTTTTCATTTAAATTTGATATTGGCCCCAAGGCCAAGAATTGGCCTCACATTCTTGGTGCACCCAATTCATTAAGCTCGGGCCATGTTAGATAATGTCTTTTTTGAATAAAAAATTCATTTCAACCAAAGTGGCCCTTACGCTTGGTGTAAAGTGGTATGGACCAATTTCAACCTTTCGATCAATCACAACTGAAGATTTCAAACCTCTTACACAACAAATAAGCATGACCTCTAAGTGTGAAGCAACGTTAAAGAATTGTAGAAAGTAGGAGGTTCCATAACATTGGCATAACTTGATATTGTTTCCTTCAAGGATCCAAGGCTGGAAAGAGGTTGATCTCTTTTCTCTACATACTTGGGAAGGCTTGAGTTCAACACTGAAAGATGCTTGAGGTTGATTAAAAGATTCAACATTAAGTGGGGGGCATTCCGATGTGAGGGAAGACAAAGTAGCCCCCTTCCCCCGGAGAAAGTTATCAATGTTATGTCTAAATGCACTCATAGATATATTAACCTTGCAAGGAAGCAAAAGATGCATGTGGAGGGCAAAGTGTGTGGAAAATTACTTTCACATATTTTGTAAAAAGGAAAAGTGCACATATTCATCCAATCAAAAGTCAAAGGATAATTGAGTGGTGATGACTATGGGGTGATTGCAAGAAAGACCGGTATTATTTTACATCACAATGAGAGTGACTCTTTTGTCATCCGCTATAAGTTTTGGAGCATGAACCTGATTAACTTGAAATTTTTATTGGAGATGTCTAACTTGATAGTATTTCGATCCCTTATTTTTGGGGATTTTTTAAAGATCATTTTATATTTAAATTTCAATTTAGTTAATTTGTCACACATTGGGGTTTAGGGATTTCTAGTACTGGGGAGTACCCAAAATTACTGATTTAGAGCTGAAATTTTTGTGGTCTATTTCTATAGTAAAAATTTATGTTTCTACCAAAGGAAATTTAAAAATATTCTATTTTATGTCCTCCACATGCGTATTAATAGGCTCCCTTGCGCGTGCATTTTCAAACATTGAAGATGGTTTTAAGATCATTCTTTTGGTGAAATCTCTTTATCATAAAGTCCTTCCAAATGTCCATTTTTTTATTTTCTTAAAAATTTATTTTCTTATTTTTTGCAAATTAAAATGTGAAAGTACCTATTTTCTTGAGATTTTGCTATGAGACTTTTCTAGTTTTCTTACACGGAGATTTTTTTCTATGCTTTTCCTTCTTAGGGTACCTTATTTTTAAAGGTGTATACCATTAAAAATATTTTTCACATTTAAAAAAAATTGTTTTTCTATTTATATAGTACTCCCCAAAGAAAAAAATGAGTACTTTGGAAAACGCTACCAAACCCGGTTGGTCTTTCTTGCAACCTCCCTATGGTAATGGACATGTTGATTTACAAGTAACCTTTGAACTATCAAGTTCATTAAATGATGATATAGAATTCTAGTAGGTACCTGGGCAAATGCATGGTTGAGTGGCTCAATTTCTTGTCACACTCTTGAAAACTGCAAACAACCCATTTTCAAGTTGATCTATAGGTCATTTAAATTTTTTTTCTTTCTATAAAACAACTTGATTTAGGTAAATTAACTTGATGTCCAATAGTTCTATGATTTTTTTAATTTTTTTGTATATAATATGTGAGTGCTAGGAACTTTTGAAAAAAAGTGGGTGTGACAAATCTGTTATCAACAAAATTAAAAAGGACTTTTTAAACTCCTTTGCTTTAACCAAATGAATTGTAGGTACTACATTTCTAATAGAGTTTAAATTAATGTTTCCAGAAAACAATGGCTTATAACGTAGATCTTCTTTATGTGTTTGCTAAGGACTTTTTAACGACTTTTCAAACACTGAATTTTACGAAGTCCTTTTCTCTTAGCCAATATTTTTTTTCCAAAATTTTTTTTCCTAAAGTATAATAATTTTCAAGGTCTAGGGCCGCCCAAAAAGCTAGGTAATTTTAGATTTTTTTTAAAATTTGTTCTTATAGAATCCCCTCCCAAGCATTTCACTCTCAAACATTTTACTCACAAAAAAGGACTTTTTGGACTTGGACTTTTGCCAAAATTGAGCCACTCAACCATGAATCCACCCACCTACAAAGTCAAATTTGAATGTATTACATCAAAAATTGGAAATATGAAGTATAAATGTTGATTAACCCCTTACAGATTAGATATTCAAATTTAAAACAACAAATGAAAGCAAACACATCCCAAGCCCACAAATGTGTTTTTTCATTCATCAAATTATTAGTGGATTTTTGTGTTTGTTCTTCAACATCTATAAGATATAGACTTTGGAGTCTTTGCTTTGCAAATATTTTATAATTCAAAGGGTAATAGTAGATCTAACCTCAAAAATGAACTTTTTTAGTTCAAAAAACAACCATTTAAAATGACTTGAATAAAAAATGAAATAAAAATCTTTGAAAAACACCAAAATTAGAATTTAACATTTTGAACTTAATGGAAAAATATTTGTGAATAATCACAAATATTCAATCTACAATTAATTTTAATAGTAATTTTTTAATTAATGACTTCAAATTTAATTGAAAAATATTGGTTAGTACAGTAGTTGAACCAACCATCTGAATATGATCTAAAGAGCATATCCCACAACTATCATTTGAGAATCATCATTTAAAATTATTATTTTGTGTTACACTTTATAATACATCTTCGCAATTTTGGAAATCTAAACTACCCTTTGGTCCTCAAGGGGTTAAGAGATTCAACATTAATTGGAGTGCACACATGTTAAGGATGACTAATGGACCCCAAGGAAGGTTAATAATGTTATGTCTAAATGCTTTCACATATTTAAATCTTCTAAATGTTAATTAAAAGATCCAACATTAACAAAGAAAGGCACATATTATATGTCAAAGAAGACAAAGGATCCTAAAGAAGGTTAACAATGTTAAGTCTAAAATGCGTTCACATATATATAAACGATGTAATATAACGTAAGAAGTTCCACAACATTGAAGAATTTGAAAATTCCTTCCTTTGGAATCCAAAATATAGAGTTGTCTATTTTCCCTAGATACTTGACGAGGCTTCAATTTTAAGACATAGAAGATAGAGTAAAAAATATAACATTAATTGGCGGGTGTCTAAATGTTAAAGAGGATGAAGGGATCTGCAAGGGAAGGTTAACAATGTTATGGCTATTAAATGCTTTCACAAATATAAATCCTATAAATGCTGATTAAATGATCCAACATAACATGGAGAGTATATAATTATATCACACCCTCCATATGCTAGGGAAGGAAAAAGAATCTCATACAAGACTAACAATGTTATATTTGAATGTGTTCAAAATATAAAACTTGCAAGGAAACAAAAGATGTAAGTATGCAAAAGACATAGAGGGCAAAATGTTTAATAAATGACTTTTATGGTTCTTGTAAAAACAAATATATATATATATATATATATATATATATATTCATCTAATAAGAAGTCATAAAATAAGTGGGTGCTTGATAACCATGGTGATAGACCCATCATTTCACAATTAACTTCTGAAGGACCAAGTCCGTTAATTGATGTTTAAGTAGAATTCTAGTAGATATCTATGAAGTCAAATTTGAATGTATTACATCAGAAATTTGATACATGTAGTGTAAATGTACCACCTTGGATGAATGAGTATTTTCCCCTTGGTTGGATGTTGGGACTAAAATTTATATTGCTTCTAAAGTACAATGATGAAATAGAATTCTAATAGGTATCTACGAAGTCAAATTTAAATGTATTACATCAAAAATTTGACACTTGTAGTGTAAATATATCACTTTACATGAATGAGTTTTCTTTCCTTTGATTGGGTGTTGGAATCAAAAGTTATATTGCCCCCCCAACAAGGCAAAATAAGGCAATGAACTTCAGATAGCATATCCTTAATCCCTTTTTTACTTCAGAAATTAGATAAGTATGGAAATGACAAGATGTAGTATGCCAAGGTCCCAAATAATTTGTATGTAGTGTAATTATCTCATCACAAAAGGAGTATAAGTCTACTTTGATTCTATTTAGCGGGGCCAAAAAAAAAGCTATCTTCTCACTTCAAGGACTATGAACATACAATTTGTTTAATCAAAAACATTCCAAAAAATCCACATTTCCATGGTGGTCTAGTATTATAGTGTATTTATTTTATTTTATTTTAATGCCTTTACTTTGCACTTTTGCTCAATGCACAAGAAACTAGTAGTTTATAAGAAAAAATGGTGAAAAATAACCTCCATCTTTTAGGGTTCAACGTACCACCTATTGTCAATTCAAATGAATTTAGAAGTTCAATATGGGTAGTAAAGTGTACAATAACAACCCACCACATGATGATGAGACATAAAGGAAATCATCGTAAGTTAGAATATGAGGCCTTAAAGTGATCTTGAGTTCCAATGGCATTCACATAGCTTGATGAGTTGGCCAAGAGACCACCATGTCATTTGGTTGCCTTGACAAAACATTGATACAATAATTTTGAAGGCCAATTGCATGGGCAATTTTTCCTAAACTTATTGTATAATATTGTTGAAAAGTTTTTCAAAATACACTTGTCATGGTATAAAACAAGTCTCCTAATTCCATGAATTAAGAATACATGATGCTTCTAAGTTTATTGCTGTGGATTTTACACAAAAAATTTGAATGAAAATTGCACAATCAACTTTTTTCAAATACAAATTCTAACACAAGATTGGAAAGGCAATCACAATGTTCTTCTAATGGTATAAAATAAGCCTCTCAATTCTAAAAATTGAGATTACACAAACCTTCTAAAGTTTGTTGTTAAGGATTTGAGAATGGTAAGGACAACTTACAAAACATAGAGCACATAAGAAACTTATATAATGAAGTGTAGAAGGAGGAAAAAATTTCATAGCCCTAATGAAATGGATGGTTTTTGATGAGCACTTTTCAATTCTACATAAATCATGAGTAGTTTTTAATCCCCTTTTTTTTGTATTATCACTAAAGTATGATAGAAAAAAATTCAAGTTATTTAACCCCTAAAGGACCGTTGTTGTCCCTTAGGGGGGACAAATGCAATTTCAGGCAGGTACTTATGGGCTGAAATTTTATTCTAATTTTTTGAAACTTTTTTTGAAGAGAGAAGAGCTAATTATCTTCGTGTGAGTATAATTTTTTTCAATCGGTGCCTGGGAACAGAAGTTATGATTAAATAAGCTCAAAACAAGGGACTAGGGGCAACAACAAAAAAAATTGCAAAAATTTTAATTTAAAAAAATAATAATTTCTCATAGATTATATTTTTGTCTATCTGGAAAGCTTTGATTCATTTCATTTGGATTTGTTATGAGGAAGTTATGGACATTCTTGTTTTTTGGGTAGTTAGAGCATCTTCTTGAAAAAAATAATTTATAGGATTCATTTTTGAATGCAATTTTTTCAATTTAAAAAAAAATAAAAATTTGCATGGTTTAGTTTACTTTCTAGAACAATCTTACCATTGGGATTAGTGCATTTTAATTCCATTTAAAAGATATTAATATTTTAGCTTTTCCTTCTATCTTGTACCTACTTCTACTTAACATTTTTTTTAAGAATGAAAATTAAGTTTTTTTGAATTTTTTAAATCCTAGACTCTCAATTCAATTATCCACTATAAACATTTAAAGTTCAAAACTCTGTAGTGCAAAAATTTTAAGTTAAAAATGTTCAAAGTCAAAAAATGTAGTCCCGCAATGTGGTGAAAAACTTGATTTTTCCACTTTAAACGTAAATATCTTGCAATCTGTGCGGTCAAAAAATCTGAAATTTTTTCCACACTTTTTTATACTAGTTAGGTGTAACATCCTATGGTTAGACGTGGAAAAAAAACAATAATTTTTTTTTTAATCTTTGCTATAGAAATGCCAATTTTCAATGTTTTTTGGCAGAAAAAAAGCCTCGGTCCTTTAGGGGTTAATTCATAGAGTATTACTAATTGCCATTCACATTTGGATCATATTTCTTATTAGGTAAATCATAAAGCAATAAACTTTTTCTAACCCCTAGTTAGTCCCAATTATTCCATTGGAAACCAAAAGAAAGTTCTAGCATGTTCTTAGAATATCAAAAAATTAATTTAAAAAAATTAATTAGAAAACACATTTGCTTCGGGAGCTTATAATTTTTATTTCAATCAAGGCTAGGAACAAAAGTTATACCATACTAAGTTTTAAATGACCAAAATAATGTAGTAAAATCTTGAAATAATTTTTTTTAAACTTGTTTTTTATATAAAATATTTTTGTTTGCAAACATCAAAAGACATATTATTTTCCATTTGAATAAATGATGGAAAATCATGCGTGCATGCAATCAAAGCATCTTTTGAAATAAATAGCATATAGGATTTGTTTTAAACACAATTTTCATAATTTTCCATACAGAGAAAGGTCCATTAGGTTTAGTTTGCTTTTTAAAATAATCTCAACGTTGGAATCAATGTGCTTCAATTTTACCTTAGAACTATAAACAATTTTGTTTTGTTTTCTACCTTGTACCTATTTATACTTAATAATTTTTTTAGGAATGAAATTTAAGACCAACAACTCAATTATATGACCAAAAAGAATTAGTTCCAAAATCTATAGTGCAAAGATTTGAAGTTAAGAGAGCTCAAAGTCTTAGATTGGCAAGGTGCAAAAATTATCTTTACTTAAGAATCAAACATATTGCAACCAATATCTGAGTTATCCTAAAAGTCTTGAAAGTCATCATGTCTTTGGTCTTTAATTTGCTTCTAATCCTAGATTGTATTTGAATTTTTACTCAATTTGTGTATTTTTGGAATGACAACAAGGCGAAATTGCAAAACATCCAATTTACATCGCTTTAGAGCTATAAAAAAAATTAAAACTTTCACATGCTTAGATTGCCTTTTAAATTTTCTCATGTTTTCAAGAAATGCATAAAGTACTTCAATGGTACTTCAATTAAAATATCATTTTTCAAATTTGATGATTTGCATTAGTATATACACTCATAAGGAACAAATTAAAAAGAATAAAGCACTTAAAACTCATATAAATTTATTATTATTTGCTCAATTGATGCAAAAAGCACATCTAAAAGTGAAGGGGATGCCACTTTTTCAGCACTTTTCCTTGCTTCCAACCACATAAGAATTGAACTTGGGATGAACTCAAAATCAAATTATAGGGAAATGGTGGTTAAGACTAAGATCATGTTTCTAAATGATCATAATTATTATTGTAATGATTTTTATAAATTTAAATCGTTGACTTTTTTTAATTTATAAGTGTCCAAAGTAGAAATAATCCATTTTAGAAGTTATTAGTTGATTTATATGTATTTTCAAATATTATTTAATCGTCTAACATATAACTTATAATTTAATCTTTTTTTCCTAAGACATTCAATTGCCTTCCTTAAATCATGATTAAGTTGATTCTTATAGATATGGAAGCGGCAACAATTGTCCTCTCAAGAATTTAACCCCTAAAAGTCTAAGGGGTCTGAACAAAATACAAATGTGTTATAAAATATAAATTTTATAAATTTTTTGAAGTTTGCATCAAGAAAAATAATATGAAGCACAAAAAACAAAAAAGCATCTATACGGTCAAAATTATAAAACTATTTTTAGATTTTCTTCAAATGAATTTTGAAGACATAACTTCAAAAACTCATCAAAAATATAATTTCTATCTTTAGCATTTGAATTTTTTTGATTGGTCAAATTTGTGGTTTCTATTGATTTGTGAAAAAATGCATAAGATCTAGTATTGAGAATATCAACACTTTTTCAAATAGTAAACTTTTCAAAACTAGGCAAATTCTAAATACTTTATGCTATTTCACTTATAATTTTGGTTTGACCGTAGCAAACTTAGTTTTGAATATAAAAATTGAAAGACAAAAAAAGTGTTTTTTTGTCCAAAAATGCTGCCCACAACAACCAAAAAATGGTCACTTTAGTACTTAGGGGTTAAATGTTGATAAAAAGAATCAATTAATTCTTGCAAGGCTCTAGTGCACTTGTGTAAAGTGTACATTAGAAAAAAATTCACCTGTAGAAGGCCGCTAGTCTGTATGGTAGTAGTGCAATTACAAGGAAAAATAAAATAAAATTTAGGAGTCTAACATGGCACTACTAATTATTTTTTATTTTTTATTTTTTATGTATTTGCATGACGGCTGCACCCAAAAAATGAAAATCAAACAATCCTCTACAGGGTTCAAATTTTTGGTAATGCCCACAAAAGGCAACTTCTCATTGTTTCATCTCAAAATGGCCCCTAGTCATTGTCATATGACATTTATATGATTCACGGTCTATAGACTTTAACCATAGAATGCCATTCTGTGGCGTTTGGATGACAATCCAATGAGCTCTAAAGCTATTGGAAGCACTTTTCATCCCTGTTTTCCTTTTTGACATTTCATGTAGAATTATGAAGAGTATCCACTAAAGTTTGTAGTCTTGTCAGTGTTTGTCTTCACTAAATGAGAAGTTTAAAAAAAGAACGGATCACAAAATATGCTATTTTAGTGTATTTTGGGAAGTTGTTGCTCTTTACTCTAAATCTAAAATTTGTCCACAAAATTTTATTTTTTTTGAGTTTGAGCCCAACTAACAAAATGAAGGTCATCTACTTTAGTTTCCACTCCAATTTAAAATTTGAAAAAACTCCTAGTATTGAATATTTGATTGCAATTTGAAATTTGGATGTATTTCCAATGTCTATTGAATTCTAATTATAAAATGACATGGAAATTGAGTTTACACTATGACTTTTGTCATTGTAATGTATACACATGGTGAAATTTTCAGATTTTTTGAAATAATGTTCTATTTGATGTGATTTTTCTTCACTTTTTCTTCAAAAATTCTCAAAAAAATCAATTTTCTACAAAAATCTAATTTTTTTTGAAGTAAAGGACATGTAATTTCATCTCTGAAAAATAAATATAAAAATTTTCATACATATTTAGTTGCAAAATGGAAACAAACTAAGTGATGGGTAGTGAGGCTTAAAATCAGTGGTGATGGATCTGTGATTTAGGGGTTAATAATTTGCTAGATGCGATTAGATCATATGATCATGAATTTCACTATACTATAGCTTCAAAAAAATTGCAATTTAAGAAAAAAATTCAACCTTTTTTTAAACAAATATTTTTGAAAGTTATAAAAGGCTTTAAAGGTTTTGTAAAATTGTAACCTTTTGAAAAGTTACCAAAATTTCAAAAGCATATGAAGTCCTCATGAAAGTTGAATCGATTGCAATATTGCACTAAAAGTAATACCGATATCATATCACAACAACAAAAAGGTGTTTTGGAGATGAATACACATTTAATCTTTTAGTAATGAGGGCGCAATATTCATGCAACCTCCCAAATGAATACAATGCAAAAACATTTCACCCTACACAGATTTAAGCTAGTGTTCCTATCATAACTTAGTGTCTCATATGTACTAGTAGGATAGTACACAATGTAGGAATGCTTTGAAGCAAAAAAATTATACAAAAAATTACTCAATAGGCCTTGTGGTACATGTCCTAAAATTCAATTTTCATTTTCTTATTTTTCTTTCTCCTAACTTTGGAGGGAAAAGTATGTGTAGCACTCAAGACAAATGAGAGGGAACCAAAAATAGGGAGCACTTTCCAAAGTGGCATGTACCTTAGCACAAGTCTTGGATACTTATAGTTGAACTTATTTCTTGTATATTTTACGCAATACACTTTCTTGTGCAATTCTTTCAATCTTCTTTTGCCATCGCTTCAAATATCTTTCAATCCCTTGCAATCTTGTACAATCCCTTGCAGTCCCTTACAATCTCTTTGTGCAACCTTTTGTGACTCTTGCTACTTGTTTCACTTTGAATCTCTTTTGTTTTGAACATCAATTTCTTGTCCTTATACATGCACAATATAGTATGAAATGTTTGGAATTTAACTTAAAGGCTTTAGCTAGGTAGATTGCAAGATATTCACATTTAAAGTTAAAATACTTTAATTTTCACCTTTCAATATTAGATTATAAGTCTTTGAATCTTCTTAACTTGAATTTTTCTTTACAAAGCTGCAATAGTAAAAATCCTTCATAGTTAAAAACTGAATTAAGAATCTCAAGAATTTTTTTAGAAAAAAATGCATTTGATTTTCACTCTTTAAAAATTTGTTAAGTAGAAGTATGTACAAATCAAAAAGAGAACTTAAACCATTAATAACTCTTTGATGAACTTGACACATGTCAAGCCAATGTTAACAAAGAGATTATTCTAACAAGCATTCTAAACTCTATGGACCTTTTCTCCTTTAAATTGTGAAATTTGAGTTCTATAATGAATATTTTGCAAGTTGTTTTTTCAAGAAAATATTTCAATTGCATGAAAAATCAAGACTTGTCATAACTTTCACACCAATAATCTAGATGGAATGAATAAAAGCTTTTCATGTAGATAAAGATATATTCTATGAGAAACCAATTTTTTTTTTAACATTTTGAATTTTTGTGATTTTTTAAAGTTGTCTAATGGGTGTTTGCACTCTATGATGTGCCAATACATTGTCTTAGGAATTTCAAAAATTTATGTTGTTATGTATACATATAGCCTAAGATGATTTCACATTTTGAGGTCGGAATGGGATCGGGTGTTTTCATGTCTTACCATAGTGCCCGAAAGCGCGTAGCCATTGATGAATAGAGTCAACAAGGGTAGTGCCCGGAAGCACGTAGCGGGGGACATGAATTTGAGGTAAAAATATTTTTTTTGCAAATTAGGTCTGTTTATGATTCAAAATTATTTTTAAAAAAATCAATGAAAAATCAATATATGGACTAGATGAAGAATTTATACTTAAAGATTGCTTTGCCACAATACATTGTGCACACTAAATTTAGAAATCTCATTGATAATAGTTGGAATTTTTTTTAAATTTTTTTATTATAAATATTTACTTCCACAAGGATTGTATTTTTATGTTGAATCTATTTAAGAATTTTTCACTTAATTTTTAAATTTAACTTTGATGTTCAAAAACTTAAATTAGATTTCAAAGATTAAAAATGCATATTTACCACTTTTTTTTGGCAATTGTGCATTTTATGCAAAATGGAGCAAATTTTCTAGTGCAAGTTTGGGTGCAAAGATGTGTCACTTAGGGCAAAGCATGTGTAAGTTGAGTGCTTCATGCACATGATGGTGCATGATAGGAATTAGTATATAGTAATGAGCAATTAATCCAAGCTCAATTTTTTTTCCAAGTAGTATAACTTTAACTCATGGGCATCAATTGAAGAAAAAATCATAATATAATAAAGCTAATATTTTCTTCAACATTTAAAAAAATCAAAAAATTGCTCCACAATTGAGATTGCAAATTCTTACCCAAACTTTCATTTTGTCCTCCAAGGGGACACTGGATCTTTAGGGTCAAAATAGTGTTTCTTTAGTAAATTCATGACAATCACACATTAACAAGATAAAACTCTAAAATCATGCCAAAAATACCTAAACCATAAAAAAATTCAAAATATATGAGTTCACATGAAAGTTGCATCTTGTGCAGAGAACATCATATCAATGTCATATGACATTAATAAAAATGTTAATTTAGAGATGTGTACCCATTTATCTTTTAATTAAAGTCACAAAATTTAGATCACCTTTCAAATGAGTCCCGCCAATGCAAGCTACATCTTCTACAGGGAAGGTCATATCAATGTCATATGACACTAAGAAAAGTGTTTTTTTGGCAATGTACCTTCATTCACCATGTGAGTAAGGTTAGAAAATTCTTTTCACCTTGAAACCAAGTGACCCGTCCAATGTAAGCTGCATCTTTTGTGGGGAAGGTCACAGCAATGTCATATGATAGTGATAAAAGTTTTTTTTTTGGCAATGTACTCCATTCATCCTATAAGTAAGATTAGAAAATTCTTGTCCCCCCAAACAAAGTCCTACCAATGTATCTTCATTCATCCTTCTAAAATAAAAAAATATAATCTTGTAGTTCTTAATATGTAAAGATACATTATTTAGATGCTTCATTTTCACTTATAGGTTGAATTTCAACCGTGAGTAAGGTGAGAAAATTCTTGTCACCTCCAAGCCGAGTCCCGCCAATGTCCTCTCATTCATCCTATAAGTAAGGTGAAAAAATTCTTGTCACCTTCAAACCGAGTCTTGCCAATGTACCCTCATTCATCCTCTAAGTAAGGTTTAAAAATTCATATCATCTCCAAAACAAGTCCTCCCAATGCAAGTTGCACCTTCTGCGGTGAAGGTCATATCAATGTCACATGATAGCAATAAAAGTGTTTTTGTTGGTGATGTACCTCATTCATTTTGTGAATAAGATCGAAAAATTCTTGTCACCTCCAAACTAGGGCCTCGTAATGTCACCTCCAAATATAATCTCTCCAATGTCACTTTCAAATTGAGTACCTCCAATGTCACCTCCAAATTGAGTTCCCCCAATACAAGCTGCATGTATGTGGGGAAGGTCATATCAATGTCATATGACATAGATAAAAGTTTTTTTGCTATGAACCTTCTTTGAGTAAGGTTAGAACATTTTTGTCACCTCCAAAACGAGTCCAATGTGGAAACATTTCACCCTTACACAAATTTAAAACACTGTACCTTTGGTAAACTAATTATTGTCACCTATGCACTAACTGGATAAAGCAATGTAGTGATGCCTGGCCAAACAAGAAAACTATATCCAAAAATCACGTCATAGGCCTTGTGGTACTTGGCCTACAACTTAATTCCTCTTCTTTTCCTTCTTTTTGTTGGCAATGTACAATCATTCATTTTGTGAGTAAGGTTAGGAAAATCCTCTCACCTCCAAATTGAGTCCTCCCAATATCCTTTCCAGACTAAGGCCCCCCTATATCACCTCCAAACTAAGTCTCCCCCCAAAGTCCCCTCCAAATTAAGTCCCCCAATGTTGCCTCCAAACTAAGTCCCCCAATACAAGTTGCATGTTCTGTAGGAGAAGGTCATATCAATGTCATATGACACAGATAAAAATCTTTTTTTGCAATGTACCTTCCTTCATCCCGTGAATAAGGTCAAAACATTTTTGTCACCTCCAAAATAAGTCCAATGCATAAACACATTTCACCCTTGTATAAATTTAAAACACCATACCTTGGATAAACTGACTATTGTCACCTATACACTAACTTGATAAACCAGTGCAATGGTGCCCCGCCAAAAAATAAAAAATAAAAAAAATGAAGCCATAGGCCTCATGGTACTTGGCCTGCAGCTCAATTCCTCTTTTCTTCCTCTTTTTTTCTTTCTTTTTGCAGGGAAGGTCATATCAATGTCATATGATAGTGATAAAAGTGTTTTTCTTAAATGATGTACCCTCCTTCATCCCGTGAGGAAGGTTAGAAAACTCCTATCACCTCCAACACGAGTCCGATGTAGAAACATTTCTCCCTTGCACAAATTTAAAACATTGTACATTTGGTAAATTGACCATTGTCACCTATGCACTAACTGGATAAAATCCCACCGTAGGCCTTGTGGTACTTGGCCTACAGCTCAAATTTTCATTTCCTCCTCTCTTTTTCTTTCCTTCTTCTCAAGGAAGGTCGTATCAATGTCATATGACAGTGATAAAGGTGTTTTTCTTAAGTAATGTACCCTCCATCCCGTGAGGAAGGTCAGAAAATTCATGTCACGTCCAACACGAGTCCAATGCAGAAACATTTACCCCTTGCACAAATTTAAAACATTGTACTTTTGGAAAATTGACCATTGTCACCTATGCACTAACTAAATAAACCAGTGCAATGATGCCCAGCCAAACAAAGAAAACCATACCCAAAAATCACGCCATAGGCCTCATGGTACTTGGCCTACAGCTCAATTCCTCTCTTCTCTTCCTTTTTTTTTTTTTTTTTCTTTCTACTAGCCTTTCTTGTGGGGACATTTGTGCAGCACACAAGACAAAGGAAAACCAAAACCAAAGGGAACCAAAACCAGGGAGCGCTTCCCAAAGTCCCAGGCGCCTAAGCACAAGACCTGACTAGTACTGCAAGCGAGGGGCGGGCTAGTTGGTCAAAGGCGCGCCAGCAAGTGTTGCGTATAACGGCACCGAGGCGTGGAAACGAGGCGAGGAGTCCAGGAATTGAAGGCAAGCAAGCAAGGCGCATCCTGCCGCGAATTGTCCTCCTCCGGCGCCCCAAAGTCAAGGCCCGATCTCGTGCAAGCATCAGGGACCGAAGCGCGCAGCTCGCGCAGCGCAGGCTCCACCAATTCAGAAAGGCGGGCTCTGCCCGCCTGCCCTGGCTGCACTACACTACAGTGCGTTAATAGCCAGCTGAACTTTACTATCAGCAGCTGTAAGTTCGGCCCATGCCCAGTAAAGGAAAACTACTGAACGACAGTGCGTCTAATTACTGGACGTCCAGCTTTGCCGGGCAGCCGGGGGTCCAGCCTCCTGCCTCGCCTGCCACTGCACAGGAGCTCACAGGAGATTACTGAACAACGTGCTCGCCCTGGCCTTCTGCTTCCGCCCTGCCTGCCACGAGAATCATAATGGGAACCCAGCCCTCAGACAGGCAGACGCCCAGAGCACAGCAGACCAGAGCAGAGGGGACGGATAGAATCACGGGCCGAATGATCCAAGGATGCATCTCATGCAAGGGAGGCCAAGGAACATTCAGTTGGTGACAACTTTCGGAATGAAAGCGGCCCCAGTCGCTCAAAACACTGCTAAACGTGCATAATATTCAAATGCAACACTTTAGTGTGAAAATGTACGGTTAACAAACATTTTGAAGCTTGAAATTGAGTAGAGTGGCCGACTGATGGGAGGGATTCCAGAGGTCCCGAGTAAAAGGAGAGTTTCGGAATTAGCCCCACTGCTAATTAAATGGGCTACTGTAAGCTTCCAAACCTAGCTAACAGCCTGCTCATATTCTCCATTTTTGGAGTTGCAAATTGCGAGAGGATGGTTTCATCAGTTTCCGCTGTGGATGGATGGGTTTTGGAGGGGAGTTCGTTGCCAACCCCGGTGGCATGGCCGGTGGGGGTTGCCTTTCCGTGGGGGGAAAGTCCAGGCAGGCAGGCAGTCCTCAGCCAGCTGCGAGGGATGGTGTGATGTGGTGGCGATGTGGCCCCTTCGTCCCTGGTGCTTGTGCCTGGTGGGCCTGCCTGCCTTGGCTGGGACTGAGCTGAAGTCCCCGGCCCCGCCCTCGCCCTCACCTCACTGGGTCCTATATTTACCTACTTTGCGTGCGTCTTCTCCCACTCGGGTACTTGGGCCCTGCCTGCCTGCCTTGCCTGGGGAAGAAGGACCTCTTGCTGCTCCCTTGCTTGCCTTCTAACCCCTGGCCTTGCATGCGGCGACGCAACAGAGCTCTTGTGCTCACCCTCATGCAGCAGCTTCATGTGTGCCTGGGCTTTTCTTCCGGAGCCATGCGCGACAGCCACTTTGGGTGAACAAGTGACACGAGATTTGGTCGCTGGAGAGCTTGGTCGTGTCTAGGAGTTTGTCGAGGGGGTTGTGTTTGAAGAGTGTGTGTGAGTGAGATGATGTGGGTGGGATGTTGGTGAGGGGAGGGTTTAAAGAAGAGGTTATCGCTGGGTTTGTTTGTTTTGGGGTGTTTGGTGTTTGGGAGCACTGCTTCTTGCGTTTGTGTGTTTGTATGTGTGCAAGTGTGCTTGGCTTGACTATCGCTGTGTGTTGTGTGACTAGTGGAGATGTGTCACGGTGGCTTGTGGGTGTGAGTTTTCTGGTCTTCTGTGGCTTCCGAAGTTTTCGGGACTTGACGAGGGGATTGTAATGTGAGGCATGAAGTGGAGGTGACCTTGGTTGGTCATGAAAGAGACACTTCTGAAGGACATGATATGCTTGCATGCACGATGAGGAAGCGGTACTTCTGGATCACAAATTTGCTCAATGCTCTCTGGAGCTTCTTCTGCTGCTTCCTTGAGAGAGTTGGTCTGGACTCTCTCTTGGTGTTCATCCTTTTGGATGGCTGGCTATCAAGAAGCTTCACAGGACATTGACTTGATTTGTGACCCTGTGATGGAGGATTCGGTGAGCAAAATTTGACCGCGTTTTGTGCTCATTTTCATCATTCTGAGTGGTAAGGTTGCCACGATCTTGAAACCATTTGACCATGTACAGTACAATCGTTTTGAGGTTACCCACTTCCTCCCGACGCATATGAATGCATTGTTTCCTAACATCAAATCGCTGGTCTTAATCATCATGCACGAGGGTTTCAAGCCGTCTGACACCTAGTTTGGAACTGCGCCTGAAATAATTTGATCTTTTCGTATCCTGAGCTTAATCATGCTTTCATTGTTATGGGAAAATAATTGTTTCTATTTTCGCTTTCTTTTCGTGTATGCAAAATCTGATATAGTTTGTACTAGTGTTGGTACACATCCGCACAGCTCTTTCATGGTGCAGTGGTTGGTATGTCACATTGAGCATCCCTCGATCGGGGCGATCCCATTGAAGACTTTCTGATTTGCAGTTTCTGCTACAGTTGAGTTCGCAGATTGTTTCGCACGTTCTACGCATGTTATGACCAGCTATCAAGTAATCTTGACAAGGTACACTCATTTTCCACTCCTGAAACCATGTGCTCACGCAGGAGATAAGTAGTTGCAGTCACTCAAAGTGTATCACGTAATGCAGTTCCAAGTTGGTCCATGATGAAGTTCCACAATGCATTGGTGTTCACTGGATATCGCTTGTCGCACTTGACAATGTAGTGGATTAGCAGGACGATCATACCTTAGGCATTTGCCTCTGCAACCCTTGAGTTGTCGAAGTTATCAGGAGTCTAACAATCATCAACAAGACGGTGCTAGGTGGGCACACGAACTTAGATACTATCTTCCCTGATGAAAATGTTTTCTATTGTTGACGTGGGCGGTTGTTCACATAATATCAATCTTGGCTTGTACCCTTATTGTCTGTAAACATCAAAAGAGTACTTGTCCTGAAAGAAAAGTACGTTGCATTTTGGATGTTTCCATTATGGTTTCGATGGCATGCCCTTGTACCATGCAAGTGCTATTTCTGCCTGTAGCTTAGGTGTATAATGGAGGTCAGAAGTATGTATACCAAAGTTTCACAATGCATTTGTAATCTAATTTGTCTTTAGATGAGTCTCCAAGGAGTCGATTCTGTTCAGCCCATGGTTCAATGTTGTTCACTGAACTGTATCTACAAGCTATTTGGGAGTATGGTAGTATAGATGTGGTCAGGGAGCATATCCTTCCCCTTCTGTTATTCCTGTTATTGAAGCCACGGAGGGGGCAGTGCCGTGGTGTGGCAGCACTGTCCTTGATACTCTCAGGGTCGTTACTAACAGCGCAGTACAGCACTTCCAACTACCATTGCCCTCACGGATATTCTCACACAAGGGATAACATCTGTTATTGATGGCTGTTCTCATTTAGACTCCCCTCCGTGCTTCCTAACTTATCCAAACCCCAACCCTTCCTCTGCACACTTGATGCGCATATTGTCTCATCTCACCAGCCTCTACCGCAACCGCAATGTCGTTACAACCGTAGTTGCAGTGTCTAATAAAAGTACTCACTCAGAGTAATCATGTCATAATAAGTACTCTTCTCTGAGTTCTTTCATTACTGATCAAGCAGAAAAAACTCACTTCTGAAGCTCAATCGCAGAACAAAGTTGTGCTCTACAAGCCTCATCCCAACAGCAACAGTAGCAAGGCCAAGAAAGTCATCCGGGACGCGTGTTCGCACCGCGTGGGCCCAATCGTGCAGCACTACTCAAACTAAATAATTGCAGGACAGAGTGACCCCCGGTGAACAGTAACACTCGTGATGCTATCGCATTCACAACCCTTTCTCTTTCTGCAGAGGCTCCCTGCCGCGTAGTGAGGCTAGAGAAGTGACCCCATCAATAGCCTAGCAGAGTCTCAACAGATCCATCAGTAGTGCAGGCCTGCAATGGGATCTCGCTCACACCACCCACTCCACCGCTCTTTCAGCAGGCTCTTCATTCAATCGCTCTAGTCGAGAGACAGATCGATGGCAACAACTGACTACTTGCTGATGAGCTTGCTGCTTGCAATCCTTGCATTGCCCAATGTTGAGAGCACGTCTTCAATGCTCTTGTGACCATGAAACTCTCGTGGTCCATTTCTGAATGATGCCGCACTGTCTGTCGGAGTGTCTGTCTGTGTTGCCTGAGCTTTAACTTGAATCTCAAGCTAATGTGCAATCAAGTCCGTATCTCCGTCCCCATCGTCTTGAAGTCTGCATCGTGGCCGGGTCTGCGTCAAGGTTGAGGTAATCACGGAGCTCGTCTGCTGCTGTGTGGACCCAGTTTGCTCTCCCACTCAGTCAAACAACTACAGATCATTCAGCTTATAGCAAGTTATGACCCGGTTTCTCAAGGCACTAGCAAATTACGGGCCTATGGCAAGCCTGACGTCGTAAAGACGGGTCAGAGTCGGTTTCTCTTGGGCCTGACGGTGATCAGGATGTGCTCTGGGTGGGGAGCTTTTGGTCTGCCGAAATTTAAAATAGTGTTTTATTTTGAATTGGTGTGTTGAATGAAGTTTACTTCAATGGCGGACTGTCGGAAGATTTCCCAAGGAACCAGAGCCGGAATGACTGTGTGGACTAGTCTTCGTTTTTGAGGTTTGTGCTCTCGGATGGATCAATTGTTGCACTCTGAGACTACACTGATTACATTCCAGCAGTTTGACTGAAATGGTTAGAATGGCTACTAACAATGGACTTGGGGCAACGTGATAGTAGAATCTTTGTCATGAGAAATAATATGCCCACTCACAAAAGCTAGAGATGTTAATTCTCATAACAAAACCTATACCATCAAGTTACCATCAAATTACTTGACTTAGGTTCCTCAAGTTATTTCTCATAATGAACCTATGCTTTTCAAGTTACCATCAAATTACTTGACTTAGGTTCCTCAAGTTATTTCTCATAATGAACTTATGCTTTTCAAGTTACCTAATGTAATTGCAAGTAAACTCACATTCAACTTCAAGTTATTTTTTATAGTGAACTTATACTTTCAAAATTACATGATATAACTTGTGGTAAATTGACATTCAACCTCAAGTATACTGATATTCAACCTCATGTTATTTTTTCTAACAAATCTATACTTTCAAACTAAGTGACCAAACCTCAAGTTATTTCTCATAGCAAACCTTGATACTTTCAAATTACATGATGTAACCTACGGTAAAATTGACATTCAACATCAAGTAAAGTGACATTTAAACTCAAGTAAACTAACATTCAACCTCAAGTTATTTTTCCTAACAAACCTATACTTTCAAGCTACCTGACAAAATGTCAAGTTATTTCTCACAATGAACCTATACTCTAATGTAACTTCAAATAAACCAACATTCAATCTCAAGTTGTTTCTCATAGCAAACTTATGCTTTTCAAGTTACTTGATGTAACTTCAAGTAAAATGACATTCAACCTCAAGCTATTTCTCATAGAGAACCTATATGTTCAAATTATCTATCATAGCTTGTCTATAATAAGCTTATGTTCAACCTCAAATAGATTAACATTGAAACTCAAGTTATTTCTTCAGCAAACCTATACTTTCAAGTAAATTTACATTCAACCTCAAGTTATTTCTTGTAGCGGATCTATACTTTTTAAATTTCAAGTTACATAACATAACCTCTTGTAAATTGACAATCACCCTCATATTATTTCTCCTAGCAAACCTATACTTTCAAATTACTTGACATAACTTTAAATTACCCGGCATTCAACCTCTAGTTATTTCATTTTAGAGAACAACTTACATGATGTAACTATGTTCAATCAAAGATCTAAAAATGTGGGTTCCTATAATATTGTTAAACATTCAATTAAAAGATTGTAGAAGGCCCTAGAATATTGACTCATAAGAAGGAAATTATCCTTTATGTTATCTAGATTTAGTTTTAACGAGCGAGGTCTGACCACTTCATGACATTATCTCTTGGATATTTGCCTCTTTCTTCAAGTTGAAAGAAGCATCGAGTACTATTTGAACAATATTATGTTCTAAGATAGTAGTATACCCAATCCCCCCCACTTACGAATTCTTCCCTTATATACCAATATTCTACATTTGTTTTCTTGAATGTACTCCTTTGGTACATCCATACATGAGGGCAGAATTGGGTGAAGGGTTGGGAATGGACATGTCTACCTTGATCCTAATGCAACCTTATTTTATGAAAAATAACATGCCTCTTTTCCACCAATGAGAGGGTGTCATCTATACTCAATGGAGTCCATTGAGGTTATGATCATTTTTTTGTTCAATAGTACAAAATAAGGTAAGAGGTCCAATAAGCGCTTGAGCTCAAAAAACATCCACTTCCAAATATGTACACTATTTGTACATTTTACTCTCTCATTTCACCAACAATGTGCAAATAGTGTACATTTCAAGAGGTGGACACTTTTAGTGACCACTATGTTCCAACTTCAAAAATTCATAACTAATTCCACAAAGCTCCAAAAAATATGAAATGACTTGGATTAGATTCCAATTCCATTTTTCTTTCAATAAAAAATTATTGAAAACTATTTCAAGAAGTCTAACTTCCCCAAAACTAATTTTCATCTCTTAAAAACGGGAGTTTTGGGGACTTCCTGCATTTCGTGTTTAATTTATTTGACTTGAGAGCAAAATCGTAGCTCATTCAGTTATCTTCGGTTACAAAGTGGCCTTATCACTCTTGTTGCTAGTCTTTCCTTTGTAAGTTACGGACTAGATAATGCTCGAGAGCCGGGAGGCTCAAGAGCATTATGGTCCATAATGCCAAGTCTAATAGTTCATCACAAACGTCCGTATCTATATTTTTTGCAAAGAGGGGTTGCGTTATGATCTATAAGGGTCATTGCAAGAAAGACCGATACTGAAACATTGTCACACACCGAGTGCGGAAGCTTCCTTTTGCTATAACTTTTGCAGCATCACTTGCATGAATTTGAATTTTTTTATTGGAGATGCCTCTCTTGAGTTTAATGATATATCGTATTTTTCAGAAATTTTCAAAAATCATTTTATATTTAAAAATCATTTAAACTAATATGTCACGTTTTGAGTTTTAAGGGTTTTGTAGTACTATGGAGTCCCCAAATTTAATGATTTGGAGCTGCAATTTCTACGGTCTATTTCCATAGTAGGAAGTCATGTTCCTACCAATGGGCAGTAAAAAATATTATATTTTATGTCCTCTACGTTCATGCAAAGAAGGCTCCCTTGTGCGCGCAATTCTGAATGTTGAAGATGGTTTCAAGATAATTTTTTTGGTGAAATCTCTTCAAAATAAAGTCTTTCCAAATGGCCAACTTTTAGTTTCTTTGAAAAAAAAAATTCCTATTTTGTACAAATTAAAACGTCAAACTATGTATTTTCTTCAAAATTTCAGCTCACACATCTTTGTGAATAACTTTTTATCTTGATTTTTTTAGGTCTAAAATTTTGGTGATATGCTATTTCTAGAGTTATATTAATTATCCTTATTTTATTTTATTTATAAAAAAATCATATGCAAAAAGCTCATAGTATTGGGAGTACTAGCCGAAAACAGCCAAAGTGGAATAAAAACAGCCAAAGTGGAACAAAAACAGCCAACCATTCTTGCAACTACCCATAACACTTTTTTGACTATCCAATAGAATGGTGACAAATCTGCCTTGATAATTGGACTTCGCATTATGGAGTATTCATTGGAAACAAAGGGCAGATTAGTGCACTGGTAACATTTAAATTTATTTTTTAAATTAATTAATTAATTTTTTTTATTTTAAAATTGACACAATTTTAATTTTAATTTTTTTTTTAACAAATGAAACGGGCCATGGGTAACCTTGGGTTATGGACCAGTGCGAGTCTCCATCAGATGCGGCAATTGCATTATTGCACATGGCTTGATTACCTGATTACAAGAGGAGAAAGTGGAGAATGAAAGAGTCAGAGTCAAGAGTCAATTACCATTAAATAGACCAAATCTAAGTAGCCTGCTAATGAGATTATCCACTGCTGATTAAGTTAGTGATTGCTGTGATTGATTTTAAACTGAGTGGTGTAACTTGAGCCACTGGGTCACTTCCTTCTATGAGTGTCATTCATGTACATGTAGTTTACGTTATGTTGGCGCGTGAGAGCCCCATCATGCCCATCTCGTCATGCCCATCATGCCGTGCAAATACGGTGAATTTCTAAAGTAGCAATGTGACGTCCGTGAGTGAGGGCCGTGATTCACGCTTACTCACCATCATACGAATTGGGAATGGGGATGTGTTAGTCATGTTTATCTTATCTGGGCAGCAGAGAAGTGGTGTGACATTTTGATTTTTGCTTACTCACCATCATATGAATTGGGGATTGAGATGTTAGTCATCTTATCTAGGCAGCAGAGAAGTGGTGTGACATTTTGATTTTTACCTTGGATTTAGGACGGACTATTTAGCCACAAAGAAAAAGGAAAAACTGATACACACAGTATTGATGTATCCAAGGGGGGTTTAGTATTGTTTTTTTGTTTTTCTTTAAAATCACTGTATGCCTGTGTGACCCATTTGGATGTATGTACTTGTTTGGCTATTGATCATTGGAAGCAGTAATCATCTGTTCAGAATCTTTTTCAGTTCTGACTTGGAATGACCAGTAAGGAGGCACCTGGGGTAACTAAGACGAGTGGTAAGTGGTAACAGCTTTTTAGTGGTTTTCTGCGAAAATCTTTGATGAGAGAGGCTGCCCAGGCTGCCCAGTTCTGGTAAAATTCAGTACAAATATTCTCAAGCCGCTTCAGAGCTCACAAGCAGGCTCCCCACATAACTTAAGGTAACAGGTTCAGAAATCGCCCACCTAAGGGCTGGTCCACCTTTTTCACGTATTTCCTTGGATGGGAATATTTTTAGCTCATTTTCTAGACAAAGAGAAATAGATGAGGAATCTAACATAAGTGGTTTCGTATTTTTCCGAGCATTTTTGAATTACTTATGAATTTTCAAACGAGTTGGGTCATAGGTCCCTATTTGTGACCTTAGGTATTTCATAAATGGTTCACTTGCAATTCTAAATAAAAATGGGGAAAGCAAAGAGAATGATTGGCTCTTGCAATTGATAACTAATAATGCTTGTTTCCTTTATTCATTCAATAACTATACTAGTCAATTTTAGAACCAACTCATGTCCATTTCACAGTCATTTTTTAGGGTCCATTCTTAATGCCCGCTCTGTTCTACAGCCTCCTACCTTAGTAACAAAGAAAAAAAAAGTCTGCAAAAATTTCACTTCCAACCTTAGGGCCACTGCACACAATTGTATGGTCGTTCATGTTGAGAGGCCGTTAGAGGAAGTGGCCAAACTTTGTCGAGAATTCGAAGAAATGGGTTGAAGTACATGTAATAAATTTTTTGAATTATTTTGAATAAGTATTTTTAATTGAAAAACAACTATTTAGTAAAGCATTAAATAGAGAGAGAGAGAATACTATAGTTATCAAAATATATATAACAAAAATATTGACAAAATCATATGATAAAAACAAAATTACAATATATTGTCAAAATTTGGTATCAAATTATTGTTGTAATGTGATATTAAATCACCTATAATCCAAACAAATGTTCTATTCCCTTACAAACAAAGCATCTAAGATTCAAAAAGATTGTGGTGAAAATATAGTTTCAATGCTAAATACAAATACAAATTATTGCATTAATTGTGTATTAGGAAAAATATCTTCAAATCTATGTAAAAGGGGTGCAACAACCTTTCAAATCACAACCTATAGATCACCTAAGATAGTAAATGAAATCTCAAGTCTTTCAGTCATTAAGGATCTTCAAATTCCATTAAAATTAATATTATTAATACTTTTTTTTTCTCTCTCTATATATTTTTGAAGCACTCTTACGTCAAATTTTTACAATAGCAATGGAGGTGGGTCTTCAATACAACAACATGCAATAAAATATTGAAGTCATTATGTCTCAAAAAAGAAGCATAGGGAATTATTGGGGTGATTATGAAAACCGATGAAACAATTGAACCTATGTCTATGTGGGTGGTTTGCTTTGGAATTCATTTACTTCTAAACCATAATTGCTTTTTGCTTCAAGCTTTTTTAGGAATGTAGTATATCCAAGATACTACAACATTTATGTTTGTTCATTTGGATTTTGTCCACTCATTTTCAATGCACAATGCTTGGAGTGAAACTGATCAAAATATAGACTCTATTTTTGAAGTCTATATACAGTAAGGTCTACTTCCTTTTCAAATTTTTGCACCCTACTAAGATTAGGTCAACTTTGGGAGGCCTGTGTATGCTCAAAATTGAATGGAATTTCAAATTTCAAATTGTGTTGGAATCACATTGAAGTCTACTTTATCATCATTACAAACACACACATGTAATTGAAAATCATACAAAGAGTTTGATGTTTTCTATACACTATGTACTATCTAGTGTTGCCAACATTTGTGAAAATTACAACTTGTATTCAATAGTACATATAAGAAATGAACCTTCATAATTGCTTTAGAGATATTTGATCTCATACCACTTGAATTGCTTGTATGATTTCTTGCTTGTTCTTCACCCCATGGCAAAAAAACGTTGACTATGTTCCAAAGGTTCTCTACGAAATGGTAGGTAGAGCATAAAAAAATCCAAATTGTTGAATGATTCAAAATTATTCATTTTTCACTTGTTATGAAGTTGAAGTGCACTTCATTGCAATTCCAATGCAATATGCAATTCCAAAATCGGTTCATTTTTGAGCATGCTAGAGCTTCCTAAAGTTGTTGAACTTTCTAGTGAAAACTAACTGGAAAATTTGTAAATGAAGTAGACCTTACTGTACAGTACTATTAATTACTCAATGTTCTTCACTTTGAAAATTTGTAAAATATTACGTGAGTGTCTGAAACTTACAAATCCACGTGGGGTGCATTTTCTCTTCGGTTTGCTTCTAACTTTGTCAAAAAAGTTTGATCATTTGACCTTTGCGAGAGTGGGACCATAAAAGTGTTGCTTTTAGGTGTTTCTACCCTACGGTTGCCAAATGCTTGACATGCTCCGCTGTATTTTCATGCCTCAGTAGATTATCATAGCTTAGCTAATATGAAGGAATACAATCTTCGTAGGTACTGTACAGAAAAAGTTGTTTGTCCGGAACTCTGGAAGTGTATCCCGGCCATTTTCTAGTTAGCGGAAAGCACGCCTGTAAAGAACAACCAACAAGACGAGTTGGCTTGGCAAGAAATTCAACCATCATCTTTGTTTATCAATAAAAAAGAAAGTAGTGTAAAGAATAGTCGTACGTCAAATTGTACTAAGGCAAGGACACTCAAAACAAAACATTTACATTGAGAAACCACAACTAAATATCATGTACGGTTAACCCTGGAAAGACCGCCGGGCTGGTCACATGGAAATCATCCTTTCGTTACTGTGTGAATCATTTGCTTAACTCATTACTACCCAAGCGACAAAATTTCTGGTAGTTTCCCCTCTTTTTTGAGCTGCTTGTTATCAAATTTTGAGTTTTTTTAAGAATAAAAATTGTTGACAGGAAATAGACTACATTATCCCCCAAGGCCTTTTTTCTGCCAAAAAACACTCAAAACTGCCATTTCTATAGCATGGAGTAAAAAATATTGAAAAATGTTTTTTTTGCACATCTAACCGTAGGATCTTACACCTAACCAGTATGAGAATGTGTGGAAAAAATTTCAGAATTTTTGACCGCTCAGATTGCAAGATCTCTGCGTTTAAAGTGGAAAAAACAAGTATTTCAGCACATTGCGGGACTAGATTTTTTGACTTTATAAACATTTTTAACTTAAAATTTTTGCACTACAAAGTTTTGAGCTTTAAATCTTTGTAGTGGAGAATTGAGTTGAGAGTCTAGAGAAAGAAAAAAAAAATTCAAAAAAACTTAATTATCATTCCTAAAAAATTTATTAAGTAGAAGTAGGTACGAGATAGAAGGAAAATCTAAAATATTAATATATTTTAGATGGAATTGAAATACACTAATCCCAATGGTGAGATTGTTCTAGCAAGTAAACTAAACCATGAGAATTTTTTATTTTTGAAAAATTGCAAAATTAGAATTTAGAAATGAATCCTACAAGTTATTTTCTTCAAGAAGATGCTCTAATTCCCCGAAAAACAAGAATGTCCGTAACTTTCTCATAACAAATCCAAATGAAATGAATCAAAGCTTTCCAAATAGACAAAAATATAATCTACAAGAAAAAAAAAATTTAAATCAAATTTTTGCCAATTTTTTTTTGCTGCCCAGACTGCCCAATTACGAAAAAAAGTAACATATTTGGCCATAACTTTTGACTCCTATTTCCAAATGTCATGAAATTTAGTGCACATGAAAGATATTCCTTGCGCCCACCTTCTATTAAAATTTCAGCTTAAAATATGGAAATCTCTAGTCACATGTACCTGCCCAAAATTTCTATACAGCCAAAAAACACATGCCGGTTTTTTAGGGGTTATGAATCCAATGGTGGTAATTTCATCAAATTCTAAGTTGAAATCTGCCTTGTGAAATTTTTTAAGTTGAGTGGTGTAGTGTAGTCCACAGGAGGTTTGGTTTGGGCATAGATTGAAAAGTCAGCCAACCAATGCAATTGTTGTCCACCTCAAAAAGTTTAGATTCATCTTGAAAAGGGCAAATCCAAGGAGCTCAAAGAGAAGACAAATGTCCCATTCTTGTTTTTCTTACAAATACTACCGTACTCTTATTTCAATGACCATTGTACTCATCTCAGTGACCAGCGTGCATTGCAAGCTCCACTATTAATTGAAAAATGCTTAGAATATTGTGAAGTTTTAGATGAACATTCTCAAATCTCTTGTCTGTCAATGGGCACAAAAAGGTCATCACTTCAAAATATTCTCACTAAGATATACTCCTTCAAAGAGCATGCCTTGTTTTTCCATTGACCCAAATAAAACTTCAAACTTAAATATCTACTAAATTGTCTAGTCAAATAATTTGAAAATTTTCTAGGTGTTCATTCTCAATGTGAATTTGAAGATCCTACGATTACATTCTATCCAATCTCAGGAAAGAATAACAAACAAGTTGCTCAAGCTCTAGGCAATTTTGGCCCATTTAAAAGGTACACCCCCTTTGGATCATTAGGAGTTAATCCTTGAAGTTCTTTCACATTTAAAGTCCTAAATTGCTTCAAAATACTCGTCTCCAAATCAAGGTCAAAATCTTCATCAATACTTATTTTTTAAGAAATGCAACTTTAGAATCCCTTGGTTGACTTATTCAAGTACAATGTTCCAAAATTTTAGAGTAAATATTCCTACTAAAGTACTAATTGCAAGTTCAATGTATCTAAACGTCAAAATTGGTAGTTTTTTCTAGCCCTTCCAAAAATGAAGGTTTGTCTTTCAACATTCTTAGAAAAAAACATGTATGTCCTATAACTTGTGCATTTATTGAATATGTTGGAAAATAGGTTGAAAATATATGTAACAAATTTTAACCAAAAAAACTTTGATATTCATCTTAACAAAATTGTACAGTAGAAGGTGGTACTAAATGAAAGAAAAAACTAATATACAAATAATTTTTGGAATTTTTTTTTTATTAATATCAATGGTAAGGACGTTCTAATAAATAATTATTATCGTTTTTTAATTTAATTTTTTTGAAATTGAGAGCAAGAGACAATAAACTTTATATATTTTCTTTACTTTCATTGAAAAATAAAACTTCTCATAACTTTTACCTCATCATTTGTAACTGAATGGATCAAATGTTTTTGAATAGGGATCAATCTATCCAACCTTTAAGAATAATTAATAATGTTTTAGAATATATTTTGTGCTGCCAAGTTTGACATTGAAATCAAGAAAACCCTTCTAACTTTTGTAATATTTATCGAAATGCCATGAAACAAAGCTTTACACATAGATTATGATGAATAGCATTAATCCTAAAAATTTCATGCAAAAATTCCAAATTATAAAGTCAGTAGGGCTTAATCAAGTTTTCAAGAAGCCCAAAGTGGACTCCTTGGTCCTTTAAGGGTTAACTTATTGAAACAATAAAAAAATAATTTAGAAATCCAACTATAGGATTTGTTCAAAATTTGCACTATAAGAGAAGTGGTATTAAGTACAACATTAATTAAGAATTATTGAAATGTTGTTTCTAGTGCTAAATCGTCAAGTTGGTTGCATATGTTAAGAATGTTGCAAATCCTCAATGCTAATAGGTCGTTAATTACATTACTAAAAATTTATCTTCTTTGGTCTTTAATTATTGAAAGGTCAATTTTGTTGTGTATAATAAGTATATGTCAAGTTCACAACACAAATTGGTCATTAACATTACTAAAAAATTGTTCTTTTGGATTACTAAATAGACACCTTGTGTCATATAAATTTCTAAAAGATCTTTGATTTCGGATATGAAGCAAGATGTAGCAAGGTCGTGTGCAAGGTACTAAGGTTTCTCACCACCAAGCATTAGGTGAAGAATTCAAATCCCGAAATTGAAGAATTTAGTAAAGCTATTTTAAAATAAGTCCTAAGCACATATTTTTTCAGTAATTTTTCTTTAAAATACCCAACCTTTTCATTATGCAATTTCTAACTAAATATTGTACTTTTTCTTGTGTTGTATAAGATCATGCAGTGAGAATTTTCTGAACTTTAACCGTATTGATGGAATGATATTAGTTGTAGAAGTTGAAGATTTGTTTTTTAGACCCAACCCAAGAATTTCAAATGACTTTGACCACCATTTGTGAATTTTTTTACATTGTGGGGTTTTAATTTTTGTTTTACCACGTTGGAGATCATATTTGGAAATCTCCACTAATTTTCAACGGTAACAAAGATTTGGAACACCTCCAAATAAAATCTTGCTATGCCATGATGTGCTGAGAATTCACAATGAAATATACATTTTTGCAAACACATTCTCCACCATATAATTTTTGAAAACAAGAATCTCAAAGGTGGAGTGAAAGATTTATTCACTCTTTACAAGTATAAATAAAAATTAAATGAAAATTCTTCAATTTTTAAAGAAATTAGAAGGCAATCACCCAAGTCTAATTTGTGTAAAAATTATATACAATTTTTTTCTTAGAATTCCACATCTCCAAAAGATTCCAAAAGATTCCAAAAAAATTGAAACAATAGGAGACTACCCAAAACCCATTTCATCCCCATCACAAATTTTAGAACCTATGGTTTGTCAATAGTTATCATGTGGTTATTGTTGTTTCACGGTTTTGCATGTTAGTGTACAATTTAGTGCATCATTGTAATGCATTACTTTACAATTTATCACATCGTTACAATGCATTACTTTCAATTGCAAGTAATGCATTGTAATGATGCAATAAATTTTATATTAACGTACAAATCCATGAAACAACGATAACCACATGATATTTGTTGACAAACCTCAGGTTTTAAACTTTATGATGCCTAGAGGGGATAATGGGAGTTTAGGAGTTAAACCTTAAAGCGCCAAACGTTCATAGAATGATGAAATTGGATTTTGGGTTGGTATCTATGAAATCAATTCTAAATGAATATCATAATAATTTTGACACTATGTCCAAAAATTTCCTATTTTCTTGAGATTATACATATTTTTTTATTCAAGTGCTAAGATCAAAGGTTATGTTGCCTATAAAAAAATTAACATAGCATGCAACTTCTAGCAACTTTGTAGAACATCTCTTCTAATTTTGAAGTTTGGTAAGTATGTATATAATACAACATGTTATGTAGTGGTGAGAAAAAATCATGTACTTAATACGAAAATCGCATTCCAAGAGGGGGCAAAGTTTGTTCATCCTATTGAATGGTTCCCAAAAAAATCGTTTTGCCTAACTTCAAATACTATGGTCTTACAATCTAAGTGGTCAAATTTTTCACAAAATTGGATTAATACATATCCATAGTAGCATAGTGCAAGTTTATACAATTGAATTGCAAAAATGCACCTTCAATTCTTGCTGAAATGTTCATATACTATTACATTGAAACTAATCTAATTACTCTATAAGACAAAATCTTTCAAAAGATTCTACATATATTAATTGTTCAAATCATAGAGTATGTAAAATTTTAGTCATGTTTACAAGCTTGACAAATAACACATAAAGATCTTTAATTCAAGTTCTAAATAAAAGAGGTACTTGTATATTGATAATGCCACCATCCACTAACGATAAAAAAAAACAAGCAGATCCTACATAGTATCATTGAAGTGACAAATTTGAGTTGGATACATATAAAAGGTAAAGATGACTAATTACAAAACAATCATTGATTTACTTATTGTTAAATGTGTTCTATGAAAAGTACAATTTTTTTAACCTCTAATTGCTCTTGAAGATTGCCTTCTTCAAACTTGAAAGTAGGACTTTTAAAAATCTTTTAGAGCGCAACCATATGTAGTTGCCCATCCGTGTCTACCATGTAGCTTTCCATCTTCACCTTTCTATATAATCATGGGAAAACTCGGATGGACCATTTGTATGTGCTCACCCAATAAGACTAAATAAAATTGGAAGTTCTCAAGATTCTCTAAATTTCATGAGAATTTCAACAAAGAAGCTAAAAAGTGAGAGAGAAATACTATTAACCTCCTATTATTCTATTTTAATTAAAAAAATAAAAAAGAGAGAAAGGAACCCATTAAGTTGGAAGACCCGCCACTCAATCTTCAAAAGTCCGCATTTTTTAGAAGACTTATAATTTCTACAACAGTTGGGAAATATTAGTGAACATGTCTATTATCCTTTCCCTTCCAAAATTACATGTTGAGTGGTGCATAGAAACATGCTTTTAATGCCCCCAAAGATAATCTTGTTTCAAAAGTTTAACCTTAGAAGGATGGAGCCTACAACCATGTAATTTGTCTCAATTGTTTTTGCTTTGTTTCCTCTATTTTGTAACTAATTTTAAATAAGAATTATTTGTTTTATTTTTCAAAGATGAATCACATGTCTTTGTTAGTTGTAAAATTTTAGATTTATTAGAGATGATTTGAAATTATCATGATTTATTGAAGAAAAAATGAAAAAATTCATATCTTATACAAATTAGCTCAAAAAAACTGAAAAATTCACCATAAGTGTATACTTTAGTGAATAAAATTATATTGTAATCCAATCTTCCTTGTCAGTCTATAATTAAAATTTTAAAATACCATGGTAATAGGCTCAATGTTCAATATGTAATAAAATATTCACTTTTTGGAATTTTTGAAAATTTCAAAGCGGTATAAAAACTAAACATGATTTTCTTCATTGTATTAGTTGGAATTAATTTTTTTTTAAAGATGTTTTTCATATGTGAAAATTTTGATCTAGTGTGAAGAGCTAGAATTGTCAAATACACTAAAAGATCATATGTGTCTTGCACATCCAAATTCATACAATATATGCAAGACACCCATGATAATATTTTTAACACATAACAAGTGGACAGGACAAGTGGACCACACACAAAAAAATCAAATGAAAAAAATTGATTTGCATCCTCTAACAAGCTTCCATTGTCAAGTTTTCAAAGGCCAAGATGTGGCTCTTCAAGCGTTCCACGTACGGTAAACTTAAACTGATATTTGTGATGTTTAAAATATTATGGGCATTGTGATACCATCTAGGAATATTATAGTATTAACCAATGCTAGGGGGCGGGTCCCTTTTGCTCCTTTAGAAAGCAAGAGCCCCCAATGTTGCAACTTCCTAGTCAACCAATGACACTAGCGTTGCAAGTTCCCAACCAGCAAGTGACTCTCTGCACATTAAACAAAATTCACTCCCGGGTACAAGCATGCTTGGGATACCCCAGTCAGGAACCAAGGAACAGGAATGAAATAATTTTCAATTAGCCTATTTTACAAATAAAAATTAGAGTAATTTTTTAAAAACATTGGTTATTGTTAGAACACATGTAGTCAAATCATTTTCATGAATCAAAACCTACTAAATCTTTAATTTTTAATTTTCATATTTTTTAGGATTTAGCAGCTGATATCATATCAATGGAAAATATATATATATATACAAGAATTTTACCATGATTTTTTGCCTAGTCACTACTTTACAACTTACTTTTCATGTTTTAATTATAAAATCCTAAAGAATCTCAAATTTTGAATTCCTTTTAAACGTAGCCCTTCCTTGTCATATTTAATATGATTTGAAAAATAATAAAAAATAGTTAAATATCCCATATCAAGTTATAGATTTCTACAATTGGTTATTAAAACATTATAAACAAATATAGTGATTTGAAAACACTTTCTACTAAATATTTATATTCCTTTTTGATTCCTGAATGAAAAATGGACTCTGTGGCAGAGTCCTGAATGAGGCTTCAGGAATCATATTAACTACTTTAATCAATTAAAGGCAATTTTTTTTTGGATGATTTCATATTGTATTCTACTTGAAGCAAGTAATTTTGTATTAAAATTAAGTTTCTACAAAAAAACATGTAATCTAACCTACATTTAAGAAATGAACTTCACTGCATTTTATTGTGTGACGACATTTATGGGGTACCCCAAGCATGCTTGTACACTCCCACGGATTCAAGGAGGAATTGTCCCAATCTCCAAGGTGGAATGGTTTAGGCTAGTTAACAATGTTATCTCCATACCACAAATGGTTAAGTCTGCCTAAGTTAACTTATCAGTACTGTAGCAGTCCAACTTCTTCTTCTTCTTCTTCTTCTTTTCTTTTCTTTTCAACACAAATGAAGGTTTACCTTTTTTAATTTTTTAATTTTTTTACACAAGTAGACAGCCCAACTTATCATCACAACTGAAAGGCCCAACAAATTTTCCCAACTTGAGTGAGTCCAGTACGTATCATTCAGTGTAACTGCACAACTCAATTGAAGGTGAGCACTGCCAAGCAGCATCATATCAGACAACTTGCATTGCCTTTAGATGATTAATGGACTCAGACTGAGAGGTAGTACTGGTGCAGTCAGAACCTTTTTCAGCTAACGCTATTAACCCTATAATAAGGATGAGAGTTCTAGACTCACTGTCCATTACTCTGTTTGCTGCCATTTTACAATTAGATATGAATGAAAAAAAATTATACAGAGTACTTATTTTTCAGAGATGAATTCTCATGTCTGCTACGAGTTGAAAAATTTTCAAACTTTTTTTGAGAAATTTGAAATTACTGTGAATTTCTTAAGAAAAAAATGAAGAAAATTAATATCAAACACAAAATATACTCCAAAAATCTGAAATTTTCACTGTAGATGTATATTATAGTGTATAACATCATGGTGTGAACCAAATTTACTGTGTCATTCTATAATTAAAAAATCAGCAAACCATGGTTATAGGCCCAAAGTTCATATTGCTATAAAAAATTGAAATTTAAGATTTTTTTGAAAAATATAGTTGGAGTAGAAAGTGCAATGGAGGAGCTTCATTTCATTAGTTGGACTCTAATTCAAAATATGCCACTTTTATGGCTAAAATGTACATCAAAAGTAAATAGCAAGAAATGGCCCAAATACACTACAAGGGTGATTGTAGATTTAAGCATATTCTTCTTTAGAAAAGTGAATAAGATCATAGTAAGGGACCTTGCATTACTATTCACTGAAAATGTACTCAAGAACCCTCAAAATAAATAAATTGGATGAAAAAAATATTTTTTTCCATCCTCTAGCCTTACCTGAAGTCACCCATCGGACACTTAGTGTCCACAATAGGAAGGACACACCTGCCTCCCCTATGACCAAGGTAGTCACCCAAATGCTCTTATTATTGGACCAATAGGTGCATTTTTTGTTTCTACATTGAACAATGAAGTCATCTATCAGATACTTTTGATCCTTAGCATCATTCCAATATTAACATCTAATGTACTGCAATATTTTGAAGCCCAAAATTGCTTCAAAATACTCTTATCCAAAGTAAGGCTAAAATCTTCATCTATGCTTATTCTCTAGCAAATTCAACCATTCCTCTAGTTCACTTGTTCAAGTATGTATATCCTTCTAAAATTTTAGACTGAAAATCACCACCAAAAGTAAATTCAATGTGCCTAAACTTCCAAAAGTAGTTATTTTTAGCCTTTTTTAGGGGTGAAATTTTGTCTTGCACTCCATTTTAAGGAAAAAACTTGTATGTATCCATAACTTGTGCAATGTAGACAATATGTAGGAAAATGAATTGAGATTACATGAAGAAAAATTAACCAATTTTTTTTCTATTCATCCCTTTAAAAATTATAAAATGGTAGGGTGGTACTAAATGAAAATCATAATTAGAAATTCCAATGGTAAAAATGTTCAAGTAAGCAACATATATTCTATATAAAAAATAAAAAATTCATAACTTTTGTATCACTGTATCATTATTCGGAATTGAATGGTTCAAATGTTTTTTTAATTTCAATGTAGTAATTTATAAAATCATTCAATAATAATAATTTATTGAATAATTTATAGTAGAAAAAATAATTTATCTACTTTTTGAAATATATGTTTAGTTGCTCACTTTGGCATTAAAATCAAAATAATTCTTATAGAGTTGCAATATTAATTGGAATGATGTAAAACAAAGATTTACTTGTAGATTAGGATGATTAGCATCCATCCAAAATAATTCAAACAAAAATTTCATATTATAAAGTCAGTACAAGTTGCTTGAGTTTTCAATAAGTCCAAAGTGGGTTCTTTAGTCAATTAGTTTTTTTTTTAAATTTTAAATTTTTGACACAAATGAAAGGAATTTCATTATAAGAGTTAAAATACAACTTAACAAGCTACTATTAATTTTAGTCACTTAATTGCCCTACAAAATACTAGTAGTTTGATTGTTCCCCGTGCACTAGAAACTGCAAAGTACATGTATGCCTTTATAATATTCACATTCTTAGAGCATCCTTGGTCCACTTGCCATAGAAACTTGATATAGGCATTAGTAGAAAGCAAGAAGATTTAGAGCACTTACATCTTGGTGAGTCACAATTGACGTACAACAAGAGGTGTGGAGAGCTTGTTAGAATCTATATGAAGTGGACTAAAGCATTTGTATGTACATAGGGATGTTATAATTAGAAACACAAAGAAAATAGTGGAAAGTTTTCTATTTTAGCTAAATTAGAAATCAAAGAGTGTGACCATGTTTGATATGCAATTGGTGTATTGCAAACAATAAATTGTAGCTTCATACTTAGTGATCTTGTCCAAAGTGTACTACTAGTGTAGCAAGTGTACTTATGTATTGCCCACTATCCACATCAATTTGTTATTTTTATGTAAATCTACATGAATAAGTGTTTATTCAATACACACAATCGACACACATCTCTCTTAAATTACCCTTACACACCTATAATTGTTGTATGTATAGTTTGGCTAGTTTTTTTAAAGTTTTATTTGTCAAAAAAAATTCTAAGGAATTAGAAGAATTTATTTTTGGAAATAACCAAACTTAAGTGCAAAAAAAATTTGAACTTTTATGACAAAATAAATTGAAGAGATTCTAGGGTCTCCAAAAATTGTTGTTTGAAAAAATCACTTTGTGTACCATTTTATTGCATTTTGGCTCTTTCCAAGTGTATGGAGATTCTTGTGACATATACAACAATGTCCAAATTATTCACAAATTTTAACACTCTAAAAAAATGGTACCATCTAGCTACATAAAAAAATTCATAACAATTAGAGTTTACAAATACTATTTGCAAATCTTTATATTCAAAACTACACATCATGGGTTAAAAAGTGAAATATATTATAGGCCACTTAACCCTTTTAGGTCCGTGCATCCAAAAAGTGGTTTCGTCTTGGTCAACCTTGATTGTAACTTTCAAAATATTCATTTTTGGTATGTCTCTTAAACTTAGAAAATGAAGCTTGACAAGTTTCGTTTCTATTCCATCTGAAAATTTTGAAAAATGTCAAAAATTGAAAGAGTTATTGCAATTGAAAGCTCCAAGTGTTAGAATCCAAATAACATAGAATGGTGTGTTTTTCATTCATATTTTCTATTCTTAAAATGTATTTTAACATTAGATTACAAAATTATGTTTTTCATTCTATACTTCATTTACGGTAAAAATTACAGATTATTTTAATATATCTTCTAATTGATATAATTTTATTTCCACCTTTAACTTAAGAAAATCACAATAATATGACTTTTCCATCAAATTTACTTAAAAAAACATCATCTATAGAAAATGAATGTATCTACCAATAAAAAATATCAAAATTTTATACATCAATTAAATAAAAGGGTAAACTTGGTTTGATAGTTGAATTTTACTTCAAGGTCTTTGTTGTGGCTGTTTTGGATGTAAAACATAAAATAACCAATTGAATAATTTTCATTCTAATCTCCAATGCTACCTATACCTCTTGAGAAAATTTCAAGTAATTTGGATTTCTTTTGCTATTTTAACTTATTTATATTCAATTTTTGCAAAAAAAATGATAACAATTACAATTTTTCATGAAACAGATTGAAAATTTTCTCAATGATACATCATTTATAGTTTCAAGTAATGAAAATATAAAATTATTGTTTGAACACAGTTTAAAAAGCAAAATGTAGCTTAGACATGATGTTTGACCATTTCACAATGGATAAAGTCTTTTAGGGGTTAAATTAACTTTGTGAACAATTGCTCCAGGTTCTATGACAATATTAGCAAGAGTGTTGCCTACTTAGACCTAAAAAAAATTCTCCAAATGACCCACAATTGGTTTGTCATATGGGATTTTCTTTTGTATTGTTTCTCTAGAAAACGCACCCAACATTTCTACTAATTAAAATGAAAGTTTGTGCAAGTTTGTAAACTCTCAATTTTATACTTGATCTTTCAAAATTATTTTTTAAGATTCAAGAACATTTTAGCTTTTTATGAAATTATCATTTTTAGTTCAAGTGGTGCATGGGAGTAAAAGTTATGCCATCCTAAGCAAAAAATGTTCAACCTCAGGCAACATCAAAAGAAAAAACCTCAAAGTAAAAATTTCAGAATTTTATTTCTTATTTTATAAATTTATGACTGTACTAAAGCTTTGATCATTCCATTTGAATTTGTAATGTGAAAGTTGCCGAAAGAGCCTTGTTTTCAATGCTATTAGAGAATCTTCCAAGGCAAATAAGAAATTAGATAAATTACTAAACTCAATTCTTACAATTTTTACAATAAAAGGATCCATTAGTTATTTGCTAGAACGATCTCACTCTTGGATTTGATAAGTTTCAATTTGATCTTAGAGCTATTAAAAGATTTAATTTTTCTTTACATCTTGAATGTATTTGTATTTATGAATTATTTAAAGAAAAAAATCATGCTTCTTGTTTAGGATTCTTTCCTCGCCCTCTAGACTCTAACTATGTTCTTTAAAATGAATTTTTTAATTCAAAATCTATTATACAATTTTTTTTAAGTTAAGGAAATTTAAAGCCTAATAATCAAGTATAGCAAGGTGAAAATAATTTTATTTTCACTTTAAATGTTAATATCTTGCAATTTACGGAGATTACTTCCACTCATTTCCATACTAGTTGTGCAAGATCCTCCTATGATACTTGGAATCTTTCATTTCCTATTGCATTGAGCATAAATATAAAAAAAATGTTTTTTATTTCAAACTCAACCTTATAAAATTGTACCAAACTTCCATACTATAGGGGTTTATAGAATGTTTTTTAGAAACTTTGATTGGTTATATTGTAAGATGACAATATTCAATATTAGAAAAAAAGTTATTTTTTTGTCTAATTAATAGGAATCTTGGCATATTTTGAATCCTTTTGGAGTGAGTTTTTTTGCACTATGTAATTTTGTATATTTTTTCTAAATCATTGCTTATTATCTCATATTAGTTACAATGTGTGGATGATGGAATATGAAGAAAGGTAGAGTCGAAGTGGTTTTATACTGTGGGGAATTAGATACTTTTGCCTTACTAGCAATAACCCTTGAAATTCTATGAAAGTGTTTCATCAAAAAAACTTCAAATTGGCCTTTTCTAGTACAATCTATCAGAAACAAGAACAATTTTAATTTCTGAGATGCAACAACACGATCAAGTTTTTAGATCATAAGCATAAGTTGTAAGATATTTTATGAAAAGTGGCTCATGGATTTGAAAGATTATAATGTTTGAAGTAAAAATTGAAGTTCTTTGGGTATCGTATTAGATATTGACTTTCAATAACAAATTATTTATAAAGGTTGAAATTTGGAAAAAAATGTTGAATAGAAGTTAATTAAGTGAGAAACCAAAGACTAAAAGTTGAAAAGAATTTCAAGATTGCAACATATAAAAAAACAAATTTAGTGAAGTAAGATATATAATTATAGAGAAAACTAAATTTCAAATAACTATAACATGGAATCAAAATAATTCAATTACAATGTTGAAAAAGTGACATGCCTTGTACAATATTTTATTTTGAAGATTAATAAGATTGAGCTCAAAAATGACTTTTATACATCATTTTGGCTCAAAGATATCTTACAATTCACTAATGATTATGGAGTGAATTAAGCTTTATTTATATATATAGATATAACAAATTAGAATATTTAAATTATAAAAACTAATACATTAACATTTGGTGACCAATCTTGGTCATCAAACAAATAAACTTAGCGGCAATTGCAAGAAACACTTGTTTTTTTGTTGTGTTTTAGTAGTTGTACTAGGCTACTTTGAACTATGAACTTTTGAAAATTTAAAAAAATATAGAAAAATAAAAAAATGAATAGAACACTAAATATAGTGTACTTCTAAAGATTCAAGTCTATGAAAATAATTTCTCTAAAAGTTACACAAAATAGAAAAACTATTAATAATAGATAAATAGATAAATAGATACACAAAATAATAGATAATTTATTTGTTTGTATTTTTATAAAATAAAATAAAAATTCAAAAACAATAAAAATGGTAGACCTTTTTTTAAACCTAAAGGGGCTTCTAATTCACTAGTTTCATCTTGATGGAAAAAATTTCTACAATCCTTGCATTGATACAAAGATAGTACACTTTGAATATATGTGCAAGATGGAGAAAGCCACTACTTATAGAAAATCATTTGGTCGATTAGAGTAATCCTCGTAGATAACCTTTGATGTGAATTTTAAACTTCAAATTTTCTTTCATTGGCCCAAAATAGTACAAAAAACCTCCAAATGGTTAGGATGACATTCAATCAGGGATTATATATATAATTTTTTTAATAAATATGAAAAAATTATCCAATGTGTATAATAGTCTTATGTACTTTAGTTACTTGTTTAGTTATAGTTTTGGAGTTCTCTGGATATACAAAGCAAAAACTATGGTCAATTAACATTTTGACCTATGATGGGTGACAAGAATAATACAACTTTTCTTGCAACTAACTTTTGGCTGACATATGTCAAAATCCCATGAAATTTTGTTGATCATTATACATTGGCTTATTGGACCTTTCCTTAGAATTTCACTAGAAAATATTAAAAAGTACACTTGCAACAAGTTGCCCCAAAGTAAAGAGTGATCCACTTTGGGTCTCTTCGAATTTTAGGGGTTTCTTGCAAAGATACCCAAATCATATTTGAATATTAATAGTGTCATGCTTACAGATTATTCTTGAAAGTCAAAGAGGATTAAAATGGTCCAATAAATAACATTAACCCCTCAAGGCCAAAACCCTTTTTGATAATGAAGGTTTTCAATGAAATGTCCCACTTTAATATTTTTTTGCAAATGGATGTGCTTGAAATTTTTAATTTTAACCGTACAAAAGTAAAGACTATTTTGTCTAGTATGCATGGAATTAATTGAGGAAAACATTGACCGTTTGATTTTCGAATTATAACGATTTTGGATAATCAACTTTATTGGCAAAAATGCATTTTTTTTGGAAGGAAATTTATAAGAAGGTGAACAATACTTTTTTACCCCCACCACCCAAAAAATTGTATTGGAATCTAAGGCAAATGTAGTATTATTTAACTTTAAAATAAAAAATGAGAAATAAAAAAACCTCTCAAATTTGCACACACTTTCTAAGAGCCAAAAGCCTAAAGCTAACCAAATTGAATCCTACTAAATTTTAAATTTTTTTTCTCTATATATGCCAATTTTTGAAATTTAAATATAAATAATATTAACATATTTTTTGGAAAATCTTCAAAAAATTTGGAATTATTCTAATTATTTTTCATTCTTAATTACATTAGATTGAACCTTGTACTTTTATAATTGCTAAAAATACAAATTTGAATTTTATTAATCCAGACCCAATTTTTTGGTGTAGACTAAAGACTAGAAATGTCCCCCAATTTTTTTTTCCATACCTACTATTTCTTTCATTGGAAAAAAAACTATGTTTACTCCCTCTTTCGATTGGACTACATTTTTAAATTTAAAAAATATATATTGCCGGCATTATAGTTTTGAAAATTGGAAAATGCAACAAGTTTGTCAACTTGTTACTCTACAAGATCCTACTTCACAAAATATTGAGATTTGTTTCACCCTATCAAGAATTTGCCTTTTTCAAGGTCAGTCCTAGATGGAGGCCCATGACAAAAAGTGGCCTTTGGATAGTCAAACATTATTTTTTCATATTGAAGAATGGATAATTTCATCCAATTTTTTGTATGCAACTTTAATATAATGCTATATCGCATCAGTGAGTTAAGTTCAAGTTATACTAATTGTTTTGTTAATTTTATAGGGGGTGGTTTATTAAAAGAAAATGGTACACCCAATAGTATATTTCAAAACTTTGAGCTTGTTTTTCTTTTAAACTTGATTTTTACACAACTTACTTTATTACTTTTTGTTTAACTGATATCACTTTTTTTGGTTTTCCTTTCAAAATTCATGGTAATATGAAATTCCACCCCTAAAAAATATAGAGTTTTCATAACATATATTGAACATATGATTTCATCTTTGAAAAATAAAACCACAAAAATTTCACTCATGAGGTAGACTAGTCCATTTTGGTTTGATGCCTAATTCCAAAATCCTACTTTTGGCTCCAATTTTGTCTCAAAAATCATCCAAATTCGTTCATTTTTGGACAAATTCACTACATCAATGCCAGCAAGAGGTCACCTGTCAATTCTTCAATGGTGAGCACTTAACCCCTAAATGTATTTGACTATGTATTTACCAAAAATGCTCCAAAACTGCCACTTCTAATACAAGTAACAAATTTTAGGAAAAAAAACATTTCTGGACACATCTAATTGTAGGATCTCGTAGTACATTGGTTTGAGAAGATGTAGAAAAAATTTCAGAAATTTTCATCGTGTGGATTGCAAGATATTAGCATTTGAATTGACAATTTTTTTTTTGTCCCTACAAAAATCCGGGTAGCTGCACTTCACAAGGTCACATTTGTATGAAAAAATGTCCAAAATGGTGGTTACTCTTTGGATTCATTCTTCAAGGTAAGTTGGCTATTTGCTTGAAAAATTTTAGATCATCTAGAATTGTACAACATATAGGGAAAACAAATAGTAAATAGAAAGAATTAGAGAATGGTTCAAAATACAAAATTGTCAAGAATTTAGTTATGGAATTGAAAAATGTCAATCCCAATGGTTGTAATGTTGCAATGAACAATCTACATCCAATGTTTTTATTTTTATTCAAAAATATTGAAAATTGAATTAAGTAAACGACTTCAAGTTTAATCCCTAAAGTCCCATTGGCTCTACAAGGGCCAAAATGCAACTTTGGGTAGGCTCATATGGTCTCAATATTCATCATGATTTTTTGAAAACTTTTTGTAGAGCTAGAAAAACACATAAGCTTTTCGGGAATATAATTTTTTATTTCAATTGGTGCCTAGAAGCAAAAGTTATGGCACAAAAAGCTGAAAACGGAGGTCAGCGGGCAACCCTGAAAACCCCACAAAAAGTCAAAATTTAATTTAATTTAATTTTTTCTAAAATATTATGTTTTTATCTACATGAAAAACTTTGATTCATTCTATTTGGACTACAATAGTGATGAGAAAGTTACGGAAAATCTTGTTTTTTGGGCAGTCTAAGGATGTTCTTGAAAAAAAACTTTTTGTCCTACTTTGAATGCTAATATCTTCCAATATGGTCAAATTTGATGATATTTTTACTTTGTGATTTCAAACAAGTGAAGTACAAGATCCTTCGGTTAGATTCCAAAATACATGTTTTTTCTGCTTGCTTGGGTGAATCCAGCAGAAATGGCAGTTTTGAGTGGTTTTTGACAGAAGAATGGCCTTGGAACTTTACTAGTTAATTTAGAGTAGAGATTCTATAACTACCCTCCAACTAAAACTCTTCATAACTTTCATCACATTAATCAAAATGGAATGACTTGAAGCTTTTCACGTACATATTAATATGTAAAACTAATTTTAAATTTTTATTTTCTTAAAAACTGATTTTCAAAGATTTTTTTTGAGTTGCTTGGGCTGCCCACCGAGCAATGAAAATTACATATTATACAATAACTTTTTAACCATGTAGTAAAAAATTATGAAAATTATTGGGCCTTAAAGCTACTCCTTGGACACATATTGTGTGAAAATTAAAAAATTAAAAAAAAAAAATTCCATCCATAGTGAGCTGCCCAAAATTGCTATGTTGCCAAAAAATGGTATTTGGGCATTTAGGGGTTAAGTACCATTAGATATATGGGAGAGCAGTTATGGCTTGTTTATAAGAATGATGTTCATAACTCCAACTCTTCTATTAATGGTTTTGTAATTTTTAGGGCAAACCACTTCAGAAATTCACAAAAATTCCAATTTTAATTGAAAAATTATAATTCTACTTGGGTTTGATTTGTGAAAGAAGTGCACACCTTTGAAAATTATGTGCTCCTCTTGGAGTTGGCTCCAAGATATTCCGATTACTAGTTTGCATGGTAACACGCTCGTCTAGCTTAGATAGCATAGCGAGGCAATGGAGGATTGATCCAGCCGGAGCGGAGCGGAGGATTTTGAGGATTGACTTTCCCGGTCATGGGCAGTTCGTCCTTTGCAGGTGAAGCTCTTTGAATCTTCTAAACCAACGCGTGATTTCGTTATGACAAATTCTGGAAGACGCAGAGACAAGAGCAGATCTGAAACAAGTTCTGAAGCCTCTCTCACTCAGTCTTCTCTTTTCAAATCCATTTCTCAAACAGGGTCTGTGGACAATGATTAACTGCGTTTCTGTCAGTGGAGGGCTATAATTTCTTGACCCTAACTTATCTGCAGTTCTGGACTTCTGGACTCACTCAGTCTCTGCAAGCCTCACAGTTTCGGGGCACGATCCAATTTCATGGAAGCTAAGCTAGCTAGCTAGCTGCTTGTTTGTAATGAAAGATTCAAAGGTTTGAATTTCGCAGGTTCTCTTCGATCCAGGGTGAGTTCCCTGAACATCTAATGAATGCGACCTCATGGGCGAGCTCTGGAATCGATCAGTCAAGTCATGTGCAAGGGACGAGTTGCAGGAATAACAAGCCTGCCTGGAGTCCTGGACCCTTTGCACTAGAGGAGCTGGATACTGATGGAGGGATGGAGCAATTCAGCATCGATTCAATACAATTGCAGTAAAGAAGATGGGTACTCCCCAAACCGCACTTTTTGCTACTGTGCGTAGTTACTATAATTAGACTGGTCAAATTTTCATATTTTCTTGTTGGCAAGTGAAAGGGGTTTCCAACGCACCAAAGAACACGGCATTTGGATACCGTATGCAAAAGTTAGGAAGGATCAAAGTTTGTTTGAGTAGAGGTTCTAAAATCAGTTCTTTAGCATACATACATATTGATTTTGGAGATGTACATAGAGTGATGATGGTATTTTTAGGCAAGTCGCAATTTTTGGTGTACACACCTTATTCGGGGGTAATTAGAGCCGATTCATATATAGTGTCCGACCTACAATCATTGAGAACAAGGGGGTGTGGGTGTAGAGAGGGAGAGGAAAAGGAAAAGGTAAGACCATTTGTCTTTTGTGTTTTTTCCACATGGATCAAAGCAATTTTTGGGATTGACACTGCACTTTCACTCAAGAACCTCTGATAATCATTTGGTGTTAATAACAAATCATTTAAACCAATATAGGATTTTTTTCCATTCATGGTAAGCCTCAAAGGATTTTTTTCTCATTTGATTCTTCTTGTATTAGCTCTAGTTGTTGACAACGTGTGTGGAGTGAATGCAAGAAACACTTGTACTATTGTCAGTCATAAATTGAGTGTTGATTTGTTTATTGGCTAAACCTTTTGCATTATGGCTCCAAAAGACTTAGATTCATGGGTAAGGTCCTCATGACTATTATACACCTATAGTTTAATTTTTTAATTTTTCAAAAATATTTTACTATCTAAACATAGTTCCAATTGAATGTCACACTTGCTAGTTGGGGAGTAGTACTATTTCTAGCCCGTCCATACAAATTTGGAGCTAAAAATTAGAGGAGATGGTCTACTAGTAGAATAACAATTATTGTTTAAAGGAATTTTAAAAATAATTAATTCTACATTGTCACAAAGTGAGCTTCTTTCAACTTGCATTTTGAACACATGTAAAATATCATTTTAAGGGTTCTTTTGTGAATGACCATCTCCATGGAGTTGTTACAAATGGCCAATTATAAATTATAATGTTTTTTTTCTATTTCTACCAAATTAAAATGTCAAAGTACTTATTTTCTTGAGATTTTGCACATTTTTAGTTCCCCTATTTAGAGAATTTTTTTGTTACATGTATTTTCTTAGAGACAGTACAATTTTCTTAAAGGTGCATATATTGGCCACATTTTTCTAATTTAATTTTTTTTTTCTAATTTAAAATTACTCCAGGGTGAATGCAAGAAACACTTGTACTACTTTGCATCACACTATGCTTGCTGATTTGTTTTTTGGCCATAACTTTTGTGTTTTGTCTCCAAATGACTCAAAATTTATAGAATAAGGTACTCATGACTATTATATACCTTGCCTAATTTTTTTTGGTAATTTTCAAAAATAGTTTGCTATCCAAAAATAGCCTCCAATTTTATGTCACACTTGCCAATTTGGAGGTTTTTAGTACTATTTTGTACCCCCACAAATGAATTTCGAGCTGTAATTTGGAGGGGATGGTCTTCTAATAGACTTATAGCTACTATCTAAAGTATTTTCAAAAATAATTAATTGTATGTGGTGTGGAAGTTCACAAATTGCTCTTCATTCTACTTTCATTTTGTAACATATAAAATATTATTTTGAGTTTTTTGGGGTGAATGACCATCTCCATAGAATTCTTATAAATGTCCAATTTTCATTTTATGTATATAATTTTTTTTCCTATTTTTTCCTAATTAAATCATCAAAGTATCTATTTTCTTGAGATTTGGCACTTTTCTAGTTCTCTTGCTTAAATAATTTTTTATGCATTTTCTTTGGTGAATACCTTCATCTTAAAGGTGTATACATTAGACATACGTTTTTTTAATTTTAAAAATTATTTTTCTAATTTTAAAGTACTCCAGAAGAAAAGGCATGGATATTATCAAAACGCAACAAAATTGGCAGGTGTTTCTTGCATTCACCCTCCGGAACCAAAAAATCATGAATATTGTTAAAACAAAACAAAATCAGTAAGTGTTCCCTGCAAACACACTATGAATCCATCTTGAGAGTTGCACCCTATGAATCCTGTCATTGCCCCCTTGCACGCTCTTTCTATCTACCCTACCAATCTGTGTGAAGAGGACATTACACGTTCTTAACCTCAAAGTGGTCCGATGGAGAAAATCGGTCTAGAATCTGGCTATGGTCGAATTGTCCTCCCTTTGAAGCTTCTGACACGGGAATAAATTGAGAAGCCACACCAGAAAACAAATTGTGTGCGTACTGTATGTGGTAGAGAACATCGATCCCTGACTCAGGTGTGGTACTCCTTGAATTGTGATTCCACTGTCAGTAGTAATGAGAAAACAAAACGATGAGTGTTGAATTCAGTGCTCCTTCTTGACAAAGAGAAGTGGTAATTATCGGCATTTTGATAAAATTTTGAGCTCAATCATTGTGTGGCATGCCTTTGGGAACGAGAACCCTGATTACTATCTTGGCATCGATATCGAGGACAACCCAGAGTCCATCTTGTCTTTTGCTGTGAATCACTCTAAGAATGGTTCAACTTCTAATCTCCTCTTGCAAAAGTAAGCAAGTAAGACGCGGTTTCGAATATTGCGAGCGGCTTAGTTTTGCTCTAGCCCAATTCCTTTGTAATTTTCTAATGTATCTCAAAATTCACCATCTGAATTTTTTGCTTGTATATCTCAACAATAACTCGGTATAAGTTTAATGTCAAGAAATTTAGGGACTTTAGTGATTCAGTTGCAGGTAGTTGTCATAAAATCCTACGTCGATATGTGGTGGGCAAGTATTTTACTAATACACAACGCATAGTAATGAGCTACAGATCCACAATCGAATCCACGACTTTTCTTATTTGATTATAGCCAACAACACAATAGGTGGCCATCAAAGCTGCCAACAAATTCAAGAATGTACTACCAATACTGTAGTCAGAGTCTGCAAGGATCCAGTTGATGAGTTATACTCCTGTCATCTCCCAAATGGTTTCAAGAGTAATGGATAAGATTTTAGTGTTCTGGTTAGTAGGGATTAGGTGAGGCAATTCTCAAGTTTGTATTCTGTGGATCTTTTCGAAAATTCTAATTGACATTCAACTGGAACTATAAAGTGTCATATGGTGTCATAGAAGCTGACAAAGGAACCTCTCAAAGAGTTGAAATCTTCAGCCAGCTTGTTGAGCGCATACTCCACCTGAGCACCGGCAGGCAGGAACTCAAGTCAATTTCAGCGTAAACTTGTTTCCATGAGCGATTAGTTCAAATCATCCCCTCCATAGCCCTTAAGTAGTACCGTACAAAATGGTATCATGGTATGGGAGATTGCTAACTTTCCATGGTAAGAGGAATAGGAAGGATGCATGATCGAGTTTCATTTATCTCTAGTGTTGAGCATATTGTGCAGAGTGAAGGGTTGTGAATGGGATGTCTACGCAAGAGGGATGAAGCTTTGGAACAAGTTTGGATAGTCAGATCATCATCAATGGATCCACGCCAAACAGGCGCATAAAATCTGCTGTCCTCCCTCACTGTAGCAGGCCCAATAATTTGCAGTTGTCTGTGCAAAGTGGGCCTCTCCAATGCCGACTTTGGATCAGGCGCATCCACAGGACGTCGCCCTTTCGGGCAAGATGTTCGAGGAGAAAGCTCCTTGGATTCCTCCGAGGTTGCCAAGTGCACTTGACAAGCTTTCCCGCGGGTTCAACGCTCTGAACAAATGAGAAATATTCAGCGTGGAAGGCCGCCGCATTGACAGCGCCTCAGTACCGAGCAATCAGTACCGAGCACTCATGTCTCCATTGGATCTGATGAAACTAGCTCCACATGATCCCGAAACACCAGTCTGCAAATTAGATCAAGAATACTCGCCTCCCTTGACTTGACTGACGATCCCAACCAACTGAAATCAATGATTAAGGCTAAAGGGCAGCCAAATCAGACAGTGGAGCACATTGCCCTCTTAGTTGAAAACAAAAATTTGGGCAGATATAATATATAGAATGGATAAAATACGATTAGGCTGTAAGTTATTGCATGTTCTGCAACACGGAAACATATAAAAGAGGCAGCAACGTTCTGACAAGTTGTGGAATCGTACAATATTTCATGAAGTTTTTGGAAAATTCTCATTGCAGGTAGCTACAGTCGGGCAGGTTTTGATTTCCGTGTTATGCTTTAAAGGGGGCAGTGTTACAAGTCGGCTACCGTATTTTGTTGACTGGGGCAGAAAAATTTGGACACTCACGACTCCCAAACTGATTGCACGGTCAAAATTCTTCATGTGATTGCCATAAACTTTGTCAAGGATTACTACGCACATACTCAAAACTCTGTTCTATGCAATCCATTTTAAAAAAAAATCCTTTTGAGATATACATGCATATTCAGCGCACATATTTGAGAGCTGCCTGTTCAAGTCGATGCTTTAAAATTTCAGGTCAAACTTCATAATCTTTCAATCTACAAACGTTTTCCAAAATTTTCTTCAGATTCTGGTACTATGGACCAAAATACTCCAATTATAGGATCTTCCCGGCATGGGGAGGACCATTGTTGGTTACTCAATGTTATAAATCATTTGTTTCCAAATAAAAATAAAAAATAAAAAATGTTATGGAGCTTTTCTGGCACTGATAGACTGGCAGGCTCCGAGAGCCAGGAGTCAACTCTGCACCCCAAAATCGTACTCTGCTGAAGACCCTGACCTGATGCCAAAGGCCAAAATGAATTGAATATGAACCAGAAGGCGAGAAGACGAGCCTCGACCAGTTACAAAGGAAGAAGCAACCTGTTTCAACTGACTTGAACTGACATTGCACAAATGGGAGAAGCCGGGATTATTTCCGTTAGGAATTAACCCTATGCAGACCCAAAAGGTCTGATTGATAATTTCACTTTTAACTGTAGAAACAAAGAATGAACCTATGGGTCCAATAATCAAAGTATTTTGGTGACTACCTCGGTCATTGGGGCCGTGTCCTTCTAGAATTAAGGCCAGAAATACCACATTAACAATCTCGTGAGTACTTGGAAGAAAACAGGTTCCAAAAAAGAACATAATCAATCGTACCAGCAATCTAACCAAAAAATCAATTTCCCTTCAACCGGTGTTTAGTTTACACGTTCAAATAAGTAATATTACCCTACTTCAAAAGACTCAGAGAAAAATCTCCCTAACCGTCTGAGAATTTTGCCTACCACTACTGACTGCTCCCTCTTGACAGCTAAAGAATCGTACGCTAACTTACTCCCTGCGTTTTGCAACATATATGTTTACAGTATGAGTGTTTCGACAGGAATCTTTGTTGACCATTATCATTGATCATATATACAAAAACAAACTCTGTGGTCCAACTGATTTTACAAATGAAAAGAGCGAGGAGTTTGTTGCAGTTCACCAAATCTGCGTCATCTAATTGGCCCACAGGCGAGATCACTAGAGTTATTAATAAGGTAAGAAGTGTGGTTACTTCACAGCACGGGCGTTATTGCAAAGCCATAGCGGAAGCATCTACTTCTTTCCATTCGGAGTGGATTCACACTCCACAGGATCTGCTTTCCACACGATGTCTTTTAGACTTTTGGAAAGATTCTTGTAAAACTGCAACACCACGATTACAAATAAGTAAAAAACGAAACACAAATGAAAATATGGAAAATTCATCAGCGTAAATTTTAACAGTGAAATAAAATTCTCAGAACCAAGCAGAAAAAACAAACCATATTCTGCAGGAAACTTTGTTTCTAAAGCATGCACATGCGTCCCAATGAGATTTCAACAGAGTATTCAAAACAATTAAATTGTTTCAGGAGCTTTTCAGCAGCATCACAAAAGAAAATCTTCTCCATAATTCAAGGGGAGGTCTCCCTAGGGTCAAAAGGATGGTGGGCTGGAACCCGATGTACCATCGGGAGGTCTCTGCAAAATCACTATGGCCATGGGGAGACCTCCTCTTGACTTATGGGGAAGATTTTTCTTTATGACGTCTAAATGCTCTTGAAACAGCCTAATTTTACTGAAAACCCTGTTACTTCCAAGCCAAACTATGCAAGATGGAAATAGTAGCAACAACTGCAAACTTACATGGTTGTATTCCAACGTGTCACCATGGTGCTTCTGTAGCTCAACCATGAAGAGAGACGGCGCCACCTCAAACACTTCAGTGGAGACCGAAAGATGCCCCTTTCTGCCCAGCTTATCTCCTTGCAATTTCATCTTATAGTCTCGTTTCTGAACATTAAAGCCTAAGGGCTTCGCAGCCTCCTCAATGGTCTCAATGATCTCTTTAGCAGATTTCTTGCTGGTGAATCGCGTCTCCTCCTTCTCAGGAATCTGTAGGACATTCAAGAATACCAGACCAGCTTAGGTAATATGAACAATAAGTCAGCACAGAGAACACTGCAATAAAGAAGCAGAGTCAGATCAAAACCTAACACCAGTAAACTCTTAGCACACGATTTGGAGTATTAACAACTAAATACGCTTGGGCGTCATGTATTTCTTAGCACTTTTGAATAAGTCATATAGGGACATATTTTTGTTCAATTTTATTTATTATTCATTATACAGGCACTATTCTCGACTAATTCTGGTAATATAAAATTTGGTCTTATTTTTTTCACAACAAGGTCAATCAAATTGATCATTCTATAACCATGTAATCTCGGTCCTTAGGGGTCATATTCCACAGTTGTGCATCGGATTTGAGATGTTACCTCTTTCGACTCGAAGAGACCAGAGAGGTTTAGACCCTGAGACATAGAGATGAGCTCGAAGGCATTCATGGTAACTGGCCTTGTTTCTTTCTTCTCTGTGACCATGTGCTCCTAAATTTCATACAGTAGGCAGAAGTCGAAATATTAGTGAAAGATGACCACTGCTAATTTTAACGCAAACTCATGGAAAACTCCCTCGAAGCAAGCTAGACTACTTTCATAAACCAAAAGAGGCATCAAGAAACTCCCACTCTATCAAGACAACTGTACACGTTGTTCCTATAACATGTTTTCAACGAACTTAGATTATTTCAAGAACATCTAGATATTATCAAAAAGAGAATTATCTCTATAATTCATGGTGAGTTCTCCCTAAGGGCACAGTGATCACGCAAATGCTTCCATATGAAGAAGATTCTCTTTACAATGTCTAATATTTTCAGAACATAATATAATTTTACAGAAAATCCTGTTATATTTGTAAAGCTATAGACTAGACACCGGCATTCGTCCACTACTAACTATTAGGGTGATCTGTGCCCTTACCGTTGATCCACTGAAGATAGCATCCACATCATCAAAGCTAACATCAGCTTCCCTATCAAACTTCGCTGGAGTGTATCCCTTCTTGAACCAATCGTTTTTGTGGATTTGACTTGCTGTAATGCGCTGCAACCAGAGTCGCGGAGGTAATTAAGCACGAGGTTGATGAAAAAGCAGTGTTTCATGTCTAAAACCTAAAGATGAAGTTGAAAGTGACATATACAAAACAAAAAGGGGTAATGACAGTCATGTGACTTACAGTTCTAGGGTTGGGATCCAAGATCTTTGAAATCAATTTCCGAGAACCTGCCGAGAACCAGGGAGGCCAAGAGAATTGAGCTCGATATATCTGCAGTCGAACACAAAAATCTTCAGAAAGACAGGTTCCACAAAAAATGCACTCAAAGGATTGAAGAAATAAAACAGTGTTTTCAGCATTAGACCGTTTCAAAACCTTTCAGACATCATCATAACGAAAATTCTCATCAGGATTCACATGAAGTTATCCCTATGATTGCAGGTATCATACAATGACCTTCCCATTATATAGAATAGAACGTAATCGAACACATTTCCTTTCACCATGTACAACTTCAAATTGTAAAAGCCGAAATGTACCTTCTTGTACAAAGCCATAATGGTGGGCTCTTCAAAGGGCAAGTAGCCGGCCATCAGAACGTACAAGATAACACCACACGACCATAAGTCCGCCGTAGCTCCGGAATAGCCCTTGTCCATGATAACTTCTGGAGCCACATAGTTGGGCGTTCCACAAGTTGTGTGAAGCAGTCCATCCTCCTGAAGATGAGGAAAAGTCAACTCAGGCTGCAACGAATTTGGCATGTCCGGCAAGTCCAACTACTTACGAAAGAACATTTCTTGCTGGGGTCGTGCTCACAAAACGTACAGTCATGCTTTTTCAATGCAGGAAACACAAGTACTCACCCTGAATTGCTGAGGCAGCGCACTCAAGCCAAAATCCGAAATCTTTAAGTTACCCTTTGCGTCCAGAAGGAGATTCTCTGGCTGCGACCAATCCAAAATGAAGGTATTAAACACAATGCGAATGGAGACTATAGAAAATTGCACTGCCTTAAGGGGGGAAATAAGCTCTCAAGTGTGTTCACAACTTGCACATGAGGCAGTTATCCAATCAGATGTGTACACAATACACTCTCTAGTGACACTCCCTAGTGACACTACTTAATGACACTCCCTTCGTCACTAGAGTATGTCATCAAAAAGAGTTCAGTGTTTGGCAGAGTCAGGATATACTGGGAATGTGCAATTAGAGAGTGTGCAATTAGAGAGAATTCAGTGTAACTTCGCAACCCAATTCAGAATGCCACTCAAAAGCGAGCCTGTCTTCATACATCAATCGACGTGTAAATGAACACTTAAGGTTACATACCTTCAAATCTCTGTGATAAACTTGTCGACTATGGCAATAATCCACAGCATCAATGAGCTGGTGAAAGTACTTCCGTGCGTCATCCTCTGACAGCCTTCCCTGTTCAGCCTGAAATCGCACCAAGAGAATAAGTCAACAGTAATAAGCATGAAAGGGGACTAACACGGCAAACGGTGTACCGAAAGAAGAAACAGAGAAAATCAAGATAAAAAAAAGTATAGAAATACTCCAATTGTCAAAGATTCTCCTGCACGGAATGAAAACCCATTGAAACTTACGATCTTATTGAAGAGCTCGCCACCTGTAACATACTCCAGCACAATATATATCTTCGTCCTGCTGGCCATGACCTGCAAAAGAACCAGATTCAAAACCTAGGTTCCTCTTCTTGTTCCACCGCAAATGGAAGTACGAAAACAGTCCAAAACAACCGCTTCTCAGTGGCAAACCACCCGAGGAACAAACCCTAGCATTTTCCGAGAAAAAGAACCAAGACATTTTTACCCAAATTATAAAAAATGGAACACTGTAAGGAGAAGTAACTAACCTCCAGGAGCTGGACGACGTAGGGATGCTTCACCAGCTTCATGGTCGAGATTTCTCGTTTAATCTGCTCCACCATCTTGTGCTTCAGAATCTTCTCCTTGTCCAAGATTTTGATGGCCACGCTCCGTCCCGTCTCAACGTGCCTGGCCACTTTCACTTTGGCAAATGTGCCCTCTCCCAAGGTCTTGCCGAGGTCATATTTCCCAACCCGCGTGCGCTCCACGTTGGTCGGCATTACTTTGGTATTCATGGTTGCTTTCTTTCTTGGTTCGCCTGTGGAATCTACCTCCCCTTCGCCTTTCTTAGCGTTGTGCTAACTCCGTGAGCTCTTTCTTTCTCACCGATTCCATAAATAGAGTCTACACAAACCAGGACACAAACAGTAGAGCGTTAGTAATTATCAAAATCCCCAAATGCGCTTCCGTTGAAAGCACAATTGGAGCCCTACAAAAATGGCGCTCCACAGACAGAAGAACCAGGCCACTGAAGACCAAGAAATGCAAGTATTGGTAGTACGAACGCTCCAGAAACGACCACCGTGAACTCGCAAACACAAAAAATCCCCACAAATATTCGAATGTTCTCAAGAAACTCCACACTTCAGTCTGCCAATTCTGCCATGCCAGCGCCGTGCAACAGCAACAACAGTGACAGGTTGGTAGAGCAAGAGACAGAGGCCTCGTCCTACCTGGTACGTGAAATTTCTCATGCTTTCGTAAGCTGACAAGAAACGCATCCACATCCTGTTGCACCAAGGCTCAGTTCCATTGTCACCGCGGCTTCGTCACATGTCCGTCCACCGAACCTCACTACACCTCACCTTTCGAACAACAACAGAATTCAAGCACACTCGCAATCCGACACTCAAAGCTCTCTCTCCTCTTCGAAACCAGTGCGGTTTCCTCTACGAAAACAGACACCTTGCGTCTGATCTTTGCGCGACTGTGGATCAAACTGTAAATCTCACGCTGCAAAGCTCACTGCAAACCCAACTGCAGATCTGAATGTATGAATTCGGGGGTGCTGGAAAACACGGATGGCTGACAGATTATAAGGGATAGGGCGAGAGATGTCGAGATTTGAGGACAATATGGGCAGACACTCTCTTCGTCGCCCACCTTTACTCTGTCTTCTTCGTTCCTCGGAAGGCGGCATTTGCAGCTTCGTGTGTTGATACCCGGCGTCTGGGACCCGGAACTGGTCAGGGCGCGTGTACGTGAGCTCTGATAGGGTCGTGGCGAACGTTGGGGCCTGCCAGGTGGTCCCTCGAGGGAGGCCTATTTCCGTTGATAGGAATGAGTTCGTAGTATTCGACTTCGTTACGGTACCATGATGGTATACGAAGTACAGTTAGATTGTCGAAGTACTATACAGTATTATCCTTTTGGATTCGGCAGTATTGTAATTTTTTTAGTTTCTAAATCATGAGTTTGAGAGTGATAATTCTTTTCAAAATAACAAGGGTTTGAATTTCGATTTGTAAATACGGAGCAAAAGATATTCCGTACATAATTATTTACAATGGTGTCAAACTTGATTTGCAGTACAATAGAACCTCTCTTAGTGCATACTCTATTAGTGCATAATATGCACCAAGAGAGATTGTACTTTGAAGCCTTTATTGATGAACATTATTTGGAGGCCTTGTAGTTAGAAGCGATGTGGTTGGAGGCCATGTAGTTAGAAGCCATGTACATTACTACATCTCTCTAAATGCATAAACCTCTCTCAGTGCATAGTCCCAACATTATGCACTAAAAGAAGTTCTATTGTATTGTACTACCAATTTTGTACTTAATATCTTTTAAAAAAAACTTTTATCCCTCATAACTTTCGTATATTGTATCCAAATGAGGCATTCTTTGGCACATTGACATCTCCTTTCCTTTCATTTCCCAATTCAGAGTGTATAAAACTGTGATACGATAAATAATAGAACTGATTGCGCTAAGCAAGGAAAGTGGTGGTTTCAGACGGTTAGCATGGGGGGGCATGATTGAGAGGAGGCAGTGCACACAATCCACACACTTGGCATCGTCAGAGTGGGCGAGACTGGCTGGAGTTAAATTGAGTGATTTCAGAATTAATAATAATAGGAGAATAAGTCCAGCCAACCATGGAGGGGATATGCCATTGGATCAATGGTGCCGTGTGAATGGCGGGCCCTGTATTTTGAGTGGTAGTACAGTGTAATGAACGGTTCAGAAGCGCATTTGTGGGCACAGAAGTCCTCATAAGCAGCCCTCATTTCCTCCACCCATTTCAGTTGTGCCCATGCCCACATTTTAAAATTTAAATTTTTTTAAGAAAATATTAAAAGGTTCCAATGGCACACATTGTAACTTAATTGTGAGCCTCTGCTCGGTGGCAAGAAAAATGAGGGAGAATCATTTTGTGTCGAGGGATCCAGGAACTCCTGTTGGCCTGCCATTAATTGGAGCTTGAAGAACTGAAGTGCTGTCTGTGAGTAAGCTTACTGACTGTCTGGTCGTGCTTGCATTCATTCCTAATCTGTTTCTACGACCGTCCTTTGACCACAGGTTTTTTTTGGCCACACCGTAGCTTGCTGGCTTCACTGCATAGGCCAAATTTTGGAGGGACCAGATTCTGGCGAGTTGAGTGAATTTTCACTCAAAACAAAAGCGCTGCTTTTGACTTCTTTCTAAGGTAGGAGGCTCGAACTCCGACCGGGCATTTTGAACCGATCAGGACACATAGGTACATTTTGCTTTCTTCAATTTCCCAAAATGTACAAAGGATGTACATTCTAGGAGGTGGTCGCTTTTACAGCCCTTTGGCTTTTCACCTTCAAAATTTCATAACTAATTCCACAAAGCTCCAAAAAATATGAAACAACTTGAGCCAGATGCCATTTCTTCTTGTCTTTCAAGGAAAATTTACTGAAAAATATTTCAAGATGTTTTACCTCCCCAAAATTCAGGTTCAGCGCTTAGATGGTCGCTTTATGGACCTCCTACCTTACTATGGTTTCTACCCCCCAAACCACCACTTTTTCATATCATGCCTAGTTACTGTTTTTAGACTAGTCAAAATTTCAAAGTTTCTTATTGGCAAGTGAAAGGAGGTTCCTATGCACCAAAGAATGCGACATTTGGATACTGTATACCAAAGTTATGAAGGATCAAAGTTTGGTTCTACAACAATTTCTTCCACATAGGTACATAATTGAATTTGGAGATGTACATAGAGTGAAGATGGCAGTTTAGAATGCTTGGTGCATTTTTGGGTGCCCACATTAACACCTAAAATGCCCATCCTTTTTGGAGCTTCTTTCAATACGCTGCTAAAATCCGTCATTCAAAGTGGGTCCTACAAGGTAATTGTTAAAAAAAAAGTCCCCTATCTTGTACCATGTAAATTCTATGTTCTTCACCTCTCCTAGCTAGGGGAGATTTCCCATTCCAAATTAGCACCCTATTATGGCAGAGTAGACATGTCTCTTTCCTTGAAGGAGGAGAATAACAATGATTATTATGGCACGGTTCCCAAGGCAATTGTGGCACATTATGATGGGCTCAAAGACTCTCAATATTGCAACCAGCCCTTGGTTGATTTTGCAACTAGTCCTTGGTCGGAAATAGCAAGACCTATATTACCAATATAGGATGAACACAATCTCCAATTGATTAATTCATAATAATTTCATTTTGAGACAAAAAAATCTGAAAACTTTGGAAACATCCAAACCCTATTGCTGCACCCGATATAATTTTCCCTCCGATGAAACCACCCTCCACCTACCTGTAATTCCTTAAGTGGCCAGGAATGGGAAATCTCCCCTATGGAGACATGTGATTGTAGATATGAACTCAAAATTTGCAAATTTTATATTGTGTGACAAATAAAAAATTCCTATGTTTTCCCCCAAGGAGTAAAATTCACCGTGCAAGGCCCACTTTGTATGAACCCTTTGTCCTGCCACTTTGTGTTTCCCCCAAATATCTTACCCCAAATATCATACCCCAAATATCTCAAGGAGACGAGACAGGAGTCAAGATTTGACAGCCGGCCAGGTGGTTGTGGAGGATTCAGGAATGGAATGTATGCGACCGAGGAATGGAGTGCGAAGTTGGAAGTGGTCTCCAATCATAGGAATTACAGAACTGTACATTGGAGTGGCGAATTGGTGGCTGTATAGCTTATCCCGGCCTTCACAATAATAATTCACTGTAGCTAACTTAGTGGGTGGCCTGCCTGGGTTGACGAACAGACGGACAGGCGCTCTTGAAGGTTCGTTTTCAAAACCCCTCGTTTTCAATGTTGCGAAAGTGGGGGCCAGGATTGCTGAAAGTTGCCTGGAAGACGGAAGAGGACGAGTGGGGGCCATCTCGTTAGAGCACACCATACCACGCACCATGCTTAACTTACTTGCGTCGTGAATTGAAATTGTCTGCAGACTTTTTAAGCATTTTAACCTGGAGGGCGAGCTAGAAAGCAAGTGACTAGGCGTATGTGATGTCACATTTCAGTCCACTACAGTAGTTTCTTAACAGACGGAAGGTGCTTCTTTCCATGATATCCACTTGGAACTCTGTTGGGCACTTGGTTCGCACCTTACCTGTTTTCCAGGCTTTGAGAAGGACTCGTAGAGGATCCCATGACAGAAGAGTGCCAGCAGGATTGCAGACATTTTGAGATTCCGCAGCATCTTACATCCTCGAACCATAGTACAGTGTTTCTTTGCTGTGAGTGGACTTTGATGTGGGGTCTTAAAACAAACAGACTCTTCATTCAATCCTGCCCGATTGATAGGTCCGGCGTTCTTCTTCTTTCTTCTCTAGCCCGGTAATGAAGATAGAATCATTCCACCTATAGTACCACTCTAGGACATTTCAATGTTTCTTACACTTCCCTCTTCAACATGTTGGGTAAGCTTTGATGAGGACAACTCTGAAATGCACAGAAATGGTAGCATGGTTAGTTGATTACAGTCTGAAGATATATTCTTTTCCGTAATTTTAAAATCTTACAAAACTGAGTATGTGGCGGTGTTCAGCTATGAAATTGGTTTACTCACAAAGAACGATTGCATTTCGAGTGACGTTTTCCCCCGCAAATCTCGTGCAATATGTGGTGTACTGTACTGGTACAGCCTTCATATTAACTTTACATTTTTCAATTTCATTTGTACTGTAATGTGCATAGGCACGGTATAGCTTTTTGAGTGAGAGTGATTCTCTCATGGGCTCAATTTTGTAATTCGCAGTACACTCATGATTGCTGGCAGTGTTGAGAGGCACCTCCACCTGGAAAAGATATTGAAACTCCTCCTTCCTCAGTGGGCCAGCACAGCTTGTTACTATCTCCTCAAAAGGGACCCCCCCACTTTGCAGTACTTTGCACTGAGGCAATGGATAACTTGATAAGCGGAAGACTGCAACTTGATCAGTAGTGGCCAAGTGCCAAACACATGAGGCTGCCTATCCGAGAGAAGGCGAGGGGGGTGATGGACTGGACTGTAGCGTGTGGACACAGTCATAGGCTCTGTCTGTCTGGGTCCATCGACTGCACAGCAGTGATCTCAGAACTGGTTCAAGGTTTTTAGCCAAATGTTCATTTTCGGAAGATTTTTTTTGAATTTACATTGAGGGCACGAAGAAATTAAGTAGCAACAGAGCGAAATTTAGCCAGTTTTGGAATCGCTGTTGCACAGCCCTTGGTTTTCTCTTGGTAATAATTGGATCCTTATGGTATGTTTGCACTTGGTGTTAGGGGTGATGTTTGCAATGTGAATTTGGTCCAAAAGTATGTCTAAATTCGTTCTTTAAGACTCTCAGTACCAACACTCTTGAACACCAAGTGTGAACATAATTGTAATGATGTGGTGTGCATTTATTGGGGAGCAAATTAAAAGTCAATCCTTGTCTTTATGCCTAAAGATCAATGTTGTGTTAAGGATTTTGTGGAATTGGTCTATGGTGGTCAATTGCTTCAATTTAGAGGTAAAGTTTCAAGCAAATTACTAAAAGCATCTCCATTGATTCACGGGAAATAAGGCTCGCCAGATCGTATGTGGCGAGTGTTAGGTGTCAAACAGGGGCCGCATGTTTGCCGTTGCCCCACCAATCATTCACCAAAAACTTGTAATAATGTGTTTCTAATTATTATTGATTGACAAGTCCATCACTTTCTACAACCAGGATCTTAGGAGCAGCCAACTCAACGAATAGGAGCTTGTTTTTGGTGTGTGTGGCTTATATTTGGACTTTATTCCTCCTCGAAGCCCACCTCTTCCATCAAGCGCAGGTCCGAAAGCTTCTCAATGTGTCATACCGTGGTGCAAGTCAATTGCTTCACACACTATAGCTTGAAGTGTAAGGCCTGATTTTTGTTGGGGCTTGAATTGACAATTCCACAAATTTCTAATTGGTGGGTCACAAAAAGAAGCTCGGGCACACCAAACCACTTGAAGGGGTAGTGTGGCGTGCCTCGGTGGAGATGCACTAATGGAAGATGGCGTACCTATCCATTGAAGCAAATTATGTGAAGAATAGAGAAAAATATGCCTCGTTGAGAAGCTTGCAAACTTTCCTAATTTCAATCCACTTCATAATGTTTTAAAGATTTAAAAAAATGTTGTTCAACATGGCCATGTATGCCCTAGAAACTTATGGGAGTTAAAGCAATGATTGAGGCTAATGGAGGACATACACATTGATAGATTTGGAATATCTCCATTTCTATTAATCTCTAGACTTGCAAATTTGATATACATGTTATGGAAAAAAAGATGATCTTGTGCAAAACAATTAATGGAAAATAAACAATTTTTGAGACCCATGGACAGTGTCAAAGTTGGTAGTAGTGAAGTTTCATTAGAGGAGATTTGAGCCTCTAGAAGACTGTTTCAAGGTTGTTTTCAATGCTGGAAACCAACCTCCTACTGTCAGAAAAAAAAATTATTAAAAAAAAAATTAAAAAATTAAAAAATGATGTGGTAGTCGCTTGGCCACGTCAAACTGATGATTTGGCAGCGTTCCAGCGTTCCTGCAGAGTTCCCACAGTTCGGGAACTTGCAGTCTTCTAAAGGCCCGAATCTCCTCTAGTGTTTTCCCTTGGAAGGCAAAAACGCCTTTTTCACTTGTACCCTACTATAAGGTAGTTTGCTCTAAAAGCACCCATGCTCTAAAAGGATCATGACATAGAGGTACATTTTGCTTTCTTTAATGTACCAACAATGTACAATTGAGGAGGTGGTTACTATTAGTGACCACAACATTTCAATTCCAAAAATTTGTAACTAATTCTATGAAGGTTCAAAAAATATGAAACGACTTGGGTTACATGCCAATTCCACTTTTCTTCCTACCAAATTTTTTTGAAAATTCTTTCAAGGAGTTAAGACCCTAAAAAGGCAGTGAGCATTTAAATGGTCGCTCCAAGAGCAGACTGCCTCACAATATAACATTTCCTTGCTCTATCCTTTGAAAAGATGCAAGCAAGTCTTGTTTTTGCAATCCCCCCCCCTTTTGGAAAAATTTAGAGTTGTTGATATAAATTAAAAAAATCTGCCCCCCCTCTCCAATTGCGTTGATCTCCAGGTAAAAAAATAAACAATGGTTGTTCATTGCCATTGTGAGAGACAATTGGGTGCATGGTATTTCAAAAGACAAATGTCTTTTGAATTTAAATGTGTGATTAGAAGTTTTTTTGTTGGTATTCATTTGTGTCAGTTATGTTTTAACACAATTTCAATCAGTTTTTTTAAGTTGCAAAGGAAACTACAAAAACAAAGATCAAGCAAGAAATCAAGCCATTCCTTACCTCCGATGAGATCTTGAAGGTATGGTTTTGATTTTCAACCATCTTTGAGTCTCCATCAAATACAAAATCTGCATTTCTTTCTTTATAATTTATAATGTATATGCTTTTTTGGATTGGATGCTAGAACATTTTTTTTCTTTTTCTATACTTGAAAAATATTATGTGTAGATATTGAAGGTCAATGAAGGTCATGAGCACTTAATTTGGTAATTCTTGGCAAATCAATCCATAGAATTTTATCAATTTTTAAATGCTCTTGGGAATTCACCAAATTGTTTGTAAATTTTAGGGTTTGCAGAGGGGGGTGATTCATTAACCGATTTTAGAAATAGTCTCAGCCTCGCCATTGTTAAAACTGCCTAGTTGAAGTTGTTGTTGTTTGGAGAGTGCAGGAATTCAATTGGAGGTACTACAACATGATTGAGCACTCCAAAGGTTGACAATATGTCATGTAGAATTCATTCGAATTCAAATGCTCCTAGAATTTTAAAGATTTTTTATAAATTCTAGGACTTGCAAGGGCGTGTATTTAATATTGAAGCACAAACTAGGGCACAATTGAGGCACATTTTTTGAGATAAGTCTTCAAGTTTTGTTCTTATAGTCAATAGTTTACATGTTCGTTTCAAGCTCTCAAATGCATGTGTTTTTCCAACTTGTAGGTGGTTTGCACTTATATCTTAGGTTTCAAGTTTCATCAAAAAGAAATTGCATGTTTACAAAGATTGAATGAAGATTTGTATACAAACATTTCTTATAAGAGCCTTTTCAGGTTCATTGCACCACATATTTTGTTACAATGGCAGATTTGAATGGCACAAGTTTTGTAAAAAGAAATTGCTTGTTTACAAAGATATTCAAATCACAATCGCAAAGATGAAATGAAATAGAGATTTTATATTAAAGTGTTTGAAATTTGAATATTGAAATTTTGTAATAGTTGTATAATTATTATTTTTCAAATGTTACAGGGAAGAGGCAAAAGGGGATAAAGAAGGAGGAGACATAAAATTGAAGACAAGGTTGTTGAAGAGATTAGGGTTTAGGATTGAATGTAAAAGTATTACATTCAATGGAAAAATGGGCAGTTTACCCCTTTGAGAATTTGTGTAAATTTTTTGCAACTAATGAAAAATTGACACGTGTACCCTTCTTGTAATCATTTACGGAGTATAATTTTTATTGATTTGACATGGTTTGACACTATCACACCTCAAAAGAGGCAGTAACTGTCCGAAACATTTCCTTGCTCTATCCAGACCAAGTTTCCGCTAGTGTGATTTGCTGCTCACTTGCCTTGTCTCGAGCTGCGAGATGACCTTCGCATTTCACTGCCAGCCATGGCGACGGCGACGGCGACGTCCACACTTGCCGCCTCCCTCGCTCTCCTCCCGGGAGCTCCACCTCGCACCTCTGAAAACGCCGTCCTTACATCTCGCGCCTTCAGAACTCTGAAAAGACTTTCTCCCATCACTTCTTCTTCGAATTCTTCCCAATGCAGTCGCACGGCGAGCGTGCTGGCCAGAGCTGCAGCCAGTGAAGGCGGAATGCGGGATCACGTCCCGCGAGACGACCAGGATGGGAGTTTAGGGTTGCCTTCGTGTCTGGAAGTGGCCGAGGACGGCAGCAGGTATCTGCACGTCATGGCGTCGTCCATGCATAATGTGGACCACGGTGCGCTCTCGCCATTCTTGTTTTTGTTATTGCGAGCTCGGATGGAGGTATTTGATCGGGCTCTGATGAATCTTAGAATTTTATGATGGGAGTGTATATTTTAAATTGTGTAAAGTATAGTGATGGGAGTCTAAATATTCAAATTGAGTACTGTAGAGCATAGTGATGGGAGTCTAATTCGAATTGTGTACTGTAGAGCATAGTGACGGGAGTCTAATTCAAATTGTGTACTGTAGAGCATAGTGATGAGAGTGCTCAATGTCGCTTCTGGTGGAGTGACCTAATTTTTCGATTGAGTGTGTTACTGTTGGAGTTGATGAATTGTTCGATTTGGTTCCTGCTTGGAGTATTTCTTTCAATGTATGATGTTGTGCTCAGGATACGTTTTACAGTACATCTGGATACTTGACGTTTTTCGTATCATTACGCTCATATCCTTGATTTGCATAATACCGAGTAGTCTCATCCCTGATTTTGAGGACTCAGTTAAATGTTACTCGTTCGGTTTTCAGTAGAAATTCTGGTAGCGTTGATTTGTATAAATGAGCAGTAATTTGATGTGGTGTTAACCTTTAAACGCCTTGCCTTTTTTCTCATTTGTGAGGGTCGTTTTTACCTCTTTTTTCTCAAAATCTCCTTTTGAAATTCATCGATAATACCAAAATGAAGTCAAATATTAATAAAATTTGTTAGTCGAATTTAGTATTTTATCATTGCTTCACAGGAGGGAATCAAAATTTGAAGTTTAGAATCTATGTTTAGGTTTTCTTAATTTTGAATGACAGGATGAATCTAGGATAATTTTTGGGGGAAGAAGGTACATGAATATGTGCATTTGACATGCTTAGAATGAAAAGTCAGTGTAATTGAACAATAACTCATGGATTTGTGGACAACTCAAATTTTGTGGACATTTGAAAGCTACATATTTCGAAGGCTCATAACTCACTTGGTTTTATTCGTTTTGTGATCGGACAGCGCCAGGAGATGAAAAGAAAATTTTGATATGGTTCCTAGTTCTATGAATTGACTGAAATTGCCATTATGTGGGCACTATAGTTGAGTTCTGTGACTTGAGAAACCTCCAAGGGACCTTGTGGACGTTTAGGGGTTAATAGACGAGAGAATTTCAGGGAGCAGTTTACAATCGGTCAGTTTTCACTTGTTTTGAGGAACTTTCTGAATAAATTGACTCTATGCTTGACGAGTACAATTTCAAGTGTTGATTTGCCGACTTTGGAGCAGTTTTATGTGCAACTTGTATTGCAGAATCTCTTAGTTGGAGGTGTTACAATGAGCACATCCCAGATTAATAAGCAATTACTCTGTTTGCAGGCTGCATTATTGGTTTGACATGTCTGCCCATCACCAAAGGTCACTCCTCTGTTCAAAACTTGGAGTTTCCGCTCTTCCTTAATGCCCTTGCTGCCTCACCCATCAGGATCGCTGTCGAGAAAGGCGGACTTCCTCACGGTACCCTTCGGTTGAGGTTGAGGCAAAAAATGATAATAGGAATTTTTGCAATTTCAATTTTGTTTGTTCAACGTAAGTCTATGAATGGTTTAAGCTGGCTAGTAGTCATAACTTTGACCCTACATATCTCTTTCATTTATAGAGCGTTTTTTCTAAATTACTAATGCATTTGAAGCTGTGTGGCACAACTGCAAGCTTTACTAAAGTGTTGCAATTAGGTGTGGATACTTACGTGCAACTTCCGTTATATCACCCGCACCTGTCTCATGCTTTTTATCTTCTTTGTTTTGAACGCAGCGTTGGAGGAGATGGGAAACTTGAATGATCTTGACCTTGAGAAAATATACGTAAGCTCCTTTAGTAATGTAAGAGGAGGCGGTGACTTTTTAGTCTTAGATGAAAGAACCAACTCGAAAACTATGGTTGCCTCCACATTTCCACAGGTAACGGTCGTCTCTGTAGCAATTTCCTTGGTTGTGTACGCATTTGAGACGGAGGTTTAATAGTACTGTTTTATTTTTTATTTATTTATTTCATATGATTTCTTCTTGGTTTCACGGTTTTGATGGCCTGAATATCTTACAGTACTCACCCGGGCCAGGTTCGTGTTAGGCCATTGCTGTAGCGTTGCGGTACCGCCAACCATTCTTCTTGAAGCTAGAGACATTACTTTCAGCTAACGGAGATTTCATTGACCGCATGCTGATAAATCCTCTAGGTAAGAATGAGCTTTCGAATGAAGGAATCCGTATAATATTCCTTGCTCTTTTGCTATGCCTCTTTATGAGTCAGCATTATATTGTCTGCATCCCAAGGCTATGAAGAATCATAATCATCGTTCAATTTCGTTCTCCCAATTTCACTTATTTGCTCTCTTTAGTAGGCTGCCTGTCTCTGTCGCTCATGCTTTACTCGTGATGATTTATTCTTGTAGCACGCGACCAAGATGGCGATGTAGAGTGGTTAGCTGAGCTGTCGAAGAGCATGCATGTCATTGTTGGAGATCAATCACGATTGCAAACGGCCCTGAAATATGCTGTCGACTCAGAGCAGGTTGGGTATCACCCACCATGACCCTTCTCTTTTGTTCTTTTCAGTACAGACGTTATGACTCATTGACTTGCAAGCTTTGATTTCGGAGCTTTTCATGTTTGTGCAGTATGAAGAGGCCTTGCGACTGAAACAAGAGCTTAATTCGTACGACACACGAATGAATCACGAAGCAGTAAAAGTCTTGCAGAGACTGAGGACTTTGTATCTTGAGCGGATGGGAATTTTTTATAAACTGTAAATTTATCATTACCAATGCTTCTGCTGTGGTTACCACTTGCAGTTATTAGTGGGATTCACAGTTGCCTGTACCACAAATTTTGTTGAATTCGTTGAATTAAGTCTTGAAATTTGCTGCAATCTATATTTAAATTGCATTTCTTATCTTTTCGGCAGAAAAAAGAAGTGTCAAGTTCTCTTTTGAAGGCTACAAAATTTAGTCATGTTTTTTTAATCTAGTTCATCTTGATGTCTTGTGCATTTCTTTTAGGTTTGATTATTGTTAAATGTAAACATTTGAAAAGTAGTGATTACATCACTACTTGATCATGCCTCGTTGTCATTTCAAAAAATATCAAAGTTGAAGTAAAAATGCAAATGCAATCTAAATTTAAAAGCCAAAATAAGGAGCAAAGATAGGATGACTTTCATGACTTTTAGGATAATTTAATTATCAACTAATGAGTTACCTCTAAAATGTTTAAGGATTAGTGGTTGATGAATTTGGTATAGTTATGTTAATAGTTAAGGTAGCAACACCCATCACCATCAATTTAAGGGTTTTGAATATGATTATAATTAATAGACATCCAACAAATTATAGGATCCTATTAGTAAGAGAAAAATAATTCATGTGCACTTTTGAATGTATTATTTGGATGCTTTGAGAATAAGTTGTGAATTTTTAAAGAGCCTACTACAATTGTAATTAATACCAACACTAGGGTTTGATATTCAAATGTAGTACATCCTTGTAGTTACATCTATTCACTTGCAAAGACTTTCCAAGATTTCAGAGGTGATGGTTATAGGTGATGGTTATGTCTAAGATGGGTAAATTGAATGAATATAGAAGCTTTGTAGTAGGTTATGAAATAAGCTTTTGAAAGGATGTTGTAGCTATTTTGAAAGTGATATATTAACCTCGAGAAGATGGGCCTATAAACACAAAATTAAACATCAAAATTCTTCACTTTGTATGCTCCTATCTTGTGATTAAATGTGAATGAAAATTTTTGTATTTATTTCCACACACCTTGTGTTCTTCACAGATTTTTTGGTAAAAATTTGAAAAAAACATAAATTTTTTATGAAAAAGTGAAGAAAATTATAGTGTAAAACGTCATGGGGTGAACCAAATTATTGTATCATTCTATAATAGAAATATAATATACCATAGTTACAGGCCCATCCTTCAAATTTTAATAGAAACTAGACTTAACAATATTCATTTCATTACTTGGGCTCCATTTCCAAAAGAATCATTGTTATTTGGCTAAAAGTTTAAGCAGAGTATAGGGCTAGAATTGCCAAAGTACACTTGCAATGAACCGTTTTCTACTAGTTTTTTTAATGAAGCCCTCATGTAAAATAAAAAAATAGTGTAAATGCCTTTATTTGGGTATGATGACATAGCACATCCAATTTGTTCAAGTGAATTTTAACAAAAAGGTCATGAAAATCATCCAATATGTGTTGCAACCTAACACATCTTTATCATCTAAATGCCACAAATTGCCATGTATAGGGCTATTGGATTATGAATATACAAAACAACTAATTTGGTGGGCATGAGTATTGCTTTGATCAATTTATATAGGTCATAACTAAAATTATTCCATTTCATATGCATGACACTTTTTCAATTTATTGCAATTAGAAAAAGCACCACAAGCTAAAAAAATTGTGCTAGCATTGCGTGAGCATGGTGTGAAATGAGGAACAACTTTCAATAGGAATACAATAGGAAATTATAAAATTCATAAGATTTACTAAAGAAAATGAATTTTATAAACCAATCACATTCAACATGAATAAAAAAGTGACAAGCTATATCATATTAGCTTCACATATTGCAAAATTGGAAACTTACTTTTCTTCAAGCCCAACAAAAAGATTATATTAAAGCTTTGAAGTATACTATAATTTTGACTAGTATTGACCATGTACTATAATTTAGTACTAATGGTAGTATATTAAGTAGTATTTTACTTATATGATTTTATGTTAGCAGACATTCTTCATTTACAATGACTTATAATAGAACATGCAATTGTATATATTTTTATCAACAATATATCAATGCATTTAAATGAGCTTGAATTAAAGATTAGCATATGGTTGACTTAGATTTTGACACTATAATTTTATATAACTTGAAAACATTCAAGGACTAAAAAAAATACAAGATTTCTATTCACATCCTAACACTTGATGTAATTTCAGCATTTGTATGTAATATTTGAAAAAAAAGATAAATAATAAGGAAAGAACGTCTCGTCTTCTCCATGATTTTAAATACTTTGTATTGAACTATATGCACAATGTGGCACAAATAATCTTAGTAATGTAGCAAATAAGAGGCCTACTAGTTCGTCAAAGTCACCTCAAATCCCACACTAGGAGAAAGGGGTCTTAGAGCACCAAGATATAATGTCAAAGTTTGGTGCCAAAGGCCTATGTAGGCAAGGTTTTTGTTAGGCAATACATATGGTGGAGGGATCATTCATATTCCTTGATTTTGGATGGAGTGATACTTCTACAAAAATTAGAGAATATGCTGTGTGTATTGCTCATAAAATGAAACTACATTTGGACACTAACTTTATACCTTTGACACTAAGATTATCAAACCTTAACTTGATGCTTCAGTCCCCCATTTTCTATTTGCTGACCGAGTTCCATCTTCTAACTTACTTTTGCCATAAAACTTATTTTCTATTGTTTTGCATTCTATTCTTTGTGTATATTGTAATTTGTGCTTGACCACTGAATCATTCAAGGGCTAGAGCGGAAGCAATTTTAACACATTGATTGCAAATATATCTATAGAATTCATCAAGTGTTGTATGAGAAGATGGACAATTGGTTGACATATACTTCGACTTAACAAAAGCTAACTCTAGTCTAAAAGATCAACTTTGACCCCCCATTATAGTTGTGTAGACTATGGTGGTGAGCACTTGCCCAATGCCTAGGTTTGAACTCACAACCACTTCATATATCCCAACTACATTTATTTTCCAATATGAGAGGTTGGTCACTTTTCATTCAATAGTGGATGCTAGCACTGACTTAAAGAAAATGGTTTTTGATTGTTGATTAAATCTTAAAGCATAGGTTGTCAATATTCCTTATACTTCTTTCATAATTGATACATAGCACAATGCTTGCCAAAAAAACAAAAAATAAAATAAAACAATCAACAATACTCAAGATTGCTAGTTTTTAAACCTCTAAAAGATAAGAATGCCTATAAAGAAAAATTAAAGATTGACGCTAGGCCTTAATAAAGTCAAATTTGTATGAATCTTTTTGAATTTTTTCACAAGGTAGAAAATGTATTCTATTTCATGAAAATCTATTATTTACTAACAAGGTGCCTTGATAAAAAATTATGCCGCTTGAAGTTTATTGGAAAAGGCAAATAGCTTTAAGTAGCTTTTGCTAAACCCTTCTTCTATACCTAAAATTTGATAAGTCTATAACTAGCATGTCACATGGCATGCAGTTGGATACTCAGTCATGACATCAGATGAATGTATTGTTATGGACTACAATAGTTGATGTAGTCTATGTTGAATTTAGAAAGTTTTCAACTTTTTATTTTTTTTTATCCAACTAGAGATAGGAGGTATTGGGTGGATTTGACATTCTTTGCCAAATCAAGTCTTGTGAGTGCAAAGAGAGAGATCTTGTTGTTAGGGTTTATTTGGCTATAGTGATTAGTCTTTGTAATAAAGCTATGGGGATTTTCTTGACATTTACGCTCTTGGATTCTCCTTTCATAATGTGAGTGATAGCTTGATTTATGAGTGTAAATGCTTATATTGTTCACTTGGCAAAAAATCCTATTTGTGGTGGGAAAATACTCATATGAGTATGGAGTGTGGAGCTTAGAGCTTTGAACCTAGGTTTGGTAACCCTAGAGCTTGTTTTAGAGCTTGTAACATAGATACCCTTGGAAGGTCTAAGTAGGTACTTTTTAACCTCTGAAGGTACCTTGTAACATAAGTCACCTTACAAATAATGTTATATATACCTATAATATAGGTATCCTATAACCACTGAAGCTAGTCTATGTTCCATGTTCTTGCTCTACGCTCATATACTAACTTCACTCATTGTATACAAACTTATTGGTTTAAAAATTGTGAGATTTGAGTGATTTTTGAGGAAGATATAGCATTTTTAGATTTTAACCATTTCTTAGCTAAGTCCCTGGCCTATGTTTTCTGAAATCTAGGAATTTCAAAAAAAAATTGAAATCTAAGAATTTGACTAGATTTCTGAAATATTCATTTTGGATAGATTTTGAAAATTCAAAGTCTTTGAAATTTTTTAGATTCTAATTCTTAAAAAAAATCTTGTGTGCAAACTTTGAAATTCAATTCTAGGAACATTGTAGCTTGGATTTGAATAAAATTTTGTCCCTATTTTAAATGAAATTTGCCAAGAAATCCAATGGTACAAATGGTTTGGCATCTGGAATTCATTTATCAATCCGAAATAGTATTTTTCATGGATTGAATGATGTTTTTGAACACAAATTTCCACAAATTTCCAAGAATTTTAGGTTTTGAGCCTAAATAAACACTATTTAATGTCTTCTCTTGGTTTTGTCATAAGATTCGCAACTTGTGATCATCCATCATAGGTTTGTGCCAGTGGCTCTAATTCACACTTTTGAATTTTTGCAATTTTTGTGTGGAGAAGAAGATCCGGTTTTCAATGTTTTGTTTTTGGTACCTTCCTTAGTTGCGGGCATTGTTGCCCGAAGTTTCTGGTGTTGCCTCTTTTTGTGTTTGTGAATAACCTTTCATTTTCATAGACATACCATGATGGTGAGGTTGGATTAATCATTGGCAAGACCATTTTTTGTGCACCAAGTGGTTGATGCGTGTTTGAATTGTGGTAACCAGGTAGTAATGACCAGTGATCTTTAACCTAGCTAAATTGCGACAAGTTTCTACCAAAAAAAATCCACTGCTAAATGTTCAGTAGGGTGCAGTTCATTTACAAATTGCCTATAATGCCATTCAAATTTCTTTGCATAATATAGAAAAAAAATTGGAATTTTTTGTCTTGCATAATTAATTCTCAATTCTTTTGCAATTCCAATCAAGCATACCAAATTTCAGTTCCAAAAAAGCAAAATTCCATTTTGGGTGAATTTTGAAAGCCGATTTTCATGGTTTTACATAATATTTTATAGAAAACAATTGGTGATGAATTTTTTAATTTGATTGCATACATATGTAGGGAGCATCCATATGCACATTTTTTCATATTAAAAAACACCCCCTTAAGTAACAAAAATATAATCTAGGACGAGTTCAATATGAGGCGTCATATGACCAAACTTTGTAAAATAGATATCTCTATATTTTAACTATATTTTTGGCAAAGTAATTGTACCATCATGTTCAAATATACAAAATTAGTCACAATGTGCTGGTCAAATACCAAAATCTAGTTAAAAATATAGAAATATCTATTTTACAAAGTTTGGTCATATAATACCTCACATTTAACTCTTCCATGCTCATATTTTTGTTACTTAAGGGGGTGTTTTTTAATATGAAAAATGTGCATATGGATGTTTTCTATATATCTACATAATCAATTTTAAAAAATTCATTACCAATTGTTTTTAATAAAATATTATGTATGACCATGAAAATTGGCTTTAAAAATTCACCAAAGATGAGATTTTGTTTTTTTGGAACTTAAATTTGGTATGCTTGATTGGGATTGCATAAGAATTGAATGTTAATAATAGAAGACAAAAATTTCTGATTCTATTCTATATTATATAAAATTCTTTGAATGGCAGAATAGCCAATTTGTAAATGAATTGTACCCCACTGTACATTGCATAAATGTCTTTAAGAATTGAAATTTGAGCCAAACTGTACAGCTTGTAGATTCAAAGGTGGCAAAAGTGTTTTTTCATCCATTGTGCTACTAGCATCCATCTGCAAATTTTTCTTCATCCGGTAGCCCATGAGCAACTTGGGTTGTTGGTTGCTAGTTTTGGCCGGCGGTCACATCCAAAGGCAAGATTTTGTGAGGAGTAGGATTTGGATTATCTTCTCTATGCGCTATAGTTTAGTAGTATTCTTTGTGTTTTGCATTAATGTCTACACTCATTTTTCTTGTTTAGCATTAATGACCTGACGTTGAATTTGGAAGGATCTCCCACATTTTTCAAAAAATTTGAGGCGCCACTACACCACTTCCTTGCGGTTGTTCACTTTTCCCTAATTCTCTGGTACTATGAAAATCCTAGAGGTGCTCTTTAATGTGGTGTGCAAAGTTGTTGGAAATTTTGAAAATGGCGATGGTGCGTCGGTCCAGCTTCAGCGGCACCAACAATTTCAATTTAATGGATGCTTGTATTTTGTTTTCGGAATGCCCACTATTCTGTCTCACTGTTGTTGATCTTTTGTGCTTCTACAATTTTGTATTCATTTCCGTTGTTTGCTTGTGTATCGGTACTACTGGGATTGTTGTGGTTGGAGTGCGAGTCTTTGCTCTTGGCATGGCGTTGCAACTCAAACTCTTCAAGAATTTTTGAATTAGGACTTTTGGGTCCAACTGAAATACTAGTGGCGTCGGCAAGTACTTGTTGCCTCGTGCTCCGATTGGGGGACGATGCTTTTTGTAGCGACGATGTAAGCCATGTGTTGGAGATGCGGCTCTTGCAATCCCTTTCTACCCCCACTCCCACCCCACCCCACGAATGTACCATTTCTGAAGCCATTGTAGTTTTACCATTGTTGCATGAGGTAGCCCATGTTGCCGCGCTGACCCCTACCTAGAAGAGGAGGAAAACAACCTCGACCATGATCACAAGGCATTGGTAGGAAAAATGGGCATATAAATTTGCCCGGGTAGAGGGGGAGTTCAATTCCAATGGCAACGTAATCGAGATTGATTGCCGCAGTTGCATTGTCATTACAAGGAGGCGCAAGGTGATGGTTCCAAAGGCAAACAATTTGACGAAACATGAGGGCAAGCGTACTTGTAAGGAGGATGACGTCCATTTACCTTACCTCAAGAAGGGCAATACTTTCATCAAGCATGATTGCAAGCACTTGCAATTAGTCAAACTATGGGTAGGGTGGAAGAAACCAGCCATGGTTGCTAATTAATTGCTTAGAGGTTTGGAGGACGAGTTCAAGAGAAAGGAAATCCAATTTTCTATCCTTTTCACATTTTGAGCCACGATCATCCAATGTGCGATTATGAGCATTAGCAACAGTTGCTCAAGCAGCTAAATATAAGAATTCTTCCGAGAAAGCATTGGTCGGAGACAACGGGCTAGAAAATGAGTTAGCATTTGTATGGATCTATTCTTGCCGCCTTTAAAGGTGTTGTTCAGTTTGCTACCATAATTTTCATCAATGTTGATGAAGTCACGGTAATGGATAACACCTCTTGGGCGTCTACAATTATGAAATGCAGTGCACTAAAAGAGAGTGTTGCATTTGTTGCACTTGTCTTGCATTTTGAAGAGTGGTACTACAAAACATTTAACCGAGATAATTATGCATACGCTAATGGAAGAGAAGGCTTGACGCGTGAAGAAATGGCTTGTAAATTGGTTTGTTTTAGTGCTTATGGAAAGAGCACATTTTAAGGAACAAAGACGGGCGTGACGATCCAAATCCAAGAAAAAAGGGCTCCATTTCTAATTGGCGCCAATTGTGTCAGTCACCGTTTCAACCTTGTCATTGAGAGCATGTCTAAATTTTTGCTAGTTTTACATCTTGAAGGCTCTTCTAGTATATTTATGCTTACTTTTTGTGCAATAGATATAAGCGCCATGTTGAGTTGTAGAGGCTAGTTGATCTCATTGAAACTAAAGGTAACAAAATGGTTCAAAATGTAGAAACTCATGTAGATTTTCACGAGGAGTCCAACAACAAGAATTTTGTCAGAGTATTGTACCTTGCTGGTGAAGATGGATGTCAACATGACCATGGAACTTGATACAAAACCACATGTTGAAGCTGCAGATCACTTTGACCTCTTGTCCAATATTAAAGTGTTGCTTTCACTAGCTTGTTTTATTTCCCTTATGAATGCCATGTATTGCTTGATTAAACTTTCATAGGCTATTGATATCTTCATTTGCGATTTCATGCAAGTAGTGAAGTTGTGCCTAGATGAACTAGTAGCCTGAATGTTTTTTGATGCATCCATTGCGTACAACAAGGTGGATTTTTAGTGCTATAGTGGCCTCGTTGTGCTTTCAATCATGGACAATCTCTTTGTCATTCAGGAAGAATTCAATCATATAAATGATTCTATAGAGCGGCAATTCTCAAACAAGCTTCTTTACTTTCCATTTTTTTTGGTCTATTTGTTTTGTTTTCCAGTTGTCTATAATTCTTTGTTTTATGTTTATAGTTGTACTTCAATGTTTTGGGTTGAATGTCTTGTTTTGTGATTAAAACCAAATCTTATTTTGGTTCAATGTTTTAGATGTATTGTTGGGCTTTTTCTTTCCCATTTTTTTTATTCCCATTTTTTTTATTCAATGTAGGTTCAACTAACGATAGTTTTTGCAGGACTGTGTCGGAAATAATTGAGTGAAGAATACCATAGTACCTCTTCAATTTTGGCACCTTTTGCCAAATATTTATTAAAATTTAGCATTTTAACTTCGAGAGTAAAAAAATAATTTCAGCAATTTTCATCATCCACGATCATGATTTGTTAAAAAAATTGGCAATTGTAGAAGTACCCAATAGAATGTTGTTAAGTAGTTTGTACTATACTACCAATACCGGTATCCTGTCCATATAACCATTTATTTCTAGATATATTGAGTACTAGCATCATGAGGGCACATTTGTATAGATGACAACATTTTTTTGCTTGAACTGTTCTCCCTTCAAGCTCCACTCTTGCTCTTGTTATTAGGATCTTCATATGGTGTTTTTTCTTATAGATTTATTTGCTTTAGGTATTGTTGTAACAAAAAATTTAGCAAATGGAACTAAGACAAAGCTCCCTCATGGGCCATTTTTCACATATTTCAACTGAGGAAAGACTTGCTGCAGTAGAGAGAGATTTACAAACTTTAAGAGACAATCTAGTTTGTGTCTCATCAGTTATTAAAACAAAATTTTCAGTTGGTAGATCTTGCAAAATAGAGTTACCAATTATAGTTCACCAAATTGAAGAACATCAGATCAAGCAAGAGGACAATGCTAGTACAAATGGGAGAGCAAAGAAATTAAAGAGGAGAGGTGAATTCCAAAATTGGTTTCAATCCAATCTTTGGCCACCCATACTCTCTAAATGAAGAGGTTCAAAAATCCTATTCATGCTCTTTCATTTCTTGAACTTGCCTATAGATCTCTAGGGGTTCCAAGTCTATATGAGAAATTGGCAAGAGGTAGTTTGTGGATATGGTTTATACCTAATGGGGAATTAAGAAATAAGTATCTACATGCAGCAAAAAATGGGACAGCAATGAAGCTAAGTCATCAACATGAAGGAGAATTGGAAAGTTATTCTCTTCTATGGGATGAATTAATTATTATGTTGCAAAAAATGAGAAAGGTTGGATATGCACTTTCTATTGCACCCTAAATTGAGGGTTATGTTATGATTGAAGCAAGGGCACTTGAATTCATTAGAGAAGGTAGTGGAGGTTTTCTTGTGACAAGGGAATGGACAATGCAATTTATGAAGCAATTTATGAATTGGTCATTTTCAGTTCCAACCACTGCTGTTAGCAAACTTCCTGCAAATTAGGAAGAATAAGGCCAAAGTATGGCATAGTGAAGATATATTCTATACCTTCAAGTCTTGTCCTCAATAGTGATCAAACCGGAATCCATCTAGTCCCTATTGATGGAGAGAAGACTGGGAGCCCAAGGAGACAAAACATGTCCAAGCACTAGGGATTGTAGATAAGCAACAAATAACTATGGTGGTCACATCTAATGCCATGGGAAACCTTCTTCCTCCCTATCTTGTATTTTCAAGTACAACAAACTATTGTTTACCTCCTCCAAATGAAGCAAGGAAAATGTGCAAGAAAGATGGATGGAATCTTACCTTCTCAGATAACCATTGGTCAAATATGACAAGATCCAAGTAGTTTGTTTAAGCCATATTGTCACCATATCTACAAGCAACAATTGCATTATTAGGATTACCATAAGAACATAAGATGATATGGATAATTGATTGTTGGAGTGTGCATAAAAGCAAGGAATTTTTCACCTAGATGAAAGAAGAATATCCACAAATTTGTGTGATTTTCATCCTAGCCAATTGCACATGTGAACTACAGCCTGCAGACGTCATCCTGCAGAGACTTCTCAAACATACATTCAAATCACACTTCAACAAGTGGACATCAAAGACCATTAAAGATTAGATTGAAAATGATGAAGATCTAAGTGTAGATTTCAAAATGAGCAATCTGAAGCCCTGTCTTTGCAGCTAGTTACATGATGCATGGAATGAAGTGAGAAATATGAAAGAAGTTATTGTAAAAGGTTGGGATAAGACAAGCATCACACAGGCATTCTTACCATATTTTCAACTTGAAGTCATGGAGGCCTACCTCTTCATCCTTATTCTCTACAAATTTTGACATTGAAGAAAGCATTCCTATCTGCAACGAGGTGGACTTGGATCTTGCCTTCCCAATCTTTAGTGTTGTTATTGATTGCCTTCAACATGTACAAGTTGCATCCACTCCATCATCAGTACCATTTGTGAGCTCCCAATTTGTCACTTGGGACTCGTAGAATTATTTTTTTGGAAATTTGCAATTTAAAGTTGATAAAAGTATACAAAAACCCATAAAAAGAGTGTAGAACCAAAATAGGGTTGTGTCATGTCCATTATAGTATTTGGTCTAGATTTGTGTTCTTTACTTAGAATCCCCCAAACCTTGCCTAAAAATAGTATAGAAATAACAAAAAGGTTAGATTTGGAGGATTCGAGTCACACAGCCCCAAAAGGGCTAAACTCCAACATGAATGTGGCGATTCATGGCTAGGTTGGTCCGAGGGATCCACAGCGAGGCCACTAGGTCAGGTCCTAGAGTTAGATTTAGAGTTCCTTATTAGATCGACAAATTCCCAAAATCCCGATTGTTAGCATGCAGGAGCCACTCATGCAAGACCGGGCCCGTGGAGGAATCTACAATCCAAGGATGGTGTTCTAAGGTGAATCCCATGCCAGGAATCTAACGGCGAAATTGGTTCGCCAAGATTCTTCCACTTGCAGAAGATTCCCGCACCATCGTTAATTCAAGGAGATGGCCAGTTTTAATCTCCATTGACCAATCGTGCCAGGTATGGAAACACACTTGCACGTCTTTCATGCGACTCCCTAAGGGGTCACGTGAAAAATCCCGGCATCTTCTGACTTGCAGAAGAACCTTTTCCGGGTGGTCAACCCTCCTAACCTTCAACGGGAATTTCGTGGAAATTACCCAGGTTACAATAAAATCTCACTAAAAATTAGACTAGCTTGTTTTATGTTAATAATGCGCTCCCTGAAGTTTCACGACATTCCGATAGCGGCAAGTATCCGAACCGGCGAGATTCCTCGGGAATTAACCACGTGGCAGGGTCCCCGCCACGTTGACCGGCATTCCGGGACCATAAGATGGAAAAACAAAGTCAACCAAAAGTCCTTCCTAACTCTCTCGCACCTACTGGAGACCCTAGGCTATTCACATTTCTCAAAATAGGAGACCCCCAAGATCTAGGATTTTACCACGATTTGATTTTTAAACTAAATTAGCCTACGATGGATTTTTGGCCTCGGTCCGGGGGGTAGGGAGGTTTAGGATTAAATACGGCGATCTGGATCCAACGGCGCAATCCGTTCGGCGATTGGAGCTAATCTTCAAAAGTTAGGATGTTGGTCCAGCATAGATGGTAGAAGTAGATTTTTAGGATTTAGGATGAAAATCTTTGAGGATGAAGATGAAAATCCCTGTTGATAAGGTTACCTTAGAACTCTAGAGGGAGGGGTGAGCCCTTGGAAACCTATATAAGGGCCCCATTTCTCTCTCTAGAACACCCCCAATTCTCATTTTGGGTCCGTGGGTCCAAGTTATTTTGGATATTTTGACGTTTGAAGCCAAAAACCTCTACGGTGTTTTTAGAGCACTTTTTGCTCCGTTGTTGTAGTCTTTCAAGCTTTGAAGGTCCTTGGGGGTCCTTCTACCTTGCTTTGTGTACTCGTTGTGTCTTCTTGTACCATTGTGGATAGTTGAGAGCCTTTCTTTCTTTCTTGTGCATCCCCATGTTCTAACGTGCGTGTTTTAAGAGTCTTTGTGTGTCTTGTATTAATCCTAAAGTCACCCCCCACCGTACCTTGGCGATGCCGCTTTGGGGGGCCTTTAGTGTGTGAGCTTTGTGTTGCCAAGTGGTCCTAACTTGCGTGTTCTCTTAAGTATCTTCTTACACCTTCGTCTAATCTTCTCTTTGTTGAGTGGACCCCCCTCTGGGACGGCGAAGCGTTGAACTTACCTTGTGTGTTTTTCCTTAAAAGTGTAACCTTGTCTTCCTCTAAAGTTTCTCTTGTCATGTGGACCCCCCCATAGGACGACGAAGCTTTGAACCTCCCGGAAACCCCATTCCAAAGTCTAGTTTCCAAGACCTTCTTGGAAAAGTCTCAAGTTTAGCTTCCAAGATATTAGAGTTTAGCATGAAATAGGAAGTGGTGGGCCAAATTTAGCAGCCTAGCCCTTGTATACGTGATTTTGTAAGCCGAGTGTCTTGCTTCACCAATTCGGGCCTAACCCCTCGGACGGCGAAGCCTTGGCTCTAGCACTAATGTTTTTCCAAAATTCCAATTTTTATTTGCTAAGTGGGTTCCCCTGAGGGAACCCGTTGAGGTGATTAAAAATTTGGTGGTGGCCAGCGTGTACCAAGCCAGCGTACAGCCAGCAGTAATGAGGAGCCCAGCCGGCAGTACTGGGGAGCCCAGCCGAGGCCGGTACACTGCCTGGCCCGACGCCCCTGCTTGGCCGGTTTCGTGATTTGGTGGACTGAACCAGAACTCACATACATCATGGCTGATTTCAGACCAAAAACGGGATGATGCCCTGCGGGGCCCCAACTTTGGTTTTTTGTTTGAAAAAACTCTCCACTAATCAGGACCTAGTTTAGAAAATTAGTTATAGATCTAGTTTAGAAAACCAGTGATAGATCTAGTTTAGAAAACCAGTGATAGATCTAGTTTAGAAAACCAGTGATAGATCTAGTTTAGAAAACCAGTGATAGATCTAGTTTAGGAAATTAGTTATAGATCTAGTTTAGAAAACCAGTAATAGATCTAGTTTAGAAAATCAGTGATAGAGCTAGTTTAGAAAATCAGTTGAACCCAGTGGGGATCCAAGGTCAAAACTCCAAAACTCCCAAGTTGTGACTAAAGAACAAAGGGAGGGGAAGAAAGAGAGTCAACGCCTCACATCACTCCTACACACATACTTGCAACCTCCACGTCACACTTGCACGCACACTTGAAAACTCCACTCTAACCAACCAAATACACACATGAGCAATGGAGGGAGATTAGAAAGAAGGAGATGAAGTAGAGAACAAAAAAAAAAGAGACGATAAATAGTGACCTAGGCCTAAGCTTAGGTAGACTTAGGGAAGGAAATCTTAAGAATTTGTGGTGACCGTTGGGAGGAGGATTAGGATGACACAAAGGCAAAATTGTGTAAGAGGATAGTTGGCATCTTAAACACCTCCTTGGAGTTTGAAACCATAGTGTAAGACTCATAAAAGCTTAGGTGGAATAGTGCTAGAGTAGAAGAAAGAGGAAGAAAGAAAAGAAAGGAGGAAGGGAAAGAGGGAGTTTAGATCATCAAAAATTGTAATAGTTTCTAAATAAGTGGTGAGCTTGGAGAAAATTCAAAACAAAACCAAAGACTACCATGGAGCATGAGGACGTACACGTGGACGTGGACGAGGTTATTTCCGAAACCGGTAGTGAAGAGGTGAGTTTTTAATTTAATCTTTGATGTTTCTCCCTAATTAGCATTTATTTTCCTAATCAGCCCCTAGAGCGTGATTAGCATCCGAGATTAGTGCAAATTAGAAGTTTAGATTTAAAAAGTCATAGATTAGGGATAGAGGTTTACAAAAACATATTACACTTAGGATTTGGCTTTAAATTGACCGCGTTAGGCTAAGTTAAGCGGTAGGGGGTAGGACGGAGGAATTTTGAGTAAAATTTCATCCAAAAAGAATCATGGACGGAACTTAGGGGTTTAAATTAGGAAGAGAATTTAGGATTAAAATTAGGGATTAATTAGCGGTTAGAATAAAAATCAATTTACATTTTTATTTCTTAAAGTTAGAAATTCAAAAGCTAGAGTAAAAATTTAGAAGTAAAACTTGAAGTAACACTTAGAGTTAATCTAGGATTAAAACGATAGGATTAAATTGGGAAGTAGAAAGTCAAAAGCCTAAAGTCAAAAGTTAAGATTAAATTTAAAGGTTAAACTTTAGAGTCAATTGGGAAGTAAAAAGTTAGAGTAAAAAGCTAAAGTGAAAAGTGAAAAGTTATAGTTAGATTTAGAGGGTAAATCTTAGAGTTAGTTGGAAGTAGAAAAATCTAGAGTCAAAGTGAAAACGTAGAGTCAAACCTAGAGGTTAAAATTTGGGATTAATTTTAGAAGTAAAAATTTAGAGTTAAAAGTCAAAAACCTAGAGTTATACGTAGAAGGTAAATTTAGAATAAAATAGGGAAGTGAAAACTTGAAGTTAAAGTCAAAACATAGAGTTAACTTTAGAAGGTAAATTTTAGAGTTAGTTTAGGAGCAAAAACTTGGAGTCAAAAGTTAAAATAAAGTCAAACGGTAGCATTAAATTTTGAAGTTAAATTCTCTAATTAGTTTGGGACGTTAAAAACCTAGAGTACACTTAGAAGTTAAAAGTTAGAGTAAGAGTTGAAACTTTAGGGGTAGATTTTAAAAGAAGAACTTCTAGGTGGGGTCTTCAAAACCCAAAGAGCCTTAAAGGTTCATGGAAGGAACATAGGGGTTCCTCTTTTTACGTAGTTAGGGACGTTAGAAATGACGCCAACTACCCAGTCTACCCTCGACATAGGATAGATAGTTAGGGAGTTAGAATTTTACCATTACCCCTGAGCATTGCAGTTACCTTGTGAGTTATTACATGCATTCTAATTATTCGCTGCCATCCACGACACTTAGGAAACGTTAGCAAAAAAGATCCATTGCTTGGAAGGCACAGTGGACCGCGCTCACATCACCCCCATATATTAAAAAATGTGGATAAAGGCATAGAACCTGGTCGGTGTTCGCTCTATTACCAAGGGTGGGTAATCTAGCGCCTACACCATTACAAACTAGATTGAGGCAATTAGCAAGGAAGAACTTGTCACAAAACACAAAGGCTTGAGATTAGAAAGGTACAAAAGTTTTCTACACCTCATTCATTCATTTCATTGTTCAAATGTTGACATACCTCTTGAAATTGCTTAAACTTCACGATGATTGATGAGACTTGTTGCTGCATTTTATACAAAAACTTTATACCAATATCCTAAATTTGCTCATTGTTGGAATGAAAGATGGATCTGTTAGGATTGCTTCAGATGTTGGGATACTTTAGTGATGTAGGAATAGTTTAGTGATGGTACTTTAACATTTCATGTTTGAACTAATTTTATTTTAATCTTACCTTAGTTTGGATCTTTTTACATGGCTCACTGTTCCAAATTTCTCAACCTTGGACTAAATTTGATAAGCACGAAAATTCTGCAAATTCTGCAAAAAATGAGGACTCTAAGCTTGACCAAGACTCTAAAGACAATGAGAGGCCAGGGCAAAATTATACTTTGAGAAGCTAAGGCCTAACAAGCTTTAAATAAATTGCATTTGTTTGAGCTGCACATGCATGAGCTATCAAGGTTTTGCTTAGCACTTGCTCCTAAAATTCTAAATTCAAATAATAATAGTGCACCAATTGCTTACATCATTCATGGCAAACATCTTCGTGTAATAATTCCCAAGAGCGTTTTGGGACTCTGTAAGAATCTATCACAAAATCAAAGAATCATCAAATGCAATTTCCATAATGATAAACTCTATAATACAAACCATCAAATTTAATAAGTTGAGATATAAGGAAGGCATATTTACTTTTATATTGTCTAGAAGCCTTATTGGTAGAATGACCTTCTAAAAGATTTACAAAGCTTGAAACCATTCTAAGAAAACAATTACTTGAACATGCTGGCCTTCATTAAGCGCATAAAGACTAATAAAAACTAGAAATCTTCCAATGTGCTCAGGTTTCAATCCGTAGGAAATCAAATTGTTGCTTTCCACATGTATAATATAATCACAACCACTATTAATCTATGAAAAAAATTAAAGATGGAATTTCAAATCTTAGTTGAAAATAACCTTACATCATGGCAACAATAAAACAAAATTCAAAAAAACAAAATAAATGAATTTGTTTATACATAAAACAATTTGGAAGGGACAAACACACTACATTGAGAGTCTTGTACCGTTTCTAGCGACGTCCAGGTAATTCCAGGATCAATGAGCTTGTTTCTCCTCATATTGGCTCGTATCGGTGTTCCACAACCAATTGAACAATCTTGCTCCTGTAATAATAGTTAGAGATTAAAATCCAATTCACAGCTGACAGTGATGTAAATCTTTACTACTGCAATGATACGTACCGCAAATTATAAAACTCTAAGGCACAAATTAGCAATTACATGCTCCTCCTGACTTATAAAGTTTATAGATGACAGAGTTTACCTTTCCGCAGTAGTCTTCTCAAGCTCAATAAATAAAAGCACCTCCGCGTATGAAAAGAATGTCCTTGGTATCAATTTGCACAATTTTTACTACTCACATGAGTGGCTAGTCATACCATGGTCTAAAATCAAGTGACACAAACGGCGACTAAAATCAATACCGTAATATTGACTTCCTTTCCTTGAATAAAATTTTCCCAAAAGAAGATGATAATGAGGGACAACTTTTAAGAGTATAAACAAACTAAGAACACCAGTGCCATGAAAACACTATTTTCTACAGTACTTACTTGTCGTGAAAAATTATAAGCATTTTCTCATTATCCCTTTAAGGACCGTGGTCAATTTAGGGGGCGGGCGTAGTTTTTGCATACATTTATGAAAAAGTGTTGTTTCATGCCCTCTTTAAAGATGTAATTTTAGATTAGATTGTATAAGTTGGTTCTATGGGTTAGATCCTTGAAGCAAACAAAAAATGAAAGTGATCCAATGGTTCACATCCTTGTAATTACTCTTTGAAGATTGATGTGTCATAAACATCCTTTGGCACTAGTTCTAATTAGGGTTTGCTATAATTGGACATAAATTTGAGTATATGGTCTGAAAATCGACCAAAAACCTTTTGGCTAATTCCTTCGCACATATATATAGTTGTCTTTTACATGAAATATGCATTTTTCTTTGAAAACTCCAATATGAAAGGTTAGGCCATTTCAAGTTTAAACAAGCACAACTCACTCAATTTTGCACGCATTCTCTTGAAATTGGCTTTGCTAGGAGTGTATGAAGACATTCTAATTGCGTTCTTCTCTGAGTTTTTTGAAATCAGATGTTCTGTGAATAGTAGGAGACAAAAAGTCGTGAAATTGACCAAAAAGTGGTTGACCGGTCCTTAAAGGGTTAAGAACAACCAAGTTCAAAGATTCACACTTGAAATCTTACACTAATAGTCCCTAGTTGTGATCTCATTAAAACAATACTACTAATTTTTGACGGTCTAGTCAGATGAAGCTTGAGTAGGAACAAACAACATTAGAAATACCATCGCAGCATCCAAATCTGTAAGAGAATAGCTAGAGAACTTGAATGAAGTGCAACCCACCTTTCAAATGGAAATGCAAAATACAATGAGCACAAGAAATAAAACATACCAATCAGTTGACAATGTGGGAAATCCAATAGTCAAATGAAGCTACATTGCACAACAAGCTTGCATCACATCGGCTTTCTTGACCTTAAGGGCCGTCGAGAGCATTTAAGACTAAACCCTAAAATTGACATATTTTTATTGATTTTGGCAATCGACGCTCTCAGTTTTCAAGATGTTTGGCAATTATCATTATAATTTTTTGACATTACAATATTTTTAAAAACAATTAATTTTTTGCCGAAATTGAAGAGGAACTATGGTATTTGAGTGCTTGAATAACTAAATCTAAATGCTTAAATGGGAACTGAATGGGAACTTTAATCTGAACTTTAATCTGAACTTTAATCTGAATGCGGGAATGGAAACTAAATGGGAACTTTAATTTGAATGTTTAAATGGGAATTTAAATCTGAATGTTTGAATGCTTAAATGGGAACCAAATGTTGAAGTGTTTAACTGATTGAATGCTTGAATTTCCTTGCATGTTGAGTTTGCTTGAATGTTGAGTACCTCAATTTGCTCCAATAGCTGAATTTCCTCAAGTGCTAAATTGTGCAGGGCTAATGAACAATGTTTTTTTTTTCATTTTCTATGAAGTGGCGAAGTGGCAATGTTAAATGTTACGGTGGTGCTCCAAGTTTCAACATTCATCCACGTACTGGATAGAAAATGTGATACTACATATCTATAATTCTATTTTCATTCACAATGTGGCGATTTCATCTAAGATTTTTCTTGAACTTGAAGTTTTTTGGCGATTTCATCCAAAATTTTACTAAAAATTTCCTATAGGCTTGGTGCTAGGTCAAAGTTTTTGGTGCAATTTTGCACCAAATCGCCAGAAAAAAAAAAACACTGCTAATGAAGTGATGAGCTGTGATCTAATAAGGTAATATGCTCTAAAAGTGACCATTTGAGGGCTGGTCTGCCTTTTTCACAGTTTTCCATGAATAGAAATATTTTTGGATCATTTTTCAGAGAAAGAAAAATGGATGCGAAACATAACACAAGTGGTTTCATATTTTTTGAATCATTTTTGAATTACTTATGAATTTTCAAAAAAAACTGTTGTAGGTACCTATTTGTGACCCTAGGTCTTCCAAAATCTGACTACTTGCAACTTCTAAAGTGATTTGAGTAAATGAAGGTCAATGATTGGCTCTTGCAATAAATAAAGTTTTTCTCTCGATTCTCTCAATGGCTTGAGAGGTCCATTTAAGGACCACCTAATGTCCATTTCAAACCTAAATATAGGGTCAATTTGAAGAGGCCACTCGCTTTTAGAGCAGACTACCTTAGAGCAACCCCATGGCAGGGCGCCAAGGGGCCAAGACAGGGGTAGTGCGTGGGCCTGGGCTGACTTTTCCCCCCACAGCAGGGGCGCCAAATGATAAAAAATTGCTAGCCACGCCAGGTTTTAGGGATGGCACTGGCAAATGTTGCCTCCTGTGAGTGCCCGCCAAGCTTGTACACACGGACTTTGTCAGCGTTGAACGACTCTGTGCCAACATTATCAAACATTATTAAAAATGGCCGAGAGGCGAGTTGTTCGCGAAGGGAGATTGAGGGACAACCAAAGCGATTCTTTTGTGCTTGGGCTGGGACCAGGAATTCTGCAGTCTAGGAATACGGGATTATTTGAAGAATCAGAGCACCATTTTGGCTTAGGGTTTTAGGGACGTGCAGAAGTGGGAGCAGTGAGGGACTCCGTAGGAAGAACTGAAGGCTCAAGGACCAAAGAAAGAACAAGTCGGAGAGGTGCGACGTTCAATCGTGGGGGGTGATCTCCAATAGCGGCTGTGGCGAGAGGACATGGGGGCCGCATTGGAGCGGCTGGCATTTCAGGCGTGCTGGGAGGTGCAGCAGCAGCCGCATTTGAGAGCCGGTTGGCAGCTTCAACAGCACCTCTGAACTCACCTACAGCAGGACGAGGAGGTGCGCCATCAAGGTTTGCATCACAGCAGGTTAGTACAAACGAGCCAAGGAGGAAATTGTAGAATTAGGGTTTAGAGTCGATCTTATTTGAAATAGCTGTCCGCTTCATCTTCCTGGATCGCAAATTCCGTGTGGAAGTCTGCCACAGAAATGACATTATTATCCTAATCAGACCATGAAGCTAATAGCCGAAACAGGTCCTTCCCAAACCTACATCACAACCCTAGGATCACAAGAAGCATGAATTTGCTAAAAAACTAACACCTGATGTATAACCAATCAATATACACTTACCTCTAATCGATCAGACCTTGTGAGAATAATGTGATGAGTTCAAAGAAAAGATATATGTATTGCCTTACCGTGTAGACTGTAGAGAGATTTGATTGGAGCTGAAATTTTCAGGTTGGTTCACGATAGAAAGCATAGTAATGGGCTGGTTTAGCTTAATTATGCTCCATTACTATGAAATGACAGAAAATTTTTAGATCTTTGTCTAACCAGCATTTGGTGCTTCCAAATGGCTAGAGTAACTTCTTACCTTCACTTTCGTTTCCTTGAGAACTGAAGAAATCGATCCAACAAGACAGAGGATCTCAGTGAGCCCTAAAACTGAAGGCTTAGAACAGAGTGTCCTGACACTATAAGAAACCTCCGTTTTAGGTGACAAGCCCTAATTTTTTATGACAGATTTTAGGTGATGTCAATGTTGACAACCCAAAAACTTTATGTCAACAAAAATAACATAACATCAATATTGAAAATCCAATGTTTTTATGTCAACATTGATGTTATGTTGAACATTTTTGTTGACATAAAAATTTTAGGTTGCCAACATTGACATCACCTAAAATCCGTCATAAAAAATTAGGGCTTGTCACCTAAAACGGGGGTTCCTTATAATGTGATCGACTTGCAGCCATTATGGATTGAAGCTCTTTAGAGGATTGAGTTTGGAGTCACCAGGGTTGGCCGGACGTCCAGCGTCCGCGTCCAGCACCCCTCCGGACGTCTTCCGCCATTTGAATTTTTTTTAATTTATTGGGGGGGTAAAAAAAATTACCTATCCGCCCCATCTGACGGCAAGCCCCCGTCCGCTTGACTGGGCGGACAGCATGGGGCGGACGAGGCGGACAGGGCCGACTGAGCGGACGGGGGCCAGGTGGACGCCCACTCTACACCTCCAGCTAATTTCTTTTGCAAATTCTGATTGCAGTTTTTAGAATTTCGGGGTGTGTAATATACTGTTGGAAAGGTCTTAAGAAGACCTTTTCAACGGTATATTACACGTCCCGAAATTCTAAAAACTGCAATCAGAATTTGCAAAAGAAATTAGCTAGAAGTGCATAGTGGGCGTCTGCCCAGCCGTCCGCCTCACTTGCAGTCCGCAGGCAAATCAAGAAGATCCCCTTGAAGCCAAAATGCACAAGCAGGCAAAAGGGTGGATGGCTAGGCGGACGGCTCGGCAGACGCCCACTCTACACCTCCAGCTAATTTCTTTTGCAAATTCTGATTGCAGTTTTTAGAATTTTGCGGCGTGTAATATATCGTTGGAAAGGCCTTCTCAAGGCCTTTCCAACGATATATTACATGCCCCAAAATTCTAAAAACTGCAATAAAAAATTAGGAAAGAGGTCGACTGCATTTGTTGACAACGGATGTTCTAGCAGATAGTGAACGTCTTTGCTAAACATTGGATTCTAAAAAGCACAAATCCACATTAAAAGATTGCTATCTACTGCAACAAGCATCCAATGTAGTTTATTATATGAAATATTAGTTAAAGTTGTTCTTCCACACATTTAAATCTACACTCTAAATCCTAAACCCTAAACTGCAAACCCTATACTGTATATCCTAAACTTTGAATCTTACATTAGTTAGCAAAAACATTGATGCAATGTGCGGAATATGTTTCACCTTCAATTCTCTTTAAATGTAATTATCAAAATGTATTACATATGTAAACCTCAATGACTTATTTATTTACGTTTCCAATGTGATTTTGGTTTTCTTATTATGTGGCAATGTACAAATGTGAAACATGCAACTATTATGTGAATTTTTTTTTAAATTTTATTATAAAATGCATTGATAGTTTAAAACACCAAAATAAACATAGTACAACTAATTGTATTATTTAATTATTCTATTAGAGGATGCTACTAAAAAGGCTTGAAGCACTTTATTATAATTTAATCTAGTTTAATGTAGCTTGAGTTTCAACAAATATTACTATCATTACACCATATTGTGACATCTAAAAAAATGTTATATTTAAAAATCTTGCACAATGTCTTCATGTACTACAAGTACCTTGAAATTAATGATTAGACAAGTATGTTTGTTATGTCATACTTCAATATGATAAAGAGCAACATATAAATATATATCAATATGTTTTGTAGACCAAAATTATATGTATTGAAATGAAAATACTATAATTTTTAAATAATATTTAATACATAGAGTTTTTGAAGAGAATTATCATAGTTCTTTATAAAATCATTTCTAAAATTGTTCATGCATAAGTTATTAATGTTATCACATTTCTTTGGCTACAAGTTTGTAGCATATATTTATAATTCTAATTATGCATATTTTTTTGTTCTTTTCACTTGATAGTTGATATTCACAATAGTAATGAAATTTTTTTGTGAAATTGAAAAATCCACTTCATGAGATTAAACTTACTTGTAATCAATGACATAGCAAACATACTTGCCCAATTGTTAGTTTCAAGGTACTTGTAGTACATGGTGACATTGTGCAAGATTTTTAAATATAACATTTTTTTAGATGTCACAATATGGTGTAATGACAGTAATATTTGTTGAAACTCAAGCTACATTAAACTAGATTAAATTATAATAAAGTGCTTCAAGCCTTTTTAGTAGCATCCTCTAATAGAATAATTAAATAATACAATTAGTTGTACTATGTTTATTTTGGTGTTTTAAACTATCAATGCATTTTACAACAAAACTTTAAAAAAAAATTCACATAATAGTTGCATGTTCCACATTTGTACATTGCCACATAATAAGAAAACCAAAATCACATTGGAAACGTAAATAAATAAGTCATTGAGGTTTACATATGTAATACATTCTGATAATTACATTTAAAGAGATTTGAAGGTGAAACTTATTCCATACATCGCATCAATGTCTTTGCTAACTAATGTAAGGTTTCAAGTTTAGGGTACATGGTATAGGATTTAGGGTTTAGGGTATAGGATTTAGGGTATAGAGTTTAGAGTGTAGATTTAAATGTGTGGAAGAATAACTTTAATTAACATTTCATATAATAAACTACATTGGATGCTTATTGCATTGAATAGAAATGTGGATTTGTGTTTTTTAGAATCCAATGTTTTAGCAAAAACGTTGTTCACTGTCTGCCAGAGCATCCGCTGTCAACAATTGCAGACGACTTTTTTTTCTAATTTTTGACTGCAATTTTTGGAATTTTGGGGCATATAATATACCGTTGAAAAGGTCTTCTCAAGACCTTTCCATCGATATATTACACGCTCCAAAATTCCAAAAATTGCAGTAAAAAATTAGAAAAAAAGAGCCGTCCGCCGTCCGTCATCCGCCTGTGCGTCCATTGTCAACAATTGCAGTCGGCTTTTTTTCTAATTTTCGACTGCATTTTTTAGACTTTGGAGGCGTGTAATATATCAATGGAAAAGTCTTGAGAAGATCTTTCCCATGGTATATCACACGCTCAAAAATTCCAAAAAATGAGGTTAAAAATTAAAAAAGAAGCGGCGTTCGTTGTATGCCATCCGTCGGCCGACCGCCCGTCCGCCAAAAAAATGGCCGTCCACCCAAAATTCCCCTGTCCGAATGCTCGTCCGCCAAGAAAATGGCCGTCTAACTGGCCGTCCGCTAAGAAAATGGGCGTCCGACTAGCCGTCCGCCCAAAATTCCCCTGTCTGATGGCCTGTCCGCCATGAAAATGACCGGCCGACCGCTGTGGGCGCAAGATTACCCACCTTTGGTAATAGAGCGAACACCGATCAGGTTCTATGCCTTTATCCACATTTTTTAATATATGGGGGTGATGTGAGCGCGGTCCACTGTGCCTTCCAAGCAATGGATCTTTTTTGCTAACGTTTCCTAAGTGTCGTGGATGGCAGAGAATAATTAGAATGCATGTAATAACTCACAAGGTAACTGCAATGCTCAGGGGTAATGGTAAAATTCTAACTCCCTAAATATCTATCCTATGTCGAGGGTAGACTGGGTAGTTGGCGTCATTTCTAATGTCCCTAACTACGTAAAAAGGGGAACCCCTATGTTCCTTCCATGAACCTCTAAGGCTCTTTGGGTTTTGAAGACCCCACCTAGAAGTTCTTCTTTTAAAATCTACCCCTAAAGTTTCAACTCTTACTCTAACTTTTAACTTCTAAGTGTACTCTAGGTTTTTAACGTCCCAAACTAATTAGAGAATTTAACTTCAAAATTTAATGCTACCGTTTGACTTTGTTTTAACTTTTGACTCCAAGTTTTTGCTCCTAACCAACTCTAAAATCTACCTTCGAAAATTAACTCTATGTTTTGACTTTAACTTCAAGTTTTCACTTCCCTATTTTATTCTAAATTTACCTTCTACGTATAACTCTAGGTTTTTGACTTTTAACTCTAAATTTTTACTTCTAAAATTAATCCCAAATTTTAACCTCTAGGTTTGACTCTACGTTTTCACTTTGACTCTAGATTTTTCCTACTTCCAACTAACTCTAAGATTTACCCTCTAAATCTAACTATAACTTTTCACTTTTCACTTTAGCTTTTTACTCTAACTTTTTACTTCCCCGCTTGACTCTAAAGTTTAACCTTTAAATTTAATCTTAACTTTTGACTTTAGGCTTTTGACTTTCTACTTCCAAATTTAACCCTATCGTTTTAATCCTAGATGAACTCTAAATGTTACTCCAAGTTTTACTTCTAAATTTTACTTCCACAATTTACTCCAAGTTTTGACTTCTAATTTTAACTCTATTCCTAACTCAAAAATCTACTTCCTAAGTTGATTTTTAATTCTACTGTTGACCTCTACTTTCTACTCTAATTTTTGACTCCCTAATCAACTCTAAACTCTTACATGAACCTACCCTAAGATTTGACTTGAGAGTTTAAACCCCTAAGTTAAAATTCCAAATTAATTCTATTTTTTAACTCCCCAAAGTTAACTCTAGATTTTGACCTTAGAAGTTTAACTTTAAAAATTAAAATGTAATTTGACTCTAATTCTAACTGCTAATTAATCCCTAATTTTAATCTAAATCCTCTTTCTACCCTAAATTCCTAAGTTCCGTCCATGGTTCTTTTGGGATGAAATTTTATTCAAAATTCCTCCGTCCTACCCCCTATCGCTTAACTTAGCCTAACGCGGTCAGTTTACGGTCGAATCTTAATTATAAGATGTTTTCGGAAACCTCTATTCCTAATCTATAACTTTTTGAATCTAAAATTCTAATTTGCACTAATCTCGGATGCTAATCACGCTCTAAGGGCTGATTAGGAAAATAAATGCTAATTGGAGAGAAAACATCAAAGATTAAATCAAAAACTCACCTCTTCACTACCGGTGTCGGAAATAATTTCGTCCATGTCCACGTGTACATCCTCACGCTCCATGGTAGTCTTTGGCTTTGTTTTGAATTTTTTCCAAGCTCACCGCTTATTTAGAAAATGTTACAATTTTTGATGATTTAAACTCTCTCTTTCCCTTCCTCCTTTCTTTTCTTTCTTCCTCTTTCTTCTACACTAACACTATTCCACCTAAGCTTTTATGAGTCTTACACTATGGTTTCAAACTCCTAGAAGGGTTTAAATGCTCCTCCTACCCTCTTACACAACTTTGCTTTGTGTCATCCTAATCCTCTTCTCAACGGTCACCACAAATTTCCAAGATTTCTTCCTAAAGCCTACCTAGCCTAAACCTAGGTCACTATTTATCATCTCTCACCTTTCCTTGCCTACTTCTTCTTCTCCTTCCCTAATCTCCTTCCATTGTGTGTAGGTGTGAGTGGTGAGAGAAAACGATTTTGTGTGCAGATACGGTGGTGCTCCGCTCTCTTCTTCCTCCTCTCTTTCGTATTTTTATTGGCCCTAATTCTACTTCACCCCTGCTTAGCACTTAATTAGTCCAACATTCTTTTAGTTTGCTTTATCTTTGTTTGTGTTCTGGTTTGAGAGAACCAAAATTTGAAACAAAAAAAAAGGAATCAAAATTTGGGAGGAGCCCAGTTGCTCCACCGAGAGCCTGCTGTCCCAACCGAGAACCTGCTGTCCAACCGGAGCCTGCCTGGCCCTTCCCGGCTGGCTGGGGGGGTCGGAATTTTAATTTTAATTTTAATTTTTTTTAAAAAAAACGAAGCTTCTGATTTCTGATGGGATGCTGGTTGAGATGCTGGTTTCGAATGCTGGACTAGATACTGGTTTAGGATGTTGGCTTCGGATCTGGATTTTTGCTAAGGCGGAAAAAAAATTGGATTTTTGGCTAAGGCTATTTTAAAACTGGATTTTTGCTAAGGCTACTTTAAGACTAGATTTTTGCTAAGGCTATTTTAATACTGAATTGTTGGCTAAGGCTAGGGAGAAATAAAACCTCGGGGGTACTAAACTCACTAAGACCTTGGGAAACAACTAAACTAAATAAAACTTTGGAAGACACTACACTCGATAAGTGCAAAGGAACCTACATATCTTGGAAGCTAAACTCTGGAGGTTTCCACAAAGGTCTTGGAAACTAGACTTTGGAATCTAAGGCTATGGAGGTTCAAAGCTTCGCCGTAAAATTGGGTTTAACACCAACTTTAGGACTTGTGACACTCCACGGGTTCAAAGCTCCGCCGTCTAAGAGTATTTTAACACACACTGTAGGACTTGACATTGTCACTAGTTCAAAGCTTCGCCGTCCCGAGGGGGGGGTCCACGCAACAAGGGGGATATTAGAAGAAGATAGAAAAGACAAACTTAGAAACACATGTGACAAAGCCAAAGCTTCGCCGTCCCGAGGGGGGGTCCACGCAACAAGGGGGATATTAGAAGAAGATAGAAAAGACAAACTTAGAAACACATGTGACAAAGCCAAAGCTTCGCCGTCCCAAGGGGGGGTCCACGCAACAAGGGAAAGATTAGAAGAGGGTGAGGACACATAAGTGAGGAAAAATACATGTTTTAGTACACGTAAAGACACACAACTTCACAAGCTAAAGGCCCCCCAAAGCGGCATCGCCAAGGTACGGTGGGGGATGACTTTAGGATTAGGACACGACCCCAAAAGACTCCTAAATTCACAAGTTAGCTCACAAAGGTACAACAAGAGAGAAACAAGGACTCTTAACTCGTAACAAGGGTATCACAAACGCATGAGAAGTATACAAGGCAAGATAGAAGGACCCCCAAGGACCTTTAAAGCTTGAAATCTAGCAACAATGAAGCAAAAAGTGTTCCAAAAACACCATAGAGGTTTTTGACTTCAAACGCCAAAATATCCAAAGCAAATTGGACCCACGGACCCAAACAAAAGTGAGGGGGTGTTTTAGAGAGAGAAATGGGGCCCTTATATAGGTTTCCCAAGGGCTCACCCCTCTCTCTAAAGCTCTAAGGTAACCTTATCGACGGGGATTTTCATCCTCATCCTCAAAGATTTTCATCCTACATCCTAAATTTCTACTTCTACCATCTATGCTGGACCAACATCCTAACTTTTGGAGATTACCTCCAATCGCCAAACGGATTGCGCCGTTGGATCCAGATCGCCATATTTAGTCCTAAATCCCCCACCCCCATACCGAGGCCAAAAATCCATCGTAGGCTAATTTAGTTTAAAAACCAAATCGTGGTAAAATCCTAGATCTTGGGGGTCTCCTATTTTGAGATATGTGAATAGCCTAGGGTCTCCGGTAGGTGCAAGAGAGTCGGGAAGGACTTTTGGTTGACTTCGTTTCGCTACTGTATGGTCCCGGAATGCCGGTCAATGCGGCGGGGACCCCGCCACGTGGTTAATTCCCAAGGAATCTCGCCGGTTCGGGTACTTGCTGCTATCGGAATGTCGTGAAACTTCATAGAGCGCATTATTAACATAAAACAAGCTAGTCTAATTTTTAGTGAGATTTTATTGTAACCTGGGTAATTTCCACGAAATTCCCGTTGGAGGTTAGGAGGGTTGACCATCCGGAAAAAGGTTCTTCTGCAAGTCGGAAGATGCCGGAATTTTTCACGTGACCTCTCAGGGAGTCGCATGAAAGACGTGCACGTGTGTTTCCGTACCTGGCACGATTGGTCAGTGGAGATTAAAACTGGCCATCTCCTCGAATTAGCGATGGTGCGGGAATCTTCTGCAAGTGGAAGAATCTTGGCGAACCGATTTCGTCGTTAGACTCCTGGCATGGGATTCACCTTAGAACACCATCCTTGGATTGTAGATTCCTCCACGGGCCCGGTCTTGCGTGAGTGGCTCCTGCATGCTAACAATCGGGATTTTGGGAATTCGTTGATCTAATAAGGAACTCTAAATCTAACTCTAGGACCCGACCTAGTGGCCTCGCTGTGGATCCCTCGGACCAACCTAGCCATGAATCGCCACATTCATGTTGGAGTTTAGCCCTTTTGGGGCTGTGTGACTCGAATCCTCCAAATCTAACCTTTTTGTTATTTCTATACTATTTTTAGGCAAGGTTTGGAGGATTCTAAGTAAAGAACACAAATCTAGACCAAATACTATAATGGGTATGATACAACCCTATTTCATCCACCCGTCCGCCCGCTAGTAAATAGGTCGTCCGCTTGACCGTCCATCAGTAAAACGGCCATCCGCCGAGGTAAATTCGGACGATCGCCGATTTACTCAAGCGTCCGCTAGGCCTGCTGCGTCCAGACGTCCAGACGTCTGAAATTTGGATGCAAATTGGCCCCGGACGTTACAATCCGTCAACCCTAGGAGTCACTGATAGACTGCACAAGTCTTCATGTTTATGGATAAGGAGGTTAACTTCTAAACCCATGATATTAAGCTTAAGTTAATGTTTGGACTTTGGACTTCGTTATAAGTATTTAAGATTTTTCTTATACAAATAAAGATGTATTAACCCCTTGTACAATGCAAGTTGCTATTGAAAGAAGCTGCATTGTCGTGTTGACATAGGAATCATGCTATGAAAATAAACAATTCGAACGATCTTAGTGAGCAAAGTGAAACTCACATGTAGACATAATTAGCAACAGTACAATCAATGAAGAACAATTCGAACAATTCATGGTTAGTAACTTCGAAGTCTCGCAGATTATGAGCCCTAATTTTCTTGTTCCTGTTGTTGCTACACTATGACATAGACTATAGTAGTTAATGATATTAGTGAGACGGATTAGTTAGTGGAATTCATTAGTGAGATTTGTGAGAGGAATCGGTGAGATATGGTATATCGGTTTCACTGAAAGGGTTCAATGGGAGATTTGGTGCCCTGACACTTGCTTTGTTTAATTCTAGCGCCTACTTAATGAATTAATGCAATGCTGTTTTTCCACTTAAAAACATTCAACAGTCAAAGTTTTCTTCTATTGTAACGCTTCTTCCAGTCATGAGTGAAGCTTGTATCATTAGTCCTAATTCTACATGACAATAGTGCTCCTAGACAGTAATATGGTGATTATCGTGATTTTCTTTGCAACAAAAGTGTGATTCATGATGTCTGGACTCTCCTAGACTAGTAGAGCCATCTCATGATTGCACAACAATGAAGGACTATTCCATTTCGTGATTATGCTCTTAGACGATCATTGGCTTCGAATTACCACTTGTTGTTTTGGCAGAAGTTGTGATTCGTGACTTTGTCTATTGAAACAAGCAAACAGTAAGAGTGATTAAGTACTCATGCCAGCGAGTGGGACTTCGTGACCATCATGCAAGTAGTTTATCAATACTGTGAGCACTGCTGTGATTCCTTTTCAGTAGTCTCTCCTATCAAATCATAAGAAAGTGAGACTTGAATGGAGAAACAAAGACATACGGCTGTGGATCTTGATTAAATCGCATTGTATGTAGATAGGTGACTTCTACACATGAAGTGGCGATTTTTGTGTGATTTATTGGTAGCTTGAACGAGATTAAGTGCATACGATGAGGTGAGGTGGCGAATGTAGAGTATCATCTTCCTAATGCATAGAAAGAAGTTTCCAATCAATCGTTTTCTTCTGTACAATATGTATAGAGTATCATCCTCCTAATGCATAGAAAGAAGTTTCCAATCAATTGTTTTCTTCTATACAGTATGTGTAGAGTATCATCCTCCTAATGCATACAATATCATCATTCCTTGAATCCTTGCTCATCCAATCAACCGTTTTCTTCTGTACAGTATGTAGGATCGCTACAGTTGATTTCAGTCGTTCAGGAGACTTCAATTCCACTTCTAATCGACTGACTTGTGAGTGATTGGTTCTGGTATTTTATATAGTCCGTTCAAGTTAGACTGCGCTTGATCGACAGGGCTTGACTTGTGATTACGTGCCTGTGTTGAGGTCTTCGAATTCTTGGGCTCAAAAAAACATCAGTTGGTATAAACACTACAAAAAGCAATCTAGTTACATTTGGTTTGAGAGCACGTGCTTCCTGATGTAGATCAAGCTCAGTTTATTTTGATTTTAGTGTCCTTCTTTACTTCAACAATGGTCTTAGCTTGCTTGTGAAAAGCTCTATCTTCTTGTTTATTCTTAGCCTTTTGCAAATTAAGACAACTTTGAGCTAATTCTCAGCTTACTTTCACTAAAGGGGAATTTGTTGTTGGTCACATTGGAGCTGATGTGGTCTCGGTACTTATTCTTACTTCCTTGTTTTACTATCTTCCTTGTTTTGCAATGTTTAGAACGCTTTTGCTTATGAAAGCAGGAATTGATTTGCCCATTGAACAGGAGGGCACCTGGTCCAACAGGGGGCGAGGTGGAAGATCCAGGGGATGAAGCAATGTAAGTCAAGGCAGAAGGGGTGAAGAATTTCCAGAAATTGATGCCACGTTAGATGGAGACCAGAGGGAGAAGGGGCAGAAAGGAAAAAAATTTAAACTTGAGGAAGAAAGACAATTAACAAGAAGTGTCTTGAGGATTTTACAATTTCCCATCACTAGAAACGGACAAAAGGGGACTGCTTTCTAGGAGCAAATCTTCCAGCACTACAATGAGCGAAGACCAAACCATTTCCGGCCCGCTTGTTCCTTAGAATCAAAGTGGGGCTTAATTAAACACGACGTCACAAAGTTCATCGGTGTACTTCAACAATGCTCAAACCTAAATGTCAGTGGTGCCAATGCAGGTGATGTACTGAAAAGGGCATTAGAATTGTACAGAGTGAAGACGCCTAAGAATACGGAGTTCACATACTTGCATGTCTGGGAGCTCGTGAAGGATGTGCCTCGGTGGAATTTAGGTTGCACACAGGAGAAGCCTAGCACTCAAGTCATGAAGAGAAAAGAAGTGTCTTTTGATTCCAACTTCACTTTCTCGCAGCCAGATAGTAGTTCTCATGATGGAGGAGGTTCACAAGCCAATGCTAGCTGACAGTGACCACAAGGATCAAAGCATGCCAAAGAGGAGCGGCGCGTGACAGCTTCACGTGAGACTCCAGCCCTAGCTCAAGCTACGGCAACAAAAGCCATGGCAGATGCAACCCTCAAGAAAACAAAAACAATGGAAGACGCCAACTTGTTGATGCTGATGATTCATTCCACAGAGATTTTCATATATGAATGTGCAGCCAAGTATTTAAAGCTCCGACAGGAGGAGGAGCTCGAAAAGTTGGAGACTCGTTTGGTAGAGGAGCATGCATGAAAATCCAGTGTCTAGCAGACACCTCCACCGATTCCTGTCAAGTCCGCTCACGTTCTTCAAACAAGAGTAGCTTACAGCAATGAAGCCACCAACCCAGGGGTATAAATTCCAACGTTCAACATCTGATCATAGGCATGATGGCCTAGGGCAGGGTGAGAAAGCTGCAGGTGTTGGAGTTCCTCAATATGAGGGCTCTGATCCAGAGGGTGGCAATTTTTTGGGCCTGCAGGACAGAGGGCATTCCCTTTACAACCAACAGGGCGTTTTCTTCCAGGTCGATGACAGTGGAGGTGCCCAAGAGCGTCACAACATAGGTCTAGGCAACTTTGGTGACCACAAAGATGATAGGGACGGGTACAGTGGAGCTGATGAAGGAATCGGCAACGACGTTTTCCCCATTGGAACCCAAGCATGGACTCTTGAACATGAAGAGGACAAAGTCGATGATTGTGGGCAAGAAAACCATTACAACGAGCATGACAGGTATTCCCAACATGGCCATGGTGACAAGGAGGAACGTGAAGACATAAAAGACGAAGTCTACCATGAACCTCGTTGTCGTTCTGAAGGTGGTGCTGGAGACTCCTACCACAACTCATCTGTGAACCCAGTGACAAGTAAGCCCACTTTCTTGTGATAGCGTCCTTGTAATGCAGAACTTCATGATCGATGGTTGTCCACTTTCATTTCCGCTTTCCAATTGTGAGTCTTGAATCTTCATTGTGTGAATTTTATATTTTAGTCTATATGCAGATTTGACGTGACAGGCTTGGGAAAGGTATGGATTTAAGAAGGTAGCATATATGAAGGTTGATCGTTTGAAAGAGCTTAGTGAAATTGGTCACCTCAATTGTGTTAACTTCTCCACATATGAACGTTGGTCTTGTGAGAGAGTTTATAAAAATTGGTCACTTCATTTGTGTTAACTTTTGCGCAAGTGTGAGCCCCCAATTCGTCACTGGGGACTCACAGTTGTTGTTTTTTCGATTTTTACAAATTTAAGTATAGTTTTATATACAAAAAGCCCAAAAAAGAGTGTAAAATCAAAATAGGTATGTCACGTACCGATATAGCATTTGATCCCTTATAGGTTATTTTCCCCCAAATAAACCCCATTTCCACTTGTATATAGGTTAAAACGTGAAAATGTAGGAAAATAGTAGAATTAAGGCTAATCCAATCCAAACAGCCCAAATCTATGGTACATGTGACATCTTATGGCTAAAATTGGTCCGAGGGAATACCGTTGAGGTCCTAAGTCCATTCCGAGAGATAGATTTCACTTTCCCCATAGCATAGACGAATTAGAAGAAACCCCAATTGTTAGCCTACAGGAGTTACAAACTCAAGATGGACCCGTAAGAGGAATCTACAGGTGGAGTATGGTGTTCTAGGTTGGAAATCACATTTGGGACTCAATGGCGAAATCGGCTTGTCAAGATTCCCTTGTCTGTGAAAGATTTTCTAATTGCCGGAATTAAAAGGAGAAGACAGAATTTGATTCTCCTCTGACCTTTGTGCAAAGTAAGACTATGAGCTTGCACATCCTTTGTGGAATTCCATAAGAGGTTCCATAAAAAATTTCTGAATTTTCTGACATAGAAGATGCCCTTCCGGACGGTCAACTGCCAAAACCTACGATGGGAAATTCCTAAAAATTACCCAGGTTGCGGTAAAATCTCACTAAAAATTAGATTAGCTTCTTTTATGCTAATAAGATGCCTCACCAAGTTTCAAGACATTCCGATAGCCAAAAGTGCCCGAACCAGCGAGATTCCACGATAATTGACAAATTTGAAGTTTACAATGGAGTTGACTTGCGTACCGAGAGCATACGAAATCGGAATGAGGTCAAAGCTAGGTCTTTTTTTGCTCCCCCATACCTACTAAAGAACCTAGGCTAGTTACTTTTCTCAGAAAAGTCAACCTCCAAAATTTGGATTTTTATCCCATTTTCGTGTCTAGTTAGCGATAGGTTATGTTACATTTTTTGGAGTTTGGTTAAGGAGTGGAGCAATCTCTAAGATTAAAAATGACCTTCTGAAGCCAACGGCGCAATCGATTTTCAATTTGGAGTTGATCTCCAAAAGTTAAAAGTTTGGAGCAGCGTAGAAAGTCAAAATTGATTATTTAGGATGGAAATCTTAGATGATAAGATTACTACTAGGAAAAAAAGAGGGGATGAGTGCCCTTGGAAATGTATATAAAGGGATTCATTTCCCTCTCACAAACACCCCTCGTAGTCATATTTGGGTTCACTTTACACATTTGGGTCCATTTAGTTGAATTTTGGCCATTTTAGGCCACGTTGCTAAAATTGTGTGTTTTGGGAGCATTTTGAGCTCCGTTGTCACTACTTTTCAAGCTCTCTTTGAAGGACATTAGGGTCCCTTCAAAGTTTGCCTTGTTTCTTGCATTAAGATCCTTTTTGAAGTATTATTGTTGGATTTTTGGGAACTTTGAACTAATTATAGAGCTTACCTCCCATCGTACCTTGGCGATGCCGCTTTGGGGGGACTCTAGTGCTTGACGTCTAACCTTGAGGTGTTGTTCATATGGCCAATTTGCTAGTTATTTGGGAGTTTAGTACGTGGTACAATTACGGAAGCTATATTTCTTTATGTTTTTGAGTAAAAGAGAAAATATGGCAAAGCTATAGTCCCTTATGTTTAGAATTTCGGATGTGAGAGAAAATACGGCGAAGCTATAGTCCCTTATGTTTAGAATTTCGGGTATGAGAGAAAATACGGCAAAGCTTTGGCTCTAAGAGGTCTTAGAAAAATTCCATAAAAATTAGGTGCTAGTTGACACTTTCATTTTTTCACTAGTTACCAAGTTTAGTTTCCAAAACACCATTTTAGAATATCAAGTTTAGCATCCAAAAGAGTAAATAGATTATCGGTAAGTGGAACAAGAAACTTTGAAAGATCATTTCGGACCAACCTTTAATATAGGCAACCTTTCTTTTAAGTTATCCTTTAAGGATCAAAATACACAAAAAAACAAAAAAACTCCAAGAGGGCCTGGACGGAGGACCATCAAGGGCTTGAAAGGGGAGCAACAAGAAGGCCGAAGGGGAGCAGCAAGAGGTCGGAACGGGCAGCCAATAGCACCTTGCCTCCGCCACGCCACCACGGACACGGGGTCGGGCCGCTCAGAAACTGCCACGTGGCGCAGCCATGGCAAGGGTCGCGCGACTGCGGTACTGAGGCTTGACTGCATAGCCACAGCACCCCAGTTCGGAGCTTGGCTGAGTGTTGATTGGGTCCAATTCAGAGGGAAAAAAACTCCTTGAATGATCTGAAATTTTGGAAGCTCCCAACTGGGAATTTAGAAACGAAAAGATGGGAGGAATTTTGGTGAATCATTTCAAATAGAACAAACTCCACTCATCAACCTTTCATGTCTAAGTCACCACTTAAAAAAAATAGGAGCTTCAAGGCAAGGAAGAAACTTAGAACAAATCTCACAAATTCATAGTAGATTACAAAGTTCAAGTACAAGTGAGAACAATGAAATGACAATTTAGAGGTTGAAGAGACAAGTGGAAGTGGATAAGATTAGGAGAAAATCTTAGGAAACAAGTTTGAACCATTAGAATTAGGATTAGACAATAATTGATCAAGATAGGAGATAGAAGTTCAAAGGTCAATTATTATTGTAGAAGTTGAAATCAATTATTTAGTTCAAAACAAGTCAACTCTTGGAATAGTTAAATAATTGAATTAGAATAGTGTTAAAAGAGAAAGAGAGATTAGGAGAAAAAGAAAAGAAGGGAAAAGTCCAAGAAGTTGGCAAACTTTGTACGGAAACTCCTACTTTAAGCCGTGGGCAAAATTACCAAACGATTCTGAAACATGGCGAATGATGGGGAGTTTGAAGGGGCATACAACTACCTCAACAACGGCACCAACTCCGAGGTAAGTTCCTAACTACAAACCCTCCATTTCAAATTCTCCAAAATAGATATTTAAAAGTAGGGTCGAACTCTCAAGTCAATTCAGAGTGTTAAAAATAGGATTATTCCAAGAACTATGGAATTAGTGTTGTAGAGCCTAGTTAGAGGTTTCCAAAACCGTCTCATACTTAGAATTTGGAATCAAATTGAAAGAGATATTAGTGGATGAAGTTTAGGAGTAATATTGGATGAAATTTAGTACATTTCATCCAAGTGGAACAAGAATGAAAACTTAGGTAGAAACATAAATCTAAAATCCAGAAGTGAAACAAAAATTAGAATTCAATTGTAGGTTAGTAGAAAACCATGGATGAAGTTAGAAGTACCGATTAGCGGTCAAATTTCATCCATCGATAACTCCTAGTAGGGAAGTCCAATTAGCAAGTGTCTTAGCATTTTGAAAAGCTAGAATTAAGACCTACAACGAAAAATTAACAAAAATGTAAAAATAGTAAACTGTTCAGAGTAGCACCAAGCCACATAAATAGGATAAGGATAAAACAATTACTAGAAAGGGTAATCAAAGAGAAAAGTTAGAGTTGGAAATAGGTAGAAGGCACTTAGTAGAGTCCAGAACTAGTTTAATTTAGGAAAAATTCTTAATCATTTAGGAACAAACAACGGATGAACTTTGGGTCAAGATATGGATGAAATAGGTTAAAACTCATCCATCCAAGTCCAAACTTAGAACTTGGGTAGAAGTGAGAAATATAGAGTCAGAGTCAAAAACTCAAAGTAAAATAGAATAAGGAAAGAGTTTAAATTCTAGGATGAAGTTTGGATAGACTTATAGAAGCTAGAACTTCATCTTCCCATAATTTTTGTTAGGAAGGTCGTATAATGTTAAGTTTTATATTTTTAGAAATGGCATGAAATTCTCTCTCTTCCTATATGGCTAAATTTAGATTGTTTCACATTTCATTCAAAAACCACAGCAGCCTAGTTGGTACGCCCCAATTAAAGTAAACATTACAAATTGGGTAGCTTTTCTTGATTTCCTCAGTTTTCTTGCAACCTTGTGTATGTTTAGGATTAAAAAAGATCCATTGCTTGGAAGGCACAATGGATTAAACGCTAGGCACCCATAGAATGAATTAAACCCCAAAACACTTAGAGCCTAGTTGTGCTCATTTATTTACCAAGGGTGGGTAAATAAGCGTTCACAGCAGGTGACGAAGAAGACAGCACAGGCGGTAATTTTGTCAGTTTCTCTGCAAGTCAAGAACAGCAGAGCGAAGGTGGCAGGTCCACAAGCGCAAGGCGCAACTTGTTCCGACTTTCCAATGACAAGTATAGTATACACAAAGTCAAACCTCTCCTTTTTCCATGATAGAAGTCAATATGTGTTCATCATTTTCCTTTGAAGTTACAGAAGTGCCTTACTTGTTTGTTCTAAGAAGCTCTTACTCTATAAGTCAAGAGAAGAGCGTCTAAAGGTAAATGAACCGTATTGAAACAGTACTACCGTTTTCCAATTGAAGGCAATGCAATATATTTGATAGGTAGCCACATATGCCAGTTTTGATGTCCATAAGTAGAACCCGATGTGACCTCTATGTAAGTTGAATTGGTCAAATATGTCATATGCTACCCTCACTACTGTCAATCTTGTAGAGAAGCAGACTTGTATAGCGGCGGCCATGGTTATGGATTTCAGTAGTCAGTGGCCACCACTCCCCTCCAATTGCGAGGCAGTCTGCAGCTTCACATGCCTGCTATCCGTTCCAGCCAACCAAACTTTGATGAGCAACAGCGTCGCCAGAGCTTCATGCCTCCCAGTAGAACGTCATTGGGAAGTTGTAGTTATAACAAATCACAGTTTTTGCAGCCAATGAATGAAAACCCTACAATAGCCTTGGACGACTCCAAAGATACAAAGGGAGGCAGCAATGCAAATAGAAGTTTGGATTTGAATTCGGCACTGTATTTTCCTTGAATACGTTAAAATATTTGGAGTGTGAGTTGTAGGTCCTAGAAATGCTTATATGTAAAACAAGTTCAAGTATGAGCAGTAGCTTCTATGAATGTCCATATGTAAAGCAAATTGAGGTATGTGCATGAAGGTAGGTACACCCAAATGTATGTGACCTCAGACCGCCATCTTTACTCTATGTACAACTCTGAAATCAGTATTGTACCTATGTAGAAGAAACCATTGTACAACAAAATTGTATCTCTTTGAAAAAAATTCATACAATATCCTAATGCCATGTGGGCTGGTGCATTTGAAACTCCTTTCACTTGCCAACAAGAACATCTGAAAATTTGACCAGACTTTTAGTAGTAATAACGAGGCTAAGCAACAGAAAGTGGCAGATTTGGAGGTACCTACTTCATCTCCTTGGAATGCCTACATGTAAAAGAAGTTCAAACATGAGCAATAGCTATTACCTACATGTCAAAAAAGTTCAAGTATGAGCAATAGGTATTAGGAAGGCCCACATGTAAAACGAAGTCAAATGTGGGCAGTAGCTCCTTTAAGTGCCCACAAGTGTTCGATAAGATCTCCTCTTAGACTGTAGTGTGTATCTGGATTTTCAATTTGTACTGTTCCCATCACTAAATCTTCATACGAAAGATCACAACGCATTGGCAAAACTCTGTCAACATCAAATGGGAAATCTAGCCCTGCATCTTCCTCATCCTCTAGAATCATGTTGTGCAAGATATAGCATGCGAACATGATGTCTGCAATGCAATCTAGACTCCATTGCCGACAAGGATTTTGGATGATGTTGAATCGAGCCTGCAACACACCGAAGCAGCGTTCCACATCTTTTCAGGCACTTTCTCGTTGTTGAGCAAAGTAACATTGTTTCTCAGGTGTGTGTATTGTCTGGACAAAACACGACCACTGTGGATATATACCATCTGCAAGCAGGTAATACCGGTTGTATAGGATGCCATTTACCACAAATTCCATGGCATGGGCTTCACCCGTGAGCATGTTGTGTATGAGCGGGCTTCGATCAAGAACATTCAAATCATTATTTGCACTAGGCAAACCAAAAAAGACATGCCATATGTGGAGTCCCTTGTCTATTATGGCCTCTAATATAATGGATCTTCTTCCATCTTTGTTACCGTAGTTTCTCTGCCAAGCCACGGAACAATTCCTCCAATTATAATGCATGCAATCAATTGAAGCAAACATATCGAGCCAACCGCAATCTGCATTTATAGCCAACTGTTTTTCGAAGTCGGCTCTTGTAGGTTGCCTCAAGTACTGCTCCCCAAACTCCACACGAATGGCAATGCAAAACCACTTCATAGCAACCATAGCCGTGGATTCAGCAAGCCTACAATACTCATTAGTGGCATTAGCTGTTACACCATATGCAAGCGTTCGAATTGCTACTATACATTTTTGGATCAAAGTAAGTCCTAATTTATCAACTGCATCACATTTTTGTTGAAAGTAATTATCACCAGCACAAACCCTTTCCATGATGGATAAAAACAACAGCCTCCACATTCGGAAGCGGTGACGGAAATGAGTTGGTCCATAAACTGGAGTCTTAGAGAAGTAATCAGCAAACATTCTGTCATGTCCTTCTTGCCGTTCTCTCTCTAAATCCCACCGTCCTCGCCTCGAGCCTCTCCCTTGTACCTCAGGCTCAACAATAAATGCCTGAATGTGCAAGAATTTTATGCATCAGAAACCATTGAAAACTACCATTTCTATTGCGAAGTGCAAGAAAATCCATTTTGGGCTTTCGGTGCCATAAGTTTTGCATAGTAGAATCAATTGAAATAAGAATTACATTTTCAAAAGGCTTATGTGATTTTCTATTTAAGCAAAAAAATTCTAAAAATCAAAACACAAATTCAGACCACTAGAGCCTATCCAAAATCCATATTGTATCCCCAAGGGGACAATGGTAGTTTAGGAGTTTAACCTCTAAAGGACCAAGCTACGTTTGTTGGCAATATAGATTTTTGGGGCAGCTCACTATGAATGGAAATTTTATTTTTTTCCTTCAAATTTTTCACACAACAAGGGGGCAAGAAGTAGTTTTAAGGCCCAACAATTATCATGACTTTTGACTACATTGTTAAAAAGTTATAGCATGATATGTTGTTGGTTTCTCAACTTGGGTAGTCCAAGCAAATAAGAAGAAATCACTTTTTTTATAAATAAAAATTTCAAATTGGTTTTCTAGATTTATTTATACATGGAAAGCTTTGAATCATTCTATTTTGATTAATAAGATGAAAGTTATGAGGAAGTTAAGTTTGTGGGCAATTATGGAATCTCTACTCTAAAATAAAATGTGAAGTCCTTTATTATACTAATTTTTTTTTAAATTTGAAGAAAAATAAATTCATAGGATGTATATTGTTTATTACAACATTACAACCATTGGGATTATCATTTTCAAATTGCAAAAATGAATTCTTAACAATTTAGTATTTTGAATCTTTTTCTACTTCTTTCTACTTACTGTTCTTTTCCTATATGTTGTACAATTCCGAATAATATGAAAAATTTAAAGCATGTAGCCAACTTGTCTACAAAAATGAATCCAAAGAAGCACCACCATTTTGGACGTTTCTTCATAGAAAAGTGAGCTTCTAAAGTGCAGTTGCCTTGTTCTTTGGAGAGTCAAGAAAAATTATACTGAATTTGAAAGCTAATATTTTGCAAGCTACATGTTGAAAATTTCTTAAAAAAAATTCCACATGTTCTCAAGTCAGCATACAACAAGATCCTATGGTTACATGTGTCCAACAAAATAAAAATAAAAATTTAGTACTTATATCAGAGATGGCTGTTGTGGAGCATTTTTGGTGAAAACATAGTAAATTAACTTTTGAGGTTAATCATCACGCACCTGATCCAAGTAGTTGTTGAAGATGATGTCGTCTTGTTTGTCATCTTCATTGATCGCTTGTACATGGGCACCTAATCTTGCTCTCCATGCAGCCATACTTACAAAACAACAATTGCAATGTCTTCAGCACCACAAATGATCCTCAGCACCACAAATGTATCCTGAACACCAAAATTTGTCTTCAGAAACCAAAACTTCACCCTCCCACGAAAATTTGACCCTCTCACCTGAACTTTCCACAAAATTGAACAGCACTTGGAAAACTATACAGAATGCAAATCACAGCCTCCTTCTGAACTGAAATTGGGGTTGTGAAGGAGGAAGATCTACAGTGAAGTAACACCAGCTGGCCCTCAGAACTGGTTGACTTTCATAACTTGTCCACATCTTTTTTGGAACGCCGTACAATTTACAAATGGTGAGCCTGAATGCTGCTTCCACCGTAGGGCAACGCCAGCTCATTCGAACCAGTGTTTTTTTTTCTGGCGACAAACTCTACAGTAAAGCCCTGCGTGCCCTCTCACCAAAGGTGAATTTTGGGAGGGAGCCAGGCGCAGTGGCTTACAGGCCTGACAACCTAGCATTTTGTCGCCAGAAAAAAAAACGCTGCTTCGAACATGGGCTCTTCAATTGCCACGCCAATTAATCACTTGGCGTCCCTACATGGTGCCCCTGCCGTGGGGTTGCCCTTACTTGTGTGCTTGAACTTGCGTAGAGATTGCTCAATGTCTATGTGATGAGCTTGATTGCACGTATCCCAGTAGGAGCTTCTTGATACATTCATAATCACATATCCACAATATTGGCAGCAAGACAGTGTTGATGCCAGTTTTGTCCATCACTTCATTCACTTGGCAGTTTTGAAGGAATTTTTTTTAAACAGCAAGAGCTGTGAACGAAGGGCAGACTCTGTATGTTGTAATTGGATAGTCTAGAAGGATTCAATTCCCTTGTTAGTGATATAATGTTTTTTATATGGGACTTACAATTTGAAAATAAAAGCATTGGACAATTCTATAGTATTACAATGTGAAATTGTGAAAATTTGTTTAACCTTAGAGAAAATAATTTGCCATTATATAACATATTGTTTTCCCACTTAACAATTGTAGGTATACGGAATGACAAAAAATAGATTTATATTTGCACTCAATATTTTCACATATCGCAATTTGTACTTTCTTAATAAATAAAAATTAAGCAAAATTCCACATTTTGAAATCAAATTTATCTCATTGTTTCCACCAACAGAGTTAGGTGTCGCAAAAATAGCTCCCTACTACGGCACGGGTATAGCCTCCTAGCAAAATACAAAAAATAGGTTATAGGATTGTTGATAATGACCCTTGAATTGCAAGTTTGGTGATACAAGCATAGGTTGACCTTAGCCTTTGAAATAGTTGCAAGTGTCTTCTTATCGTACAAACTCACAGTTGATATTATTGATCTTCCTTGCCAAACTACTTGGAGGGTGAACACGCTAAGAACTTAGGGCCATTGATGGATATTGATAAGGCATTTTAGCTTCATTTGACCTTGGATACCACCAAGAGGCTCTGGATCTTAAGTGTGGGCACATTTAATGACATAGGGGACAATTATTGCAGATCAATGCATGATCAATTTTTGAAGCATATTAAGGCATTTCTTTGCTAGATTGGAAGCTCTCATTTTGCACTTTGGTAAAGGATAAGCATCAAAGGTCACCTAGGTTTTAATGACTAACATACCTTTGAGCTTCTACTTTAGCATTTGGAGAATAAAGCTCTCCAAACCTATAAGCAATGAATAGAAGTCAATTGGTTCAATCTTCAGCAAATTAAGCAATATTGGAAGGCATGGATAGAGCTTAGTACTAATTTCAAAGAGGGTGCTACATCACTAGAGAAAAAAACCAAGCCTCTGGAGGGCCGCCCTTTGCAATGACACCTTTAAGGATTTCCACATCATCGCTGGCCCTGTAGATTCTTAATAATCCAAAGTTCACCTAATCTGACTTTCACAAAGGATATCAAGACATAATAATCATGGTCCATTGGGACAACATAGTATAGGATGTCTAACTAACAAATTAAACAAATTAAGCCAAATTAAGCCAAATTAAGCTAAATTAATAGGAGTTCAATTACTGTAAGTCAAATATAGGAATTGTTTTCAAAGTCAAATTTTAGACCTCATTTAGGCATAGTAGAATAACTTTTTCAAAAAACTTAAAACTAAGTTAGTGTGGGGAATCTAGCTAACTTTCATCTCCAAAAATGCATTTGAGATTTTGAGATTCCAACTAAAAGTTATGGCCAAATTTTAGAGAGGTGTTGGAAGGGACATTTTCTTTGACATTTTCAAACACCCTCTTTGAATTTTATTTATAAATTTTTATTGGAGGTTGTAAACCTCCAACGTATTTTTGGAAATAAAATTTAACTTGATTTTCCAACTTCTTTTAGCTCAATTTTTTTTGAAAAAGTTATTCTACTATGCCTAAATGAGGTCTAGATTTTGACTTTAAACACAATTCTTGCATTTGACAATGAATGGTCTATCTTAAAATTATCCCATAGCCTTTAAGATTTATGATAGACAATTGGTTTCTCTATAAAAACAACCTCTTCACCCTTCATTCTCACCAAATGTCAATGAAGTAAGTCTTTCACAGTAAGGTGCATCCAAGTTCAAGGTATCCATTAATCAAGATTAAGGTGCATTAGAGTACCTTAATCTTGATTATTTAACACCTTGTACTTGGATTTTGAGCCACTAACAAGCATTTGACATAGTGACATAAGGTAAATAGAAATAGGGGAAAAACTAGTCCTTAAGCAAAATAAGTTGTAATCCACAGAATCCTCTAAGGACTACAAGGCGGCCCTTTGGAGGCCTGATTTTTTCTCTAATGTCTTCCTTGTTGCCTTCTGATGATGTAGAAGAGACAAAACCCAAGACATTTGTTGAAAAAAATTCCGAAGAAGGTACTAAAGGGAAGCATAAAATTAATCAGATTTTAAAGGTGAAATCTATAGAAAAATTATATCAATTATTGTAATTTCTCAAAGTTCAATTTCTAAATTGTTAATAGTTATAATCTTAATTTTGAAATTAGAATATTATTATAATATATATAAAAATAGAAAATACAAAGTAAAAACACAAAATATTTTACAAATTGAATTCTATCACATGTAGCATAATTATCATTGCAATATTTCAATTAATTCTTTGTATTGTTCAAAATTTAATCCCTAATGACCCAAGTGTCCATTCAACGGACACTTGAGAACTTGGGTAGGATTATACAAAGTCAATTTGGGTTGGATATTCACAAAATTTTGATAAAAAAAAATGAAAACATGTACCCCCTTAGTGGGAATATAATTTTTTTCTAATCAGGTACCCGGATCAAAAGTTATGCCGCCCTAAACCTTTTCACAACTTGAGCAATTTGGGCATCTTCTGCTAAAATCCTCATCAACTTTTGAAATTTGGTATATATTTTACTAATAAAATATCATACAATTGTCTCCAAAAAATAGTTCTCAAATCGTATTCTAAGAGGAGTCAAACTTTGTTAGCTATGAAGGGGCAATTTTGAGATAATATATTTTCTTCTAACTTCAAGCCCTAATGTCTTGCATTTTGTGAAGTCAAAATACTTGAAATTTTTGGCACATATTGTTGCAAATGTCTATTTATAACTTTTCACTGTTTGAATTCTAAATTAAAAAATTCTTCGTTGCACAAGAAATCATCAAAAAATGACTAGTGATAGTGTATTGCCAATTCACTTTACCCTCCTTGCATTCCAAGGTGATTTAGAGTAAGCTAGATTCTATATTTACTTCTAAAATTTTGTGTGAGTATAACTACCAAGGTTTAGAACTCAATAGTGGATAGATTTAAATTCATCAAGAGCAAAATTTTACTCCGAGAGGTCTCAAAATCTACTAACTTCATTTCACATGAATAAAAGATTTTTCTTTTCTCACTTCAAATGTTATAATCTTTTATACTAGTCTACTACACTTTTGTACAATTAAAGTTCCAAAAAAAAATTAATTTTAATTTTGGGCAATGTACTAAAAAATAGCAATTTTTGACAATTTCTCTTAAGAAACACCTCTAGTCCTTTAAGAGTTAAAGATAGAGTAGAAGTTAAACTTATCTTACTTCATTTGTATAGCTTAATTCTAATATTAAAGTAAATATTTTGAAACACACAATCAAGTTTGATACAGATGCATTTAGTTTTGGACAGAAAAATCATTAGAAATTAAGAACCCACCTAGATTAAACAACTTGCATTATCTACTTATTAATAACAAATTGTATATTAGATCCATAGTAGGATATTCTAAAGTAGCATGCTGGCAACGGAAGATGTTTTGTTCATTTGATGTCTAAGTTTAGATTTTAATGTATTTACTTCACATCATTTAGTAGTGGTGGTTTCAAGTTTTGATTTCATCCAAATCAAAAATATTGCATTTGATCAGCCAACCTTGTATATAAGTGAAAATGCTCCAAATCTTAGTTACCAAATCTTATTAGGAAAAAAAAAATTTGTTGAATCTATTGTTACCATATATAAAAATTCATTTTGTGAAAATTATTAATATTTGGAAAGAGAGACTAATCCTAACCACCAAGTGCTCATTGTTTCAAAATTCAAATTACAATTAAATGTTCAATTGTAGGAATTATTTAAGTTTTCAAATATTAGTAAAAACAAAATTTATAAACTTCATTCATTTCTTGAACTCACATTCAAATAATAGCATTCTTAAAAGGTAAGATTTAAATCAAGAGCAGGGAACTATTGATAGTGTACAACAAGGTGAATAATATATTAAACTTCTATGAAAAAACCAATGATGCTATCATGAGGAAATTTTTGACACCATCCATGGATTGCAAATGTGTTCAAGAAACTTCCTATGAAAATGGAGGTATGTAACCAACATCATACAAGATGTAAACATCAAAAAATCCCATAAGTAGTGCAAAAATCTCACTCTAGGGGAAATTTAAGTTTGTTGACCCTGTCAAGCAAGGTAAAAAACGAACTTAAAAAAAAAATTAAACATTATAATCTTTCAATCTGTGTAGTCAAAGTTTTTGAAATTTTTTCCATTCAATCCTATAGTAATCTACTACTACCTTTGTTTTTGATAAAGACCATGTTTCATTTGTGAAACACAAAGGAAACATGGGTCTTTTTAGAAACAGAGAGAATATAAGTTTATATAGTTTGTTTTTTTTTAATTTGCCTCATTGCCCCCCCCAAAGTGGCAATTTTTGACAATTTATGGCCCATACGTGTCGCAGTTATTGAGGGGTTAAAAACATGCTCCTTATTTCATAATTAGTCACTTCTGTATCTTGTAGCTTCTTCTTGCTAATTGAGTTCTCCAATTCCAAGTATGAACTCAAAACTTTTACCTATTTCGATCAACACATTTAAGCATTTTTACTAGGGGCCAAGCATACCGAATGGATTGTGTCCTGTTTTGCCCTTTGTAGACCAAGTGAGCATAATCCTAAAGATGCAATTAAATCGTAGGACGCTAAATGAGTCCCACAAAGTGGGACCAGAAGGGTAAAAACGCAAGTTCTTGGGGGGTAAAAGTAAAATCTTGCCCCTATATTGAGCCGTGTCTAGGGTATGTTCTAGACCTCTTCTAGCTAATTTGGGGTCTCTGGTCGCAAATATGAATTCAAAATTTGCAAAAAAAAAATTGTGTGAAAAATAAAAAATTCCTGCGTTTTTCCCTGGGGTAAAATTCCTGCGTTTTCACACTGCCAGTTCCACTTCGTGGGACTCATTTAGCGTCCTGCAATTAAATCCATGTCCAAGATCCAAGGCTATGAAGCAGGAACAATGGGAACTGGGAAGGGAAGGGTCCAAGGCAAGGATCCAAGGCAAGGTAAATTTTTTTGCCTTCCATCCAAATCGTTCTTGTGGCAATCATCTTTAAGATAAAGACTCCGATTGTACTATTTAACCTATATTTTTAATTTGTATTTCATAATTTACTATGATAAGATAATTTTGGCAAATCCTTAGCCCCCCTCACTTGGATGGATCTGGAAAAATGTAGTAAAAACACAATCCAAATTTCTAATTTCTTGTCACGATGGAAGGCCTTTTCTAAGGTCAGTTTCGTGCAATAGATAAGGTCAAACCACCCATAGCCAGTCACTTTTAAGCGGTTATGCGACAAATCATGAGTAGTATGAAGTGATGAAAAAGAATTTTGTGTAGAAAGATAGGAAGTATGGGGATTGTAAATTTTTCATAATTTTATTTTTAAAAATGAAATTACTATGAATTTTGAAAGACAAAAAGTGCTCAAATTACATAGCCAATGTCTAGACTCTTCCAATTCCAATCATTCAAGAACTACTTTCCTGTTCACTACTTCCTATTTTCTTGTTCACTACTTCAGGACATGTGTCATGACCTTATTAGTCCCAACCTTGAGAAGGAAGGGAAAAAAAATCCAAACTTTGGGTGGAAACATGTTTCAGCCTTGGTTGGAAATAACTGCACCCTACAAGTTGAGAATGGGGGGGCCAGCCTTAGAGCATCCCACAACAACACGCTACAACAGACCTGTAAAGGTTCTGTACCATTGATCTTCTATGATAGAGGAATGTCCTCCATTGATTTGCTCAAGTGTGTTGTTGTGGGGGTGCTCTTAGATTACCAAAAACCAAATACCATGAAAATTCCGTTTCATTTGTTTCCCAAAAAAGAAATACCACCTAGTCTAGCTAGGGGGTGATCTTTGTGCAGGGTTTTTTTAACCCCTAAAGGCCCAAGGCCTTTTTTCTGCCAAAAAACACTCAAAACTGCCATTTCTATAGCAAAAAGTACAAAAAGATTCAAATTGTTTTTTTTTTCAAATCTAACCGTAGGATCTTACACCTTATTGGTATGAGAATGTGTGGAAAAAATTTTAAAATTTTTGACCGCACAGATTGCAAGATATCTGTGTTTAAAGTGGAAAAATCAAGTTTTTCAGCACATTGTGGGACCAAATTTTTTGACTTTAAACATTTTTAACTTAAAATTTTTGCACTACAGCGTTTTGAGCTTTAAATCTTTATAGTGGAGAATTGAGTTGAGAGTCTAGGAAAAAAAAATTCAAAACAACTTAATTATCATTCTTAAAAAAATTGTTAAGTAGAAGTAGGTACAAGATAGAAGGAAAATCTAAAATATTCATATATTTTAGATGGAATTAAAATGCACTAATCCCAATGGTGAGATTGTTCTAGCAAGTAAACTAAACCATTCACAAAAAAAAAATTTGAAAAATTACAAAAATTGCATTCCGAAATGAATCCTACAAGTTATTTTTTTCAAGAAGATGCTCTAACTGCCCGAAAAACAAGAATGTCCATAACTTCCTCATAACAAATCCAAATGAAATGAATAAAAGCTTTCCAGATAGACAAAAATATAATCTATGAGAAAAAAAATATTTAAAAAAAAAATTCAAAATTTTGCAGGTTTTTTTTGCTGCCCCCCGTCCCCATGCATTCCAAGAAATGGCATAACTTCTTGCTCAAAGGTCCGATTTCAAATTTTTTTTTTCTACCACGTACCTCTCTCAATTCTTCATGTTCACAAAAAGTTTCAAAAAAATCAGGAGAAAATTTCAGCAAAAAGGTACATGCCCGAAGACGCATTTGTCCCCCGAAGGGACAACGGGCTTTTAGGGGTTAAGAGAAAATTTGCTCAAAAGTGATAATTTTTTTTCCAGAGTTAACGAAATATTCTTGCTTTTCAGGTGGATGAAATCGCTAATTTGCTACCAAATCTTGGGACGGTATCACTCAATTTTGGATGCATATACATCATTTGGGATGAATAAATGAAATGTCATCCACAGATTGCAAGTTTCATCTATTTCCACGGATGAAAATAGTTTCCTCTTTTGAGTGATTACCGCTTTGATTCATGCACTGCCTAAGATACTGTAAGTGGAAAAAAAAACACTGACTCTGTGAGGAGGGAATGTGGTTGTGTCCCTTTGGTCCCTGGGAGTGTCAGCCGCATCATGTTCCATAAATATGGCCTACCATGGAAAGTGGGGCAATTAGATTATCATAAGTTAGGGCCTCGATTGCCGCTGAAGCTCCCAGGCACGCAGGCTGGGAGGAGGGCCCAACTCAAAGGGCCCAAGTAGAGTCCAACCACCGCCTTGGTCCTTGGCCCAGGCTGGGGCCCAACTGAAGTGCCCGCCTGCCCTCCCTCCCGGTCTTGGAAGCAGCTCCCACCACTATGGTCAGGGCCTGCTCAGGCATGATCTCAGTTTGATGCGGACTACAGACCCTGAGCGAGTGCCTCATGTCATGTTCAGTTGGCAGCTGAGTGGGGATATTCTCATCACTCCAACTTCTACATTGCCCAACAGTTTTGATGCTATGCTTATTCCCCACACTGGCCTGCAGGTGGTGGGTTGGGTACTTGGGTTAGGTTAGGTCGGGTTAGGGTAGGTCCTACTGTAAGTAAGTTAACCTGCCTGCCCTATGTAGCCACTCTACTGTAATGTTTACTTGTCTTCTCAAGATGGATATTATTTCCAGCAAATGATCAGTTGGGGCCTACTTAACTGACGTCTGGAATTGGTTTGCAAATCTAGCAGCTCCAAACCAACCTGCTAAATCAAAACATATTGGAGTTGGCCTTTTTTGCTTCCCATGATTTCAGCTCTCATTTTCCAAATTGGGATCCAGTAAAATTGGGATCTACACTGAACATTGAAATTAGGTTGCCATTCACTAATTTCTTGCCATTTTACACCTTATAGATATTTACTATTATTGTATAAGGATGCAGTAATTTTCATCCACCAAGAACCATGTCTGTGATAGGCTAGGGTGAATTGACCCCTCATTACCCTGCAGTTTATATTTGGGGAAAACACTAAAAAATTTGGTTTGCAGCGCATGATAAAAGTTGAAAATTTTGAATGCATACTTGCTATCAGGGGCCCATATCAGATAGAGGAGGTGAAGAAGTACCAGAAAATGTAGCACAAAATAGGGGGGCAATTTTTTACACTTACCTTTGGATGGGGCAATAAGGGAGTCAATCCTCCCTTGTTGTGTGGTGGCATGGATTAGTGCACTTGTTTAGGGCCCGGTTTAGAGAGTCAAATGCACCTCCATGTGGACAAGCGGTGAGTCATAAGGTAACTTTTCAGGGTAAAGCAACCTAATTGGTAAGGCAACCTAATTTTACTATTCTATGTATCAGAATTTGCATCTAGTAACATTTGTACATTTCTTGTGCAATTTATAAGCTTTCCTTCCCTAAGTAACATTTATGTTTTTGGCGATTTGGTGCCCATTTGCACCAAAGTAAAGGGCCTTGCACCATGCCCTTGGAACAAAATAGTAATGAAAAGGCGGCAAATCACCAGAAAACTTCAAATTAAAAAAAATCTTGGATGAAATCGCCAGATTGTGTATGAAAACATAATTATAAATATGTGATATGAGCAATGTGATATTTTCTATCCAATGTGTGGATGAATGTTGAAATTTGGAGCATTGCTATAACATTTAATTCCTAAAGTTCCATGACTATGTTTTCACCAAAAATGCTCCAAAACTGCCATTTCTAGTACTAGTACCAAATTTTAGAAAAAAAAAGCTTTTTTGGACATATATGTAACTGTAGGATCTTGTAGTATACTAACTTGAGAACATATGGTAAAAATTTCAGAAATTTCCACCGCATGCATTGCAAGATATAAGTGTTCAAATTCACTGATATCATCTTTTTGGCCTTGCAAAAAGTAGGGTAGCTGAACTTTACAAGCTCGCTTTTCTATGAAAAAATGTCCAAAATGGTGGTACTTCTCTGGATTCATTCTTCAAGGCAAGTTGGCTACATGCTTGAAAAATTTCAGATGCAAGACGTTAAATCCGTCCCACAAAGTGGGCCCTGCAGGGTGAAAATGCAAGAATTTTACCCCCGAGGAAAATGAAGGAATTTTTATTTTTCAAAAATATATTTTGTAAATTCTGAATTCATATTTGAAATCAGAGGCCCCAAATTAGCTAGAAGAAGCCTACTTTTAACCCTAGACACGGCTCAAAATAGGGGCAAGATTTTACTTTCATCCCCCATTTTTGCATTTTTACCCTGCAGGTTCCACTTTGTGGGACGGATTTAACATCCTGTATTTTAGATCATTTGAAATTGTACAACATATAGGATAAAAATAATAAGTAGAAAGAAGTAGAGAATGAGTCAAAATACTAAATTGTTAAGAATTTAGTTATGGAATTGAATTGAAAAATGCCAATTCCAATGGTTGTAACGTTGTAATAAATAATACATCCTATGGTTTTATTTATTTTTTAAAATATTAAAAATTGAGTTAAATAAACAACTTTGAACTCTAGTTTAGAATAGAGAATCCATAATTGCCCGCAAACAAAAAATCTTTGTGACTTTCATCTCATTGATTAAAATGGAATGATTCAAAGCTTTCTATGTATATATAAATTTAGAAAATCAATTTCAAATTTTTGTTTTTGAAAAAAGTGATTTTTTATATCTGCCCAAACTGCCTATTTACGAAAAAAGTAACATATTGGGCCATAACTTTTTATTTATATTTTCAAATGTCATGAAATTTAGTGCACATAAAAGTTATTCTTTGTCCACGCCTATTAAAATTTCTGCCTAAAATATGTAGATTGTCATTTACACCAGCCTGCCCAAAATCACTATGTAGCCAAAAAACGCAGTCTAGTCCTTTAGGGATTAATATCACCACTTTGGCACTTTATAGAAAATGATTTTTAAAAAATGTTTTTAAGCATACAATTTGTTGTTATTTGTTGCAAACTCTATATTATTTGTCTTCTAGATTGCTTGTAATGACTTTGTCTCAATTGTTCAATTTTGAAATTTTAATTTTGGGAAGGTGTCTATTATAACACCTAATGTATTTTTGATATTTATGAACAAAATTGACACAAAAATAATACATTTTGAAAACAATTTGGAGTAGACGAATTTATGTTCTTTTTTTTGCAGCTTTTAACTATAGGATCTTGACCCAAACATATACATCTACTTCTTTTCCAATTTTTAGGGTCTACTTTTTAATTGTTTCTAAGATCATAGCATTCAAAATAGTGCAACAAGCTTTTTCAGTACTTTCCAGTGGAGGAGGGTTTTACTTTGAAACCTTTTGGGAAAAAATTGAATCTTCTACAACTTTGGTCTTTTGTTGGAAATTGGAATCAAGAATCTATAATAAAAATCAACAATATTAAACTTGATTTTCATCCTTTAAATAATAATCACATTGCTACATGAACAAAATGATAGAAATATTATATTGCTAATAAATTTAATGCAGACTTGAAACATGCCAATCCCAATGGTGGAAATTTTGAAATAAAGTGTCTAACCCTATGCACATATTAATTTTTGAAAATTGTAAAACTTGAGCTAAAAATTTAACATTAGGTGATATTTCTCTAAAAGATTCTATAATTGCTTGCAAAAAAACACTCTAATTTATGAAATGATTAACGGAGTAGAAGTTAAAAAAATGTTTGATGCTCTTTTAACAATAGTGTTTGACAATTTTGATTCCATAACAATCAAAAGTTAAAAATACTTTACCAAGTTGTTTTGCATGGTGCGATAACAAGGCATTCCCACTTGTAGGACTAGATCAATGTTAAAATTTCAAACAACAGATGAACAAAAGCATGTCCTAAGCACATAAAATCTTGTTTTTTCATCCATCAAAATGTTTGAATATTCTTGCCTCATTTTTTCTCCATTTGTACAAAATAGATTTTCAAGACTTTTTTTTTTCCAAATGTTCTATGGTTCAAAGGACACTGGTATATTTGACATGAAAAAATTATTTTTCAATTCTAAAAATGACCCTCCAAAAGGACTTTAATTTATAATGAAAAAACAACATAGAGAGTACTTAATCTTTGAATTTAAAGAAAAAAATTATTTTGAAGATTAAATATATTCAATCATTCTATAAACTAATTTTAAACTAATTTTAAATTTCTCCTTTCAAATTTTATTGAAAATTATTGGTTATTGTAGGAGTTGATTTAACCTTTTATGGATCCTATTTTACAACTTTAGTATGAAAATCATCATTAAATTAATATCCTAAGCTATATTAAATTATAATACATCTTCATGGTTTTAGAAATTTGGACTATCCTTGCCTTTGTGGGATTAAGTATGATTTGCCAAGGCCTTTATAATTTATTTTATTAGCTTCCTCCCAATGTAGTGTGTTCTGGTCATTCAAATTTTATTTTGTTTTATTATATATTTTTTAATACAAATCATAAAAATTCATTGCATAGATAGAGTACAACAAAACAAATACAACCAAAGTATGGAATGGAAGGGCAAGTAAAAAATAAAGAAAGAAAGTGGTTCAATTTTCAAATTCACAATTTCTTGTATCTATCACACAACAATAAAATATAAAACTTAGGACTAGTTTTGAATATGCCTATAATTCACACCTTAAAAATTAATAATTCATTTACATTACTAATAAAAATGATATATTTGAGAACCAAACATCGTAGTCTTGACCTTGGTCCCAAAGACCCAAACAAGGCACGAAGTTAATGACTATATAGGCTTATGGAACCTTGTATGGAACCAAGGTTTTTAAGCTCTCCTATTGTGGCTTGGTACAAGAAGTTTGTATTTTCTACTAGTCTTTATATTTGTTTGTACTACTACAAAAGAAGGTAGTTTTGAGCTTAATTTTGGAATGCCACCCAAAACATTTTGTATCCTTTTGATGATAACAAACATTGAAATGCAATTTTTCATCTATTTTTTGGTATATAGTTGCATTAATAGAATATCCAAATCATTAGCTTAAGTAAAAGTTACAATAATTATTTTTTTACTTTCTATAGTGTGTTGTTTCAAATTATAAACTATGTAATCTTTTTTAGCTTTTTGTTTTTTTGCTCTTCATCTTTGCAAACTAAAATTGAAAAAAAAAATCATTCATATACATTGGAAAAAATACATCAAACAAAGTGAAATATTTTGAAGTCAATTGTGTGGTCATGGGTCCATCCTTTCAGGAATAAGATGATAGGCCATCCCATTCCAAGTCAATGGGGGCAAGTCTTAAGGGTATTGAAGGTTCATCTTTGAAGATTACCTCCTAAAAAAATCATCATATGTAATCATCATATGTACTTTAGTGTTGTTGAGTGATGTTTCTATATAAACAAAAATCTACATACTTTGTAAAATGCCATACTAAAATGAGAATATTTGTTCACTTCATGTGAGGATTCACTATATTTAAAAATGCCACTTTTATGCATAAAATCGCACACAAGAATCTAGAGAAATTCATAGATGCAACTTTACTTCCTAGCATATTCACAAATGGATGTTGTGAATTCTTGCAGTACATCTGCTAGGCCATGTGTTGGAGATACACAAGAATTATATACAACAATTACATGTTGGAGCCTTCCATTATTTTGGGTCAATAAATGAAATAAAACTTATGCCTTATCCATGCTGAATTGTAGGACTACAATGACTTTTTTGCATATCCAATTACATAACAATACCAAATTATGTTCCTTACAAATACCACAAAATGTACATTGTAATCTCAATTATTTTTCAAAATTATATTGCACCTTAAGACCAATATGGTATACAACTTCTACAATCTATCATTGTGCTATTCAAAGGGGTGAGTTACATCTAGCACACCAAATTCTCTAAAAAGTGCTATATTGCTCATTTTTTTCTTAATTTTAAGAATTTGGTTATGTATATTAACCCTTAACATTAAAGTTTTGGAAAATGCTCTAAAAAGACAACCCAAGGAGCTTACCATGAAGTTTTTAGGATTAAACTTGTCAAAGAAAAATACAATTTCAACCGGGGGTCCAAAGATGGGACAAGACAATGTCAATAAGTGTGGGAATAATATTTACATTCTAATACTCATTTCTATGACACTAGATTGTCATATCAATAAAAGGGGGGGAGATTGGTATCATCTAAAAAATGTATGTCACTACAATATTTGTGAAAATTGGCTCAATATATACATATTTCAACTTGCACTAATTCAAAATAGTGTAACTTTAGTAGATTAGTATCATATGCACTATTATGATAAGTTAGTGTAGTACGTGTCTCATACATGTGCAAAAACTTCACTCAAAAATATGTTGGAGTTGTCTTTCAATCACCAACCATATTATATATAAATTAAGCTATTTTAATAATGAGAACCATGCTCATATGCTTGTTTGAATGTTTTTGAATGTAAGGTAGAGCCCATTGTGAACTATTTGGTTACTATGAATAGTTATAATTATTGGATCCACAATTTTCATTTAGCAAAAGAATGGCAAGTTAGACAAGTATTTTGGTCAATTCATTTTTGAAAATGAAAAATGCATTATAGGCTATCAAAGCAAAATCACATAGCTTCCCGTTATGGACCTTAGGAGGATTGTTCTTGTTGCTTTGGATGCTAATGTGTCTCTTTTAATCCTCTGCATGATTTCAATGACAATCCAAAAGTATCCCTTTATATTGTGGAATAGATAGGAGTTTTTTTGTTATGTATAGAAGCTACATAGTGGTGGTCATTAAATCCATGAAATGGAAACTTTTCAACCTAATTTCAATCCTTATGGGTAGAACAACCCATCATAGCCAGAATTAGGAGTTTTCTCTCATTGTTGATTTTTTATAAAAATTCTACATAAAGACAACTGTGACAAATGGTAAGAGCAATTGAAATTATATTTTTTTTGATAAAGTATGAATTTCTTATGAATTTTTGAAGTGTGCTGCCCATCACGTCCCAAAAGAGTCTCTAGACTACCCCAAAACCAACAAAAAGTGTATCCATAATGGTTCTCTTATCACCTCAAGCAACCACAATATTTTCCAACATGGGCACAGCATGAAGGCCTAAAATAGTCACTTCAAGCAATGCATTTACATTGAAAAGATGGAAGTTCCTATTGTGGTCTTTAATCACTCCATTACCATCACCTAAGATATTGATTGTTGTCATTAACTCAATCCAATATAGTCCAAATCTCATTTGTTGAAAAAAGACTGTAATGGATCATATCCTAGGTGTTTGGAATGAATCTTTTGTCCATAATGAATTGTTCTATCTTAGCCCTCAATTCCAATTCTTTGAACCCCAATTGCACACTTTGTGCAATTTCTACTACATTAAGGTACATGACATGTTTTCAACCAAGTCCCCACTTGCATTTGATAGGGTGACCTATTTTCATAAATGACGAAAATGTGATGTCAACCAAGGCCCTCATTATTGTGTAATGAATAACACACTGACACTAAATGAAGTTGCTAAGACCAATTTTTAGTTTTATACTTCTCAGAAATAGGTTTGAATATAGTTTGAGAACAAGTTGGACTACAATCTACACTTCTTTTATTTCTATCCCCCCTACCATTGTTCAATGAGACATATGTTAAAATGCTTAACCCCCTAAAGGACTATAAGGCCACCATATGGCTTTTGCAACTACATTTAGTGTAGAAAATTTGAAATGTGAACCCCACTAACAGTTTGTGAACAACAAAAAGATCCTAGATGACTTTTTCTACTGAATCTGTTAGTGCAATCCAATCAAGAAATGATCAAGTGTGCAATTTTTGGTGAATTTTTTTTAATATGGAAAAGGTGCTCTAGGCTATCACTATACATTGTCATATCTTCTTGTCCACACCTCAAAATGATTTGAAAAAAATTACACATCAATATCATGATCATATGTATCCATGGAAAAAAATCACAGTTGTGGGAGCACTTTTTAGCATTCCAATTTCAACATTCCAATTTTGTTGTATGTACAAAATATTGTTTAACCGAACAACTTTCATCAATCTTGTCGACAATGGCATTATCTCAAAAATTGTGCAATTTTGTTGATCCTTTTTTTGATAGAAAAGCTACATAAATCTTCTTTCATTTCAACAGTAGAGATCATTGAAATTACACTACACAAATGAGGAATTATGCTTCTTACAAGAGCTAGTCAAGAAAACAAGAGCTAGGGGAGGCAACCCATTCCTAGAAGTGCCCGCATTGTGGCTATGTATATTGTTCACTTTCCGTGAACAATGATCAATTATGGCGCAATTCTTGATGTAGTTCTGGCACATAATGATTGGCCACAAGACTCTCAATATTGCAACCACCCCTTGGTCAATTTTGTTTTCAGCTCATGGTTGGAAATAGCAAGCCCCATATCACCGGTATGGGAAGAACAAAATCTTTCACTGAAAAATTCACAGTAATTATGTTTTGAGAAATAAAAATCTGGAAAATTGTGGAAATCTTCCAAACTCTATTTCTGCGCACAAGAAAATTTCCCCACCAATGAAACCTGCCTTGCAGATATGCGTATTTGCTCAAATGATCGGAAATGATTTGCCTCCCCTATACTCAAATACTCCCCATTCTTTAAAGGTTAATATTGTTGAAAATAGGTTGTACACTTTAGAATGCAAGAGCAAAATTGGGTCCATAATGGGTCTATCTACCCTCCATACCTGAACTGGGCTCACATCCATCGTGCGGCAACGAATCCCCCATCGTGTGCAAATGCCAACGAGACAGCACCAAAACAGAGTACAATTAGAGTCTTGGATTTTTCAATTTGGCTGTATCCCCTGCCCCCGCCAATCAATAAAAGTTCGAGCCTGTTCCAGACCCTTTTTTTTTTTTTTAAATCTCTAAAGCCAGTCCAACTGACCGACCACCACATGAAGGATGAATGTGGATGACAGGTTCTATTGATCATTGTCCACATGAAAGACAACGGACGAACATAGCCCACCCATTTTCTGGAGTACCATAGTAGAGTATCCAAAGGTACCCAATTTCTCAGAGATTTTCTTAAGAGTTTTCTACACTAATTATCATTGCGTTTGTGGGTCCATGATAATAGCTCAATCTTTGCGAGATCATATACTTGACAGCAATGAAGAATGATAATATTTGATTCTACTGGTAAAAGTCTCAGCACAATTAAACCGGACGGACAGAGGGTGTAAATACTTAAATTTAAAATAATTTCATTGCACATGTTGGCACAAACGAAAACAAAACTTGTAATCTCTTGGTCCCACTCATTGAAGAGGGTTTTACTTCCTTAGGTTTGATGTACTGTTTCCCCTTTCAATGGAAACCGTCCATTTGTTTCCAAAAAAAAAGAAAAAAAAAAAAAGGGTTTTACTTGATCATAATCCAATGCAAGTGCTGAGAGATTCTTGCATTTGTCAGATGCCATTGGACTCTTATGGAGCAAAGACCTGCCTGAAGGTGCGGAAAAGGTCGAAGTTAAATATGTTTTTTCTCTTCTAATAATCCACCCGTACTATATACTGTAATGCATGAGTGTGTGTCTTGGAAATGCAACCCACCTTGGGCATGGGCTGGGTAACATGACTCGTCTGCAACACAAAAAAGTTCGCCTTCAGAAGGCTGAGTAAGTTAGTCCGCCATCAATGGTCTCGACCAAACACTCTTGGAAAAGAGCCACTTTGCAAAGGAATTGGGTTTCATTTGCTGTGTGTCGAAAATAATAAAAATGAAATTTGAAATTCAAAATTGATCAAATTTTATTCGTTTGCACAAATGCAATAGTACCTACTACAGCAAAGTTGTTACCAAAATTGTTGAAAATAAAGTGGAATAGACAAATTTGTGATTTTTATAATAACCATAGGATCTTGTAGCTAACTTGTGGACCTAACTTGTGGTATGTCCACATGTGGAATTTGGTAACTTTGATTATTAAAAGATAATACTTGTGAACAAAGACAAAAAGGCCTGTTTTTCTTATGGAAATGCTTCAGTTGCGTTAATTTGGTAAAAATTGAGTCATCACAAGGTATCCAACGTTCAGATTTGAGAGATAACTCCTTATGCGAATTGCACACATTTGGGAGCAGTGTGTCATGGCCAAAAATTAAAAAAATTAATGCCATTGATTCCTTGTTCATGTGCATTGTGAGAGTAAATGCAAGCTCATGATTGTTGTAGGTTGCCAAGCAACAACGGAGCTGCTTCTCAACAAAGATTATTACATGTTCTTAGTTAATGTTGAATTCTTGTGTGGTTATAAATAATTCAAAGTTTGGAAGATAAAGCTAGGTGTGGACATACCTTTGTATGTCTATTTATCCACCAATTTTTAGAATCTACTTTCTAAGGATCTCCAAGAACATAATGTTCAAAGTCGTGTAAGAACCATTCTCATACCTTTCTAAAGGTAAAGTTTTAACTATAAAATATTACAAAAAATAATGCTAGGATGTCTTCTACTTGGTCTCCCATAACTTGAAGAATTTGATATCACATTAGAGAATTGGACTAAGAATCTAAGGAAAAAAATTAGAAAAACAACTACTTGATTTTCATCTTTTATATAGAAGGATTTGCAAGTTGTTTGACATAAGTCAATTGCTAATAAAATAAAAGTTGAAATTGAAACATGTCAATTCCATGGTGAGAATGTTGAAGCAAACAATTTGAACCTTGTGCAAATTTTGTTTTTGAAATTTGTAAAAGCAAAATACAAAAATAAGCCATATGTTATTTGAGGAAAAGATTCATGATTGCTAGCAAAATAAAAAATTATATTTTCACTTGACTAATAAAAATGGTCTAAATAAAGCTATCCTTGTAGATATTGATCTATTATACAACAAAAATATTTTTTCAATTTTTCCGAAAAATTTCTTAGCTATCCAAAATCTAGAGAATTTTAGAAAAAAATATAGTAACAATCATTAACTACAAACTTGTTTTTTTTGCAAAAGGTCTCTCAGAAAAGCTAGAAAAATCTCTACTCTACATTTAAATTTCAACAAAACTCATCAATAATTACAAATATCTTGTTAGATTTATAAAATGTTTGAAAGGCTAAGTGATTAAAAAAAACTTGATGTAATCCAATAGATGTGTTCTAGACTTAATCTTAGATTTTTATTTTCATCTTCTACAAAAGAATATATTATATATTTAGAATAATATTTTTATTTCTAAAGTCTAATAGCATCTGTAAATATCAAATCCTCAATCAAGTCAATCATTGGAATTGCATATCAAGAGATATTGACATGACAAAATAGAAATCATCTCACTTTGCATTCCACTTTGTCGCCTTTACATCCTCAAGGAATTATTTCCTCAACATAGTGGCTTCTATATGGTGACCACTAAAAATTATTACCAATTTAACCTCTAAAGTCCCAAGTGTCCTTTCATGAGACATTTGAAGGTTTGGATAGGTTCCTATGATTTAAATTCTTAACATGACTTCTTAGAACTTTTTTGAAGGTAGGTGAACACATTAGCTTTTGGGGGATATGATTTTTTAATTCAATTGATACTTGAGAACAAAAAGTTATGCCATCCTAAGCTCAAAAAGCAGTCATCAAGTTGTATAAAAATATTTTAAAAAATAAGTTAATTTTTTGTTTCTCATAGAAAATGATTTTGTCTACATGGAAAGCTTTTATTCATTCCATTGGGGCTAGTGACAAGAAAGTTATGGAAAG